>OW285238.1:66925591-68425375 GCA_935421215.2 Melolontha melolontha
TAACGGCAATAATCATAATAATCACACCAATAGCATCAAACAGTAAAAGAAAAATTATACAAATAACACATCGGCAAATAATCGCGGAAGTTTAAATTAAATTATAAAATAAGATACGTTCAATTTCGAACGGCTGTTCATAAGTGACTTTGAACTTGTCTATAAATTACGAATTTATGTTCGTCGGCAATTTATACAAAATTATCATTTAAATTTAACTTATAGACAACTGGGGGATCAAATAAAATATACTTGATTATTTCAAACTTTACATATAATTTAATACGGACATACACTGCCCGACATATAAAACCCGTGCACTAAGATTTTATCAATGTAAGCCAGACTTATCAAATTTGACATGCCTTATGTGGCTTGTCAAATTTGACTTAAGTTATAAGTATTAGCAATGTATGTATAACCTATGAATTCTGTAGGTGACAGTATGAATATATTTGTCCCACTACGCAACTAAAAAAACTCTGATTTTATGATCATAAGAGTTGTACGGGTTTGATGTCGTGCAGTGTATATACAGTTTAAATATTTACAATGTAATACAATAATTCGCTAATATATCTTTTGGCTCTATATTAATCTAAAAAAAAGAAATAACGGGATGAATGCTTGCCTAACTAAAAATTGCATAAAAATATATTCATTATAAATAAATACACAAAATATATACAATACATGCTTAAAACTTATGAATATTTGATGCGCTTAATTATTTTGATTACGGGCGCATAAAACATTCCTAAATTTATAAATATGAGGGCGAGATTCGTTACAAAATATTTTGAATATAATTTAAATCTTACTTTCGCATCTTCACTCTACCGCTTATAATGTTCATCATTTGTTAATTGTTATTTTGTATTTATTGTTGCTACGACATTCCTATACAAGCTCCAAAAAAAAATAAAAATCAGGGAGATTAATTTACTACGACGAAACTACGTTTTGCATTGCCTTTCTATTAAAAACCGCTAATTCCAATAATATTATAAATACCAAAAATTGAAAAAAAACGCGTTCAATTAATGTATTTATTGCAAATTTACGATACACACTTAGCCATTTTGTTAATGAAATTTTTACAATATAAACCAAATTTCAAGATGTGACTATGTAATTCAATATGGTAAAAACCTGTTATTTCCATAAAAGAACATTATCTATGCTGGAAATCTGGATTTATCCTCCAGTTTATTCCTGCTTGTGTGAGTACTGTAGCTTCTATGTTTCCCGGATAAACAATTAATCCGAACGATTATATTAATAATCGTTATTACTAAGTCGTATTCGTTTGTTGTTAATTTTCTTTTCTATTGTCGTATGTTGTTTAAGGTTAATTTTTGATTTAATCAAAAGTCATTTTGAAATAATAGAGAATCTAATATTCTCACTTACAAAAACTAAGATTTATTATTTTTTTAACTATAAAAGAAATTACAATATGAAACAGACATGTAAATAATTTACATATCTGTAACTGTACACATGGGCAATACACCTCGTATTTTCAGCATTTACTTCTGCTTAAGACATATGTTTCTGCCATCTAGGCGTCTTCAGTCAAGCTAGTGAAGCAATGTATACACATTGATACAAATCAATTAAACAAATGATTTGTATCTGTATTTACATTTTACTGAAATCACCCAACAAAGATAAAGCAAGTTTCGTCCTATAAGGTGACACTATTTAATAAGTGACATCTTACGGAACGAAAGATACTATGTCGGAAGGCGACCTTTTGTTCGAATAGCTATGCTATTACAAGAACAAAAAAATACGTATGTCGGTGTAGTCCATTAACAACGTGCCAGATGACGGTAAATATACAAAAAGCTTGTGTTTATGTATGTATATAAGTATGTATGTATGTATGTATATAAATGCTGAAAATACGAGGTGTATTGTCCATGTGTACAGTTACAGATATGTAAATTATTTATATGTCTGTTTCATATTGTAACAATGCTTTATACGTGCATAACGTATTGTCATACATAAACACAAGCTTTTTGTATATAAAAGAAATGTTTTATAAGCCATACATTTTTTTGAAAGTATCACAAACTACGTAATCATGAACATCCCCATACCATAATATTTAAATGACCTAAATTTGATTTTCTATTACATGTTATTATTTGTGTATGTAGCATCATTTAAGTGTTTTTTTTTGTGTAATGTAATATCATGAACCTAAAATTATTGTGGTTTATTTGCTTATTTATGAACAAGATTGTAGGGATTAATTGCATATACCAAAAGATATTAGAAACAAGAAATTTTCATTCATCATTATTATCATTAGAAAAACCACATTACACCTCCTGCCGATAATTCGAATCAAACACGCGCTCATCAATGCAGACATGCAGGAGAACAATGCAGGAGAAAAAGTACATGTGTTTACCATACCACCCCGTCACGAAAAACATTAATAAAGTTGTGAAAGAAAGAGGTCTCCAGGTTGCCTTTCGGTCCGAAAATACTATCAAAAGTCTCCTAGGGAATACGAAAGATAGAGTTAATTCTAATTCGAAATCAGGTATATACGAAATCAGTTGCGAGGATTGTAATTTGAAATATATAGGCCAAACAAAACGACCAATAATAACCCGTTTTAAAGAACACATATCACATATTAAATACAATAGACCGGATAAATCCAACGTTGCCAACCACGCTTTAAGTACAATACACAATGTGTCGATTACAGGGTTGAAGCTGGTCAAAGGAATTAATAAACCCCGCGAACTTGATGCTTATGAAGGTATACATATCGCGAAGAATAAACAATATTCCATGAATAGCGATAAATCACCGATTGCTTTCAGTTGTCTCTTTTCATTTGTATTACCATAATTGTGTCATCGTCGTTTTAAATTTGAAGTTATTAGGACATGTTTAGTGCCGTTCCCTTTAGAAATGGAATGTTTGTCGGTCCTTCGGTCGAGATATTTCAACTCGAATATTAAACAGATGTGAATGCCTTTCCCTAAGAAGTAAGTGTTTTTTCGATATTTTCGTAGTTTAGATTCGCATGTTAAATTAGTCTATACGTGGACGCGGTGTAAAGTAGTTGTAGCGTGAGCGGTTTTCTAGCTTTACTGTGCCCCATGTGCGACTTTTTAATTAGTGGTTTTTACCTACTGATGATGACAACTTAGTTGTCGAAATACGTATTTAGGATACGATTAATAATTGTGGTAAGGGGTTATATACCTTTTTTAAGTTTTTACTTAACCACAGTCTCCAAAGAAAGAATGGAAATACAAGATCGCAGTATTGAATATTTTGACCATAGTGCAGAGGACTTTTTTATTTTGCTTTGTATTTCAAGATATGTATGCTAATAAAATATTTTCCGATATTCTACAAAATTTATTTTCTATGCACTAAATTTCAAAATTCTGGTAGCATTTTTCATATGCATCACATGATTTTTTTGGTAATAAATGTTTAATTGTTTTGTCAGCTGCTTTACAGAACTGGGGTCGAGTTCAAGATGTATTGGTTTCTATGTCACTCATGTTTATATTTTGAAATAAAATATTAAATATCAATGTGACCTGTATACTTTATATAAAAATAAAACACTCAACATTCAAATTAAATAATTTTATTATTTAATTTGTTATTAACATAGAAAATGCAAAATAGAAAAAATAGTATAAAAAAACTTATTTCATAAGGCATTTGTTCTTTAAAAAACTCGTGCGACAAAATGGTGCCTTATGAAATTTATGTTTTAATTTGAATACATTAGGAAGAATATAGAATTAAAGATAAAATATAAACACATTTCGAACTATTATAATTCCGTTGATAAAACGACGCAGCATTACGATGTTTTCAATGCAATTGTGAAATATACTGAAAATTTTAAGTAAAATAATGTAATAATTAAGTAAATGCTGTAATGCTTTATTTTTTTCCAAACTGTAGCCATTCGTCATATTATAAATGACATTTTTAAATTATGGAAATTATTAAACTATTTTTATTATATGTATTCCCGTTTCTTGTCAAGCGTTAAAATTTTTAGTTTGCTTCTTTAAACACTATTTCATTGTTCGTTCTGTTGTCATGTTTTGTTTAAATGTGTATATTAATATACGTATAAAAATAACATATATATTAGTAAGCTGACAGCAATACCATCGAAATGTCTAATGTTGAACGGCTCTCTTCAAAATCAGATAATATCTGTAGCGTTGAGTAGATCCGAAAACAAATTTCAGTATTTCTGCTAGAGAACGTTCGTTGAAATACATACACAGACATATATTCATTTCCCTTCATCATCATGTTATGTCTGAGATAGATGTACCTCATTATTTTCATTTCAAACTTGAATTTAGCTTCAACATAACGTTTCCATTTAATGCGTGAGGGAATTTACACGAATTCTAGCTGCTAAGGAAATTTAATTAGGCGCTCGAAATAATTTTAGAGACGAACATCTCTACTTAGGTTATAGATGTTCTCAATGATAAAATTAATAAGTAAAATCATTGTGTGTAAAATAAAAAAAAAACAGAATGAAATAAAATCGTTTACGAAAACATATTTATGTTTATATACAGGGTTAGGTAAATATATGGATCCATCCGAATATCTTTGATATAGTGGCTACTTAGATTTTAATAAGACTTTCTACAAATAAACAATTAATTAAATGCAAATCCGGGATTCGATGAGTATATTTATATCCAATCAGACTTCCAGTTTAGCCGGAAACGATGTTAACTTTTTTATTTTAATACTTTACCTATATAAACTAATTTATTTTTATTTTACATTTTATAAATTCTCTGAATTAACGCAGTATTACTTTTTACTACATCTTATGTATGCGATCAAACATTAGTTCTAAGGTGAAACAGTAGAAATAAATATTAAATTTATACAATTGACGAGTTATTCGGATCACAACAGCGTTCGGCGGGTAAAAATGAAATCCTTCAAGAATGAAATGATCAGAATGAGTGGAGGGGGTGGGTTATGTGCAGATGGCCAAGTCGCCGGACTGTCTGAGGATAAAATACATAATACTTTTTTAAATTATAAAAAGAAACGATATCTATACAAGAGTAATTTTTATATTATGATATTATTAATGATGCTGTTTTAGAATGTGTTAATATTTCATTTTAATAAATTATACTTCAATTTTTAAATAGAGAACGAAATTTTAAAATACCCCGCTAAAAAGACCGTTATTCTTGAACCGTTTTTGTACCCAACAAAAGTTTGTAATTATAAATCTCCACAATTGACGTTGATTGTTTAGTTTCTAAAGCTAACATGTTTATTTGCGAATTTGAAATATTCGTGTTGCTTTCTAACGATAAAATCAGCTCTTCTTAGACTTCTTACCAAAAAAGTATTTGAAAATTAATTCAATTCGGAATATGAGCTTTTTACTACCATTGCCGCTAAATACACGAACCACCATCGGTCTCCGACATTTATCTCTAAAAGAAAAGTAGGTTTATACTCGATATGTTCAACGAAATAAAGATTGCAGGTGCTAAAATATGAAATGGTTCAATTGCGTCTATAATATCAAGATCACAAAGTAATGTGCCTGCATATACAGCGTGTCCTTGAAACATAGAGACAACATACGGTGAATGCAAAAATGTAATTATATAGAATAAAAATCCAAAATATTGTGAGTGAAATACCTCGCGAACCGCGAAATTAAAGACACCCCGAAAATTGTATTACGTGACGCCTATGAATTCAAAATATTTAGAATGTGTATAAATAATAAATACTTCACACACAAATACGCTATAGCGTATATTTACATACGTAACAGCTGGATGAGATATACAATAACAAAACTATTCTTTTTGTTAATGTCGGTAAACTTTAAGATATCGTCTCCGATACTTTTTATAATCGCACAGTGGCGTGACAATTTTTTTAAAATATTTTTGTCATTTTTTTTCTCGCTTATGAGAAGGAATTTTGGGAAAATATTTTGGATTCGTCTTCTATATAAACACATCTTTCCATTTTTTCATACGATTTCAACAACTTTGCCAAGTGGTAGCAAACAGGTTTTGTGTTTATATTTGTCGAGTTGTATTTGAATTATTCTGCGACACCACAATGTCTGATGTGAAAGAGGGAAGAACGTGCATCAAATTCTGCATCAAACTTGGTAGAACTGCAGCAGAAACTCTGAAAATGCTTAAGCAAACGTTTGGTAAACCTTAGATCAGACGCAATCTTATGAGTGGTATAACCGTTTTAAAAATAAACGCGTGCCGGTTGATAATGATGAGCGTTCGGGTCATCCATCGACGGAAAACATGCCACTAAATGTGACAAAAGTGCGTGATGTTGTTGTACAAGACCGAAGGAGAATAATTATGACATTTGTAATATTGCCGGCATGTCCTACGGCGTTTGTCAACATCTTTTGTCCAGCCAACTCAACATGAGGCGTATTGCTGTTAAGCTTGTGCTGACACCGTGTTTATGTGTTCACAGAGCTGAAAGAAACTGCCGAAAGTGATGCGAACTTGAGTACCAGCATCATTCCTTGCGACGAATCATGAGTGTACGGATATGATCCCGAAACAAAGCAGCAGTCATCGCAGTGAAAGATGCCATCATCACCACGACCGACGACGCTTCTTTGACTATAAAAAAGAAGGCTGATAAATATTATATTTAGATAAGGAATCTGTTTAAATCAAGGCCATTCTAAATCAAAAATTTAGCTGCACAACATTAATACTAAACTGCAAGCATTCAACCAAACTTTAAATACTGGATTAAGAAATCCTTTTATTTACTTTTTAATTTATTTTAATAATAAAAAAGGTGGATACGGGGTAAGCAATTTTTTTATATTAAATGTATTTTATCATTTATGTAGTTTCTAATTATTACTTGATTCGATTATTGTATATTGTATGGAGATCTCCGTCTTCTATACAATATAAAGTTATTCCTTCAATTTGGATATTTAGTTGTTCTTCACTTGTGGTCATTACTTTTGTGTTATTTTTATTTATACCCATTCCTTTTTTCTCAAGTGTTTCGTTCCATATATCTATACTCTCTTGCAGGTTATTTCCATTTTCAGCTATTAGTACTATGTCATCTGCGAATGCTGCCTCAGCTATTTGTATCCTCTCTAGATTCCTGTACCCAATTTGAATTTTTTTCATCTGCATTGAGCATTGTCTTATTACATCGTCCATAAATACCATTATACTACTTTACATCACATATCTATCACCCCTCAACATCTGGTATGAAACTACAAAAATAATATAATTTATTAACTACAGACAGCAGAATAAGATCTTAAAGCAAATACAAAGCAATCAATCAAAGAAATATTAAATTAAATAATCGACAATTGATTCATAAAATTGATAAAAACACAATTAATATATAATTTATAATAAATAAAGACATTTAGAAACATGAAACTAATCGCAAATCAAACGTAAAATGAATAACTACATTGTATTTCAACATGTGAAAGAATAAGAAATCACGATGAATTAACTATCAAAGTAAATAAAAAAATCGACACGCTAAATACAGGAAAAATATTATTCAAAAGCTAAAATTATAAGAAATTTGAGAAACAAGGATGTCGCGATACCAACGGAGCGAGGGAGCAAACAAGGACAATACTGTGTATTTCTACATGATATGTAAATGTCTTGTATTTTAACGTGTTTTGGCTCTTGTTAAATAACTAAATTTAAAAAAAAATACATGTTATCGGTATCACATGATACCAACAATCACCCTAGGCAACACTTTCTACTTGGAAATATCTTGATGTAATTCGATTTTTTGGTCTATACTGTAAAGCCCATCATTTTAGATCTCGCAGTACTATCTCATTGTATACGGACAGCAAGTATTATATCGAGTAGTTCAAATAATTGAAATTTAAACCTAATTAATTCGTTTCGAACGAAGACAAGACGTTCTCTTTGAATAAATTTCATATTGAGTGCATTTTCTTGTATAAAATACTTCATCGTTCGACATTTTAAACAACATTGAAACTCTCATTGAACAATGCAGCTGCTTAAGTAATTGAAAAAAAATCAATAGTTCCTACAACACTTCACGTTCTGGATGACGTTGACTTTCAAATGGTCGAGACGGTAAATTGAAACGTCTACTGATTTTCTTACAGTCACAGAGTAAATAATTGTTACACAATAGTCTCATGATAAACTATAAATTAGATCAAATAAATTACATAGCAAAGAAAGCATTTTCACATTCGTCTTATGTATTAATTTTTGTTTAGCCTTCATGATTTTATTAAAAAAAGAATTATTTATGTTATTAAACATTGATTATTGGAGGACGCTGTATGTAATGTTACAAATATGAAGGAATATAATAGAATAAGAATAATTAAAAAAACAAGCGAAGATAAAAATAAGGATAAAATATACTTTTCGTTTACAATTTATACTTATTGTTTCAATAGGGGTGATGTGTTTTGAAATTGATCATATTTGAAATGACAAAATTGTCTGTCGTTATCAAGTGTGTTTAGTAAATCCCGCAATTTCATCATGGAAAGATTACTTTCCAGAAAGGTTTAAAAATTATACAATTTTTTAATCAAAATAGTCTAGAATTCTTCCTGTGACGTTATTTAAAGTCTATTGTTTATGAGAATAGACCACAGGCAGTTGCATTAAAAATCAATATTCGACGCCCCATTCGTGACGTAAGGCCTAATTTGTGGAAGAGAGTGCTTCAAAATTGTGTTCATCGGTCTTGCAGGTGAAGCAGAGGCTGTCAATTAAATGTTTAATTTCACAACTTAATTGCATCGAAAAATAATACAAATTTTTGATCTATTCTATTTCTTGTTTTCATTTTAATTTAAAAACATAAGTCTTATTGAATCACCCCATATATGCTTAAGTTTACATATTGCTGTGTATTTAATTAAGTAGGCAAAAGTAAAATTCAACATTTGAAAGAAGACTATATATATTTTGAATGATTCTATGCTGGTATACTAGTTGAATTTTGTAATACATAATATAATTTAAAATGATATAACGGGACTTTAAGGATAATTTGTGCTGCAAAATAAATACACGCTGTTCACTGGTCATGTAATGGCAATTCCTATGCCCTTCGAACACGAACTACTATTTTCGTGTGATAACATAAATTAAAGGAATCTAATTACATTTTAAATTGATTGATTAGTGTAAATAAACAATTTATGTTTTCACTGCTTATCTGATTGGATCTAGAATACCCTCCTCAAAAACTTTCAGCTATCTCCATAAATACGTAATATTAAACAATATATTAATTTAATTTAAAAATAATTGAAATATTTTAAAAATTCGTCTTACAATCCAAAAAAGTAATTTAAATAATTTATTCAGATACAAAATAAGTTGAAAATTAATAATAATACATTTTCCTACAAATCTTCTTTCCAATCTGTTGTAATGTTAATGTTGTAGAAAGATTTATTAGAACAAATTGTTACGCTTTAACTTTCATTCTATATATTATATAGTTGTTACGCTTTGAACTTCGTCATATATATTTAAAGTTTTATCTCCCAATAATCCCAATAATCTGTTTTCGTAACGATTTGCTTTAATTTTTATCTTACGTGAACATATGTCGCCCCTCCCTACCACCTTGATTGGCGTCTCGATATAAGGGATTCGTATTCCAGCCGTAAGTAAGATCACTTGGTGGTTCTAAGTGCATGTTGCATTCTTGAGGGAATTAAGTTTTACGTAATTGTATGCATTTCGAAAAAAATCGCATTGCTGATAAGAACGTAGAACATAATACAAATTAGAAATTGCCGATACCGTTCAGTGTGAAATTTAGAAGTTTAAGAGGAGAAAAAAACCCTTTGCATGAATTTTTGGACGGCATTTCTGGGATGTAATCGGTGGAACAACTGTAAACCTTCTGGAATCTAGGCACCGACATTTTTTATTCCTGCAACCACGGCAAATGTTGAATCTCGAATTGAGGATAATCAATCGTGTATCCCGATACTGGCTATTGAATGCAGAAACCGACATCCCCTGGCAATTTCCGTGCCTGTCCTTCGGGCTGTTTTATACAGATTTGTATCATTTGTAACAACGTTTGATGCGGGCTTTCGCATCGATATGCTAACTTGGTTTAGTATATGCCGCCACCTGGCGACGAGTTAATGGACTTAAAATAATATGCGTGTTTTTTCTTCTTTTGTAATAAGACATAAGACTCTTGCGTACATACGCAAGAATCTCCAGCTAATCGACAAGAAATTGCTTTCATCGGCGTAGTCTGTTTTGTCCGTCAGATGTCACGAGGTTATCTGGTGCCACTTGATAGGACAAAATTCATTACTAGACCAGAGCGCAAACTATAGTCGTTACATAATTCGTATATGCACGTTGACAAAGCCGTTAGACAGAAACGCATACGTCTGTGGTTGAGAAGTTAACGCTAGTAGTAAATACGTGCTGTTATGTCAATGTTTACAGATACAGGTTTGTTCTATACAAATTTGTATCATTTGTATGTATATTTGTAGTTATTTGTAATCTATTTTCAATCTAATTTCAATTTTATTTGCTTTGGTGTTATATATAGTAATTAACGTAATATATTCTATTCATTTACCGCTTTTGTATTTGATTCTTTCAAAAATATTCTAAATTTATTTTTAACGCGAGAATTCCTTTTCTGTAACTGGTATTTTTTTTGTGTGAACCTGTCTGCAAGTCGTGCATGTGTACTTATTATAATATAAAATTTCATTTGATTTATACATTTTTGAAATACACGTATGTGTATAGTCTCTTAATTACTATACTGTACAGTTTTTTCATTGGTACCAAAGAAAAGACTAACTGATTTTATTAATCTGTAATCTAAACTTGATGTCATTTTGTCTTTTTTGTCCTACATAATTCATATTCTTTCAGGAATTTATCTTATTATTATATTTTGTACTCATTATACTGTAAGCTTTCATTTATATAAACACGCCTTTTATTTTCTTTATATATGTTCAAACTAACATATTTTTGTAAATATATAGGGTGTAACATATATACTTTATGTTGAACATAATTTTTGTTCCCAATTTGCATTTTCTTCCCTAACAGCATAGTAGTTATACTATGCCGGTTCTGGCCCAAAATCCCATGTATTTTCTTATGGAGGTTCATTTTGCCCTTTTTCAATTTGGACACACTAATCCGGGACACCTCTATATACAGTCGTAGATCTGTAAACAGATCTATGAATGTATATAGAGGGTGTCCCACTGAATGTTCGCGGGGGGGTGAGTTTTACATAGGGGTGAGAAGCTTGCAAGGCGGTTATTATTATAATTTATGCGGGGGGGGGGGGGGGTGAGTTTTACATAGGGGTGAGAAGCTTGCAAGGCGGTTATCGGCGCTAGCGCGTATGATTTCAGAGGTGATTTCATCTTTATTAGTTCGTTTGCTCCTTTTCTTCGGACCAGTTCATTCCTGTTTCATATCTATTCAGACTTAATCATTATTAGTTCAGAGATATTTGGTTTTATTCGCGGATTCGCGGTTTTATTCGCGGATTTTAGCGGGTCCGCGGTTTTATTCGCGGATTTTAGCGGGTCCGCGGTTTTATTCGCGGATCGAGTTTAATTAGATGCAAATTCGCGGATCCGAATGTAAATTTCAGTTTATAGCTAATTAATATCGTACTGTAGTTAGAGATATTTTCCAGAAGATGACGCCAAATATTTTAGAATTATTCGATTTTTTTTTATTTATAAAAATGCCAGCAAGAGGATTTGAACCCGGAACCTTTAGAGTGTGAAGCCGATATTCTACCACTAGAACACATCGGTGACCGAGAATTATAAATTGTAAGATGCATATGTAGCCAACATATCTTGAAGCATTTTATATTTTAAATTTATATCTCCTAAAGATTGGGAAATCTGGTTATAGATGGAGACACGTATTTATTTAGATTTATTTTAAATTTTTATATATGTAGTTTGGAATTCTGTTTTTAGATGGAGACACGTATTTATTTAGATTTATTTTAAATTTTTATATATGTAGTTTGGAATTCTGTTTTTAGATGGAGCCACGTATTTATTTAGATTTATTTTAAATTTTTGTATTTTAAAAAAATCAGACAAGGCTTGAACTTCGGCTATGCTTGCTATAAAGCCGGCATCTTAACTGTTCGACCATCTTGGTCACATGCTTTTATATTTTTAGAAGTTGCATATAAACTGCAATATACATGTTGTTTTATTTTAAATTAGGTTTTATTTTTAAAATAGAATATAATAATTTGTAAGGGGCATATATATATACAGTCTGACTTATATTCTGAATTATCTAAAATTAACGACCGTAATTTTATAGGTAATAATACTTCATTAAAAATAGAACATATAATAAATTTCTATTTAGATTAGAATTACTATCACATGTAGATATATCGATCGGGTCTTATTATTAGTTAAATTTACGTTTAATTTGGCATATAATTAGTATCAATTACCCCCGTTGAAGACTCAATATATTTGACTACCGTAATTTTGCCCGTAATAATGATTCAGTAATAATTTTATGTACAGGAGATTGAGACCAGTATGGAAGAGATAAAGATATATAAATAATATTTCTACTTTAAAATATAAAGAGCCGTTTTAGTTTTATCTCGATCCGTGGCTTTTGTATTGAGTAATATAATCTAGTATAATGTGTCTGAAATTAGATCCGATGGAAAAATATAGACAATTTAATATTTTTTTTTTAATATAATATACAAAGCATCTAGGCATTATAATTTACCATAATTCGCGGGAGTAGTCCTCGATAATATTTACGAAATTTACGAGTAATTAACTAACTTCGCTGGGACAAATCGCGGTATTATTCACTAAATTCGCGGCTAATTTACATAAAATTACTATGAATTCGTTTAATATAAAATATTTTCTATCGATAAAATTACATTAAACTTAGACAGATATCGATCATAGCTTTGTATATGTATCGGTGATAAATATATCTAAACAGATCGGTAAAACAGGTAACTACATCTCTCAACAGATATCGATCGTAGCTTTGTATATGTATCGGTGATAAATATATCTAAACAGGTCACTACATCTCTCAACAGATATCGACCGTAATTTTGTGTGTAATATTAGAATTAGAGGTAAATATATCGAAACAGATCATTGAGTAGATATGTGGATTGTTCGATAAACTGCTTTTCATGAAAGATAGTATCTTCCCTCATTTTAAGAGAGGCGGTGATGAATTGATTATAATTATTCATATTGTCAACGGAAACAGAACAAAAAATATTACAAATGGACTAGTAAATATAAAATGTAAGTATCATATTCCATTGCGATAACGCAGCTTAACAACACTAATAAGAACTTAAAACTGAATCGTTCTGGGGTATATGCTTACCTAATATAATATGAGATCCGTTTCCAAAAATATATAAAAATAATAGTATATAGAGCATCTAAGTATTAAAATGCAAGTACATAGATCAAAACAGGTCTATACATGTCTTAACAGATATAGACTCGTAGTTTTGTAGGCAGGAGATCAGTATGGAAGGGACAAAGATATATAAATAATATTTCTACTGTAAAATATATACATAGTGGTTTTGGTGTTTATCCCGATCTGTGGCTTTCGTATCGCGTAATATAATCAAGTATAATGGATCTGAAATTAGATCCGATGGAAAAATATAACCAATTTATACAAGTAATCGGAGAAGATTTACCCAACGAAATTCGCAGGTGGTTATTCTCATCGCAGTTGACATTGACGGATTGTGGATTTATAGCGGCATTCGGTTATCAGAATAGACGATATTTTAACATCGATGATTTAATGAACGTGATAGAATATTGCAATCCTAATATAGATTGTGAGAAACAGACAGCGATTTACGAGGAATATTATTTAATACTTGAACCAGAAGCTGATTACCTCGAGAATATATATGTTTTCGACATAGAGGCTTCACGAGTGTTAAGTTTACGTGGACAATATCCGAAGACACATATAATCCAGTATCCTATACATAGGTACCCTGAATTCGATTATAATAAAGATATTATATGTGATGGAGGAGGCTACGTTGTATACGGATATGATAAATAGTTCGCCACCTCAGTCGTATCTTCGAGTTAGTCTTGAACGTATGCTGATAAATATTATGCATCGATACATATAAAGCGTGAAATGGCAAAACAAGAAGAAAAAGTGTTTCAAGTTATACAAAATTTAGAAAATAATTTCGGTATGCTAGATGATATATCTAAAACGACAATCCAACACATACCGCTTCATATTCTTCAAACAAAGGTGAAGACAGGATCCCTAAGACGAAACTGGCACAAGATTCCTATAGAGAAAAGAGCTGATCTAGAAGATTATTTACCTTGTGATAGACATTACAATCAAGTGGACCAGGGCGATCATATAGATGGATTTCCGCCAGCAAAAATTAAGTGTTGGTTCTGTTTAATATCATATTAAGATGTATATAAATATGTAAATTTAAAATAAAAAAAGATGTAAAGTCATTTATGTTTTATTTATAAAGTATAATATATAGGTAATGAATTGGATATTGTAAAACGCATATGTAGTCTATTACAAAATGTGGAAACTCAACTTTAAATAACTTAGAGATATTATTCATTAAATTCGCGTTTAATTTAATTTAATTAGTATGAATTATCCCCGTTTAATACTCGATATATTTTACATTTTTCAGCAGATATCGACCATAATTTTATGTGTAATATTAGAATTAGAGGTAAATATATCGAAACAGATCATTGAGTAGATATGTGGATTGTTCGATAAACTGCTTTTCATGAAAGACAGTATCTTCCCTCATTTTAAGAGAGGCGGTGATGAATTGATTGTAATTATTCATATTGTCAACGGAAACAGAACAAAAAATATTGCAAATGGACTAGTAAATATAAAATGTAAGTATCATATTCCATTGCGATAACGCAGCTTAACAACACTAATAAGAACTTAAAACTGAATCGTTCTGGGGTATATGCTTACCTAATATAATATGAGATCCGCTTCCAAAAATAGATAAAAATAATAATATATAAGGAAAAAAAAACTAACAGATATATTCAAAGTAGATTTCAGAATTAAAAGCGGGTCACAAACAATATATAAAAAAATGTTAACGAATTTGAAGTGAATATTGAAATAAATTTTTATAGATAAAAGTAAGACAACATACCAAAAATGATAGCATAATTTTAAAAATAATATGAGATGTATATATACTCACGTTTAGAATAACAACATAGGTAGCACTGTACATATAAAACTTAAATCAATTATCCTGTTATTATAAGAACTACGTATATCTTCCCAATGAGATATTAATTTTTACATGTACACGCTTATCAACATTTTCCATCGTTTTACTGAAAACTGAGTTATTCATTGATAACATAATTCTAGAAAAATATGATACGTATATGTACTCTCATTTAGAATAACAGCACAGATAACACTGCACATATAAAACTTAAATTGAGATCATGTTCAGAAATACATAGAAAATATATTTATTGTATTTACAATATAACAGGGAAACAATTCTTCATAAATAAAAAACAGAACAATTGATATATATTTTATTTGCTTAACTTCGTAATGTGTGTACATATTTTGTAAGTATCTTAACATAGTTTTGCGAGCATGCAGAATCAGAATTACTATGATAAAAGCAGGCGTTAGATTGTATATACAAATTAGGGGCATTTGTAGCATATTCTAAATTTATAATTTCTATGTCAACATATTTCTTTAGGAATTCAGCTTTCTGATACCCTTTAAGATATATTCGGCTGTAATTCCTACATACATTATCTAAAATTGATGATACATATTTTAATTCTATAAATCCGGAAGCATAAGGGATATGAAAAAAGTTATGCGTCAACCACCTTGCCTCCTTCTGGTTCTTTGAAGATAATTTATGAAATGGCTTCGTAGATTTAAATAGCAGATGTATCGAACGATCTCCATCGGTAATCGACATCTCCTTGGGGGTGAAGTCGGGTGTATTAAAACCCTGGATATCGATAATTAGAGCTGGGATAAAACGTTGTTTATATATTCGATCTCGATGAACGTGTGATAAGACATGTCTGATGATATTGTCCACTCTCCTAATTCTATTTTCAAACCGGCATCTGTTGGCAGCTACAGACACCCAGTCAGATTTTCTGTCTTCGCTATCAAGCCATAAATATTGTATCGGAAGACTATCGAAGGTAACTTTCATGCTATCGTTTTAGATATATGATTTATTGGTAATAATTATAATATTTTTTCCACTATTCCAGTAGACGGAGCAATTCTCGGAAAATAATATAATTCGCGGTTAATTTGCATGTAATTACTATGAATTATCCCCGTTTAATATATAATTTTTTCGATTGATAAAATCACAAGCTGCCTCGAAAGCGATCGAGCGAATACTAGAGTTATATTAGAATTACTATCATACGAGATAGTGGGAGGGTAAATATATCGAAACAGGTCTGGTCATGTTTCAACAGACTCGCAGTTTTACATGTAACATGACCTAATCATTGTTCCACATAGAAATATTATTTTAACCAATTTCTACAAGGCATCACGAGTGTTAAGTTTACGAGGGCAATATCCGGAGACACACATAATCCAGTATCCTATACACAGGTACCCTGAATTCGAGTATAATAAAGACATTATATGTGATGTAGGGGGGCTGTGTTGTATACGGATATGAGAAATAGTTTCCCACCTCAGTCATATTTTCGCGTTCGTCTTGAATGGATGATAATAAATAGTGTACATCGATATATAAATATATAAATTGTAAAATGGTAATTCAAGAAGATAAAGTGTATCAAGTTATACAAAAGTTAGAAGATAAGTTCGGTATGTTAGATGATATATCTAAAACAGCAATCCAACACATACCGCTTCATATTCTCCAAACAAAGGTGAAGACAGGATCCTTAAGACGAAACTGGCACAAGATTCCTATAGAGAAAAGAGCTGATCTAGAGGATTATTTACCCTGTGATAGACATTACAATCAACTGGACCAGGGCGATCATATAGATGGATTTCCGCCAGCAAAAATTAAGTGTAGGTTCTGTTTATTAGCATATTAATATATATATATATATATATATATATATATATATAACTATGTAAATTAGAAATAAAAAAATATATCAATTCATCTATGTTTTATTTATAAGGTATAATATATAAGTAATGTTAATAAAATCGTAATATATTTTTATTGACTACCCATGAATTGTGCGAGTTGTTCAACCTACACCACTTTACGTAAGGGGTGTCTTTTGATAAGATGTGAACGTTTGAATATCTTTCCCCCAATTCATTATTAAAACTAGCAATAAGAAAATAACTAATATGAGGTAAAAAAATCTAATACTCTTATAAAAAAAATATTGGCAATAAGTAAGATACTGGAAACTTAATTTCAAAATCTCGTAAAACATCTTTTGGAAAATATGTATATTCAAGTACGATTAAAAATAATATGAGACCCGTTTCCAAAAAATACTGATATATAAGATATATATATTAGAGATAGACAGCTAAATATAATAGATTACAAAGCAGAGTTAACGCAGGCGCTTTAAACATTATATTATATCGTAGGTATATATCTGATAAAAAGAGGGTCAAGATATAGGAAAAAGAGATACCTGCAACTGCATATTCATTGCTATCGAGACTGTATTTAGAAATAGATATAAATGTATCTATTATCTACAATATAATAAAGAAAAAATACTTAGTAAATAAAACAGAATAAATTTCTATATCAATATATGTCTATAGGAAATTGAGCTTTCCGATACTCTTTAACGCATATCCGACTATAATTTCTATATACATTATATCAGATGTATCTGTTTCAATAGCCGCTCAGACATGTTTCATATCTGGTAGCAGATGTCGGGTTTAAACAAGTCTGAATAGTTATAAAACATATATTAAGCAGATATGTAAAATGTCTGGAAGGATATCGAAACAGCGGGGGAACTTTTCATCATAAGCTCCTACATCAAGTATAAAGACTTTACTATAATTGAAAATAATTCGACAGTCTTTCTCAAACTTGATGCCATTTATATATATATATATATATATATTATATCACATTTACGACATCAAGTATAAAGACTTTATTGTAATCGAAAATAGTTCTAAAGTCTTTCTCAGACTCCCAGTCTCCTACATCAAGTATAAAGACTTTATTGAACGGATATTTATACAGATAAGATGTTTTCAGACTTAATCATTATCCGGTTAGATATGCTTCATATCTGATACCATATGTAGAACCTGAACAGGTCTAAATAACGATAAAACAGATATTAGACAACTCTTAAACAGGTCTGAACGGATATTGAAACAGGTAAGCTGTTTTCAGACTTGATCATTATCCGTTCAGATATTAGACGTCGCTAACCTGAATAGTTATAAAACATATATTAAGCAGATATGTAAAATGTCTGTAAGGATATCGAAACAGAGGGGAACTATTCATCATAACCGTATACAACATAAGCTCCTACATCAAGTATAAAGACTTTACTATAATCGAAAATAATTCGATAGTCTTTCTCAAACTTGAAGCCTGAACGGATATATATATATTATATCGTAGGTATATATCTGATACAAAGAAGACCAAGATATAGGAAAAAGAGATACCTACAACTGCATATTCATTGATATCGAGACCGTATTTAGAAATGTATCTATTATCTATAATATAATAAAGAAAAAATATTTAGTAAATAAAACAGAATAAATTTCTATATCAATATATGTCTGTAGGAAATTGAGCTTTCCGATGCTGTATAAAGACTTTATTGTAATCGAAAATAATTCGATAGTCTTTCTCAAACTTGAAGCCTGAACGGATATTGATACAGATAAGCTGTTTTCAGGCTTGATCATTATTCATTATCCGTTCAGATATTAGATGGCTCTGAAACAGGTCTGAACGGCTATTGAAACAGGTAAGCTGTTTTCATAGCCGTTCAGATATTAGACGGCTCTGAAACAGGTCTGAACGGCTATTGAAACAGGTAAGCTGTTTTCAGGCTTGATCATTATCCGTTCAGATATTAGATGGCTCTGAAACAGGTCTGAACGGCTATTGAAACAGGTAAGCTGTTTTCAGGCTTGATCATTATCCGTTCAGATATTAGATGACTCTGAAACAGGTCTGAACGGTTATTGAAACAGATATTAAACATCTATGTATAATGTCTGTGAGGATATCGAAACAGAGGAGAACTATTCATCATAGGATCCTACATCAAATATAAAGACTTTACTGTAATTGAAAATAATTCGACAGTCTTTCTCATACTGGGTACCATTTATATATTTTATAT
This sequence comes from Melolontha melolontha, assembly GCA_935421215.2. Taxonomy (NCBI): domain Eukaryota; kingdom Metazoa; phylum Arthropoda; class Insecta; order Coleoptera; family Scarabaeidae; genus Melolontha; species Melolontha melolontha. The sequence goes on from OW285238.1 coordinate 66,945,126, forward strand.
CGCATTTACGATTCGATGGAACATCATTAATTTTAGCAATAGCTGCACGGATATTGAAACAGGGGGAAAACTCGATAGTCTTTCTCAAACTATCTGCTAGGGAATAGACACGAGAGCCCTACAGAACCCGTAGGGCTCTCGTGTCTATTCCCTAGCAGATAGTTTGAGAAAGACTATCGAGTTTTCCTCCTGTTTCAATATCCGTGCAGCTATTGCTAAAATTAATGATGTTCCATCGAATCGTAAATGCGATATAAAATATATAAATGGTACCCAGTATGAGAAAGACTGTCGAATTATTTTCAATTACAGTAAAGTCTTTATATTTGATGTAGGATCCTATGATGAATAGTTCTCCTCTGTTTCGATATCCTCACAGACATTATACATAGATGTTTAATATCTGTTTCAATAACCGTTCAGACCTGTTTCAGAGTCATCTAATATCTGAACGGATAATGATCAAGCCTGAAAACAGCTTACCTGTTTCAATAGCCGTTCAGACCTGTTTCAGAGCCATCTAATATCTGAACGGATAATGATCAAGCCTGAAAACAGCTTACCTGTTTCAATAGCCGTTCAGACCTGTTTCAGAGCCGTCTAATATCTGAACGGCTATGAAAACAGCTTACCTGTTTCAATAGCCGTTCAGACCTGTTTCAGAGCCATCTAATATCTGAACGGATAATGAATAATGATCAAGCCTGAAAACAGCTTATCTGTATCAATATCCGTTCAGGCTTCAAGTTTGAGAAAGACTATCGAATTATTTTCGATTACAATAAAGTCTTTATACAGCATCGGAAAGCTCAATTTCCTACAGACATATATTGATATAGAAATTTATTCTGTTTTATTTACTAAATATTTTTTCTTTATTATATTATAGATAATAGATACATTTCTAAATACGGTCTCGATATCAATGAATATGCAGTTGTAGGTATCTCTTTTTCCTATATCTTGGTCTTCTTTGTATCAGATATATACCTACGATATAATATATATATATCCGTTCAGGCTTCAAGTTTGAGAAAGACTATCGAATTATTTTCGATTATAGTAAAGTCTTTATACTTGATGTAGGAGCTTATGTTGTATACGGTTATGATGAATAGTTCCCCTCTGTTTCGATATCCTTACAGACATTTTACATATCTGCTTAATATATGTTTTATAACTATTCAGGTTAGCGACGTCTAATATCTGAACGGATAATGATCAAGTCTGAAAACAGCTTACCTGTTTCAATATCCGTTCAGACCTGTTTAAGAGTTGTCTAATATCTGTTTTATCGTTATTTAGACCTGTTCAGGTTCTACATATGGTATCAGATATGAAGCATATCTAACCGGATAATGATTAAGTCTGAAAACATCTTATCTGTATAAATATCCGTTCAATAAAGTCTTTATACTTGATGTAGGAGACTGGGAGTCTGAGAAAGACTTTAGAACTATTTTCGATTACAATAAAGTCTTTATACTTGATGTCGTAAATGTGATATAATATATATATATATATATAAATGGCATCAAGTTTGAGAAAGACTGTCGAATTATTTTCAATTATAGTAAAGTCTTTATACTTGATGTAGGAGCTTATGATGAAAAGTTCCCCCTCTGTTTCGATATCCTTCCAGACATTTTACATATCTGCTTAATATATGTTTTATAACTATTCAGACTTGTTTAAACCCGACATCTGCTACCAGATATGAAACATGTCTGAACGGCTATTGAAACAGATACATCTGATATAATGTATATAGAAATTATAGTCGGATATGCGTTAAAGAGTATCGGAAAGCTCAATTTCCTATAGACATATATTGATATAGAAATTTATTCTGTTTTATTTACTAAGTATTTTTTCTTTATTATATTGTAGATAATAGATACATTTATATCTATTTCTAAATACAGTCTCGATAGCAATGAATATGCAGTTGCAGGTATCTCTTTTTCCTATATCTTGACCCTCTTTTTATCAGATATATACCTACGATATAATATAATGTTTAAAGCGCCTGCGTTAACTCTGCTTTGTAATCTATTATATTTAGCTGTCTATCTCTAATATATATATCTTATATATCAGTATTTTTTGGAAACGGGTCTCATATTATTTTTAATCGTACTTGAATATACATATTTTCCAAAAGATGTTTTACGAGATTTTGAAATTAAGTTTCCAGTATCTTACTTATTGCCAATATTTTTTTTATAAGAGTATTAGATTTTTTTACCTCATATTAGTTATTTTCTTATTGCTAGTTTTAATAATGAATTGGGGGAAAGATATTCAAACGTTCACATCTTATCAAAAGACACCCCTTACGTAAAGTGGTGTAGGTTGAACAACTCGCACAATTCATGGGTAGTCAATAAAAATATATTACGATTTTATTAACATTACTTATATATTATACCTTATAAATAAAACATAGATGAATTGATATATTTTTTTATTTCTAATTTACATAGTTATATATATATATATATATATATATATATATATATATATATTAATATGCTAATAAACAGAACCTACACTTAATTTTTGCTGGCGGAAATCCATCTATATGATCGCCCTGGTCCAGTTGATTGTAATGTCTATCACAGGGTAAATAATCCTCTAGATCAGCTCTTTTCTCTATAGGAATCTTGTGCCAGTTTCGTCTTAAGGATCCTGTCTTCACCTTTGTTTGGAGAATATGAAGCGGTATGTGTTGGATTGCTGTTTTAGATATATCATCTAACATACCGAACTTATCTTCTAACTTTTGTATAACTTGATACACTTTATCTTCTTGAATTACCATTTTACAATTTATATATTTATATATCGATGTACACTATTTATTATCATCCATTCAAGACGAACGCGAAAATATGACTGAGGTGGGAAACTATTTCTCATATCCGTATACAACACAGCCCCCCTACATCACATATAATGTCTTTATTATACTCGAATTCAGGGTACCTGTGTATAGGATACTGGATTATGTGTGTCTCCGGATATTGCCCTCGTAAACTTAACACTCGTGATGCCTTGTAGAAATTGGTTAAAATAATATTTCTATGTGGAACAATGATTAGGTCATGTTACATGTAAAACTGCGAGTCTGTTGAAACATGACCAGACCTGTTTCGATATATTTACCCTCCCACTATCTCGTATGATAGTAATTCTAATATAACTCTAGTATTCGCTCGATCGCTTTCGAGGCAGCTTGTGATTTTATCAATCGAAAAAATTATATATTAAACGGGGATAATTCATAGTAATTACATGCAAATTAACCGCGAATTATATTATTTTCCGAGAATTGCTCCGTCTACTGGAATAGTGGAAAAAATATTATAATTATTACCAATAAATCATATATCTAAAACGATAGCATGAAAGTTACCTTCGATAGTCTTCCGATACAATATTTATGGCTTGATAGCGAAGACAGAAAATCTGACTGGGTGTCTGTAGCTGCCAACAGATGCCGGTTTGAAAATAGAATTAGGAGAGTGGACAATATCATCAGACATGTCTTATCACACGTTCATCGAGATCGAATATATAAACAACGTTTTATCCCAGCTCTAATTATCGATATCCAGGGTTTTAATACACCCGACTTCACCCCCAAGGAGATGTCGATTACCGATGGAGATCGTTCGATACATCTGCTATTTAAATCTACGAAGCCATTTCATAAATTATCTTCAAAGAACCAGAAGGAGGCAAGGTGGTTGACGCATAACTTTTTTCATATCCCTTATGCTTCCGGATTTATAGAATTAAAATATGTATCATCAATTTTAGATAATGTATGTAGGAATTACAGCCGAATATATCTTAAAGGGTATCAGAAAGCTGAATTCCTAAAGAAATATGTTGACATAGAAATTATAAATTTAGAATATGCTACAAATGCCCCTAATTTGTATATACAATCTAACGCCTGCTTTTATCATAGTAATTCTGATTCTGCATGCTCGCAAAACTATGTTAAGATACTTACAAAATATGTACACACATTACGAAGTTAAGCAAATAAAATATATATCAATTGTTCTGTTTTTTATTTATGAAGAATTGTTTCCCTGTTATATTGTAAATACAATAAATATATTTTCTATGTATTTCTGAACATGATCTCAATTTAAGTTTTATATGTGCAGTGTTATCTGTGCTGTTATTCTAAATGAGAGTACATATACGTATCATATTTTTCTAGAATTATGTTATCAATGAATAACTCAGTTTTCAGTAAAACGATGGAAAATGTTGATAAGCGTGTACATGTAAAAATTAATATCTCATTGGGAAGATATACGTAGTTCTTATAATAACAGGATAATTGATTTAAGTTTTATATGTACAGTGCTACCTATGTTGTTATTCTAAACGTGAGTATATATACATCTCATATTATTTTTAAAATTATGCTATCATTTTTGGTATGTTGTCTTACTTTTATCTATAAAAATTTATTTCAATATTCACTTCAAATTCGTTAACATTTTTTTATATATTGTTTGTGACCCGCTTTTAATTCTGAAATCTACTTTGAATATATCTGTTAGTTTTTTTTTCCTTATATATTATTATTTTTATCTATTTTTGGAAGCGGATCTCATATTATATTAGGTAAGCATATACCCCAGAACGATTCAGTTTTAAGTTCTTATTAGTGTTGTTAAGCTGCGTTATCGCAATGGAATATGATACTTACATTTTATATTTACTAGTCCATTTGCAATATTTTTTGTTCTGTTTCCGTTGACAATATGAATAATTACAATCAATTCATCACCGCCTCTCTTAAAATGAGGGAAGATACTGTCTTTCATGAAAAGCAGTTTATCGAACAATCCACATATCTACTCAATGATCTGTTTCGATATATTTACCTCTAATTCTAATATTACACATAAAATTATGGTCGATATCTGCTGAAAAATGTAAAATATATCGAGTATTAAACGGGGATAATTCATACTAATTAAATTAAATTAAACGCGAATTTAATGAATAATATCTCTAAGTTATTTAAAGTTGAGTTTCCACATTTTGTAATAGACTACATATGCGTTTTACAATATCCAATTCATTACCTATATATTATACTTTATAAATAAAACATAAATGACTTTACATCTTTTTTTATTTTAAATTTACATATTTATATACATCTTAATATGATATTAAACAGAACCAACACTTAATTTTTGCTGGCGGAAATCCATCTATATGATCGCCCTGGTCCACTTGATTGTAATGTCTATCACAAGGTAAATAATCTTCTAGATCAGCTCTTTTCTCTATAGGAATCTTGTGCCAGTTTCGTCTTAGGGATCCTGTCTTCACCTTTGTTTGAAGAATATGAAGCGGTATGTGTTGGATTGTCGTTTTAGATATATCATCTAGCATACCGAAATTATTTTCTAAATTTTGTATAACTTGAAACACTTTTTCTTCTTGTTTTGCCATTTCACGCTTTATATGTATCGATGCATAATATTTATCAGCATACGTTCAAGACTAACTCGAAGATACGACTGAGGTGGCGAACTATTTATCATATCCGTATACAACGTAGCCTCCTCCATCACATATAATATCTTTATTATAATCGAATTCAGGGTACCTATGTATAGGATACTGGATTATATGTGTCTTCGGATATTGTCCACGTAAACTTAACACTCGTGAAGCCTCTATGTCGAAAACATATATATTCTCGAGGTAATCAGCTTCTGGTTCAAGTATTAAATAATATTCCTCGTAAATCGCTGTCTGTTTCTCACAATCTATATTAGGATTGCAATATTCTATCACGTTCATTAAATCATCGATGTTAAAATATCGTCTATTCTGATAACCGAATGCCGCTATAAATCCACAATCCGTCAATGTCAACTGCGATGAGAATAACCACCTGCGAATTTCGTTGGGTAAATCTTCTCCGATTACTTGTATAAATTGGTTATATTTTTCCATCGGATCTAATTTCAGATCCATTATACTTGATTATATTACGCGATACGAAAGCCACAGATCGGGATAAACACCAAAACCACTATGTATATATTTTACAGTAGAAATATTATTTATATATCTTTGTCCCTTCCATACTGATCTCCTGCCTACAAAACTACGAGTCTATATCTGTTAAGACATGTATAGACCTGTTTTGATCTATGTACTTGCATTTTAATACTTAGATGCTCTATATACTATTATTTTTATATATTTTTGGAAACGGATCTCATATTATATTAGGTAAGCATATACCCCAGAACGATTCAGTTTTAAGTTCTTATTAGTGTTGTTAAGCTGCGTTATCGCAATGGAATATGATACTTACATTTTATATTTACTAGTCCATTTGTAATATTTTTTGTTCTGTTTCCGTTGACAATATGAATAATTATAATCAATTCATCACCGCCTCTCTTAAAATGAGGGAAGATACTATCTTTCATGAAAAGCAGTTTATCGAACAATCCACATATCTACTCAATGATCTGTTTCGATATATTTACCTCTAATTCTAATATTACACACAAAATTACGGTCGATATCTGTTGAGAGATGTAGTGACCTGTTTAGATATATTTATCACCGATACATATACAAAGCTACGATCGATATCTGTTGAGAGATGTAGTTACCTGTTTTACCGATCTGTTTAGATATATTTATCACCGATACATATACAAAGCTATGATCGATATCTGTCTAAGTTTAATGTAATTTTATCGATAGAAAATATTTTATATTAAACGAATTCATAGTAATTTTATGTAAATTAGCCGCGAATTTAGTGAATAATACCGCGATTTGTCCCAGCGAAGTTAGTTAATTACTCGTAAATTTCGTAAATATTATCGAGGACTACTCCCGCGAATTATGGTAAATTATAATGCCTAGATGCTTTGTATATTATATTAAAAAAAAAATATTAAATTGTCTATATTTTTCCATCGGATCTAATTTCAGACACATTATACTAGATTATATTACTCAATACAAAAGCCACGGATCGAGATAAAACTAAAACGGCTCTTTATATTTTAAAGTAGAAATATTATTTATATATCTTTATCTCTTCCATACTGGTCTCAATCTCCTGTACATAAAATTATTACTGAATCATTATTACGGGCAAAATTACGGTAGTCAAATATATTGAGTCTTCAACGGGGGTAATTGATACTAATTATATGCCAAATTAAACGTAAATTTAACTAATAATAAGACCCGATCGATATATCTACATGTGATAGTAATTCTAATCTAAATAGAAATTTATTATATGTTCTATTTTTAATGAAGTATTATTACCTATAAAATTACGGTCGTTAATTTTAGATAATTCAGAATATAAGTCAGACTGTATATATATATGCCCCTTACAAATTATTATATTCTATTTTAAAAATAAAACCTAATTTAAAATAAAACAACATGTATATTGCAGTTTATATGCAACTTCTAAAAATATAAAAGCATGTGACCAAGATGGTCGAACAGTTAAGATGCCGGCTTTATAGCAAGCATAGCCGAAGTTCAAGCCTTGTCTGATTTTTTTAAAATACAAAAATTTAAAATAAATCTAAATAAATACGTGGCTCCATCTAAAAACAGAATTCCAAACTACATATATAAAAATTTAAAATAAATCTAAATAAATACGTGTCTCCATCTAAAAACAGAATTCCAAACTACATATATAAAAATTTAAAATAAATCTAAATAAATACGTGTCTCCATCTATAACCAGATTTCCCAATCTTTAGGAGATATAAATTTAAAATATAAAATGCTTCAAGATATGTTGGCTACATATGCATCTTACAATTTATAATTCTCGGTCACCGATGTGTTCTAGTGGTAGAATATCGGCTTCACACTCTAAAGGTTCCGGGTTCAAATCCTCTTGCTGGCATTTTTATAAATAAAAAAAAATCGAATAATTCTAAAATATGTGGCGTCATCTTCTGGAAAATATCTCTAACTACAGTACGATATTAATTAGCTATAAACTGAAATTTACATTCGGATCCGCGAATTTGCATCTAATTAAACTCGATCCGCGAATAAAACCGCGGACCCGCTAAAATCCGCGAATAAAACCGCGGACCCGCTAAAATCCGCGAATAAAACCGCGAATCCGCGAATAAAACCAAATATCTCTGAACTAATAATGATTAAGTCTGAATAGATATGAAACAGGAATGAACTGGTCCGAAGAAAAGGAGCAAACGAACTAATAAAGATGAAATCACCTCTGAAATCATACGCGCTAGCGCCGATAACCGCCTTGCAAGCTTCTCACCCCTATGTAAAACTCACCCCCCCCCCCCGCATAAATTATAATAATAACCGCCTTGCAAGCTTCTCACCCCTATGTAAAACTCACCCCCCCGCGAACATTCAGTGGGACACCCTCTATATACATTCATAGATCTGTTTACAGATCTACGACTGTATATAGAGGTGTCCCGGATTAGTGTGTCCAAATTGAAAAAGGGCAAAATGAACCTCCATAAGAAAATACATGGGATTTTGGGCCAGAACCGGCATAGTATAACTACTCAGCATCATACATTATGTTATTTAAATATCTATACATTTGCTTATCATGCTGACAGTTCCGTGTTTTGTCACTGTCCGAGTAGGTTTTCATGGTTTTCCTACTCGTTTAAGGCGAATGCCGACAGCTTAACATCTTAAGTCGCTCCATGGGCGCATACATAATAATAACTCATGTCTTGCTTTTCCCTGTTTTTGTTGTCTATCTATTTTAGAACACTAAGGCATGATTTATTATTATTAAACTGGAATGTATCTTTGAATAATTTTATCCATGGCAACTGCAAATGTATAAGTATGACATTAATATACTGTCATTTATATTTTATATTCCTTGAAAAAGGCATCATTTGCCGAAACATGTAGGATTGTTTTAAATTAAAAATTATATTCCTTGAAAAAGGCATCATTTGCCGAAACATGTAGGATTGTTTTAAATTAAAAAATATAAATGACAGAATATAAATGTCAAATAATTGTCAATTATTTGACATTTATATTCTGTCATTCTAATCTATTTAATGAAATTTTTAAAAGGATTTTCACATGTACAGCACAATAAGTAAAATATAAAACTTGCATAATATCTGAATATGAAAATATTATTTATTAATTAATGTGAAGTTTGTGTGCAAATGATATAAAATTCCTTCATCAAAAACGTATACTAAAAACACATAAAATGTAAACAGTAAATTCTACAAAACAGCATAATTATAGAAAATTATATACTAAAAATATTGTTTTATTTATTTTGTTATCCATTATTTCGTACATACGCAAGAATTATAGTCTTCTAGTTAACTAGACATAATCTACATAAGTATTGGGTTTAATTGCTCTCAAAATTAATATAAAATAATTCAATTCTTGTGAATTGCAATGTTAAAAGTTAAAGACAATAATATAATATTGTCGTATGTACGAGAAGATAGGAGAATTAAATAGCATTAAGATAACGTTTTTAATACATAATTTTCTATAATTATATAGTTTCGTAGTATTTGGTGTTTTATTAAAAGCATAATAGAACATGGTTTTGTTTATTAGTGAATATTAAGATCCCAACATAATTTATATATTTTCTCATATTTCTTTACAATTAGAATTGGTTCAAAAATAACAACAATAATCTTATTATTAGCAAAACAAAGATTATTAAAAATATATTTGCAACATAATTACCGGTCACAGTGTTGACATTATTAGTAGATTACTAAGGTAATAACTGCTATTGATCCTAAGACTGAGACGGACGGTAACAGTGTATTGTTAGAAACGAAGTAGTATAAAATATATGTTATTTTACAAGTAGCTTTTATCAATAATTTTAAAGTTATTCATCCTGCGTAGCCTTCCAAATAGACTTGTTACGCAGCCGATCATAAAACTGATTCCAATATGATATTCCAAGTGATTTACTCACAAGATTTTAATTTAATGGCGGTATCGGATCTAGCATTTATTTTACGTGCGGTAACAAATTTTTGGTGCTACCTACAAAAAATTTTTAGAACCAATCTTTTATAAAACGAATTGGTTTGGATGAATAACAATGGAATGAGAGATTTGATAGTTTCTGAAATAGAAACTAATGAAATAACTTTTTTAATTTAAAAAAATACTTCGTGCCTTTTCTTTGTAAAATCGTTATCAGTTTTTTTTATATGTATTTAAACAATGTTGGTTCGTTTTCAATCACTGTGAATCATATTGTGAAACAAGATAACTTTTACTGGTACATAGTGGATCGCAGGCATTTTTTGAAATGCTTGAGTTTTCTGAAACTTCGTTCATAACATGACCGTTGAAAGGGTTGCGTAAATTCGAAGTGCAACATAAAGAATGGAAAAGCATCCTCTAGATTACAGTCAAATATAATCTGAACATCAAAGACCTACAGATTCTCAATTTTATGAAACAATACTGGGGTTTGATCTTTGAAAACAAGAATTTCCTGGATAAAATCTGTCGAATTCAAATTATGTTGATTTATAGCTCATTTCCTTAGAGATTGGGACATTACGTCCTCGAAACATGCGCGATATTTAGATACAAAAATACGTGTGCAATTTAGAATGGGTGCCTATTTGGGTGTTGCCTATAAGAAATACTTTTATTTATGCGTACATAACTAAATAATAACAACTCTGGGTATATAAAGCACACACAAATATAAGCGACTAATTATAGTCGCTTATACGTCCTATCAAGCTTACGCCCTGGACAAACACCCCCATTTACCTCTCCCCTAGATGCGTCCCTGTCTAATGATCGTGTTTCAGTTTTGTGTTCCTAATCAAAACTAATTATTTATTATTATTAAATATATAAAGGAATTATTGGGGTTTTTTCCGAGAGAAGAGAAGCTCTTACCTATTGTTTCGTTGCGATATATATTGTAACTTAGATTAAACAATAAAAAAGAACGCGTTCTTGTAACGAATATTTCGTAACATTTATGATATAATATAATGATGAGGGTTACATAAAATTAGACGAAAAGTCAATATTTTTGCCTTTGACTCTAAGAATAAATTTTCTTTCATTAAATTCGTAAACAGGTTCTTTTTTAAATGTAATAAAATGTGTCCAATATTTTTATGTGAAATAAACAAAGTGGGATAATTAAATTTCCGTAAAAATATTAACATAAAGAAGTGTTCTGTTAGTTGTTCCAATACTAAACTGTTTTAATAAGATTATTGCCATACATACAATCAAATTAAAATTATAGGAATTATATATATATATATACAGTGTGTTTCTGAATTGATACGAAAGTTTTCAAAGGGTGATTCTTTAGCAAAAATTAAGGGGGGTCATTCTTATAACTTTTTGTTCAAAACCCTTCTCCCTCCAGGTTACAGTCCTTTAAAATTAGGTAAAAAAATTGGTTTTTATTTAATATATCCACTTTGGAAAAATTTTCTTTCATTAAATTCGTAAACAGGTTCTTTTTTAAATGTAATAAAATGTGTCCAATATTTTTATGTGAAATAAACAAAGTGGGATAATTAAATTTCCGTAAAAATATTAACATAAAGAAGTGTTCTGTTAGTTGTTCCAATACTAAACTGTTTTAATAAGATTATTGCCATACATACAATCAAATTAAAATTATAGGAATTATATATATATATACAGTGTGTTTCTGAATTGATACGAAAGTTTTCAAAGGGTGATTCTTTAGCAAAAATTAAGGGGGGTCATTCTTATAACTTTTTGTTCAAAACCCTTCTCCCTCCAGGTTACAGTCCTTTAAAATTAGGTAAAAAAATTGGTTTTTATTTAATATATCCACTTTGGAAAAATTTAGAAGAATGAAATTTGGCAGATAACTGATGCTAATAAAATGGCAGTTTTTGAGTGTTTTTGTTACCCTAAAATGTAATCACAAGGGGCTGAAAAAAACAACCTCTATAATATTTTGCATCAGAACATTTTAATTCCTATTTAAAGAATTGATTTAAAAAGACAGACTGAATCTGCAACTTTTTTATGTCTTGACTTTTTATCATAAAATTGTTAGTTTGATCACAAAAAAAATAAAATACTGCTCAGACTCTTTTCCCATAAATTCAGAGAGGTTATTATTTATTAAAAAAAATCAAGTAAGCTGCTGTCAAAGGAAGTCATATGACAAATAGTTTTATTGTCCTGATTTTCTCTGTGATATTCTTTAATCTCTGAAGAACTAAAACTTATTAAGTAAATAAAATGGCAAATTACACAAATGCCGAAATGGCAGATATGCATTTTTTAAATGGTCGTGATAATGGAAATGGATTAAGAGCTCGGAGGCTTTACGCTGAGTTATATCCAGAACGAACATTACCCCATCATAGCGTATTCGCCCGTATTCATCAACGTTTACGAGAAGTAGGAAATTTTTCAAGAACAACCGTCGATTGCGGACGTTCTCGAGAAGTACGAACTGTAGCACTAGAGGAGGCTGTTCTTAATTTAATTGAAGAATCTCCCGGAACGAGTACGAGACAAATTGCCCGAGAGTTAAATGTGAGCCATTGCACAGTATTTAGAATTTTAAAAGAACAAATGCTGTATCCCTACCATATCCAACGAGTCCAAGCGCTCTTACCTCGAGATTTTCTACCTAGTTTAATTTTTTGTCAATGGATAATTCAAATGATCACACAAGCTCCGCAGTTCTTATCTCGTATTTTGTTTACTGATGAGGCAAGCTTTTCTCGGGAATCTATCAGAAATTTCCATAATAATCACGTATGGGCAGATGAAAACCCACACGAAATTGCTGAATCTAAATTTCAACAGCAATTTTCATTGAATTGTGGCTTGGTGTTATTGATGATTATTTAATTGGGCCATATTTTCTCCCAATATGATTAAATGGAGACGCATACTGCCATTTCCTTGAAGAAGAGTTACCCCAACTTTTTGATGATGTTACTGTGCAAATTACGCAAGAACTATGGTTCATGCATGATGGCGCTCCAGCCCACTTTAGTAATAACGCTCGTCGCTACTTAGACGAAGTTTATGCAAATCGCTGGATAGGACGAGGAGGCACCCAGAATTGGCCTGCCCGATCTCCAGATTTGAATCCATTGGACTTTTGCATTTGGGGTTTTCTAAAAACACTGGTTTATTCCACTCCCGTTGAAAATATCGATGATTTAAGGGATCGTATCATTGTAGCACGTGAGACTATTAGAAATACACCAGGATTATTTCAAAGAATACGGAATTCAATTAGACGAAGAGTAGAGTCCTGCATTTTGGTCGAGGGGCGCCATTTTCAACATTTATTATGATTTTTGTAATTGGTAATTGGAATTTTGTCCACGTTATTATTAGTTTTTTTGTAATTTGTTAATTGTTATTAGTAGTACAATTATTGTTCAATCCGTTCTAATTTACAATATTATTCAACTAAATAAAAAAATGCCATTCTTTCAATAAAGTTTTATTTAGTTGTGAAAAATGTTTGAAGTCCTTATAAAACTGTCTAGAAATTAGAGAAAATCAGGACAATAAAACTCTTTGTCATATGACTTCATTTGACAGCAGCTTACTTGATTTTTTTTTAATAAATAATAACCTCTCTGTGAATTTATGGGAAAAGAGTCTGAGCAGTATTTTATTTTTTTGTGATCAAACTAACAATTTTATGATAAAAAGTCAAGACATAAAAAAGTTGCAGATTGAGTCTGTCTTTTTAAATCAATTCTTTAAATAGGAAAATATAGGCGCATTAAAAAGTTCTGATGCAAAATATTATAGGGGTTGTTTTTTCAAGCCCCTTGTGATTACATTTTAGGGTAACAAAAACACTCAAATACTGCCATTTTATTAGCATCAGTTATCTGCCAAATTTCATTCTTTTAAATTTTTCCAAAGTGGATATATTGAATAAAAACAAACAGGACTGTAACCTGGAGGGAAAAGGGTGTTGAACAAAAAGTTATATGAAAGACCCCCCTTAATTTTTGCTAAAGAATCACCCTTTGAAAACTTTCGTATCAATTCAGAAACACCTGTATATATAAATATATATATATATATATATATATATATATATATATATATATATATATATATGTATATCAATTGATAAATTGATAAAAACTCCAAGAATTTATCAAATGATATATTTAATGAACGGCTAAGAATTTATCTGCACTATATACTTATATATATATATATATATATATATATATATATATATATATGTATATAGATATATGTATAAGTCTAAAACAAAGACATATCTGAGCATTCCTAAAATACATTTTTGCTTCTAAGACATGTTTGCAACCAATCAGATATTACCTTGCCGTCATTTTTAACCAATTATGCGTTAGTCAATTACACGCGTGATGTTTGATTTAATTTCCATCTTATAAAGAATTTTTCTATTTACGTAAAATAAGTAATGTAAACTTAAACCATATATAAAACTTATAAATTAATAGTTATTATATACCTTTTAATAGTTTCACGGTTTTTTAGAGCAAATATATTTCTTGTACAGACGTTTGCAGTGTAATTATATACCTAGAACGTTATGCCAAATATGTTGAAATCTTTGTATACATGAATTAATATATAATTTATATTTTCCAAATTTCCTCGGATAATCTCTATCGCGAATATTTAATTTTGCAATACGTGCAACTTCTGTGAAAATTTACATTAAATACATTTAATAATACATTTAATGTATTATTTCTCCACAGTAAATTAGTAATTGTTTATATACAAAATGGTTCGTAATACGTAAGATATACTTATGAACCAGATGCCAACAATAAAATGTGTATGAATTTGTATTTTCATTGCATTATCCGCTTTCTAATATAAGTATGGAATCATTAGCAATTTAACACAAATATTCTTATAAATATTGTCAAATTCATTGAAACTTTAGAGCCAACTTAACTTTATCTAAAATATCGTAGCCCAGAAGCCCATTCACATAAGAATCATATTCGCCGACGAATATATAAAGGATGTTATTCTAACAGTTGCAGCAAATTATTTCGTAAAAAAGTATACAATTATGAAGGCTTATTGTTAATTAATGCAAATAAGATTTTGATAAAACGCATAAATCACTGTCAACCTTAGTCTGTCGCTGAATTGCGTCGATTTCTAATTCACAAATTATCCTTTTTGTTGATTGCATATTTATTATTTAATACATATTTATTCAATCATTGCAAAATCATACGATTGAATAAATATTATTAATTGCCATTATTTAATATGAATTTATTAAATTTAGTAACTCGATTTCTTAAAGGCCGGATATCTGAATAAGCTTTTGGCAATTTTTCTGCTGCCAACTTCATGTTGTCGTTGTTACTGCTGTCATTTTTTGAGCGAAAAATCAATGGGCAAGTCGAGCCGAACCTGTAGGTTGCCTCTCAAGTTCGATTGATATACATTCAATAGAATACCACTTCTGAGGAGACGAAGATACTTGCTTATGAACGAACAAAATACGATCTACACTTCAGTTTTTCAATCGTATATTCGTATATCGACGAATAGTTCGTTGGTTAAGAAAAATGAAGTTATTAGTAGATATTGTTGTGAAATCGAACATTTATTGTAGCAGCTGTGTATTTCGGCGATCAACAAAACGTTCTCTCGATTATTAACAATATTATACGCATTATGTTCTTCTTCCTAGAAATAGCTATGTATTCGAAAACGATATTCGTCACCTTAAATAATCCCTTATCAATACAATGTATTGCTCACAGTAAGAAAAATAACACATTGTTTTACAAGTTTAAAAAGTGAGATTTTTCCAGTGAGTGTAAATCATCATTTTAGAATCAAGATCAATGGCCTTTCCAATTAAATGCGGTGTCCCACAAGAAAATGTACTAGATCCACTTTTCTATTTGCTATACCCCTCAGATTTACCAACTACATCAAATACTACAATCAGTGCATTTGCTGATGACACTGGTCCTTGAAAATCCAATAAAGGCAAATTCAAATATACAAGATTATTTATATTCTGCAAGAATGATTTGCTAAATGGAAAACAATAGTCAATGGAACTAAATTAGTTACACTAACTTATATTCACTCTCAGAAAAGGACAATGTTCACAATTTTACATCAATATAGCCGTACTGGAAATATTGTGAGTATGATACCTAGGGTTGCTTGCAGTTAGACATAAAGCTAAATAAAGAACACTTAGAAAAGAAGAATTTCTTAATGAAATAAGGTAGAGGTGATATTTGTCTTGCTTAGACGGCAACAAAACATCGCAACAGCGAGTACATAAACAATTTCAAAATAAATCATGTAGAAGAAGGTTCTTCTGATATTAAAATCGGTATCAGAAGCTACCTTAAACGTACTATCAAGGTCACAAAGAATGTAAGAAACTTGTTCAGTTAGTTTCTAGTGGAGAATACTAATTTGTATTGTGTTACAGTCTAAGTTTCTTAAAACTTCGATTTTTGTGGTCAGTTCATTCAATAGTGAATAATACGCTATTAATTAAGAAAAATGTTAATATTTCAATGTCATTATAGTTACTTTAATATCTAAATCGTCCAAATTATGGAAATGCAAAAAATCAAACATTTTGACAATTAATCATGTTAGAAAGTTTTTGAAGCTTATTATAATTTCCTTTTTACATTTATTTTTAAAATATTTTAAATTATGGATCTTCATCAAGTAAAAGCCGAATCAATTCAATTATTTATTTTTAGCCTCCATAGCATATGCCGAAGTAATGAACTATGATTATTGAAAGTTGAAGATGCTAGAAGGGGCCAAGAAACATTTGTAGATGTTTTAAACTATACGTTCCTCGCAACATTTACACAAAAGATATGCAGATGAACTTTAACTTTAATATATGAACACTTATGTGCTATTTAAGAAATACTCAGACTGCTTACTTTTGTTCATTACATGACTAATTTCTTCAGTGGTCAAGACCCATCATTTTCTTGACGGAAAGCCTTTAATTGCATTTCCCATAATTTTTTCTCACTATTAGCACTCAATAGGATATGACAAAATAATTAGCAACATGCATATACAAAATATCTCTGAATTGGTTTAAAGATGATATACTAATTTCTTTGGGTAACCACTAACAAATAATTTTCATAATTTAAATACTAAACAATTACTATATCCCAAAAGATGTTTCATGCAGGAAGGATTGATAATGTAATAATAATAATTATTATATTAGCTTTATATTTAGTATGGAATAAATTAGTTTTTATTTTCAATACGGTGTTTGACAACTACATAATAAGCAGGCATTCCAAATAAAATTTATACGACCCTCATATGTCATTTTCGAAACAATTTTTTATTTCCACGTATCTGCCAACGAGAAAGTTACTAGAAAAACGATCTCGGCGGTGTGAAAATAAAGAAGCGATTTAAGGAAGAAGACGTTTTTTCCATATACATCGACGAGTTGAAATTTAAGCCGTCGAAAAACATACCTAAACTTTACCAAGATTTATTATGTTTTCCTTTTTTGTATTACTTCGCCTGTCTGGCTAGGATGACAGCATAGTCGACGTAGTCATTTAGACTAAAATTTGTTTTATTACTTTAAGACAACGACCCCCATTGAATATCTATTTAGTAAACTTGGTTTCGGTAACAGCACTTGTGTAAATTTATGAGACAATATCATCTTTCTTCTGCTTAAGTGGTACGTTTTATAATATTTTTGTCAAAATATTTTTGCAGCTCTTATTTTTGAAATTTTTACATTCAGATTTTTTTTTAAATATTTTATATTAATTTAATAACTAGAAACCGGACACAATTTCCGTAAAACTCAATCGGCAATTGGAATTGTGTATAACGTCGCTCAGTACAACCCGGCGTAATTCAATGAAGTATTTGTTTGACTTACTCGGACACCTGGTCTCGCCGCGATAACAATGGACAAGCCAGCTATTGTATTCGAAGAATAAAGTGTTTTTTAAAGTGTTTTCATGAGGGTAGGTAGAAGCGGGGTTTTTATAATGTATTTATTTATTAGTTTATATTTCGTAAGATAAATAAAGTGCTGTGAGTAAGTTTCTCGTTTTCATAGTTTTAACTGCTAATAACATCGTAATTTTTGTGATAGATCCTGTTTAATATCGTTTGATTGAATCTATTTCTACCAATTATTTCGACGTAAGAGTGGCATTGAATTTGGTTCAGTTTCAATAACTTACGCACACATTTTTAGTTTTCATTTATTTAGATCTAGAGCATTGTTTAAGTTACTTTTTCAGACATGATATGGAAGAATGTCGAGAACGGCATTGTAAAACAATGGCGAGTTGGATTGACGGTAATACTGATTGTATGTCCATTGTCAGTGATTCCGAAATTTATTACAAAATCCGTAAAATATCGTCAAAAATTCGTCACTTAGGATCGCAACCACATCTGAACTCTGTAAAACTTTTATGGCGGCTAATATTCCATTAAATAAACTTAGCAATCCCACTTTAAAAATATTTCTGAAAAAATATACTAGTCGAAATGTTCCTGATGAATCAACTTTACGCAAATATTATGTTTCTAGGTGCTATACGAGAACAGTAGAACGCATTAGAAGCCATCTTTTAAATCAATACATATGGATAAGCGCCGACGAAACGGTGGATATGTTAGGACGCTGTGTGGTAAATGTTGTAGCTGGTGTGCTACATCCAACTATTCCCTATAACTCATATGTAATAGCAACAAGTGTTATAAATAGAGTTGATGCGGAAACAGTTGCTGAAACCATTAAGGAGAATATGCAAAAAATGCTTCATTCGGACGCCACGTACAAAGAAAAAATACTTTTATTTGTCAGTGATAGTGCTGCGTATATGTTAAAAACAGGCAGACTATTGAAGAAAACATATCCTAATATGCTGCATATTACTTGTGCAGCACATGCTCTCCACAGAATCTGTGGATATATCAGAGACACTTTTCCGGAAGTTGATAGACTTGTATCAGCTTTTAAAAAACTTTTCAGAAAAGCACCATTGAGAGTAGCTCTTTTCATGGAAAAATTTCCATTTCTGTCACTGCCTCCCACTCAAGTAATAACTAGATGGGCAACATGGCTGGAAGCTACTAGTTATTATGCTGAGAATTTCGATAGTCTAAAACATTTCGTAACACTGCTAAAGGAGCATGCTAGAAGTATTGGTGAGTGCAAGGAGCTCACACAAATCCCAAATTTAAAAAATCAGTTGTACTTTCTTCACGAACACTTTGGAAAATTGCCAAAACTAATCACTTATTTTGAAAATCGAAATCTCAAATTAAATGACGGATTAACCACATTAGATGTGGCTGTTAATAATTTGAAAAGTATTCCAAGTGACTTCGGATGTGGCCTTCGGCAAAAGTTTGATGCAATTCTTAATAGAAATCCAGATTTAATTACATTGCAGCAATTATGTATGGAGACAATTCCACAAAATCTAACGGCTAAATATGAAGAAATAAAAGAATATTTCCAGTATGCACCTATAACCAGTTGCGATGTAGAAAGAACGTTTTCTATTTATGAGGATGTACTTAATTAAAGAGAACAAAATTGACAGAAGAAAACCTTGAGAAACTATTGCTAGTCAATATTAATACTCCTTTACTCAACTTGAACGACAAAATTAACAAATAAAAATGTTCCAATTATAGAAATAAAGTTAAAAACTTTATAAATACAACTTTTCAACAAATAAATATGTATTTCGTAATTTTATAGATCGCCAGCCGTTCGTTTTCCAATTATATAAATAAAATTAAATATTTTAGAAATACAGCCTTTCGCCAGTACTGCACTGGGTGGTAAGCGTGTCCGTTCTCTATTAATAACGTATACATGCCATATTTTCCAGCTTTCAGCTTTACATAATTGCAATTACAATCACACTAGAAATAAAATCTTGCTTAATACGAGATGCTACTCAGAAATTTCAGTAATTTGAAGGTTGCGCGCGAAGCGATGGTAGTACAATTCTGCAGCGCTAGATGATGTGACCTACGTCTATACTAAGTCAGTTTGTCAAACGGTACTTTGTTAGGTAGTGTCAAATAGTTCTTGTGTTTATATTTGTTGAATTGTGTTTGAGTTATTCTGCGACACTACAATGTTTGATATGAAAGAGCAAAGAACATGTGTCAAATTCTGCTTCAAACTTGGTAAAACGGCAGCGGAAACTCTGAAAATACTTAAACAAGTATTTGGTGAGGACGCTTTAGGCCAAACTCAAACTTATGAGCGGCACAGCCGATTTAAAAATGGACGTGTGTCGATTGATGATGATGAGCGTTCGGATCGGCCATTGACGGAAAACATGCAACAAAATGTAACACAAAATACGTGATGCTATCCTACAAGACCGAAAGAGAACATGCGAATTGAAAATTTACATACGAACGCAGTTTTCCTTTTCGCATTTCTCGTAATATGGTTATAAATATTGTAAACCTTTGCTAGCAATAATTCCGGAACATATCTACTCCTATCTTTCATTAATCATATCGACTTGAGGAAGAAAGTAAACTTTTAATTATTTCGATATAATGAGTGGAACGTATAGATTCGATAACAAACAAAGAAATGAAACAATCAAAAAATGCCGTGCCTTCACAATTAAATTCTTATTAGAAGTGACTTCAGATTTTAATATAAAGTTTGTGGTATGCCACTGTTGAGCAACTGCATCGCTTAGTGGAAATTATACACAGAGAATATGAAAGGAAAGCTCGACGGAATTCTAGGTGTTTAACAGGGTTTGGCATGACGGGTTATTGCTCGAACTAAAAGCAACATTATCGCACCCTTACTATCAGATTCTGAAAAGTTATCTACTCATAGATTATCAAGAAAGCAGCTAGGACTGAGGTTCTGCAAACTACAGTGCCCCAATTACCAGCGATCTTCATTATATGTGGAAATCAAATTTATTGTGTACAAAGTGATTTTGATGCCAGAGTGACCACCTATGGCTTTAAACTGTGTGGAACTGCGAGTTTCTCTGATTTGGAAATACTTCAACGATTTCAATCTAAAGTATCGAGAAAAATTACAAATGCACCCTTGGTTTGTAACGAATCCCACACTATATCATCATCTCCACTTTGTTAATACATTGCTGTAGGTTTATAACTCCTGTCTTATAGTACACAATCACAACTTTCATTTAATACCCACCTGGGTAGATTATGAAACTTACATGGAGTCAATAAAAAGAAATAAATAAAGTTTGTGATATTGAAAAATATGATTAAGTAAAATTTGAAAAGTTGCCTTAAAGTTAATTTACTAAAATGTGTATTTAGTAAGTAGACTGTAGAAATACCTACAAATATAGATATTGTGATGACTCATCCAACGACGCGTCGCGCGTCATACATCTGGCGTTTGTCGAGGCATGCAGAACGCTCTAGAAGAGTATTCACCTTTGAATACCCGAGCATCGCGGAGTGAACATAAATACAAATACATAAATGTGCTTATTGTTAGTAACTAGTTTTTATATTGTTATTCATTTTATTATTAATATAGTGTGTGTCTAAAGTTATCGTTAGTTTTATTTAAGAACCCGAAAAGACAAACTTTACAGTGGTGCAGGTGTGCGGTTTTATAAATAATAAAAAGCAGACAATTAAGTGTTAATTAAATATAGATTTAAATAAGTATACAGTGCGAAAAGACGTTATTTTAAATATCGTGATGGCCAATAGAATGAAACTGACAGAATTAAAAGTGACTGATTTAAAACGAGAATTAGAAGCGAGGGATGAGGATACAACTGGCAAAAAGGCGATCCTCCAGCAAGGGCTTCGCAATGTGTTGATCCAAGAAGGCAAGGATCCAGAGAATTATGTCTTTCAAGTTCCGGGCGAAGATGCTGACGTGAATTCCCTGTTGATGAAAATGGAACAACGACTCATAGACAATTCACAAAACTTGGACCAGCGTCTAATAGATTCACAAACTAAAATGGAACAAAAGAGCCTGGAAACTTCTGGAAACTTAGCAAAAACTCTAGCAAAACTTAGCAAAAACAAATGGAACAGAAGAATCTGGATAGTGCGAAAAATATGGAACAACGACTAATAGAGAACGCGCAAATTCAAATGCAACAAATGGAGCAGAAGAATCTGGATAGTGCGAAAAATATGGAACAACGATTAATAAAGAATGTGCAAATTCAAATGCCACAAATGGAGCAGAAGAATTTGGACAGTGTGAAAAGTTTGGAACAACGATTAATAGACAATCGCAAACCGTGGAACAGCGTCTAATAGATTCACAAACTCAAATGGAACAAAGAAACTTAGAAACAGCTAGAATCCTCGAGAAAAATCTGGGAAAGAAATTACTAGAAAATTCTAGAAACTTCGAAAAAAGTCTGGAACAAGTGGAGAAAGTTCTAGAACGGCGATTACCGGAAAAATCAGAAGCGTTAAAGGAAGAGGTTTTCATAGCTGTACAAGAGAAAATTGAAGAACATTCTAGACTTTTAGAGGCAATAATCACTCAGATGAAATTACCCGCTACCACGAGTTATTCTGATCCCAAACAGGTCAACGAAGAAGTTATACCGCGGCCCATCGAAATAAAAGAAGAACCTGTGACTATCTCGAAGACCAGAATCAAGCCACCAACCTTTGATGTAAAGACGTCATGGGCGACTTACCTGACACAATTCGAAGCAGCCGCAGAAGCAAACGCATGGTCTTCTGTCGAGAAGGCGACTGCTTTAATCATAGCATTGAGGGGTGATGCTAGTGATATCTTGCATCCTAAGGAACGTAAAGATCATTCTCGACTCATTAAGCGGTTGGAGATGAGATATGGGCATGCACATTTGAAGCAAGTATACCATATCCAACTGAAGAATCGATCATAGAAGAAAGGCGAGAATCTTCAGGAATTTGAGGTAGATATTGCTCGTCTAGTTTGACTTGCATATCCGATGGCGCCAGATAATTTCATGGAACACCTAGCTGTCCAGACGTTCATAGATAGTCCCGGGATATGGATACACAGCAAGCATTAAGGTTGGCAAGACCGAAAATCTCGATCGATGCTTTGGCGTACGCACTTGAGTTTGAAACTGCAAAATAAGCCTTTCGGAACCATGCTCGTGGCGGTTCTGTTGACGAACAGGAAAATGGGGAGTTCATGGAGCAGGTGGTTAGTCAAGTCCTAAATCAGATCAAACCAAATAAAAGTATCCGGCAATGCGGGAATTATAAAAGGAACGGACACATTCAGAATAAATGTCGTAAAAGGACCAACAAAGAATCAGCTGAGAATCCGCAAGCCACAAGGACTGCCCAAATCGCATCCTTGCA
The DNA here is from genome assembly GCA_935421215.2 of Melolontha melolontha. Lineage (NCBI taxonomy): Eukaryota > Metazoa > Arthropoda > Insecta > Coleoptera > Scarabaeidae > Melolontha > Melolontha melolontha. The sequence goes on from OW285238.1 coordinate 66,968,589, forward strand.
ACATCAAACCAATGGCCTGTATGTGGACGCTATTATGGAAAGAAGGCCCTGTCCGGAAGACTGTCGACATTGCAACCGAATCGAAGACAAATCGGCTAACGCTCTTCGAACCACCGTGGTTGATGACCAATGGCAACCTGACAATTTGCGCGCAGATCAAGAAGCTGATCCGGATCTTGCAGTCTTCAGGGCTTGGAAGAGAAATGGACAAAGACCGACCTGGCAAGAAATTGCTCCCCATTCACGAGAATTGAAGTCATACTGGGCACAATGGAATTCCTTAACAATGAAAGACGATCTCCTGAGACATGAGGTCGAAAATCACGATGGAAGCGAGCGGAAGATGCAAATGGTGGTTCCCAAGAAAATAATACCAGAGGTATTGCGAGAACTCCATAATGGTGCTTCTGGGGGACATCTTGGAGTCTATAAAACACTGGAGAAGGTGCGCCAGAGATTTTACTGGGTGAATTGTTCACGAGATGTGAAAGAATGGTGCCGCAAGTGTGCTAATTGCGCCGGAAGCAATTGTCCCCAGAGGCCGTGCACCCATGCGCCAATACAATGTAAGAAGCCCATTTGAAAGGATCGCCATAGATGCCACCGGCCCTTGTCCAGAAAGCGATAAAGGAAATAAATAGATAATAGTGGTCATGGATTACTTTACCTAATGGGTTGAAGAATATGCTCTACCAAATCAAGAAGCTGGAACTGTAGCAGACGTGATTGTGAAGGAGTTCATCAGCCGTTTTGGTGTACCCCTGGAACTTCATTCCGATCAAGGGCGAAATTTCGAGTTCAGTCTATTCGAAAAGGTATGTGGACTTTTGGGCATACGGAAGACGAAAACAACTCCCTTGCATCCACAATGAGATGGGATGGTGGAGCGAATGAACAAGGCCATGATCACACACTTATTCAAAGTGATCTCTGAACACCAGAGAGATTGGGACGAACATTTACCATTATTCATAATGGCGTATCGGGCCTCTGTTCGAGAGACAACTGGCCAATCGCCAGCAAACGTGCTATTCGGGAGGGAACTCCGACTGCTCTGTGATTTAAAGTTTGGGAGCAAGCCTAGTGAAGATCTTGCCGGAGAAGATTATGTCAGCACGCTCAGACGACGACTAGATAATATCCATGAACAAGTCAGACATAATATCCAAGATGCTAGTGACAGAATGAAGGAGAGCTACGACATCAACGCCGAGACGACGGGTTACCATGAAGGCGACCGGGTTTGGTTATATAATACACAACGTCGACGGGGCCTATTTCCAAAACTTCAATAGAATTGGGATGGGCCATACGAGGTGTGGAAGCGGATTAACGATGTAATATACCGCATCAGGCGAACACCTCATACTAAGCCAAGAGTCGTACATTTTAATCGGTTAGCCCCATACTCTCGAGACAATAATGACGAAGCCGCTGACTTGCGCCGATTGGATAGCCAATACCAGGAAGTAACCTTCGAACACTTTATGGAAGAGTATTCTGGTTCGGGAAAAGCTCGATTTGGGGTGACCATCGAGAAACAGCAAGATTTGTTTACGGTGTCGCCAGACTATGCGCTTACTCATTGCGTAGCCCGAGACCTGCGAATGGCCAAAGGAATTGCCAGAAAATTTAAAGAGAGATTGGGCAGAATCGAAAAATTAAGGCAGCAGGGACCAGCAATTGGGAAGAGTCTCCAAATACTAAATGAAGAACAGCCCATATTTTATTTGGTCACGAAAGGACTGTCAAACCTGAAGCCAATCTACCGTGCCTTATGAGAGGCCCTGGTCCACTTACGCGAACAAATGTTACAACAAGACATTTTGAAATTAGCAGTTCCAAAATTGGGTTGTGGATTGGACCGCCTGGACTGGAGAATTGGTAAGGAGCATGTTAGAAGTAATATTCCAACATACTGGTATGGAAATTCTGGAATGCAGTTACCGGCTTGAATATTCTTGTACATCCAGGCAAGATAAGACCGTGGACTGTTATTTCGATACGACGTCAGAATGTAACAAAGGCCCTACCTGTCGATTTCGCCAAGGGAGGGAACCAAAGCATGATATGTTTCGGGACGAAACTTTTTTTAAGAAGGGGGCAATGTGATGTCTCATCCAACGACGCGTCGCGCGTCGAGGAAGGGATTGACCATTCAATACCAGAGCATCGCGGAGTGAACATAGAAAATACATAAATGTGCTTATTGTTAGTAACTAGTTTTTGTATTTGTTGTGAAACGTAAAAGGTGTTAACTATCTTTACTATTTTATATTTTATTCTAATAATTTACAAAAGTGTTTATACCATACATGTCATTATTATTTTATGTAACTATTATCTACTTGTCAAAAAGAAAAAACAAAAGTAACCAACTTATTTCCTACCACCAACATACCAGAAATAAATGCTAAAATAAGATATAAATAACTTATTTCAACACTCCCTCCTTTTAACATTTATTTTATCTCTTATATATTCGAAACGATATTTTGTGAGTCCTTTAGTAAATATGTCCGCCAGCTGATCTTCGCTACTAACATATTGTAATTCAAAAACTTCATTAAGTTTATCTCTTAAGAAGTGAACACGAACGTCTATGTGCTTTGTACGTTTATGTGCCGTTTCATCACTTAACATTTTTAATGCACTTTGATTGTCAACTTTTAGAGTTGCAATAGATTCACAAACACTAATTTCCTTACACAATTTCATCATTGGTATTGCTTCCTTTATCGCTTCTGTAGCTGCCACATACTCTGCTTCAGCTGTTGATAAAGAAACTGTTCCTTGACGTCTTGTATACCAATCAATTATTCCATCTTTTAATATTAGTGCATACCCTGAAGTGGATCTTCGTGTTGATACATCTCCAGCATAGTCTGCATCTGTGTAACAGAGTAATGGTTCTTTCTCTTCTGAATGGGAGTCAAATTTTAAACCATAGTCTTTTGTTCCACTAAGATATCTAAGTATTCTTTTAACTCCCTCCCAATGATTTGAACGTGGTATCTCCATATATCGAGTTAACTTATTGACTGCAAAAGTAATATCGGGTCTGCTAACTGATGACAGGAAGAGTAAACCTCCTATAGCTTCGCGATAAGGTGCTTCACACAAAGAACTGTCCTCATTTTCTAAATCCTTTGTTGAACAAGGAACTGACACTGACTTACAATTGCTCATATTAAATTTGTCCAAGAGTTTATTAATATAATTTTCTTGTTTTATAAATATTGTTCCATCTTCCATTTTATTAATCTCCATACCTAAATAGAGTTTTAAAGGTTCAGTTTTTATTTCAAAATTGCTTTGAAGATAACTTAAAAGTTTTTCGATTTGATCTTTACTGCTAGATGCAACCAGTCCATCATCTACATATATCACTAAAAGTAATATTTCTTTTTTGAAATTGAAAAATACACAAGGGTCATTTTCAGATTGCACTAAATTGAATTGCTTTAGTGTTTCAACAAACTTTCTATTCCAATTTCTAGGAGCTTGTTTCAACCCATATATGCATTTGTTTAACTGACATACTCTTTCAGTTTCATCTTCAAATCCTGTTGGCTGTTGCATGTAGATCTCTTCTTCTATTGGACCATTCAAAAATGCTGTTTTGATATCAAATTGTGCTAATTCCATATTATGTAATGCAGCAATTCGTAAAATTAATCGAATAGATTTATACTGTGCAACTGGACTGAAGGTTTCCAAATAATCTTTACCATACACCTGACTACATCCCTTGGCCACAAGTCGTGCCTTATAAATACCAGTTTCCTTCTTTCGAAATACCCATTTATTGTTAATTGGTTTCCTATTTTTAGGACATTCTACCAGAGTCCAAGTTGTGTTAGTGTTTAATGCTTCAATTTCTTCTTTCATTGCCAATTTCCATTTTTCGTCTTTTACTGCATCTGAGTATTCAATTTGCTCTGATGCCATGAAACATACATAATCATCATATTTACTTGGTATATTTATCATTGTGCGATTTCTTAATAACCTTTGTTCTGGGGAATTTTCTTCTAAAACAGTTTCCAAACTTTCTACAATTTTGCCATCTGTAAAAGCTTCTTGTTCCTTTGTTCTTGTTTGTGTAGCTTTTTCTTCTCCAACTATCAGTAAATTTTCAGACTTCCTTTTAAATATTACATCACGACAGACATCCATTTTCTTATCCACAGGAAAATATATTTTATACCCTTTTGTTTCTTCTGAATAACCAACAAAAATGCCTTCTTTACTTTTCCAATCCCATTTTTGCCTCTTTTCCTTTGGTATGTGAACAAAAACTTCACTGCCAAATATTTCAAATTTATCAAGATCTATCTTCCTCTTAAAAATTAATTCAAAGGGTGTTTTATCTGGAATTGAGCTAGTACCAGTTCTATTAATAATATACACAGCAGTATTTACAGCCTCAGCCCACAGACTTTTATCAAGCTGTTTCTGATATAACAAAGCTCTACCAGCTTCCACTAATGTCCGCATTTCCCTTTCAGCAGAACCATTTTGGTCTGGAGTATATTTTACTGTTAACTGATGTCTTATACCATACCTGTTTAAAAGTTGCTTAACATCTCTGTTTACAAATTCCAAGCCATTGTCTGACCTAAAAATCTTTATTTTGTGGTCTGTGTCTAATTTGAACCTTATTATAAATTCTTTCATTTTTTCATATACTTCATTCTTATTTTGAATGAAATACACGGTCCGGTAATGGGAATAATCATCTTTAAGTAACAGGAAATACCTCGATCCTCCAACAGAAGGTTTCTCCATTGGTCCACAAACATCCATGTGTATAATTTCTCCAGGATGACTTGTTTCTGAAGTTGAAGTTTGAAACGACTTTCTAGTATGTTTTCCAAAAATACAGGAATCACACTGTATATCCTTTTCTTCTGTAACATTTATATCATGCTTTCTTAAAATTTTTTTACATTGCTGGATGTTTTGATGTACCAAAATTTGGTGCCATTCTTCTAGTGAGCGTTCCTTTTTTGCATTCACAAAATTAACACGATTACAATGCTTGATACCCATTTCTATTTCAAACAAATTTCCATTTCTCTTTCCAATTAAAATTGTTTTATTTTGCTTTTTAACATGGCATTCCTCTTGAAGAGTTATAATAACATATCCGAGATCAACAATTGCACTTGCTGATAACAGATTACATTTAAGTTTTGGAACATGCAAAACATTTTGAATTGTACAACTGGTCATGCAATTATGCAATTTCCATTTTTAATATCTACCTCTATATTTCCTTTGCCAATTGCTTCTAATTTAGTACCATCTCCAATTATGATGTATTCTTTATTTGTTAATGTTTCATAATGACTAAACCATTCTTCATTTGCTGTCATGTGATGACTAGCACCACTGTCTAAGTACCATTTACTTGTGTTATCAGTGATATTACTGACAAGTGCATAATGATCATTGTTCGTTGCAACATTAGGACTACTATTTTTACCTTTCTTAAACCAACATTCTCTTTCGAAATGACCTTGTTTCTTACAAAAATGACATATTACATTTTTCTTTGAATATTTTCTATCTTTAGAGCCATATGTTTTATTTGTTTTTGTGCCTACTTTCTTGACCGTTAATGCTCCAGCTACGTTTGGACTAGTTTCTCTTGTTTTGATTCTATCTTCTTCTGAGATTAGTCTCGATGTTAATTTGTTCAATGTTTTATCTGTTGAACTGTCCCATGCTGAATGAAAATGTTTAAATTCCTCAGGTAATGTCATGAGAATTTTATTTATTAACATATTCTCACTTATTTCTTCACCACACGTTTTTAACTCATGACTTAAACTTTCCAAGTCAGCTATATGCTGTGCAACTCCTTCTCCCTTGTAAGTATATGTATAAAACTTTTGTTGCAAAGAATGTAAACTTGTTTCCGTTTTTCTACCATATAGTGCTTCAATTCTCACCCACATCTCATTTGAGGTTTTACATGCTATTAAATGTGTAATTACTTTTTCATGAACTGACATAATTATGGTTCTTTGAGCTTTCAAATCATTTTCTTCCCACACTTTCTTTTCTGCTTCATCATTTGAGCTTTTTATTTTACCTTCCACAATATCATACAAAGCAGAGGTTTTTAGTATGATAACCAACTGGAATTTCCATGCTTGGTAATTTGTCCCGTTTTCATCTAGTGAGATAGTTTTCTTTAATTCAACTACATCCATAATTTTTAAGTTGAAATTTCTACCTTTTGCTTATAACGCAACTGGGCCCATAACCTGTTGTGAAACGTAAAAGGTGTTAACTATCTTTACTATTTTATATTTTATTCTAATAATTTACAAAAGTGTTTATACCATACATGTCATTATTATTTTATGTAACTATTATCTACTTGTCAAAAAGAAAAAACAAAAGTAACCAACTTATTTCCTACCACCAACATACCAGAAATAAATGCTAAAATAAGATATAAATAACTTATTTCAACAGTATTGTTATTCGTTTTATTATTAATATAGTGTGTGTGTCTAAAGTTATCGTTAGTTTTATTTAAGAACCCAAAAAGACAAACTTTACAATATATAAACAGTAAGTTATGCCCTTTCATTTAGTTAAGCAAGATTTTCGAAAATGGTAGAAATATCGAAACAATATTGTTAGAATAAACAAAATAAAACATAGTGAAACTAATGAAGTGTACTTATAAGTTTCATTAAGTGTATATTCATCTAGATTAAGTAAAACTGAATAATTAAAAATACGGGATCTCTTCCATGTAATGTTCTTTTGAATCTATTTTTTGTAATATTTGTAATTATGGACTGATACTTGATATTCAATAAATATAACTAACGTTTAGTATTTTTCTTATATCTTGGTGTTTCTATTTATTGCAGTATATTTGGAACAACGGATGCAAAAAATCTGAACATATAACTGTTTACTTTAAAACCGTAACTATTTTTTCATTAATCTTTTACATAAATAATGCAAAATGAAGGCAACGTATAAACTAAACAAATAATTGCGTGATAACAAGCTTATATATATATTTAAAAAGACAAGCATTACATAATTATAAATTATAGAAATATTCACAAAGTGAGGTCCTAAATAAAGTTGACGGCAGCTGCGGCTTATTTCAGTAGGGCAATATTATATATAACTTTTATGTGTGTTATAAACACAATTCACGTTTATATATCACACGTTCTCTGTAAATGTGGTACAGAAAGTCCTTAAAACATTATATTAACATTCTGTGTATTCGTCCTTACGAAATGATATGTTGTAAAAGTAGACTGGAGTCCCGATAGTGTATACGTACATGCAGCTTTTAAAATTACAAGGTTTTCAGATTTTGTAAACAAATCGTAAGCAGAAATTACAATGCTAACATCCAGCAGGAAAGATAGAACTAAGAAGATATAACGTGATTCAGATGTTTTTAGGTAACTTGCAGCGACTATTGCTAATATCTAAATTTAACTTTAGTCTGTTTGAATATATGTACTTTGGAATTCTTTGCCAGAGTTTATTTGACGGAAGAATGACTTTTCAATGAAATACTTATTTTAGGGTAAAAATGTATTTTATTTGTCAATATTACTCCCATCCCATTCTATACACTTAACTCAGCGACCTTCCAATTTCCAATTACCTAAAAAGTAATCTTTCGGAAGTTTCTCAAAATATGGGCTATCACCTCCTGATTTGTCCCCAACCTCTTTTTACCAAGCCAAATTTTTTAAGTTTGGAAACAAGAAAAAATAATTAGGAGCCATACCTGGTGAAAATTGGGGATGAGGCAACAATTTGTATCTTAATTCCATAAATTTAGAGGTTGTGATAGCGGATAAATGAGAACGCGCATTATTCTGTTGGAACAGATTTTTTGTCAATAAATGTGGTTGTTATTTCTACTGTTTGGCATAATATGTTCGGCAACGTGTCAGTACATCAACATAATATTAATCAGCTTTACTTCTCTTCTGTAAATAGTAATAAAGATTACGGGTTTGGAATCACAAAAGATTGTGATCATTGACCGAAAAAAGGGCTTTCATCTTATTCTGAGATCGTTTTTCAAAACAAATCCACCAAAACAAACCATTGTTTTCACTGCGTTTTTGTCTCCGTAGAATAGTGATGTGTCCAGGTTTCATCTATGATGATATATCGCCGAAAAAATTCTCTTGTATTTCGTTTGAACTTAGCCATGCAGTCATTTGAAATTGTAACACGCTCGACAGTAATCAGATACAGCACCCACCTTGTGGTTAACTGTTTCATATTTAAATATTGATACAAAATATTATGTACCCGTTCAGTTAGGATGTTTTAGGCATTAGCTATCTTCCACCTTTTTATTCGACGATCACTCTTTACAATGGTATGAACTTTATAGATCATTTTTGGAAAAACTATTGTGAAGACTTAGGCCCGGTTTATTCACCTTCCAGTAAAGTACCTGTTAGTTACTTGACAATTAAATTTACTTGGCACATTTACTATTTTTGTGTTTATTCATATAATTTTAAAGGTCGGCTAGTTACTGGAAAGAAGTAGATGTTTTTACAACAGTAGTATGTTTAAGGGAAAATAGAGAAAGATGTAACATACCACTAACACATGGTATACAGAAGGATGTACAGCTTTCGGTAATTTGAAATTCAAGTTGCCGGCATGACAAATGAGTGCATATAATATAACCTTAAATCTCAAGCGTTTGTTGTGTGTTATCACGTGTTGTCCATTTTTAATTTTTTCATAAACATTATTAATATAAAATACATATAAAAAGGTTTGTTATATTATTACCTAAATTATGACCTAGTCCCAGGCTATAGTTCCCATTTTATTGTCAAAACTTGTTTAATTTCAGAGAAAATGGAAAGTAAGAAATGGGATAGATCGGCAAATTTCTCTAACGAGGAATCAAGAATTTTAGTTGACCTGGTTTTGAAGTACAAGAATATCATTGAATGCAAAAAGACTAACAGTACAACATGGAAACAAAAGGAGGACGCGTTGTCAGAAGTATCAAAAAAAATTAATTGTCAACTAATGACTAATAGAAGTGTAAAAATGTTAAAAATCAAATACGAGGGATTAAAATCTCTAATGAAGAAGAAAAATGCAAATAAATACGAACTATGCAGAACTGCTGGTGGTACACCGAATATGGTTCCATATACAGACGAAAAGACTAAAAGTTATTAGAAATACTAGTTTTGAACATGGAAGGTTTATTATCTGACGAAGGGGACTGTGATGCAGGTATAACTACAGATTATTTTCTTAAAATATGTATCGTTTATATTTAAATAAATAAATATATATATATATATATATATATATATATATATATATATATAATTTAACACACACATACGAATGAGTCAGTTCGTTTGTATTCGTTCACCATGCCAGACCTTACGTTACCTGGTTATAATTACTTAGGTCCCGGGAACCCTTTAAATAAAGGACCACCTACTAACAGTGCCGATTATATTGCACGTGAACATGATTATGCGTATTCCAATGCAATAACAAAGGAAGATATTTACACAGCAGATCGAAATGCCATTAAAAAATTTAGTTACGATTACATTAAAACCGGCGATGTTGGGGACGCAATCGGAGCGGTAGGGTTAGCTATAAAAGATGCAATTGAAGCGCCTTTAGGAGTAGTGCTGTACGGTATGCCAGGTGGAAAACGGGCTCCGTACGACGTTCCCTGGGGTTACAATCGTCAAGGAAATCCGTATTATAACAGGGGTAACCGAGTATACGCAGATCTTGTCAGTGAGAGAAAAAATAAAAGAAAAGGTCAGTATTAGTTTTCGTACGAGATCATACCACTATTCATCAATTACCCTATTCATTATTTATTCAGGAAGTCCGTCAAATCAAGACGCCAAAAGAAGACCAAGTAGATCTGCCGAAGCGGGGCCGTCCACATCTAGACCACCAACATTACCTCAAGTCGTTTCCGAAGACGAATTAGATTTACCCGCAGAGAACGTCCCCGAAGAAGCAATGCAAGCCGACGCTCCCCCGGCCAATACATCTAATAAAAATAATCAATCGAATTCTATATCGGGAGGAGCACCTGTGGTGATTAGCAATGGTTTACCTGATTCCCAAACTATAAAATTTACACGTTCTCGTTTGTTTACGTCCTGGGCCAACGAATATGTATCTAAAATTGATGAAAATAAAACACACGCCAGCATGGCATTACCTTTGGCAGCAATACCTGTCGAATTATTAATGTTTTACATATCACCTGCGGAATATGACTTGCTACCATTGGGCAGTCGTGTCCAAGAAGTTAACGTGAGCGTTACACCTGTTGGAAGTAAGGCGAAATGGACAAATTCAACGCAAACAATATTCGGTATATCCGCTTTCGGTTTAAATAAAACAGGATATTCCACGAATACCAAAATTACCTCCAGGGATGCTACCAAAGTTATAAAACCCACTACTTTCGAAGCATGCAATGCCCATAAACATTGGGAATCTCGTCTATGGGGTGATCCCGCTACTCGTAAGGAATATGCATCATGTATGTCTACAGTCCGGGCTCTTCCTTGGTACGCAACTTGGGCGGTGCCTGGAATGGAACGACTAAATACTTACTTCCCAGATTTATCGCAGTATGTCGATATGTGGGAATTTTACAGCATGGTTGGCCAACCCATACATTATCATTATAAACCACGAAATGGTTTGATTAAAAATAAGAAAATTGTCAACATTAATTACGGTAACGTCGATAGGGTATACGATACGTTTACCAATGCGTATACGTCACATATCGTAACAAGAATAGATGAGGACAAAGGAGGAGTAGGTATGACACACGCACCTATTAACGTTAATAGGAAATTGACGGATTACAAAAATAAGTTAATAGATATATATGCCACTTCGACGATGCATGGAACGCATTCCGATAATACGGTACAACCTTCCTTGCATGTCGGCCTTCAATCCGTTCAAGCTAATGCGCCAGATGATGAAGGATCCACACCCGAATTTGTTAATGCATGCGCCTTTTGGAAAGTTGACAGTGAAATAATTATTTCTTTCAGTTTGAGTGCTCATTATCCTTCCACAATAGCTTCCAACTATGGTACATATGGCGAGGTGGACTTTATTCCAGCCACGTCCGATCAAGCCAATCAATTTTATGACAATTATCATTCCTACGGTATCTTGACTCATGAAATTCCGAAGAAAAAAGCTGGGACAGCAACAACAACATAATTATAATGTTATTCTTTATTAAATGTAAATACAGATTCAAGTTACATTTGTTACAGTTACATACGAAATAAAGATTTAATCTAAATGATATTGTATAATTTGAATAAATCTATCAACGCTAGGAGATAAATTTGTTTAAAGTCTTCCTCCGTAAAAGGCATTACTTGCCAATAATATTTACTGATTCTAACAGAAAAAATATCGTTTTCCGGAAATACATCCACATTAGACGTTACTAACACCGGAGTTTTGTCAATGATCACTTGATTTTCGTATTTCACGTTAGCGGGACAATTATCGCCACTAAAAAGCATTTTGATAGTATCCAAGTTTTCACGAGTAAAATTGGGTTCATCCCATAATAAAATCCTTTTGTCTGTGCAATCGTTTAAAGGAAAGTTATCATTGCGATTAAAATTCCGAATTTGTCCAACAGATATGAAAAAATTTGAAACAAATCTTATGAAATAAGTTTTACAACTACTGGCGGGACCTACAATAAGAAACGTATTTTTTTTCCCGTTTTGTTTACAAATAGTTAAATATAAATTTTGTAAAAATTGAATCCTCAAATCTATATCCGGTATTTGAAACGTTAGTATAAATTGAATCCGTTCCAAAGACTCTTGTTTGGAGTAATAGTAATCCGTTATGAATTGTGACGTACAAGCGATATATATATATATATATATATATATATATATATATATATATATAGATATATATATATACATTCATTCAATATAATATATTAATCGCCCACTGATTAGGTTTACCATATTATACCAAGGTCACGAAGTTATTATATACCGTGTGCACAACGTCGAGCGATCGATGGATATATAAGTAATGACTGGCCAACTGCAAGTGGGAGGGGCTACATACGTTAAACTCCTACAGGCGTATTTAATTGTGGTGAACTAAGAAAGCGTTATGGCTGTTTATTAATAAATGATGTATCAAAATAAATATTCCAAATTAATAACTAATTGTTTAACAAACTACAAAATTATTTGTAGTATATTATTTATGGTTAATGTACGAATTTGGATATTTTATCCGACAACACCGTTGCTTTTCGCACTATTAGTCATATGCCGGCTGTCAACGTCCCTACAATAACGGATACTTTTGTTTATGTCTCTTCGGCCATAATACTTTAAATTTAACATTTAAATTTAAATAAAATGATATAATATAGTTGAAAGTATCATAAAATACAATTCGCCGTAAAGTGCAGAGTTTTTGTCTACTGCATAATAATAATTCTTACCGGCGAAGCATCAGAAATTTTCATCGCTAAATATTCAATGATAAGTTTCATCATAGCTTCGTGGCTTGAACTTAAAAAATTCTTATTCAAATGAAAACACATAAATAATATAAAATTATGAAACAAAACCGTAACTCTTATTGAAAAAAATTAAAATAAAAAGTATTCTGTAATAGCATAAAATTTCAAAACAATAACGATTCTTGCAAGAATATAAATAAAGTGTTTACCAGTATAAATAAATGGTTTCCTTAAATAAACTACCTATAAAATATTAAATTTAACTAAAATACCTTTATTGGTACTAAATATTAATTATTAAATAAAAGAACATTCTAAAAAGAAAAACTAATTATTTAGTAAATGCTAAAATAAACCACCCTCTTGAGCCGAGCAGTAACCCAATCGGTTATAAAAATTACGACGGACATTTGTTAACATTTCTATACGTACTCTACGTACGGATGACAAGGAGCAACTGGATCATCAGTCGATAGCGTTCGATGATTATACAAAATAACCTACATAGTGCGCAAGCTTGTTTTCCGATTAATTATATCGGACGCCTTGCTTGAACACTTTGAGCGACTGATAGGGATATTCAATGTGTTAGAGAGAGATTATTTGATTCGTACTTAGATCGTATGTAGAATGTGTTGGATAAAGAATGGGAACGCCCGTACAGTTAGACAGTAGAACAGACTGAATATACTCTCTCAACCCTAACCACATAAACTCGCTATTCGTCTTCGTCTTACTACATTGTGGTAGATCAATCACTCCCGGGCGTTCATACGGTATATATATATATATATATATATATATATATATATATATATATATATATATATATTATATTGAATAAATGTACTAGGGTGCTCTTATATGAGTACATCAAAGATGGAAGCTGATCTGCCACCATCAAATTCTGCAATAAATATGGAAAGAGCAGATGTTGACGCTGGGGGCTCTACGAAGGTAGAGTTAACACATACAGCTGGGACGGATTTAAATATAGATGCATTACTTACTCCAGGTACACATATCAAAACTTATTGTACTTCACATATATGCAATATATTAAGATATAAATATTGAATAAATTATATTTTATAGGGAACGCATCTGAAACAACATGGAAGCAATGGCAATGCATCTATATTATTGCAGTTGCAAAAACTCGGAAAGGAGGATCTAAATGACAAATTTGCAGGAGTAGCAGATAAACGTTTACTTGTAGTTGATACGCAAAAATTAGTGTTTGAAAAAGAATTACAAATCAAAAATAAAGAATTAGAAATAAAGATCGAGCAATTAGAAGCAATAAGTGCTCAAAATGAACGGGCAGAAAAGGAGCACAACTTAAAAATGTTAATTTTACAGCAGCAGTACCAAGAAAAAAAAATTTAATCAATTGAACATATTATTGAAAACTGTTTCTTGTTTGTTATTCAACCCCTTTTTGTATTTTCAATACAAGTAAATAAATATATGTATATACATATTCTGTATTAATATTGGTTCTGTTTTATTATTAAATTTATTTTGTACAGAGTTTCTTTAAAATATATATTTTATGTCTAGCATATTATTTACTATGACTACATGTGAAATAAAGATGAAATTTTTGTTTAGAACATTAATACTTTATTTACCACACACACACACATTATGTAATAAGCATTACAAATTGGCAAAGTAATCAATAATACTTCTTCTAACGAAGTCATTTTGATTTTGTTGTCTTTCTAAGAAGGGTACATCTATTTCGCCCATATCAATAATTTCTGCATATTGCAGGTAATCATTACTATTACGGGCTATGTTATGAAGAATTGCTGTAGCAACGATGACTTTTCTGGCAAGGTTCAAGTTGCAACGTAAACCAACAGATAAGATTGGAAATCGTCTTTTCCAAACGTTCGTTCCACAACATTGCGACTTCTAATTTGAGATTCGTTAAATAGTATTTCAGCACCGGTTCTTGGATTATTTAATAGTGGTATCAAATAGCGACGTACTGGATATCCAGAATCTCCTAAAAGTACATGATTGCCAAATTCAATACTTTCTATCAGAATTTTAGCATTCGAATTTTCAAAAATGTTTGTATCGTGTGCTGATCCTGGTCAACGAGCAACCATGTGTCTAATAATACAGCTTGCATCAGCAATAACTTGTGTATTGATAGAAAAACAATATTTTCTATTTATGAATAATTCCGCATTATCACCTCCTAGAAAGTGGTTGGGGTAGATGTATAAATATATATATATATATATATATATATATATATATATATATATATATATGTTTTGATAACAAACTTGGTGATTGAAGTCGTATGTGCGTCCCATCTTTAGCTACTAACACTCTTGGGAATCTGCCAATATTCTTAAATTTTAGTATCACATCTACTTTTTCTCTTTCAGTCCGATGTAAATTGATGTATAAAGCACGTAGTGTGCATATTGCATGAGTGACTTTGCGAATAATTTTACACTCAGTACTTTTATGTATTAATCCAAAATCACCAACTGTTATATAAAAACTTCCTGTGGCATAAAACCGAAGTGCTATTAGAAGCTGTTGCATTGGAGGTATTGGATTATTCCTGTAAATGACAGAAATGCTATTTCTCAATACCAATATATTTCATCGTGTACCTATTTGCGTCGTGAATAAGTTGATCTTCAATATGTTTTAAAATATTTATAACAGATTGTTTTGAAATTCTACATCGACGAACAAATTCGTCATCATCAAATTTATTAAAATTGTCTTCTTTCGATATCGATAGCGTATTTGATAAGGTTTTCTTTCTCTATTCACTAAATTATTAATATTGACAAAATCGTTGTCTAAAATATCGTCAATGTCTTCAAATAAATCCATTTTACTTGTCAATAACTTAATTTTCTACATGACAGTTCACAAACAACATGATATTAGTCTTACTAGACACTTTATAGGGTAGATGAGCAGCAAGTAAATTTTCTTCCAAGTAAGTAATTTTAGTGGGCGGTTAAATTTTACTTGACAGTGAATAAACACTTAATCTGGCAAGTAAGGCTTTATCTTACAATTAGCGTTACTCGATACTTTACTGGAAGGTGAATAAATCGGCCCTTAAGCTATTAATGAAATAACATCCCTTGTGTTGTCTTTTCAAATTTATTGCTTCTAAAAGACTTGTATTAAAAAAAAATGAATGAATATGATGCTGTAGCTGCTATTACTATAATAGACAATACCATTAACCTAACATCGTTTGATAAAACAAAACAATATAATAAATAATAATAAGAAATGATAAATACTCGTTCAAAAAAAAAATCGTGACAAAAACAAAAACCAAAACGATGTGACATATGCTAATGTTGTAATACCAACACTTATTACCACACAATACAAATTTTTACATGTAAAAATTGGAGGCCAAATTTGCGGTAATATATGTTCCAATATTTTTTTTTTAAACCAGTTAACCACTCACAAATGATTTCTCGGCGTAATATTTATGCAATTTTTCTAACTGTAATGGTATTTCCGCGTAAAAGTAATGTTTAATTAACAAATGAAACCATTTCTTCTACACATTACTTTAAAAAAACAAATAATTTACTTCAACCGATGGTAAAAACGTGTCTATCTCACGCATTTGGGCGAAATTTTCACAATAAATTTGTAAAATACGGCTGAAGTCAGTAATATACTCGTCAAGGAGAAAGTGTTACCAGCTTTTGAAAAATAATTCTCGGTCAAGTTACCCTCGCATTATTTGCTATTAGCTTGAGTTACAGCATTCACATCCTCTCTGATTATTTGAAACGAAAATTACTACACAGATGTAGATGAGTTAATGCTAATGCTAATTCCGCTAGAATTTATTCAATGCATCATCATACAGTTTGTATGAGTAACGAATAATATATATTTAGAGATCATTGGCACACATATCTATCGAGTCAAACAAAACACAAGTACATAACGCGCCTTCAAAAACTTTCCTCATTAGACGGCCATGCTTTTTTTAATGGTTGGTTATAGTGCACGTATTCTGTCACAAACGTAAAATTTTGATAGTTTGGTTATGTCATGTAAATGTATGTAATAATTAGTAATTTAGATTTAAAAAAAATATTTATTGAAATAGTCAAAATTAAAAGAAAATAATACTAAAGCAGATGTTGGAAATGTTGACCGTTATTTGCAAGACAATCTTAAACTCTAAGCGTCATGCTTTCAAAGCCATTTATAAGGATTTCTTGGGTTATGTCAGTACAAGAATTCACAATAGCATTACGAACCTCTTCGATTGTGTGATGTCTGGTCTTGGAAATGGTATTCTTTAATATGAAAAAATAAATTGTCAAATCTGAAGATTTTGGCGGAAAATTAATAATTCTTGTATCGATAAATTCTTGCAAAAAAAGCTATTGTTTCTCAAGATTTGTGCGCGGGTGCATTATCTTGATGGACATTTCCTTCTGCAAGTTCACCATCATGAAGTTCATTAATAAACGGCTCTAATAATTTATTTCGATATCTTTCAGCACTTATGGTTTGATTGAAAAATAAAGGCCCAATAATTCGTCTTCTTGAAACTGCTAGCCAGTCGCGTATTTTCTTTTTTTTTTTGATGTAGAGTAGTTCTCACAAATTTCTGAGGATTTTCTGCATATCAAGTTCTCATATCTAGCTTTGTTTATTCCTCCTAGTTGGAAGGAAGTTTTCGGTATGTATCGACCGAACTATATGTGTTGAAATAATGCAGTAGTTTGAATAACACTAATTTATTTACAAGATAATTAATAAATTTAATCTTGGAGTTCCGCTAAACTTAATATAAATGCATGAATCTGGTTTTAATAGTAAAGACCGAGAATCTGGCTAATAATTTCTTGTAGTGACATCGCTGAGATCTGGGTTGGAACTCGAAGTGAGATCGCTGAGATCTTGGTTGAAACTGTAGTGAGATCGCTGAGATCTGAGTTGGAACTAAATTTTGCTTTAACTTATTTCTGCCAAGAAAGTTTTATCACCACCAGTTACAAGAGAGGGATAAAACAACGAAATTGATTATACACAAATTGCCATATAAATATTTTACCCTTCGTCATAAATGTATTAAAATAAACGATATGTACATGAAACCTTAATTATGAGGAAATAAAATAAATATTAAATACTAAATATACAATACAATAGTTATTGAATGGCAATCTACCAAGTAAGTAAATTACAATAAACTGGGAGTGGGCTAGAGATAACGTACAGAATTCGAAGAATACAGGAAACATGTAATAAACCGAAATCTCTAACCTATCGTAAAATATGAATACATTAAATACAATACAATACATGAAATATAACAATAAAACTTTTGCTATTATAAAGGTTTACAACAAGCAAATGAAGGGATTTAAAAGAAAGTTATAACTGACCAGACAGGTGGGAAACTCCAAGACCTTTCTATACACTTTATATTTACAAATAGAACAAAATTAAAACCTATGAATTAATGCGTAAAATAAATACAACTAAATCTATTTGATTATATTTAAATAAAACTAAAAATACAAATTAAATCTATATTGACCGAACAAGCTTGTTTAAATATCCTGAAACATGTGAATGTCATTTTTATTAATGTTATTCAAAAACCATAGACAATAATGTCTTTTCGTAACAAAATCTACCTGTTTAAGTTCCGAAGCTACCTGAATTTTATATGGAAACAACTTTATATCCTTTTTAAAAATAGTATGAGATGACTAATAAATGAACTTGTAATATTTAGTTTTGCGAATGATTTTTTGGGTGAGTTGTCCTTCAACGTCGAATATCATCTATTCAATTTGCTGTTCGTTTTCTAGGTGCTTCACCACCAGGTTTACGAGTTATTGCCCCTGTTTCATCAAATTTAATAACACAAGCTTGAATATATTTGTGCAGTTCTGCGTAAGTAAGTGGCAGATTAGGATACTGTTACTGGAAATCCTGTAGACACTGATTACTGGAATAAACCCAATCTCAATTTTGTAATTTTCGGCCAGTTTTATAGGAACTTTGAATAATAAATATTTTATGTTCTAACTCTAATATTATAATAAAATAATTAAAAAAATAAGCGTTTATAATTTGAATTTATATATGAACACTGTCAAAATTTGAAGTTTTTTAAAGCTTCGCATGTGCACCAATCTTTGATTACTTAATTACTTAAAAAACAGCTTACTATATTGAGCAAAGTTTTTGATGGCACGTTATATAGAAAACAATAGGACAAACCCTAACTGCTTACGATCTTTTTTGCAGAAATCTCTTTAACAATGGGTGTAAATTGCTAAGCAAATCCGCTTAAATTTACAATAACAATCAACGGCATGAAAATATTTATGAGAGAACTGAAAGCAAATTTGCAGGCCTTAAGTCAGAATAATTTTGCGAATGCGGTATATTAGGTATTTGGACAATTGGTGGTTTCCATGTACAGTAATTTACAACATTCGCAATGTACTTAAGAAGGAAGCGACAGAAAAGTTTTAACATACTAATCGTTAAACCATTTATGCCACTAGTGGAGAACAAAATACTCGATCTTATTATCGCAATTAGTTTCTCATCAACGAGTCTAAAATTTAATATTGCATAAATTAAATTATATTTAGAACGATTTCAATAAAGCATCATACTTCCGTAAAATTTAATGAAGATAACCACTTAAATAAAATTTCCTCCTAAAAACACTTAAGATAAATTCATTTTCGCCGAGAAACAAGCTCGGAGATTTTAAAATGCATATAACTTTCCTGCATTTTTGGGGTAGAAGTCCTGCCAGTAACATCTGTGCCCGTAAAATATATAGTATAAAAGGGGACAATCCCTTTGGTTGAACTTTTCCCGTTTCCCATATAATACATTTTATCTATCGTAAAGATGGACAAACAATCCCTCGTGGGACGAGTTTATATGTTTAACTTTTTGTCCATGCCATTATTTTTATGACGATGTTTTACCGTAACAATATCTCTTGTTTTTCCGTTATCAATCAAATGCTATCTGCTATCCAATTTATCAAGACGAGCGAAAGAATTTATAAAAGGAATCATTTCTAGACGTAGGAGAGTTTAAACATCAGACAAATTTATTTACATATCAAATAACATAAGACTTTTCACATTAATTGTTGCTTATCGATACGTCAAGCTAGTAGCAAGTTTTCATGTCTTGAAAGTTGCATTATTTCTAAAAAAGTAAACTATAAATTTCCAACTACAATTAGTTGCTGTACTTGTTTTATATTTTTAATTCAACAACAAATAAATTTTTAGCTTTTAGCAAAGTAACATTTAGTATACAAATAACTCACTCACACGAATTAATTACTTTTCCGTTTAAGCCTTCTGTTTACATCTTCAGTCAAAATGTGCTATACATCACTCTATTGACGTATATACATAGCGTTCTACATACGATACACATTATCTTAGAAGAAAAGCCTTGTCGGTTCATTCATGCAGAAGGCGTTTTCATGAGAGCCAATTACATACTCTCTGTGTTTGTGGTTCTCTGCAGACATCGTAGATCCGAAAGAAATCCATCAAAAATGTCTTGTTTCTGTTACGTTAGAAGTTCCAATAATAGAATATGGTAATTCAAAAAAAAATAAAGATAGTTTGTATTAATTAATGTAAGAAACTATAAAGATATTTAACATGATTATATATATATGATTCTGTTTTATTAGTTTCATTCACGTTAACTACATCAAATGATGGAAGTTAATAATTTTGCAGTGGCTTGATTTTGTATTAATATCGTTTTTATTGTTTATCGTTATCGTTTATCGTTAATATTGTTTGCAGCGAGTCTCTAATATAGGAAATGAAAATACAAAAAAAATCTTACCAGTATAATAACACCAACAAAATACGCTCATTTAGTAAATACGTCACAGATGGTCACTGGATGCAAACAAACGGGGTTGTACATGTAAATCTCCATACACCAAAAGTGAAAATAATTTTTTGGTTATAAGTTGCCATATTTAAGGTATGTAAAAGTTATTTTCTGTCCTTTAATACAAAGGTATTTATATAAAAAAAAACATTTTGGTAAAATAATTACGTATTTGCTCTATATACAGGTTAAGTGTGACCCACGTGGAAAATATTTGAAATGCCAGTTTACTGTACCTCATTGTAGTTACAAAACATCAGTTATACATGTAAATTCTTTAGATTATCCTAAAATATTTAAGTACATATTTAGAAAATTAAAGTAAATATATAATTAAATTTGTTTTTTAACATTGGATATTCTTATACTTATTATAGATAGATAAAGAGAATATAAACAAATATCTAATATTTAATAATTTAATTGTTACATTATGTTATAGGAGAGATGAACAACCGCATGCTAGTGCGAGGGTATGCAGTTGCCATTTCAGAGATGGTAATTATACAAGTAATCTCTCTTACCAATCTTCAGCACCTATTAATTAAGGAGGTATCTCAAGTTTACCTTTTTTTGTATTTGTAAATTATTTGAACAAGTTATTATATATATATATATATATATATATATATATATATATATACCGCCTAATTCTGAGCAAACGCAACGATGCGAATGTATGAATATTTCTCCCGCTTCGAATACAAATCCCCTGAACGCGTTTAGCCAATCACAAAACAGTCTGTCGCGCATCGATTTGACAATTAATGTCACAAATTAGTGTCACCACTGTCATCCTATATGGTGTCTCTTAGGCGTTTGAATAGTGATCATGCCGCGTTATACACTAGAAGAGAAAGCCGAAATGATGAAATGCTACCACGCTGATAATTCTTATCAAAGAGTATGCGATTTATTTGCCGGAAGGTATCCTAACAGGCCCATCCCGAACAAAGCTACAATTTTTAGGCTTAAAAAGAAAATAGATTTTACTGGTTCTGTACAAAATTTAAAACCAATATTCCCAAATCGCAGAGTTCCTAATGATACGTCCATTTTAGTATGCGCTGCAATAGAACGAAATTCAAATTTGAGTCTTTTGAGATATTTCCAACGATTTAGGCATATGCCGCTCTTCGGTTAACCGCATACTAAAATTAAATGGTTTTCGTAATTATAAATATACCAAACATCAATTATTTTACGGCGATGAGTTTAAAGGGATGAATTTTTGCGAAATGTTAGTTGACTTAATTAACACAAATAACAATTTTGCTGCAAATATTTGTTTCACTGATGAGTCTTCCTTCCCACTTGTGAAAAGTCATAACTCAAGTGTAACTAGGTTCTGGGTCAAAGAAAATGAACATAGGTATTTAACGTCCAATAGCCAGCAACGACAAAAGGTAAATGTTTGGGCGGGTTTGTTAAACAACCATATCGTTGGACCGTTTTTTATTGAGGGAAACTTAAACGCAGAAAAATATTTAGAGCTACTTCAAAGACAAATTCTTCCTACTATTCAGCAGCTACCAGATATAGATTTACGAACCATATACTTCCAACAAGATGGTTGTCCCGTTCACAACTCGTTGGCTGTTCGAAACTATTTATCAGAACAATTTCCTAACCGGTGGATTGGAACTCATTCAGAAAATATTAGCTGGCCACCACGTTCTCCAGATTTATCTCCACTGGATTTCTTTTACTGGGGTTATTTAAAACAACAAATTTATGGTGCAGAGAACGTTAGACCAACGAACTTGGACCAGTTGCGGCACAAAATTTTGGAGGCTTCGAACACTATTAGGCCCGAAATGTTAGACAATGTCCGAATTAATTTCTGTGACGGATTGGGATATTGTCTAGCTAAAGAAGGGGCTAACTTTGAATTTTTTATTTAAGGGCAGTGCATTTTTGAAGAAAATTAAGTTTATATTTTCAAAAGTAAATAGTTGCCTACCGTTATTAATAATAATTAATTTCTCATTATGAACAATTTATTTTATTATTTGTAAGAGTCAATTTTGCTTTACCTTAGTAGAATTTAATTTAGTTTATATTTATTTCTGAAGTTTATTTAGTTTTCTATGAACAGTTTTTGTGACCGTTATTATTAAAATTTAATTTATTATAACTCTTGATGCCTTATTTGCTATTTTCTTAACCGCTTATTAATAATTTTATTACGCTTTGTGTGACCATCGTCAGTATAACGTATTGCAATTTACTCATTACCATAACACAGGACTAAACAATTTATAGTCCTTTAATAGTAATTTGGTAATCAGATAATTTTTCTTACGCGGCTCCATAATATGTAAGTATGTATGACATATGACATCGATGTTGACACGCCTACAGCATTCAGGGGAATTCTATTTGGAGCGGGAGAAATATTCATACATTCGCATCGTTGCGTTTGCTCAGAATTAGGCGGTATATATACATATACATATATAATAACTATATAATAATATGAGGAAGCCCAACATTTCTTCGACATGCCAAAAACACTCCTTTTAATTATACTACTGTATATATCTGCTTTTATATAAGTTAAATAGCTGTAAAAACTAAAGTACACAATCTTTCGGGAGATAAATTCGACAATGCAGGAGTAACATTACGATGAAAGTCAGTTTTTCATCGTGACCGCTATTATATGTATTTTCACCACGTTCGAGTTTCTTCTCCTGGTTCTTGAACAATTTAAAAATAATATAAATTTTATTAAGCGATTGGCTTGCATGATCTAGAAAAAAATTGATTTAAGTTTAAAACTAAATTTGAAGTAATGTAAACTTTTATTGAATTTTAAGAAAATACAAGCAGTTTTGAAAGTTTTACAAGAAAAAATGTGGTATATTTGTGGAAGACAACTTCACATATATTATACGTACCTTCAGTTGTACTAATTGTGGTTATATTAAATGCAATACAACTTTTTCTAATCTCTTAGGACAATTTCCAATGTAAATAGGTTTTGCTTGTATCCGTCCTTTTAAAAGTGGCGGTGATGACGCGCACTAAATAAGCGTATACCAAAAAGTTCTCTTTTTCTCTATAATCCTGAAGTAAACGATTCGAGCAATTTAAATGTAAATATATAATATGTTACACTCCCCATAATATCAATAATATTTTTAATCACGTTTCAAATTTATCGTATTAAATAAAAGATTTACAAATCAATATTAAATCCGCTAGAAAATTTCGGACAGTCTTTTACAACTCAAAGAGAAGTTGTCTTTGTCTAAAGTATTGTAAGAAACCGCTTATTCTGAGACTCTACCTACGACAAACGATCATGCCAATTTAATACGTTCTCGAACTTTCTATAGATTTCATATTTTTAGTTATTAACATATAGGTCTTACTACGATTACATCTTAATTATTAATTTTACTTATTATTAAACTATTATATTTTGTACATGTCAAAATTATGTCGGCCGCATATCTAGTTAGTTAGTTATTAGCCGCATTTTACTTTCCTATCGTAACCTAAACCATATCTTGTTAAATAATTTTTGCAGAAAGTTTTTTAATGATATTAATTTTATTGTCATCGCAACCCTTTCCTTCGCAACTTTAATTAAATCTTAATTTCATGTTTTTGCCATGTAATTGGTTGTACCTAACTTGATACTAAAACTAGCCTTGTGCTAGCTCCTTCTCTAGAAGATTTTTGCTCTCCTACGTTTCAACCATCAAAAAGAAAACAACGTCTGTCGACCGATGAATTAAATAGTAAAGCGCTGTTCTTTCGGTCAGTCTATTATTAATTATTTGTTACCGTTCAATTTACTTATTTTATTCATTTTAAAAATTTATCTCTTGTGTAAAAATTAAATAAAAGATTAAGGACAACGTCATTGTATTTCTTTTATTTAACAACTTTATTTCAACTTTCTATACGTTCTGGACCTTTTGACATTCGTTATACATTAATTGACTATTCTCATTATTATGAAGCTACTGCTAGCCAGAAGTAACAAAAACACAAAATAAACACATTCAACTAGAGTCCTTGGTAGTAATAATATGTAAATAGGTAACCATGTGCATATACCGGTGTCCTCGAAATAAAAAGCCAACATACGAAAAATGGAAAGATGTAATTATATAGAAAACAGATCTAATATATTTTCCCAAAATTTCCTCTCACAAGCGAGAAAAAAATGACAAAGATATTAAAAAATTTTTTGTCGCGTCACTGTATGACCGACTACATTATAATAGTTATTTAAGTAATAAGGGAGGTAAGTATCATTTACTAGTCGAGGACTAGTTTGCGTCCGAGGGCTTGCCCGAGGACTTGCAATAGAGTTCGCGACTGGTAAATGTTACCTCCCGAATTGCTTATAACATTTTTCCCACTCCCCAGACAATAAAATCCTCAATAATTAAATGTAATCATGATAAACAGTAACGGTGAACAACCTCGGAATTTAATAAATTAGACATTAAGTGTTGCTTATAAAGTAGGTGATAATAACATTGAATTATCAAGAAATATAAATAAATATCCCAATTTTGTTAATAATGTTACTAATTGTACAAACTGTAATATTACCATAAATATAAATTAATAGAACACGTGTTTTGATGCACTTTTTTTCCCTAAAGGACGTAAGTAAATTACTTACGCCCAGTTGTCATAACAATCACAGTCATTTCAGTAAAACCAACTTACGTCTATAGAAACATTGTATTAATGGTATGCTTACTATAAGGGGAGTGGGAAAAATATATTAGAGACGCATATCTTAAAGCTGACCCACAATAACAAAAAGAATTGATTTGTTATTGTCGGTCTCGTTTTAAGTTTCATCTAGTTGTCGATCGATTTACATTTACATCTTCCATTAAAGATAATTGTTACAAAATAGGACGTCAAATGCCCATGAAGAACACATATTGCATGTCTTTTTAATAGATCGTCTATAAAAATTCGCACAAAAGTATAAATTTTTAACAGCTGACTTTCGTACCAGGTTATTGAACGCCTACCATACAAAACTTATACAAAATGTTATCTTTTAGCGTTTCTATAAACATAAACATTGCAGTGTGTAAATTCAATAACGGCATTCTAAATCTATATTAATATTTTATATTTCTTAGTTTCTACTAACAAAAAAAAACATTCAGGTAATATGTATGGAATGATGTTCGTTCTAAAACCCCACAAATTATGTTTAGTATAATTTTTAAAATGGATTTATAAGTTAATGTGATACACATCTTAAGTTTTAATAATTTAGTTGAATGTATAAATAGCTGATTTTGTAAGAGATTATTGACCTTGGCATACAACAATGCTATAGTTTTCATAACGACAACTGTTACGTATCTACAGCTGTATGTATGGATAAGTTATACACACACATACGCTGCAGCGTATGTGTGTGTATTACTTCAATAGAGGACTATTCAGAATACTCATATTCTGAATATTTTGAATTCATAGGCGGAACATGATACAATTTTGAGGGAGTTTTTAATTTTATACACACATACGTGTGTACACACATATGTGTGTATAACTTCAATAGAGGATATTTTGAATTCATAGTCGGAACATGATACAATTTTCAGGGAGTTTTAATTTTGGGGTTCGCTCAAAATATTTTGGATTTATATTCTATATAAATAGATCTTTCCATTTTTCATACGTTGTCTCTGTATTTCAAGGACAGCCTGTATTTTCGAAAATAGCTATATCTACATATATCTATATTACACTTAATGTAGCAGTCAAAATATTGGCGCATAATGTAAAAAAGAATAAATAGCAAAAAGAATATCGAAGTAGCAGACTATTAATGTGAGTTTCGTAGGGAAAGTGGATCAGCTTTGTATTCTAAAAGAAATTCAAAGTAAACGTTACGAATGGTTACCTTTGTATTACTTCTAGATTTTAAACAAGCCTGGGGCTAGATAAAAAGATTGGGATTGTATGAGGCTCTGCAAGAGATGGTAGAGTGCCAAAAGTTGAGTAGAATCATCGAAATAACGTTGAATGGAACTGCAAACAGACGAAAAGTGAAAGAAATTGAATCTGCATAATTGGCAGCAAATGTTGGATTAAAACAAAGAGATTCAATATCGTTCATTTTATTCAATTTATCCAGTCCTGAGGAAGTTAAAAAAGTTATAGAGAGACTGGAATCGAATATAAAGAAAATGGGACTAAATATAAACGAAACAAAAATAAACTACAAAACTTGGATATTGGGAGAATTTGTAAGTGTAAGAAAATGATAAATAAATGGTAGAAAGTTTTCACAAAGATACCAGGAAGCGCAAAGAAAATACGCACAAGACTATCAATAGGAAATAAGGATTTATGTCCTTTCAAATGAGTCCTATGAAATAGTTCTCGTAGTCTCGAGATATTCGCATTTATAAAACTGTTATTATACACTCTAAGTGGTCCTAAGGTCAAGACAAGTTTTTGGTTGGAGTTTTGGTTGGTTTGGAGGAAAGTTAGTGGGGAATGCCCGGGGGAGACGTACTAGGGTCAAATGAATGGGATACGTTTTAAGAATGCATAATGATAGTCATGGAATACGACATAGGGGGGGGGTCTAAAACAATATTCTAACCTTTCCTCCGCGGTTAGGCTTTCTCTTCATGATGTCATTTTATATATATATATATATATATATATATATATATATATATAACAGCTCTACAGGCCTTCGAGGCCCTTGGCTTTTATTTCTTCTACTACTTTCTTCCATTTCTTTCGGTCCCTCACTCTTTCTCTCCAGTCATCAATTCCTTCTTCCTCTATATCCTTTAGCACTTCCTGTAACCACTTTTTCCTTGGTCGACCTCTTCTTCGTTTACACCCGCTCCTCCGTGCAACACTTTCTTCACAATTCTTTGTTTCGGCATCCGAGAGATATGTCCCAACCAACTAGCTCTTCGTGATCGAATTAATTGAGTTATGTTTGGTTTTCTATACATTTCTTCTAACTCTGTATTTGTTCTTCGTCGCCACCTGCCATCCTCCTCCTTAACTCTTCCAAAAATTTTCCTAAGCACTCTCCTTTCCCAGATTCTCAGATTTTCTTCTTGTTGTTTTGTCATGGTCCATGTTTCGCTTGAGTATAGAACAGCTGGCCAGATTATTGTCTCGTATATTCGTATTTTAGAAGTTCTGGATACGTGTTTTCCTCTTAATATTCGTGTTAACGCGCCAACTGCTCTATTTCCTCTCACCATGCGCATTTCAATTTATTTTTGTTCTTGCCCTTTACTGGTTAGTGTTACACCCAAGTACTCTATCTGTTTCACCTTTTCGAATTTATATTCGTTTCGACCTGATTTGAATTAGGTATATATATTTTCTTCTGTCACTTCCGCTCTCATTTCCATATACTTTGTCTTCTCCTCGTTCACCTGTAATCCGTGTTTTCTTGCTTCTTCCACAAATTAACCAAATACTTTCTCTAGTTCCCTCTTTGACCTCGATAATATGGTTACATCATATGCAATAACTTGTACTTTATTGTGGAAAATTACGCCGTTTGTTTGAATGTTGCTTTCCCTCATGATTCCTTCCAGCACCAGATTAAATAGGTCAGTCGAAAGCGGATCTCCTTGTCTTAGTCCTCTTCTGGTTGTAATTTGTTCCGAGAACCTTCCATCCACTAAAATTTTACTTCTCGAATCCGAGAGTGTCATTCTTATTAACTTTATTAGTTTGTACGGTATTTGTAATTCTGCTAAAGTTTCATACATTTTTTTTCTAGAAATTGAGTCGTACGCCTATTTAAAATCCATGAAAAGCATGTGCAATCCTAGATTTTGCTCATAACTGTTATTTTGCAGCATCTTTAACGTGAATATTTGGTCTGTTGTTGATCAACCAGCCCTGAAGCCCCCTTGATATTGCCCTATTATCTCATTAGCTTATATCTTTAATCTGTTTCGTATGATTTTTGCCACAACTTTGTAAGCGACTTCCAGTAAAGCTATTCCCCTGTAATTTTGACACAGTATTTTGTCCCCTTTCTTGAAGATCGGGCATATGACTGCCCTACTCCATTGCTCCGGCATTTTTTCTTCTCTCCAAATCCTTAGTACTAAGTGATGCAAGCATGCACCTAGTTCCGCTCCTCCTTGTTTTAGGATTTCTGCTGGTATACCACTCTCACATGCACTTTTGTTATTCTTAAGTCCCTTAATTATTTCTTTAAGCTCCTGTTCTGTTGATTCTTCTATTTCTTCCTGCTTGTTACATTCTTGTTGGTGTTGTTCTGTTGGTGTTGTTGTTTGTTCCTCCATCTCTACCTCTACATTTAGTAGTTGTTGAAAATACTGCGCCCGTCTACCTAACATGTCCTTTGGATCTCCTAACAGTAGCCCATCTTCATCTCTACATTAAATCATTTTTGTGTCCTTGTTCTGCCTTGTTATCTTGATTTCTTGGTAGAAATATCTGATCTTCCTGTTTACAAAGTGTTCGTCTATTGCTTTTAACTGTTTCTCCAACATCATCCTTTTTTTCTGTCTGCATATTCGCTTCGCGGTTTTCCTTTTCTGTTTCGATCTCTTTCCAGTTTTGCTTTATTTCTCTCCATTATCGACTCTCTACATTCCATATCATACCATTCTACTGTTCTTTTATATTCCGCCTTTCCCAAACAGGTGTTTGCAGCATTTGTCATTGCAGCCTGTATTTTACTCCATTCTTCTCCAATTGTTTGACTTTCTACGCTACCTCTTAGTAGACTTGATCTTATTTCATCTTCTAACTCCCTTGCCACTCGCTCCTCACCAAGTTTCTTTAAATTATATGTCTGTCTGACTTTTTTCTCTTTTCTTCCTGTTGGTACTTTGTAATAACGCAATGCAGTTGTGTGTATGCAAACATTCTCAATGAGGTCACAGCCTCGTCCCCGTAATGCAAGTGTAACGTGTGTTACAAATACGTCCTCGCTAACGCGAGTTGTTTGCAAACACAAACTACATGTCAGGGTTTGTATCATATTCATAAGTAGTACGAGGATCATCTGATGTATATATAACGAGAGTAATGCAAGGGACATACATTCACGACATTCATTCAGATTCACTGATTCACGACAGACATTCACATTCACACATTCAGTCTACATACTAGTTAGTAAGAATGTATATAATTGTTATCCAATTTATAAGTGTTATGTATTAAATTATATGTTACCCGAACTTTGTGTATCATTTAACGGGACAACGATATCTGCGTGAAGGCTCAACGATGTAGCCCTCAGGACCAGGCTAACATCACGTGGCGTCCTGCCACGAAGTGCACAAACGGCACTAATATCACAACTTCTTGCTTTAAATTAGTAATTACCAAAAAATGGTCACTATCCGCGTCCGGTCCTCTGCAACTTCTGCAGTTTTTAATAGCTTTAGAATGTTTACTCTCTATGAGAACATGATCTATCTGTTTTTTTTTATCGTCCGTCAGGGGAGACCCACGTTACTTTGTGGATATCTTTGCGGCTAAAATGTGTGCTGACAATTTTCAGTTGATTTTCTGCTGCAAACTCAATTAGTTTCCCGCCGCATGATGTCATTTTACCAATAGTTAAACCACCAGAAAATTATTTCAAAAATTATTTCAAAAAATTATGCAACGAAAGTGTGTAAACCACAATAAAAAAAGACATGCATGTTTTTTATCTCACAATTAATTTTTGTAAACCTAATATACAATGTATGGCCATTGAACTTTGAACAGTTTAATTTTATAAAAAATGACTATATGAAAGTTAAAATAAGTTTTAATTGATAAATAAAATGCAAATCCCTCCTATTTCGCAATACCTCCACGTGATTTTCATAATACCATCACTCTTTTACCATCCATCATTCTTACATTGTACAAGGTTATGTTTAACAATATAATCGATTAAATTATTATAACTTTGTCAATATACTTCCATGTTTTCTTCAAGCTCAATAATCAAATTTTCTGCCACTGTACGTGCTTAACTTACCCGAAATGATGCTGCAAGAGCCATTTTACTATCTTCGTTTGAAGCTGGCAGAAAAAAGATACACTACCCTTTCTATTACCCACTAATTTTTTCAGTGGGTTTAGTTTACTCACTACAACTTTCAGTATCGCCATTCAGTGTTGGTTCCAAATTAGGGACTGAAGTAGAAGAAAAAGCAATTGTTTGCTCGTTTGATTGCGGCGTTTTAATATCCGCAACCGTAATCTTGTTGGTTCAAACGTATACCGGGGAAGTCTCGGTTCGCGCTTGTAAGTTTCCGGATCGTATGAGAATGTACTCGCGTTACCAGCGAAGTAGCGTTTCGTCACGTTTCAGATTATTTGCCTGTGCGATTGAACAATTTTACTGGACTTCAGCTTGCATCGCAATGCAATACATCGCGAAACTAATATTCATGAATATGACATGTAATTGATTTTTTCCAATATTTTTATTGTATTATTAACGGTGTAATATTTCGTTATTCTTTTAACATTAAGGATTTCAAATTACGCCATTACAATATTATTTTTGCAAACCCTCTTTTTTATAAATTTTACGAAACCTTAGGGGTTCACGGATCACGGATTGGAAAACGCTGCTGCATACTAAATGGCACCCCACACCATTACGCTCTGTCCTCAAAATATCACAATTGACTGCACAACATACAAAATACGATATTTATCCTCTAGTTCCGTCAAACCATTCCCGTCTAATTGATCTGGATTGATCAAATTGGGACTCTTATGTTTTTCTTGGTGTCTTATTCTTTCGAGGTAGCCTTCAATATGCAGCAGACTTCGTATACCTTGATGCATATCCCTGCGACTCTAGCTAGTTTGTATTCTGTTTAGCTTCGCATAAAACTTCCCATTTCATTCTTTTTGAAAGATTCTTAGACATTCTCGTTGGTTTTGCGGGTTCTTTCTTATTTTTTCTACAGAAAAGTCGGTGAATTTGAGAAAGTTTTCGTATAGTAAACACACAGTCTCTTTGTCCGATTATAGAGCCTCTCGTAAAAGAAGAAATACTTCGAAAATCATCTGCTTTCGCCATGGTTATCGCTGGTACATTATTAGATACCGCACCTAATCAATATTTACTCCCACATCGATAACTGCGTTTCAATTAAGAGACTCAATATGACTAAATTCTTAAAACTTTATTTGGATCAAATTTTTAAATCTTGGTAATATTTTGCTTATATTTGTCTTTAATCAAAATGTATGAATTTTGATGAAAATCTTTATGACTTTCTGAACTAGTGGATGATAATGGAAAAAATACTATTGGTATGTTTGGAATTAATACAACTCATTTCACGATAACAAGTTACCAAAGATTTGTTTGTGTAATTTTAATGCAAGACATACTGAAATGCTGTTTGTATAAAATATTAATAACTATTACACATTTTTGTATATTTTTATGTAATCCTCGTTAAATAAATCTATTAAAATATATGTACCTAAATTGATTTCTTTAAAATACATTCTAAAATAGAACCGATACTTTAAGAAAACTGTATTGGTCATTTACTAATATGCATCACTGCATTTGTTTATTACGTACATCTTTAATTTTTAATAAAGCCATATATCATTAAATTAGTTCACTTCAGCCTAAAGAAACGGTAGCGTAAAGTTAAAACTGAAAGTGTTTAACACTGGCATGAAAAGTCGACAATACAGGAGAACCAGTCAATGTGCTTGATTTTCATACCACTTGGTTGAATATAATTGGATAAAACCCCAGCTGCGATCGTCGAATCTTATGAATAACCAAGCGTCGTTCTTAATTAAATTTTCCTGATAATCTCCAGCACAGCACACCTTAATTATTGAATGTGCTACGTACAAATATCGATTTGCATATCTAATACACACTAATGCGAGTAAGTTCAACCGAAAACTTAAATACGTCATCTGTAATAAGTAATGCGACAATGATCATCTATAAACCATCTTAGTATAGGATTAAAACGCATTTACGGTATATCAAATAAGTACACATAACGTAATATTTTTACAATTAGTGATATAGTACTTGTGTATAACTTAGTACCGTATATTTTTGGGACATATTATTATGATACAACAATGTAAGATGATGTAAGTCTGAAAGCTTAAAGAAATTAATGAAATATTATAATAAACTTATATTAATTAAAAGATGCATGTAAGAGAAAAGAAATGCACTATATTTAATGAATTTAATTCAATAAATGAATAAATGGAAATATGTAAAATATAGTAGTGTAGATTGTAAATTAGGATCGTACTTTGATGTAGATAAAAATAAAGAAAGAACAATTAACGAATTAAGGCATATTTGAACTAACTAAAAGGTTGATAAAAAAACATGTTATTGCAAAATAAGCAAGAATATCAGAGAAAAATTATTTTCCTTACACCTCATTAAAATACGTACAATTTACAGGAACTTTTGTTATTTTGTTTTGTTATCGATTTTTTTGATATTCGAAATCGTTTTGGTACAAGAAACGACCTGAGGAAATCATTAGTATCATTACTTTGAAGAATTAAACAAAACATCACATTTTTTTTATTTTTAAGCTGATTTATTTTTAAATCTTTTTATCGACTTACAATGTACAATTTTAACGATTTTGTAAATAGATAGTTTGTTTCATTACTATTTCTAAAAGTTTTGTTGTTTTCCATTCGAGGTACTTTTTACGATTTTTTCTATTGTTACCGCTGTAAGGCCTTCACAATTCGTTTCTATAACGCGTTTGGAAACACTAGTACATATCTTTCCGTTCCTTTTATATGTATTGGTATTTGTGAATCAGTTAATGGTGGTTCATCAAACTCATCACTTTAGCTTCCTATCTGAAACTTCAAATCAACCACACATCATAGCAAAATTCAAAGTGTCGTATTTTTTAGTTTAATGCTCTGGTTTCATTGGAGCAGATACTTCCGCAACTTCTTCATTTCCAGCTATATCCACATCTGACTGATGTGAAATGTATGTTGATTCACTACCCGTTGGAATTCTTGATATTATTGTGGATACTTTTTCTAAAACGTCTGCCATATATTTAGTTATTGTCAATTTTCTATCATTATGTTGGTCCATCATGAATTCTTTTAGATGTTGCGGAATCAAACCACACGAACATTTTTTGGTTTTTAACTTACAATTACATTTATCAATATAATCGTTTGTTCAATATACGAATGCTCTAAGTTCTTTCTCTTGTTTCTATTTTTTATTTTTTTTTTTTTTGTAGTATTTAGCAAGAAAAACAGTTAATTTTTTTTTAAATACTTTTTCTGTTATTGATTTCAATATTAAATTTACTCTAGATATCATCAATTTATCTGCTACATGGGGAGTAAGAGTTTTATGCGAGAACGAGAAATTATAGTTTAAAATATCACAATTAGTCGGCAAATTAAGATGATTTACATCACTTGATGAACCAAATACAAAAATATGATAAGGCATATGTGACAATCTAGATTTAGAGCCTGCTGATGTTCTTCTTTCCATTCGTTAAGGTGCTGCAGACGAGGTAGATGGTTCCTCCATATCAATAATGATATAGAAATTTCAAATTGTTGTTCTCCTCTTTTTTTTTGTGATGCTATAGAACGAAAAAATATGTTCTTATGAAAAAAATCGTAGAAAAATGATTTATTAGTTTATAATACATTTTAGGCTATTTTTTAGGGTTAATAATTGATACCTACACTAAAATTTAAAATAAAATAGATTTTAATAGTGGTTCTGAAAGGAGGCAGAAATACTTTTCCAGCAAATCTATTTTGAGCAATCTACTATAATGCCATGGGATTTTATTGAAAATAATACACATTTATTAAGGCAAATATCTATTTTGAAAATTTCGGGGGCTCCAAATTCGATTGACACCTACGGTCTCTCGAGCAATTTTACTCAGAATCATCTATAGATTACTTTTTTGCTATACGCTTCATTGAAAAAAATTGCCCCACCCTAATATACATATTGTAATTAGAAATTATTAGAAAAAATAAGATATTAATATTTGATAGGGGTAAAACTTGCCAATTCGGGATTTGAAATACAAATGAGTAAGTATTGTATACTAAAATATTTTAAAAGTTACAGACTTTAAGACTATGATTTACTTGCTTATTTAAAAAGGCAATAATAAAAGCAAATATAAATAAACACAAGATTAAAGCCATACGAAATATATATACCGAAGCAAACACCCGAGTGAAGTAGGAAATTGCGTGTCGGATCAGTTCAAGACAGATATGGGTTTAAAACAGGGATATACTCTTTCACTTGTATTATTTAAACTGTATCTGGATCAAACCCTGCAAAACCGGATGAAAAATATGTAACGACAAGAACGTCCATATACTTTTGTTCGACGATGACCAATTGCTATTAGCAGAAGATGAATATGATGTCAGTCATATGGAACTAAGTTACGAATACAAAAAAAGAGTTCTAGAAATAAATCTCGAGACGACACAGAATAAGGTAGTCAGAAGGACATGTAGAGGCTTGAACTTCGGAGGTCTTCGCATTTAATAAACACATATATGCAAAAAGCAAATATACTCTATGTTACTTACGGTATGAAGTAAATAAGAAGATGCGAGATAGATTATCACTTGAAATAGATTTCTGGTGACGAAGTGCAAAAATATCGCGCACTTAAGATATAAGAAACGAAGTTGTTAGAGAAAGACTGCATGTTGAGAAAAATATTCTTGAAGAAATAGAACAAAACAGTTAATGTGGTACGGCTACATGAAACGCATGCCAAAAAGGTACTCGAATGGGCACCGTTCTAAAGAAAGAAAGGAGGTAGATCAAGAATAGAATGAAACACAAGAGTAAACATACACTGTAATAAACTTGAGTATTTTTATTTGAAAAATAATTTTATTAAGCTGAATTCCAAGAGAAAAATAACTATTTGTGTATATAATAGTAGATTCAATTAGTTCGCGATTTAAGGTCTGGTTTTACTTAAAATTGTATAATATTTAAAACAATCTTACATGTTTCGGCAAATTATGCCTTTCTCAAAGAATTTAAAATATAAATATAAATCATTTATATTTCAAATTCTTTGAGAAAGGCATCATTTGCCGAATATGCAAAATTGAATATATCGAGGTCCTAGAAATATTCAAGCATGCCTGAATCTCTTCACACGTTACATGAAAATCTTCTTCAGTCATTCAACGTACAGCATCGACATTTCTCGCAACGAGAGATGTTGCAGGACGCCCTTTCATTGCTTGATCCTAAAGCGAAGTACAACCACAATTCTATTGATGGTATTTCATGCAAAAATAAAATGTTCTATGCACTGGTATTGAATTAAACCACAACAGAAATCATAATAACTCATAGCGCGAATGTTTTAACTCCATTTTCAATACGATTAGCAAACTTCAAAACTGCACTCTGCCCAAACTAACTGATATTTTGACAAGCGGACAAAAACGTCATATTTTTTGATACATTGCAGTATACAAATGCATATGCATCATTTATCAAACTAAACAGCAAGATTCCCGAAATTTCTTGACTGTTCCTCGTATATAGATATATAAATAAAATATTTCATTAAGGTATATTATATACCCATTCACAGTATAACTTCAAACGTGGGGTGACTATAGATTGAATATCTCATAATAATATATTCACATAAAAATATAATTTATTTTCTGCTGATCAAAATCTCAACACTAGAAAGTATTTGTACACAAAGAAAGTGTTCCGATCGGAAACTCGGAATTGAACGAAACTTGACAGATTTTGTTGATCTAATAGGAGTATGTTGAAAACCATTTTCCGTTATTGCTATAAATTGATATTGGGGGATGGAACATACCACGGAAAATCGGGATGTTTTTCTTTCGTGTTTCATTAGTTTAGCTTGTTTGTAACAGTTCTCCATAAAAATTATTGATATTTTCGAATCTATACTGCAATTCTCTTCCCCACTCTTGCACAATAAAAGATACGTTTCTTTTTTCGTTATTATATTTGTCTGAACACATCGTTTAAAACGAATACACAGTGCCGCCCTAGTACCTTCATTATTCCCTCAACAATGTCTTCAAAAATACATATATTTCGTATACACGAGGGATGCTTTAAAATCTCTGGGAATTCTGTTATAATTATTTTATTTTATTAACTTTTATCTGTATTACATTGTACTATTTCAGTATAACTTTTATTTAATTTTATGCACTTGTTCCAACGCTAAACTTTACTTTGAAAAATTATTAAAGAATGCAAAGTCACTTAAAACTTCTATAGTTCAACCAGAGGAATATGGTCTTGCACTATCTTGTTACACTAATGATCGCTTATGCAACTTTCCGAATCGGTTTTTGATCAGCGCTTGATGGCACGAACAAAAGCTTTAAATAATATTCCGTGTTGATTCTAGTTTCTTCAGTAGGTAATCCTCCCGAAAAAGTTTTTCTTAATCTAAGGACTAAATTTTCCTCACACTTCTTTCAAAAAAACAATGTGAAACATTTATAATACTTTCAAATTTATGCGTTGCCATCAGTACTAACATACGACTGAAGATAAATCCAAATTAAAGCCATTTTCATTGGTATTAAATGTATTTTGCGTTCAATAATCTTCCAACTTTGGTTTCCCTTAAACCTATAAAAGCAGATGCAATGTGATATATTGTATACGAGCGACCAAGAAACACCACTGTAAATGAAAGTCACGAATAATCAAATTCATGTGTAATGCAAAGATAAATTAATTAACTAAATACTTTGAAAGTCGTAAAAACTTCACACCAGTTACCACCCTTCTGTAGTATCTATGCAAATTTTGTAGTTATTTCACTTTTCTACACTTCTGCTCCATCTGAATAAAAATCCTCCAATTATTTTTAACTTTTCTAACGTATTCCCATGAGGCTTCTTATTTGCGTCTGATATTTCTGTAGCACGCGATCGATATTAATTCAAAAATTCTAATTCGTATGTCGTGGATACCTCAAAAGAAGTATCCTTCCTTTACAGCTTGGTATATTATAGTTTTAACAGCCCCATACAGTTCCTGATCCTTTTTGTTTCTGTCGAAATTAAAAAATAATTTTAAGCACACCATGATGAACTATTATGTATTCATGCAGTCGATAAGTCAGTTCTTTTATTTATATTTCGAATATATGTCTGCATATTTGAGCCTATTTGTAAAGGTATGGAAAAGTAAATAAAGTAGCAAATAAAGAACAAAATATAAAAAATCAGGTGTGGAGAACACAATACATAAAATATATTTCTATGCAAATTTCTTTCCAAACAGGCAAACACGTGTTTGGTCCTAGTATTCTCTTAAGTACTCGAATCCCCTTTCTCCAAAACCATTTCTCCATACCTAAAGTCTCCTAAACAAAGCATTCTCCGTACTCATTAATAGTATGGACCATATTTTCTTAATAAAAATCTAAGTTGGACCGGAACATATACGAGGAATGCTTTGATGAATTAAATAATATGCTTAACAGTGAGTCGTATTCATTAGGTATCGTAAAAAGCTGGTTGTGAGTCTTTGAAGGATTGATTAGTCAGCTGTCGTTCCTAGCTATTGAATTTATTCGGCTTTTACTTGATGAAGATTCATAATTTAAAATAGAAATATAACTAATGGTTAAAATCTTCACTTTTTTAAGACATAATCGTAAAACAGTTAAGTTTGTGTGTTTGTAACGTGCTCTTTAGCTGTAAGTACCTGATGAAGCTACTGCGCTGGCGAAACAATTGTCATTTCTCGACCAGAATACATTAGAATTTAACACAGGGGCCAATTTTTACATTTTATTAACCTCATTTTTTTCTCTTTCGCGTGACCACAAAAAAAGTGAGGGGGTTAATATGTCGATAGTGACCCGTGTGTTAAATTTTATGGGATTTTGGTCCAGTGCCCTCTTAGCTACTACTATAAATTAAAAAGAATAAATTTATCTCAAATATGTAAAAATGAATTTTTGTTTGTTTGCCTGTCTTCGATAAACTCCGAAACTACTCGGGCGATTAAGATCAACCTTTGATACAAAGTGTGTTTTGAAGAGAGGAAGGTTATAGTTATAGTACGATTACTTTCCGATAGGTGGCGCCGAACAACAGTTTCAAAAAATTGTCAAGTGTATTAAAAAATAACAACTAACAGTACAATGACATTTATCATGCCACAAATGAAACATTTCACAACAATTTTACAATTACAACATGAAAAACATTAAAATTAAAATCGAAAAAAAATATATAAATCAACATTATGCGGATTTTGTTCTTAGTGTCTTTCTGTGGTCAAAGCAGCATTCAGAGAAAAACCATCAATGGCTATGGGAACGAGCAATATTGGCAGCTAAAAACAATTACGTCAATGCAATAAATACAGCCATTCAAAATTATATATCTGGCAATTCAAGATCGCATAACGTTGATTGTGCTATGAATCTAAATGAATTCACTAAATTTGCCAGACTTGCCACCGCATGTTTTGACATTGGAAATTGTTGATGTGCCAATCAATCTGCTTCGAAACATCGATCCGCCACATCTGTGCAACGATGCCACAACGAATGTTACAGATGAGCCAATGAAACATATTAATCAAATAGTTGATAAACAACATTACCGATGTCACAATAGTGAATGGCAAATATAAAGGAGAAGATACCACGTATGCCTATAAAACCAACAGACATGTCAGTTTAATTCGAAAGAACAGCTGCACTTAGCCTGTTTATGCGTTGGCAAACCGACAAATTTCTTTGTGTATGCACCTGATGGCCGAACAAAGAATATTGCCTACCCGAAGGTATTACAGAATTACTAACGAGCCATCGAAAAAATTCATAATTGGAGTAGACTGTGAAATTGGGTTGATACTTTAACCACTTCCACATAATGACATTACTTGATGCTTGACAGTTTCATTTGGTTTCATTGTAAAAAAAGGTTATGGCATTGAAATGATACTACAACAAAAAAGAAAACAAATAATTTATTTAATATCGAAATCATAATCAAAATTTACATATAGCTACAGAAGTTGTTGAAAATGTTGTCCATTTACATCTAAACACAAAACAATTTTCTTAATAAAAGTTTTAAAAAATTTGACACAAACTTATAGTTTCAATGTCAAATAATAAATGTCATTATGTGGAAGTGGTTAAAGTACCAATCCAATTTCACAGCCTACTCCAATTATGAATTTTTTCGATGGCTCGTTATAAATTTACGACAAGAATAAAAAATCATAGTTCAATAATCATTCAATAAATATATAGGTATTGCATTTAGAAAATATATATTTATTATACAAGGGAAAAAAGTATTAGATTTTAGGTCGAGGTTATGTTTTGTATCCCACCGCTTCGCCACCGAGAGCCAAAATCTAATGTTTTTACCCATGTATAATACACTATTTTTTTCTGTGACGGGAAAACTACTATTTAATATTGAAAAAACATATTATTACAATATATTTAAAGTCAGAAATTCAATCAATGTGAAATTTGAAGTTTTAAACTGGTAGGCTGTTGTACTTATAGCGACATTGGACCTCCGTTGTTAACGAAACTTTTAAAGTAATTAAATATGTGTCAATTTAACTCCGTGTTTAGGTTTAAAAAATTGCGAACTTAAGTTGTTTATTAGAAATGTCCTTCATACAATGCACATTTAACAATTGTACTTTTGACATTAAGGAAATGTAACTTATTGTAGAATAAATTAGTCTAAAATTAAATATCTTCGTGTTCTTACTTATGTGTATATATCCGGGAAAACGTACTAATTTTTTTCCCGGGGAGAAAAGTAATTTCATAGAAAGTGACATTTTGTTAGCTGTCAAGAGGGATAAATAGAAAATAGTATATTACATAAATAGATAAATAAATAGAAAATAGTATATTACATTACTAGGGGTAGAAAGCTGTCATTTTTGTGTCGAGCCCAGAAGTTTGCTGTCGAGGCGATAGCCGAGACAGTGCAAACTGGGCGAGACAGAAAAAGCTTTTTACTTCGTGTGATGTATACCATTTTTTCTTCAAATAATTTTTACCGTTCTTGTGAGTGCAAACTGGGCGAGACAGAAAAAGCTTTCTACTTCGTGTGATGTATACTATTTTTTCTTCAAATAATTTTTACCGTTCTTGTGAGTGCAAACTGGGCGAGACAGAAAAAGCTTTCTACTTCATGTGATGTATACTATTTTTTCTTCAAATAATTTTTACCGTTCTTGCGAGCTACACATTTAAATATATAATGCATTATAGTCGCTTAAAAATAGGTTTTTTCCACGATCGGGAGTAGAAATCAGTTTCTATGACATCAAAATTAAAACAGAAGTAGTCGATTATTCCCAAGGGAGTATAATGCTCCCAAGGGAGTTTACATTATGGAGAACGTTTGTGATTCATGCAAAAAAAAGATAACATTGAAATTATTTATTGACATTTAAATTAAATGTTACATACCATCAATTTTATGAGATGTCAGGAAGTAACAATCTACCATAAACGCTTTATGCATATCATTAAAGGCCATTACTTTTTCTTTTGATGAAACTTTAAAATATATATTTGACACTGACAGATGTTTGAAATAACATCTTAATGACTAAAACTACGACATAATTTTTGGAGTTATAATGACAAAATATGTGTTTTTAAGTTAATGAGACCGTGGAAAAAATAGTATATACCATTCGGGAGAGATGCTATTTTGTCCTCGGTGCATTGTAGCCCTTGGGCTTCGCCCTCGGGCTTGAAATTGCACCTCTGCCAAAATAACGCATTTCTCTCCCTTATAGTATAATATACTATTATATATCTGTCAAACAACTGTCAAAGTACTTTGTGTAAACATTTATTTATTTATAGTAATATTAAAAGTACAATTATGAACAGAATAATTTTATATATTGAAGTCACTATCGCCTATTTCAATGTCGGTGTTGATAGAAGTAGTTGCTTCGGCTCTACTTTCAGTGTTGATAGTAGTAGTACTAATTGCTTCAACCCTATTTTCAGTGGTACTAAACCAGGTGACTGATTCGTGGTATGGGAGCTGTAATCCGATGGATTCAATATTCCCATTGCTGTAGTTTTTTATTTGATATAGATTCGTGTAGGTAACCTTCAGGAACACTAGTGGATTTCCATCTTCCATGTCTTTTTATACAAGTAATATCTCCACCGTTATCCGCAAGGAGTGTAGCTGAAGTAGGAAGTTGATATTTTGTGTATACCCATTACAACATTGTGATATTCCCCATTTTGATATTTAATAAAAAATCTGGTCAAGTTTGTGGCCTTTGGACGAAGCGCAGCATACTCTTTGTACATATTCATGTAAAAGTCTCTGATTATAGTAAAAGAACGTTATATTGCGCACTGACATTTATACGTACCTTGGCAACTAAATATTCTCTGTTCGGTGCATTAAGTAAGAAATTGTCAATTTCCCCTTTACACAGTACCTTAGATTTTTTTGTTAATAACCTTCGTCTTGACGCTTTAAAAATGCTGTCAATTTGTTATATTTTCCTATATTTACATTATGTGTTAAGTTCAGTTGAGCTTTAATGATTGAATATTGTACCCATAATATGGAGCTTTTCAATTTTTTCGATAAACTCGCAAAATATGCCAAAACGTTTTCGGTGTAGTTGGTTTGTTCTCTAGTTCACTTCAGTAATTTTCCATACGCATTTTCATACAATTTACAAGATTTGGTTGGGATTAGATTGCAGCAGCTCATTGACGATTTTTATTAATTCTGATGGCGGACATTGAAATTCTTCTTCGCTCATTTTGTAAATATTTGACAGTTATCAAATAATCGTTGAGTCACTTTAAGGAGTTATGATTGGTCGGTAACATTTTTTTACTAGTAAAAAAATTAATTATTTCTAAGGTATGTATTCAGCAATAAAATGATCATATTTTAGATCGTTTGAAGAAAAAACATATTTCTTTTTATTAAATGATGTTGTGTGCTTCATATTGTTAAGATTAAGTAGCAATTTCTTTACTGTGTAACTATGCTAAGAGTTTTCAAAGAATAAGAATATTGTCTCATTATTTATTTCAAAAGCTAATTCTTTTAGAGATATAAAAATATTAAATCGCAATGAAAAATATATATAACAGTAAATAATTTTAAAAATAGGCCATAAAATAATATCGGATTACTTGAAATTAATTGAAAGTGTATCTAATAATATGAAAGAAAGCAATTTTCATGAAGCTGTATTACTTGCAAAGAATTCTTAGTATAATATAGACAATTAATTAAGAGCTATATTTTAATGACCTTTTAAAACAATGTATACCTTAAAAAATTTATTCATGAAATAGTATTTCAATATACCTATATCTTAATATAAGGAAATGCTTTGCCCTTCATTTTAGACAGAATACGATACACCTTTTTTATTTCATTCTACCGATAGCAAGCAATTTGGATATCAATACAAAAATATATTGACCTCTTTGGTATTCAAAGAAATTGGTGCAGCTTATGCAAATGACCATGGCTGTATTTAAGGCATCACTAAGAATCGACAACTAGTATACACTTACATTCTCATACATACATACATACTCAAATGTTCGTCTATGCGGACGACAACGCAATAGTAAGTCGAAACAAAATTGCGCCCAAAGATACTCTAGACAACATCGAAGTGAAGCAATGAAGAGGGGTCTCGTAATTAACGAATGTAAAATTAAATATATGAAAATATCAAAAACCATCGACATACTATAAACCTTTAATTTAGAAGTTATAGCTTTGAATACGTGTCAGTATTTTCCTAGCCAGACCAATTATAATAGCGAAATAGAGACAAAGATTCTCAGCGGAAATCGATGCTATTTTACATACTAAAATCTAAAATACTAAATAGAAGTTCAAAGTTCAAAATATATAAAACCATCATAAGAAGACCTGGACGCTGATAAAACGAGCAAGTTCTTAGAATATTTGAACGCAAAATACTAAGCAAAATATTTGGACCAGTTCGACGGTTGTATGACCAAAGAATGACCAAAAAAGTGATAACCGATTGGAAGGAGAATTAGAGATAGACCGAGAGAAAGATGGATAATTTATGTCGAACAAGACCTGCGATTTATGGGCGTGACAGGCTGGAAAAGAAGATACAAAGAAGGGACAGAAAGAGTTAATGAGTTGTAGCCATCAAAAAAAGAAGACGGAGCTAAATATATAGAATTTATTTTATAGAATTTATCACCTACGAAATGACAAAATTCAGTGAAAAAAATTGTAAATAATATGATTGGCAATATGTAAAATCTAGGGTTTATATTTACATAGTGGTGATAGCTTTAACAAACAGGTAAATAATCCAGAAAATATTTTCAAAAAAGAAAAGACGAAATTCGAAATGGAGAAAGCAAGGCATAAATATAAAATAGAATACAAAACATAATAGAATAGAGTGAGGAGGAAGCATAAAATTAGGGAAATTATGATATAATACAAAAACTACTAGCATTAATACTTGTTATGGGACCAAATTAATACTCTAATAAGTCTATGTTAATAATAATAATAATAATCATCTTTATTTCCAACGGGTAACCCCAAGTACAGGAAATTTGATAGCTAAAATTAACATATCGAGAGAGTACATATGATTAGAGACATATCATAGACTTAAAATAACATTCGAGGTAGTATGAATGGTATCAAAATTAATATCACATAGGCGAGAAATAAAATTAAGTTCTTACAAATAATTGTAATGGGTGATTTTACAATTATATTGGTTCTACTTGAGGAACAATCAAAAAAGTGACTTTGGCGGTTGTTGAATCGAGGCACAATAAAATTGATTTTATTTATATAATTTATTTAAAATTATATATAAAAATGCAGAACACATTTAATTAATATTAATGTCAGTCTATTTTTAAACATGTGTTAATTAATTCACAAATTTCTAATCCAAAAATTCGTTCCCGTGTCAGGTTAAACACAAAGGTCTCCCCTGTATTTTAGTCTTTTTGAACGCCCGAAATTGCACCAGGGAAACAGCTGTTACAGTGAACTCAGAAGTGAAATATTTTTTCGATATACGTACATTAATATTAATGATAGCCTAATATTAATCGTTGAATAATTAACTTAGCTATTTAATCAACGTCAACGAACTAGGAATCGAAAAGTAATAAAAATACGCTTTTGAAAGTACCTATGTACAAGGTCCGTTAGTTTTCGATAGGAGGCGCTAGAATCATTAAGATTAATACGTTTTTGACATTTAATAATAAAATTTCAAGTAAATATATCGAATAGATATTGTTTTACATCAAAAGCGAATAAGTTTATGATTTACTATTGTGAATATGGAAAACAGGAATTTTATGTGTTGATAAAACTCTACTT
Organism: Melolontha melolontha; assembly: GCA_935421215.2. NCBI lineage: Eukaryota > Metazoa > Arthropoda > Insecta > Coleoptera > Scarabaeidae > Melolontha > Melolontha melolontha. Next base: position 67,013,572 of record OW285238.1, read on the forward strand.
TTAAAAACAAATGACAAGTAAAAATGTATTACAGGTATACTGCCTCTTCGAATGTTAAAATTAAAAAAAAAGGTCAGCGGCATTTCTTTATGGTTATATGAGTGCGGATGGCGCTAAATATCCCAGGTCCTTCCTTTTTTACATTGATTACCGTGGAAACAATATCCGCGATATGGTGTTGAAAGATTGCCAATTGAAAGTGCGTGAAATAGTTGAGATTGTAAACATCTGAACGTGTATTCAATATCTTGCAGAAATATTTGTGTATGAAAAAGTCATCGGCATCACCTTTACTACAAGCCAAAAGTGGTTCCACTTGCCGAAAAGGTTATGGCTATGGTGTTTTGGGGCTTGCACGGCTTAATCTATATCGATTATTTGGAAAAGGGAAGAACGATTACAAGATCACATTTTGCTAATTTATTGGAACATTTCAATGCTAAATTAAACAAAAAGTCACCACAGTTAGTGAAGAAATGTATTGCTTCGCCATACTCATTTGTCCGCAATTATAATTCCTAAATTGAATGAATTATATTTGAAATTGCCGCTTCATCCCTCCCTCTTATTTTCTTTATTACCGAACTTAAGGAAATGCTTCGGCGGACGGAAATTCGAATTTAACAAGGAGATCATCGCTGAAACAGAGGCCTATTTTGCATAGTTTCAAAGATCTGCTTTTTGGAGGGCGTGAGGAATTTTGCTCTAAGTATATAGAGTTGAAAGGGGATTGTGTAGTAAAACAAAACTTCCTTATACCAACAATAGTTTTTCATTTAAGTCACGTTCCCGTCAAATATCCCTTTGTACGTATATTTCAATTTCAAGCTCACAACTTTTCCAATCTCAATATATTTAAGACATTGTTTTATTTGTTAAAATTTGCAATTTTCTCAATTGTTGTAAATTGTTTGGTGTCATATTTATCAAGTATATAAATTGAAATCCAACTTTTATTTGATTAAGAAAGACGATCGAATACATTCGTGAAATCGATATGAAACTTAAAACTTGGGAAACACAAGAAGCAATTTATGACAGGACAAAATTACGCATAGCAATTCAACCTCGTGATTCCACCCTCGACAGGACAACTAATTTGATTACTCTGGTGTGAGATTTTGTCTACCACGACTCGAGTCAGGAATTGCATTTATTCTTGTTTTTCTTATTTTTACTGAAGCATAATTCAAAAATCATACTTTACCGTTACTTTTGAAGTAATTTATTTTTAAGTATACAAAAAGGTTTTGTTTAAGTATGACAATACGTTAAGCACGTATAAAGCGTTTGTACAATATGAAACAAACATGTAAATAATTTACATATCTGTAACTATGCACATGGACAATACACCTCGTATTTTCAGCATTTACTTCTGCTTAATACATATGTTTCTGCCATCTAGGCGTCCTCAGTTAAGCTAGTGAAGCAATGTATAGAAATTAATACAAACCTGTTATAAACAACTGGTTTGTATTTAAATTTACTGAAATAGCCCGCATAGATCAAGCAACTTCCGTCCTATAAGAAGACAACTATTTAATAATTGACATCTTACGGGCGAAAGAGACTTTGTCTGGAGGGCTACCTATCGTTCGAACAGCTAAGCTGCTACGGGAAACGATAAAATACGTATGTAGATGTAGTCCATTAACAACCAGCCAGATGGCGGTAAATATACAAAAAGGTTTTGTTTAAGTATGACAATACGTTAAGCACGTATAAAGCGTTTGTACAATATGAAATAAACATGTAAATAATTTATATATCTGTAACTATGCACATGGACAATACACCTCGTATTTTCAGCATTTACTTCTGCTTAATACATATGTTTCTGCCATCTAGGCGTCCTCAGTTAAGCTAGTGAAGCAATGTATACAAATTAATACAAACCTGTTATAAACAACTGGTTTGTATCTGTATTTAAATTTACTGAAATAGCCCGCATAGATCAAGCAAGTTCCGTCCTATAAGAAGACAACTATTTAATAATTGATATCTTACGGGCGAAAGAGACTTTGTCTGGAGGGCTACCTATCGTTCGAACAGCTAAGCTGCTACGGGAAACGATAAAATACGTATGTAGATGTAGTCCATTAACAACCAGCCAGATGGTGGTAAATATACTAAATGGTTTTGTTTAAGTATGACAATACATTAAGCACGTATAAAGCGCTTGTACAATATGAAACAAACATGTAAATAATTTACATATCTGTAACTAAGCACATGGACAAAGCCCTCCAGACAAAGCCTCTTTCGCCCGTAAGATGTCAATTATTAAATAGTTGTCTTCTTATAGGACGGCACTTGCTTGATCTATGCGGTCTGTTTCAGTAAATTTAACTACAGATACAAACCAGTTGTTTATAACAGGTTTGTATTAATTTGTATACATTGCTTCACTAGCTTAACTGAGGACGCCTAGATGGCAGAAACATATGTATTAAGCAGAAGTAAATGCTGAAAATACGAGGTGTATTGTCCATGTGCATAGTTACAGATATGTAAATTATTTACATGTTTTTTCATATTATTTTTAAGATTTCTATTTTGTTTTTTATTAATAATCTCCCCTGCTGCACATGCTTGTTATTGTTTGTTTTGTTAGAATTTCTTTTAAATTGAACTCTTAAAATATTTTCTTGCATTTTCAAGTTATGTGCTTCTTGTTTAAACAAATGGAACACGAAAGTTTACAGTGTTCATAGATTTCTTAGGCAATAGCATAGAGGCTATATTTAGCATTAAAGTGTACATGATAATACATACATATATTTTAAAACATTTGCATACGTACATATAAACATATAACGCATACCAATTTGCATTGGAGACTTCAACTAAAGGGCACATGTTTCGTGTTTCCTTTTCCTCATACAACTTAAGTAAACATGCTTAGTCTCCTCCAGGTAAGGCAAATTATAGGACAAATTCCCAAGAGAGAAGCATCTAACGATATCTGTCGGTCAAGAGAAGCACGCAGTTTGGCGAAAGGTGATACAGTCACCTTTCGCCGACAAATAGCAAATATACAGGGCGTACGCTAATATATAATAAATACTTAAGACAGCAATTCAAAACTACAAAAAATTTTATTCTATCGAAACTTTAATTTTTGCGGAAATTTAGAAATATAAACTTTTCAAATACGGTCCTGTATTCAGATTGAATCTAAATAAATAGAAATTATATGTTTATATGTTGTCGATCTAACACACAAATAGGCATTTATTTCAAATGAAACAGAAACAACATTTACTTCTGCCAAAGACATGTGTTTCTGTCAGAACAATAGACTTCGTCAGTTTGGCTAGTGAAGTAAGGTTTTGATAGAACGCCTCATAGGTATAGCAAATCTTGTCCTATCAGGTGACATCAGATAATCTGGTGACATTTTCTCTCTTTGTGCCGGTACAGAAGGGAAAAAATACGTATATAGGTCCATTAACACGATGCCAGATGGCAGTAAATATACCAAATAAATTTGAGTACATTAATACGTTAAGCACGCATTACGTATTACATTGGAAAATACAAGGTATAAGTCTATGTCTACAGATACAGATGTGTGTAATGCATATCTGTTTCATTTGTAGCAATTGCGTAATGCATGCTTAACGTATTGATGTTCTCAAATTTCTTTGGTATTTTTGCTGCCATCTGGCATCGTGTTAATGGACTTACACCTATATACGTATTTTTCCCCTTCTGTACCGGCATAGCTGAATAAGAGAAAATTTCTACTTTCGCCATAGTCTATTTAGCCATCAGATGTCACCAAATTGTCTGGCGTCACCTGATAGGACGCCATTGATCATCAATGGACTGACGAGCTTCAAGTACATGAAATCTGTTTAAATGTTAAAATAAAGGAAACAATGTAGGATACCTTTTTCGTATATATTTCTACAATGGCAGTATGTAAATTAATTACAAATACTTTTTCTGATTGGAAAAATATTAAATATAATTTAACAAACTAGTCGTTCAAGCTTTTTTTAACTTGTTTCGTACTCAAAAGACGTTGATCTAAATATTTTTCATTAAAAAATAATTGTAGAGCTGACCGCTATAATCTTGCAACAACTTGCCCCAAAGATAACCACCGCGGCTGAGAGGGATATAGAAGCTATGTATCTCAACTTGAGCGAGGTGTCGAAATTGTCGGAATTCATATTGCCTTTTACAGCTTGTCTGTAATAATATATTTGAATTAGACCGAAAATGTGTATACCTTAAAGAAATTGTAGCTATTTCTAGATAAATCTTCACAAGTAGGTGGAAGATTTTGGTGCAAATATGTAGGAAATGACAAGTACATTTAAAAATTACAATTCCAGGACATGCATCTTTTAATCTGGAAGCACCAGAATTATGTTTCTCCATTATTAGGTTGCACGCATCAGAAGCAAAACCAACTACATATGTACATTACTCAAGGCAATTTATTTTTTCCCAAATGTGTCCATCCAATGTAATCAAATTGTATAGGTGTTGGGTTGTGCCCTGTGTACCCATATCGCTTTCCTCTGTAAATGTAGGAATAATTTTCCATAATAACGTTTCAATTTTTCCACATTCTTCTGAATAAAAGCGAACTACTATGCAGGCTACTTTTACTGCAGTTGCATAAGGAAAGCACATTATATGGTAGATAATAAGGAATAAGTAAGGATTTGGAAATAGTTAAATTTGAAACGTACCATTCTTTAAATACAAAAGCGTATGGACTGTAATAGAAAACGTTTTGAGAATACCTATGTAATAAAATTTGCGAAATATTGTGTTTTTGTATTGTGTCCAATATTAAGAAAAAATCGTTCGTAATACTAAGAACTGTGTCTAAATAATAATAAGAAAGACCCTCTTGTACCATTTGTAGTTCCAGAATTTAACATTTATAGATGACCAACATTTAATTAAACCATGTCCTGGCTGTGGCACTTTCTATTATTACTTAGTTATCCGACCCCAGGCATTGTCAAATTCACAATGTACACGAAGTCTGAGAATGATACTATACACTATTATTCATTTTTAGTATGTTAATACATACCAGGTAATTATGTCACTTATTGTGTTCGAAAGTAGTAATACAAAAACTCAAGTTCCCAAGTCACGCAATATAAATAACACAACATAATTAAATAAATAACGAACTTAATTCGCATTCTTAATTTTAGTTACAATAAAAATTTATGAAAGCTAACCTCCATATTACGTGATTCGTTTATTTATATTATTTGCGAAGCAACTTAAAGGAAAGCAAATTCAATTGCTACTGGATTGGAAAGATTGACCAGGTATAACTGCCGTCCGAATTTAAATTAAAAAATAAATATTGGAGTCATCTTTGTGATGCTGTTCTACATGTTGGTACCGATTTACAAGTAGCGGTAGAATATTTTTAAAAAATCCGATATGTTAGGATACTAATAGGAAATCCAAAATATCATCTCAAAATGATAAAAACTTTTACGCTCCCATTTATTTTTTCACATACAAATCTGGACAAAATTTCAATAAATATTAAATAGTAAATGTAAATTTGAAAATATATACATAACTAATTATGCTTTCGAGTTTCGTCTGAATCGACAAGCTACAAATCGGTTCAGTTGTTGTTGCCCATTTCCCTGTCAATAGCGTACATACATTGGTTACGTGTAACAAATATGTAAATCAAAATAATAACATGAATTTTTATTAAATACATTTGATACCATTGCCGTTTATAATTAAGTATTGACATTATTTGGAACCGTATTGATCTAACGGATAGGTCACAGACAATGGATCGAATGAACCGGGGTCGAATCCTGTTAAGGCCGATATTGATGGCGTTTTGTCGGCCCCAGCTCGACTCATACTGACAAAAATATGAGAATCTGGAATGTACTTCTGGGATAATAATGGGCAGTCGGAGCGTTGCGCCAGTCATGATACCACCCTAGTGCACCTATAGAGCTCAAGACCCAAATAGTCTACCATGTTACCATTCCATGGGCTTTCAAGGCCTGTTACGAAAACTGTTGTCATTATTCTATACAAATATTTAGTTTAGAAGTGCTAATATTCACCTTTTCAAAAGTTATTGTTTTTATAGTCGTGAATACTGGTAAGTCGTTACGCGCTTATATGTGAATTGTGATACGGGAATAGGGGTAGAAAAAGTATAGTTATCGCAAGGTCAGTAAAATATTTTTTATACCGATCATTTTTTGAAATATTTTTAATTGTCGATAGTAAAAATGTCGGATAGTTCATCGTCGAGTGATTCAGAAATACTAAATTAGTGAAAGCGACGACATAGATTTCTTAGAAAATAGAGAAAACCTAAATTGAAAATTATGTGCCTTTATGCAATGATAACAACTTATTGAGCACTTTAAGAAAAAATCGAAATGTAGCTGAAAATATATCAGTACGTTATGGATACAATCGATATATTTTAATGAATTTCATTCTGGAGGCAATTGCAAGCTCAGTGCATTGAAACAGTGTCTAACTTACCAGGCAACTTCGTGTAGAGACGTGTCTGATCAGTCTAGTGCTGGGGATGTTTGCGGTGTGCCAGGATAGTATTCAGTTAAACGCACGAATATAATGACCTTGTTTCGATCGGTGATGCATGCGTGATTTTATTGCTTTACATGCATTCGCTATTTATATCACTTAGGTATGTCAGTTATGTGTACTGTATATAAATAACACACTTACCTTATTTACGATTATTATAGCATAGCGCCAAGTGGATAGGACTTGCAGTAAGTTTGTAGCATTAGATACGTTTCCATATTTGTAGCGGTGAGCGATGTACGCCGTGATGAATAATTTTTTTTATATTTTGAGAAAGACCGCTCGACATCTACGGATGTAACACACGCACAATTAAAATAATCTTTATAGATAGAAACCGAATCTACACTTGCACCATTACTAATTTGTTTTAATCTGGTAAAATCAAAATCATTGTTTATCACACTCTCGAAGTTTTCTATTACATTAACATTTTTGTTGTCATTTACTGCGCATAGCGTGTGGTGGGCGTGTACATCGTCCAGTATTTGCAGTGACTCCGCTAACGATAATGCAGTATTTTGAAATTTCTCGATTGCGTTAAACAATCCTATATGATTGTTATAAATAGTTTGTAAATCTGCATCAAGGGAAGGGTTTTGAAAGAGTCTCTGGCTTTCCTTAATAGCTACAGCTTCGGCAGGATTGAATTGTAGAACCACAGATTTTATTTGTTGGAAATACTTGGCATAATAAAATGCCGCCTTTAACCAACTTCCCCAACGTGTAAGGATTGGCTCTGGTGGTTCGGGAATACCAGGGCACCGACTGTGAAACTCTCGAATTCGTTTGGGAGATTTTAGAAACACTTTTTTTGTGATTGCTATTAATGCATCCACCTCTGGATAACATTGCCGAATAGTTTGTGCCACAAGGTGTAAAGCATGAAGTTTACATGTCACATGCAAAAGTCTCTCACAATCTGCTTTAAGAGAACGGCCTACAGAACGCATTGTCGCATTGTGATTAGTTGAAACTTGAAATTTTTGTAGCGTATCGAGCACTACCTTCGTAATTACTTCGCTAGTGCACTTTTCCAATCTTTTGCTGGCTAATAAAATGGGAAATGTTGATTTGACAGGATCTAGTACACGCACTATAATATTCACAATAGAATGTTTTTTTCGATCTGTCGTTTCGTCGACACATACCCATAACTGTTTATCATTTACTACTGCTTTCATTCTGTTTTCAATGTCCTCACGCACAATTGGTATATAGGTGAGTAACGTTCTCCGTGACGGTAGCTTTTTGTTGGAATTGTATTTATTCCAAAAGTCGTGAAAGGCTTTTTTTATCTAGCAGGTGAACTGGCACATCGCAGACGAGTAGCATTGTCAATAAATCGAAAATGAATTGCGTTTTAGACAGCACATTATTTTTTTTGTCTTTGTGGTGTACACTTTCAACATGTCTTTTACAGTCGTATTTGTCCCAGCAAAGTAACTGTTTATCGCATAATTTACAAACCACTTTTGCTCCATTATAATACAAATCGGGAAAGTCTCGGATAAATTTCTTCACGTCGTTATACAATTGGCGCTTTCTTGGCTTGGGCACGTCCGTCATACTTATTAAATAGAGCTCAAGACAACACACGATCACGTTGCCAGTTCACGACTAACTAAAGTGTTTCGCTGCATCGTGTTTATACGCTGGTGGGGATGCGCTACATACGGTCCTGCCGTACCGCAAACATCCTCAGCTCTACTGATCACATTACCATAACCATCAATTGCCTGTTCAAGATAATCAGACGGTTTATATATATTTTGAGCAATTTATCACCAGAATTCATAAAATGACCAGATATAGAAGAAAGAAATAAAATTAAGGCCGAATTTAGAGAGAATGGTTGGGCAGGTGCTATAGGGGCATTAGATGGCTACCATGTGCGCATTGATAAATCTGGTTATGATCCGGATTCCTACATAAACAAAAAATCATATTATTCTATTCAGGTAACAAATATTTTTAATGATATACTGCAAATAAAAATATATGGTTGTATATGCAGGTGGTGTGTGATAGACAGCTTAGGATCAGATACATTGATGTTAGTTTTCCTGGGTCTGTACATGATAGCCCATCTCTATCCCGAAGCTTGCGAGAAAAATCGCTATAGAATAGAGCGCTGTTTTGGCTTATTAAAACAAAAATTCCGTCAACTACTTCATATTAAATTGCACAAAGTAGATGATATAGTACATTTCATTCGCAGCTGTTGTGTTTTGCACAATATTGCCATTAGTGACAATTTTGATTTTTTACCCGAGGAAAACGTGCAAAATGGAGAAATAAGCGTGCAAGTAAGTGATTTTGAAAATGATGACAATATTGATAGAGAAGGAAGAGAAGAAGAATATTTGTTGCAAACACTATTTTTAGGGGATAAAATTATTTACATAGTGTTTGTTACCTATGAATATTATTATTTTGTATATATATTTGAGTTTTGCTTGTTGAATATAATGAAGTAAATGATTGTGTGTGGGCAGTGACTCAAGAATATTTTTCTTTAAATTCTGTATATTGTTTGCGTATTTCAAGGCTGTCTCTTTTGCGTTCTATTTAAATAGACCTAGCGTCCAATGTAAACGTAAAGAAATAATACAACCAAGATGTACATTGCTAAAAATTCTTTTATTGTCTACTTGTATTTTCACAAGTCATTTTATATTCAACTTAAAATATCTCATTCCTTAACTTAAGACTTAAATATCATTAGAAAGTTTTATACAAAATTTATTTATTAAAAACACACATATGGTCTTGAAGTCTTGGATTCGATTGAATCTCTCACATTATCACGCTGAGTACTTCCCTCAACAAAAAGGGTATTTGCCCTCCTAATGTTAAGGTTAGGTCTAAAGGTGTCTGTCTCGACCCTTTCAAATGTGAATATCTTGCTTCTACTGATACTTTGTTTCAAAAGTTAGAGTGTTATTCGTATAGTATGTTATTTAAATGGAAGCCTAGTTCCTACAGAATAGCACATATATATTCACACTGTATGTATTATATTTTCTTTATGCCTATCAATGAATCTTTGATTGCAAAAATTCAATTGCACAGATATCCTGAGATCACTCGTGAAAACCTACTTAATTTTAAATAGTTCATTAGGTTTTATAGACTCCAACTACTATTGTGTGTAAAATTTTACTTACTCGAAACTAAGTTCCGCATACCTGTTTTCGAGTTTCTCTTTGTACATGTTGCGTCCGTAATAAATATATCTTTAAAAATCTGTGAAAGTTTTACAGTAATATTAATGATGATAACAATAATAGATACAAGAAATATATTATTTATTCTCAAACTGTTTTAAATTAGATAAAATGCCAACGTTAAGAAAATCGAATGAATCAATAGTGAATATATTCTTACGGCGCCCAGCCATTTTATATCTGGTAGTTCTTGCTTTTCAGAACTGTTTTCCAACCACACTTATTTAATTTCGAATTTTGATTTTTCTCTCGTTTTCTTCCGTTTTGACCCTTCCTTGTATCTATCCGCCTATTGTATGCAAATTTGCCATTTTATTTTATTATCTGAAGTTATTTTGTTTATATAAATTCTCATTTTTGCGAATTTTTGAATAACACTAATTTTTTTTTTACAAGATAATTAATAAATAATAAATAAATTAATAAATAATTAATAAATTAATACGCAAAATAAATACAACTAAATTTATTTGATTATATTTAAATAAAACTAAAAATACAAATTAAATCTATATTGACCAAACACACTTAATAACAGCAAAATTTTGTAATTGAGTTAACACATACTTGATAATATCATCGCCAACTCAAGAGGTAGTTTCTTTTTGAACGCACGATATATGTATTATAATTGCTAGAGAACTGTCATTTATAAATGAAATTAACAAGATGAGAAGAGAAAATCTCTTAAGTATTTGTGGAAGTTTGTCAGGAAACAAGTTCTTGACAAACTCTTCCTGTATATAATTTTTAAAATAAAATAAAATTATATACAGGTGTTCTAATAATACACGAAATACAAACACAACGTATGAAAAATGTAAAGATGTAATTATATAGAATATGAATCCTAATGTCGCGAACTTCAAAATAAAAAACCCCTTCAAAATTGCATCATGTTCCGCCAATGAATTCAGAATGTGTATAAATAATAAAAATGTACCACTATTTAAATTACACACACACCGTGTGTTTACATACGTAACAGCTGCCGATATTTTTATTTTGTTAGGAGAAGTAATAAACAGAATGCCGCTACTGAATTTAAAGGCGCCAATGTTCATGTTTATAAAAATGGTAGAAAACAACTTTGTGTCTAAGTTTTGGTATGGTACGTGTTCGACTTGGTACGAAAGTCGCCTGTTAAAAATTTATACTTCTTGTGAATCTTTAAAGATGATATATTAAAAGAACATGTAAGATGTGTGCTCTACGGACATATAACGCCTTATTTGGTAACACTCTATCTTTAATCGAAGACGTAAATATAAATTGTTTCGAATGAACGTAACGATCGACAACTGAACGAAACTTAAAGCGAGATTAACCATAACAAACTTTTTTTTTTTATTGGCGTTCAACTTTAAGGTATCGTCTTTTACAACGTGTTTCAAAAAGAATAACATCTCGTTGTCCATGAACTTCTCCTATAAATTATGATCTGCATTCTTGAAATGTGGATATAGATTAAATGGTATGAAGATTAGTCACTATCAAAATTTATCATCGAGAGATATGGTGACGAAATTAATATCAAGTACAATTAGATTGGTAATTTATTTAATAAGAAAACTATAAAGATGGGATATTAATCAAACAACCAAGGTAAATAACTAATTTGTAGAAATTTTAATTATTATAATTTGTAACAAGTGTTAGAAATGGTCACCATTCTGTTCAATGCATAATGCAATATGACGTTTCATGCTGTCAAAAATATTCAGTAATACATTTGGTGTTATTTCATTACATTAAATTGTAATTGTATTCGTCAAGTCATTTTGCCTTTTAACACAGATCATGTGGGCCGAACTTCTACTTGACTAGACGAATGTGATGATGTAAAATGGTATTATCCACAACGCTATTAGAAAACTGCAAGTGCAACTGTCACTTACATTCCGCGTAGGAATATTGCTATTCTCGGTTAAGAAATTGTGTACTTCGGAAATATGTTTCAACAATAAAAATATTTTCTTGCAATGTGTATATTATTTGGTAGTATTGTTTATTAAGAAAAAAATATTTGTAAGAAAAAATAATATTGCTGGTCACAAAATGACGAATGTCAAAATAACATTAGATAAATAGTTAGTTATAAATAAAAGGCAAGTGGCTTATAATAATTTGTAAGTTCTAGTTACTCAGTGCCTACTGAGATGAAGTTTTTTTGAAACACGTATAATATAGTCCATCGCACAGTGGCGTGACAAAAATTTTTAAATATCTTTGTAATTTTCGCAGGGAATTTTGATAATACATTCTAGATAATTTACTTTACCCAATTTTCATACGTTACATTTTTATTTCAAAGCCACCTGGTATAGTGAAACATTATCAAAGAAATTGAAGAAAATTAAATGGTGAATGGGTTTATTCTGTACATGTGAAGATTTTCTAGAGAAATTTGCGAATGAAGCTATCTCAAATGATCGTTTCACTAAATCTATTGTTCGTTTCCTGCAGTTATTTAGGAAACAGGAAGTGTGGATCGCAGAAAAGGCAGTGGCAGGCCAACAGATAGAAATAAAATAACTGTTAAGCAACAAGGCAAGTAATTGAGGAACTTCCATAGATTTTTGTGCAACAAGAACTAGACGTGCACTTAAAAAAAATTTACACTAACACTAATATCGTTTACAAATGACCCAAACAATACTACCTGCTGACATATTCCCAAGACAATAATTTTTGAGCAGGTTATTAATTATGAATAATAATGATAAAGCTATGGAAATCATGCTTAATTTGATTTTTTTACAATCTTTTTATTGGTAATATGTAAATAGTAAAATAAATAAAAGTCAATCTAACTAATTATTAGTGCAATATACTTTTTAAATACTAAAATGTGGAAATGCTTTCTTCAGCATAGTGGCACTAGCGGAATGCCAAATAAACCAGTAGTAGAATCAATGTAAGACATCACTCATTTTATTCATGGTTGACACTAAGGAAGAAAATTTGGCTCACAACTTAAAACGCACTGTTTTAGTCTAGTGCAATTTCCCTTTCCAATGATGGTCAATTATAATTTGATATCAAATTCAAATATGAAGGCGAATTAGAAGCGGCCTTAACCAATTACAAAATAAGAAATAGATAGAAATGGAAACACGAGAATTGCTTGTTTTATTTTTCCCCTATCTTTCCATTAAAAACAAATATGAGTCATTTTACATAAGAACATTATTAATGAGGGATAGCCCATTTTAACAACAGCGATGAATATCCTTATCTTGACATTTTTCCGGTTCCTAATTTATTTTCAAAGGTCATCTTACACAGATCTAGTGATATCTGTTTAATATTATTGTGAAGAATCTGTATAAGTCAGCGATTTTCGATATCGTTTACTAATACAAAATCAGATGTTTTCTAAAGAGAAGCGAAACGAAATGACTCGACTCAAAAGAAAAATAACATCTAAAATAGAATAGTCACTCTGATTTACGAATATTCGATATGTATCTGTAGAACATATAATAAATAGTGAAATCTGAAACATAAATATTGCTTTTCGGTAATGGAAATGTATATATGTATATTGACGTGTTTTTTGTTAAAATTTGTAAACTCAAGATTAAATATAATTATTAAGAAAAAAATTTTGCCTATTTTTTTTAGAAATATATTACTAGGAATTAGTTATTTAATATATTTGTGTCTTTTATTTATTAATTCTGGAACACTCCTTAATTTCATCGTAGAAAAACAATATGGTCATCAAACTGTTCGCAATTATGGGGCTATATGTATCCTTTTCTAATATTATAGAATTAATGTACAGTTCATAAAGTGCTTCTTTGCAGTTCATACTGCCCAAGTGTGAAAAGAAAATTGTACTTTATCTCTTTCTAACGAATATAAATACCCGCTGTAATACTACACATGTTATTAGTCATTTTAAGGGATTCTGATGCCTTAAATTTGGTGACATGTGACAGCAAAGATGACTTTCCCACTTGCTAATGTGAAATGTCGGCTTTTGCGAAACAATTTGAATAGTATACTATTTGTCTGTATACTAAATTAGCTGTCTTATTTCTTTTTAAAAGACATTTTTTGGTGTGCTCATCTGTTTATTTTTGACTTTTGCACTTTATTCTTTAGAGCATCATCTCATTGTAAAAACATATTCTGATACTATTATCTCTTTTCTTTAAATGTATTTCGTATAAGCGTTTACTGAATTATTATTTATGTTATTTTAGAGCAATATGAATACTATTGCTAGAAAGAAGAAACAAGGGAAAGTTTATTGATAAGTATAAACTTGAAAATATTATCTAAATATATATATATATATATATATATATATATATATATATAGGCTGTCCTTGAAATAGAATGACAGCATATGAAAAATGGAAAGATGTAATTATATAGAATATAAATCCAAACATTTTCCCAATCCTCCCTCTCATAAGAGAAAAAAATAATGACAGAATTTAATAAGCAGAGAATTAATAGGAAGTTATAGTTTAATAAAGAGAAGGATTGAAATAAATCAAAGAAGACTGAATTATTAATTACTGTAATACAATTGTGGTATATAAAAGATTACAGATGATTTTGACAGAAGTTATTTTTAATGATGAAATTTACAGTTTCTTATAATTAGAAGAAAGATTTGTTTAAATGGTATATTTGTAGTATAGGCAGTGCATACGTTTTTATTTTATTTTAAAATTGAAAGAATAGAATAAATTCTATTACAATCAAAATGAACATTCTTTTATCACATAGATTAAGAAACTTAATTTCGGAGTAACGAATTTAAGACCCTGAACTAATAGCCATATCATTTTGGCATCCAACGTGATGCAAATAATTATTTACTTCTGTAAATTATATCATTTTTAGAGCCGCAACGTGGTGTTACTTTAAATTTCTCGTTACTATATTAACCTTATTACGAATGAATCTGTGAAACTTGGTCAAGAATTAAACAAAACTATAATGTGATGCTAGATAAACATTGGTCTATTAGAATCTGACAAGTTAGTTCTCTATGAATATTTTGTCATTCTTATATTATTACATAGTATTTTCGCGATAAGAATGCGTGCACGTCATTAATAGAAACTTTGATCTAACAAATATAAAATTATCAAAATACTCACTTGATATTAAAATACTGCGCTTATTTATTATTATTATTATTTATATACGGCCTTCATTTTGTCTGACTATAAATAAATCGCGCGTTGTTGAAAAATTGCGAAATTTACAATAGTATATTAAAACACAAGTTTCATAAGCCACCATTTTGCCGTACGAGTTTTCTAAAGAACAAGTGCGACAAAAGGCCTTGTGAAACGAGTTTTGTATACTATTTTTTCTATTTTGCATTTTTTACATTAATAAATAAATTATTTAATTTGAAAGTTTAGAGTTTTACTTTTATATAAAGTATGCAGTTGGTCACATTGATACTTGACATTTTCAAATTTAAATTTTGCTATCCGCGAAGTATATTATATTACATATTATTTATTAATTTTCGTTAACATTACTTGATATTTTATTTAAAAATATAAACATGAGTGACATAGAAACTAATATATCTTGTTGTCAATTGTACACAATATACGTTGTTTGTGTAGCCTACGTATATACTATCGAATTAAAAAAAAGTGGTACAGTCATATTTTAATCGGTTTAAATTAGGCTTCCTGAATGTAGGTATATATTAAGTGTAGGCGTCAAATTAATATTCAAATAACCTGTAAATGTCAAATAACATATACGTTGATATACAGGTAGGTGTAAATGTCAAAAATGACTTTTGCACGTTATTACGATATTTAGTACCTTAGCAACGTCACAATATTATAATATTTAAAAACTGACTTTACATATAACTTCACTACTGTGTTTTTTGAATTCGATAGTACATATATCATATCTGTCAAATGTACTTAAATTCTTAAAATCAAATGACAGCAATAAGATATTCATTTCTATGTTCGAACAACGCCAATATTCAAAAATGAAAAAATTCGTATCGAAATGAAGCTCATTTCGATACTGTTTTGGGTATCATAATGAGTTCAGTACGAACGCAAAATAGAAAAAAATATTTTGACATTAAGATTATATCACATCTATCGTTTTGTTTGCATTTGATGGAAGAAATGACATTTCTTGAACATAACATGTAAATGACAAATGTAATTGACAACACAGTATATATGATATCAATGACGTGAGCACACTTTTGTCGTGAAAATCCTTTGTAACAAATGTGTAACTTATGTTTTGGTTATAATAATAGTTATAATAATGGGTTTTCTATGATAATAAATAATATTGCATAACCACGCCAGTCAAATAACAACCACAAATATTAAAGTACAGATATTTCCATAATAACCTTATTTTTTTAACGTATACAGTTTCATATACGTAAGGTTGAAAAATATTCAATTTTATGCTTTCGTTACTTTACAAATCTAGGAAAAATGATATGTGTAAGTTGACTAAATGGGTATCGATATTGGACCTGTATTTGTCAAAAGTCCTATATTGTCACATCTAGAGAACGACCGCGGAAACCTACACCTACATTCCTATATTGTCATTTCAAATATGTATTTTAAAATAAATTGTCAGCAACTATTTTAAATTTATTATCGGCACGGTCTTGTAGTACTAATGGAGATAGAACCTGTTACAATGTACGGTGACACTGCCTTTTAAAAAAAGCGCAATAAAAAAATTACAAACATAAAACACTCCAGTTGTTTCCTTTTAAATTTTGTCAGTAATAATTAGAGAAGACCAATTTCCGTGCGCGCCATGAGCGTCGGTATGGGAGTGTAATTCGTAATATATTAGAATACGCGATAGAATAGGGACCCAACATGAGCTTGTTACCGATATAAGTATAGCTCTACTTCTATACTTATATCGGTAACAAGCTCATGTTGCGTCCCTATTCTATCGCATATTCTAATATATTACGAATTACACTCCCTTACCGGCGCTCATTGCGCGCACGAAAATTGGTCTGCTCTAGTAATGATATAGATGTGTAACTTAATAGTAAAATAAATCCCTATGTATAGCTTGTAAAGTGGGATCCATGCGGGGAAAGGGGATAATTGTGTATGTAACCAACATAGCTGTAGTTAAATTAATATTGGGGTTATTAAAAGTTTATGTATGAAAAATAAAATAATATTTCATTCGATTAACTTCTGTACTGCAATCAATATATGTATTTAGAAACCATTACATGAACTTCTTAGACATAGTCAATGCAGAATTTAATCAAACGAAAGATTATTTTTCTCCATACTCTATTTAATTCTTTTCCATCTTCAAAATATATCATAAAATGTAAATTTAAATGAAAATTACAAACAAACGTAATTCGTATAAAAATATATTTAGGATCTCTACCAACTCTTATGCCAGATGAATTTAAAGAAATACAATAGTATTTCCAAAAATTGTATAGTATGACGTTTCAGAAAATGACACTATTCAGTTAATATTAATCTAAAAAATCTACAACTAATAATATAAAAATTATGGTAAAACTATATACTATTATCCATAGTCCTAAATGCTACTTACGCAAACAAAGAATAAGAGAGGGGGAGAGAGACGTAGTGAGAGGGGGAGGGGGGAGAGAGGGAGAAAGGGAGAGAGAAAGGGAGAGAGAGAGGGAGAGAGAGAGGGAGAGAGAGGGAGAGAGAGGGAGAGAGAGTGAGAGAGAGAGTGGGAGAGAGAGAGGGAGGTAGAGGGAGAGAGAGAGAGCAAAAATGGTTGTCCTGATCCTACATCACTTTCCGCTAATCACTTGTCAGTATTTACTTCCATTTTGACGCGCTTTTATCCATAGGCGTAGAATGTTTTTATATTTTGTCATAAATATAGACAGTTGTAAACCTACTAGACACTTTAGTAATGAATGTGATCAAGCATAACTGAATTTAGAATTATAGGTAACACTATTTTATATTTTACTTTACCATATTAGTAAATTATGTTTCACTATAAATCGTGCAGATATGTTAATGCTCATGGCATAAATTTGCTTTTCAAGAAATATATAAATAAATTAAGGATTTATTTTAGTTTATTTTGTTACAATATGTAAATACAAGGCAGGTTACATTTAAAAAATGTTCATATTTTAATGAAATGGATACAAATATAATTTCAAGTCTGTACCTACTGTATTATACATCTAATTAAAGAAAGATATAGAATATACTGTTCACTACATAATTATTAGCTTATTAGAACATTTTACACCAAGCATTATAAGCTTTTAAGAGAGAAGCATTTATCAAAGCACAGGTAACGCATCACGCACTTCAAAGTTCTTGTTCGAAATGAGTTCCATTGTTATTTAAACAAGCATCGACTCTTTTTTTCATATTATCGAACACATTCATAAATTGTTCAATGGTTACATTATCCACTGCTCCTCTTATTGCTTCCTTCAATTCCTCCAATGTATGCAATGGATTGCGATATATAATGTTTTCTAAATGACCGAATAAAAAGTAATCCAGTGGAGTTAAATCCGGTGATCAATCAGGCCATCTACCTAAACCAATAACACGATTATCATAAAATTGTTTAATGTATTTCCTTGTTTCGTAAGCTATGTGAGCACTAGCATTGTCACTTTGAAAATACCCTGCTCTCAATTCGTCATCATGCAACTCATTTACAAATTCTTAGAGGATATTACGATATCGTACTGCAGTAACAGTTTCTTCAAAGAAAATAGGGCCAATGATTAATTGCCATCCATACTCCTATTTTTATATCATGTAATTGTCTTTCATGAAATAAATGCGGCGGGTTCTCAATCGACCACATCCTAAAATTCTGTGAATTTACATAACCATTTAAATGAAACCACGCTTCATATGAAAAGAAGGTTATATCCAATATATTATCGAGTCTTAAATTTAAATTAAACTCTTGACAGTACTCAACACGCTTCTCAAAATCGGCTGGGAGCAAGCAACTCTTGCACAACAAACACCTTGTACGGATGGCAATGCAATTTCTGTTTAACAATACTATGTGTTGTTCCATACTACAAACCTATAAGTAACAAGGAAATATTATTGATAAATTATACACAAACATTTTAATGCATAATATGTGATCGAAAGCGGGTTACAATCCGGGGAATATGCCGCATTAAATTGTCATAGTCGATCCCTAAGACAAATTCGTTTGCACAATGGCTCACTGTATACGTCCATTGTCCGTCAGCTCCACGTTCACAGTTTCTAAAGTACGCTTCGAAAATAAATTGGTCGTGCTCTAGCGTAAACGACATTTCTTTCAAATCTTGGGCAAAAATAACAAATATTATTTGAAAGAAACACACCTGGCGTACGACTATGAACAAAATATGATATTATTTGGTGAAATCCACCAGATATAACTAAGTTGCTAATTTCAGATGGAAAAATGGATGAAAGTATTGATATATGCGCCGAGGAAAGTGGTGTAGGATCAGGACAATCATTTATGCTCTCTCGGTATGTGATTTGTGAAAGCGCGCTTCTACGTTCACGTCTAAACTTATGTCATGTTGTTGAATGCTATCAATAAAAATTATGGATGTGAATGTATTAAATTTACGTTTTCTTTATAGTTAATTTGTAAACAAGACACTTCCACTGGACGAGTATAATAACCATCTCATGACACAAATTCTATATGATATTTTTTGAATTTGCCTTTTTTCATGACCTATTCATTTAAATAATAGTAGTTTCAAAATTTCTGGACCTTGTGGTGAATGATAGCACTATAAGGCAATTGAAGGCAATTTAAAGTTTTAATTTGTCAATTTTCTATTGATATTTTGTATTTATTAAAATGAATGCAAAATGAATAACTTTTTTTTTTGTATATTTCACTTGACTACTCTTGAAAAACTAGAATCCATTAGGCTAAAATAGTAAATTAGAAATATATACATTGAATATATTTTGTTACAAAATTGGAACACTACTTTTTTTTTAATAACATATTCAGTAAATATTCTAAATTAAACTTGCACGATTTCGGAGATATAGCTAGATTTCTCTACATTTTGACAAAAAGGAAAAAGCAATATTTCACATATAGCGCTATACTTAAAAAGATATATGGTTCTTCCGTGAGAGCAGAAAGAGAGAAGGAAATCTTAAACGGGAAGTGTTTCGACGCTGGAAATTCCTCTTATTACTATCTGACACTGAGGATTAATAATACTTTGCCGAAAGAAAATGGCCGGGTAGTTTTTATTTACTAATATATCTAAGTTGGACGATGATCCTTAGAAGTTTCTTTTATATCATGCACATATATATTTATATTTGTTTTTTATCTTTCAAAAGAAAGTTTAAACCAATAAGCTAGAAAGGGAATTTTATTTGTTCGAAATATGATACAATTTTGTAATCAAAATACAATACATACATTTAAATTTTATTTTCTGAATACCTACTTAAAAAGTTAGCGTCAAAAGAATTTTACTATAATATTTCTTAGTACAAACTAATTTCTTGTTACACACTGATTACACTAGCCCACATTTTGTAACATAAAGCTGAATAACATATTGTAGTAGAATGGATCTTTCTAAATACGAAAATGGCCAAAAAAGAGTTGTGACACGTAAGGTTTCTTGTTACATTAGACGAACTACATGTAGAACGGTACCATGTAATATTTATTGAAAAAATTATTTAACAAGTTTTGAACCCTTTCTGTCGACTATATTTATAATTTGTATTAAGTTGAGAAAAAAGCAAACATCAAAAATATTTATTTGGAACACACTAATTCTATTTTTTCCTTTTATATGGGGGGTCACATCTTCTCTCTTTAAAAACCAACAGTAATCAATCACCCATCATGGCTGGATCCCGGCGTCGTTGATACAAAATTTCCATTGTCGCTATATCTTGATGGAATCTTTCACCTTGCTCGTCGCTGATAGCGCCCAAATCCTTAGGAGAAAATGATAAATGGAAATGAGGAAAGTGAATTTTTAATGACATTCGGCAACCAAGCGATTTGCAGGAGTCTAACAGTTCATTAACTAGTTTTTCGTAGTTAGCGTCCACATTGTTGTCTAAAAATCACTTCACGATACTTACAAATTAGTTCCAATCTCTTACTTCTTGCGGGGTGAGCTTTTCTATAAAATTAACATCGTCCAGAAATTTTCTAATTTGTGGTCCAATAAAAATGCCTTCTTTTAATTTGGCGTCACTTAACATGAGAAGTAATTGTCTTAGTTATTAAAATTCTTCACCCTCTTTATTCATAGTCTTCACAAAGTTTTTCAGCAGTCCAAGTTTAATGTGAGACGGAGGCGAAAGAACATTTTTTTGGTCTACAAAGGGCATATACTTAAAATTTTCAGTTCCCGGTTAAAATTTACTCTTTTCCGCCAAAATTTAACTTACATAATGTTCATTCTCTGCACGACTGTACCACAACCAAAGAAAACAACAATATTTTGTAAATCCTCCCTGAAGTCCTAGTAAAATTGCTATATGTACTTTTTATATCCCCACATAATTGCCATTTACATCGGTTGTAGTTTATTGCATGTAAAAGGATACGCATTTTTCATAGGTTTCTTTCATCATCACAGCATGGGCAAGTGGTATAAATTATTTTAAATTTACATTATGTAACAACGCAGCTTTAAGCTATATTTCAATGAGTCTATGAACAAGCGCCACTCACAGGGAGAACGCTATGTTGAGCTCCTTCATTAAACCATCACTATCAGTATACGCACATAACGAATTTTCCATATTGTAAAATGCAGAAAACGTAGCATTTTTTTTCTGAAAAGTTGTAATTTTTGTTTCTTTGGCTAGTAAGTTCCACCCCCTTAAGAAAAGAAGCAAGAAGTTCTGACTGTTGCTTTAACAACCCCAAATGACGTACTAAATTATTTAACCCACTTTGAACAATCAACTGTGGCTCGTCGGAACTGGGACCTGGCGTAAAATTGAGGTCGGACCTGCCTGATGATGCATTACTAGCTCCATTATCTCCCAAAACAATATCTTGCCAATCTAAAGGCGCAGTAGGTACTGGTAAGTGTGCATTATGTGGAACAGCTCTTATGACAGAAGGTAAATACGGATATTCGATCTCATGCTTTTCTATTTTGGAATAACCTTCAGCCATTTTCATGCAAAAATTGCAATCGTCAAAATGATTGGTAAGTTCTCGGCATACCATTGAAACTGTAAAAGGCATAATTTTACTCTTCCTCATCATCCACTGCATCATCTACCGCTACAGCTGACATAGCACTCATGGGGAGCCCACTGCTCATTTTGATCTCCGATTGAAACTCCAAAATACATGAAGACTTTTTTCACATTTTCAGAAAATGGTCTGGTTTATGACTTCACCAAAAATTCTCCATAAGGAGGAATTTTGCAACCGCAGCGCGTTTCACTTGACATTTTCGTCGTTGAAAAAACATTCTTAACTACACACAACTACTCCCTTCGAACATCAAACGAAGACTGAATAAGAGAATAAGTTTAATATTATATACACTTCATTTTAGTTTTAAAATGCACCGATTTTAAATGACCCCATCATAAATAAATGCTTTCTACATATACGACGCTAATTATTAGAACTTTTTACTGAAAAAAATTCGTCCTTATGCAGGATTCGAACCCACGTCCTTTGGTTTGCCGGACCACGCTCTTAACCTTTGAGCTATGAAGGGACTGAAGATCGAATCGTCGGTAAAGCCTTAAATTGCATTAAGAACATATATAGCATATAGCCATTTAAGGCTTTCCCGACCACTCGCACTTCAGTCCCTTAATAGCTCACAGGTTAAGAGCGTGGTCCGGCAAACCAAAGGACGTAGGATCAAATCCTGCATTAGGGCAAAGTTTTTTCAGTAAAAAATTCCCGAAAATACAAGCGATTTGCACCCCTCATAAAATTTACTATTTGCTAATATAAAATGATCTAAAGAGCTCATTGAAAACGACGTATTAGAGATTTATGAATATTTTTTCTATTATTGGAAAGGTATTAGCATTGTGAAAATGATGGGCTGAACTGTGTTACAAAAGTAGTGTCGGCCAGTGTTATTAGGACTCCTCAATAGAAATATATTCAGACTATGCAGCCGTGACTTTATTGTTATGGCAACAAAATTCACTTGTCTATGTTAATTCTTTAGTACGCTCTAATACGCGGTGTGTTTGTCAAAAATAGTTCCTGTTTGCTTCTTTCTAAGTGTTGTGATTAACTTAAAGATAGTGGCAATCTGTCGTATCTCATACGGCAGAGGTTGAATTGTGTCATAAATTTTGATAAGAACGAAAAGCCACTAAAGATTTTTGCCGTGCAAAACATGCCCCTTTTGGAATATCAGATGAAAATATGAGACAGTCGTAAATTGCTCGACGTGCAATTTATTTAAGTGTTCGAGAAGCCTTGATACAACATTGCATATACCAAAGACAAGAACAAAACACAGTTTACAATAAATTCACAAAATATTTAGTAATGTCTATTTATTCTTCCCTATTCGCCACTTTCGAATTCCAATCTATGACATGTATACTCTTTAGATCTTCTCGTTTGCTTTCGTACCATATTTTTCTAGAACGTCCCATTTTCTTTTCCCTATTAGATAAGATAATCTTTGCCAATCTTTGGCCTAGCCACGTTTGTTTGAGCTTTTAGACATCTTGTTTTACATCTAAATAGGCCTTTAAAGTTAGAGTGTGCGAGCTGTTCATGTCATTATTGCTTAGTGATAAAAAAAGTTTGTATTTTGTCTTATGGTAGAACCTTTAATTCACTGTCAACAACAATGCTACCTTTTTACAAGAAATTGTTGCCAATCTTGGTCTATCTACAGAATCAAAACCCCAGAGTATTTAGCTGCAAGGTGTAGAATCTTCAAAGGCGAAAAAATTTCGATCTCAACTTTTTGCAAGAAAAGTAATGCTGACCACATTTTTTAATTACCAAAGTGTGCTGCTCTAAGATTAAATAACTATTGTCAACATCAAGGCCGAACAATATACAAGACACTTTAAACATTTTACGCACCAACATCAAGAATAAACGTCTCGAGAATCTCACAATAATTGTCATCCTTCTGCATGTTCATACTCGCCTTCATGTGAGCGGAAGGATTCAAGATCTGCTTATTCCTATGCGTTATGAAGTTTTAAAAAGGTCATCTGTACTGTAAGATTACAGTACTAATTTATCCTCGAACGACTTTCATGCGCTTGGCCATTAAAACCATCGCTAAATGAAAGCGATTCAATTAAGGCGAGGTAGACTTTTCTGGTAGAGACTGTTTTCCTAGCCACGTCAATTTATTTACAGGCAGGGAATCTGCATATTACTGCACCACTGTTGCTCATGCTTTAATGTAAATACATATATGCTTATATGTTTTTAATTCATTTAATAAAAACTGCTTTGATGCCTTTCAAAGTATTTCTTTTGAACAGTCCTATCAGAAATTAAAGCAAACAAAATATTACTTACTATATATCTAAAGCTTACTAAATATATAATATAATAAACTATCAGTATAATATAAAAGACACATGATTTTTAGGAAATAAATAAAGCTACATTTTTATTGGGTAAAAACTATTTTAACAAGGTGTGTAAATTAAGTAATGAGATTGGTAACGTAGCGATCGATCTGGAAACACTTGTGGCCGAGACTTGGAGGGGTGGTAGGTGAACAGGTAATATTCCTTCAGTTCGAGTTTATAATCGCTAGAGCCATTTGTTATCTGTAGCGATTTTTTCAGTGAAATAGTTTTTTCTATTGCGTCCTAAATAAATGAGTGACATAAATTTTGAGCAAGGGTGTGCTATCAGATAGATTTTTGCTTCAGACTTGAGCACAGTGCAACACAGCTTTTACAAAATTTCAGCAGGCCTACGGAGACAGTGTTCTGTCGACAGAATCCGGGATATTGCGCGTTCAGATCGTCAGTTGGCAATCAGAATGATGGGGTAAGAGTTGAATTTAACTTACGCTACTGTTCATCAGATTTTACCCAATTAATTGGGGATGAGAAAAATCTACGAAAAGATTGTTCTAAAAATCCTTTCACAGGATGAAAAGGAGGGAAAAAGTGCCTTGAGCTTTTAGAATCGATTGAAAATGATCCACATTTTCTGGAACGTGTCAGTACTGGTGACGAGTTTTGGGAGTTTGAGTACGACCAGGAACCCAAGCACCAGAGTATAGAATGGCACACTTCAACCTTTTCAATGCCCCAAAAAACAAGAATGAGTAAGTCAAAAATCAAATCCATGCAGATATCCTTTTTCTATAGCCAAGAAATCGTCCACAAAGAGTTTGGGCCTCAAGGCCAATTGATCAATTAACATTTTTACCAAATAGTTCTTGAAAAATATCGAAGGGCCAAGCCTAGGAGACCCAACATCAAGAACAACTGGGTGTTGCATGACGTCAATGCGCCTTGTCACACAGCAATATCAATAAACGAGTTTTTGGTCAGTAAAAGCATTTATAAGGCTTCTCAATTTCCTTAATCGCCTGAGTCTCCTAGAGACTTCTTCCTCTTCCCAAGATTAGAAAATCACCTCAAAGGATATAATTTTCGGACACTAGAAAACATTCAAATGGCTACAATAGGCCAAAATATGTAGTTATCATTAATGTGATGCACATTAATGAAATTCATTAGTTTTGTCACACCGTTGTGGATATATAATTCAACGTCCATTGCCCTCTTACACAGCCTACATAAGGTCTAGATATTCCCAATTCAGATACGGCACATCAGACCAAAACTTTATGAGAAAATTTTGCCTTTTCTTTAAACTTTATATTATCAGGGGTATTTTCAATATTATCTGTATAGAAACCTGTATTTCCAGGACGCTTCGCGTGACTAAATGTAAAATATTTTACTAAATGTAAAGTATTTCTCGTCGTCCATGATTATTGTTCGGTTATTAGTAAAATGTATACATCGTAAACCGCGACAACAGCGAGGAATTCTGGCCAATTGTGCAGCTGTGTATTTGAGAAATCTCTTACTTTTTCTATACTTTAAACCATATCGAGCTAAATGTCGAGAGATTGTAGCGTTTAAAACGTTAAAACGGCAAGAAAGTTTACAGCTAGAAGATAATCTATTGACTCGAACTCCAACTTGCGTGGACGGCCTATTTTTGGGAGGTTGATGCTTGGTATTCCTTGTTCGCATTCTAAAATTGTACGATACATAGTGCTTTTTGATGTGTTTTGTACAATAAAAATGTTAACTGTATCTCGTTTGAGCAGCTGTCCAACCAAGTTATAAATGGACATTATAAACTGACAAACACTAATGGGAAATGTCAAATAAATTAACAAGACACCGATCAACAAATTTCTCCATGGCTGACTAGATCTATTACTTTTAATACAGAGAGTATTGTTGTAAAATGGTAAAGCTTTTCTTCATTTTTAGTTTTACAAATAAGATTACATAGATAACTAAAGAATTTATTTTTATTATTAAAAACATATGTTGGCAGATTACAAAGGACAGACTTAATATTTTCTTAATATTTTATGTGACTTAAATGTCTCCGTCGCCTATTTCTTCCGATATTCTTTTGTCAATTGCCTTTTGTGTTCAATTTATAATTTTCATTTCCTTTTCTACTGTGCCGATCAATTTACTATTTGGTTTGCCTTCCTTTTTTTTTCATTTTTACTTTACTCTCCCGTACTTTCCTTACTGCTCTTTCTGAAGATAGTGTCATCATGTGTCCAATTTAACGGATTCTCTTTGTCCTTATGTCCGATGTAATTCCTGGCTTATTATATAAGAACACGATTACTTCATTTGTCCTCTTATCCCATATGTCCTAGACTTGTTTTCCACCAAAAATCCTGTGCTGTATCCTCTTTTCCCATATTTCTAGGCCTTTTATGACTCTTATTCAAGTCCCTTTTCTGTGCTTAATGTTAGATGTTCATCTGGCCTTTTATCATCTCTTATCAATCACCATATACCTACTTCATATTGGTTTGTTGACTTTTGACGTCATTACCCCTGCGGTCCACATTAATCGTCTAAACACAATTAAGATCAACTTAGGATTATATGAATGATTTAATATACAAAATTATAGAAAAATCCTTACGTATGTTCAGTAAGAAATAATGTACAAATGATTAAAAACTAACAAAAACATAAACTGATAAAATATTTTCCAAAATGTTGACAAAACGATGTAATAAATAAAAACATAGAATAAACGGATCACATATCTATCGAAAGATCACGGAGAATTTATAATATAATAGAAAGAAATTAAGGATGTATTTAATAAAAATATTTTATCCCGATATGTATAAGAGCTTGGCAGAAAATTAAATCCGTTAATAAAACTATTAACGCATATAATAATGACGCATATTCTAACACCTACATTTTGTTCAGTGTTCAACTCTAAAAGTTATAAAACCAAAAGGATATTGAGGATACTAATAAAACAGTCGAGGCAGGTATCTATATTGTTTTAAAATGGTATGTAATTACTTGTTAGCAAGAATGAAACTTGAAAGAATTATGAGATTATAGACCAATGTCGTTCTTTTCATCGATAAATGATTGAAAAAGTGACACGAATAAGAATCATACACCGTATAAGAGTATAATACGATAATCATTATAAATTTCAAGCATTATCGGGATAACATCAGCAGCATGTAAAGTACAGAACTGGATTGTCGCAAGTTAGTACGTTAATATTTATAACTTTATGGATTCATCAATAAGAAACTACAATTAATAAAGACATCTACGCAGCGAATAACGAATAGCAAATAACAAAAATGGATAACATCGAAAGCAATCTATTGCAAGCTTACTAGACGCTCATACAAGAAGAAAATAACCTACCAACTTTGTGTATATTGCTTATGTATCGAAGAATAGTTGAACGAACAAATATTGTGCATATATATTTATTTATTTAGTTTAACACTACGTAACAATAAATATCTATCATTTTAACGCTATAATATAGTACACTAATTCAAAAAAGTATAGACATATTTATGTCTATATGTTTTAATAAGTAAACATTAATATAAATATCTCCATACATACATTCGCACTTATACCCTAATTTACAATATAATAAATACTAAACAACATTGATATGTAAAAAAAGTAAATTAATATTTATTAAATAATGAAAAAGATAAAAAATGAAGAAGTGATATCAAATCTTGGCGAAATACAATTATTAAGTATGAAAATACTAAAAAAATCAGGTAAATATGTCGCATTATGTATAATGACTAGGAACCGGACACGAGAGGCCGAAATTATGATGGACCATATAAATAGTTTATAACATCGCTAAGTGCAACAGGCAGTTATCGAATAGCACTGTTCATTCGGTTACCCGCACATCTGTTTTTCTATTGCTGAATTGTGACGCAATTACTTAAATTTTCAGTTAAATTCCTTTTTTCATGGGCGTAGACAGAAACGGGAGGAGTTTTTATAATATGTTTTATGTATTGGTTTATATTTCGTGAGATAAATAAAGTACGGTGAGTTAGTTTCTTTTTCACATTGTTTTAACTGTTAATTACACACACACACACACACACACATATATATATATATATATACATATATATAAATTATAAATATAAAAGATTTTAATTATAAATAGAAATATTGGGCAAACGTTAAAAAAAAATCGACATTTTATATATGTCAAGTGACAAGTAATCAACACTTTTAGAATCAGGCATCATTTATTTGTGCGAATTAATCGCTTTTTTACTTATTGTATTTACTTAATGAATTTTAACCGATAAAATGAAATTTTACGGTGTGACTATATCATATGTTTCATAATTGAATATCAATATGGAAAGGGCCGATTTTTCATGTTATTTTAAGAAAAAAAGTTATTATAAATGTGAGTCCGGAAATACTCCTTTTCCGGGATACAGGGTGTTATACTTCTAGGAAAAAAGTTTTTTTGTCCTAACATTCTACCACTTCGGATATGTTTATGAAATTCGGTATATGCCTTCCTACCATAAAGGAGTATTTTCCAATGAAAATTTCTTTTTTATTTTCTACCAGTGGCATTCGAGCGAAATTTCGACAGAATATACATTAAAAAAAATAATGGTACGCGACTGCTTTTTCTTTAAATAAAAATGTTATTGTTATTGGTGTTTCATTTTGTAATAAAAAAGGTCTCATGACTTTTTTTCGTAACTTGAACTCTTTTTCAGTAATGAAATTAAGAACAATTACTGTTCCTATACTAAAAGCAGAATATTAATAGTAGTCTATGCTTGTTGTTGTTTTATTAATTTTGACAGTTAAATTAATTTGCTGGTTAAAATATCTGAACAGTGTTATTTTGAAAAAAAAATGGTTAATTTTACTTATCTCGAGTTCGCTGACATTCATTACCTGTATGTTTGGCTGATGGCAGCACACTTGAGGCTAGACGATTGTATCCCGACAGAGTTACACCAGATAGACGAACATTTTCAAACGTACATAGAAGGTTAACTGAAGCAGGTACTTTTAGGCCAAACGATCAATTAAATGGTGTGAAATTGAAGAAGAAGCAGTTTTTAAATTCTACTGATGAAAATTCTGAACTTAGCCCTATAAAAATTGGAAGTAACTTGAATATCTCGCATATTCTAGTTTAGAGAATTTTGCACGATTTTCTGTTATACCCGTATCATATGCAACGAGCCTTACCTCCCCGAGATTTTCATTTGTATGTCAAATTCTGTCAATGGATGGAATATTACATAAAATCCAATGTTTGACTGTAAAATAATGTTCATAGATAAAGCTAACTTCTCAAGAAACGCTATCAGAAATTTCCACAATAATCATGTTCGGGCCGTTACTTAACCGGGACTTTTTTTCTGATATAAAGGCTAAATGGTTATAACTATCGTCGGTTTCTAGTTGATGATTTGACAATATTGCTTGAAGAAGTTCCAATCTTAGTTAGAAATAGTATGTGGTTCATGCACGACGGTGCACCAGCTCATTTCACTCTATAAGCAAGAGAATATTTAAATCGTATATTGCATAACCGATGGGTAGGTCGTGGTGGATTTCAACCATGGCCTCCGAGGTTCCATGTTTAAATAGTTTGCACTTTTTCTTATGACGGCATCCTGTAAACCTCTGGTTTATAGTACTCCAGTTAACAATGTACAAGAATTATAGAATAGCATAAGAGCTTCCTGTGATGTAATAAGGAATACTGAAGGCATTTTTCAAAGAGTGCGCACGAAAATGAGAAGAAGAGCTGAAGCAGGTATCCCTGGGAGGTGGAGGGCATTTTCAACAATTCATCTAATTTTTTTTTCGTTTTACAAAATTGTTATTAATTTATAAACAGTCAATTAAAATTGTTCATTAATTAACCGTCAGATTTAAATATTAAAAGAAAAGTATATAATTTTTACAATCAAAAAACAATTGGTTAATACTTTTCTAATGGTATTTATGGTTTGACTTGTTTTCGTACCACGCACGTGAAAACTTTGCGTCGTATAAAAGTCAAGGAATCAAATTTGCTCCAAAATAAATGGGCATTTCTAAAATAATTTTAATTTTAAGAAAAAGGCGTGGCGTTATCATTACGATTTGTTTCTTAGAAGCTTAACACTCTGTATCTCGGAAAGAGAGTATTTTAGGACTCATGTTCATATTAATTTTTTTCTTAAAATAACCTCTTTCACCCCTTTCAAAATTGACATTCAATTATAAGAAACAACCTGTATAATTACTGATAAATTATATTTATTATAATAACAAACAATAAATAACAGTAGATTATCGGTTAGTAATTGCCTTCCAAATCTTGCTAAATTTTTGACTAATACAACATAGTAGCTATACAAAATAACTTAAAAATAACCGAATTTTATGTTATCCTCACATATTTTAATTATAGAAAAGAAATAGTTACAGAAATAGGTAGTTACAATTTTTTGTTGAATATATATATGGCATGCATGGATATTATAATATTTATGACATGTATAGATACAGTTTTAAGCAAGACACTCACAAACGTGAAGTGAATAAGAAATCTGATTAAAAAATATCGTTTCGAGAAACATATTTCAATATATTTGCATCAAGTTTCAAAATTCTAACCTAGGAGGAATATACAGTATTTATTGTCCCTAACATATAAAACAATATTATTTTTCAACATAGTCACCCTGCACTTGAAGACACTTATTCCACCTAAGTTCTAACATATTTACACCTTTTTGAAAAAACTCGGGGTTAGGAGCTAGGTCAGGTGAGTATGGTGGATGGTCCATCAGCTCGAAACCTGTATTGTTAATTGCACTTAACGAAACAAAGCTCTTATGTACTGGAGCATCATCCTGATGAAACAAAATTCCACACGCCAACTTTCTTCTTCTTTTTTCGTTGATGCAATCACGAAGTTAACTAATTAGTGTAGCGTAATACTGGCCCGTGATTGTATGGCCTTGTTCCAGGTATCAATCAATTAATAAAATTTCCTTGGCATCCCAGAAAATGGTGGCCAGAATCTTACCCGCCGAGGGTTGGACCCTAAACTTGCGTGGTGGTGGAGATCCTCGATGTCGCGACTACTTGCTTTGGACTTTCGACTCTGGATCGAAGTGGTGAACCCAGGTTTCATTGACGGTAATAAAGCAATCCAAAAATTTTTTGAATCACTATTAAACAATTTTAAATTCGCATTACAAATCGATTTTTCTAGAAAACGGTGTATCCTACCGACTTGAAGTAAGAGTACCTTTTAGTACTGGAATACCTGAAAATTTAATAATCTAGTGTCACAAATGCTTAAAAGTTAAAGACAAAAAAGTTATGCCCTAAAATAACCGTTGACCTACCCAAAACGGACGCCTATGACCGGTACTAGAAATTCGCAATTGATGGAATCGATTCATCTCTGGAGGATAAATAAGCATACCAGTTTTTGTTTTTCTAAATAGAAGCGTTCTGGAGGAATTAAAAAAAAAATAAATACAAGGCGCCATCTTCAAAGAACTCTAGCTCCCTTAGGAAGCATTTTCGGACTAGGTAAATTTGGGTTTAATTGTCTTAAAATTATCTGACGAAACTCCGGTCTTCGTTCGTCAGGAGAGTTTCTGGACACCCTGTATATATATATATATCGATAATTATTTCTTGACCTTTGTACAATATAGTTGATTTAGATATTAGGCGATTGAAGGTGAATATGTATATATTTAAAATAAGCGCTTACAAGTTTCGGCAAGTGCAAGTGTTACCTTTATCAAAGAATTATAAATGACAGATATTAATGTCAAAGTTATATAAGTGATGTAGTCATGATGAGAGAAACAAATTCATAAATACATTCAATTCAGTTAATAATAATTCATGACGTAACAAAAGTTTGATATCAATTATAAAAAGAATGGTAAGTCATGCGTTATTATTACACTTGCGCCCGTGGAGTGACTTAAGATATAAAGCTGTCGGCATTCGCCTAGGACGAGAAGGTAAACCACGAAAACCTACTCAGACAGCCAGTCAGGGATCTAAACACGGAACTGTCAGCATGGTAAGCAAATATACAGATATTTAAATAACATATTATATATAATTATATAACAGCAATTTACCATCATAATATATGTTGCAACATACATTTCTTGCCAAATAAGAATTTTCACGACCCTTGAGATACTTAGAGAGCTCATGTTCATTATTTCTTCTAATTACATTAAACATCAGCTATTTTTTTAAAACAAAATACTACTTTGGTTGTCCAAGTTATGATCGTTAACTTCGAACTTTTACAATCTATAATAAAATTGATCCTGCGCAGAAGTATACAGGTGATTCAAATTAAGTGCGCACTATTGCTATCTCTGTTATTATTGATTCTATAAAGTAGGTTAAATTAGCAAAGTATTAGTGTTTTTAACATTGATTAGCATGCAGTTCATGAAAAAAAAATTGGATAACGCATTTAAGAGAAATTTATAATTTTTTTAAATGGAACAGCCTGTATATTTTTTAAAATTCTGAATGATAATGTTCTTTGTAATATAAAAGTTTCAATACACTATTGTCCTAAAACGAATAATAAAGTATTTACGGTGGAATTTAGTTGATGTCAAAGATACTCTTTCATTCTGTAAAATCAGTAGTAGGCTTCTTTCACTTTAAACAGAACAAATAGTATGACGCTTTGTAAATGTCAATAACGTACTGAATATAAATCTTTAGCACGTTTAGTTATTAAAAATATATTTTTTTTTATTTTGAGTTGTGTTCATTAGTTCTCTATTTATTTTTCTAGACATTTTGGTTTTACTTTCGTTGCTTAATGTAATATTTGTTGTAATATTTCCTCAATTGGAGAAATGCGATATGTTGGAAGCATACATTTTATGTCGTAAAAATTCAATAAGGACTAGCGAATATTATGCTGAACACTATCCTTTACGACAGCAGCCAGATCGACGTTACTTTCCAAAACTTTACAATCAGTTTAGACTGCATGATTGCTTATTTAGAAAGAAAAGAACAAAGAAAAATATCGTCGTCAACGAAGAAGTAGAAATTACAGTATTAGCATATTTTGTAGCCCATCGCGAATTTTCCATTAGGGATGCTACTAAGGAATTGGCGTTAAGTTATTCATCAGTTCAAAGAATTTTGAAAAAGCATAAGTATATCCCCTTTAAGTTCAGAATCTCTCAAACATTACAGGAGATTCCGCCAGGAGATGTCATTGGTTTGTTAGTTTTTGTGATGAAAATTTGAATGGAGCACAGTGTATTTTATGGAGTGACGAAACAAATTTTTCAAATAGAGGCATGTTTAATAAGAAAAATAGTCACTACTGGTCTCAAGAAAATTTATTAATAGTTCGTCAGCATGCTGCACAACTTCGATTTAGTTTTAACGTTTGGTGCGGATTAATTGGTTCGGTAGTCGTTGGTCCACTGTTCTACAATGATACGTTGACAGGAAACAGATATCTGGAATTTATTCGTAACGTTCTAGAGAATTTCCTTGAAAAACACATCCTTGTGGCAATTTCTAAACCTCTATCCAGTGGTGTACTCTAAATTGTTATACGACGTTTCGTTTCTTTCTGGCCATCATCAACTTTCTAATTTCTTATAGGCACCATATTGGATTCAGACATCTTCAGAAAGAGTTTTTTTTTCTGATTTCAACCAGTGTATATTATTATACCACTTCCTTGTGATTAATAAATGTCCATAATCATTTTATATGTTGAATATAAATGGGATATTAATAAAAAAAGAGTATATTTATAAAATGCAGGTAAAAATCTTCCCAATCAATCAAAATAATAATAATCAATAATCTTGTTTTTCGTCGTCAAGACTCCCATAAGAAATTTTGTAATAGCATAAATCAAATATTCTAGGAAATTATACAATGGTTTCTAGTATTATATAGAAGATAAAATAATAATAAAACCCCCTCACGTAATCTCAATTACAAATTATGAAAATGCTGAACAACAACTGAAAACAGCTGATTGAAGCTGCTGACCAATATTTTTAGGAATTTAAATCGTTGTTTAGTTTGTTAACAACACTATAAATTAATAGATCGATGGGAGGTCACTTAGGTGATTATGAAATTTTCCAAATATTTGGAAAATAACCAGTTCCAATTATTAAATTGATTATGTGCGCTAAATGTACAAAAGCCATCTATAGTTGCGATTAAAAATATATATATGTAGATGATTATTACAAAACAAAAGCCCACCTGCCTACTGTATAATAAAAATCGCATGAGAATATTACTTATATATCTTTTTTTTTTAATAATGTCCAGTGTTCTCATTTTCAATTGCATAGCAGTTTAGGATTCCATGGGATTTTTTTCAAGTTGTATGTAGTTATGCGAGACCAATATAGTAAAGTACCGTTTCTCTGCCTCTTAATTGCCTTCCACTACAATCGGTACAAAACGCACGATAGCATATAGCTGACGGCATATTCAACGTATTACTAAATAATTCTAACATTTAGTTGCAGATATCGTTTCCTCCCCAACGCACAATGATCCAAAGCTATTGTATCCTTTTATGTAAGTAAAGTATCTCCTCTGTTCAAGTTGTAACGCTTACGTGCTTGGCAAACGTAAACGTTACAGTTTTGTGTTGAATGAATACATGAATAAAAATTCAACTTCAATAAAATTTCTCGAGTAATTACGAATTAAACGTGGATGAAAACTAAATTTACTGGTAATGAATAATGATCAAAACATAAATCAACTAAATACTGCAGATTTGATGTATTCTGTACATTATATAACATAATTTTCCATAAACCATGAGTGACCTGAGAGAATTCGAGTCGTTACTATAACCTCCCTAAACTCTTCCCTTAGCTGAAAATCAACCCATCCCGGGTCAGCGACTGTGTGGAAGTTAAAAAAATCAGTCCCGCTTAAATTTGATATACTCTTGCAGTAAATACTTATATGAAGTTTTAAGCAGTTAATGTTTAAATTTTCCAATTAAGTTAAAATCACCTAAAATGTAAATAATTTTTGAATTCTCAATAAATTAAGCGTTCAGAACAATTAAAATGAAAGTTATAAATGTTAATGTTGAAGTTATATTATAAATTTTAAGCTACTTATTTATTATATAGACTGTCCTTGAAATAAAAAAACAACGTATGGAAAATGGAAAGGTGTAATTATAGAATATGAATCCAAAATATACTGAGTCGATTACAATGCGAACAGCAAAATTTAAAACCCCCTGTTCCCCTGTGAGTGTTTCGCCTATGAATTCAAATTATTTAGAATTCATAAATAATAAATATGTACCTCTACTGAAGTTACACACACACCGTATGTTTACACACGTAACAGCTGTTGTTGTTATAAACACTATAGCATCATGTATGCTAAGTGAATTATTAAAGATTAAGCTGTGTTACATTATTTTACAAACCCACTTTAAAAATCAGAATAAAAATAATTTGTGAACTTTTAGAACTTAAATCATTTCATGTGTAATCACTAGAGCTGAGGATCTTTGCGGTACGGCAGGACCGTATGTAGTGCATCCCCACATTTAACTATTTATCTAAATATTCTCTAAAATGATTTGCCGGATCTCATAAATTAATAGAGTGATATTTTAGTATGCACTGGATATTGTTATTATACAAAATCATAATAGCCATTTGTATTTATGGATCATAAATAATAATACGCATGTATTTGTATTTGGTTGTGAATTCAATTTAAACTTAAAAGGAATCGTAATATTTTAACGACAAGCCGTCCTTACAATACATGCATTCGAGACAAAGTGTGCAACTCTACGAATAACTTCCATAATTGATCGAAAATGGACATTTTGGAGCTGAAGTAAAGCCCCTATTCTTAGAAAATTTTATTACTGTCGTTAAGAACTATTATTATAAATAAAGACGGCAGACTATGTGCCCGAACACTAAGTAAACTAACTGCCTCGGTATATGTATTTATATGATCGTCTCTTTGTTCTTTTCTGCGTTTTTTTTTATATTTAACAATCAATAAAAACATCCATACATATATGTGTGTTTATTTAGGTTGTCTAACGTAAACGAATTTCAAACGCATGATGTTATTGTTATATATATGTATGCATTAATAAATGCTTTATATTTTCAAAATATTGTATTTATAAAATTGTATTTATTAAAATGTTTTGAATTTTTTATTGGCGTTGGCAAAATAAAAAAAAAAGCAGAAAAGAACAAAGAGACGATCATATAAATACGTATACCGAGGCAGTTAGTTTACTTAGTGTTCGGGCACATAGTCTGCCGTCTTTAATTATAAACAACAAAGGCCTTTTATTAGTGTTGAAGTTTTAGTTTCATTGAATTTCCATGTTGTAAGTAGTCAATTGTAAAGTGTTCATTCACAATATTCTAAAACAAGGTGTAAATTTAACTAAAATCCAGAAAAACACATTCTGATAATATATTACTAGATTAGAAGCTGTGTTTATTACTATTTATTATATTATTTTTATAACCAAATGCAATAAAAGCTACGAAAACAAAAGAAACCTCGATTTATTAAAATCTTGTCACACAGCCTTTCAAAGCCTGGCAGCACATATTTTGCATATATTTTATATATACTACCTACTTGAACTAGGTCAATGAAGTTAGAAGTTATAAGTTATAACTTCTAACTTCATTCACCTAGTTCAAGTAGGTAGTATATATAAAATATATGCAAAATATGTGCTGCCAGGCTTTGAAAGGCTGTGTGACAAGATTTTAATAAATCGAGGTTTCTTTTGTTTTCGTAGCTTTTATTGCATTTGGTTATAACAATAATATAATAAATAGTAATAAACACAGCTTCTAATCTAGTAATATATTATCAGAATGTGTTTTTCTGGATTTTAGTTATATTTACACCTTGTTTTAGAATATTGTGAATGAACACTTTACAATTGACTACTTACAACATGGAAATTCAATGAAACTAAAACTTCAACACTAATAAAAGGCCTTTGTTGTTTATAATTAAAGACGGCAGACTATGTGCCCGAACACTAAGTAAACTAACTGCCTCGGTATACGTATTTATATGATCGTCTCTTTGTTCTTTTCTGCTTTTTTTTTATTTTGCCAACGCCAATAAAAAATTCAAAACATTTTAATAAATACAATTTTATAAATACAATATTTTGAAAATATAAAGCATTTATTAATGCATACATATATATAACAATAACATCATGCGTTTGAAATTCGTTTACGTTAGACAACCTAAATAAACACACATATATGTATGGATGTTTTTATTGATTGTTAAATATAAAAAAAACGCAGAAAAGAACAAAGAGACGATCATATAAATACATATACCGAGGCAGTTAGTTTACTTAGTGTTCGGGCACATAGTCTGCCGTCTTTATTTATAATAATAGTTCTTAACGACAGTAATAAAATTTTCTAAGAATAGGGGCTTTACTTCAGCTCCAAAATGTCCATTTTCGATCAATTATGGAAGTTATTCGTAGAGTTGCACACTTTGTCTCGAATGCATGTATTGTAAGGACGGCTTGTCGTTAAAATATTACGATTCGTTTTAAGTTTAAATTGAATTCACAACCAAATACAAATACATGCGTATTATTATTTATGATCCATAAATACAAATGGCTATTATGATTTTGTATAATAACAATATCCAGTGCATACTAAAATATCACTCTATTAATTTATGAGATCCGGCAAATCATTTCAGAGAATATTTAGATAAATAGTTAAATGTGGGATGCACTACATACGGTCCTGCCGTACCGCAAACATCCTCAGCTCTAGTAATCACAATAATGTTATTTTTGGTAGGAGAAGTCAGAAACATAAAATATAAATATTTTAGGTTCACAATGCGGCTATTGTATTTAAAGGCGACAATCTTTGTTTATAAAAACGATAACATTGTGTCTAAGATTCATGATGGTAAGGATTCAATAACCTGGTACCGAAAGTCAAGAAAATTTTTAAAAATGTTATAGTAAGAAAACATGTAACATGCATGCTTTACGGGAATTTAACACACAATCTATTATATTTAATCGAAAAATTGTGTCGAACGTACGTAACGATCGACAACAGAACAAAACTTAAGGTAAGATGGATAATAATATAGATATTATTTTTGTTATTGTGAGGCCAGCTTTAAGATATCGTCTGTGATAGTATTTATGACTAAAAAAATGACGAAGATATATAAAAAAATTTTGTTACGCCTCTGTGTAACTGAATATACACAGAGGCGTAACAAAATTTCTTTAAATATCTTAGTCATTTTTTTTCTCACTTACCTATGAGAGGGAATTTTAGGTATATGTATATTCTTCTTCTTCTTCTTACTTCACGTATTAGGCTTTGAGCCTGTTACGACCTTTATTTTTGGTCTGCCCATCTTTTCCGTGGGCGTCCCGTCGCTCTTCTTCCTTTCGCCTTATATTTCCATATTCTTTTGGGTATCCTATCATCTTCCATCCTTTCTACGTGTTCTCTCCGTTTACGTCTGTATTCTCTTATCATCTCGTTCACATCTTCAACTCCAAGTTCTTGTCTTATTTCTGTGTTCGTCTTCCTATCCATTCTTGTGTAGCCTGCTGCTCTTCTTAGGAACCTCATCTCCGATGTTTGGATTCTTCTTTCATTCGCTTTGGTAATGGTCCAGCTTTCACTTCCATATATACCACATGGGATTGCCATTGTTTTATAGAATTTTAACAGCGTGTCCTTCCTCACTTTATTTTTTAGTGTTCTGGCTATGGTGCTATTTATTCTGTTGAATTTTGTTAGTTTAGTGTGTATATCCGTGTCATCGTATAAATACGATATAGTGGATCCAAGGAAGTTAAATGTTTTTACTTGTTCTATTGGCTTATTATTAATTATTATTTTTGATCGCACTGTTTCGTTTCCTCTGAAGGCCATTACTTTAGTTTTTTCTGTTGATATCATTAGATTGTATTTCTCGGTTATTCTATTTAAGTCGTAGACAGCTCTTTGAAGTGTGTCCTCGTCACTGGCTATTAGAGCTTGATCGTCGGCGAAGAGTATGGTCATTAGGTATTTTTGTCTGTTTAGGTCATGTGTGTAGTGTTTAGTATTTGTCAGCCATTCCCGTAGCACGTCATCAATATATATATTAAAAAGTATAGGTGACAGGCTGCAACCCTGTCGTAGTCCTAAGTTGACGGTTACCACTTCCGTTTCGCTATCGGTTATGGTAATCTTTGAGTCTTTGTACATACTCTTAATAACTTTAATCAAATGTAAAGGTATTCCTTGTCTTTCCAGTATGGCCCAAAGTTTTTCTCTTACTACTCTGTCAAAAGCTTTTTTGTAGTCTATAAACAACATATGTGTTTGTTTGTTATGTTCTCGATGTTTCTCTATTATTTGCTTAATTGTAAAAGTATTGTCGGTGCAAGATCTTCCTCTTTTGAAACCCGTCTGTTCCTCCATAAGTATATTTTCCGCTATTTTATTTAATCTGGCTCTCACTATTTTTGAATATATTTTATATGCGGTGTTTAGCAGGGATATGCCTCTATAGTTTTCGCAGTTGGATCTGTCTCCTTTTTTAAATATTGGTGTTATCTTCGCGATCTTCCAACTGTCAGGTATTGTTTTTGTTCTCCAGCATTTATTTAGTAGTTGTAAGAATCTTGATTTCACC
This sequence comes from Melolontha melolontha, assembly GCA_935421215.2. Classification (NCBI taxonomy): domain Eukaryota; kingdom Metazoa; phylum Arthropoda; class Insecta; order Coleoptera; family Scarabaeidae; genus Melolontha; species Melolontha melolontha. The sequence goes on from OW285238.1 coordinate 67,053,710, forward strand.
TCTATGTGGACAAATTTGAGAAGTTCCGGGTTTATATTATCTTGTCCTGGGGCTTTTCGGTTTTTTGTTTTTTGTAGTGCTTCTTCTAGTTCTCCCATTTCTATCTGGTCTTCACTTCTATCCTCTTCATCGTCTTTTTCGTTTTTATTTCCTGGCTTTTCCATTTTCTCTTCCTTTGTCCAGAGCTTTGTATAATATGCCAACCATTCGTCTTTATTTATGATGTTGATCTTCGCATCATCTTTTTCTGTTTTATTCAGGTGTGTCATCATTTTATAAGCGAACTCTTGTCTCCCGTGTATATCGTCTTCTACATTTGAAATAAATCGGTCCCAACTATCTTGATTATTTTTTCTACATATTCTCTTCACTTCAGCTGTTATGTTCTTGTATGCTATTCTATTTTCTTCTGTTTTGTTCTGTGTCCATGTCAAATATGCTTGTTTCTTTTTGGTGATCATTTCTTTGATTTCTTGGTTCCAGTATTTCAGTTTCTTGCTTTTAGTTTTTTGTTTTCGATATCCAATGGTTTCAGTAGCCGTTGTCATTATTATCTCTTGGATATTTTTCCATTCGTCATTGATTTTCTTGTTTGGTTTTATTTCTTTATTGTATTTTTGTGACCTCTGTTGGTAGAGTGTTTTTATGGAATCTTCCTTCAAAAGGTAGACCTTCAGTTTTTGGTTATCTACATTTATTTTTTGTTTGTACCATCTAGTTAGTAGTTTTATTTTTGCTACTAGCATGTAGTGGTCATTGTTAATGTCTGCTCCTCTGAATATTCTTGTATCTTCAAAGAGTGATGCTGTTTTTTGGTTCGAAAGGAAGTAATCTATTATAGAGCTTTATCCTCTGGCTGACCAGGTGATCTTATGGATATTTTTGTGTTTATAGTATGTGCTCATAATCCTCATATTATTGTAGCTGGCAAAATCTATCAATTGTTTGCCGTTGTTGTTTAGCGTTATTTCTCCGTTGGTCCCCATTACATTCTCCACCGGTCTGTTCCCGATTCTTGCATTCAAGTCTCCACCCATTATTATGTAATCATTTTTGTTTATTTTGTCTAGTTCTGACTGAAGTATTTGGTAGTATACTTCTGTTTCTTCTTTTCTCCCTTCTTCAGGAGCGTATGCACAGATTAGGCTCAGATGTCCTCTATCTACTCTGTATCTTATAACTATAATTCTCTCATTCACCCACTTATAATATTGTATTCTTTCCATTTATTGTTCATTAAGACCGCTACTCCTGCCGATGCTCTCTGTTGTTGTTCCACCCCAACATATATCATAGTATAGTTCTTTAGGTCTAACGAACCATTTAGCTTTTTTTTTTGTTTCTGTTATCATTGCTATCTCTATCTTATGTTCATTCAGTACTTCCTGTAATTCATCCAGTTTATGTGCTAATCCTCGACGTTCCACGTAGCAATTTTTAAGTGTTCTCGTATACCCAATCTTTGTTCCTTTCTACGTTTGCGGTTGTCATCTTTGTTATCAGTCCAATCCGAGGCGTCGCTTAAAGGTGTGTAAGTGGTTCTACCTTTTACCTGGATAGGTTACTGGCCTATCGCAGAACCTTCCTCTTTTATCCGGGCTTGGGACCGGCTGCTGGGGTTTTGGAGCTACTCAATCCCCCCCCCCCCCCCCCCCCGCAGGCAGAGTGTATATTCTATATAATTAAATCTTTCCATTTTTCATACGTTGTCTTTTTATATCAAGGACACCGGTGTATGAAATTATTTGTATATAACAGAAATTATAAGTTTGACTAATCAATTTACTGCATTATTTTTCTTAAAAATATTTACAAATTGAATGCTAGGCCTAGGAGGATAATTAATCTCTGGTATAAATAATCAAATAAAGAAAATACTCGAGGTGTATATATGCTTGTATGTAAGAAAATAAATCTAGTTTAAAAATTATTCTAAATATATCCAACTTAAAGTATGCAGTTAGTATCTTTTAATATTTAAGATAAATTTTATTTTAAAGAACTAACAAAGGAACTAAAGAAACAAACTAAATAATTCATATTTGTTTAAAATATTATGCTCAGACAAACACAATTACTACGAAAACATAAACATCATTTACCACGTGAAGGTGGGGTGGAAAGTAGTGCTTCATTCTAATATACGGTAATCGACAAATTTTAATTTCTGGTACGAAAGTAGAAGAGAAAAAGAGCACGACAGAAAAAAGTAAAGAAAGACATATAGCGAGGTTGCCAATGAATGTATTCAACTAGATTACGTGAGGTACGATAAGGTTCAGTCAGATTATAGCCAGTAAGTAAGTATGTTGCTTCAGAGGGTTGTAGAACGCATCCTAGAAATACGTACAAAATTCGCCACGAATATTTACAGAAAAATATTTATTTCATGGTGTATTACTTTTATGAGGATGTACAACAAAGCTTATATTTTCCGCGTATAAATAAACTGAAATATTTTATGTAAAAAAACTAATGTAAATCTTATAAAAATAAAATAAATTAACTCTTTAAATAAAATATTACTTTTTTAGTTCGTTTATTTACATTTATTTCTTTTAGAACTTTTTAATAAATCACCATGAATTATTAGTTGTTATAATGTGCAAACACCAAATACAAATTCAATTATGACTGTTACTAGTTTACGCGCAAACAATCGCCAGACGAACATATTTGTTCAGAACAAGAATTTTCGCTGAATAGTTATCAGTAGTTATCACAACAACTAACCGGTGTTATCCTAACTACGCTGCAAAGCGCATATATTATTTCTCTGTGCAGAAAGTATTGCAAATTATACACTAAATTTTTTATACCATTTTCTTGTATATTCGTGAAGACATTCGTATTAATTCCTTTTTGCAGGAGGAATGAGCAATTAATACAGTTTATAATCGCGAGCTTTACGCAAGGTCAAAACTGTATATCGATCCAAAAGACTTGGAATTCCAATCCGTTTCGGTTTACTGCTGTATAAAAATGTAGAACCCCACATCGTCATGACACGAAGGACAGGCATTCAAATGTACTAAGTACCTGTAAAACATCCTCTCATCATGTTCTCAATCATTACATTCTACTTGATATATGTAGTTCAAAGAACCCGTACAAGTAAAACAATCAACGAGTATGTTGAAGAATGCGTGCGCAATTGATACAATGCCCGTTTCTTTTAGAACAACTTATGAGCGTGAAATAAAGCATTGCTAATTTGGCGGCAAAGGTGCATTCATGGTCACGAATAATACGTTGAAAAATAAAAGGAACTCGGTTTGATTGGATCTTCTTTCGAATAAATTAAAACAAATGAAGGATTTAAGTATGCCAACAACGAGAATTTATATAGTCAGACTGACAAAGTATTTTAAATGCTAAACTATCCATTATATTAACGTTACACATAATGCAACTTCCCTTTTTAATTGGCAACATAATTATAATTGTGTACTATATAAATTTCAATTTCAACTAAACGAACAACACCAGCTCATTCTTGTTTTCTTTTGATTGCCTCTAATATAGCATCTCCTATAGTATCTCTATTTACTTTCCATTTGGAGGGGGATACCATTATATTGATTTTTAATTGTTTTATGGCTTTATTACATATTTAAAATTTTTGATAAAGCAAGACTTAGTCAATAGAGTCAGATCACAAGTAATCATTCAGATCAAAAATTTTCAGCAAATTCTAGATAACGAAAATCCGTTTTTTGAGGTAGATAAGAAGTATTGTTAATGTCATAAAAAAATACTGGAGTCTAATATGTGACATTACAGAAATTAAAAAAAACTACACAAAATAAACGATAGGATGTGGTATAGTTTTCTTGCGTATAACTCTCAGTTTCATGCTACTGTCCAAACCTAAGAACTTCTCGAACAATTCAAATGGCAAATTTTAAACACCCTATTTAATGTCACCTTATCACCTTATTATGTATTTGAAGATGTATATAATAAATTTCTGTGTGTACCTTTTTTTTTTTAATATATAAAAGTTTCCTAACAGTCTAACTAGATAAATATCAACAAATGTACGTACTTTTTAATGAATACCACCAAACACCAAATTACACTGAGTTGTCTAAATAGCTTGGACTTATAGTTTATACAGCATTATAGGAAAACGCAAATTTAAAAATGATTTTGTATACGCAAAGATATTCATTCACCCATTATACTAGAAAAGCGAATAAAAAATACGTAGATATTAATTGGAATAATTAAAATAATTATGTTCCGTATTGAAGGAAGTTATCCAAAACCATAGTTAATAATACGCAGCTTCAACATTTTTACACTACCTTGTATGTATGTAACTTTGTAATTTCTCCGAAATGAAGAATGTCATTTTATTAGTTTCGTTCTAGAAAACTAAGATTAAATATACCATCAAGATATTTCTGAGAAATTACCAAAACGAAAACAAAACAAAAATTATTCTCATTGAAATCTATTTGCTCGTATCATGGGAATACTTTTTTTAAATTTTATTGAATATTTTCAATGTCAAGGGTTTTACAAAGGTATTTTTAATAATATAAAATATTATTAAAAATCTGGTGTGAAGAACACAAATGCAGGTTCACTATTAATATTTTCTGTGAACGTGTCCGAATATATCCTATCCCCTGAGACGTAGATACGTATTTCGCTTTTCTACAAGCTCATCGGTACGCCCCTGCTGGAGAAAGGATATTTCCAGACACATTCACAGAAAAGAACCACCTCGCCCTATCACCGTAATTATCCAGACCGAGCGCAGAAGTAAATTCGGCGCTACCTGTTGTCAGACAGCCGAAGTACCTCGCATACCGTCCACATAATTAATGTGAAGTAACGACGCCCTTCCAAAGGTTAGCACAGCCAATCTCTCTAGAAAACTGCATTTTGATTGTGCCTTCACTAATACTACGGCTTAACCGCATGTGTAATGTATCAGAATAATTGAAACATACATGAGTAGGTAAACCCCACCAGTTTTGTATAATACAAAGGTATTTTTAATAATATAAAATATTATTAAAAATCTGGTGTGAAGAACACAAATGCAGGTTAACTATTAATATTTTCTGTGAACGTGTCCGAATATATCCTACCTATATACCTACTATATAGGATATATTCGGACACGTTCACAGAAAATATTAATAGTGAACCTGCATTTGTATTCTTCACACCAGATTTATAATAATATTTTATATTATTAAAAATACCTTTGTATTATACAAAACTGGTGGGGTTTACCTACTCATGTATGTTTCAATTATTCTGAGTCAAGGGTTTTGTTTAGTTTATAGGTAAATGTTGGTCCAAGATATTATTATTTAATATTTGTAAACATAGTCGTATAAACGAAACCTCGGTTGAATTAATTTTGTATTTTTTTTGAGTTACCAATATTATATATTTTACATTTTTTAAGTTAAAGTTAAAATTTTTTTTTTGCTCATTTTCACTATTCATATTTTGTTATTCCAAATGATAATATCATGCCCCTATTTAACAAACAATTTAGCATTGTATGAGTTCTGTTTCTCTGCAACTACCCCGATTTTTACATAGACACAGGTGCCATATGCTTTTATATTTTCCTTTAGGTATTTTGAGATTTTATGTAGTTATTCATGCCTCACCGATTGGTCGATCGGCACCCTAAACAAAACGAAGCTCCCCAGGGATACTCCACCCAGATAGGTTGGCCGCCTTTTGATTTCATGTTTGTTTTCCCTTTTATTGGGTTGCTTCTTTTGTTTTCGGCGTCACATGTTGTTAATATTATAGCTTTGATAGAGTAAAATATGATATAACTAAGGCCTTGAAACAAACATAATTTTCTTCATACTTTCAATTTTTTCTTGTTTCTGGTAGCACATAAACACGCTCATAAATTTCATAATTGATATCGCTTCAATATATATATATATATATATATATATATATATATATATATATATATATATATATATATATATATATATTATAATGGTCCTATTTCCATTATATCAATTTAAAATGTTTTGTTACTTATGATAAAATTTAAATTACTTTTTTTTATTTACTATTTTCAAGTATGTTCATAGATATGTATGACCATATTATTGAATAGTACTCATATTTTTGTATAAGTCTGTCAAAAATTGGACAGACACTGTAGAATTGTTTTAAACATTAATATTAAAATATATTGTGTGATAGACGTAAAGAAAATTATGCTCAACTAACTACTAGATATTTGACATTCAATTTGAAATTAAATATATCTCATTAGGATTAAACTAAAAAATTAAATTATCATTGGAAATTCTGTATTAAAAAAGGCTTACTGATATTTCTTTTAATTTTGAAATTTATACTAGAATCGCTATGGTTTTGTTGTTGATAATTAGATTATTATTGTTCTCTGAAAAAAATAGATCGAATTTTTTATTTTGAGATTTAAAAAGCAAATAAATCAAGAAATATGCAAGATATTAAAATTTACTTACTATTATCAAAAAAAAAAAAATTGTGCCAAAATTATAATCCATCGATTATATTAGTTTTGAAGAATATATTTTCTATTAGATGGAAGGATCATATAAAAGGTTGTTATACTCCTTTTGCAGCAAATTATATGTGTTTACATAGTTTGTAAGCAATCATAGTGTAATATGTTTTTTTTTCGAGGGATACCCATTTAGCTGTTCAAAATTTAATATGCCTTCTAAGCCATAATCAAGATCAATAAATATAAAAGGAGATTCTTCACCGAGGATATCCAGGAGGACACTGTACAAGGGGAGTTCTTGTTAATCTACGGAGAGATTTTCCTGTCAACTTTCAAGAATTCTACTAACTACATCAAGCAGCAACCTTAAATACACAAAAGGAGATATATAGTAGTATATTATTTATTTATATTAGAAATTACTCCGTTACAGTAAAGAAATTGTTTTATCTGATTTTCTTTAAGTCTACGAAATTTAATAAAATATTCATATTTTATTGTAATATAGAATAATTTGAATACTGAGCCAATTTATAAGTTACACAAAAATCTACATTACTAAACAACATACCTGTAAGATTTCTTATCTTCTATTTGTATATGGGAAACTTTTAATTTTAATTTCCAATTTGTTTTTTTTTAAACTTGGCATAATTTTCTATTAGCTGTTTGTAACTAAAATAAAATTAAAACATATAAGCAATAACAATACTGTAATATAAAGAAGTACGAATATGTTTTGGAAAATATAAATTTATAAACATAACCATCAATTTTTATTTATAGTTATACATTAATAAAATATTTATATTAAAAAGATACTGTGTTTAGACCAAGGCATATATATTTGTTAGTAAAGATAAACTTTGAGCATAAACATTACTGCCATCTTAAAAAATTAATAAAATATCTTTTTCCCTAGATCTTTCAGGCGCGAGATTTGAAATTGCAAATTTAATTCAATACCTATACCATTTAAAATTATTATTTAATTTAGAGGTTTCTTTGGAGTTATCATTTTCATTTTATTAATTAATTTAGTGCTCCGTGAGTAGTATTATTACATTTTTGACGAACCAACGTGGGACATATTATTACAATATATATATATTGAACATAATTTATTATTTTCTAAACTTTCTCAACTGAGTATTTGAACAATGAATAACATGAATATATAGTTAGTACAAGGAACTAAATATAAATGAGAACCAATGAGTATTAAATCTCACATTGCATGCAAATGTCGCCTAAGTGAGATTTAATACTAATTGGTTTTCATTTAAATTAAGTTCATTATAGGTACTAACTATATATACGCAAAGTATAGAAATAAAAGATTATATCTGTCCAGGATACTGTGTGTTGGCAAGCTCCAATAAGAGCAAAATGCATGCACAAATTCCGGGATGAGTGCGATTTTTCACGAATTTTTCATTATCTTAACGTTTCCCCTGTTCATACTGCCACATTCTTCGAAATCTGCTATCAGACAGATTTTCTTCTTTGTCATTTTGGCATAGTTCTTGGCATGTAGTAATTAATACTTCAACTTAAAAATCTGCTTTATATTCGTTGCGCTGCAGACATTCTGCAACTACTTTTTGCCCAATTCTTTTTGTAATATTCCTATTCCTATTTGTAAAACTTAGCTCTTTCTGCAGTTACAAATTAATTTGTAGACTCTCTCTCTTTCATTGAGTTTAGTTTGCGGAAGTCATGTTGTATGAATGTTACTTGTGTATTGTTTTTCCTTAATGTTCTTTCTATTTCCTCGGTAGCAAGAAAAACTTTGTAGTAGACGTGAAATTCACAGAGCGGTTCTATTTTCTGCGTCTTAGCTTTTGGCTCTCAGAACTCGTAACACAACGTTGCTATATCTATTCTTCACTAGTGCTTCTTTAACAAGTCGTTCTTTCTTCTTCTAAATGTTCAGTATCAGTGATCATTATTGTTCTCTGCAATAATGTATTAATGAAAACCTTCTACTGCTTCAGTTGATGATGAGATTAAGATAGGTATCAATCTATGTAAGTAATACTATAATTTTGTTGATACTATATGCAGAAACTGTGGTATTTCCTAATCTATTTTTACTTGATATGCTGAAAGATTTCTTTTAGTTTTTGTTTGCCATATAAGCCAATGACGAAAATGCCGGCATATCATAATCTGAATTTTGGCTTCTAACAACGAAGAGAATTAATTTGATAACAGAATCTGAAGACGCTGACACTACAATCATTGAACCGTTAATTACATACGAGGAAAACCTAGTAATCAATAATATAAATAAAACTAGTGTCTCTATAAAGAAAAACAAGAGAATGAGAACTGAAAATAGAGAAGCTGGAAATGTAAGCTCAAGTATTCAAGAAATAACAGAGATCGAAAAAGGTTCATAGAGAATTATCCCACAAAAATGAGTGAGAAGAACAGTGCACTATCCGGCGAGCATTACTTGCGGTCGTGGTCAATATTCCTACCTGGAGGCTGAAGGGTTTTATAATCCTTACCTGAATTGCGGTTAAGACATTTCAAATGCAAATTTGCATAATCATTATCTTATTTTACGCATTTCTAATTTTACATAAAGTTTCCGTGGAACTTTGAATGGAAGTGCAATTATGTTACATTAGGTGTTTGTACATTTCTTAAGATTCTGTGAATAACATAAAATTTGGCAATAGATAAAACAAATACAATAATATCAATGGGGAAAATTGATTTTAAATGACTGCATCATGGAGAGAGGTGGATGTATATAAGGTACAAAGTTCATTTATTTCGTATATAGTTCATTCCCGTTATTTCTGAGTGCTAGTATAATATCTAACCTACTCTTGTTTTTGTTAAGTGTTGGTAAAAGTTTATATATCTTGAGATTTTTCAAATTACAATGGAATTTAAAACAATGCTCAGCGAGAAAGGCAAACTCCTTCTAGTAATAGACAATTTTAAATTCCGCCAATATCGAGAACTGAAAACTAGTGGTGAATTGTCTTGGTGTTGTATTTATAAATCTTGCAAATCGAAGATATATACAGTTGGAACAGAATTTGTGTTTTCAAGAAAAATAGGTGAACACTGCCATGAATCAGTTAGTGATAAGGTGTTGAATCGACAGATAATAAGGCAACCAGGTAAAGCGAAAAGCTGAATCTGCAATTTCCGATAGGCCTAGTAAACTAATCCATTTAGAATTTGGGGCGCACACTGAGGTTCTTGAAACAATGACGCGCCGCGATGTTAAATACATTTGCAATAATATTAGTCACGCCAGACTGAAGAGTTATCCGAAACTGCGGAGTCCAATATCTGATGTCCACGAATTCTTGGATGGTATTGAAATCAAAACAATCCGGGAAGAAGACTTTCTGATTGCAAACGAAAAAGAATTAAATATTGTTGTGTTTTCGTCTGCTTCAAACTTAAAATTTTTATGTAGTCAAGAAACAATTCTTGTCGACGGCACTTTTGATTATTGTACTAAGTACTTTCTACAATTGTTTACAATTCATACGTACACGGGAAATACGTACATCCCTTTAGTGTATTGTCTGCTGAAGGATAAAAAAAAGCAAACTTATAGTAATTTATTTGAACTACTAAAAACTAAGTGCGAACAGTTAGGAGAAATTTTTGAACCCAAAAATGTCGTTGTTTACTTTGAAAATGCTATACATTTGGGTATTCTGCAATGTTTTCGGAATATCAACATAATATGATGCAGATTCCATTTGACACAATCTTGGTGAGTACCATACTTACGTAAAATTACAAATATTTAAAAACGTATTTCACAATCTTCACTTCTAATTAGATTCACTTTTTTGCATTTAACGATATGCATTGTTTGACTGTAAACACTGAAACGTTGTTTTTTTTTCAATACGTAGGTGGCGAAAAATTCAGTCACTGGGATTATCTAAGGAATACAGCAGTAAAACATCCCAATTGGGAAAATGGCTCCACTATGTCTTCGGTTTAATATTTTTGGATCCTAGAGAAGTAGGAGACGCCTTCGTAGAACTTATGATTGAGCAACTTGCAGATGCAAGACTAGGCAAATTCACGGACTACTTGGTTGATAATTACATAGACGAGGACTCTAGTTTTCCACCTGAAATATGGGCAGCTAATACTGCAAGTTTATCGCGTACCACTAACGGATGCGAGTCCTTCCATTCAAAGTTTAATGCGAATTGTCCATCTCCCCATCCAAATATCAATGTTTTTTTGAAATCCATAAAGAATTGTCAAACAGACACTTACTTATATAAAATTAAATAGCGCTAACGATCCGAGGTATCAACAGAAAGATGTCTTAAACAGGAAAAAATTTGTTTCAGATAAAATAACGCAATATAAGCAAAATAAAATAAGTAGAATAGATTTTGTGAAATGTGTTTCATATCATTATAATGGTTGTGATGTCGTTTAAAAAATATTGTGTAAATATTGTGTATAAATACCTACTGTTATGCGTAAATAAAATAAATTTTAACGAACTCCACACCATCTTTCAATTATTGAAGTATAGATAATTTCTAACTATTTGTTGAAATGCTTTAACCGCAATTCAGGACAGGATTACCTAGACTAGTACTATCTGTCAATTTTCAACCGCAATTCAGATGTGATATTAAAGGATATGATGACCGCGACCGCAATTCGAGCTTACCCGCATTATCAATGGTAGAACAATTTTACGCGCTTGTTATTTGCAGTAGAACGACATGTGTTATATAGAATAATGTGCTATTTTATATTTCGAGAAATAATACATCTAATAGTATCAATACCTGCTTAATGGTATACAAAAATTGCCTGGTTCATGCTAGACTTTTTACAATAAAGTTACATCTCTAATATCACTTCTCGAATAGAGAAAAAAAAATCAAATCACGCAATCTTTATGCATACAGAAGTATTAGCCTACTGATTTTCTTTGACGTCATTCTTTTATATGAGCTATTGGGGAGGAGTCCAAAGCTCATATGTTACATACAACCGTTGCAATAAACCTAATTACATGTTTTATTACATTAAACTGATATCCACGTATGTACATCCATATATATATATATCAAAGTCATTTTAAAAATTTACATTTCATTTGTTTAAAAAATATTACCCAACGCTAACGTAGATACTATTTAATGTCTATAGATTTGGTCCACTTAATAGAAATTTTAATCGACGTCCAGAAACCAAAATAAACTATTCAGTTCTCAATATAAATCAGACTGGGCGTGGTAAATATTTTGAATGCAACTTCGGGCAATTAAACAGACTCCATTAAATTTTGACGACGACAGTGATGAATTTTTATTGAAAAGACACGGAAGTATGTAATAAATAGAATTATTTCCTTTCACTCGTTTAATATGGTCAGACACAGATAAACATAAAAATAAAACAAAGAGTAACCGAACGACTATCTGCCGTTTTTCTAAAGTTATTTCTAAAACAATAAATTAAGTAGACGGCACTTTCTTAGCTTGGCTTGGATTTATTAATGTCCAATTTATTGCTGCTATCTAGATTTATACGTCTAGTTTATGATATACATATAATGAAAAAAAAAAAGGTTTGGTATGTTTGGAGATTAGTGACTTCATTATTTTTAAATTCTTTTTCTATTTTCTTCTACGACTCTTATATTAAAAATACAGAAATTTCTCTTTAATTTAACAACTTTAAACAGATAAAGAGTCAGATTAAGAAGTTAATAGGAAATAATATTTGCTTTTTAATACGAAATTATTTGTTTCGTTCTTAATCATTTTATTTTGTATTAGTGACGTTTTCGGTCACCCTTTCAAATATTTTAAACACGATTATGTTTATTATGTAATTTTACTTAATTGGATACATTTAGTCTCTTCCTTTTTTTTCAATATTTCATTCCATTTCGTGTAATTTGCTAAGTTGTGTTTGCTTTTATTTCATCATCGCTTTCAACATTTTAAGTAACTAATGTTTATGCGTTTATGTGGCTGTCAGTTTTCATTAACTACGATGAATACAATGTACATAGGAAATAATCAACTCTAATATAGAACTAACGTAAAAGTAAAGAAAAGATATTTCATGCATATACGACGGGTAAAAATTTAATTCTCGGAATATTTCCCTAGTATTGTATTCGAAATCATATGCGTAGACTAACGTGTTTGAGTGATATATAAGATGAGCGAGAAGGTGTGATTGATAACTCCAGAAAATGATAACATTGATGAATGTTAATATTGTTACATTTTGCATATATCACTAATTTTTTAATCCTGTTTTAAATGGTATTAGTTACAAATAAATTAAATTTAAAAATGTTTAAAAAATCGTTAATACACTTTGTGGCATATCCCTCATATTTTCAAGAGAAAGCCTTTCTTTTGTATCATCAGACTGATCATAAACGTTAGCCTTCCGAGAATCTATCGACCAAACGGACAAGTCAGACATTTACTAATTCTAGGAATTTTGTTTCGAATTTATATTGTACGTTTTAATTGAGTTATTAATTACGTACATTTCTATTATAATCATATCTTAATTAGTAATTTTGCTCGTTATTAAACATTTGGTTTTACATGTCAAAAGTATACCGACCGCGTATAAATTGACATTTTTTAAAATATTACAATCACTAGTGTAAAATTTATCTAAATCATGTGTGACATTTCATTTTAAAGCATTCTTTCAAGGAATATTTTAATGATATTCATTTCATTGACATCACAACTCTTTAGCTCGCGTTTTTAATTTACTCTTAATTCTTTAGACATCGCTATTTGCAATATAATTATCTCTTTGCATACTAGCCTTCATTAGGTAAAGACTTGGTCGACCGATGAATATACACATAGTGAATAACGCTGTTCAGCATTCCTTTATGCGTTTCCTTTATCCGTCCCGGATAAATACAGGTAAGCTTTATAATTTCTTAATTATATTATTTTAATCACATTTAAAAACCATTAACTTATTTTAAGTTTGTAAATACTTATTTGTTGTTATCTGTACAGCTTGTAACGTACTCTTTAGATGTAAGCACCTGAGGAAGCCACTGTGCTGGCGAAAAAATTGTCGTGTTACGATTAAAGATTAAAAGTGAAGATTAGAACCGTAGTTTTATTTCTATTTTACATGCATATATTTTAAAGGTCCATTTCAGGAAATGAAATTGACACATTTCGTACATATTTATCTATTTATTAACTTTAGGTCCACTATCAAATATGGTGGAAAAGGAGTTATAGCTTGTATAAAACACAAGATTAGCCTATTTGTAACTTTTACATTTTTATAAACAAGTATCATCTATTCGCAAGCTCTCACCACAATTTTGCTGATTGATTTTAACTCGAAAATCGTTCCCGTAATAAGAGAGAAGTCGGTCACGATTTCACGCAACGAAGCGATCGATACACCAAAATGATGTAGAATTGCATGAAAAGCACGGATATGATATTTTGGAAGACGTGCTGTTTATTGCACACTTCGCCAATAACGCCATCCTTAACTCGAAAAAAAAATTGAACGTTGATTGGCGAGAAAGAAGTCGCAAGATACTAGACTGAGCGTAATTTATTTTTTTTAAGATTTACTGCCACCAATAGAACTCCGTCAAATTTTGTGGAGTGCATAGAACACACAGCTTCCTCACAACCAAATCATCGCAAACAATTCTGTATATTGGGCTCATACTGGTGCAAAAGAGCGCATGAATATAAGTATTTGATTGTTCTCTTCAAGAATGAAGCATGAGCAATATATTTAATATACTAAAAGATAATTAGAAAATCAACGCTGAAAAATTCGATATATTAGAGGATTTACTTTTAGCAATTTATAACTTGCGCGTAACGATTCTTTTTGCTTATAAATATAAAGTTAACCTTAAGGATTAATAGGAAACAGCAAGCATGGATGTGACCTTAAAATTGAGAAGCCTATGTCTAAAATATCAGAAAACGTTATAGACTTAAAAATTACTTAAATATTGACTGATATTTGATCATTTAAGTTTAGTCCCGTAATGCTTGATTTTTTTTATATTAGCGTTTGTAATAGCAAAATAAAAATAGGACTTTCGCGTGAAAATTTTCGAGATATGATTTTTTATTATTTAAAATGTGGTTTAACGTTGAAACAATGCATCGATCGACGTTATTTGGTTTTTGTGAAAGAAGTATCAGCCAAGAGTAGTGTTTAAATTTGCTTTATAAAATTTCAGCATGAATACATCAATCCCAGGAACGAATTTTGAGAAAAACGTTTGCTGTTGCCGATTTTGAATTAACATGTACGTATAGAAGCTTTGCACTACCACACTATTTGATAGAAGCTCGAAAACAATGCCGTATCGAATAGTGCAAAAAGATTCTAAAAAAATTCAGTCAAAGTCGTTAAAGTTTAGTCTAAACATTCCTATTGATGTTCAAAGTTAGATTTAATCGCACGATACTGAAAGTAAACAGAATCTACCGTTTGAGTCTTTTTCCAAAACTTACGCAAGCTGTTCTCTTTAGAGAATCGCTTTGTATACAACAATTTGTTTAGCAGAAGCCATCTATAAAATAAGATGAAATAATCCAAATCGGCGAATTATTTTTCAACATGACTAGTGACATTTTAACCAGTAAAAAATGTTCAATTAGTGACCTATTATTCACCCAATTTATTTTATTTTTTTTAATTCTTCAATTTGCCGCTAATTTATATTTTTTAATTTACTATTTATAAAATACGTAGAAAAATTAGTTACATATCAACACAGCTTTACTTAAGATGTAGCGTAGAAACTATTTTATAATACGAAGGCGACTCAGTAATAAGTAAGTTTAGACAAGCAAACATAAACTATTGGGAAAAAATATTTTATTTTTCAACGTATTCTACTTGTAAGTCATGCCGACATTCCAAGTGTTTTCATGTCTTTAGAAATGCAAGCGTTATCAAACTGTTCGAAATATCTCCTGCAACGGAGCCCAGTTTTCAGGTTCGGAAAAAGTCTGAGGCGGTCAAATGTGAATGATCTAGATGAGAAAGAGTTAGACTTGTAGTTAAAGAATCTTTGTCACTGAAACAGTCGAAGTGTGTACATGTGCATTATCCTGACGGAAAAGCTCTTGTTTCTTTTTTTTAAGTTGGGCGTTTTGCCCAAGTTTAAGTTTTGTGTTGTATCGTGCAGTTGATCTAAAAGGAATGCATAATATTCACTTATTATCGTGTTACCTCTTTGAAGATAATCAATAATAAGAGTTCCGCTGCAGCCTCAAAAGACAGTGGTTATAAAATAGGAACCTGTTCATTGATCTGTAATCCACTTTTCCCATGTTTTAAAAAAGCAAAAAAAGGAATACCAACTTCGGAAATCTATTAGATTATTTTCTTGTGCCGTCCTCTTTCGACACACTAATTAGTGATCCGCCCAGGTATATGTAATACTGTAAAAATCTTAAGTTTACCTGATGATTCGAAACAACGGCATGTAACTGTATAAGCTGTGAGCTGTTTTGCTCCATCTTGTTGGAATAACAAAGCATCATTTAGTAATCGCCGTCTAATCAGTTCCGGAATGAGAAACGTTTGTAACAAGTTTATGTAACGCTCGCAATTGACCGTTACAAAACGGTTGTTTTCATACTCAAGAAGATAAGGACCAATGATACCAAATGGTCGTACACCACACCAAACAACGAGCTTTGGACTATGGAGATTCTTTGCAAATAATTCGCGAGGAATTACAGCTCCCAAATATCTAAAATTTTGTTTATTAACAACGCCATCCAAATTAAAATTTGCTTCGTCGGTTTTTAAAATATTGTGTATCGATTCTCGACACCGATTAAAAGATTCTTGACAAAATCTTAACCTCGCTTCCTTATTTCGATGGCTAAGATGCTGTGCCATTTGGTATTTGTACGGATGAAATTTTAAATGGGTGTGAAGGCTTCTGTAAAGACTTCCCTTGGATATTCGTAGAGCAAGTGATTGCCGATTAGCGAATCTGGTAGGACTTGTCGTGAAGGCAGCTGCCACTCGTTCAATATTTGCAAGCGTACGAACTGTTTCTTAGATGTTCAGGTTTTTTAATGTTCTGCACAAAACCATTTTCATGCCAATGATGAACCCATGTTATTGTTTTGCGCGTTGGCGCATTACCCCTATTATTATCACCAAACTACCATCGAAATGCAGGTGGAACTTCTTCTACTGAACCAGTTTTACTGTAAATTTCCACGAAAAACACACGTTGTTGCATTGAATAATCCATAATACTGAAAAATTTTATAAAATTTGACACAAATTGTAACATTTTGTTTGTGACACTGACGCGAATTTATGTTCAATAATTATTCGATTGGTTTGAGACAGGCGCCTACTCGCTAAAATGTAATCCCTAAACCTACTGAACTTAATCTTCCAAAAAAAAATCACATATTTCGTTTAGATTTAAATCGCATATCAAAATGGGTGGTCTAATATGGAGAACCCTGTAATTTCGTTTTATTTGAACGTGATATTACCTATTAATTAGGGACAATATATTCTTTATACGTGTGCATATTCTTTGTTGCTTCATTTCTTGATTATTAAAAACATTACTTAATATCGTTGAAATGTAATATAACAATAGAAACATTCATTTCTTAGAAGCTGACATACTTTTTATATCTTTTAAACCACCGAATGAATTATCGATTTAATAACAAATGGATTTAATTCGATTCTCATAGATCTTCAAGAATGCGCTCTTTTGCAATAATATGCACTATGTCAGATCGAATAATGAATAAGAAAATGCATCGGCCAGTTACAGTCGTTGTTTTTTCGTTGTTTCATTTCTCTCTGTCTATCTCTTAGTTTCTGTAGCTCAATATTTAAATCACGTACTCCTGAATGAAATGATGTGATGCAAATTCCAATAAATGAAACAAGTAGGCCATTTGTTATTTGCACGGCGAAAGTCAATAATCCTTTGACGCGTATAATCTACTTATAAGATATAATCGGATATTTTCAATTACACATTCTTTTATTTTCGGTAACGACAAATAAAAATGGAATGCAGCTTGTCCTGATTATGTATTACGCGAAGTATAAAAAGTAAAAGCACCGAAATGTTTATTTACAGACTTTTAGTAGTACCTGTTAATAAAAATTGTTACTATGTACTTTATCTTATTTATATTTACAATTTGTCTTATTTCTTTTAACCAATCGTTTGAGGACTAATATTTAATTGAAATAATCTACGGAAGAGTGTCTTTTGAATAAAATACTTATTTTAGGAAAAAATTTATTTTCCTTTTCAAAATAATTCCCTGTCAATTCTATAGACTTAGGCCAGCGAGCATTTTTTAAGCCGTTTAAAAAGTAATCTTTCGGAAATTCGGCAAAATAGGCACTCGTTGCGGCTATCACCGTCTCATTCGTCGCGAATCTCTTTCCACCAAGCAATTTTTTCAAGTTTGTAAATGAGCAAAAAATTAATGGAAACCAGATCTGATGAATATGGTGGACGAGGTAGTAATTCATATCCTAACTAGACAAATTTACCGGTTGTCATAGTGGATGAATTAAAGGGTGCGTTATCCTGATGGAACAAAACTTTTATTTTGAAAAAATAAGATTGTTCCTTTTTTGAGTTTGGTATCGAAATGTGTCAGTATGTCAGGGTAATATTGGCCGGTTACTGTGCTTTCCTTCTGTAAATATGTAAATAAAGATTACCATCTGGAATTCCAAAAATTCGTGGCGATAATCTTGTTGGCCAAACATATTTATCAGAATAAATCCATTGTTTGTTTCTGTTTCTGAAGCATAGTAATGTGTTTTGGTTTCACTTACGATGACATATCGACGAAAAAATTTTCTGAATATCGTTTGAATTTAGCCATACAGTCCTTTGAAATTATAAGATGAGTTGGCATTTGTTTAACAATAAACAAACGCGTCATCAACCTTGCAACAACAGGTGTTGATGCAAAATATTGTGTACTTATTCGGTTGAAATGTTTACCGTATTAGCTATCTACCACACTTTTATTCGACGGTCGCCCTTTACAATTGTATGTACTGTATTAATCATTTCTGGAGAATCTACCGTAAATGAGGGCTCCGAAAGTTCAGCATCCTATGTACTCATATATCCACTTTTGAAACATGTGAACCACTAATTTCATTGGTAGGACCATATTCATCATAATATTTATGTGACTTTTCTTCAGTTTCTTGAGCGTCTTGTTTTTCACGTTGAAAAATAATATAATGAACTTAACTGTAAATCAAAACCAATGAGTATTAAATCTCACATTACATGTAAATGTCACCTAATGTACTGCGTTAATTTCTACATTTCGACAAACTAAGTTTGTATCAGTATGAAGAAACGCTACAGTTCGCGTTAGGATAATGAAAAATTCGTGAAGTCACATCTATCCTAGAAAATGTGGATGCATTTCGCTCTTATTGGAGCTTGTCAACACACAGTATCCCGGACAGACATGACTTCTATTATAGAAGTGAAAAGTCATGCTTGTCTTCTAGTATAGATAGTTTGGGGGATGCTTTGTGTTAACAATAAGAGCGAAATGCTTCCACACATGCCAGGATAGATGTGACAAATTTTTCATTAGGAGAAAAATAATGTTTAACGCACTAAATTATTTTTTCTACATATTAACACATAAACAACGAATAATTTATTTAAATGATTGTTAAAACTTATCTATCTGACAGGTTTGTCTGAAAATTTAACAATAGGTTTTTAAAATATGCCTGAAGTCAGCAATATACCCATCACGGCGAAAGTGTTGCCAACTTGTGAAAATTCACTTTTCCGTCAGATGGTCTTCGTATTTTGTTTGGGTAGAAATACCAATAAAGAAAAGTACATAATTATTATTTCATAATATATATATATTGTGATGGTTCAGCTCATTCCTACAGTATATAAAGAAATTAATTAATTTATGTTGTCAAAAGAAAGCAATATCAATTAAAGAATAGTAATTAAAACGTAAATAATTTAGTAAATTCTATGTAAACATAATTATCTAAATTATCATACCGAACTTAATTGAATATTTTTATTTGCTTATTTATTTTATTTAGCCATTTAATAATTTATCATAACTTAATATCGCGTTAAGTCAAGTATTTTAAAGCTAATTATGATTAAAATATTTATATGCACATAATTTTGAACGTTACTGTTAGCTTAACTTTTGATTAAACTCCGTTAAAGTATGCAACCTTGATCACGTGATGGTATATAGTCAAATTGACATCATTTTATATAGAAATTTCTATTAATGGAATTCGAACGAAAAGAACGTAGTAATATTCAAAAAAATAATTTAATAAGATTGATAAAATTACTTTATTCATGTTATTTAAATTTATAGTAAAATTTTGCAAATATAAAATAATTATGACTAGATTCGTTTGGTAGTTATGACAAATAAACAAAAGTTGATTAGATAGGATTTTTTGCACTACTTGTAATTGAAACGATGCTTTTTCGACGTATCAATTTGAGAATTAAAAAAAACGCAATAATCATAATTTCATTAGAAAAGTTGCTTTAAATAAATATTTAAAGTCATTACCTTAATTGAAGAGTTTGCGAAGGAAAAAGTGATTTATTTTTTTATAATAATAAATATCAAGAATTATTCCGATTCAAAGCCAGTTAACTCCAGAAGTATTTGCTAAAAGGAATTACATAAACATAATTTAGAAAAACAAGAATGATTTAAAAGTGCTAAATTAATTAAAATTGGTTCATTTACCCAAGAACTTATCTAGAATGTGGGCCTTCGTAAAGAAAATCTTCCTATCCTAAAAGGAGTATCTCTATAGACAAACGTAAGCAGCTCCAGCTTCACGTATTACCTGAACACCGCTGAACCTTAATGTCCAATACTGCATGCTCTCCGTAAACAACAGGTAATTCCAGGTGGGATGAAATATGTATAACCTCCAATTTTTCATATTGTTTAACAATTACAAGTCGTAAATCATTAAAATCACGGTTATCTTGGGGTAAAATATAATTTTTAATCACAATATATTCGAATAATATCATTGTTATTATTATAATTTCTAGTATAACTTCCACTTTTACAACACAAGATTTTAATAACTATAAGAACATAGTATAGGCTCAAGGAATCCTTGAGAAAGGCATCATTAGCCGAAACATGTACATGTAGGATTGTTTTAAATATATAGTTTTTGAAGTAAAACC
Source organism: Melolontha melolontha (assembly GCA_935421215.2). NCBI lineage: Eukaryota > Metazoa > Arthropoda > Insecta > Coleoptera > Scarabaeidae > Melolontha > Melolontha melolontha. Next base: position 67,074,472 of record OW285238.1, read on the forward strand.
AGACCTTAAATCGCCTACAATTTGAATTTACCATAACATACAAAGGTCACGAAATATATATATATATATATATATATAATATATATATATATATATATATATATATATATATATATATATATGAACAAACAAAAATCCGAAGGCGATTTCACGAAGTTGTTGTCTACACAATTTTTTTTTTGGAACTGAGCATCCTGGGAATTCATCCTGCCGACATTTTGCTTATTTCAAAATCTTCGTGTAGAATTTTAAAAACACTAGTTTCTAATATTCCTATTTTTCTAGCATTAACTGAAACTTTTACTCGTCTGTCAGTCAACATCAAATTTTCAACTTCATTGACGATTTCTTCAGTTCGTTCTTCCAGACGTCTTCCACATTTTGGGTCATCATTAATTAATTCTCTGTCCAATTTGAATTGCTTACACCAAAATTTGACTTAGAATAGTACGCGCTATTTTCTACATGCTGCCAACTGCCACCATTCTCTCATGAATATTCTTCGGGCTACTGCCTTCTTTGATGAAAATTTCATGACGCTTCTCTATTCAAATTTCAAATAATTTTCTCTTCTTTAATCGAATGTAAAAGTAACAAATGTTAATCGACTCGAACCAAACTTGAAGATGGTCACAGAAAAAACTTGACGTAAGAAAATTGTCACGATAGCATATTGTTTTCATAGCTAGGTAGATGACGTAAAAAACTCTCCTCGCATATTAAAATAATCATAATCAGTGTGGTATTGTATATGTTAATAAATAAATAATACTAATAATTATAAATATGGCTAGAGACAGAAGTACCGTGGAAGCTGCAAGGAAGACACTTTAGAATAGATAGATTAGCATTTACCATTAGAGTTAGTTGTATTATAAAAGGTTTACATAGTAATATGCGGAATTCTAAATTGTGTTTTAAAATAGATAATTTGGGAATAATAAATCAATAAATTGTCGTTATTTCTACTACAAAAAGTAACTCGCGCATCTTTTAAATTGTTAACTTCGAAATTAACTACAACTATTTCAACATTGTATATAATACACTGCTCAACTTTTGAACTGGTACACTTATATAGTATGCAGTACAAGTAAACAAGCCTTTGTAGGCGTTAGCATGACTTCCTATACGATCAGGGCTGTGTTTCGGAATGCAAACAAATGTCTATCGAATAACATTTGCGACTCCATTGTTGTTTGTTGTTATTATCTGTCATAAATGCAGTTACTGAGCTCGCGGACGCTTATACTTTTATCAAGTTTTAAGAGAATTTTTGCTAATTTCTCGAATAAGTTTTAATGCAGAGTGGTTGATTGCATTTTAGAGATGCCTTCAAGGCGTTTAAGTATTGAAGAGATGAGCCATGCTCATGGAAATGCTTATGACTGGTGCATCGCTAAGAACTATTGCTGCCCATTTCAATGTGAGCCACAATGTGATCAGAGGAGTCCGAATGCGTTTTAGTGATACTGGATCTGTCAAACATAGACACGGCGGAGGGCGAAATCGAAGTACAAAAGTCAGAGAGGACCGTTTTATTACGGTTCAGTGTCTAAGGAATAGATTTCCTACTGCAAGAACACTCCAAATTCAGTTATGGAATGCAACAGGTACTCAAGTATCCACTCAACAGTGAGAAGAAGGCTCATGGGGTAAATTTAAGGTTCAGAACTTCTAAAAAAATTCCCATTGTTGACCAGAGCCCACAAAAGAAGAATGCTAGAGTGGGCACATCAACATGCAAAATGGAATGTTGAAGATTGTGGTCGTTGTTTATTCAGTGACGAGACCAGAGTGCGTCTCCATAGCTCAGATGGATGAGTTAGAGTTTGGAGAAGCAGAGGGGAACGCTATATTGAGAACAACGTGACTTACCATCAAGCTTATGGAGGTGGTTCAATTGCTGTTTGGGGAGGTATTTCTGAGACTCGTCGTACTGAATTGATTATGCTTGGAAATGCTACAATGAATAGTGGCAGGTATCTTAATAAGGTATTACAACCAGTAGTTTTGCCATTTGCTAATCAAATAGGCCATGGTTTTGTGTTTGTTGATGATAACGCGCGTCCTCATAGAACAAGACAAATGAATACATTTTTTGAAGAGAACAATATTACGCACATGGATTGGCCAGCGAACTCTCCAGATCTTCATACCATAGAGAACGTATGGGATTACCTGAAGAGGTTGATAAGATCACGAGGAATGGATTCAAACAATTACCATCAGCTCCGAACTGCCATTTTGGAAGAATGGCAAAATATTCCTCAGTATTACTTTCGGAATTTGATTTCCAGCATGCCAAGACGTTGCCAGAAGATCATAAGAGCTAGAGGAGGTCCCATGCATTATTAATCTTTAAGTGTTTGGTTATCTTTTCTTTCAAAAGCAAACTTTTCTATAATACTAAAATGAAGATTTTGTTATTTTTCTGTTAAAACATTTGTTTTAATAGACATAAGTTTTATTCTTTTAATTCTTCGCCTTAAAAAGTATTTCCCAGAACCATATACTATCAATTAAGCAAGAATGTGTTGCTGAAAAAGTAGTAAATTATTATTTACATATGTTCTTGTAAGTGTACCAGTTCAAACGTTGAGCAGTGTATATAAAAGCAGAAGCATTTAGCGATGTAAATAATAATATGCGAAATGCTGTTACAAGATCAATTTTTTTTAATACAGTCCTCTTAGATCACAATGTTAAATCATGTACAAGTATGCGGTAGTAAAGAAACAGCATGGGATAAAATGGAAAGGAAAACCATATTAGCTCGTGTAAGAATGTTAAGAATTACTGTAATTTAAAAGTTATCGGAATCTGTTGAGGTGCTTGTCAAATAAAAGTACAGAATACAAAGAATCCGACGGTGATACGTCAAGTGAATACAGTAATCGTTTTTCTGTGCTTCGAAAAGAAAAAGAAAACAAGCAAATACTATTCTCTATATTACTTTAATTAAGATCGTGATTAGAGTACGAAATGGAATTTATGAGTAAAACACAATCTGAACCAGTTCGAACTAATTTTGGATTTTATCAGTAACTGTTCAACTTCGTTTAATTAATCAATATTACAGTACTAAATATCTTTCGAATTGCGGGCATGCGGAAAGCCACTAGCTATTTACATACGAAGTACAAATTTATTATCGAACATTGCAATTGCAAAATGTCATTAAATTTCTGTTTTGGAAGTTACTCTAACAATAACTAATATTGGGTTGACTCGACCTTTGCCTAATTCAATTCATATTAACCGCATTAATTAAAACAAAATGATATCTACACTAAATGTTTATTATTGTAATTTAAAGAGTATACACATTTCTACTCAGGCTAATTTACCCTAATAATACGTAGATATGTAAAAATGGGGATTCATGATTTGTGCTCATGCGACCAAGCTTAAATTCAGCAACCCAATTTTTAACCATTGAAGACGAAGGAGCGAATTCTAATAGTGTTGAATCCAGCTCTGCTTTGATTTTGGTTGGTGTTAAGGCATTCAAATGAAAGTATTTTAAAACTGCTCTCAACTCAGTTTTTTCCATTATTACAAAATAACACGAGACGTTCACTTTGGCGTACTGTCAAAAACAGCCTAATTGACAAATCGCTCTGTACTGTCATATTTAATCTTCTACAGAATTGTAAAGAAGATTCCTGCGAATTCATGCCGTCCCTGTGTTAGGCCACGTAGTTTCCAAACAATCCTAGTATGTCAATTTAATCTTACAAGATAAAAAAGAAAATCATTATCATTTCACCGAGTACTTCTGTCAATTTTTCAAATAGCCCAGTAGTAACTGAGCGATTCATTTATTATTCATAAAAAAATTGTAATGTTAAGATTTCGATTACACTAGTACAAGCCGCAAATACCTGTTTCAGTAAATTCCTCTCTTGGGCCTAGAAGAAAGAAGTTTTGCAATCCTTTTTGGAAAGAGTCAAATCCCTAATAAGTGCACTTAGTTTCGTTTACTTCTTCAGGTATTATTTCCGAGATATTGGTGGTAATATATTCTGTATCAAATGTACTGTATTATCCAACTTTCACCAGACCCAACCCTTTCCTCCTTAGAAAGGCGTACATCTAGTGGTGTTATGGGAAATCGTTGTAAGGATTGATCTATTTGCAAACTGTACAAATTGGATAAGTTGTTTTCTTTTCATTTTTCACAGAGAAGCCATTAGCATCAAATTTTGAAAAAATAGCATTCTTGAAAATATTTTTTTGTCTCCTCCCATATGACAGGTTTTATAAATGGATTGATACTTTTGTTCTATTCAGTCAATCTCGAAAGAAACACGAATCAAATATAACAGGTCAAAACGAGGCCTTATCTTGATGTGCCACAGAAAGATCGAAGTATAAGTGATAAATCTTGTTAGTGTTTGTTATAATTTTGCTTTGATTAGACTTTGAAGTAATCACCCAACATATAGCGAAAGAAATCTGAATAATTTTTACTGGTGGAACATTTTATAAAAAATAAATTTTCAATTTATATTACTGGTACGGTTCCTTCCGAGGAAATAAGAAACGATAAAATCAAACAGTCATTAAACCCTTTTTTATTTTAAATCACCTAACAAGGGGTCATTACTATAAGTAAATCCCACACTAACTTTTGAATCTTTGAATTCTTTCTGCGGCGCTCGACCGGCAGGCGTCTATATTAATTGTGCAAAATTTTTGATCTTTTCTGACTTGATATACGGCCTCATATAAGATAAGTTACGTAATCAGATTTGCAATCGGCATCCCAAAAATACCCCAATCTACCCGAAATTATGTGTGATAATTTTTTCTTATAGACGAGTGTTATTTGAGCATTCGTTGTTGGCAATTGTGAAAATATATCGATGCAAAACCGTTTCTGAATAAATAAGTTACTCGAAAGGAAAATCGGCTGTTAATTTATTGTAATATACAGTGTGAAATATTAAACTTTATACAACTGTGATCCAAAAAAACAGAGAAATGAGAGTAAGCCACGTTATTCTGTTAAGAATTTAAGAGATTCAAGGAGAATTATCAATTAAAATAGTCGAGCTACATATGGAGAATTAAATATTTTATGGTGTAAAACAACGAGTAAACGTTTTTTAAGAGCAACTTGTATAGAACTGCTAAAAAATAGGATTTAAATGTCACTAGGTAAATAAAAAATTAAAATCCCTTACCACAATAAAATTTAACAATTCTATATACGTATTTCGACAACAACGTTGTCATCCTCAGTAGAAAAAGCAGTGTAACACTTGAAATCACAAAAAACACACAACACTCACTGAGCGCTATATTGTACGGCTTCTCGTTTAACACTAAAATTTTAAATTTTAAAAACATGAATACTACAGAACTTACCTCATTGGAAAAACCCTACTTAAATACGTACATGGATTAAGAGACGATTAACCGATTAATGCTTTATTCTATAGAAAGGCCTTTTAGAAAATTACACAAAGGGGATACGCTAATTTACTATACCGACTTATTTGATTTCAAAATGGTTAGTGAATGAATTCAGAAAGTTACCAGAAAAACCAGTTAGTTTATCGGTCAATAATTCTTTAGAATTTATTCAGAAAATGAAAGATTGTCGTCTGGAAGATGGTGACATTCTGGTTTCATTCGATGTAACGTCTTTGTTTCCGTCAGTACCTATCCCAGAAACGTTAAAATATTTGTCTGACTTACTTCACAGCAATCACGTTGAAAAGGAAAAAATAAAAGAATATTTGCAGTTAACAGGCCTCCGTATGGCCCAAAATTGCTTCCAATTCGAAGGCAGGTTCTTTGAACAGCAACAGGGTACAGCCATGGGCAATTGCTTATCTCCATTTCTCGCGAATTTATTTAAGAGTCACTTTGAAATTGAGTTTAAAAAGACGGCCAGATATTTTCCGAACATATAGGTCAGGTATGTAGACGATGTGTTTGCAATTTTTGATACCGACAAGTGTGACTTAGATCATTTTGTAACAGAATTAAATTCAAAATTTTCTAGTATTAAATTCACGGTTGAAAAGGAAAACAACGGACGTTTACCATTTTTAGATAACTTAGTAATTAGGAATGACAAAAACTTAGGGTTTTATATTTACCGAAAAGAAACCAACGTCAACAGATTTATAACCGCAGATTCAAACCATACTTTTCAGCACAAGAGTGCCTCTTTCAATTTTCTTATCAATCGTTTGTTAAGCATGCCATTGACAAAGGATAGATATGAAAAGGAATTAACTTTAATTAAGAACATCACGAGCTACAACGGTTTCGATTCAGAAATAATAAACAAGCTAGGTAGTTAGAAAACATAAAGAAAGAAAAACAATTCAGGATTCCACATGTTTGCTACCTCAAATTGATTCGAGCAAAAAAATTATTAGCTTACCGTTTCACGAAACTACGAAAAACTTAAATAAAACCTTTAGACAGTATAATCTTCAAATAGCATTTCGGTCGAATAACTCCTTGAAATCTCTTTTAAGCAACGCGAAAGACAAAGTTGTGGTAAACAATAAATCTGGAATCTATGAAATAAATTGTAGGGATTGTGATAAGAAATATATTGGCCAAACAAAGCGTTCGATTCTATGCCGGAAAAATCAAGTGTTGCCCGACATATCCTTGAATCAGGTCACAACGTAACATCTGACAGTCTGAGATTAATAAAAAACGTCACTAGCCCCCGCGAATTAGATAGTTTTGAGAGCATTTTTATCTTTAAAAATAGGAATAACGTAATTAATGCAGATTTGGGTCGTATACCAGGTTCATCTTTATTCGAGTTAATTGACAGTTAGATGTTATTAAACTAAAAAAGATAAGAAACCATTAACAAATTAATCTAATTCTATGTAATTTTTAAAATTTCGGTTCGTTACAACATTAGCCTTTAACAGATATTATGATTCAATATTAATTTCAAATTGACATATATAATTTTAGATGAGTTTATATGGTTTCTTTATGTATATTAAATTAGGGTATCCCCTTTGTGTAATTTTCTAAAGGGCCCTTCTTTAGAATAAAGCATTAATCGGTTAATGGTCTCTAATTCATGTACGTATTTAAGTAGGGTTTTTCCAATGAGGTAAGTTCTGTAGTATTCAGGTTTTTTAAATTTTAAAATTTAGTGTTAAACGAGAAGCCGTGCAATATAGCGCTCTATGAGTGTTGTGTGTTTTTTGTGCTTCCCAGTGTTACACTGCTTTTTCTACTGAGGATGACAACGTGGTTGTCGAAATACGTATATAGAATTGTTAAATTCTATTGTGGTAAGGATTTTTAATTTTTTATTCACTTAAAAGCCACAGTCTCCGATTTTTCACTCATTAGGTAAGTTCAACTATGATTGTTATTAATTTTTAATTTTTTAATCCATATGTGAAAGAAAAAGCTTTGCTCACTCAGAAACAAAAAAGAAAACCAACTTTCTTAAGCAAGGGACATCAATTAATGGAACTCAATTTTGTGGAGTAATGAGCCGAGATTTGATATTTGCATTGGTGATCGTTAAGCCCGAGTTATAAGAAGCAAACAGGAAGTCTGCTCCAATAGCTGCCGTAGAAAACTAATCAAGTTTCAAGCTTCTGTTATGATTTGGATATTATGTCAACTAGAGAGATAGCGAGCCTGCTCATTTTAGAAGGAATAATAATCGCTCATAAATACATTAGCGTCCTACAAAATAACTTAGAACCCTAGAAGGAATGCGTTCAAATAATATTAAATATATGTCTTCTGCTTCTTCTTCTGTTTTGGGTTAGACGCCCGAATATATATGTCACACGAATTAACTTAACTGTAAATAAAAGCAGAAAAGATTTTGAAAATAAAAACTTTCATAAATTTTTGAACAAAACATTTGTTTTTCAGGGGAATCAAAGCTAAATTATAAACATTTATAATATTCGTTTCTTTTCTTAAAATAATATATCGGAATTGCAAGCGATAAATACACACCAATAATAATAAAAAACATCATCCAGACACCTCTAAACCAATAACAAAGAGACGCGAAGTATAATTTAAGAGTTAAATTTTACGATTTCCCATCCCATTAGCACCTATGATGCTATCTTATTATTAGATTCGTCTGTTGTGTAAACTTTCTTAATTAAGTCGTTAACGATATCTAGTTTTTGTAAATATTTATCATTACATTTATTTCATGTTGCTATTAACATTTTGATAATTAAATTGAACCATTATATCACTGTCTGACATTGTAGTCCTAAAAAATGTTTAGTCTCTAGTTGAGTAGGACATATTAAGTAAATTTTGATTGCTATATTCTTCATTCGGAAATATTACACCCCTAATAATGTTTAAACTTTATATAATAAAAGTTACCTTGGTTTTACTTTGGATTGCAATTTAGTTTGCAGTTTTCTTCTACTTCTTTCCTATTTCTACATTCTATAAAAGATTCTAATATGTGAACAAATATATCTATTAATTAATACATTCTCTGTAATGAAATTTCGCTAATCCCAAAAGCCATTTAAGAACTTAATGGTTATAATCCAACTTTCTCGAATTAGTTACCGAGTATTTTTACAAGAAATTTCGAGCGAACTATTAGAAGTGATGTTTTTACACTTACAAATACTATTACTCCGTAATATCGATATGATTTTTTCTAAAGCTATCGCCACCGACCCTAAAGGATAAACTATTCTCTTTTGCCACTGTTCGAACATCATCTTCTTAATCCAATTCTTAATGGTTGTTCGGTAATTTAACATTTTCTCGTAATATATTAAATTTCCGTTTACTTTAAACGTATACTGTAAATTATAACTTTTATTTTATACTTCTACAAATTTTAGAAACTTTGTCTTCTCTCTGTAAAATTTCGAATTCCGTCTTTGAAAAAATACATCAGCATTCATGAAGATACAGCTTTATAGAAAAGATATATTCGAAACGTCTTTTTCTTTTATTGGTAATACCATTTTCACTCAAATTGGACATTTTGTATTTCAAAAAAAAATTGTAAAATACTCAGTACTCTAGTAGAATAAATAATACCTCGCAATTTGTATAAAACAAGAACGTTTTTGATATTATCAAATTACGAGTGCTAGTGTCTATGTTTAAGTTGTTTTTGTTAAGCACGCCATCGGAGCTGTTTCAACTTATAGCGAAGACAGGTTAAAATACAGGTTCTCGTTTTACGGTTATATTCGTCCAATGAAAACCACTTCCCAAGTCTTATATCGAAACAGTAACAGGGATACCACATGGGATCCCTATTTGGTTGGCGTTCGTGAAGTTGTCATTAGTCAATGGGAAACGATAATTTTTTTAATGCTTTTTTATGCCTTGGCTGTATATGGTATGGAAAGCTAGTCTTTGTTGTGAAATTTGTCTATTCAGCATCATACACTGATGAGTCCATAGTATGGCGACACACGTGCCTGTATGTATGAATGCCAATTTTCGCATAAATATATACTTGTATTCTCCACGCTCAATTTCTAAAAATATTTTTGACATTTTTAAATATGTTTTCATATCATATTTATCTTAATTAGTTAGTTGAATATGTACTGTGCAAATTCGAGGTAACGCAGGTCAAGTCAATATATACTGACTTTCAAAAACCTTTTAACAAAGTTTCGCATCAGGTTCCGAAGCCAAAGAAAACAAGAAATCTTATCGACAGTACTTAAACTATTTTATGAATGCCACATTCACAGCAATTGATCGGTTAAATTCATTATGTAGTTTTCTAGTTTTCAAAACCTCTAAGTGTAACACTATGCTCCATAAATAAATATAAAACAATGCAACCTCACCAAAATTAGTTATATTGCATAGTCTTTTCAGGCGACACGCCACATTATTTTTTTCGATTTGGAGTATTTTCAATCAATGAAAAGACGCTGATTAACGATACTGAAGAAACACTAAGAAACAGATGATAAAACAAAATGACCTGGGTACTATCAGAAGCACATCACCGAAAATCAGAGGAACAATCAGACCAAACATCTATCACAGCAAAACATCACCACATTAAAAGAAAGCTGAAGGAAACAGTGTACATGGTGGGCTATAACATAAGCCCACCGAGCCTGAAAATAAAATACGAGTATATCTTGTGATCAATAATTAACGGCCGTATTAATAAATTGCCGGCGATCACACTACACAAGAAATTTCCAACACCTGCTTCAAAAAATTTGTTCCATACGCTTCGCTAAAAATTTAAAAAATGGAAAGACTAGTCAGATAATCTTTCCATTTGAGTTTGGCAAGAAACGGTTCTTTTTAGGGCCACACTGATGACGATAGCAGACGAACTGCCGAAACGTCGGATCACATAAATATTTCAAAAGATGGAAATAATCAAAATAACAACTCAAATAGCTGATAATATTGATACGTTTTTCTACTATTGAATTGAAGCAGAATCTTAATTAATCTAAGCAATTGCTATCAATGTTGTAGTAAAGGAGCTGCAGCAAATAATTTATCTATAATATTAGAAACAATATAGCAAATCTTTCATACATAATCCCGTTATTGCGTATATGAAAAATCGTGGGTACAATGATATATCTATTTATGAAAGTAGCCGAAATAACCATATTTTAGACATGAATTAAACTGTCACAATTATCAGAAAAGCAAAGGCCCCAAGACTTCAGGTACTTTTTACTTAAATTTAATTTAAATATATATTCAAATAGGAAAAAGTACATTTTTAATTTATTTTAAGAACATATAACTATTTGCAATAAAAAACGGCTAACCAATTTTTCATATTTCATCTTTTTTAATGCATTTTAAATATTAGATTTTGTTGACCTTTGTTAGTCTTATTACTAGATGTAGATCTCGGTTTCCGGGTTGGAACCGCGTCGAGTTAGGCGTAATTGCCAACGCTTCGTCCACTGTTTCAAGGGACATCTTCAGGGCTGTACGTAGATGTTCGTCGTTTCGCAGTAGCTTGAAGAATGCTATGACAGAGACCGGTACAACTTATATAGGGGGACCGGGTCAGATGGTGGCCTGCTATTGGCTGGGGACAATGAGCCAATGGCAGCGTCGTATGGGCGTGGTGATTCTTAGTAGAGTTCAGTAGAGTTTGCCACGTCGGATGTAACGTATAGCCATCGTCTCTATTGAGATTGCGGAGATGTTTGTAAATTTCAATAGATTCACGGATTTTCCTAGGGAAATAATGCGATTCACGGGACAGAAGCTTGACATCTTTGAATAGAATTTGATGACCGGAATTGAGTTTGTGTTCTGCCAGCGCTGAACCGGCTATATGTAACAGTCTAGTACAATGTTCGTGTTCGGACACACGCACGCCGACTGGCCGCTTAGTTTCGCCAATGTACACACTGCCACACGAACACGGAATGCGATACACTCCATGTGCTTGGAGCGGAGATATTTTGTCTTTAACCGAGTGTAAGAGGTCCGAAACTTTAGAATGGGGTCTGAAGACAGTTTTGATTTTATTTCTATGTAGAACCTCTCCTATATGATCGGTGATACCTTGCTGGCACAACGTTATGGTCACAAGGTTCTTCGCTTACCACCATATCATTGCGTTTTTTACGCTCCTTAGAAAATTCAAAGTTGATATGGTAAGAAGATGCTTTGAAAACCATTACATCAGAAATTTGGAAAAACACTATAAAATATACTGAAGAAGAGATACAGAAATGGTGGGAGAGGGAAGTTGTTATAGATTGTGAAGAACCTGGGGAATTTATTATCCATGTTAATACAGGTAGTGACATGGAGGAAGACACCATTGCATCGGATTAATAATATCTTTGTAATCAAATTTTATTGTATTATATGCATTTTTAGCTTGGATAGTTTAGTTTTTTTTACGTTTCCCCCTTTTTATTTATCGCTATATAATGTATATTAATTAAAGAAATATTTTCCATTTGAATTTGATTTTGTCATGCGAAACAAAAATTTGATTAGAAAATGAATTGGTAGTTACATACAAATAATAGGACAAAGTTCAAATAATTTTTTCACTACATTAACATATTTAAATTAAGGATCATTTAATTTACCTTAAGTAAAATATTCGCTCAATCTTTTAATACTGTAATGTTCAACAATTACATGAGGTAACATAACCTTCATATTATAAATTGTCATAAATCTCGTATACATTTTACAACATTGGGCAAAAGTATCAGTGACGTGATGCACTGTTATCGTGAAATTCCTATACCTTATATGAAATGGGAAGACCACTGTAAAATATAAATTTTGGTTTAATATTCTACGATCCACATTTTGCTTATTAAGTTGTAAATCACAAATAATTTTTTTTTCTTAGAATGAATATATTATCTAATATATATTTGTTGAATTTAAACTACTTTTTTTTTCACAAACGTTGAAAAAAGTAATGTAATTTTCAACGAAATCGTTTGTAACATGAAGCAAACTGATTCGGTGAAATTAAAATATATTTTACATGGAAATTTTTTAGAGATCTACATTCTCGAAATATAAATGAAATACAATGATTTAAAGTTTCAAAGTTTTATTATAGATTTACACTACAGCGTCGTTTCACCGCACTAGTTTCATCAGGTAGATGAATAATGATAAATTGACAATAGTACAAGTTATAACGAGCCATCGAAAAAATTCAAAATTGGAGTAGACTGTGAAATTGGGTTGATACTTTAAGCACTTCCACATAATGATATTTATTATTTGACATTGAAACTATAAGTTTGTGTCAAATTTTTCAAAACTCTTATTAAGAAAATTGTTAGTGTTTAGATGTAAATGGACAACATTTTCAACAATTTCTGTAGCTAATATGTAAATTTTAATTATTATTTCGATATTAAATCAATTATTTGTTTCCTTTTTTGTTGTAGTATCATTTCAATGCCATAAACTTTTTTTACAATGAAACCAAATGAAACTGTCAAGAATCAAGTAATGTGTCATTATATGGAAGTGGTTAAAGTACCAACCCAATTTCACAGTCTACTCCAATTATGAATTTTTTCGATGGCTCGTTATATATATATAATGTGTTCATTTGAAAAGTCAATCTAGGTTACTTTGAAATTTTGATAGAATAAAACGCAAATATATTAGTATGTGTTTGTTGTTCCGTAAACGTGAATCCAAATGACATTTGATAATGTCAATCACAAATATCAGTTAGTGCATAAAATAATCGTGCGTCGATTCTGGTTTAAATAAATTGCTTCTCAGTTTTAAAATGGCTTTCACTTTAGAACATAAAATTTTTTTAGTCCAGGCTTACTTTCGAAGTGGTAATAAAATTGATGGTTTATGGGTTTATTCAGTTCAAGATTACATGGTAGAATTTCAAGTTGAGTTTCCACATTTTGTAATAGATTATATACAATTTAAGAATACTTTGGATAGAACTTCAAAACTTTTTTCTGAAACTGGTAGTCTCTTAAGAAAATCAGGCAGCGGAGCATTTAAGAAACGTACACCTCAAGTTGTCAATCGTGTTGAAGAAATAATGGAAAATTAACCACAAACATCTGTTCGACATTTGAGTCAACAAATAAACCTTTCTGTTGGTACAACTCACAAGTTATTAAAAAAAGATATGCAACTTTATCCATACCGTGTAACAGCAGTACAAGAATTGTTAGAAATTGATTACCCACGTAGACTACAGTTTTGTAATTGGTTTGTAAATATGAGCAATAATGGAGAAATTTCGCAAAGAGTCATCTTTACTGATGAAGCATGGTTTTATAAAACGGGATACCTAAATTCACAAAATACAAGAATTTGGGGTAGTGAAAATCCACATGTAATTAATGAAGAATCGCTGTATCCAGAGAAAATTGGTGTTTGGGCAGCGATAAGCCAAAGGCGAATCATTGGGCCAATATTTTTTCAGGGAACGTTAACTGCTCAAAGGTACCGTACAGAAATTTTACAACCATTTGTCAATCAGTTGCATGACAATGAACTACAAAATGCATATTTCCAACAAGACGGAGCACCTTGTCACTGTACTGCAGAATCTTTGGATTATTTAAGAGAATTTTTTGATGAGCGTATAATTAGTCGAAATACTGAAATTGCCTGGCCTGCACGTTCATGCGATTTAACACCTTGCGACTTCTTTTTGTGGCCTTATCTAAAAAATAACATATTTCGAACACCTATATTGAATTTGAATGATATGCTACAGAGAATCGAACAGAAATGCATGGAAATTAATAACAAGCCAGTAATGTTGCAGAATATCATCAGAAATTTTGAACGGAGGATTTTAAAGTGCATTGATCTTGAAGGACAACATTTTCAACATTTGTTATAGTTTTCAATAAATACCTATTATTTGTTATTTATTTGTATGTATGAAACTGTCAAAATATACGACTTCGTAGGTTAAGTAGTAAATTTTAATTTACGACATACTTCAAAATGTTCTCAGTAAATCACATGCTACTAGATTGACTTTTCAAATGAACACTTGTTATATATATATATATATATATATATATATATATATATATATATATATAAATATAATATCTTCGTGACCATGGTATGATAAGGTAAACTTAATAAGTCGGCGATTAAAGGTCTGGTTTACTTCAAAGTATATATATTTAAAACAACCCTACATGTTTCGGCAATACGCCTTTGTCAAGGGAATACAAAATATAAATGATTTATATTTCCAACGATTCCAACTAATCGTGTTATTAGTTTTGTAAGCTATGGTACTCCTAGTAGTTTTTTTAAATTAAATTGCTAATTTTACCTGAAGTTTTACCAATACAAGTTAAGGAAGAATACTGTACCGAATCCTTTATTTATATTTGAGGATACATCAAAGAGCGGATATGTGCTTTTTGTTAGTGTCGGAGGATATTGATGATAATATTATATGAATAGCCGTTATTTGTTGCAATATTATTATGTGTATTTACTAGTCTATGTATCTTAATTTTATACGCGGCTAGTTTGTGTTTTAAAGGATGATAGGAAAAGGCGTGTATTATCTGTATGTGTGGGCTTGTATTAAATAGAAAATTTATGTTTTTTATCATCATTCTGTGAAATAATAAGGTATAGAAAGTTAATTGAACGGTTCTTCTCTATTTCTAGAGTAAATTTTATATTCTGATGAACATTATTTATATAATCAAAAAACATTTTTAATTTTAAATATTTCTTTCTACATTTTACAACGCTAATTATTCGAATTTTTTAATTGAAAAAATTCGCCCATAAGCAGGATTCGAACCCATGTCAATGGTTTGCCGGACCATTGCTCTTATGACTAAGCTATTAAGGACTGTGGTTCCGAATACATTGGGAGCGCCTTAAGCTACATTAAGAAAACAGATGCTAATATTCTTGCCTGTAGTCGGCACTTGTTGCAAATCTTGTTGCATTTTCGCGAAGTAATGTGAATATAAATATTGCTCTCTACATTTTACGACGCTAAATATACGAATATTTTAATTGACAAAATTCGAACTGAGTTCGAATCCTGCTTAAAGAAGAATTTTTGATTCCTAGAGCAAATAATTTTCGTCTTTTAGACATGGAAAGGCTATCTTTTCAATATGGTAAGCCTTACATAACCGTCATTGCAGTTGGATGGAGTAAAAGAAAAATCACGGTTACAATGGTGCACCGGGTATTGTAAATTTTCGTATTGCATAACGTAAATTTTAGCAACATTCAATTGATACGCGTAGAAATAAAGCAACCATTGGTTTTGAGACTGTGTTCTGCTTGTACACACTATAAAAAAAATAACATGAAACGTCACAAATGTACACTAAACTTTTCAGGACTTTGAATTGCTAGATCCAAGAAGGCTTATTGGAACATGTCGTTATTTACCTTATTGGTAAAGATATTCTTACAATTAATTATCAATTCAGTATAATATATTTGTATTAATTTGTATAAATTTCAGGTGATTGTAACTGGAGTACATACGCCCGTATAGTCTAAAAAGTACTACAGAGGCGAGATGTATATAACTCGATGCGAAAGCGATAAAATGCATAAATTAACAAATAATAAGAAATATTCCCTTTTATTACGCATATTGTTAACCATTGTTTCAGTTGAATAGTCGATTAGTAAATACATTGTGACTACTTAATTTTTCCTTAAATATTACTTCTATATACCGCAATATTGACTTCGCGTAAGCATTTTAAAGGCATCTTTCTATTTATATTGTGTACAGTGTATGCCACACTGTGCTGAAAATGTGTGACACAATATACACAAACGCCAAAGTTGTACTTATGTTTTAGTAAGTTATCACTAAATTAATTAAATAATTAAGAAAAAAATATTAGAAACTATTATCAATTCCTACTTAATAATAGATATATTAAAAAAAAATTAAAAATGTCAAATAGTTGAGAATCAAACAAGCGTATGTAAAGTAAATTGCAAAGTTATTTATGTATCCAAAACTGTCAACACTAATGCTAGAAGCCATCTGACATATCAGTCGTAACGTTTAACATTTTCGACTTTTGTGATTTAAAAAAATCCAAAAATCGATTACTGTACCAGAAAACATCAATTATGTGCGAACTAATAATTTAATAATGCAAGATCGTCATGGATTCCATGAGATTCTGGCACCGTTAGGTACTAGCATGACAAGCATAAATAAGATATTGCATAAACATTTAGCCGCGAAAAAGATTTGGTGGCGAATAATTTGACTATTGCTCAAAAAAGGGGTCGTATCGATTAGTGCAAAGAAATGCTCAAAAAATACGATCGAAGTGCATCAAAAGTCGTGTATATGATCTAAACAGGTGAGAATTTTGGATCTATGCGTATGAGCCAGAAAGTAAGTAGTAGTGGTCGGTGTATGTGTTCCAAAATGAGTAAGACCCAGCAAAAATTGTTCGCGCAAAAAGCATTTCGACGCAAAAAGTCGCCTGTTTTTTTTGTGGAAAATTGGACATATAGCTACAGTACCAATAGAGGATCGTAGAACGGTAAATTCTGAATGGTACACAACTACCTGTTTCAGGGAGGTTTTTAGTGAAATAGGAAAAACCAACCAGCGACGCAAGATCATTCGTCGCCATGATAATGAGAGCTCTCACGCATCGGCTCAACAACTCAATATTTGACAGGTCAAAACATTGAATTGATGGATCATCCGCCATGTAGCCCTGATTTGGTTATACAATAAACGCGGTCAGCGACTTTTGACGCCCGAAGATGCGGTTGATGCGTTCAAAATGTTCAAATGTTCTAGAATAATAATAATCTAATAAATGTTCGGAATACATAAATAGCAACCACTCGTGTATTTCGATTACATTCGAATCTGAATTTTCTTATAAATATAGTATATTCTAGTTATCAAAATATTTACAATTATGGATTTTTTATAAAAACAAAGTCAAAATATACATTTATGAAAGAAAAAATTTAATTTTCCGTGCTCTTTTGGACTTGTTTTATGAAACGCAAAGAGAAAAAAAATACATAAGTTTTCGGATAAAACGAAACTATACTAATATTGATTAGATTTTCAACAATTAAAATATTTTCTTATAAAAAAAGAAATGCATTTTTCAAAAATTACGACGTTAGTTTAATATCGTATATAAAATAAACCCATAAACAACTATTTAATTTCTTTCTCTTCATTCGTTTTAATTTTAGATATTGCTTATATATTCAAAGATGATTTGACTGGAAGTAGCAGTAAAGCATCTTTCGATAAAATTTTATATTCCAATTCTGCACTTCTGGCATAATTACAGCTGAAATTTGGTTATTTGCTAATATTTGAAAGTGACAGCGATGTGAATAAAGTGCTTAAATGGAAAACTTTAAAATGCATAATCTAGCGTTTGCTTTGTAATTAAATATTTCAAAGGACAATGGGACCGCACGCTACAATCCGCGGGATTGCACAATTTAAACGTGGTAATATGAGTGTCGAAAATTATGTACAATCACAATTACGAAAAACTGCATCAACTCCGGAAATGATTTTTCGTTATTGATCATTTCGGGAGTTATAAATAACTAACGATACTGTCCTGCACGACTAAGGAATTGACGTAAAAAAAAATCGCATTTTAAAAGTATATATGTTCAAGCTATCAGCAAGATGGATGACGCGAATTTTGATTGTGGTTAAACGAATGCGAAAATCAAAGATAAACTGTTTAATAAATGCCAAGAAGATTTTCAGGAAAACTTGTTATGCTTTCACCACTATGTTTCTGAATTCAAAAGGTAATCTCAAATACCGGATACATCATACAATGTTTTGGGAATCGAATGGCATTAATTTTCATAGACTATTTTGCAAAGAGACAAATTGTGGTATACCGTTTTAGTAGACAAATAGAAGAAATCATATTCAGAAAGAAGACTGAATGAAATCAGTCATAAAAAGGTCTCTTTCATCATTCCCACATCAGTCAAGTTGATTGCGAAAAATTAGATTAATTAAGATTTTCCGTTGCACCAACTCTATTCGCCATAATTGGCTCCAGACTTCTTTCACTTATTCCACAAACTCAAACTTTCATACTGTAAACAAGTTTACTGCAGTAACGAAGCAGTATTTCGAAGATCTTGAGATAGATCATTACAAAAAAGGCATTATGGCATGTCCGGATTATAATTAGTATATACGTTTAATTTCATTATATATATATTTATTACATTTAGTTTATCTTTATTTCGTCACTGTTGCAATAAATTATTCAAACGTTTAAAATTAGAAATATATTTAATACTTTGGAAAAACCTAAGAGAAAACCATTACTTTCATTTGTAAAGAATTTATTCTCCATGTTTGTTTGTAGATGAAATTAATTAGTATTTTCAATTGTCAAGGGATTAGGTAAATATCACATCTTAGTTTATAATTATCAAGTAGTATCAAGTGGCTGTACCTTTGTTGTATAAGTATCTTATTGTCCTATGTTTATAGATTAGTTGTTAACTAAATTAGGCGTAGGGTTTTTCCGGTTTGACCCGTAATATGTTTCGTCATTTTTATTACTTTTAATTTTATTGCTGTTCACTCTCTTGCGATCTCTTTAAGAACGCCGAATGAGCTTAAACCATTTCTTTTGTAAGAAAAGCAGTTCCGCCTTCACTTTCAACGAGAAAGCATCTCTCACATACACATTGTTTCTGGATATACAAGATCATTTATGTAAATAAAATAACAAAAAAATACGTAGGTGTTTTTAATATAATGTATTAAAAAATCATAGTTCTCACGGCCTTACAATCCGTGATGAATGAAAAAATTAAGGCCACAGAATTCTACATGGCACTACAGCATCGTTGTTCCAAGCGTATTGAAATTTTCAGTCGTATCAAACTTATAAATTCCATATTTTACTTCACAATTTATTTATTTAGAGAACAGTAAAGACCACTTTTATGTATTCGAGAAATTGAAATTAGAATAACGTATGAGAAAAAATATATTCCGTCAATCCTAATAAACTACTACTACATCTACAAATTTTAAAAAATCAGAACTATTGTAACACAAGTAGGTTTATTTGTGATGCAATATTGTAATTTCTGAAATGCTTTTGTGATATTGACTGCCATTTAACTGCATTTAAATAAATTGACAAAAGTAATTTTAAATATTAATTAATATTATTAAGGTCGAAGCGTTTCAGTGGGTAGATGATTATACTAGAGATTCGAAGAGCTCGAGTGCCAAACCGCTGACACCTTGCAAAACATATTTTTAGGAAATTAATTATTACGTTGTTGAAATAAATATAATAAAACACGCATTTTTCAAATTCATCCCATTATTAAATTAATAGATGAATTTTAATTGGTAATATTCTTATATTATTACGAGTATTATGACAGGTAAATTAAATTAATTAAAATGGTGGAACCTCTTATTATTTCTTGCAGTAAGTACTAAAATTAAAATGCCATAGTAACGACAGGGTTTATTTCTTAATCGAACGTATGTAGTAAGTAACTCTTTCGCGAAATAGACAAGAAAATCGGTAAACCAGAAACGCAGATTAGGGTTAACGAACTCGGTTTTTGTTCTCGTTCATCCTTTTAGGAAACGTGCGCACAGCCCTTTGCTTGGAAAGTGCTGCCGGACACGCACAGATCGAGAAACCGAAATGATTAATCGTCTGTCGATATCGTTTTGAGTTCAGTCTTTCTCCCAACAAAATCTCTTTCTGTATGCTGTTCTTTTGGAAGACCGCAATCACTCATCATAGATTATGTATAGGTGACGGGTCGTGTTCGAGTTTCGGTACTATGCGGCAATGTCAGCCATAATTTTACATAATAAACGTCCAGCAGATAAGATCTAATGCAGATATCTATGTCCCCATACAATGCAAATAAAGTGAATAATGGATGGACACTGTACTTCTTTTTTATTAATTCACGTTAACGTACCGTTTTCTTCAGGCCTTCATCGTTAATAACTTTACAAGCTTAGGCAGAAATTTGTGACATTGACTGATAATAGCAGTAAAATATGATTTATGATAATGTTTTTATTTCTTGTAATACACACGTTTACATAGCTTGTAAGTTTCCTATTGAAATTATTTGCATCATACAGTCAATATTGCGATTATATCAATATTGCAAATTGTAAATATTTTGCATCGGGAAATCGTATAATTAACAGTAACATTGATTATAAACGCCCATCATCTGCTAAATATATAACAATAGACTACAATTAAATGTACTAACAAACCATGGAAAAAAAGTTTTAAGTGCGTATTATAGAGGGAAATTCAATTATCCGGACCTCGATTATAGTAATGAAATTATCCGAATTAATTTTTAAAAAATATTTGGAATTGTTTATAACAAACAACTAGTTTTATTTAATCAAATTAAGTTTCGCATTACAATAAAGCAAAAATCTAAAAGAGTAGGTACAATACGGAGAATCTCGCGTGTATACGAACTACGTATTATCATAATTCCATCATATGCCGACAGCAATTTCTTACATATACGCAAACATTACTTACTTACAGAAGACATGTTGAGTCTGCTGAGGAGGCACAATACGGAGAATCTCGAGTGTATATTATCGTAATTCCATCATATACTGACAGCAACTTTTTATGTTATATTGTATGTAAAAACCCTGGAAAGCCGAATGTCTATATTGAAAATTAGTTCCCACAGTTCCCACATCGCTTTCTTATAAGTTAAAGCTCCATAAATTATTTGCATTTTGTTTATTTTAGTGTTTTGATTGCATACTAATATTTTGTATTTTATTTAATCATTGTATTGCTACAGTTCAATTGAGAAGGTTTAAATAAAACTCTGTGAACGTCTTTAAAAATCGTTACTGGTTTTATTCTCCGACTTAAAATATACTCTAAATAACTAATGCAACTCTCGATTATTAGTTTATACACTTTGCTAATTCAATCAATATAATTTATGTATACATTACTTACAGCAGCTATTTAGAATTTGCTTTCATAATTTCATTGCAAACTGTAACGCTGTTACTTAGTCATTAAATTTTGGCTGAGTGATGGCGCCAAAAAATGTGTTGCTTTAATAGTGAAGGAGAAAGTTGTAGTCGTTCAGCACCTAGTAAAAGATAAATCTGGAAGGAAATTGAGAATGACGCATTCTCACTGCGATATTCATTCTTACAACATCGCAGTTGAGAGCACCTACGTTAAATACAGCGTAAACACGAACCCGGAAGAAATGGCCGGAAGATATATCACCAAAACCGTAACGAATATAACTCTGAAGAATAACTTCAAAAGAAGATGTACGCCGCAGCAACGACAAGACGCAGAAATTATCATTAGCCAAACAACCGACGAAGAAGATATCCAAAACCTTCTACAAAGGCAACCACAGATATTCATCGTCGATCCCGTCCAGCCAACATGTGAAATAGAATTATTAGTATCGCCCGAAGAAAATGAAGAAGAAGAAGATACAAGCCCGGCAAACCCGCCCGACAACAACTCGGATCACATAATCAACGTCCAACTCCAAAACGATTTTAAAATGGCGAAGAAAACGGCAAAAAAACAAAAAACAGACCACGCAAATACACCTATCGAAACAAAAAACGCATACAGTGTCCTCGAGAAAACAATCACCGAGGAAAAAATGGAAGAAGAAACTGAAATCACTCCACAACCTTCAACTTCATACAACAGCACTCCCAGGGTAAGTGATAAGACACACACTACACTTAACACAAAAACTGAAACAAAAAAAGTACACAAAGTCGCACCAATTATCATAATCGAAAAAGACAAATGGACATACATACGACAATTACTTAAAACTAATAACATCAACACGACAGAAAGCAAAATGGTGAAACCAGGAATTCACATAGAACCGACAACTGACGAAGACTACAGAAAACTAAAACACACTCTAGACAACGAACATATACAATACTACACTTTTCAATTGAGAAGTGAAAAGACATTAAAGGTGGTGATGCGTGGCATTTCCACCTTTATCACCGAAACTGACATCACAGACGACTTGACGGACCAAGGATACCCGACTTTAAAAATCAAACGGATGAACGGCAAACACGGAATACCAGCACCACTTGTATTAATCGAACTGACGAGACAATACAAGTCAATCTACAACTTACGCGACTGCTGCGGACTGACGATCAAAATAGAACAACTAAACAAACGGACTGACACTATACAATGCCACAAGTGCCAGACTTTCGGACATCACCAACGGAATTGCAGCATTAACTACAAATGTATGAAATGCGGAGACGGACATTCGACACATCTATGTACTAAAACAAAAACAACCCCACCAAAGTGTGCAAACTGCGGTGGTCCTCATCTATCCACTTTCATTAACTGTCCCAATAACCCAAACAATCCTACAAATAAAACCACACCTCAACCTAAATACGTACCAGCACCACCCCCAACAAGTAATCCATGGACACAAAGACAAAACAAGACAAAACTTAACACAGTTGACGAATTAGCACTTGCCTTAGGCAATATGCTAATAACACTACACTCGACTAACGCAACAAACGAACAAATACAACACTTCGTTACACAGACACAGACAATAATAACACTATACAACAAAACACATTAAACACACACAACTGAAACGCAAAAAAAAAAAAATGTAAACGCGACTGACGCACAGACTGCACAAACAAAACACGTGACAACAAAAACAAACACAACAACGCACGATATTAATCAGACACAAACACATCACAACCCTGGGAGATACTTAACAACGGAGTGGAAATGGAGGCAATCTTCGACCACGATTCAAAATTCAAAGACTCATGAAGAGAATGACGTTTACACCTGATTTACACAGAAACGTTATCAAGGTTAGTCGATATACGGATCTATATTTTCAGAAAAGGTTTCAATATTTAAGAAAAAATAAGGAAACTTTAATTTAATTTCTTGAAAGTCTGCAAGGCAAAGAATGGTTTTGTCTACAATTTGGATAAAATTTACCTTTACTACAAAACTTAGTCTTAGGAATTGGCTTTAAAAAAATAATTTACGCCACCTTTAACTCACGAGCTTCGACTGCTTATGATTTGGAAATCAAGGAGATAAAAAGCTTCCCTTGTACATGAACCAATAACAAGCGTAGATAAACGTTGTCAAGTCTCTGCAGTGGTACGACAACATATTTAAGAGAAGTATCGGTAAAGAGGGAAAGATTTTATTGCTCTCCTGAAACTTTAGAGAGAGAAAATATAAAGATTGCTTTCCTAGCATAAAATATAGTAAGTCTCATACAAACAATGGAGGTATTAGAGCACATGAAACACAATGGTCGAAAAACAATGGAAATTTGCGGAGTTTAGGAGGCACCCTGAGGAAACCAGAAACTTGAGAAGATAAATATTAGAATTCATGACAAATAAATGTACAAGCTAACAGAGCAGCTAAAACACAATTAATAGGGTAGACCTTACCTTCTCCACAAATTGTTCTTTTGTTATCTCTACTTCTTATAGTTTACTTATTTAATATTTTATATTTTCCGTTCTTTCTGTTTTTTTTTTGGCAATGCATTGTTGTCAATAATCCATTATTCTTCGTTATCTGCTTGTAAAATGAATCGTTGGTGCTGTGTGCTCTACTGTAAACCCGGTAACGGTCAAATGCATATATTTTCATTAGTCGGCTTGACTGACTAGGTAGGTCACTAGATTATGAACCTAGCGAAGCAGATACGTTGTCGGCTATAGTCTCAGACGTCTGTGGCTTTTTATCAACACCAGTTTGATCTAACCTGACAAAAAAAGACCATCTGGTAGTAAAGTTTAGGTAAAAGTAGATTCTAGTATGTATTGATGGATCATAGGGATATAATATCACTAGACTTAACTATCACAACGTCTTTATTTTGATAAAAATTATTTCGAAAACAGCCAAATAAATTTATATTTTGTACTTAGTACAAGCAAATTTCAGAATATTTAAACAACATCACATACATCTGCCTCAATTGTGGTTTGCATAACATGTGACCAAGGTTAATTTATGAAAAAAAAACTAGTGAAAGTTAACATAAGACCTGTAAAATAATATTCCTAATTATATGTAAATTAGAAATTAGACTGAAAAAGTGATTTCATGTTAACGACTTAATATCGACTCCAAATATTCATGTTCTAACTGGAATGCCATCTCTAAGATTCTTCTATAGTACTAGTTTGATACTATGTCGTGTATTTTTCTAAAATTGCCTATACATGTACTATCAAAGCGACCATAAATAATTGTTAATTGGTATTAATTTTGGCTGGCGTGATTACTTTAGTTTCACTTTCACTGCTATTTTTAGGATGTTGTGGTAAAAGTATATTCTATAAGCCTTTACGTTGGACACCAGTAAGTCCAGGTACTTGAGCAAAATGCTCTTTGTGTCACGATCTAAATTCCATTTTCTAAGTTCTGTATTCTCGATAAAAGCCATTATCCTCCTCAAGGGAAATTTGAGTACCCTCGTAGGATCCAATCCACGAACTAATTTCTTAATCTCCTACACCAGGCCTCGCTAATCAAACCCATGCTGTATAGATGCTCCCTTAAAAGACAATGTCGGGTTATCAAGCTGGCGATTAGCTTAATTCCTATTTTCTTGCTTCTAATTAGGTTAAAATTTAGCATTCAGCTAAAGCAATTTCCGTTAGGCTCCATTTTTTTATGTTCTCTTTCTAGCCATGAACAGATATTTCTTCAGATGAATTCCAAGTAATTCCACATTCAGAGTTTGATGCTATGAAGATCTCGTTTGAGTTCTTCTTGATCAGCACATAGACTATCTCATTGTCTTTTATCACATCATGTCCTCGTACCCATATTGCTTTATGCAGCATGTCTATTGAGGACTAGCTTACATGTTTAGCTAGTTTCGATTTGGTAATTAGATTCAAAATTGCCTTAATAATTGTCTGGCTGACAGTGGTTATGTTGATTCTTCTTTTTGTGCCGCCAGGTTTTCGTAGTAAAATAATATTAAAGATGTGTTTCATAACTCTATAATATAACGTGTGTATAAATTGTCGCAAAAGCTACACGCAGCGACGTTCTTCGTTTGGTTCTGAATAAAAAGTCTTAATGTTAAAATGTCGTATCATGCTTCGTTTGTTTTCAGTTGAAGTTCACACTTTTAGTGCGTAACTAACCTTCGCTCTTCGATATCTGTTAATAGAGATAGATGCAATTTAGTTTAAAGAAAAAATTTTTACTAGTATTATTTCGTAAACGTTTTCTTTTTGATTTAAAAGCTTGTTTTAAACATTTATTCATTAACGTACTTCCACGAAAAACACATTTGGCAACGTTTTAGAACAATAAGTTTGTATTTCAAAGTGAGTTCAATCAAAATCATTACTGTCAAATTTTGACATTTACGAATTTACGAAGCATGATACGGCATTTTAACATTAAGATTCTTTATTCAAAACCGAACGAAGAATGTCGCTACGTGTAGCTTTTGCGACAATTTATACACCTTATATTATTCATTATGTTATCGACATAGGAAACAATCAGCATAGTATTGAACTATTTTATGGTTTATCCAAAGCATTTTAGTTGATTAGCCATGATTTGTATTCTGCAAAACGGAGACCTATAAAATTAAGAGCGCAATAAATACTAAGCATTCTTAAATTATACTAAAACACCGAGAACACACGTAATATAGGTACTTATTCAAAACTTTGTTGTGATAAAATAAACTCCTATAACTATAGTAACATATACTAGCGCCCCTCAGGTCTTATTTTTGATATATGCCAATAATCTATAGTTCCAAAGTGTTCGATATGAAAAAAAATATATCACAATATGTAGATGACACGAATGGTGTACTTTTTTCTGATACCGTAGCAGGCAAAAAAAATAATTACTAACACAAATAAGACAAAGTCATTAATTTTTTCGAACATCACGGAGAGAAGCAGAGTGGAATTGATTTGCTTTTTTCTATTTTGCAAATGCTGAATCTCGATTACGTTACGCTATTATATTTTAGGAAATCAGAAATTAGAGAGTAAAGCATTCGAATAATAGATACACAATTTAATATGAGTTAAGAATTAATGAACCATGCGTGCATGTGCCGAAAGGGGAGCTTATATGGATTTAATATTTAGCAGTAGATTAAATTTTACTTATTTCTTTTTATAACGTATTTTATGTAACATCATATACATCCTAGAATATTGTTTTAATGATATTAATGGTGAACTAGATTAGATTCAACACATAATTAAATATTCTATTATTATAAAAGACAACAGGATATACCACAACGGTTCCAGTACAGTCTAACTGTATATATAAAATGTGTCATGTTAAAGCTAAATTTCTATGTTATTAGTCTATGTACTTACAAATATTCATGAAACTAAACAAAATAAAAGTATAATAGTTCTCATATAATAGCCTTATCAGATCTATAAAATCAATGCAATGTATTAGCTTCATTTAATGAGCAATTTGGTTTATCAATATTTAGACAAAGGATTTAAATGAATGGCTATGATATTCAGTAGCGAGTTTCTACCGTATTTGCTATGATATCTAATGTTGAAAAGGTCTTTGCTTATTAGTAGACTGCGGAACAGACGCTATCTTCTAACAAGCCATGCAGGCGTAGAGACAGAGTCGGTTTCGCTTATTAATAAGATTGATGCAATATTCGCTCGTAGCCCTGATTTTAATGTCCTGAAAGGCTTTTGTAGTAATGTTCAAAATACGGAAATCGGTAGATATATTAAATTTAATGATTATTATTTCTATGCGCCACTCACTAACTCTGATGTTGAACGAAGTTTTTCTATATTTAAAGACATACTGTCCAATAAAAGAACGCACTTTACAGTACAAAGTTTAGAATATATTGTAATAATTAATGTGAATAAAAAATGTTTACTGTGGTGTGACAAAGCATTCACCTTAATTATAGGTGCTATAATTAATTTCAAGTTTATACTTTTTCAATATTTTGGATTTTTTCACTGTATAAAGTAAACGCATTTTGTGCATATATATAGGTACAGATAAAGATAATTATGTATTTCGTGACCTTTGTATGTTATGCTAAATTCAATTTGTTGGCGATTTAAGGTCTGGTTTTACTTCAAAATGTATATATTTAAAACAATCCTACATGTTTCGGCAAATGATGCCTTTTTCAAGGAATATCAAATATAAATGACTGTATATTAATGTCATACTTATACATTTGTAGTTGCCATGGATAAAATTATTCAAAGATACATTCCAATTCAATAATAATAAATCATGCCTTAGTATTCTAAAATAAATAGAAAACAAAAACAGGGAAAAACAGGGAAAACAAGACTTGAGTTATTATATATATATATATATATATATATATATATATATATATATATATAGTAAAAAAATATATATAAAAAATATATATTTTATATCCTTGACAAAGGCATCATTGCCGAAACATGTAGGGTTGTTTTAAATATATATACTTTGAAGTAATAAACCAGACCCTTTAATCGCCGACTTATTAAGTTTACCATATCATACCAAGGTCACGAAAATATTATATATATATATATATATATATATATATATATATATATATGTATATATATAAAAAAATAATTTAAATTCGGGGAAGCGGTCTGTCAATTAACAAACTCCTTTATTAAATAACCCTATATTTCGCAACAGAATTTGTTGCTTCTTCTGGGGAAAAAAATGTAGAGTTGAAAAATAATAATATTGACGTACAAAAAATAAAAATGATAATTTTTATTTTTTGTACGTCAAGCATACTATTGAACATTTGTATTTTTAAAGTTTTTAATTTTATTTATATAATTATACTTATAATAATAAACCGGGTATATATACGGCTACAAAATACAAACTACATTTTTATTTGTTCATTTTGTAGTTCAAGTTGAGTAAAGGAGTATTAATATTTACTAGCAATACTTTCTTAAGGTTCTCTTCTATAAAATTTGTTCTCTTTGAATGAAATACATCCTTGTAAATTACATCGCAACTGGTTATAGGTGCATACTGAAAATATTCTTTTATTTCCGCGTATTTTGCAGTTAGATGTTGTGGCATTGCCCCATACACAATTGCCCCAATGTTATTAAATCGGGATTTCTATTAAACACTGCGTCTAACTTTTTCCAAAGGCCACATCCGAAGTCACTTGGAATACTTTTCTAATTATTAATAGCCACATCTAATGTCGTTAAACCATCATTTAGTTTGAGATTTCGATTTTCAAAATAAGTGAATCGTTTTGGCAAATTTCCAAAGTGTTCCGGAAGAAAGTACAACTGATTTTTTAAATGTGGGATTCGTGTCATTTAAACATGCAACGAAATTTTGTAAACTATCGAAATTCTCTGCATAAAAACTAGTAGCTTCCAACCATGTCCCCCATCTAGTTATTACTGGAGAGGGAGGCAGTGGACAAAGATGGCAGTTTTTCCCTGTAAAGAGCTATGCTCAATGGTGCTCTTCTGAAAACTTTTTTAAAAGCGGATACAAGTCTATCAACTTCTCGAAAGTGTCTCTGATATATTCACAGATTCTGTGGAGAGCATGTGCTGCACAAGTAATATGCAGCATATTAGGATATGTTTCATTTAATAGTCTGCCTGTTTTTAACATATATGCAGCACTGTCACTTACAAATAAAAGTACTTTTTTGTACCTGTCGTCCGAATGAAGTATTTCTTGAATATTCTCGTTAAAGGTTTTAGCAACTGTTTCCGCATCAACTGTATTTCTAACTTTGGTAGCTATTACATATGCGTTATATGGAATAGTTGGATGAAGTACACCAGCTACGTTTATCACACAGCGTCCTAATATATCGACAGTTTCGTCGGCACTTATCTATAGGTACTGATTTGAAAGATGGCTTCTAATGCGTTCTACTGCTTTCGTATAGACTTAGAAGCATAATATTTGCGTAAGGTGGATTCTTCAGGAACATTACGACCAGTGTATTTTTGGACAAATATTTTTAAAGTGGGATTGTTAAGTTTATTTAATGGAATATTAGCCGCCATAAAAGTTTCACAAAGTTTCGATAAAATTGTCAGATTCCAACGGTTCCAATTTCTGTGCATGTGTTTGCGATGCTAAGTGACGTTGTACGTGCGATTTCATGGAATTTTTTAACGATATTTTACAGATTTTGCAATAAATTTCGGAATGACTGACAATGGACATACAAACAGTATGACCGTCATTCCAACACCCCACTGTTTTACGATGCCGTTCTCGACGTTCTTCTATATCATATCTGAAAAAGTAACTTAAACAATGTTCTAGATCTAAATAAATGAAAACTAAAAATGTATGCGTAAGTTATTGAAACTGAACAAAATTCAATGCGCACTTACGTCGAAATAATTGAGAGAACTAGATTCAATCAAACGATATTAAACAAGATCTATCACAAAAATTACGATGTAATTAACAGTTAAAACTATGAAAACAAGAAACTAACTCGCAGCACTTTATTTATCTTACGAAATATAAACTAATAAATAAAATAAATTATAAAAACCGCGCTTCTATCTACGCTCATGAAAACAGAAATTTAACTGTAAATATCCAACAAAAAACGTCGCAATTGTCGATGAAGACAGATGTGCGCGCTAGCCAGATCAATAGTGCATTCAATAACTGCGTGATGTACTTACAGATGTTTTAGACTATTTATATCGGCCGTTGTAAAGACGACGTCATTTCAATCCGATGTGTCCGGTATCGAGTTATAAGCCAATGTTCTCTGTAATTTGCGTTAAGCTGTTGGAGAATGCTAAGGCATAATTTATTATTATTATTGTTAAGGACTCCCTTGGAATATTTTTGTATATCTATTTATTTTATATTCAAAAAGTGCTGCGTAATCAATCATTTTTCTTAATTGTTTTATTAGCGTCAGATAAATTTTAAGTTGTGTCAAGTATTTAAAAATAAAATACTTCGTGATTACTTCAAGCTTTTATTTACGTTCCTTCAAACAACGAATAATTTTCCAATTATGATTATTATTATTATTAAAATTTACACTTAGTTCTGGTGGAAAATTTCGATCTACTTGTAAAGGTTTTAGCGTGGCATCAGTTTCGAACAAGCTACTTTAGGATGCTCTAAGGTGCTTTTTTGTTTGTGTTGTTGAAAATAACGTGGCTGCCTATTTGTAGCCACGATACGTGGTGCACTCCATGGCTGAAACTTTGGCTGATATGAGTGATAATTCTGCTTCATAAGCCACAATTTTTTGGGCAGCATAATTTAAACGTGACGATGTGAGTGTCGAATTCATGAAATGATTTAAAGAACAAAAGAATTTACAATTTGAAGGGAGATAGGCATTGTGAGGATATCGACTTAAAGCATATATCACATTTTACACGTAGACGTTAACGCTTGGTTGAAAATTTGTCAAGATCAATAATTTGAGATAATTTTGCTGTTTAACAAGAACCAAGCTAATTTTTTGCTTAGATTTGTTGCGGGTGATGAAACCTGACTTTACCTGAATTCCAACGTCAATCTAAATAGTCGACACTTGTTAGCCCTCTTCCAAAGAAAGCCGAAATATTTCCATCGGCGGGTAAAACAATAGCTGTATTTTCTAGGGTTCGAAGAGATAATTGTTACGGACTATCTTGCAAAGGACCAAACCATTAGCAAACTGTATTACGCTGTATTACTAGATAAAAAAAAAACAATTTTTGAAGAATTGAGTCATTTGAGATTTTGAGTTATGCCGCACCCACCCAAGTGTCAGCCCAAGTAACTTCTACTTGTTCCAAAATTCAAACTTTTCCATGCTAGAATGAAATTTTGAAAGGAGAAAGAACTTATTGCAGCAACGGAGTAGTAGTTTAAGAATCGTTATAAAGATGTCATAATGGCACTATGGCTTTAATTCAAGTGCGTTAAATTGGAAGGAGAATATCTTGAAAATAATAAAAAGCTAATACCCTAATCTGCTTTCTTTATTTCGAATCCCACTTTCTGCCATATCATTCCCATTTTTTATGCAGAGAAGTTAGGTAATATTTATTTCATAAATAATAAAATTAATAACAAAAGTTTCAGAGATATATTTTCTTGAAATGCATCAAATTTGATGTGATAAGCTATTATTGCACCTGTAACTAAACAAAAGAAATTATTAATCAAGTTTCAAGTCAGCCTACTTACTTTAACAACAGACTCTATCTTAAGTCTTGAATATGTAGCTTAACGTATGAAAATAGATACCCTAAAATTGTGTTATCCTAATTTTATTATAAGCTATATACATAATAATAATTAATGTATTTATTATCATGGATTTGATTATATCAAAATATAGATCAAGATTTTTAAAGATGACAAACCAAATAAAATACGCTCTCTGCACAGCTTAGAAAATAATTCACGATCTTACTTAGGAGCCTATGCTTTTCTGCTTACAGACCAAATGAAGGATTATATTTTGCTTAGTATATATCATGGAATTCTTTCGATCATGAGTTTGCCAATCAGTCGTGGTAATTTTTTTCCTTTCCTTTGATATGTATGAACAATCTTAACCTAGAGTATTTTTTCCAGTATTGATTTAGCTCACTAAAGTTCATTGGCGCTATATATGCTATATGCTTTCACAACTGGCGTGACTAATACCACAATTTCCTTCTGAGTTTTAACGTGTGATCGTTGCAGTAATCGTAATTGCTCTGTTTATGCTATCAACTTATTTAAGATCTCTAAGTCTGATAGAAAATGCTGAAAAAGCTAGATATAACTACCCACCCTTATTTGCAAAACGATCAATCGTTCATAATTTATAATGGTTTGTTACTTATAAGATCATTATTACATTTTGATACAGTTCGAGAAACTTTTTTCTATAATGCTTTTCTAGAAAACACTAGCGAATTTATAATCACGAAATATTAGTACCGTCATACAAAACAATAATAATAATGCATTTATTTCCGATATACCCAAATACATTAAACATCCAAATCCAAATATTACAAAATAAATAAAGAGTATAGCAAAAACAAAGAAAAATAGAGGAAAAAAATAAAACTAGAAAATATCATTAATTGATGTTGCAGACACTTCTTGCTGAAACATTTTAGTAATTGACTTATTAAATATTGAGAAAAAACACTTGGTAAGTGTTTTATTCTCAATATTTAATTAAGTCAAAACTAGAAAAGAACAGAAAAATAGAAACTTAATACAATATTAAGAGTTTTCTTAATGCTTTCCTAACGAACTTCACACAAATCTGAAATATAATTGAAATTGTTACACGTTAGAGATACGCGAAATCTTTTCATTATATTGGTTTTGCTTCTTTGAGGATAAAACAAATATTGACTTTCTAAATTACAACTAGGAAAATGTTATATACTTGTTTGTACTATATTACGATTGTTAGCAAGTGGAAGCTTTATAAATTTATATCATTCCATCGCTTTGATATTAATATAAACTTATAAAGTTTCCACTTACTATTATGTTTATGAATATGAACAATGTCATAGTTGGCAAGTTAAGGGATTTATTTTTTAATATATTTTAATTTTCGGAAACATTTCTAGTGAGTAAAATTGGTTTCGTAAATGTATTATTAAAAAAAAAAAGTAAGGACTGTTTTTCAATGGATAAAGAAATGTATTTATTTATTCATAACAGTTTAGATTAATTGTTACTACATAATTTTGAAAAATAATGTTTTATTATTCAAAAATAAATTACAAAGCCTTTGATTCTATACAAGAAATAATGTTCAGCAGTAATTTACAAACAATAATGTTCAAATCTAATTATTTTTAGATTAAATTCTTTAACAGAAAATGTATTCTAGAAAAGGAGATGTTTAGTGTGTTTTGTGTAATTGTCTGGTCACCTACAGTAAATTTCACTTTAAAATACTTCAACAAATATTTTATGTCGCGATTCTTTTACATCTGCATTTGAACTTTATTGTAATTATAACAATGTGTGTCATAATATTATGCTTTTTTATGCTATTTTAACTATTTTTTTATGCAGATCAATTTTATTTCAATCTTTCTAAAATTCTTGATTAGGGCAATCTTTGTGACAACGTCATGGATATTGCCAAATTTCTTTGTTCAGTTTAAAACCATAAATAAGTTATAGCCCTTATAAATTTAATCTTTTAGAATATTCTTTTAATATTGCATTTGATTAAATCCTAAATTATCCTATATCTAGTTACGATTAAGTTGCATTTATTTGACGGAGAATAATATTTACTATCTGTCACGTACTAGCCATGTCTCTGTACGAACCCGCCTTATCTGCTTCACCTACCGTTATAACTATTTCATAGAGTAAATCTTGGAACAAATAATTTTAAAGCAAATTGGCTTTAGGCTTCCACGGTCCGGTCCATGATTGTTTCTTGGATTCGGAGCTGGAACTTCCTGGTCGACGTTTCGTCCACGTTGCAAGAGACACCATCAGGGCTGCTACTATCGTTGCTGTAGTGAAACTGAAACTGTTTCAATTTCCATAAAGTTTCAGTGCAGCAACATTAGCAACATTGGACGAATATTGGCCAAGTTAATTTTAAAGCACTTTTCGCGATCAGTTTTTCAATTGTATTTCTTTGAAAATTATCACGATTCTTTTAATTGTGTCATGATTTTAATTAATTTATTTATTTCAGACCGACATACTACCATTGATCAGTCAGTAATTTACTACAGTAATTGCGTAATCCTTCACATCTCCGGTTCCTTTAAAGTATTCAAGTATAAGAGTTAAAATTGCAATAGTCCGCCTCATGTCCACGGTGCGTTACAGGCCTTGTGGAGATACCTTACATAGATGCCAAGTCGCGAAAGTAGTGAAAAGTATATATAACAACATACAATATAATATCCAAATATAACCTACAATCAATTAGAAGTGACATTATTACTAATGAAAATACATGACCTTAAAAGATTAAAAACATATTTATTTATAATATATAAAATGATAAAATCTTCATTCTTAATTTTTAATAATAAAAGAAAAAATATTGAATCTACTTTATATTGTATATATGTCATTATTGTCATTAATCAACTTCAAAATGATTGTTAGCGTTACAGTTATTGAAATTTTTTGCTGTCTCTATGACTAGTTTGTTTTTTATTTCTATATTGTTGAATATAAAATTTTGTGTATTGTAATAGTTTGTGTATTATAATACGAAAACTATAATCCTTAAAGGTCAGAACCTTCTATATAGAGGATGAAGGTCATATAAAAATAATATAATTTTATTGAATTAATAATACATTTAATTATACATTTTATTATTTATATTTCATTGTAATTTTATATAATTTTATTTCATCCCGCTAAATAAGATTTTTTTAACCGTTTTACTGTTTTTCTACTTAAATTCCATACGGATGTCTTTCAAAAGTTTATGTAATGTGACTTATGCAAAAATTTGGGAGATTATTGTCAGTAATTTCGCTAAAAATTGAGTTAAAAAATAGTTAAAAACATTATTTTTGTCTGCTTTTCTTTTTGACAAAAAAATTCGTAATTTTTTCTCTATAGGCCCCATTAGTGGAATTTAAAATTCTGTAATAACAATGTTATTTATAGGCAAGCTACTGCAAATACTTCTGTGAGCAATCGATAGCGTTTTGAAAATAACGATTTATAAAATAACTGCCTAAAACTTCGATATAACTAAAAACAACGACGAAATAATTACTAAAAGAAAAGCACAATCTAATGTTTGACAAAACTACAAAAATTAAACTATACCTTTACCTTTACGAATCCAAAATTATTAATAAAAATTAATATAAATACTGCAACATAGCACGAGGTAAGAGAATATAGCTCTTGTAAAATTCCTAATGAGGATAAGAGACATAATGCTCTTAATGCACTGTAAACGCGCTATAGTTCTCAGTATACACAGTGTATTTGTAGCAAAATTTCTTGTTAATGTTACCATGGATCAGTCATATTTATGGCACACAACAAACCCTTTCCACGGGATGCACATATCCGCATCTACACGCGTAATTATGCTGACGTATCATTCGATACATACT
The DNA here is from genome assembly GCA_935421215.2 of Melolontha melolontha. Lineage (NCBI taxonomy): Eukaryota > Metazoa > Arthropoda > Insecta > Coleoptera > Scarabaeidae > Melolontha > Melolontha melolontha. The sequence goes on from OW285238.1 coordinate 67,110,155, forward strand.
ACTGTGATAAAAAAATATCGGGAATGGTTTATCTAAACTGCGCGGGTTAATTCGTCGAATTCAATATTTCTTTTACTAAGTTGGTTGTACTGTCTCTGATATCTGAAAAAAGTTTTTTCTACGACTTTCTTATTGCCTAATTTTATTGGGAAAAATATTTGAATAACATTTTCTATGCAGAATGAAACTTCTACCACAGATACGTTGAAAATGTTGCGAAAAAAATTTCGGTGATGAGTGCATGTCAAGTACAGCAGTGTTCGACCGGTTAAAAATATTCAAAGAGAGCAGAGAATATGTTGAAGACGAAGAGTGACCTAAACGATCTTCAACTTTAACTGATGGAAACGGTTTACAATCTGAGATCGTGTGGATCATACCACGATTTTGTCCGGATTAATCTAAGCAATTTTAATAGTCAATTTGGGCAGATATGTCTCAGGTGAGAGATGATTTATAACTACTAATCTATTATAAAATGCATCTATACGGCCAGCGAAACATCGATAATATTAACCAGAACTAAAATATGAATACTATTTCGAGATAAAGAGTTCATATATATGTATATATATATATATAATATATATGTATATATATATATATATGGTAAATTCAATTTGTTGGCGATTTAAGGTCTGGTTTTACTTCAAAATGTATATATTTAAAATAATCCTACATGTTTCGGCAAATGATGCCTTTTTCAAGGAATATAAAAAATATATATAAATTTATATTTTTTATATTCCTTGAAAAAGGCATCATTTTCCGAAACATGTAGGATTGCTTTAAATATATACATTTTGAAGTAAAACCAGACCTTAAAACGCCAACAAATTGAATTTACCATATCATACAAAGGTCACGAAATAATTATCTGTATATATGTATATATATATATATATATACCTATATATATATATATACCTATATATATATATATATATATATATATATATATATATAATAACTTCGTGACCTTGGTATGATATGGTAAACCTAATCAGTAGGCGATTAAAGGTCTGTATATTACTTCAAAATATATGTATTTAAAAAACTCTACATGTTTCGGCTGTATACGCCTTTTTCAAGAGAATACAAAATATGAATTCATATTTTGTATTCTCTTGAAAAAGGCGTATACAGCCGAAACATGTAGAGTTTTTTAAATACATATATTTTGAAGTAATATACAGACCTTTAATCGCCTACTGATTAGGTTTACCATATATATATATATATATATATATATATATATATATAACATTTGATAAATTATTGGAGGTTTTCGGCTTTTATATGAAATATTTACAATATATAAATATTGTAAATATTTCATATAAAAGCCGAAAACCTCCAATAATTTATCAAATGATATATTTAATGAACGGCTAAGAAATTATCTAATCACTTATATATATATATATATATATATATATATATATATATATATATATATATATATATATATTGTAGTAATCCCTTTTAGCGAACAACGTAGAATAAGCTAGCAAAACAACCGCTACAATATGATGACTCGCGTACGGTAGGCTCAATAATGTTCGATGAGGGAAATTTACAACATTCAGTATAATAATGAGACCCTTACTGATAACTATTAAGTATCTCAGGTTCGTGTGAATTGGTCCTTGTTATGTGCTGTGGGAGTAAACATACATTAAAAAAAAAACAAATCTTTATTTATATACCAGTTTCTGTATAAGATATTTATCGATATCGAAAAGACACATATATCGATCCTTCAAACCTTTGACGGACAAACTGACATCTATATCAGATTGGCTATAACTCACTAGGTGATATCCACAAGGTTTAGTACTACGCTAGATTAGGTAGACTAAAGAAACCTTTCAGCATATTATTACTACAGTGATTAAATAATACAAACCAAGCTTCAACTTCAGACAAAAAGAAATTAAATATTTATTGAGTTAATAAAAAACATTTCTAATCATGAAAATGTAACATATATGGTGGTAGTATATTGTATACCTTGACAGGTAGGTATTTGTTTTCTATATACTTACTTTCTAGACTTAAATATTACAATAACCTAAGTTTTTTTCAATATTCTTCATGAAATATAATTAATCAAAACTACTGAACGTTAGATAGGTTTCATCAAAGGAAATATAAGTTATGAGGAAAATAAATGTATGAATCAAAATTTATGATGCAATATTACCCTGATAGCAATGAAACCCGAGGTGTTCGGAATAGTAATAACCTAGATGAGGTTATTCACATCTAAAATAAACCCAAGTAAATAATGTAGTCCTAGAAAGGTCTATAAACTTTCAATTAGTAAGTAAAATGATTCTATTAGTTTGTGAAAAAATATTCTGAATAGTTTTTTAATTCTTAAGTATTGTTTACCAAATTTATCGATTAATTTTAAACTATTAACAAATTGATGTCTCTTTTATGTGTATAATTTTAGGTACCTTCTTTAATGGGGTGCAAAGTTGAGTCCGGATGTAAGGAAGGAACTTGGGTATTGCCTCGATTGATACTGGATAAGTGAAACATCTCTAGGATCTTCTAAAAATTAAATAAATCTTCTCGGAATTCTAAAATAACTGTTCTTGCTTGAGGACAGGAGGTTCAGGATGAATAATTTACTACGTAAGGTTCCAAAATACGGTAATCTTCTTAAATATTCGAGTTTTAAAACTTAATATTGTTATCGCCATGTTGGATTTTTAATTTAAAAATGATGCTTTCGAAGATTAATTATAAAAACACTGGTATACGCCGTTCAAATGACTTTTTTCTAATTGATTAAATATTAAACTATCTATTGAAAATATTTTTAAGCACGTTAAATCGTAGAAATTATTTTTAAAATCTGTTTTTGTAATCTGCGGTATAAGAACAACGCTAATATTTTTGAATTATATGGCTTCCGTCTCTAACGGAATATATCGCACGACTTCCCTGATAGACGCCGATAAAAACAAAAAAGGTCCCCTTAAAATTTTATACACATCTTCTCATTGGATAGAACGAACAACGGAAATGATGTAAATTTAAATGTTCAAATTTGTATTAATTACAATTTCCATCCGAATTAATTACCTATAGCTTATTACCTAATTTAAATTGGGATATTTAAAACTATTCATAATATTATATTTATATTTCCTTTGATTTTTTCCTTTTCTTTTACTTAGAGTTTAAAAATGTATAATATAATATGTTTTAATTTTTCAAAATTTTATTCATATAAAAAAATAACTAAATTGACATATATAAGTGTTGGAGGTAATTAGCCTCACAACAATATATATATATATATATATATTGTAATAACGCGGAATGCTGAGAAATAAAAATAAATGAAAAATAAAATGAAATAACAAAATGCTAGCTCGAAAACTTCAGATATAAAAAATAATAATTGCAAGGATTCTGCTTAATCTCAAGGGTCTAAAAGTAAGTTCTCCATACACAAATAGACATCTACTAATACATGAAATAATACGAAAGCGTCAAATTTATGTATAAATATATATTTAAATGAAATTATATCAATAATCACAAGATACAAATATTACTATCAAATCTGACATAAAAATATAATGGAAAATGACGTTTGAGATGACGTGAGTTTATAACGTGTAAAGAAAAGTGATATCAAGCAATGTTATATCTTTAACAAAATTTTATATAACAATTACACTAAAATACCTGAAGAATATGTTAAAATTTTGAAGATCACAATTTTCAATATGTTCTTTGTATGAAGTTCACAGGAAAATTTCTATCTAATACGTCAAGAATGTATGTCCGTTGCTCGATTCAAATTTCAGGATAATATCCTAGTCGCTGCGTTGCTTATAATCCAAATTAGCAGGATAAACCACCAGGTTATGCTCAATATGGGATCCAGATGAGTTGTTCTTATTCCAAGATGATTCAAAAGAAATCTGATTTCTTCTTTAAAAGTGTTCCTTTGATATAAATAAAATCTTCCGTATTCAAATGTATGATTATATTCTCCTTATATGATTAATACATCCAGAATACTTATTCAAACACTTCCTTATGTACAATATACGTCCATAAGCATTTTGTATAGGAATATAAATGGAATATTGATAAAAAGACTCAAATTATAAAATGCAGATAAAGATCTCTTTCAATCAGTCAAAAAATAATAATCAATAATTATGTTTTTTCGTCGTCAAGACTCCTAACAGCAATTTTGTAAAAGTAAAAATCAGATATTCTACGAAAATTTGTGCAAAGGTTACTAAAATAATTTAAAAGATAATATTATAGAAAATCCACTCACGTAATCTCAATTACAAATCTTGTAAATGAAATTCACATAAGACAAACAGATAATAAAATATGGGAAATAATATCAAAATTACAAAATTCTTACTATAAAGAAATACTTTACAAATCTTAACATTCAAGATATAACATTGTTGAAACTGAAAACTTATTAGAAAAAAAAAAAATTAATTAAGAGGGTAGGTTGACTCACAACAATATATATATATATATATATATATATATATATATATATATATACGATATATGAAGTACTAAATGATATTCAAAAATAGAAAGCTCTACCAGATGGGTTGCTGAGTGGATCGAGTGGCTGAGCAACTTACTTTGCCGGTTCTAAGCCCGGTTAAAAGAGGAGGGCTTTCGGTACGGTCAACTACCTGCCGAAGAGAAAAGAACATACAGCTCATAGAACCAACGATACTACCTCGTATACAGGGCGGATCTACGACCCACGCTAGGACAAGGGAGAAACGAATTTATAAATCCAAACATAAGATTACGAGACTGGCCTGCTGAAACATAAAATCGTGAAACGGAAGAGATCAAGAAATCCTTGTCGAGATGGAGAACCATAAAATAGACATCTGCGAGATTTCAGAAACGAAACGGAAGGAAAACATCTACGATTGAAATACATATTGGCCTACAGCGGGGAAGCTAATCATGAAGCAACGCAATCGGGGCTTGGCGTGCTAGTGCATGAGAAACACGCGCATAACGTCGAAGATACAGAATGTATTCACAACAGAATATTAAGAACCTAACTGAAACTGAACCAGACCACAATACACTTTATAAGGACTTACGCTCCAGATATATCCAAGTATATGGATGATTCAGAGAAATTCTACTAAGAGCGTAATATTTGGAGATCTCAATGCTCGGATAGGCAATGCAGTATTACCATGTGTAATACAAAAATACAACGAGTCTATCATTAACGAAAACGGAGAGCTTCTAATCGATTTCTGCGTAATAAACGAGTTGAGAATTAGCAACACGTATTTCGCGTTTCTTGCACATTGTAGAGATTTTTTGATTTGGAGACGAACCGTTGAATTCTCAATAATCTCAGTGGCATCTTCTTCTGGAGTGTGAGTTAAATAGGACTAGGTTGAGCTGATGTGTAGGGTCCTTCCATTTGCCCGTCTTGACAGCGCGGTGGACTGGGGCAGACGTCGTTGTTTTATCTGCTTTAGAAGAAGTCCTCAAGTTAACGAAAGAAGTTGTCCATCGCCCCGTTTACATGAAGTAGGCAATAGATAAATGAGAAATGTTTAATAACTATTCTTAATGAGAAAGAAAGCGGTAGCATGCAAATATTATGTCACCCGCAAAACCACTTCCTTTAAAAAGCTAACGTTTATAGGCAATTTTGTTTAAAAACAACGAAAAAGCACATAAAAAATCATATAGATTTTCTGATAGTAAATAGTAAAGATTATGTTTTACTATCATTTGCAAATCATTACTTAAACACTATATTTGATATAAAAATGAACATAAATTACAAAGGTATTTTTAATAATATAAAATATTATTAAAAATCTGGTGTGAAGAACAAAAATGCAGGTTCACTATTAATATTTTCTGTGAACGTGTCCGAATATATCCTTATCCCCAGAGACGTAGATACGTATTTCACTTTTCTACAAGCTCATCGGTACGCCCCTGCTGGAGAAAGGATATTTCCAGACACATTCACAGAAAAGAACCACCTCGCCCTATCACCGTAATTATCCAGACCGAGCGCAGAAGTAAATTCGGCGCTACCTGTTGTCAGACAGCCGAAGTACCTCGCATACCGTCCACATAATTAATGTGAAGTAACGACGCCCTTCCAAAGAAGTTAGCACAGCCAACTCTCTAGAAAACTGCATTTTGTTTGTGCCTTCACTCATACTACGGCTTAACCGCATGTGTAATGTATCAGAATAATTGAAACATACATGAGTAGGTAAACCCCACCAGTTTTGTATAATACAAAGGTATTTTTAATAATATAAAATATTATTAAAAATCTGGTGTGAAGAACACAAATGCAGGTTCACTATTAATATTTTCTGTGAACGTGTCCGAATATATCCTTATCCCCAGAGACGTAGATACGTATTTCGCTTTTCTACAAGCTCATCGGTACGCCCCTGCTGGAGAAAGGATATTTCCAGACACATTCACAGAAAAGAACCACCTCGCCCTATCACCGTAATTATCCAGACCGAGCGCAGAAGTAAATTCGGCGCTACCTGTTGTCAGACAGCCGAAGTACCTGGCATACCGTCCACATAATTAATGTGAAGTAACGACGTCCTTCCAAAGAAGTTAGCACAGCCAACTCTCTAGAAAACTGCATTTTGTTTGGGCCTTCACTCATACTACGGCTTAACCGCATGTGTAATGTATCAGAATAATTGAAACATACATGAGTAGGTAAACCCCACCAGTTTTGTATAAAACAAAGGTATTTTTAATAATATAAAATATTATTAAAAATCTGGTGTGAAGAACACAAATGCAGGTTCACTATTAATATTTTCTGTGAAAGTGTCCGAATATATCCTATCCCCAGAGACGTAAATGAGCCTGTAGAAAGGTGAAATACGTATCTACGTCTCTGGGGATAGGATATATTCGGACACGTTCACAGAAAATATTAATAGTGAACCTGCATTTGTGTTCTTCACACCAGATTTTTAATAATATTTTATATTATTAAAAATACCTTTGTATTATACAAAACTGGTGGGGTTTACCTACTCATGTATGTTTCAATTATTCTGATACATTGAACATAAATTATATTTCAGAATTCCAGTACAGAGACGGTTTCATTTTTCAGATTACATTGTGAAATGTGTAACATGAGTTTTAGTGGCTCAATAAACTTCCAACTTCTAAACATCTTATAAAGTTACAAAGGAAATAATTAAAGCTGCTAGAACCGGAAACACTTCATGTACACTTCTAGAAACACAGGTCCGCAAACTGCACGTTATTTATTGTTCACTTTAAGTTTGTTGCATATAGTTACACAAATATTTACGTACGTATGTGAATTCATTGACATTGAAGTTTAAAATATAGCCAACAAAAACAAATTTATTCGAACGGGGAAACACAAAGTCCTAAACACTATCAATACATATTACCTAATTATGTTTGTACTAGTAGTACATTGATGTTCACGCAAATAATTTAATATCATCTTGCCATTCTTCTTGTTGCCAAGACATGTATTCCTGAATAAAAGAAATATCGACGTCATTTTTATATACAACTTCCATAATTCAAATTCGCGACGAATACCTTAGAAATACTATTATTTCGAATGGCCAAAAGTGCACATTTTCAAGCTTATAAGAAATGTGTACTGGGAAAGTTCTATCCTACATTAAAATGAATAAATCCTAGATAACAATTTTGTACATATTGCTATGGATTTTTATTTAAAAAAATTCAAATATTTAAAATAAAATATTTTATGACAGGACTGTATACTAAAAGTATATGATATATTTAACTTGTTTTCCGAGGATCTCATGCGAAAGTCGAGGTCAATCTGGGAGACGAATTCTGCCTGTAAAATGAGACGGTTGCTTTCTTCGAGAGATATATTTTATATATATATATATTTAAATTAGTTCGGGTTTTGTATTTTTGAAAGTGATTTATAGTTAATGTTATATTGATATTAAAGTCCAGATTTTTATAGAGTTAAATTCCCGAGATATTGATGATTAAATTGATTAAGCACCTTTTTCGTGAGAGTCTCCATTAATCTTGTAAGTAGAATTAAAATTTTATGACGTCACAATTATAAAAATCATATTTCCATTGTATTAAAGCTTGTAGTTAAGAGATTTAAATTTTAAGCATATAGGTAATACAGTTTAGTATTAAAATTCTTTGTTAAAATTATAAATGAAAGTTTGTCCGATTGGTGTCAGTGTTTTTTGTGCATGGTTATAGCACATGTATAGTTTTTGTTCGCGTATCAGTATCTGAGTATACAGCATGGTTTTCTTTGGAGAATTGAATATTAAACTTGATTATTTTAGATAAGTTTGATCTTATCTGTAAAACTAACAGACTTTTACTGAGATTATATTTAGTTATTCTGTCTAGTTATGAGCTGACCTATCAGTCCTCTAAGGGAGAACATTGATATTTGGGGCATGCTGTATATATCTGTAAACGTAAATAGTCTCTGAACGTATTATATCAACTTGTCTCAACCAAGTACGAAAATCAACGACGAGATATCGTATGTTTCGAAGACAAGTTAAAAGCTATTGAGAAGAGAACAACTCTCGATACATTTTAACTGCAAAGAAAATATCAATATATACCTCAAACTTCAGTATAAAAGAGTAGACACTGTTCAAACCCCTAATTTCTTGGCATTAATGTTGCTTACTGTTGCGAAAGACCTAATACGCTCATTTAGTAAATACGTCACGCAGTCACTGGATGCAAACAAACCTGTTGTATATGTAAATCTGCATATACCAAGTGATATTTTGTTCCTAAGGTCCGGCGTATTTAACGTTATTATCTGTGTTCTACAAAACAAAGGTACATATTTAAAAAAAATTAAAGGACTTAATGAAATCAATTTGGCGAAGTAATTCCGGTTTTGCTCTATTTATGAGTTAAGTGTGACCCACATGGTAAATATTTCAAATGCCTGTTGGGCACCTAAGTGTATTAGTTAACGATGTAATTTTTTTAGATTTCCCAAAAATACTAAGCTACATGGAACATGGCTAACTTTGTTAAGGTAAGTATATAACTTATTTAGATTAAATATTGACAATAGAACTTGGCTATATTTCTCTAATTTTATTAGAGAGAGATACCTTTAAATCTCTTTGATCTCTTTGATAATGGCAGCCGAACCATATGTTAGAGACACATTATAAAATGAGTGAAACATTACCAAGTTTTTCTATTCTCTATATTTAATCTGATCCAGTTACTAAAATGTTTAACCAAAAAGTGTCTGCAACATCAATTAATGATAATAAACAGAGACCGGACGCATCAGGCTGAAATTACGATGGACCATATAAATAGTCTAGAACATCGCTAAGTCTAACACGCAGTTATTGAATAACACTATTCATTCGGTTAACCGCACATCTGTTTTTTGTCGTTGAATGTGACGCAATTACTCTAATTTTACAGTAAAATTCGTTTCTTCATGGACGTAGATAGAAGCGTAAGTTTTTATATTTTAAATTTAAATTTTAATATAAATTTAATTTATTACTTTATATTTCGTAAGATAAATAGAGTACGGTTAGACAGTTTCTTTTTTTCATTATTTTAACTGTTAATTACATACTTCGTAATTTTTTTAGTAGATCCTGTTTAATATCGTTTCATCAAATCTACTTCTCCCAATAATTTTGACGTAAGCGCCCAGTGGATTCCGTTAAGTTTCAATAACTTATGCATACATTATTAAATTTCATTTATTTAGATCTAGAACATTGTTTTTTTTTGTGAGTGACAGTGCTGCATATATGATAAAAACAGACAGACTATTAAAGGAAACATATCCTAATATGCTCCATATTACTTTGTGTAGCACATGTTCTCCACAAAATCTGTGAATATATCAGAGGCACCTTTCCGGAAGTTGATAGACTTGTATCCGCTTTTAAAGAAGTTTTCAGAAAAGCATCATTGAGGGTAGCTCTTTACAGAGAAAAACTTCCATCTTTGTCACTGCCCCCCTCTCCAGTAATAACTAGATGGGGAACATGGTTGGAAGCTACTAGTTTTTATGATAGCTTACAAAATTTTGTTACATGTTTAAAGGACGATGCTCGAAGTATTTCTGAGTGCAAGGAACTAATACAAATTCCAAATTTAAAAAAAATAGTTGTACTTTCTTCAGGAACAGTTTGGAAATTTGCCAAACCTAATTACTTATTTTGAAAATCAAAATCTCTATTTAAATGATGGATTAACCACATTAGATATGGCTATTAATAATTTGAAAAATATTCGAAGTGACTTCGGCAAAAGTAGACTCAGTTTTTAATAGAAATCTAGATTTAATAACATTGCAGCAATTGTGTATAGGGACAATACCTCAAAATCTAACTGTTAAATACGTTGAAATAAAACAATATTTCCAGTATGCACCTATAACCAGTTGCTATGTAGAGAGGATATTCTCTATCGATAAGAATGTATTTCATTCAAAGAGAACAAATTTTACAGAAGAGAACCTTGAGAAAGTATTGCTAGTTAATATTAATACTCCTTTACTCAACTTGAACTACAAAATGATCAAATGAAAATGTATTTCGTATTTTATAGATCACCACCTGTTTGTTTTCCAATTATATAAATAAAATTAAAAACTCTTTAAAAATACAAATTTTCAATAGTACGCCCGTCGGCGATGAGTCATGTCCGGTCTCTAATAATAAATATATAATTTTATTTTTGTTCAACATTAGATATACCTCGACTTATTATAAATATGTAAAATGACTGTAAACAAAGATCTAATACTTAACTCACCCGGGTTCTGGTGCTAGAATATGTAGTTGCCAATTCGAGATGGCAATAAAACAAATAATCTCTCTTACTAATCTTGATTACACATTAATTACAGAGGTATCTCAAGTCTACCTAGGCAATGATAAAGAAAATATAGCAGCATAGTAATACTCTATAAATAAAGAAAAACATTATTTAGTGTTTAATTTTTTTGTATTTATAAATTAGTCGAGAAAGTTATTTAATTTGAGGAAACCTAATATTTCTTCAACACAACAAAAACATTTCTTTTAAGTATATTACTGTGTAGGTATATCTGCTTTTATATAAGTTTAATAGCAATGGAAGCTAATGTACACAGTCTTTCGACAGATAAATTTATTGTATTGCATGAAGTAAGCAATGTGATTATTAAATTATTTATGTTCACAAACCACAATTTAATAGAATTGGTAAAAATTTATATACCTAAAATTATTTCAAAATCAAGTTACGTAGTCAGTCTGCGTCTTTTTCAATAATAAAGATTTCAGTCTAATTTGGTGTCCAATTTCTTTATCAAAATCAACAGATAGATATCTGTAAGGGAATATAATTACAAAAGTTAATAAAAATTTATTTTCTTTTTAAATAAAATTTTTCCTTCATGCTTCCATGTACTTAAGCCGTCAGCAATGGAGGAGTAATCACACGGATGAAGGTCAGTCTTTTAACATGACCACTATTGCATGCACTTCACTACGTTCAACTTATTACAACAAATTATTGAGTATGAAATAAAATTTGAGGTTAAGTGATCTTATAATTAGTTTAAAAAAATAAATGGCAATAACTAATGCAAATGGGTCTTGATTGCAACCAGTTCCTTTAAAAATTGCGATGATGACGAGCACTAAATGAGCATATTTAAAGAGTAACTGCCTGCATCCAAATCATATTACTGGAGAACATAGAATATCAAAACAAAATAACTGCCACACTAAATGTCTTGAATGCAGTAACGATTATATAAATAAAGTAAATAATTAAAGATCAGTACATGGAATAATAACGAAAACGCTTAAAAAAAAATTGTATGTGAATATATAAGCACGATACAATACTTTCTTTAATCGTCTCAGTTGGTATGAATAGCAACCAAAAAAACCTGCAAAAAAAACAAAAAGAAAGTTCGGGCAATAAAAGAATAAATGGATTGACTTGGAAAGATAAAATATGAAACGCAACAATAAGAAATAAATTAAAAGTAGAGCTACTGGGAATGAAAGTCGAAAGATATAAAGAGAAATGAGTACGGCACCTTAATAGAATTGGAAAGAGAGAAAATACAACCCTAAGGGTAGGCGTAACGTAGGTTATCCTATAAAGCGTTAGTGAAATGATGGCTAAAGACCTAAAACAAAAGGAATACGGCAACGAGGATTTGTACATTTATACTCTGAGCCCGTCCCTATTAATCTAATCTGCGTTCTCATGTATTTCGGATCTTAAGTACAAAATTTAAAATTATTTATTAGAAAATAAGTTTCTTTTAATCAAAATAATCTCTAACTATGTGAACGACTAATCATGTCATAAATTCATTAAAAATCTTGACACTCTTAACTTCTTCTTCACCACGAAAAACTTTTTGCCTTTAAGAAGAGTTAGATTTAAAAGAAATAGCAATCTGTCGGAAATAAATCTAGTTAATATGATAGCTGCTTTAGAATTTTATAGTTTAAATCGTTAATTATATATATATATATATATATATATATATATATATATATATATATATATATATATACATACACATATATATATACATACACATATATATATATATATATACATACACATACATATATATAACGTATGTGTTAAATAACATTAGGCATAGAGAATCAACGTATGACGATTGTCTCCGATACCGATTGACTGGAAATTTTGCATTCAGTCTAGCTGCGGCCGTTACAGTTTGAAAACGTACAATAAAATTAATGTATAATGGCTCTTTATACACCCACTGAAAAGCTTCAATTAGTAAAATGTTTTTATGCTGGCAAGTCTGCAATGGAGTGCATGAATTTGTTTGCGCTGACTTTTGCAGACCGTTCTGTACCTTGCAGACAAACAATTTATAATATTATAAATAAATTTGAAACTTGTTTCTGTCTCAATAACTGTACGAAAGGCAAACCAAGAAAGGTATCACCACAAAAAATTGAGGAAAGAGAACGGGGGGATGTATTAATTTGTAGTATTGTGGAAATTGATAACACGAGATCTACTAGAAGTGCTGCAGTGGAATTGGGTACAAGTAACACAACTATTTCACGTATTTGGAAACGTAATGGTTTAAAATGTTTCAAATATTCGAAAACTTAAGAAATATTTCCCGAGGACAATTTCCGCAGAATGGAGTTTTGACGTGGTTTCCGGACGACGTTTCGCCAAAATCACATTTGCCATCTTCAGGTCTGCGATAACTGTCTGCTACTGGTTACTCATGAAAACGTCGTCCAGAAACCGGCACCGGTCTTTACGAAGACCAAACAATAGAAACGCGGAAGAAAACCCGGAATCCAGTTACAACATATTGCTATGGGTTTTTCCTCAATAAATAGTAAAAATTTATTTAAAAATGAATGTAATATTATTTTGGATATCTGTGTATATCCGTATGTATTTATGTGTAAGAAAAATTGTATTTTTATGCGAAGCCTACGTGCTTGATGATTTGACCTTCAGACAGAAGTTAACTGTTGACGAGAGAGTACATTTTTATTTAAGATAGATAATTATCTATTGTAAATTCGGGTTGTTTTGAGTTTAATAGTTTATGTGATTGTATTTCAATTTCCCGAACTTTCTACGAGTTTGTTAGTCTCGTAATTTTGATTTATTATATCTTTAATAACGATTCTCGTTGATGTGTCTCACATTGTTATGTAAGTAAAAAAATATATATATATATATATATATATATATTTTAAAAGATATCTTATTATATTTAAACGAGTTGAATATTGTATTTCACTTGATTTAATCTTAGTTAATTGATTTAGATAACAAACAGGATTTTTAACATTTCTATGTAAAAAACAGTAAATGTAAAATTTCATACGTTGAGATTTCAAAGTCATTTTTTCTTGGACATGTAAGTGCGCATGTTTTTAGAGTTTTGTTCGAGCTGTCAAGTTTGTTTATGTATATTGTTCTCTGGGGAGAAACTAGAAATATTCTTTGTAATTTAGTTTGTTTTTAAGTTGTTCGGTGTTCACTTAGCTTTTTTTTAATGCACGTAGCTGTCATTTCCGCGCGTTATTTTTGCCTTTAAAAATATTGTTTAATGATGCAATATTAATCTTTATACTCTATAAAGATTGTTTTTTTTCTTTTATTTTATTTTGAATTAAATTTTCATTTTAAATTTATATTGTGATCTTTAATTTAATCATCCTTCCATTACGAGTTTATAAGTAACTTAAAGATATTATAATTATTACATTTGTCAATACTCTTTTACTGGCGCCTAAAAAATTTTGTAGAAGAGTCTACCACGTTTCTGATTGGAACCCTGAGAGGAAAGCAGTCCCATTTTTTTTTGGAATAAACCGACTGAATATCCTAGTTGGATAGATTTGTCGTGAACGGTGGTACAACAAATATAAAAACCACAGTTCATAGCAATATGTATATATGTATATATATATATATATATATATATATATATATATATATATAAATATATATATATATATATATATATATATATATATATATATATATATATGGTAAACCTAATCAGTAGGCGATTAAAGGTCTGTATATTACTTCAAAATATATGTATTTAAAAAACTCTACATGTTTCGGCTGTATACGCCTTTTTCAAGAGAATACAAAATATGAATGACAGGATATATATATTTTATATCCTGTCATTCATATTTTGTATTCTCTTGAAAAAGGCGTATACAGCCGAAACATGTAGAGTTTTTTAAATACATATATTTTGAAGTAATATACAGACCTTTAATCGCCTACTGATTAGGTTTACCATATCATACCAAGGTCACGAAGTTATTATATATATATATATATATATATATATATATATATATATATATATATATATTAAAAATAATACTAGATTTTTATTGGTTTTAGCGACCTTTTATTATAATAAATCTATAAAAATCTAGTATTATTTTTAATATTAAGACACGGCCAATAAAAGAAAAAAGAAAAACAAAATTCTTTAAACACTAAATATATATATATATATATATATATATATATATATAATTATTTCTTGACCTTTGTACAATATACATAGTTGATTTAGATATTCAGCTATTGAAGGTCTGTTTTACATTAATATGTATATATTTAAAATAAGCTCTTACATGTTTCGGTAAGTATTACCTTTATCAAAGAATTATAAATGACAGATATTAATGTCAAAGTTATATAAGTGATGTAGTCATAGTGAGAGATACAAATACATAAATACATTCAATTCAATTAATAATATTTCATGACCCAACAAAAGTTTGATATCAAAATCAAAATCATCTTCTAAATATGACCAATATCTTTTTCTGTAACTGCCGTTTTTTGCTTACAAGCTCGAAAACTGTCATTTAAGGAAAATCGACCGCGTATAAATTAATTGTACCACCGCTTTACGGTAGCGAAGGAACACGACTTGTCGCGAAACACTCGATTGGTTTCCTAAAAAGATTCTTTACGGCTAAAGCCACGCTTGAAATTGTAAAAAATCACAGCTCGATAATACACCTTGTGCAGTTCCATGATTTATTGGCGAAAGGATCACTTTAAACTTATGTAACTTACAAACATCAAGTATATTTGGCAACTGTCACTATAACTAAACTTGTAAACAACAAGATCGTAGTTGTCAAACGAAATATCAACGCCTACTAGATACGTTCATCGGAAAGAAAACATCCCTCGTATCAAAAAGACATTGGCGAGATGTTCTGCTTGTGTTATATGAATCAGATTATTTAACGATCAAACTTTTTTTTTATATGATACCTCAAGTATTAACTTTTACGCAATAAATAACACTATTATGCACAAAGGCAAGTATATGAAAAAACTTTTCCAAAAAAAAATTATGATGCTTCTTCTCTCACTATTTAAAATAATTCACAAAAACTCAAGGCAAAATGATAAAGTGAATATTAGTATATCCATTGATTAACAAAACCCTTTTTGTTCTTAAAGCTAGAAATCTCGGAAAATTTATGTTTACTCTGACCTAGTTTTGAACGTTCTCATTTGTGCTAAACCATAGAGACACTCCCATCTTCTGCAGCGATACTTCTCGTTTACACTGCAGCATGTACGATACCCAATCGGTAATGTAGCTGTGTGGAATCACGTATAATTCGATTATAAAACATTTACAGCAGATCGAATTATTTCGATAAAGCGAATAAAAAGACAATTAATCGTAATATATTTGACTTAATGGATTTAGTGGAACAATTTATACGAATTTTACAGCTGTTCCCTAAACACACAAAAATGCCGACTCGTTAAATTCAAAGCTGGAACAGAGTGATTTCGAATCAGTTTTTATTTACTGTTTAATTTTTCGGCTTTGTATATTTATTGGATAGTACCTGCGTGGACTTTTAAATTAGTCTTTTTGTTGCCAAGAATATTGAGAAATATTTCGAAATCATAATAATACATTTTTTATTAATGCTTGAAAAGTTATTAAAATAATTTCATTCTTCAATTAGAACTTGTTGCAACCAAGAAAATATGATTACAAAGTTATAATTGCAAAACAATGTTATTTCGGGTATATAAATTGATAGTCGATAATGGAATCACTGACCCGTAATCAATACTTCTAGACACCGAATTGTTGGACTGGGTTAAGACGGAAACTATGGGACAAGTGATTATGTAACAAGAATAGTAGCAAACGTATATCCACAACGAAGGTATAATTCAAAAGCTTAATATTTTCTTTGAGTAAAAAACTGAAAAAATAAGAAGTGAAAATATGCAATATAGGTCGTATGGAATTGTAAGTAGAATGACTAGTATTCTTCGATATACAGGTTGTCCTTGAATTAGAAGAATGGAAAGATGTAATTATATATAATATGAATTGAATATATAATATGAATGAATATATAATATATAATATGAATTGAATATAAAATGAATATGAATCAATGTGAATCAATTACGACGCGAATCCGAAAATTTAAACCCCCTGGAAATTGTATCATGTTCCGCCTATGAATGCAAAATAAACACACATACGCTACAGCGTATGTTTACATAGGTTACAACTGTCGATGTTATAAAAACTGTATGGTAAGGTCAATAACTTTGTACACAATCAAGCTATTTATACATTCAAGTGAATTAAAATTAAGATGCGTTACATTAATTAATAAACTCATTTTAAAAATCATACTAAAAATAATTTGTGAACTTTTAGAACTGACATCATTTCATATGTACTATGTGAATGTTTTTTTGTTACGAGAAGTAAGAAATATAAGGATTCAGAATGCCGCTATTGTATTTACACGCTGCATCATTTATGTTTATAAATATTCTACAAAATACATTGCATAGAAGTTTTGTTATGGGAAGAGTTCGATGACCTGGTACGAAAGTCAGCTGTTAAAAATTAAAAAAAAATTAAAGACGATGAATTAAAAGAACATGTAAGATGTGTGTTCTACGGGTCTAAAACGTTCTATTTGGTAACAATCTGTGTTTAATCGAACGTACGTAACGATCGACAACTAGACAAAACCTAAATAGACAATAACAAAACTATTCTTTATGTTATTGTGCATCAGCTTTAAGATATCGTCTCTGATATAGTCGATCGCACAGAGGCGTGAGTAATTTTTTTAAATATCTTTGTCATTTTTTGCTCACTTATGAGAAGGAATTTTGGGAAAATATTTTGGATTTATTTTCTAGATAATTACATATTTCCATTTTTCATACGTCCTCTTTTTATTTCAAGGACAACAGGTAGTTAAAATAATAAGTAAAACATCATTACTACCACAAAGAAGCAAAGTTTAATATCGAAAATAGCGAAGCAACTTCTTATTAACTATTATCAAAACAAGAAAGATATATATCTGGCTAGTAGGCTTTCGCGGTTATTGTTAGCTTCCTTCTTGGCCGACGTTTCGTCCACTGTTCTAAACGCCATCTTCAGCGATACTACTCTCACTGCACTTAAACTTAGTTTCAGCAACAGTTTGTTCTAAAAACCTCAAATTAACTGACGCCCTTAAAGATCCAATTTGATGACAATAACATGTGATAATGAAAATGTATAAAGCACAATTATTTTCAAAGTTAGCTATGAGAAAAATGAGTGATAGAACTAGTTTATGTGTCATTCCGATAAAATTCCTTATTTTAGTATTTGTTTTTTATTTGCATATTGTAAATAAAAAGATTGGAAAAGAGCTCAAACTTATATGATTTCTATAGCTTCACTATTATTATTGAAAAAATAAATGGCAGATATACATATCTGAAGGAAGAATTTTATTGGTATAATATAAAATATTATTAAAAATCTGGTGTGAAGAACACAAATACAGGTTCACTATTAATATGTTTGTGAACGTGTCCGAACATATCCCTCCCCAGAGAAGTAGATACGTATTTCGCCTTTCTACAGGCTCATCGGTACGCCCCTGCTGGAGAAAGGATATCTTCCGACACATTCACAAAAAGAACCACATCGCCCATCACAGAAATTATCCAGACCGAGCGTAGAAGTAAATTCAGCGCTGCCTGTTGTCAGACAGCCGAAGTACCTCGCCCCGTCCACATAACCAATGTGAAGTAACGACGCCCATCCAAAGGTGGCACAGCCATCTCTCTAGAAACTGCATTTTGTTTGTGTCTTAACTCATATTACGGACTAACCGCATGTGCAATGTATCAGAATAATAGAAGCGCCGAATTTACTTCTACGCTCGGTCTGGATAATTTCTGTGATGTGGCGATGTGGTTCTTTTTAGTGCATGTGTCTGAAGATATCCTTTCTCCAGCAGGGGCGTACCGATGAGCCTGTAGAAAGGTGAAATACGTATCTACGTCTCTCGGGAGGGATATGTTCGGACACGTTCACAAAAATATTAATAGTGAACCTGTATTTGTGTTCTTCACACCAGATTTTTAATAATATTTTATATTATTAAAAATACCTTTGTATTAATTTATATGTATTTGAATCGGGATGAATGATTTGAATGAATGTATAAAATTTTCTTGAGACGTATCGAAATATCTTAAAGTTAATACGTTAATTTTTCCTTCTACCTTTACTCTATAAAAGACATGTTTTTCTTTTCAAGAAAATCATATTCGCTAAAGCATATGATTTGAAACACATATATTATACATTTTACTGCTGTGCCTGCACTGGGCTCTTAAAAATGATAACCATATATGTTCCGCATACAAAAAAAAGAGAACTGCTATTTATTGATCTAAATTTTCGATTTTATTATTTTATTATTGATATAGTGTCATGCTAATTTAGTAGATAGGCAACTATAAGTCTGGGTCACCTTGAGTAATGATGGACTTTTTTTCGGTTCAGGTCCAATCAGGATGTTGTCTGAAGATAACTCCGGAGTAATACAGATGACTTGGGAAGAAGCGGTCTCATAACATGAATACGACTCGATAACGAAGGTACTTGTATTGCCATTTTGTTATATGGTCTGTATTTAATAGAAACAATAACCACCACCTTTTTTCTTTATTTTTGGCAGTTATTTTGCTCTAAATTGTGTAAATTTTATGATATATCTGTAAATATGCATAACTACATACAAATAATAATAAGCTTTCAAATAAAAGTTACCCGTACAAAACTGTATTTAAAAATAAATGTTAGGAAAAGTCAAAGAAAAATATTGAAGAAGTGAAATAATATCTACGCAAGCCCTGAATTTAGTTTTTAGTCTGAAATTCCAGGTCAAGCGTAAACTTTCTTATCTAGCATCCCAGCTTTGACTTTTTCAGATACCGAATATAGAAGTTTGAAACAAAAGTTTTTAAAACAACTTACTTTTCATTTAAAATTTAGACAAATAATTTCCTTATACTCGATTTCTTCTAAATAAATACAGTAGTTAAGTTTAATTTAATGCCTTCGATTTCGCTGACTAGGTGCGTAAAGCTAATCACCTTATCATTTTAGTTTAGCTTAACGGCTTTAGTTGTAAAGAGAACCAATAAAAATTAAACATAATACGAGTATTTACTCTGTTTGAAGAGCGCTAGAATATGACTAAAATAACAACAGAAATTCGTTTGTACAAGAATAGAAAAGAACATCGTAAATTTCAAAATGGTAGTACGAGTATATCATATTTCTGTATGTGAAAAAAATGAAAGGCTCAAAATACTAATTAAAAATTTACTTAAAAAAAATAAATTTTGAAGAGCATTTTTGTGATTAAAAAAATTTTCGTGATTAAAAAATCTCAAACGTCTCACAATAAGAACTATTCGTTCATGAAATTTTAAGAGAACACAATACAAGTTCATATTTGTGTGAAAGTATCTCTCTAAATACGCAAACACGTTTTTCATCTTACTATAGAATCTTCAGCCTAAAGATATTTTCACCGAAACAACACCCTTACCATATTACAAAAGTTATTAAGACAGATCCTAGAAGAATATTTAGCGCTTGTTATCGACTAATGTCAACATCACGAACGCCAAAACAACCATCACTGTCTTCATAACAAATGCAAAACTAAGCCAGGGGTTTGCATCTGACGATATAACCGCAACCTGCAGAAACTGTATTAACGCGCCTCCACTATATATCGGACACAACCGATAGCGCATATACCAAACAAAATTTCAGTTCAATATTGGAAAACGAAATTGCAGTTATTAAATTCAAATTAAACTTAGTTATCGTATAAGGAAATTATTTGTTTAAATTTTTAAACAAAAAGTTGTTTAAAAGCTTCTTTTTCAAACTTTAATATGTATATGGTACCTCGAAAAGTCAATGCTGGAATAACTTAGATAAGAAAGTTTGCGCTTGACCTGGAATTTGAGGGAAAAACGAATTAAACTAAACTAGCTAGTACAAAATCAGCTTTTTATACATACATAAATAATTAAAAATTAAGATATGTGTTAGATTCATTTACAAACCCATTTTGAAAATCAATTTCATGTGTTCAAGAATGCTTTCTTTTGTTAGAAATATAAAATATGAATATCGGATTCAGAATGCCCCATTGTATTTAAAGGCGGCAATGTTTATATTTATAGTTGGCTGCTAAAAATTTATACTTGTAAATTTTTAAAGCTGATACATTAAAGGAACTTGCAAAATATGTGCTTTACGGGCATTTAATTTTAATACGGGCATATTTAATTTGATTATTTAATTAAATATGTTTATATTTTTTTTTGCTCACTTATGAGAGGGAATTTTGGAAAAATATTTTGGGTATATATTCTATATAAATTAATATTTCCATTCTTCATACGTTGTCTTTTTATTTCAAAGACACTCGGTGTATGTATGTTTTTATATATATATAGACTTGTAAGTATTGTCCACCGTACTATATTAGTGAATAATTAATTGAACGAGTAAGCGGTCCTTCAAATAAAAAAAAACTCATTTATTTCACTCTCCATATTTCGTAATTATTTGTTACTTCTTCAATAGCTCTATCCAAAGTTAAAATTTAGCAAAGACGCAACTAAACATGTTAAAATTGATGAATCTGATCATCACCAGCCCCTGCGACTGCGGAAAAAACTATGGTCCACATAGTAAACGACTGCCCCAGAAGAAGTTTCCCTGGTGGCATCCACAGGTTGAGCAAGGCAACTCCTTCAGGACTGGACTGATTAAAGAATTTAAATATTAGTGTATAAATTAGTTTGATGACTAAAAAGTGTTATGTTCAGACCAGACTAAAAGTGAAAGTGTATATCTTTCTATCGTACCATATGATAAAAAAGGTATACCTTTTCTTTATTAAGTTTATTGTTCCAAGAGTTATCGCTACGAATATAAATTAGGTCTACACAATATTTAAAGTCATGATATGAGCATAGTAAATACATTCATAGTTGAAGATGAAAAATAATAAATATGTCAAATTGGAATGTATGTTTGTGAATTGTATGTTCTACTTTATGAACCCTTGGCAGGTGCCGTCTGTACGATGTAGTATGCGTAAATAATAATTATTATAAATGACTAATCTCTAATACAATTCTAATTCTATATAAGTATAATTTATAAATGTATGTGTAATAATACGAGTAATATTGTACATTACATTAATTTTAACTTACTTGAGTACGTACCTAATAAAGCCCTCTGTACTATAGGCGAAACAATTGTCAGAAAATAAAGATTAGAGTATTGAAAGTTTAGTTTTTTATATAATATGTTTATTTCCTTTAACAATTGATATTATATTATACATGGTATCTAGTTAGTCTATAAATATGGCATATAACCAAAAAGAATACTTTTAGAAAAATAAGTTTTTATGTACTTTTTCCCTATAATTTTAACAGTTGAGAAAAAATATTTTACTACATATCATTGAGCTAACTCGACAAATGTTCGTGTCACATATCTTTTATTACATTATTTTCAAGAAGAATAACAGCAATAACAAGACCAAAAACTTAAAATTTATTAGTTTTGCCGACATTGAAAAAATAGCGAAAAAGTGTTAGTAGTCGTAAATTTCATCCGGCAGACTTTTCGACACGCTATGCGTTTGTTATTGACGAAAAAATTCCCTGAAGTTATTTACTATGAGAAGTTTACTGAAGAACTAGTCCCTCCACTCGACATGGAAATGTCTGAGAGAGAATTCGAATTAATGTTTATTTAACTTCGATCAGAAGACGTAAGTTGAAGTGGATTGTTGTTTGCAAATTTCTCCAAAATTTTAATGTTCAATCTAAATTTAAATTCTCTCTACCCTTGCAGCGTATCAATAAGATGGCAGTATCTAATAGTAATTAAATATATTCACTTACTATATCGTGGTAAATATTATTTTAACCTACACCAATCTAACTTTCTCTTGGAAAGAAGGCACTAAATCAATAAGATATAAGTATAAATACGAACAGATTTTCATGTGATACGGTCTAGCTATCCCAATTTTCTTCTTCTTACTTGTAACTTTATGACGACTTACGCCAATAATTCCTAGATAGTAAATGACTTTTCTGTGCTACTTATGTTTTATAAGTATTTATTAATTAATACTTGCAGTTTGATTAATATTATATTTGTTTTTATCCATGAATGATGCAATAGGGCTGATTTCGTCACTAATTTTTCGTTTTCAACGAATACAATTGCATCACATCCTATTTGGTCTATAAAACATATTTTTTTATCTTTGTTATATTTTGCCCACTGCCTAGATAACATATTTGCTTCCGATATTTCTGCTATTCTTATATGTATTCCTTTATGTTCAAGCACATTAGTTTGAACTCTTTTTACTAATTTGCAAATCTATGTTTCGAGCTTCTTTCTTCTGTCTAGATACCGACAAGATTGCTCTTCGCCCCGTCACAAGTTTTTATTTATTTCCAGATTTATTCACTGGTAAATACATATTTGAGACTGCCTTCCAAAATCTGCTTACTGTGAAATGAAAATCTCTACTCTCTCATTAAGAATAATTTAATAGACTTGTTCATATTATGGAACAGTACAAACTATACGGTGATCTCCACTTGAGTTTTACTTTTTGAAATGTGACAATTATCTACTTCGTATCCACCTATTGTATATAATATGTTCCTGAGAATATATAGTTCTAAACTTCTAGCAGTGACCGACTACTTTTCTTTTGACAAGAAATGCCAATTCTTCCCGTTCTCCGTTCCATGTCAATAATAAATTTTTCGCAATATCACCTTCAAATTTCTAAAAATTATTTGATGTTTGCTATTTTCAAGCTTTTTCAAACATAATTTCTTATTACCTTATAAAAGACCTGAAGTCACTGCAGAAAATATTCATTTTAAGGCATTTCTTCTTTTTGTCTTAGAATAAATATTGAATCTTTCTCTCTCTTCTAAATCTATGATCCTACGATATTAATTCCAACTTTTTTTGTTTTCTATTGTTCTTGTAAATATTTCACCAGGTATGCTTGACAACCTAATCTCTCTGTAATTTGTGGAACCTTTTATCGACTTTTTCGAAAAGATGCATAACTATAATCATATTCCAGTTTCCAAATATTTCTATTTTTAATAACTCATTTAATAACTTACAAAATTCTTGATATCTTATCTCGTTACTACATATTTTATCTTTTTATTGTAATTTAGTCTTGATGCGGGGATTTGCCTTTGGCTTATGTAATTTCTTCTTCTCTTATTGATTTCAAGTAATTTTCTCCATCTTACTCTATTAGTACTTCACATTCATATTTCTTCTCTTTATTTCTTTTTCAAAATGTTATTCTTATTTCTCCATTGTGTCCTTTTCCTCAGTTGAAACGTTTGTCTGTTTTATACATTTCTTAATCTAGGTGTTTTCTAATGTAAAATAGAAATAAACCTAATGGTTAAAATCTTCACTTTTTTAATACGTAATCGTAAAACGACGACAATTGCTTCGCCAGCACAGTGGCTTCATTGTTTTCTATTGTCGTAATAGTTTTGATATGCTGTAGAACAATTTTTGGGTCTTTTGATATTTGTTTTTCACGACCGTAGTCTTCCCATGTTTATTGATTTGCTTGATTTCTTAATATTTTCTAATTTTAAATTTCTTATATTAGCTATTGTTTTGGTATGTTATACATATTTATAAATCACCCCTCAGAAAAATATAACGATAGGCTGGCTGGTTCATTACTTCGAAGACCACATTGATTTATTCATGTAGTCTAAGTCCGTAAATTAATTAATTATATTATTAGAAAGTACATTAATATAATATCAATAAAAAGATTCCTTCAATAAAAAGATTCCTACAATTTTACAACATATTATGTTATATATATTAGTATATATTATATGACTAATTGCATTTAAAATTTTTTATGCTTCATGAGGCCCTTAAAGCAACTAAAACAATGACGGATTACGAAATGAAATGTTAAAATTTAACGGTATTTTCACACCAACCAGAGAGTTTGCCTAACTTCTATAAATAACCAGATTACAACACGTTGAATAAGAATTTTAATCGGGTTAAGAGTACGAAGTCGCAATTTGTGAATGAATATATCTCTCTCAACCTATGCTATCCGGAACTATTCTTTTTTCCAGTTTGGCAAAAGTTGAATGGAGTGAAAAACAATATATCAACCTGTTTAAAAAGTAACTCTTAATCTTCTTTGGAAGTGATTTATCTTTAGAGATTAAGAAATGGAATGTTTTGTTATATTAACTGACTGAAACTGTACACACACATATACGTATAAATATATAAATATACATATACACACACACACAGATATATATATATATATATATATATATATATATATATATATATATATATGTATATATATATATATAATATATGTATATATGGTAGATTCAATTAGTGTGCGATTTAATGTCTGGTTCCAAACACGGTCACCAAGAACTTTAGTTTTATTTTTGAAATGAAAACTAGATAATAAGTATAACACAGTTAGTCATGGTTGAAATGTAATCAAACAATACAATATAATGTAAGTACATTTAATATAACACTACTTTCAACTTTCTAAAATTTAAATAAATATTTCAGTTGTGAAAAGGGCTCTATATATAGAACCGAAACGTAAATAAAATTAAATATTGTTTTAATTACCCGGCCGCCATTCCCAAAAAACACTTATTCTTTATCTGGTATTATAACCACGGCAAAGAGAATACGAAATTTCTTCAATATATATATATATATTGATATAGTGCCCTCCAAAGAGAGAGAGGCTTACGTTCGTTATATTGTATTATAGTAATAATGCGTGATATTGATGTTGATTATGTTGAATTTTCAAATAATGGGCGCCAGTGATTAAATTAATCACAAATATACCTACGTCCTCTGTGTACATACAAATGCACTAACAGCAGTCGGAAAGCATGATATTAAATATAATAGATAATAAAATTCCTCAGGTTTAAAAGTCGATCTGCGAATTATCTCCCTAATTGTATTTAGGTGTCTATATAATATGGTTAACTCAACAACTAAATGCTAACAAATAAAACAGTGTGAAGTAATAAAAATAAAATATATTGCAACAAAAATTAGAGAACTGTAACAAAGATCGTGACATAGACATGTGTCTATAAATAGAATTATGATCTAAACATGTGTAAATACAATATTGCTAAACATAGTGTTGGTGAACAAAGAAAATTAAGTTAAAAAATATTTAGGATTATTTATGCTAATATGGTAAGTACTACGGTGTTATGGATGTTAAATTATGCTTGTATGTATTCAGCTAGGGTAAACGATGCATAGATAATAAATACCGAAGTTTTTATTAAAGTTTATATAGGTTATTGTGACTTGTTTATAGATATGTGAATTTTATAGGCAATGAAATTATGAATGGATCATTCAAGAACCTGTGTTCCAAGATTTTGCGTGTTGGCTCCAGCTGGAAGTGTTGTAGTCGAGCGGCAGCAAGTACGGCGTTCGTATTCTTGATATGGGTCGGCGTCGTTCGTTCATCCAAAGGGCCCACGCATTGCAGTTTGGATACTTGTAATGATGCTTTCGTCAATTTACGGCGTATCTTCGATGATGAGAAGCTGGTTTTTACTAAGAAAGGTTGGCTAATTTTCTGCGTTTCAAATATAGATAATTTCGATGAGATCAGTTGAGTTTGATGATGGTAATTTAATTTTTAACTAGGATAATTACACAAACGCGGCCATATATTGTAAAATTCTTTTTCGGCGTCCTCTACGTTCATTTATTTTTCATGGCCTATTTTTATATTGGCAAATAGCCTCGAAACTTTATTATCATAACATCGTTGGTGTTTTGAATTAAATTGATATTACCTTTCTAATTAAATTATAAAATTTTTTAAATAATTATCAAATACACTTTGTTTACTTTTAAATGTAGGTTATGTCATTATTATGTGTTCTAAGTTGCATTCTTACGTGTTTTGGTTAAATTTACAAAGAGGGCGTGTCTAATCAGTATCAATACAATATTTCAATGTGGATAAATTAGATACCGGTAGTATTGCGCGAATTATTTGAATTTAAGAAATTTGAAATAGAAATATAAAATAAGTTATAAAAAATAAAAATAAGTTGATTTGAATTACTGTTCTCGTTGTATTAATTTATAAACATGTTGATACTAATTTTAAAATCTTAATTTGCCAATTTCACTCTTTTTGTACTTGTAATATGCATTGTTTATCTGTTCTTCCTCATTTCAGATGCCGATATATAAGTGCAATATGAACCATAACAATATATATATATATATATATATATATATATATATATATATATATATTGTTATGGTTCAAACTGCACCCATATATCTGCATCTGAAACGGAAAAACAGATAGAACAATGCATATAACAATTATAAAAAGGGTGAAATTGGCGAATTTCGTTTGTAAAATTAGTATCAACATGTATATAAATTAATACAACGAGAACAGTATAATTCAAATTAACTTATTTTTATTTTTATAACTTACTTTTATATTTCTATTTTAAATTTCATAATTCAAATAATTCGCGCGAAACTAACGGTGTCTAATTTATCTACATTGAAATAATGTATTGATACTGATTGGACACGCCCTCTTTTTAAATTTAGCATGAACTCGTAAGAATGAAACTTTGAACACATGATAATGACATAACCTACATTCAAAAGTAAACAAATTGTATTTGTAAATTATTTTAAAAATTTTATAATTTATTTAAAAATGTAATATCAATTAAATTCAAAGCACAAAGCGATGTTATGATAATAAAATTTCGAGGCTATTTGTCAATATAAAAATAGGCCTTGAAAAATAAATGAACGAAAAAAAGCCGAAAAATAATTTTACAACATATGGCCGCGTTTTTATAATTATCCAAGTTAAAAATTAAATTACCATAATCAAACTTAAAATATCTCGTCGAAAATATATATAAAAGAAACGCAGAATATTGGCCAACCTTTTGAAGTAACAACCAGCTCGGAATCATAAAAAATACGCCAGATATTGAGGATAGCATCATTGCAAGAATCCAAACTGCAACGCGTGGGCCATTTGGACGATCGAACGACGCCAAGCCGACATCAAGAATCCTAACGCCGTACTTGGTGCTGCACAACCACAACGCTTCCAGCTTGATCCTACACGTAAAATCTTGGAACACAGGTTCTTGAAAGACCAATTTATTCTTTCATTGCCTATAAAATTTATATTTCAATAATCAAGATCATCATAACTAGAGCTGAGGATGTTTGCGGTATAACCATGGTTATATCATGTAACCATAGTAAATTACTATGGTTACATGATATAACCATGGTTATACCGCAAACATCCTCAGCTCTAATCATAACCTAGTTAAACATTAATAAAACTTCTATATTTATTATCTACACATCGTCAATCCTAGCTTAATAATTACAAGCATAATTTAATAAAGATATAATACCATAGTACTGACCGAATTTGTTTAAACAATACTACATACTCTTTAACTTAGTTTTCTTTGTTCACCAACACTATATTTAGTACTATTAGATTTACACATGTTAAGATCGTAATTCTCTTTATAGACACTTGTCTCTAGCTAATATAATTGTTACAGTTTTCTAATTTTTATTTCAATATATTTTATTTTTATCTCTTTAATCTGTTTTTTATTTGTTAGCATTTAGTTGTTGAGTTAAACATATTACACAGACATCAAACTACAATTAGGGAGGTAATTCACAGACCGACTAAGAACCTTGAGGTATTTTATATCAAATCTATTTAACAACCATGCTCTCTGACTGCTGTTAGTGTTATTGTATGTACACAGAGGACGTAGTTATTATTGTGATTAATTTAATCGCTGGCGCCCAATATTTGAAAATTCTACATTTTCAACATAACATATTATTCTTTGTTATATAAATTAAAACGTCCCTCTTAGTAGCATATTAATATATATATAGATATATATATATATATATATATACACTTAGGGACAAAAAAAACCGGACATTTATTTTATAAAAAGAAAAATGAGATGTATGTTAGTCAGAGTTTTTGTAGATAATGCAATTTTAAATGCATCAATTTGTGATAATTTTGTTACCATGGATACGTGTAAACAAGCCATTGTTATGAGATACGCCATTTAATCGTCGAAAGTCACAGTCACTGCAGAATTTGTGTCTACTTTTTATTCTTTATTATCACTATCTGTTTAGTTTTCACGTGTTATCAGTGTTTTGAGTGTAAGACGGTAGTCACAATTTATCTTATTACACAATGAGACCCGAAGATATTGCTGCAGCCGTTGTTTTACATAATGATGGACGCAGTGTGCGTTACATCGCATATGTCATGAATATGGCTAGAAGTACCATTCATGATGCCTTAAAACGATTTAGAGAGACGCAAGAATACACCAGGAGACCAGGTTCGGGTCGTCCGCGATGCACAACGTAAAATGAAGACAGGCGCATGGTGTTGTCAGTTCTTAAGGAGCGCAACCTGCCATCTACGATGGTCGCCCAACGGTTTTTTTAACATGCATGGACGTCCAATATCGGCCAAAACAGTTAGACGAAGGTTAAAAGCAAGTGGACTGATGTCAGCTAAACCTGCAACCGGTCCCAGATTACTAAGGATGCATCGCGTCAAAAGATTGCGCTTTGCACACAATCATAGAGCCTGGAGAAATGAACAGTGGAGCTGTGTTCTGTTTACAGACGAATCCCGTTTCAATTTACGCTCACCTGATGGACGTGAAAAAGTTTGGAGAAGGATAGGGGAACAATATTCGCAGTGCTGTATTTCTGAGAGATCGCCATTTGGAGAAGGTGAAGTGATGGTTTGGGCAGGAGTGTGTATGAACGCTCGTACGGAGTTGGTTTTCGTAGACGGAAATCTAACAGCTGATAGGTACATAAATGAATGTTTGGCGAATCATGTGGTGCCATTTGGTCCCTATATAGGCAATGATTTTCTTCTAATGCACGACAATGCCCGCCCACACGCCGCTCGCGTTACCACAAATTATCTGCAAGAAGTGGGGATTCGCGTTTTGCCATGGCCAGCAAGGAGTCCTGACGTTAATCCCATTGAGCACGTGTTGGACATGTTGGGACGGCGTATTAGGAGGCGGCAGAGACCATCGGAAAGCTTACAGGAGTTAAGAGAAGCACTTCTAGAAGAATGGGAAAACATTCCCCAAGAAGCCATTTCTAACCTGATTCAAGGCATGCCAAGACGTATGGATGCAGTTATCCAATGCCGAGGGAGTAACACGCGTTACTAAAAATGTGATTTCAATGTTACAATCACAAAACATCTAAGCCACAGCTGAAAAATGATGTTACTGTGTTTACGCCATTTCCGTTTTGACGAAAAGATTTTTTTTCTAATACTGTATTTATGATTAATTACATGAACCTTTGCTTGAAATGCGTTTTTATATCATTTAAAATACTTTACCATTAAATTTTATAACATACTAGATCTTTAATTAACAATTTCTGACATAAAACAAGTGTCCGGGTTATTTTGTTCCTGAGTGTATATAATATATATATAATATTTTCGTGACCTTGGTATGATATGGTAAATTCAATCAGTCGGCGATTAAAGGTCTGGTTTACTTCAAAGTATATATATTTAAAACAACCCTGCATGTTTCGGCAATGATGCCTTTATCAAGGATATAAAATATAAATGATTTATATTTTATTATATTTATTTTAGCAAAATATAAATGATTTATATTTTATATCCTTGATAAAGGCATTATTGCCGAAACATGTAGGGTTGTTTTAAATATATATACTTTGAAGTAAACCAGACCTTTAATCGCCGACTGATTGAATTTACCATATATATATATATATATATATACATATATATATATATATATATATATATATACATATACATATATATATATATATATATATATACATATACATATATATATATATATATATATATATATATGTTTTAACTGGATTCCGGGTTTTCTTCCGCGTTTCCACTGTTTGGTCTTCGTAAAGAACGGTGCTGGTTTCTGGACGACGTTTCGGAAAAATCACATTTGCCATCTTCAGGTCTGCGATAACTGTCTGCTTCTGCTTCTGGTTACTAGTAAACTGACGTAGTCGAGTTTAGGATGGTGGTTATATACCCGATTAGCGTTCTGGTTTGTTACACATTGTTGAGTGTGTGCGCGGCTTCGTGTCGTTGGGCCTGTAGCTGGAGTGTACTGGCTGGATTGCGGTGTAGGTGTTTTTGTTTGTTGTTGACAACTTATTAAGCAAAGTATTAAGCAGTATTAAGCAAAGAAGTTGTCAATAACAAACAAAAACACTCCAGCCAGTACACTCCAGCTACAGGCCCAACGACACGAAGCCGCGCACACACTCAACAATGTGTAACCAAACAGAACGTTAATCGGGCATATAACCACCATCCTAAACTCGACTACGTTAGTTTACGAGTAACCACAAGTAGACAGTTATCGCAGACCTGAAGATGGCAAATGTGATTTTGCCGAAACGTCGTCCAGAAACCAGCACCGGTCTTTACCAAGACCAAACAGTGGAAACGCGGAAGAAAACCCGGAATTCAGTTTAAACACATACTACTACCCGCGGAAACCTAAAATAAAACATATATATATATATATATATATATATATATATATTTATATATTTATATTTGTGTGCCTGTGTGCGCACGCCAGTGAAAAGCTATTAACGTTACTCAATCACTAAAAACTATTATTTAGTTATCAAAATTTATCTGTACTTATCTGTATTTATCTGTACGCAAATAAGCTCATACAATTTATTATATACTAATTTTTGTTTTTTGGTTATCCTTTTTTAACGTTCATAGAAATACTTTAACTTATATCTGTTTCTTATGTCTATAAGATCCTGATTTACTTCTGTCTAAAATTCCTTCTCAAATATACCAGTTTCAGTAACTATTCATATATTGTCCTTATATATTCAATTCCTTATTCAATTGTATTTATTTTTCTGTTGATTTGTTTCTTCAAATTAATGTGTTACGTTGATTCTTTATTTAATAATGCTTAATAGTTCATTTTTCCAATAAAATTATAATAATTCTTGCCAAATCCATTTTATAATACATTATTTAATAATTCAGTATGTAATATTTCGTCTTTATATTATTACAATTTATACATTGCTTTAACATTTAACCTTCTTCTTTTAAAGAAATATCTGATACTAGTTTTTAATCATTATTCCTTCCAATAATATTTTAAATACCGATGTTTTAAATTCACAGTTTCGATTTTTGACTGTTATTTTTCGTTACTGCCAATAATCTATTTTAAATTTTTATTCCGACTGCTTATTTATAATTGTTTAATTAACAAACACTAGTCATTTGTTATAACTTAGTTCAGATATGTCTTTATAAATACAATATACACAAATTACATAGTAACTCTCACAAATGCATTATATACTATTCGCATTTTTAAATATAGCTTTTCATAAACTCTACTTATAATTTTGACATTGACTATTTTGTAATCTGGAACCATATTCCATATAATGTACATACTATATATATTATTTTACGTAGGTAATACATGTTCTTTTTAATTTTGATTTGATTACTGATATTGTTTTATTACATTTAACCAAATTCATCTACGAGTTGCTACCCAGAAATTTCAGGAATTTAAATGTGGCGCCCGAAGGTGTGGTAGTACAATTCTACAACGCTAGATGGAGTCAGCCACATCTATTTTAATGGCCGGTATTATCAACTAATATTTAAAGTAGTTTCAGTTAAAAGACATTTAAATTAAGTGTCACTTAAATTAGGGGTTCTGTATTATGATATGTATTTAAGCAGTATTTAACTAAATGTTGCTTTTAATTCAAAATTAATGGCAGATCTTTAATATTGTTACATGTTTCCCTAGAACTAAGTTTTGGTTGTAAAATGGTTTTTAATTGATATACATAGTTTTGTATATTGTAATCAAAAAGTAAACAATATAGTAACTGTTAAGTAAACAGTTGCATAAAATATTATAAATATTTGAAAGAAGTAAAAAATCAGACAATGAAATTTTGGAAATATATAAAAATATTGAAAACTTATTCGAAGAGAAATTAATATTAAACAGAAAATACCCATATATTTTGAATCGAAGTAGCCTTTACTTGATGGAAATTCATAATTAATGAAATAAAAATGAAAAAGTAATATTAATTTGCACTTTGTGGAAATTAAGTAATATTGATTTTTCATTTTTATTACATCAAATACCTATACAACCTATAATGGATGTAAGTACACAGAAATTTCGAGGTTATGTAAGTATATCTGAGTCAATTTGAGTTACAGAAATGCATATACATAGGTAAATACGCACATGTTAATTCTCCTTTTGCCAAATTCAGGCATTTAGGTTTAAATGTGTGTTTAGAGTTAAATGTTCCTTTAAATATGTTGATAATACACTTGCGTTACTTTTAAATGCTATTTAATATAAATGTCCTTTTAAATACGATGATAATACCGGCCGTAAATCAATCTGCCGTCTTCGCTGAGGCTAGAAAGTGTCGTACCACACCACCCTGCCTACTCACCAGATCTTGCTCCTTGCGACTTCTTCCTACTTCCGAAATTGAAATTGAAGATCAAGGGGCACCATTTAAAGACGATTGAAGAGATCCAAACCGGATCGCAGGCAGTGTTGAACACGTAAAGTCTTCCAGCACGTCTTCCAGTCATGGACAAACGGCTGGGATCGATGCATTCACGCGGAAGGAGAGTACTTTGAAGGGGATGGTAGTGAATAAGTTGTAAGAACAATTTACAGTGCTTTTTTCACATTTCGGGAATTTCTGTGTAACACCTCGTATCTTTTGTATCAAATTTTTTAAAAATGTTATACAAAATGTCATTTCCTTTATAAATTTAAACTTAAACTTATACAATGTGTCCGGGAAAATGTGGCAAATCTCTCGGATTCAGATAGAACATTAAAAAATAAGGCGACAAGTTCCCATAATTTTTTTCCTAGCGGCCCTCTCTACGGAGATACGGCCTCCTAAAGGACGCCACTGGAGATCAATTTTTCTTGAATAACTTTTAAACTACTTATTAAAATTTAATGAAAATATAATATGATAAACAGTAGGAAGGACCTCTTAAAATACTGCCCTTAAATTTAAATTAGCTTGTTTAGTTTACCAGGGGCGGACTAGGTTGTACATTTTAAAGCTTACATTTTTAACACCCTGTATGATAAGGAGTTAAAAAAAACAAATTTGGATACCTTGAACATTAAGTTAAAGAAAAGGTACTCTTGTTCATTGTCGATAAAATGAACCGTTTTCGAGGAAAAAAAAATAAAAGAATTAATGTTTTATTTCTATTAAAAAGAACCATGTTTTTTATTTTTTTTTTGTCTGCAAGAAAGTGTGATACAAAAGTCATTCCAGGAACAAAAAAGTTTTAGTTTAGGTTATTTAATACGACAAAATTACAAAGATTCTTAGAAATGCAGTTTTGTCCCAGAAAGGCACCTTAACAAAAATTATGTTTAGAAATGTATAGCAAACGCCAATTAAGTTGGCGCGAGGAGGGGGTGCGCAGAAGCCGTTTTTAAAAACGTCCACCCCCACTACTCAAGTAATTGTCAGAATACATTTGTCATTGACGTTTGACAGAACATATTTTGTAATGTCTTTGCTAGGGGATTATACACGCCCAGAGGTTAGAATTATCTGACAGTTGTTGTAAAACCAAATACAAGTCTCCCCCCTACTTCTAATCCTGCGCGAACTTACCCCTTCTCGCGCCAACTTAATTGGCGTTTGCTATACTCACTAAACCTAAATACCTAAATACGCCAATTAGAAATAATCAATTAAAAACTTCATAAGTGGGTTCAACATGGGCTCCATGAACTCTGATACACTCGCGGGCACGACGAATAGAGGGCTGCTGTACTCGCCACAATAACCCAGCATTGTTTCTTATCACATCACAATCAAATGTGATTCTCTGTAAAAGTTCCTCCCTAGTATCAACCGGAGAGGAATACACCAAGGTTTTGAGATGACCCCACAGGTGAAAATCCATTGGCGTTAGGTCGGGAGACCGTGGAGGCCAGGCAATGGGACCTACTCTGCCTATCCAACGGTTTGGATAGACGTTATTCAGGTGGTCGCGTACAGCAACGCTAAAATGAGGTGGGGCCCCATCATACATAAAATACATGCTTTGGCGGGTTGCAAGTGGCAAATGCTCTATTGAATCCAGAAAAGCGTTCTGAAGGAACTGTAAATAAAGTTCACCATTCAATCGTGGCGGCAATACGCATGGTCCAATCAAATTGCCAATTATTCCTGCCCAAACATTAATTGATTGGAACTGATGTTGATAATGATGAACGACAGTGGCATGAGGGTTTTCATCAGCCCATACATGCGAGTTATGTAAATTTACAATACCATTTTTGGTAAACCCTGCTTCATCGGTAAAAAGAATAGTGCTAATAATGTTTGGGTTTGTTCGTTGCTGATCTAACAGCCAGTTTGCGAACTGGATTCTACGAGGAAAATTTTCAGGAAGTAGTAGATGCACTTTTTGCAGATGATAAGGGTAAAACAACTGTTCTTTAAGCACTTCATGAATTGTCGTTTTTGACGTATTAAGCTGCGCGGCTAATCTTCGAGTGCTTATTGAAGGAGTATCACCTACAGTATCCAAAATATTTTCCTCCAATTGCACCGTACGTACTGTTCTTCTCAAACCAGCATCAGTACTTTTTTTCGCAAAACTTCCTAAAACATTAAAGAAAGTCAATAATGTTACCTTATTAACTGGAATCGCCCACCAGTCTCTCTTAGACGTTGGTCAAGTCGCTGAAATGTTTTCTGATTTGGAATATTGCGATTAGGATATCTTTCTTCATACAACCTTCTTGCTTCCAAAGCATTGCAAGATGCAAGACCGTACATAAGATGCATATCTGCATACTCACTAAATGTGTATCCCATTATCAAATTAAATTTACCAAGATATTCAAAATTCAATAAATTAATATCGAAGTAAAGGATCAACGTGTTAACAATTTGAAAGATTACAAGATTTAAAATTTACCCGTCAATGCAAGATATTTATTAATTCGTGGGTACCATAGTAACGTTTGTAAAAACAATGCGTTTTTTAGTACTGAAAACAGTTTTATTTCAGACTTTTGTATCACACTTTGTTGCAGACAAAAAAAAAAGTTCTTTTTAATAGAAATAAAACATTAATTCTTTTATTTTTTTCCTCGAAAACGGTTCATTTTATCGACAATGAACAAGAGTACCTTTTCTTTAGCTTAATGTTCGAGGTATCCAAATTTGTTTTTTTAAACTCCTTATCATACAGGGTGTTAAAAATGTAAGCATTAAAATGTACAACCTAGTCCGCCCTGGTAAACTAAACAAGCTAATTTAAATTTAAGGGCAGTATTTTAAGAGGTCCTTACTACTGTTTATCATATTAAATTTTCATTAAATTATAATAAGTAGTTTAAAAGTTATTCAAGAAAAATTGATTTCCAGTGGCGTCCTTTAGGAGGCCGTATCTCCGTAGGGCGGGCCGCTAGAAAAAAAATTATGGGAACTTGTCATCTTATTTTTTAATGTTCTATCTGAATCCGAGAGATTTCCCACATTTTCCCGGACACATTGTATATTGCATTATAATTATTAATTCATAATCTTTATATTAACATAATTTAACATTTTTTACACCATTACATATTTTATACTTAAAGATTATTGTTTATCTAAAGCAATTTATTTGTTCATATGATCAAATATTTATCTTTAAATACTTATTTCACGCATATATAGAACCATTTCATATAATGTAACTAAATAATACTAAAATTTATATTGACACACAAACCCACAATTAAAATAGTTTCTGTACTATATATACTCCAGTAACGTTGCGTACAATCCATACAAATGGGTTGTGTGAAATATTAAACAAATCAATATTAGGAATTGAATTCAGCAGCACACACAGCGAATCCAAAGGATTATGCCTATCACACAAATTCATTGAAAGGGTATTTAAAATTCCCTAAGCAAGATAGAATTAAAAGCCGGAACACGGAAGGTCCGGATACTAACACATGAGGGCAGTCAAAATAATTATGAATTAATCGATACCCAATTTTAAACGACGTCGAAATTTTAGATATTTTATATGCAATATATTCAGTCTTTCGTTAATAATTCAGATCTTGATTAACATGAAGTTTAAATAGTAAAAAAAAAGTGTTATAAAATCTGTTAAACCGACAAAATCATACAGCAATTAGTGAACTCTAGTCTAAGCGCGAAATTGGATAAAGTAATAATTGCAAGATCAATAGTTAATAATGTCGGTGCATAGTAAATTTCAAAGCCATTGTGTGTAATTTCGCGCTGGAACCTCGTCCTTAGCATTCTTTCTTTGCCTTACTTTATCTTAATACTTTGTTATACACGCTATCGGTTGTGTCCAATCTAGACCGGAGGCAGATTAGGACAGTTTCCGCAAGTTACGCTTGTATCTGTCAGATGGAAACTCCTGGCTAAGTCTTACACTTGTTATGAAGACAGCGATTGTTGTTTTGGCGCTCGTGATGTTGACATTCGTCAATGAGCGGCGCTGAATGTTCTTCTACGCTCTGTATCTTATTTATGGTGAAAGTATCTCTCCAGCAGCATATACTGATTATTACGTAGTAAGATGAAACGCAATATCTGGAATGATACTTTTACACAAACACTAACTTCTATTGTTCTCCACACCAAATATTAAATAATATTTTTATATTATTATAAATGTTTTCGTTTTATACTAACTTGAGTTTTTTTATTGTATAAAAGTAAAAGGAAGATATATTTCAGTATATAATTAGTCATTAACTAAATTTATATTACTATTAATACCTCAATGAGAATAACTGATATGGTTGAATAGTACAAACGAGCACCAGTAAACAGATTGCGGACACTTCCTAAGATCGTTAAGAGTTTACCCGACCGCACAGGAACAGCTTATTGGTAATGAAATGCTGTGCTGAAAATCATCGCAAAAACTTCCAATCGTTTAAATACATAAATTCTTAAAATCAATTTAACGTTGAAAAAAACAAAAATTAAAATTAAAAAAAAAAAAGACGCAGATACGTATTGCTGTGGACTTTTCCCCATAAATATTATAAAAATTTATGTATTTATAGTTGTACAATTATTTTGAATGCAAATGTATATTTGACTTGCGCAGTTGGAGCAAGCCGTTTGTTCTGATGTGCACTTTTATAAAACTGTATTTTTTTATGCGAAGCACGTAGACTTATACTTCAGACACAAGTGTACTCTCAGATAAGAAAGTTGTGTTTATAAAAAGATTAATCTTTATCTTTTTAATAGTAACTTCGGGTTATTTTTGATTTAATTAGTTGTTGGTGCTTGTTTAATTTTCATTACCGATATTTTTTACGAGTTTGTTAATCTCGTAATTGTTTTATTTTTACACTTTCTTACTCACGTGTCTTGAATATATTTTTTTTTACGTAAGTAAAATATATTATTAAAAGATATTTTTTATATTGAATGAATTGAATATTGTATTTTTCTATTGTATTATTATTATCGTATTGAGTTTTAGTCTTAGATATTTGATATAAATAACAAAGAATTAAATGAGGCAATATTAATCTTTATATGTACTTTATAAAGATTTTTTTTTTAATTTTTTTTTAATTTTTGTATTAAATTTTCATTTAAATTTTATATTGTGTTCTTTAATTTAATTATCCCTTCTACACACTTTAATAATTAACTTAAAGATATTATTATAACTTTTCTCAAACAAATTTTGAGTGGCGCCTGACTATTTTACTAATTCAATAATTTTCCACATTTCCGATTGGAACCCTGAGAGCAAAGCAGTCCCATTTCGGAAATAAACCGACTGAATATCCTAGCTGGATAGATTTGTCGTGAATGGTGGTAAATTAATTATCAATACCACAGTTCATAGATGTATGTTATCTTTCTACAGATTGGTCAGTACTTCGTTATTTCACAGAAATTATTAAGACCGAGCGTAGAAGAGCATTCAGCGCTGCATATTAACAAACAGCCGAACCAATTACCTTTGTCTACATAACCACTGTAGAACTAACAAAGTGTTTTGGCGCCGCCCTATCTCTGGAATCTGTATTATTGCGTCTACTACTCTTTACGGATCAATCGCATGCTGTCTCTGGAGAAGGATACCTTCACAAAAATATTAATAATGAAGTTGTATTGTGTTCTTCACACCATATTTTTAATAATATTTTATATTATTAAAAATACTTTTGTATTGGGTAATTTTTATTTTTTTTTTAATATGTTTGTTGTTTAGTTAATAGAAAGTACAGCATTTTTTGTACTTTCATATCTATTATAATTTAAACGTTTTACATCATGTAGATTTAAGAGAAAAAAATTTCTCTGCTTTGCTAAATATTTTTTAATTCCCCGTTTACTTATAATTATTAATGTATTTCTATAGTTTACGCATTTTGCACACTATTAGGGTTATGCAATTCATTAGGGTTCAGAACGGGTCCTGTATTTGTGGGTGATGATGGTAGAGATAATCGAATGCCTGGTCTAGTGGAAAAGGGTCTAATAGGTTGTATCTTGGTGGCATAAATATTCGCGCTAGAGGAATTAGTCGTTTGACTATGATTGTGGTGATGATTCTTGAAACCGTTCGGTGAATGTTCTTGTAGAGAACATTCACCGCGTTTGCTCCTCCGGGTCTCAAACTACTACAACATCTGAACAGAGACATTACGCAAACAAAGAATGGCTATTGTTGGTTGGGTTTTTGCTACCTGATGGTCAAATGGTTTCGAAGTGCTGCCGCTCTCGAAAGATAAAATGCGATCGATTCCAAATTTCAGCTTGGAAGATTCTTTCTCTGACTTCATATTTCCGAGCGATTCTTCACCGTCCATGTCTAGGGTCCAAGTTTTGGCTCCCTAAATACGTCTTCTCCTTTGGAGATGATAGTTATCATCGCCTTTTGAGAGGAAAACTCGCTACGATACTGTTTTCATTCCCTCTCGCTTGGTGGTAACTAGCTGATTTAACCCCATGATAGCCCCAGATGTTTTAGGATGCAGTGCCTAGTTGCACAGTTTGGTTAAATTTATTTTCCCCAAACTTCTAAAGTCGCTTCAAACAAAATTGCTATTCCTAATAATTTTAATCATTTCTTCAACTTGATCCGCTTTATGCGAAATAACGATATGTCGAAAAGCCGTGACTATAGCTTTCTTTACTGAAGATTTGCACTACTTTAGAAGACTTAACTAAATTCCACCAAGGTCGGAGCTCGAATCCCGCAATCACCCTGTGGCACAGAAAACGATAGACGATACAGTTACCAAATTTTAAACACAAATAGCGATATACGGACCCGTTGAACGTATTAAAATGATTCGCAACCAAATTAAGATACCGGGACTTGACAATAAATAAGGGAAAACTAAAAATGGAAATTAAAGCGTAATAATATATAGAGACTGATATTTTAATAATAACAATAATATAATATACCTTTATTCGTTAAGACACACAAAATCTATACGAAACGTCACAAATGCATAAATAAAATACAAAATCTGTATATATAAAATAATAAACATATAATTAAAATGATTTTCTAGTCTATAGCACCTATTACATAATTCTTTATAAAAAAAATCTTCGACTTTATACAACACTTTGTTTATTAATAGTTCCTTGAGTCGGTATTTGAATTGTTTTGTCGACAATGATTTTAAAGTCTCTGGCAAGTGGTTGTATATTTTGATACACTGGTGGAGTACATTTCTTTGTATTTTTGTCAAATGAGAACGTGGAGGACACAAGTATGACTCAGAAGTTCCTCTAATAATATAACTATGC
Source organism: Melolontha melolontha (assembly GCA_935421215.2). Classification (NCBI taxonomy): domain Eukaryota; kingdom Metazoa; phylum Arthropoda; class Insecta; order Coleoptera; family Scarabaeidae; genus Melolontha; species Melolontha melolontha. Next base: position 67,151,265 of record OW285238.1, read on the forward strand.
TTGAGTTCATATTTAGCAAAAAAATCAGAATAATGCATTTTGACAAACAATGCGCACTGCAAAATGTATACCGCGGGTAGGGTAAGTATTTTTTTATCCCTAAAAGTGTTCCTACAAGTATCCCGTGGGTTGATGTTAAATATAGATCTAATACATGCCTTTTGAATTACGAAAATTCGTCCCACATCAACTGAATTTCCCCAAAAGATAACACCATATGCAAGTCTAGAATGCACGTAGGCATAATATGCACTCACCGCGGCATCAGCACTAACACTACGCGAAACCACTCTCAGAGCGTAACAAAAACCACTCAATTTAACTGCCAGCCGTTCGACGTACGCCTTCCATGATAGTTGGAAATCCAAGGTCCATCCCAAGAAGTCGGTGTCCTCGCCAAAGGCAAGTTGCACATCCCTGTATCCGATATTAATTTCCATTCTTTAGGCACCAAATCTTATTAGATTCGTTTTACTTACATTCATTCTTAAATTGTTTCTTGTAAACCAATACTCAAATAATTCGGAATAACGAGGTTCCCTGAATTGACTCACTAAAAGTGCATAGTTCAAATTTTATTGTAAGCGACACGCGGAGCACGAGGAAATATCGACCTCGGAGGGGTGTAAAATTAGGAACGCATTTCGATACACTTTACACAAAATCAAAGATAGAGTATGTTTTTACTACAAGTATATGTAATTTTAAAATATGAAAAAAGTCGCTACTAAACAACCAATTTTGTCTCACAGTCACAAAAGGTCACTATTTTCGCGACAAGTAGCTGCGAATGGCAATATTAGATATAGCTGCATATCAAAATAATCCCATCTTATGACAGCTGAATTCGCATTGGGCACGATACTGTGTGCCGACAAAATGAATTATCTCGAATAATAACTGATTCCATTTTATTTGCCATAAAAGTTTCCATATGTACGCATTTGAAATGTGGGGCTCGTCAACGTTGTGTAAAATGTGTTATCATGTTTTGCGACAATCCTCAGAACGCAGGAACCAAAATTCGGCAGAAACCGCAACAGTCTACCTGGCTGTGAATAAATTTGACCAAGAATGTAGCAGAAGTAGTGTTTGTAGAGAATCCAGTTTGCGTTGTTGTGATAGATTGTCTCGTCTGTAACATAGGAATTTTAAAAACTGCCTCTGGACTCCCGCTAACTAAGTTTAGTGAGAGACATAGAGACATTATCAAGGCGTATTCCATTTTATTGGGTAGCAGTAAAAGATGTATAAATACCCGCAATGTGTTCAACAAATCTAAAATAACTACCAAAGAGCACTGTTAAGTTTTGGTAGATTATTTAGACCACAATACGAATTGTTTATATCGTAATAATAGGACATTACATGCTTCCGCCTTAAGTACCTGATAGCACAACATTCTTTTGTATCTCTACCTATTGGAATTTAAACTTATTGGAAAGTTTGAAAACCACTAAATTTAGTAAAATATGTAGAATTCTAAATAAACTGTTGTATTATTAATTAGTACTATTCATTTTTAATTGGTGTACTCATGAACTTGTTAGTGGGGACCCGAAATCGACGTTAATTTACTTTAGTAATTTACGTTAGTTGGCAACATGATGACAAACGTACGATGGCTGATGAACCTACACAATACTTTTATATAAGATATTTAATGACCCATTGCGACAATTTTTTAGCATATACTTGTATAGTAACCTTAAACTTCTTAAATATTGAAAATAATGTCAGTTATCGAAATTCACACAAATGCAACTAATGCATAACTATCAGCTATTCTTTCAAATTAAGAGATGGGGGAGTTTTTTGAATCCATTTCGTAGTTTTTCGTTTATGGAACACACGTCTCCAAAAATATATTGAGTTTGATGGAGACAACATTTATCTTTTTTTAACAAGGTACAATTAATTAATAGTCAATGTCATTCGATTTATATAGGTATTGTTCACGTATAAGGTTTTCACATACTACTCCTAATTTAATTGCATTTGATGGTTTTGTTCTAATTTCGCTGCCAAAAAGAAGCCTGTATATATAACTGACGAAATATTTTGGTATTTGCAAAATAATATTCCAACAATATATTTAAAAGAACATCTTTATTTCTTTCAGTTGCGCATAACAAAAATTCTACTGTAGATTTAGGCAATTTAACGTACATTTTAAATTTTTGGTGATCAAATATATTAATAATTTTAAAGCATAACATTATTTTATTTTCACCTCACTGTATATCATATGAACCTTTAACAATAAACGAAAATGTATACTGATAAAAATTCTGCATTTAAAGAAAGTTTATAATAATTTTACTAAGAGTTTCAAGTTGACTTCTAAAGAGTGCTCACAATTTAAAAAAACATTCAAATAATTTGGCAACAGTTATTTGACGGTAGCCATTGTGTACAGCCATTTAGTACGATGTATTACACAAATGGGTGTTTCAAACTCTAATTGTATACTTTCCAATCTTTAAACCAATTGTACAAATGTGAAATATTTTGGCGTATCACACTTTTTGTAAGTAATATTATCTAAATACAAATTAGCATTGTATTACCATGCACCAATATGCCGATAGAATATAGGTTTAAGCATAACATATATTAAAATGTAGTATCAACGAATAAGCAAATTGATAGCAAAGAAGAAAGAAAAATGATCTGCCGGAAAATATTTTAATGAGTTAGGGACACGTGTTCATAAATTTAGAATAAGTAATAGAAAATGCCTTTATCTGAAAGAACTTTACATGGTTATGGGAAGGTAAAGTCTTCCCAAGATATTTAACGTGCTCCCACAACTTGGAACGCGAGAGTTAAACTTTTGCCAAATTTTGAATTAACACCATATACAGTGCGATTGTAAATGTCTGAAGACAGTTCGAATTTACCGCCGTAGTTTTTAGTGTAATTTATGTTTTGACGTTGGCTATTCTGTGGTACATCTAACAAAATCGCAGTGACGTTCGTTCATATATTTGTTTGGTTCTCGTACTTTCATATTATTTCCCTACTTTTATTTTCGATATTTCTTTTGCGTTTACATAAAAAAAACCGTTCTTATTAGGACTATTATTCTATATTTTCCGTTATTTAGGTAAGTTTAATAGAAACCTCTAATCAATACAATTAAAATGAATGCTTTTATTTTTTAAGTATTGTAGCAGCATGCCATTTACGGACGAGCAGGATGCTTTTATTCTAAAAGCACATTATCGCAGTGAGACTCTTAGAGAAGACGGTGAATGGTCATATTCATTGCAATCTTGCCTGAATCAATTTCGGGAAAATTATCCTAACCATATTGTTTCACATAAAATATTTGCGCAACATAAAGAAAGGCTTATTCGCCGCTTTGAAACTAAAAATTGTATTTGTAAGGGTAAATCTAGTGGTCGACCAACAGTCTTGACAGAAGATGTTGATGATGTTAGACAACGGATTGTGGCAAGCCCAAACAAATCTATTGGAAAATTGGCTGTATAAACAGGTAAATGCATTTAATTAACGTTATTTTCATTACTAATTTTATTTATTCATTCATTTAAGGTCTGTCATATAATACCACTAGAAAAGTTTTAGTACAAAATTTGCATATGCATCCCTACAGAGTAACTGTTATGCAACAATTGTTCAATATTGACTATGAACATAGAGTGCAATATTGTCAATGGTTCAATGATAATTTAAATAATGATGATATTTTAAATGTGACATTTATGTCAGACGAGGCTAGGTTTCATTTAACAGGATATATCCGTAGCCAAAATTATAGAACGTGGGCAGCTTGCATCCATTGAAAATAGGTGTTCGGATAGCCATGTCAAGACGACGAGTCATTGGCCCGATATTTTTTATTGACACTATTAATGCTGAGCGATATCGTACAGAAATACTGCAAACTTTTATAAATCAATTACACGATGATGAATTGCAAACAGGATATTTTCAGCAAGATGGAGCTCCACCTCATGTAGCTCATGATACATTAGAATTTCTACAACAGTATGTCGATGATAGATTAATTAGTAAGGACCGTTGGCCATCACGTTCACCTGACCTTTTTATCTGTTTATCTCACCTTTAGATTTTTATCTGTTTGGTTATTTGAAAACAAAAGTTTTTGAAAATAGACCTCATTCTATAGAAGAACTGCAAGCAGCAATTGTTAACGAAGTTGACAATATAGATGAACAAGGACTCCACCGCATATTCTCAAATGTTAAGAAGAGAATTAATTTATGCCTGGATGCTAATGGTGGACATTTTGAACATTTATTGTAGTGCTTTAGTTTTTTCTGAGTTAGGTTAACCATTTATAATATAACAATACTATTAAGCCACAATTCTCAAACTTCACAAGATTACTGAAAAATGCTATTATATGGTTTTCTGTAAATGACTCGTAGATAATTTTATATTTATATTTTCTTTCTAACTTACTTGTCAAATAAATGTAATAGATATATTGTATCTCTGGAACTAACTTAATATATTTTATGTTACAAATTGTGTTTTTGATTATATTTACCTTATCTAACTTAATATTATTATCTATAGTGAGAATATTATTAATTTTGAATTAATTTAGTAGTAATAGCAATATTTAAAACACAAATTAATTTCTTATTTAATAGTGAACTACACACTTAAACAGGGTTATATTAGTAGAAATATTTCCAAAGTTTACTTTCTCTGTTGCAGTTAAATATGATATTTAGTTCATGATAGTTTTAAATTATAGTCATATATCAGTATTATACAGTTCAAATTTCAATAAATTATAGTAAAACTAATTCTTGGTTTGTTCAAAAATTCTGATGATAAAGTTTGATTAATATTTAATACAGAAAAAATTTATTTATATTTCCATACATTTCATTCCGAGCGCTACATCATTTAAAATGCATTAATCAACTATCAACATTAATTACAAGATGATATCGGTGTAATAAGTATATTTAATTGCCAAAATGGAACATATTATTAACATAAGTTTTGCAATCCGATAACGTATGAAATCTATGTATCTCGAAATTACCGTTCATAAATTAAGATGTAGACCAGCACCCAAATGTAATATTTAGTAGTGTTCTTTGAATAACAAATGATTCAGAAAAAAAGAGAGATATACATATGTAATAAAACGAGTGCGTGAGTAGTTGATTTGGTCTACGGTGTATTGACCCACGAACAAAAATACCAACAAGCGTATAAATTCCTAAATACTGCCGCTGTTTAGAAGTCTAATTTTTTTCAAGTTTGACTTATCCAAATAATCAAGTCAAGGATGTTGTGCCTTTTAATTTATTGCCTAAAATATTTATCTGAACCTTTTCGGCCTCATTCGTGTTAAATTTAATCTCAAGATATTATTCAGAGTATTCAGAAATTAGTTCTGAAACAATTTTAAAGTATTCTGGAATTATGTTGTGACGTACAAATGTGCAAATTATTAACAGTTAAATATTAGCAACATTGAAAATGTAGAACTGATATGAAGATATATGGCGTGCTATAGAAAATAGACTGATTATGAAAATAAATAATCGAGTTCATCAAGGCTTATAGACTGAAGTAATAATTGATAAACCCATTTAAACTAAAAATTATTGGAAAAGCAATGGTGGTGAGTTATTGTAAGTAACAACGAAAGTTGTACACCTGACCCTGATACAACCACACTTTCTATCGAATTTCCTTAAAATTTTTAATATTTCGATCTAGTCATTGGTACCCAGTAAGTAATTTTGATAAAACATTTCTAAACTGATGAATCTAAAAACTTACTATTTCTGGTATCCTTTAGTGCCCTACTTATCTACGTTAAAGATTAGACATGTACAAAAACCACACAATACTCTGCTTTGAATTCTCACTTTACTTCACTCAAAAGGTTTTTCCTTTTTGTCTTGGTAGAATATCCATGTTGTACAGAAGCTGAACAGCCCCGACATTGACATCATAAAGTAGTCGTCGTTCTTGACTTGTAGCAAATTTGGAAATTTTACCAACATTAAAAAAGTCTTTCTTTGGAGATTGTGGTTAAATAAAAAGTCATAAAAGGTATAAAACCCCTTACTACAATTAATAATCGTATTCCAAACATGTATTTCGACAACTAAGTTGTCATCATCAGTAGGTAAAATCACACTCAAATCCTTAAAAGACTTGAATAATACTCTTGCTTTGTGGCTAAGCTAACCACAAAGCTCAATACCGTATGTGCAAATAGATTTAAAGATCTGCTTATAGAGGAGTAGCTTATAGCGAGTGAACAACTTTGAATTATTCCAAGAAATTAGTAACCTCTTTTTGTATTTCAATTCAAGTTTCTCTTTTCTCGTCGGTCAATTGACGGTAAAGTCCTCGAACAGCTGATCTTTCCATATAGTGAGAATTGCAATGCCATCGACGAAAGGTGACCATTATATTATACTCAAGATCAAGTATACCACTAATAAAGAGTAGATATACTAAACTTAGTATGGTTTCTTGAGAATATTTAAACAACTTTAAATGAAAGTAATTATGTCAATACAAAGATATTGACACAAACTTATGTTATTCAAAAACAGAATATCCTGGAAAAATAATTCATATATTCTTGATACGGGTTAGTTAGATAGTTGCCACTACCAAGGTAAAGTACTACAATATATAGACCTTAATATAAATAGGTTATGGTTTCGCCGAACGCATTGGATCTAAAACATCAGATTGCATAACAACAAAGAGCAAGAAATGGACTATAACTTAAATAACACAAATGCAGTAAAAGAAATATGAAAAAGTACTAACCTTACTAAATGTTGAAGAAATGGGTATGACAACCAGGAATGAAAAGACTACTTTCTTTTTTTAACTTTGTGAGTTCGCTAAATTTATTACGGAAAAGTTTTACTTATTGACTTTTTTCTTACCACTTTCTTGAACATCTCAACGAGTAGACTAGCCGCTTTGCTTTTTGTATAATAGCATACTATATACATCCATGTATACAATTTTATTTGAATGTATTTACTAGCGCAGTGTGTTGAATGTGATTTCGTCGTACTTGGATCAAATAATATGTTCAAGTTAGTGTTTCATAAGAGCGATTAGTCAGGCCAACCACAAACGAAAATTTAGGACGCGTAAACAGAAATGACGCAATTGAGTAAAGTGATGAACTGAAGAACATGATTCAGCGCTGCTGAGGACGTATACAATCGCGTAAGGTCATTCGTAGTAGTATACAACGACGAACGGTGTACACATTAATGGCAATTTTCTTTAGGAAATGAGAATGACAGCAACATAATACAAACCCAATGAAAAGGAACGCAATATTTTATCTATACTGCGGACCTTCGGACACATTTCACAATTAAAAGCAAATTTTTCGAAAATATTAAAAGATTAAACCATTCTACCCTGCTATACTGTTTAATTAATTGCTTAAAGAATGTTAAAGGAGGTCGCTTACTTACTTTGAGCATTTGTGAGTTATAAAACATTATTTAATTATTGCGTCTTATAATCCGTTATTTAATTATAGAGTTCATTTCTTAGATTTAATTCCTGTCCACAATTACTATTGAAGAAATAAAGCGTTTTCTTTATTAGGCAATAATAACCAAATTAAATCATAGACCAGAGATAAATATATGACTACAGATTAAAATATCCTTGTCATAACAAAATTTTAAAATTTAAGATATTACAGTTTCTTGTCTGTTTTTTTAATTAAAATCGCATCTCTAGCCCTACTTGTTTCTTGAGTTAATGTTACGTGCACTCTTACAAGACATATCCTCAAAGATGCCGGTGCTGTTTCCTTGGTATAGCAACTACTTTATTAGTAATGATTTTTGATGATTTTTATCTTGCGAGTTGTATTTTCTGTCAAATGCAGTAATTTTCTAATTTGATGATCAACAAATATTTTCTCATTTGGAATTTACTGCAAGTGAGAATTAATGAATATTAAATCACATTCTTACATGTAAATGTCGACTTATTTAATGTGTTCGAAACTACAGTCCGACAAACTAAGTTTGTACTAGTATGCAGAACACACCCTTTCGCGACAACGAACTTCCTGGTGATTAGGTTAATTAAGAATTAAGAAATACTGAAAAAACAAGTCTATCAACGTGAGGAAACGCACAGACGCCGTTTCGTTCTAATTGGAACTTCTCAATGTACGGTATTCCCTTCGATGACGGACCTTGCTTTTTCATTTCTATACTTTCTGTATATATAGTTAACATTTGGAATTTACTGCAAGTGAGAATTAATGAATATTAAATCACATTCTTACATGTAAATGTCGACTTATTTAATGTGTTCGAAACTACAGTCCGACAAACTAAGTTTGTACTAGTATGCAGAACACACCCTTTCGCGACAACGAACTTCCTGGTGATTAGGTTAATTAAGAATTAAGAAATACTGAAAAAACAAGTCTATCAACGTGAGGAAACGCACAGACGCCGTTTCGTTCTAATTGGAACTTCTCAATGTACGGTATTCCCTTCGATGACGGACCTTGCTTTTTCATTTCTATACTTTCTGTATATATAGTTAACATTTGGAATTTACTGCAAGTGAGAATTAATGAATATTAAATCACATTCTTACATGTAAATGTCGACTTATTTAATGTGTTCGAAACTACAGTCCGACAAACTAAGTTTGTACTAGTATGCAGAACACACCCTTTCGCGACAACGAACTTCCTGGTGATTAGGTTAATTAAGAATTAAGAAATACTGAAAAAACAAGTCTATCAACGTGAGGAAACGCACAGACGCCGTTTCGTTCTAATTGGAACTTCTCAATGTACGGTATTCCCTTCGATGACGGACCTTGCTTTTTCATTTCTATACTTTCTGTATATATAGTTAACATTTGGAATTTACTGCAAGTGAGAATTAATGAATATTAAATCACATTCTTACATGTAAATGTCGACTTATTTAATGTGTTCGAAACTACAGTCCGACAAACTAAGTTTGTACTAGTATGCAGAACACACCCTTTCGCGACAACGAACTTCCTGGTGATTAGGTTAATTAAGAATTAAGAAATACTGAAAAAACAAGTCTATCAACGTGAGGAAACGCACAGACGCCGTTTCGCCGTTCTTAATTCTTAATTAACCTAATCACCAGGAAGTTCGTTGTCGCGAAAGGGTGTGTTCTGCATACTAGTACAAACTTAGTTTGTCGGACTGTAGTTTCGAACACATTAAATAAGTCGACATTTACATGTAAGAATGTGATTTAATATTCATTAATTCTCACCTGCAGTAAATTCCAAATGTTAACTATATATACAGAAAGTATAGAAATGAAAAAGCAAGGTCCGTCATCGAAGGGAATACCGTACATTGAGAAGTTCCAATTAGAACGAAACGGCGTCTGTGCGTTTCCTCACGTTGATAGACTTGTTTTTTCAGTATTTCTTAATTCTTAATTAACCTAATCACCAGGAAGTTCGTTGTCGCGAAAGGGTGTGTTCTGCATACTAGTACAAACTTAGTTTGTCGGACTGTAGTTTCGAACACATTAAATAAGTCGACATTTACATGTAAGAATGTGATTTAATATTCATTAATTCTCACTTGCAGTAAATTCCAAATGTTAACTATATATACAGAAAGTATAGAAATGAAAAAGCAAGGTCCGTCATCGAAGGGAATACCGTACATTGAGAAGTTCCAATTAGAACGAAACGGCGTCTGTGCGTTTCCTCACGTTGATAGACTTGTTTTTTCAGTATTTCTTAATTCTTAATTAACCTAATCACCAGGAAGTTCGTTGTCGCGAAAGGGTGTGTTCTGCATACTAGTACAAACTTAGTTTGTCGGACTGTAGTTTCGAACACATTAAATAAGTCGACATTTACATGTAAGAATGTGATTTAATATTCATTAATTCTCACTTGCAGTAAATTCCAAATGTTAACTATATATACAGAAAGTATAGAAATGAAAAAGCAAGGTCCGTCATCGAAGGGAATACCGTACATTGAGAAGTTCCAATTAGAACGAAACGGCGTCTGTGCGTTTCCTCACGTTGATAGACTTGTTTTTTCAGTATTTCTTAATTCTTAAATATTTTCTCGTTTAATTTACTATCACTTAATTGCGCAAAATCTGACTTAATAATTTAAAACCTTCTCCATCTTTATCTTATTTCTTTTACAAAATTCTTTATCAGCTCCAATTTTACATAAAAAAGAGACTCGATGAGGCAAAAAAACAAGTACACTCAATATTCATTTACTATCCAGGAGTAAATTATTTTTTTTTTAGGAAATCTTTAACTAAGTAATGTTGACTAATACCATCCCGTCCTTGGTATATGGCTTGGCTTCTCTACCAACACTAACTTGATAATCGTGAAGACATAGATGACGTGACCGATATATTAGAATATTTAAAATAATGAAATTATGCAAAACATTAATTCCCTTCCTAATTCTGAAAATCCTCAAGATGGCTAGCAAGCATATTTCTGTGTTCTCTTCTAACCGAGATAAATTGAAAATTTAAATAGAACTGAAAACAGCAGTGGAAAATTTAAAACGGGTAAATTTCGAATAAGAATTGTATGAGATATCAAATCTAATGTTTATTTTATGTAGAGTTCCTCGTTATTTTCTGTAAAAAGTTTTAATATACAACAATACAGATCGTGTTAAGAAAAACACATCTGTGTATATTTGGTAAACTTATTATATTGTATGACAAATGTCATGTGAATCATTATAACCCTCTTTATGTTCCAGTTTATAAATGTTAATAACTTAAAATGTAAATCATGCTATACTTAAAGATTTATAAATAAAAGGATATTTTAGGTATGTACTATAATCATAGTAAGCTTCATTATCAATACTGGAATTTTGCAAATTTCTTAAATATATAAACGTTGTTTATTGTAACTGTTACGATGCATGTGGAATTTCAAGCAATCCATTAAAATTTTAAAGGTATCAAATATACCGATAGGTCCAACTCGCAACGGGCCATAGGCAACAATATACGTATGGAACGTAATGCGATGTGGCAACGTGTGTACGATGCCTATATTGAGTGACTTTCTTAAAATTTAAATTTATTTTGCAGAATTATTGATTTTTTTTACTTTTATCTTTTAGAAAACGTTATGGTTTTTTTATTACTTAAAATTACTTTATATGAAAAATAGTATATCATAAAACTGTATTGTCATGAAATTGAATTTGTCAATCGTTGTTAAATTTGTTAGAATGAATAGATATTTATATTTATCGGAAAATACTAATACTTAAAGCAAACCAATAAGGTGTAGTGTTTTGTTATAGGAATGTCCGAATGTATAATATCCATTTCTTCCTGAATATTGATTATGCAGCTGATGCTTTCGTAATATGCTCATATTTGTATTTCTACTATTATCGTGATGTTATTATAATACAGATACCAAAATCTCACGTAATATTTCCATCAGCCTTTTATTTTATTACCTACGGATATTCACAATTCCAAAATACGTTACAATGTTGCTTATTTTAGATTGTAATTAGCTGAATGCTGTCGCAAAACTGATCTCTGCATTTTTAAAAATGCCAGAATAAAATTAACCCCTGCCCTTATTATAATTTTACAAAGGAACAGACACGTACTTCAATTTATACGAAAAACTAAGCCTACAGTTCATGTATAATACAGTGATAATGAAGACTGGAGCGTTTGTCGACCTACGAAGTTGTACTTTACTTGTTTATTGTTAATAAAAGGCTGATGGAAATATTACGTGAGATTTTGGTATCTGTATTATAATAACATCACGATAATAGTAGAAATACAAATATGAACATATTACGAAAGCATCAGCTGCATAATCAATATGCAGGAAGAAATGGATATTATACATTCGGACATTCCTATAACAAAACACTACAACTTATTTGTTTGCTTTAAGTATTAGTATTTTCCGATAAATATAAATATCTATTCATTCTAACAAATTTAACAACGATTGACAAATTCAATTTCATGACAATACAATTGAATGAATATTCGTTTCAATGTATACTGTCTTTGTTTACACTTTTATGGTATGTATACTATTTTTCATATAAAGTAATTTTAAGTAATAAAAAAACAATAACGTTTTCTAAAAGATAAAAGTAAAAAAATCAATAATTCTGCAAAATAAATTTAAATTTTAAGAAAGTCACTCAATATAGGCATCGTACACACGTTGCCACATCGCATTACGTTCCATACGTATATTGTTGCCTATGGCCCGTTGCGAGTTGGACCTATCGGTATATTATTTGATATACATTACAAATCAGAATAACCTAAAAGGACAATAACAGCATTATAATAAACTAGACATGATAGAATGTGCATTTTGGAATTGAAATTTTATGATACTTATCTATAAGGATAAACATTCCATTCGCTTTAAAAATATGTATTATTAAACTGTATAGCATATCAAATCCATCAAAACATTTCAAAAGGCTTTATAATATACAAAATAGAGTCTGATATGATTTTTGTTCATAACAAATATATTCGTTTAAATATTCTAAACAATGCAGCTGTCAGTTCAGAATTCGGAAATTGAGGTTAGATATGTTTCAAGTTACGATGAAAGAAAATATACGTCAGTCGGAAGATAGGAAAGGATGGTCAATTGACCGATAAGAGAGGGAAGATATGATGTGAGGATCGATAATGTGGAGGCATGTATTATAATGGAGTTAAAATGTCGAACGTTAGAAAAGAACAGTACAAATGAGAAGGTAGGTAACATGCAGCCTAAGAAAAACAAGAAGACATTTATGATATTAAATACTATTAGAAAGAAATATTAAGTAACGTAAACCAATATAAGAACAAAAGTTTTTAAATATGGGATATTATTTAGACGAGTATTATAATTTACAAATTGTATCTGAAAAAGAATTGACGTCACGGGGCATATATAAATAAAATCTCTCAAGAAAAGGACACTTACCGAAATATCGTCTAAAAGCGGTGGTCACAAATAAAATTTAGCTTTGTAGATGATATTGAATTTAATTCGTCATTAGAACTTTTATATTTTTAATTTAAAGAAAATTATTACTTTGTTTAATATAATAATGAATTTGACAGGTAATTAAAATAAATTTAAAGGATTATTTGTTTTATTTGTACATTTATTTGATTGTGAATAATTTCAATTTCTGTTTAAAAACAGAAGTAATAACACAAATATTTTTATATATATATATATATATATATATATATATATTGTAAGTAGGGAAAGATCTCACGAACATTTTAAGGATATCTGGTTTTGAAAACGTAATTAAAATTTTCATTATATGTTTAATATATTAATTAAAATAAATTGTATGTTATTAACTATTTTATGTGGCAGGGTAAGGTCTCGCCATGTGAATATGCACTAACACATTTTGCTTTTAAAATATTACAACTTTACAATATAACGAAGTCCATAAACTTTTCCAACTTATTAATTTTAAATAAAAACACTGTGCTATACTTTAGTATTTTGTAAAGTACAAAACTCACTGGTCTAAAGTAATAGCTGTATTTTTGAAAAAATTATTGAAATCTAACAAGATCTTCAAAGTCATATTTTTAGATATAGAGATGCGAGTATTTTTTTGACTAGATATAAGATTTGCATACCATGTTTATTAATAAAAAGAAATATAATTCATGATATTTAACCATTTGAAAATTGACGTATATTTTTGCAAAGTGTGTATAATAAATGTATTAAACTTAACACGCTATCGTATTATTTCTCTCCTTATTACATTAGATGCTAGGCCTAGTTGCAAGGAACCCTTTTGTAAAACAAAAACCCTGAAAGCAATTCAAAGAGTCTAAAATAAAAATATGTGTATGATGATTCATGTTTAATAATTGACGACTCAGATTTAATAAATTGGCGCCCATTTTGAAAATCAAAGTACACAGCAATATGTTCCGGCACCAAGTTTGAGAAGTTTTTCCTTAAGAAGTAAGTGAATCTTTCTAAATTATTTGTTGTTTTATGAGAGAGCTTATAAACTTAGAGTAATAACATCTCGTATTGCCTTTAAATTTAAATACAAGTAGGACCGTTTGGTTTTGTGTAGAAAATATAAGCTGTTTTACTGACGAATTAAGTTTATTGGGATATACATAACCAACTTGTTACAGGGATCTTCAAGATTCTGTAGCGAAATATGTACATCATGTTCTACGGCATATAATGTGAGGTGCTCTTATCAACAGCCTGCTTTGTTTCTCATTCAAAACTATCTAACAGCTGAGCGCTAATTTAGAGAGCGCTCCAAATTCATTTTCTTTCCCATACCGAAACGGAGAAAACCAATTTTGCAATAGGTAAATGCCTGTCCAAAATTGATATTTTACTACAGCATTCAAGATCCCCACATCTGCCTCTTATAGAACGTGAGTATTACCGATTTTAGGTAATATATTGTCAGAAAATTTTTCGATATGAACTGAAGTAGCATGAAATACAATTCCTTAGACGGTCATTCATTATTTAAGGATACAGAGGCGGGATAACATAAAAATCTTTCAAACTCTTCACTTCAATTTAATTATTTTCTTTATAAGTGATTGGGTACATTAAGGAAATGATCGAATATACTACTAATATATCAGGTCCAGTAATCATTTCGTTTGTATGATTGTTTTTAAGGTATACTTTTACCATTTATCTAAGAAATGAACAAAATCTGGTCTCGAATTGCCATTATTTTCGATTCTTAATAAAATATATTTCTGCCTATTGTTTTGAAAGCGTCTTAATTTCTCTATTATGAAATTCTGTAAGTTTTGATTGAAAAAAGCCGACAGCATTTTCCAAGTACTCCTCATTATTTGCCACTAAGTCTGTTCTGTAAGGAATGGAAAAAATTAAAAACTTTTTCTCTAATTAATCGTGCTATTTGTGGGCGAAAATTATTATGTTAAAGAGTTACACCCTTCCGATTGATAAATACAAGTTTCTTTTATTTTTAAGCTTACAGTTAATACAACAAACCTCGCCTGGGATAGTTCAGTTGGTTGCTAATAGCTCAATATGAATTATTCCCATAAAGTACTACTATACGCACAAAATCACTTTACTCTTATGCAAGTCTGCCCTTGAAGGATGGTTGCTCATTTTGTCTAACCAATGGGGCAGAAATCGTAAAGCATGCAGTGTCTACCTAATATTCTTTTTATCTGAAATTTTGTTCCTGTCAAATTTTAAAAATTTGACAGAAACTCTATAGTTGTTACATACAAAACGTGTTAACTAAACGCCACCTGTATATACGAGTATAATTGTTTGTAAATTATTTTGCTCAAATTATCATCAAACTGCTTTACCAAAGCATGTTATAAAAACGATGCTAATTATTACTAGATTTGGAATATATATATAAATTGGCGCTTAACGGAAACCTCGAAGAATTCTTAGATTCAATAATTTTAAAATAGTTACCTTATTTACAAATTTTAATCAGTTTTCAAAATTTTTAATATTCAATTGATTTTTAATTTAATAAATTATGTCTAGCAATCCTCTTCCTTCGAATGAAATGTTTGGTTACAAAATTATTCATGAGTAATTAATAAAACATTTCCATAAACCACATTAGAATTTAATAAATTAGAATTAACCAAGGGACAGATTTTCTGAGGGATAAATTTTCTCGAATTTGCGCCAGTTTTATTCGAGAACTTTTAACATTAATTAAATTTAACCTTTAGATGTTATTCACAGGCAGCTTACTGACATTAGGTTAGGTCAAAATGTCATTAATAAAAGGGTGAACTTTATTTCTTCCTTCTCGTTGCGTCCTAGTGAGTAAACCGACCTTTCTTTCACAATCACATCTTCCCGTTTATAAAATTCTATAAGGATCTGTAAAGATTTCGTTATTATTTAGCTATAAATGATTTTCTTTGTCAAGTAAGGAATAATAAAAATGTAATCGACTATAAATGTCTGAATTTTACAGTCTGATGTTTTACAATGCAACCGATATGACAGAAATAATGCTTTTTAGGAAATGCATAGCGATTTTTTTTGGTCGTTATATTCTACATAATAAATTCAAACATAAAACCGATTATAGGTAATATAATCCATGCACTTTCTTCATAATTCAAATAAAAGGAAATGAAAAATGTTAGGTATTAATATTTTATTTATGTATATAAAACGTCAAAACAAATTTTTATTAATAATAATAGTTTCCGTCTTCTTGATTGTAGAAAGGCGTATAGAGCATTTCTTTTCTAAATCTGAGAATTTTAACCTCTTCTTAATTAGAAAATATTTTAACCTTTATGAAGGGATCTAGAAGTCAGATATGTCTAAAGAATATGGTGAAAAGCTTTTCTATTTTCAATGTATGGTCTTGCATCATTGTGTAGCAGGATAGATGCTTGTTTACGCACGCATATTTCTCTTTCGAATCTTTGATATAGTGTGTGAGTCTCAAGGTTTTGATTTTTGGGTTCTACGTAACTAGGCCTAGCATCCAATGTAAATTCGAAGAAATAATAGAACAAGATATCAATAAAAATTCTTTTATTGTTTATTCTTCAAATAGATTCATAAGATCTGGATGCTAGTTTTAATTTTATGTTATGTTTATTAAAGGATATTAGGAAACTCCGCACAAATCCCTTAACAACGGGGGGTCGTGAAAGTATTGGTGCTAATCCGTATACGAAACTCGGCACAGATAAAATGCAGGTAATCAAGTAATTATGTGCAATATGATATTCTTGTTCATTCTCTTTGACGCATTTTTTGGAACTTCTTCTTTATCTGAGATGTTCTCATATAATATCGATTGTGAAACACACGTCAGTACTCGATATAAAAAAGGTTCGTAATTATTTCTTCTATAATGCGAAAACAAGTATTTGATAGTATTTCTTTGCAGTCACATGACCACATTTAAGGCATAAGAATACCTTAAAATGACTAACGTATGTATTATTACAGTGGGTATTTGTGTGTTAGAAAGAGATAAAGTTCATTTTGCGGTTCGCTGCAACGCGATCTGCAACGAAATACTTTGTCAACTGTACCTTTGTTTCTCCAAAAAAGTTCATGAAATATTTGCTTATTCAACTTTGTGAAATCAGGATGCCCTAAAAATGATATATCCCACTTCTCTGGATATGTAACTCAGATTTTCTTCCGTTCAAGTCCTTAAAATTTAGTTTTCGGTTAAGGCTTCGGCAGGCACTTCGAGACCCGCAACTTTCGAACCAGCTCTGCAGAGTTCGTTTGTGTAAGTAACCTCACTGCATGCTCTATTGCAGGGTTGCAACCCCCTATACCATTTCCAAGGTTCAAGTCGTACTACAATGCATATTTCACTAATATTCATCTTGCGTCGTTAAAAAATCAAATATATACTTAACTTTGTTGTCCCTTATATGCATATCTGCTTATAGCGGATAATAAATCTAGTCAAGACTAGTATATATTTGGCTATAAATTCTTTCAAAGAATATAATTTATACTCAGAAATTCTTTAATACAAGGTAAATCTTAATAGATTAATAATAAAGCTTCTACGGATCGGAAACGAGATTTTGGATAAAAGTAATAAAAATAGAAAGTTTTACAGAGTAAATAGAATAATTTTTAACTATACGTTGGAAAGTAATAGATATCAATACAGCAAAATTGGAATAATTTCATCTGTTAGATGATTAAACATAACATAAAATGTAAACAAGTTCTTGGCTATGACTGTATTGTTAGCAAAACATTATTATATTGTAATGTTTGTCGTTTCGGGTTCTTAAATAAAACTAACAATAACTTTAGACACACACACTATATTAATATTAAAACGTATAACAATATAAAACTAACTATTAATAACAATAAGTACATTTATGTATTTTATATTTATGTAACTATATTTATGTTTACTTCGCGAGACACGGGTATCGAATGAATGTCCATCCCTTCTTCGACGCGGCTTTTATATCTGGTGAATACTTTTCTAGAGCGTTCACGTAGGCCTCGAGAAAACATCCAGAGGGAGGACGCGCCTCGCGTCATCGGATGAGTCATTACAATATTGAGGGAAAAATGTCACTAAGCTTACACACACTATTATCAATGCTGCAACATAAAAATATGTCAACATGATAATTTAATACGCCTGACTTCTTACGCCTGGCGATGTTTAAACTACATATTGCTTGTGAGTTTCACTTTGTTATGTTGGGTTATAAGTTTAAATGTAAGTTATCGCTCATGTATATTTCTGTTTCGACTCTTTGATATAGTGTGTAAGTCTCAGGGTTTTGTTTTTGGGTTCTATGTAACTAGGCCTGGCACCCAATGTAAATTCAAAGAAATAATACAACAAGCGGTTAATAAGAATTCTTTTATTGTTTATTCTTCAAATATATTCACAAATCATGTGTTAAATCCCATTGCTTAACCTAAACCAAATTACCATTATACGATTTTAATTGTCGGGCATACACATATAGCTTTGAAGTCTTTATTTTGAATCCGACCAAATCTTAAAATTGCCACACTTGTACATTTCACTTAGACTAGGGGATCTAAACCCTCCAAACACTAAGTTATGACTCAAGGTGTTTAGTTTGTCTCTTTACAATATAAGCTTCTATGGATATCTTGATTTTACTTATATATTTATTTCAAAGGAAGCATATTATTGAATGCTTGTTAAGGGGAAGTCTAGTTCCTACCAAAAATAACGTCCACATCCACACTGTATATAGCTTTTACATGACCCCTAATCTAATCTATGAATCTTTGATTACTAAATTCAATTACGCAGATATCTTAAGATTGTTGGTGGAAATCAGTTCCTACGCAGTTACCTAGATATCTTCCATAAATATTCAATTACAATGCTGAATTTACTGTTAATTAATTTAAACTAAATATACATATACGCTGTGAAATATTTAATTTGAATTTTTACAAACTTCAAACTATTGTGAGCCATTTTGCTTACACTGATCTTTGCTCCTCATGCATATTATCAAACTCTTCGTGATACATGTTAAATTTGACTAATTCAAAAATTATTATTATGAATCGAAAAGGAAACGTTAAATGAACGAAAATGTAATGATATTCTAAACAAATTACTAAAATTAAAGATACTTAAAATTAAAAATTATATGCAAAATGTAACGCGTAAATGTAAAAATGAATTTTACGACTAAGTCTATTCAAAACCGTTGTTCACAATAGAATCCTCTTCTTGCCGTTTCTCTCGTTTTATAAATAGGTATCGCAAATTTTCACATATACCATGTTTTTCTATGCAGCTAGTTTTTCTAATTTCTGCGTTTTACATTACCATTCATCCAATCATATTCGGGTAGGAACAAAAATTCATTACACAAATCTTTAATTGGCTCTCCTTCGTCGTGTAGAAAGAGAAATTTTGTATTCTAATATATTGTCTATGTTCTCTGTCTAATATGCCGTTCTCCGTGTATCCTATATGCCTCCGTGTTTAAAAATTTTAACCTATGTGGTCAAACGAACCTGCTGCCATTTTAATTTTTTACAATTAACACATTTCTCCTTTACAGATATCATGCATCATTTAATGGATAAGATACTTTTTTTGAAGCCTATTAATATTATCGATGTATCTTCAATCACTTTCTGAGCCTATTTTCTTTAATTACTATTCTGTTGACTACATTAACCATATTTACGATCGCAAGTAAATTCTATTGTTATTAAAAATGTTACTCAAATATTATTCACATTTGCTACAGGTGTTTATTATTTTCAGATTACACGATGAATGCTGTTTAACACTGGATCCTTTATTGCGTGGACTTATTTTCATTTATAAATCGATCATAGATTACCAAAATTAAATGATTAAGCATTGAACATTCATCATAATAATCCTACAAATTTCATGACATATACAGGACTTAATATCCAAAAAAAATGGTTTTAACTATTCCTTTTTTTAAGTTTTGATACGTATGCATCTGTTTTATAGTTAATTAGATTATAAACATTATTAAATCGTAACATAACCTACAATCTATTAATATTATACATGAAATACAGTGTCGTATCACGTAATATACATGTGCACTCAAAGCACAACCCATCTAAGTACATTTTATGCCCGTTTATGCTTCATTTAATTTACTGTAAGATCATAACCTAAAACCTACTTGTATGTATAATGGACTATAATTGATATTCTACCATTAATTATACCAAGTGCATTCAATACACGTCCCGTTTTTAAAAACGTTTTATCTTTTAATTTATTAATTTGTAGATACTTGACTTATGTAACCTTGGAAATAGCACAGCAGCATGTGAGAAATTGCTAGATAGGCTTTATAAATAAATATTCAATTTGCCATCAAATGTATCGCTTGATCAACTAAACTGAAAAAACTTTGAAGTATAAGAAAAGTTTATGATGCGAAATTTTTAATAATAATAATAATTATAATAATAATTTAGTATTTTAGTAAGAAAAAACATAAATACATATATACTAATAAAAGAATGAAAATTACAAAATATCCTGTTAGTAGTAGCTTTAAGTTTAGAATTATTTGGTCTTATTTTTAGATCTTGTTTGGTATTAATTTGGAACGGTGTGGTAATTTATTCTTAACTTTATAGCTAGATAATGAGCATTCTTCCCACTAAAACTTAATGGGTTGGAATGTCTAATGTCTATGCATTTCGAGTTTGATAGTTATTTTTGTGTAACTTTGGCCACTAATCAAAGTTCGCCATAATATACGAAAACAAAATCCAAATATTAACACACGGCAGAGTCACAACTTCTAATTTAAGAAGCAAATCTCAATAGCTAGTGCTACCAGAACTCATTATGCGTACTCGCTCCTTTTTGAAGATTGAAACTCGAATCATATCCGCGGATAATTCTCACTAGTACGATATACATCATTATCGAATGAAAATAGCCAACATAATGCATTCTAAGCAAAGAGAAATCAATCTAATATCTTAGTCTACTTAAGGCAAAACATATTGGACTAAGTTTCTTACCTAAAATCTCCTATTTGGTCTTTCTAGTTACACAGAGAATCCATCGTTTCACCTATTATCTACTTGGGCCATACTGGATTGATATCCTTTAACGAGATGAGGCATGAAATAGTCATTTAAAGTATTTAAATTAAGGCCTATATGTATTTCTAAAATGCTTTGTAGAAACTAAAAGTGAAACATCATCAGCGTACATTACCATGTCCTCAGCTGGAACATCATTTGCGTAAATAATGTACAACACAGGGCCCGACACACTGCCCTCAAGCACCCAACTTTTTAAAGTGTATTTACTCGATGTAGCATGAATTTGCACATATCGAGTGCGACTATCCAAGTAAATTTGATGCCATTCCGCTTTACCTCTAATTTCATAACACGATAATTTTTCAATTAACAAATTATCGATTACCATGTCAAAAGCTTTGCTCAGATTGACAAAAATTTCAGCATCTACATTACGCTCATCTATATTTTGATATAGTTTATTTAACAACTTTGCAATTGCAGTAACTGTGCCACGCCTTTTTCTGAAATCAAAGTGAAGCTTATTGAATAATTTGTAGTTCTTCGTGAACCCTAATACATTTAATAATAGATGTTTAATAATTTTCAACCAATTCCTTTGAATCCATTTTAAACAATGGGTTTGTAGCTTATAATTGTACTGGAAAGACATCTTCGCCAAATAATTATTAATTATTGCTTGTAATGGCAAAGCAACCTCAACAACACGGTGTTTAAAGAGATTTGAATTTATATGACGAAAGTTTATTCCTTAAACTTATATTACCTCGTATAGTTCATATTCATCAACTGAATTCAAAAAGAACGAATAATGGTTTGATTGGCTAATGCTATTCTGTCTAACACCATGCATCATGCATCAGCAAACTCCGTAGTCAGTCTAATATATTCCAAATTAATAATTTTATAAATTTGGTAATATATATGACAATTATTTTCGTTGTTATGAGACTGGCAATGCAGACATCATTGTTTTTGGTTGATGACGAAAATAGATTAAATGGTGCATTTTGCTTATATAATTTGATAGTACTGCTAGCCATATGAAAAGCTAGTTCGAAATTGTACATAACTGTTTTGACAAAGGTGTCATATTGATCTGAACAATTTGAAGTTAGAGCAACATCTGGCCAATTTTATCTAATCAATAACTGATTAAATTGTACGATATTTTCATTATTGGTCATCATTCTAGTCTATACTGTATTCTGGCTCTACTGCATTCCCCTCTAAGAAAACAGAACTGTATTTTGTATGCCGAATGGTCTGAAAAACCATTCGCTTTTATAATTATTTACATTTTCTGGTTTCGTGTAGGTTCATTAATAGTTTTTCCAAAATTATAGCAATTTAAGGATTTTTTACAAAAACAGCCTTAGTCCAAAAATGCTAGTTTTGAGATTTGCACAATTTTGTGTAACTCCGAGTAGACCCGAATAGCTGATGATTCAGTATCCTTAAAAACAGCAATAATCCGGAGATAAAGCAATGTAAAATATAGGGGTTTCTGCAAAAGCGACCATAATCCAATGATATTTCCAGCAAAAACGGTTACAGATGAAAATTGGACTAAGGCTGTTTTTGTAAACAACCCTTCAATTAATTAAATCAGTGACCATTTTTATTACCACATTGTCTCAAGTACTTTAAGAAATTTCATGAAAATCACCGCAAATAATCACATTGTGATGCTGATACCTACTTGAAATTTCAAGGAGCCTGTTAAATCTATTTCTAAAAATCGGATAATTCCATTAGTGCTTCTATAAATGCCACCTCTATTAACGATTGATCAGCAATATTGAACTTTGACGCCACCCAAAATGAAACTCTACAGGTAATTTAGTTAAACAATCAATATTACTAGGGTTACTACTCAATAAACCATTAACAAAAATTGCTTAGCCTCCATAGGCTAATGTTTGTCTACTAAAATAGTTAACCAAGATATATCCATTCAACTCCAAATATTCAATGTTTTCTTTCATATTTTGTATGTCTTTGCCTAAGTCATTGGTGAGACTGGTGAGAGATTGGTGGTGTCATAGTGTCAATACTGATCAGGTACTTTACGTGTCTTTTTATTATTTCACGAGTTACATTATGATTTAAAAGTTCTGTTTGTGTTTCTACATTACGAGACAGAAAATTGTCAGTCTGCGCTTCAGAATGTATACATGTCCTTTATGATATATTTTTATTAGTTCTTCAATCGCAACTTGTAATTCAGAAATAATTTTGTGTTTACATTCAAATTTGTTGTTTGCATTTTCCAATTTCTTCTTTAAATGTATTATATTTTTCACTAAGATCACAAACTCTATATTAGTTCTCAGCGAGTTTGTTTCATAAGGTATAGGTATATGTAGATGTAACATAATCCCGTTATTGAATAAATAATTCAGATATATTTTGTAGCATTTGTGACAAAAATTTGAAGAAAATATTACATACTACTTTTGCAGAAGAAGGTGGTTAACTTACATAAAATGAGATCTGCATAAAGTATGTAATAGTTACGGAGACGGCTTGTCATTTATGTTCTGTACAACAATAATTTCGGGAAAAGCATAAATTCAATTGCAATGGTAAAGTCAGGCAGTCGACTTATCTAAAGTTATGAAACGTTTCCTCACTATATTGATGACACGTTGGGCAGTTACACAAATGCTACATTGTACCTCCCAAATATTCGTATATTTTTTTTAAATAAAGGAGAAACACCCGCAGTTCCAGTAAGACATAAAAAAGATCCTAGAAGAAATAAATATTTAGTAATCTATTATTGTTAAATTTTGAAAAATAATTCAACAACTTGGGGAATTAGGCCACAATTTCTTTTCTTCTTCCGCTAGATATTTTGCCCGCTTCACTATATTCTGCTAGTCTTTCCTCGACTTTTTTCCAATTTTGCACCTTAATTGTTCTCATATAACTTTCTACTAATTCCTTCCGCTTAGTTCTCAGGCTTCCTTCTGGATTTGTTTCTAGTGGCGTTCATTCAGTTTGTTTCTCTTCGAAGTACATTTCTATACCATTGAATTATTTGAGATTTAAATATTCTTACTATATTTTCATTTAGCGTTTTCTATAATTATTCTTCCTTTGGTGTTATGTTTGCTGTTTCGGTCGCATATGTTATAGTTTCAACGTATCCATTGTATAATTCAATTTAAAATTACTATCACATAGGATATCAAGATTTAAAAAATGAACATAAGTTATTTTTTCACTGATATTTATTTATTTATATTCGAAACGATAGGAATGTGTTTAATGTCATGTGATAAATAGTGGTAGTTTAAAATACATTTTTACAAAATTCTATTGAATACATTAATTGCTGCTATTATTAATGCATATATTTTTCATGTTATCAACATCTACTGTCTAGGCTTACATTCCATAACATTTTCTGTTATTGCTAAATGACGAAGGATGAAAATCACTTAGTCAAATACTCAGAAACGTGAAAACGATTATGTAAACAAGGGACGGAAACTGCAATTTCCTTGTTTAAGCTCTAAGACATTTTCACACTTGTTAACTTATATACATAGGTATGTTAGACACGTTTAATATTTATTTAGAGTTAAGTCAGTATACTTAATATTTTATTATAGCACGTTATTGTTTGTCACTTTTATTAATAGTATACAAATAATTGCACTAGTGAACACAATTTTCGCAATTGAACAGAGAGTTGTTGATTTACACAGTACATCTTCACCTTAAATTCTAATATTTATTTCAAAACATTCTATCCGCGAACGTTCAAATAATCACCGTTATCGACTTATGGATCTTATATTCAAATTTGTTCGTAATGTACTAATGAATATGTTTATTCATATTGATTTTTCCTAAATTATAAAACATAATTTCACTATCGGACAGCAAAATATTAAGACTACTCCCATAGTAAGAATTTAATTATTACATTTGATTAATAAATCCTAAGTATATTGCTGTAATAAAATATTGGTGTGTAATTTAGCAACAATATAATAATTAGTAATGATTACGATTACGATTATCAGCGACAATAATCGACGGTTACGATATCGCAAAATTTTGTATATTTTAAATAAAATATATTTTAAAATAAAGGCAATGTGTATTCCAAGTTGTTAAAATCAAAATGTCTTCTGCAGTCATTCTGCTTCTTTTATCTGTCGGTATCAAGCCGGCAGTAGAAAACAACCTCTTCGATGCGACACTAGATAGTTTTAAACACAAATCTTTTTTGCGATTTCTCTCAAAACAGGGAATTGTGTGGCAGTTTTCCAAAACCGAAAAATGTCGGCATCTTGCAGTAGATTGGGTGATTTGATCTACTTCTTCTTTGACTGGATTGAAATTTAAAAAAAACAAAAGAGCACAAGTATGAAACAAAAATTTTACCGATTAGAAATGAAAGAGTCTCATCCATTTCTGTGTCATCAATTATCTCCTTGCAGATATCCCAGATACCTGTTTTGCTAATGGTGGGCTGAGCAAGAGAGGATACACTGCTCAACTTTGCGTTTTCAGTCCCAGTACTAATGCGCTCTGAGCAGGAAATGTATATGGCTTTTTTTGCCTTCTGCGTGGTTGAGGTCTGCCTAAAAGTACGAGTTTTAAATCTCGGGTCCAGAGCTGTGACTATTACACAAGTCATGTTTCGCTTAATGTCTCCAAATCTCCTTTGTAACACCTCGTATAATGTCAAAGCAACGTCGTTTGCACACGCACTTGTTGCTTCTTCATTCTGACCATTTTGCAGAAGTCGAAACATACCAGTAACCTCTGGAGTAACTTCAGGACAATATCGCAGTATCTTCGTTTCTGTTGTCTTCAAAAACTGATAGTAATTTTGTGATTTCCTCGATTATTTTCCATTCCTGAGTACTTATGTCGTAGTTACAATTAGTTTTTAACAATACTGTTTGTCATGCAACTTGCTGTTCATATAAACGGCTCAGCATATAATATGTAGAATTCCACCTTGTGGTTACATCTTGTATTAAGACATTTTGAGACACATTGTGCTCTTTTTGGCTCGCTTCTAGTAATTTTTCCGCCGTGGTAGAGTGACAAAAGTGACCTACTATTTTTCTTGATTTATCTATGATCTGTTTTATCAATTGGTTTTGAAATAAGCCATCCTTCAACATCAATTGTACTGTATGTATTGCACAGGGAATTTGTTAAATGCCAGGAACTTCTTGTTCTAAATCTTTGACTGCATTTGAAATATTTCTAGCATTGTCAATCAAAATGGCCTGAATTTTGTTTGCAATATCTCCGTGGTAGAGTGGCAAAAGTGACCTACAATTTTTCTTGATTTATCTATGATCTGTTTTATCAATTGGTTTTGAAATAAGCCATTCTTCAACATCAATTGTACTGTATGTATTGCACAGGGAATTTGTTAAATACCAGGAACGTCTTGTTCTAAATCTTTGACTGCATTTGAAATATTTCTAGCATTGTCAATCAAAATGGCCTGAATTTTGTTTGCAATTTCTCACTTCAATATAGCTAAGTGGATATTGTGTGCTATATTTTCAGTACAATGAGTTATTCCCTCAAAAGACATTACTTCTAGGCACATAGATTTTGTTTCAAAGTCATCTGACAGCGTGAGCTGTGAACCTCAAGAAATAATTTCTTACATTCGATGACGAATCGCTTGTCTACACATCCGCTGTTAAACAAATGAAAGGTAAGGGTTCATGTATATGACAATTTTTTACTTATTCGCACATATCAGGTATAGTTGTTTGTGCAAAATATGTTCTAAACGTTATTTTATATTTAGGACAGATTTTGTTCAGCAATCTACTGAATCCCACATGATTCACCAAGTTCAATGGCTGCATATCATCCACGCATATCATTTCTGCTATAAATTTTGTAATATCAAGCGCTCGAGGGTCGTTTATTTCAAATTGAATGTTTTTCTAAAATAATTCAACTACTGTCGCTTGTTTTTTTTTTCCCGAAGGCTCGGTAGATGTACTAGGGATACTAGGAACTACATCTGGATGTTTATGAATCTCGATAGAATGAAATTTATTGGCATGGTTCCACATATTTGTGGCATTTTCCCCCCAACAGGAAATTTTATCATTGCAGTACCTACATTTAAATTTTTGGAGGGTTTCAGATGTCTTTTCAAAATGTTACCTACTATCACTAACCAACTTGCGTTTTGATGACATTAGAAGTACTAATAAGTTAAAACACCAAACGACTAAACAATTACCAACTTGTCACAAAACAGGTTTGCACCGGCGGTATTCAATTCTGTTACTATCTATCTCCTGTATTCACTTACGACCGTGGCTGGGATCTCCCCAAGTCGTCAAAGGGGAATTCCCAAAATTTGCGTACGGATACAGCACATAAACATGCAATCTTTGAAACGCGTTTATAAAGGTTTTTAAACGAGAATCTAAACAAAATTTATTTGAAAATATTTTTGGCAGATAATCGGCAAATAATCGAAATGATAATCGACGATTACGATTAATCGCTAAATATTGATAATCGTCAATTACGACTAATCGTAATCGGAATCGTTTCATTACTAATAATAATAATAATAATAATACATACTTTTAATAGTAAAATTCTTATTACGGCAGTTAATGTTCAAAGAACGATTTCGATGTACTGTTCGATGAACTGTTCAAAATTTAGAAAAATGTTGATTGTTAACTTTTGGAAAATATTAAATATCTTCAAAGCGAACTATAAAAGTTCTGTAATTAACCTTTACCATTTTCTGCTTAACACACCGGGATTTACGTATGGACATGGGCAGGTCTTCATCTTCAAAGAGCCAGATTTTGTTATGTGCTTTAGTGGACACATCAGGGTAATGAACCTCTCACCTGCTTTTGAACTTCTCGAGCATATCGCGGCACAGTACCCCGGTTAAGACAGAGGGCACCTAAAGGAATAAACGCAGATGTTCGTCCAGAATGGTACGTGTTGCTGATGCATGAATGCCCAGACATTTTTCTATCTGACTATAATTTATATGCCTATCGAACTCGGGCACATTTAAAAGTTATAAAATGCAATATTTTTAAGTTAGCGATGTTTTATTTATTTTGATATAAAGTATAAAAATTGTAAAAATTGCCATTTATGTAATGTTAGACATATCTTGCCCTTATTTGAGGTGGCATACTAATGCCACATACATTGACGGAGATATTGCGGGCGTTATCGGGTTTGATATATTTATTACCAATTTCTCAGATCTAAAATACGATGGATGTAGAATAAAATGCATAGTGTGCAATAGATTTTTGATGTATCGTAGGAGAAGAGATTGCGAAATACAAGTAAACAGCATAACCCATGGCAACAAAAAAAAGGGGTGTGCCAGAAAAACATAGATTTTAGTTTGATTTATGTTTAACTCTTACTGCATGTAACATACCGTTTGCTATACTAGACCGCTATGCATTTATCTGCTTTTGGAATAAATACGCAAAGTGCGAATTGCCAAGTCGGAAACGTTACGAAATTTTCTATCTTCTGTTCGCAAAATATTGAAAAAATAATTAAATCAGAATTGATAGATAAAAAACTGTGGTTGTGCGCGTTGAAATTTCACCAAAGCTAATATTAATGTTTGTGAGTGACACTGCAGCAAATATGCTGTTTTTAGGTCGATATATCAAAGAACATAGTGTCAACCTCTTACATGTAATGTGCATAATCCACGCCTTGAATCTTGTGGCCCAAACGATTCGTGAATGTTATCCACGAGTAAATAATAATAGCTAGTACAAAAGCAGTGTTTCTAAAGTCCCCGAAACGTACTCGGCTATTGTACCGACTGCGTCCAGAAATAATTGAACCACCAGAGCCGATAATTATGCGTTGGACAACATGGTTGTAGACTGCGTTTTACTATCATCAATAATTTGATCATGTAAATAATGTAGTTTTGAAATCAATCTAACAGAAGCTGCAGGTATCACGAAAAGCCAAGCATTATTTAAAAATCCTCAAGTTACAGAAGATTTACAAACTATAGATAACAATTACTTCGAACTAGCCAAAGCAATAGAAAAATTACAAAAAAGTTTCGATGTCGTTTGTAGATTCTGTTCAAATTGTGAATGATGTTTACGCACAGCTATGCGCTGTAGAAGGCGAAAGAAATGAGTGCGTGATAGAAAAATTTGAAAGTGTTTTAGACAGGAATTCCGATTTTCACATATTAAAACTAATTTGTGAAGGTGCGTCTAAAGAGCCATTAAGTTTTTTCCAAGATTATTTTGAATATGCAAGTCATCATCATTAGATCAACATCATTAGATGTGAAGCGGTCGTTTTCGGCATTAAAACACGTTTATTCCGCACGTCAAACTAACTTAAGTGAAACAACTGTGGAGACATATCTGATGATAGGAATATTTGAAAAATCTTATCCAGAAAAAGAATTCAGTGATGATTCATAATGCGGTAACTGCTTGTGCACGTTATATAATTTTTTTTTAATTCAAATTAAATGCAAAATTGTATGCCTACGCCGCTGGCATGTGTGTTGAATGTGCCATCTCTACTTATTTAATATACTTGTAATGAGATAGGAAAGTTAATGCAACTATATGCAAGTTTATTTATCATAAATCTAACTTAACCAACATCGCTTAAATCTAATTTAATTTAAAGGAATGATGTTTATTTACGTTATTGAATTTTTATGTAATTATCATGATAAAGTTATGTACGAGGGAAAGTCATTAAATAAGTCACAAACTGCTGTAAAAAAGCTGAAAATAGGAGCGAGTTGTTTCCCTATTTGTCAATAGGTGTCACCACAATTCAGCTTTATAATTCTCATGTGACAGTTGGTGTGCGCGAACACAGGCAGTGTTAAAATGGCGACCGTGCTCGAAGATTGTACTGTGGAAGAGCAATGTGCTATTGTGTGTTTTTTCTGGGCAAAAGGACCCAATGCAGCAGCAGGCATTGGGGCATTGATAAAGCGATGGGATAAGCGTATTAATGTAGATGGAGACTTTGTTGAAAAATAAAACTTGTTTTTGGCTAACTATTTCTCTAATTATTTTTATAATACCTTTTTGTGACCTAATTACTGACTTTCCTTCGTATCTTTGACTCGTGAATTACACAAGTATACACGGTTTTGGATCTAAGTAACCAAAAGCTGTTTCTATGGTTATTTGGGGCGCTGAATCCGAATCTGCACTCCGTTTTTTGATTTTGGTTCTAGTTTTCGAGATATTAAATAAACACAATTTTTACAATTTTTGACAATTAATCTCCATTTTATTCATTAAAAAGTGTTAAATTAGAAATGAAGAGCAGTCGATCTGAGTCGCTTGTACTGTTTGGGATCTGTTTCACGCATTAAAGTCCAACAGTAGTCGCTCATCATGCCCTCGTCCCAAAATCTTTGGTGTCTTTGGCGTTTTTCGATTTTCGCCAAATCTTGGTGTAGTCGCTCTCCTTGCTCGTCGCTTGTATCACTCCAGTTTTCAGGAAAAAATTCGAGATGGGAATGCAGAAAATGTATTTTGAGAGACATTCGAGCTCCAATCTTGCAATAATTTTGCAACCAACTGTCGATTATCTGCTTGAAATTCGGGGATTTGCGGTTACCGAGAAAGTTGTGAACAACATCTTGAAATGATACCCATGCTGCTGCTTCATTGGGCGTTAAACATTTTGTAAAGTTTCTGTCGGCCATTAATTTTCGAATATCAGGTCCAACAAATATTCCCTCTTTGAATTTGGCGTACGACAACTTGGGAAATAACTTGGTCAAGTACTCAAAAGCCGGTCCTTCACGGTCGAGAGCTTTCACAAAGTTTTTGATAAGGCCAAGCTTTATGTGGAGAGGTGGCAAGAAAATGTTCTGTGGGTTCACAAGTGGTATAGAAGAGACGTTTTGTTTTCGTGGTTCATAATTAGTACGGCTTGGCCAATCTTTTTTCACATAATGTTGGTCAGTTGCGCGGCTATCCCACAGACACAAGAAACAGCAAAATTTGGTAAAACCAGATTGCATCCCCATCAAGAGACCAATAACCTGTAGGAATAGTATATAAATCATTTATTATTTAAAATTGAATTGAAATTTATTTTCAAACCTTCAAATCGCCACAAATTTTCCATTGATGCTCTTTATATTTTATCTTGGTAAAAATTTTACATATTGTATCGTAGCATTCCTTCGTTTGTACTGCATGAGCAATCGGAATTGATGGTTTTATATTTCCATTGTGTATCAGAGCAGCTTTCAGGCTGTATTTTGAACCATCTATGAACAAACGCCATTCATTTACATCGTATGGTGTATTCATCGCATCAAACAAACCGTTGATGTCATAGCAGAAGCATATATTCTCCTCTTTTTTGAAAAAGGGTAAAAGCGCCTCATTTCTGGTTCTATATACAGTGACTTTTGTTTGAGTGTCAAGATATTTCCACTCCTGCATCCGTGATGCGAGCAATTCTGATTTTTGTTTCGATAAATTCAAATCACGAACCAAATCATTGAGTTCACCTTGCGAAACTAAATGTTTTTCCTCCATGTTAAAATCGCTTCCACTATTCGTCGGTGATGAACTACAAGTTTCCATGTAATTTGCACTCGTACCTGGACAAATTGGCAAAGGATCATTGCTCGCACGGGGAACTGGCTTAGACACTGATGATACTTCAGGATATTTATATTTTGATAGTTTTTTTGCATTTACACCGACGACATTCATCAAGCAAAAGTAACAATCTATATGATTTTTCGGCTCTCTCCATAACATTGGCAATGAAAATGAAAAACATACTTTTTTACCGCGTGACCACTTGTATAATATTGTGCTACACGCGTTACAAAACAATTTCGGTACCCACGGCTTGTAAGTGTTTGATACAGAGAAACCAAAATAATAAAAATATGCATTTCTGATCACATTAGTAATAACTTTGCCACTTTTTCTGACCATATAACATCCGCAAACATAACAAAAACACTTTGAATTAACTTTACAATTCTGTCTTTGCATTTTCACACGTTTTGATTCAAAAAAAAACTAAAAATACAAATTAAATAATGTTTCTAGCGACGCCAACAGCTGACTGTCATTATGATAGCGCAATGCTGCCAACATGCGCGAACTCACAAAGTAGAACCAACTTTGAAAAACGAAACCCGGATTTGAATTCAGCACCTCAAATAACGTCAAGATTTGTTCTCATCTGCTCTGATCCAAAAGTTGACCGGAATTTGTAAACTTGTGTTATGTTTCTGTATAACGTTTGATCACGCAATCACAATAAATTCACCAATTGTAAGTACTATATTGCGTATTAACCAACGAACAATTACACTGATTTAAAAACACGTATTTCTGTCGGTTGATAACGCTTTATTGTAAATTAAATTTTGTTTACGCACTACCCGAATTTTTACGAGGGACTTTAAATAACATACCAACGGCACTGTGGCGTAGTCGATGCCATTTTTTGAAACAGCCGACAACACGTAATTTACTCCATAAATATTGCATTAAATAATTCTTTATACTTATCGAAGCTTAAGTTTCTTTATAAATAAATTTTTTGACAATTTTATATTTTTAACGTTGCTACCACCGAATTAATTTCATTTTAATAACTTTACGACGATATTTAGATTTTTAGTCAATGTTGGAACAAAATATGTAGAGGGTGGAATTCAAAAACTTGTATGAAAGTGAAAGCTAATAATAATAATTAATTTCAAGTTTATTGTGTCTGATGAAATCATTTTTTTTTGTTTTATAGACGTATTTTGAAATAATTTTAAATTAAATTAATGTATAGTTGAATATTATACAGGTTGTCCTTGAAATAAAAAAAACAACGTACGATGAATAGGAAGTTGTAATTATATAGAATATGAATCCGAAATATCGTGAGTCAATTATGACGTGAACCCTAACATAACCCTCTTCCCCTATGAATGTTCCGCCTATAAATTCGAAATAGCAGGTTTCGTTATAAAAACTATAACATTCTATATGATAAGTAACCAGCACCTGTATGTGACATCGCTAAGGATTCCGCTAAAAGGAAGATCTGGTTAATGCTACAAAAACAACATAAAAATAAATGGAGGTTAACGGAAGATCAACTTCATACCAAAATACTACTAAGGGAGCTGGACAGAACGTTTTCAGCCCACCTAATTCGTAGTAACAAAAAAGAAATTAAAATAATTACCGGGTTAATAACCGGACATTGTCCTTTAACCCTTAACCACAGACGGGAGTCAGGTTGACTCCACTAGAGTAAATGACGGCAAATCTTGTAGTTCTCTGTTAGCTTTTTTACTCTGCCGGGTGTCTATCTTCAAATCTAATTATAGTCAGTGTACTCTGCAAGTTGGAATAATTAGTATTCACGTTTGTGTAGTGTACGTTAATTTGAATTCGTTGGCACCAAGTCTGGAGTAAAATTGACTCCACTTTTGTAGGTATGTTAGAAACATAATTAATAAGAAAATTGTAGGTTATAAAATTTCGCTTTTATTTGTATGATATTGACTATAGAGGTTTATGTTTTTATGATTTTGAAATCGTAGAATAATGTGTAAAATCCATTAAAATATTGTAAAATTATAAAATATCCATAAGTTTGTTCTTAGTATTGAAGTATAAAGAGTAATTATTATCTATAAGCCAAAACCCTGCTTTTGTTTTAGTGAAATGGATTCTCTACCAGGCCCATCTAAAAAACGTGTTCGTGCACTCGATCCAGATTTTGAAGAAACAGTTAGACGGTGGTATGAAGAATGTGATGACGACAATTTCAGTGACAGTGACAGTGATACAGAACTTATAAGGAGTGATCACAATAGCAATAGTGAACAAACAGCGCAAGATTCAGAGGAAGAAGAAAGAGACGAAATGGAGTACGAGTTACGTTCTAGCGAGGAAGAAATTGTTGATAAAAATGCAAAAAGTTATTTTTATGGGAAAAACAAATTCTGCTGGTCAAAGAAACCACTAGTCAGTAGTCGTACTAAAACTCCTCGGCTTGTTCAGCTTCCTGGTCTTCGACATCCCTTACGCAATAGCACATCACTTACAGAAAGTGAGGCATGGGCCGCTCTTTTCACAGAGGATATGTTAGAACAAATTGTGAAATGTTAAAATCAAAAATTTGCAAAAATGAGGCAAAAATACTTAGATCCCACACAATCAGATTTGAGAGATTTAGATAAAATCGAGCTAAACGGTCTTTTAGGTCTGCTTATTTATACGGCCGTGTTACAATCAAATCACGAGAATATAAGGCCAATCTTCGCTACCGATGGCACAGGTCGGGAAATTTGCCGATGTGTGATAAATGTCAATCGTTTTGCAATCCTACTTCAGTGTTTGAGGTTTGACGATGCCGACACTAGAGAGGAACGAAAAAGAGATGACCCAACAGCAGCTATATCAGAAATTTTTTAAAAATTTGTCAGAAACTGTCAGTCTGCCTACACGATTGGATCACTTGCGTGTGTTGATGAGATGCTTATAAGTTTTAAAGGTAGATGCAAATTCAAAATGTATATACCAAATAAACCTTGCAAATACGGAATAAAGCTAATGGCACTTACCGATGCAAGAAATGATTACTTTTTAAACGGGTATATATATATATATATATATATATATATATATATATATATAACGGCAAGGATTCAGATGGTCGCAGCCTTCCTGCAGAACTGCCAAAATTAGCTAAACCAACGCAGCCGGTGTTGCGTTTGCCCGCACCCGTTCACAATTCCAACAGGAATATAACAGCGGGCAACTGGTTCACATCAATTGAACTGGTAAATAATTTACGTAAAGTTAAGTTAACATACGTTGGTACAATTCGAAAAAATAAAGCAGAAGTTCCACCAGAGTTCCTACCTTCTCGTAAAAGAGAAATTGGTATGGTTTTACGGAGAACCTCAGCTTGCTATCATACGTTCCTAAAAAAAATAAAGCAGTCTTATTAGTGTCCTCAATGCATTCTCTTCCGATTCAAGAGTCAGAGAATAACAAACCGGAAATAATTAATTTTTTGTAATAATTCTAAGTCTGGAATTGATACTTTGGATCAAAAATGCGCTACTTATTGTACTGGACGGAGAACACAAAGATGGTCGGCTGCAGTCTTCTTTCGAATCTTGGACATATGTGCAGCGAACGCATTTATTCTCTTTTCAAGCACAAAAGACAACGTAATGGCGAGTAGATTAGATTACATGAAAAATCTTGCAATGCAACTTGTTACTGCAGAATTAGAAAGAAGGCAAAACTGCTCTCAGCTACGGCAAGAAGTTAAATTATCGATCAGAAAAATATTGGGCAAGGACAGCGAGCTATCAGAAACTGAAGTTGAAAAAATTAACCGTACGAAAATACTGCACAGTGTAACATCAGTCATCACTGATGACTGATGTTACAAATACAAATGTATAATCAAAAGTGTCGCAAATGCAAAAATTAAGCGCTTTGTTTATTGTTAAAGTTTAGAAAACATTTTATTATAAGAGGCAGGTAGTGTTTATCCACTCAAAGAAGTAATTGATACATTTCACAATACTTTTCTTTTAGAAATTTGGTTTGCAGAACAATAGACGATACTTTTTATACTTTCGTTATAGGAATAGAACATATGCCAGGATAATAAGGAATAAAGAACGATTGTCCAGAAACATTCAACAAAATCAATTAGGTACTCTAAACGAAATATAATGCATATCTTCTTTATTGCTATTTGCTACAGTAATCCTTTCATACAGAAATCGCTTACCGGCAAGTAGATGCATACTGGTGCATGTACACCCATACATTTTTTTCAAAATTCGTAGAACTATTTATAAACTATCGATTCAGAAACTTCTTTCATGTATTAGTAATAAAAAATGGATGGTTTATTTTAATACTAAGGTAATACATATAATCATTTTTCAAATACCAGAATTTAATTGCATTTGTATTGATTATACGCCGGTGGGGATGCACTACATACGGTCCTGCCTTACCGCAAAAATCCTCAGCTCTAGTTATATCACGTGCAAGGACATATACCGGGTGCGGCAATAGTGTGTCGGCGGAGCTTAGCATGAAAACTAATAAAGTTGTAACAATGAAATTTTACGTACACATGTAGTATGCTACAGTGCATTTTCTAATTTTATTTATATATTTACAGGGTGTTCCAAATTTCCGCAACCACTTTCAATTTTTTTTTTTTAAATAGATTGCTATACTTTCTTGTTATTATGATGATAGCCACCCAAATTATCTTTGCAATGATATATGACAATGTGCACTTACAACTGTTAGTTTTTGTTTTATTGCAAATTTTGTTAAAATCTTGACAGTTGCAGCGTCTAACATTTTAAGTCTTAGCCTGAAAATGCGTGCAGTGCCTCACGTAACTTTTTTGTTACCAATTTATGGACTAACACGTTATATGTTTTGAGGGTGAACAACGTGACAACATATACAGAGTGTTAAATATGTCGTGCCAAAGTTATCGAAGTTTAAAGGCTATTTTCTCTTTTTTTTTAAATTGAACCTATAATTTTTTATTTAGTCAGCAATTTCCTTGTAAAATTGCCGTTAAAATGGTACCAATAACACAGTACTTATTTCTAGTATTTTCGAAGTTATAACACTTTAATGGGATATACCTATGTTTATAATATTCAATATGCGGTGCTGCATCTAATAGTTGGGTGGTTGGCCATGAAATGATATTAAGCAAAAATTGCTGTGTAACCAAACGTCAAATATCTACTTAAAATTTCCATATAAAGTATTTTTCAATAGTTTCTCTTTATTGTAATCGCGTTTAATTGTTATAATTTAAGTTCGGCTAGTTAATTATCAATTTCCGTTTGTTCGTTATTAGTTGTTATCTTGTTGTCAGTTATATCGTTTTGTTGTAATTATTTTTTATTTCCATACCGTAATAGTTTATAGTTGTGTTTCTTTAGAATTAATTTTTCGAAAGAGGAGCTAATAGACATGGTATTTGTTCTCGGCGCTAGCAATAGAAATCTACTTTTAGCATCAAGAACATATGCTATGGAGTATCCTCACCGAAGAGCACCAGATATTAAGACGTTTGAAAATTTGTTGACAAGGTTTCTTCGGACGGGTTCAGTGAATTATGTCAAACATGAAAGAACTAAGTCTATGGTTACAGAAGATAATGAAGTGACAGTCGTCCAGTCCGTTGTGGAAAATCCGCGCGTATCTACAAGGATAATTTCGAAAGAACACGGGATAGAAGTCACTGCTGTAAGAAGGATTTTAAAAAAACATAAATTTCACCCTTACAAAATTCAAAATCATCAAGGCTTATTACAAACGGATTTTGAAAGGAGACTTGTTTACTGTGAATGGCTGCTTTTCCAATTACGACAAGATCTAACTTTTCTAGATCATGTGCTTTTCACAGATGAAGCAACATTTGCTAATTGTGGAATAACAAACAGAAAAAATTCTCATTATTATGACACTAGAAACCTTCATTTTGTGCAACCCATTTTATACCAACAAAAATGGAGTGTTAACACCTGGGGAGGCATCATAGGAAACACTATTGTAGGTCCATTCTTTTTTAATAATACTTTAAATTGTGAAATCTACACAAATTTCCTACAAAATAATTTACCATTGCTGTTAGAAGACCTACCAGATAACGTCATAAGGAGATTGTGATACCAACATGATGGTGCACCTGCACATTACGGTGCTGCTGCAAGAACACATTTAGATAGGGTATTCACCAATAGGTGGATTGGGAGAGGAAGCTTTATAAGCTGGCCACCGCGGTCACCAAATCTAACCCCTTGTGACTTTTTTCTGTGGCCTACTGTAAAAAATATAGTTTACGAAACACCTCCTACAACGGCAGAGAACATGCAGCAACGAATCAGAAACGCTTTTCTTCAAGTAAGTGAAAACAACATGGCTCAAAATGTAAGTCTGTCGATGCAGAGGCGATTAAGAGCATGTGAAGAGCAGAATGGAAATATATTTGAACACATTTCAAATTAATTTTGTTTTATTATTGAAAAATTACAAAATGTAATTCTAAAACTAATAATAAAGAATTAAGAAACAGGTGTTTGTAAAAGTTACTTTGTTTGATATCATTTCATGGCCAACCAACTATTAGATGTACCGCATATTGAATATTATAAACATAGGTATATCCCTTTAAAGGGTTATAACTTCGAAAATACTAGAAATAAGTACTATGTTATTGGTACCATTGTAACGGCAATTTTACAAGGAATTTGCTGACTAATAAAAAAATTATAGGTTCAATTTAAAAAAAAGAGAAAATAGCCTTTAAACTTCGATAACTTTGGCACGACATATTTAACACTCTGTATATGTTGTCACGTTGTTCACCCTCAAAACATATAACGTGTTAGTCCATAAATTGGTAACAAAAAAAGTTACGTGAGGTACTGCACCCATTTTCAGGCTAAGACTTAAAATGTTAGACGCTGCAACTGTCAAGATTTTAACAAAATTTGGAATAAAACCAAAACTAACAGTTGTAAGTGCACATTGTCATATATCATTGCAAAGATAATTTGGGTGGCTATCATCATAATAACAACAAAGTATAGCAATCTATTTAAAAAAAAAAATTGAAAGTGGTTGCGGAAATTTGGAACACCCTGTAAATATATAAATAAAATTAGAAAATGCACTGTAGCATACTACATGTGTACGTGAAATTTCATTGTTACAACTTTATTAGTTTTCATGCTAAGCTCCGCCGACACACTATTGCCGCACCCGGTATATGTACATAATATGGCTCAACAAGTTAGAGTGTAGATGTCCGGAGTCGTTTGACTCCTATCTGTGGTTATGTAACAAAAATTGATCTCTGTGGTTAACGGTTAAGGAAGCATTTGTACAGCATGGGCTTGGTTAGCGAACCCTGGTGTAGGAGATGTGAAAAACAGGAGGAAACTAGCCTTCATGAGAGATCTATTGGGGATAGTACAAAGAGCAGTGTGCTCAAGTGATTGGACGTGCTGACGTCCAACTTAAAACAGAAGAAGAAGAAGAAAAAGAAGATGAAGAAGATAAGTAATTAATTATCAAGATGTGTGTTTCATTAATTTACAAACCCATTTTAAAAATCGTACTAAAAATAAATTGTGGACATTTAGAACTGACATCATTTCATGTGTATTACGAGAATGTTTTTTGTTGTTAAGAGGATTAAGAAATATAAAATATTAATATCGATTCAGAATGCGGCTATTGTATTTAAAGGCGGCAATGTTTGTTTATGAAAACGATAACATTGTGTCTAAGGTTTTGTTATAGTAAGGGTTCAATAACCTTTACCGAAAGTCAAGTAAATTTTTAAATATGGTATATTAAATGACTATGTAAGATGTGTGCTTTACGGGCATGATATATTCAGTCGTACGGTGGAGTATAAAAATTTCTTTAAATATTTTAATCATTTTTTTCGCTTACAAGAACGAGTTTTGGGAAAATATTTTAGGTATCTATTCTATATAATTTAATTTTTCCATTTTTTAAAAGTTATCTTTTTATTTCAAGGATACCGATGTATTTACGGAGATTGGTGGAACCCTATGACGAGGGTTTGTAGATCCCCCTGGATGACCAATGAATAAAGTAAATTTACTTGCTTACATTTGATTATTCAACTTAGAGTGTAATTAAATCCGTTTAATTTTCATTGTCATGCGAAAATGGCTTGTTTGTGTTTCAATGGTGCTGTATATCTAACTATACAACCTGCAAAAACATGTGTTCCGTCTTGCGACAAATGTTTTCAAAGTCCAGTTATGTCTATTTTAATTATCTTTTCATATAAGTTCATGTAGTATACTAGTATAGAATCATTCAAAGCTTGCTCGGAAGGTACAACAAATTCCCCTGGACGATTGATATTCTCTATGCTTAGTTCGAATATAATTCGAAACTTAATTATATATTAAAAACTTCAGATAATAAATAGAACAAAATTGAAGTTTTTTCTTAATTGTCAGTTTCTCAATATATTAACACTCATGAGTGCATATGTCTCACATCCCATATTTTAAGCCTACATTGTACTAAATACAATATTTATGTTTTTATATTTGGATATATTATAATAGCTATTAATATAACGAGAACATTAAGCGATTTATAATACTCGAGGACGTTGCCAAGTGACGAGGCGCTAGCCGAGTCACCTCGTAACGTCCGAGAGGGTTTAAATCGCTGATGTTCGAGTTCATATTCAAAGCGTTATCGTATCATCAACGATATCAAGATTAAAACAAAATCAACAATTTGTCTGTCATACAAAATACTTACGTCAAAGCTTGCACGTTTTTGAAATAAATTAATAAATCATGGAAGAATTTGATGTTCCCGCAAATATTGTAGAGGCTGCAAATAGTGCAAAATTAGATTTGTTGCCAGCGAAGTCAAAACTGCATTACGAAAACGAATATCGTCTGTTTTGTAAATGGCGAGATGAAGAACATGTTCAAGGTGCTGGGGAAACAGTCTTGCTCGCTTATTTCGTGAGACTGTCAAATTACTACGCTCCTTCATGTTTGTGGCCAAAATATTCCATGTTGCGAGCTTGCTTGGAATTAAAATAAAGAGTAGAAATTGATAAGTATGGTGCTTTGATAAGATTTATCAAGAAAAAGAATATTGGATATCGAGTTAAAAAATTCAAAATACTCACTAGAGAGCAAGTTGATGAATTTATGCGTACAGCTCCAGACGAGGTATTTTTGATGATAAAAGTAGCTTTTTTGATTGGTCTAGGAGGGGCTTGTAGACCCATTGAATTAGCCAGAATGTCTACGGACGATGTTGAGGTTTTAGAGACTAAGGTAGTTGTTACCATTCCTGACACAAAAACTCACAAAAAAAGATTTTTTGTCCTTTTACCTGACGGTGACATTAATACTTTTTACTTTTACTTTTTTTTACTTTTTACGTACTTTTATTTATAAAATATGTAGCATTACGACCGCGTCATGTTACGCATAAGAGACTGTTTATATCGTACAGAAATGAAAGGTGTACAATTCAGCCTTGTGGTATTCATTTCTTTTCTAAAATACCTGAAAAAATCGCTATATACCTCAAACTAGAAAATCCAACTTTGTATAATGGTCATTGTATTAGAAGATCTTCAGCAACTTTTCTGGTTAACGCCGGCGGAGACATCTTAGATCTGCAAGAGCTGGGTGGGTGGGAGTCGAGCAAGGTTGCTAGGGGGTATTTAGAAGACAACGTAACTAAGGAAACTGCAATTGCGCAGAAGATTCAGATGGGAAAGGTTTTAATAAACAGTGTGTCAAACTCTGAACAATCAATTGCGTTTTCACGTAAAAATGAAAATTTGGAGGACGTAAGCGGCTTGAACATCATGTGTGTTGAATCATCCGAAAAAAAAATTGTTTGTGAAGCTGCAGAAGATCGCGGATTAAAGACAGATATGAAAGACATATCTTTCAAAATTCGGAACTGTCAAAATATTGACATTCATGTTCACAAATAATGTACTATTTGACGTATTATGGTTTTGTATCTAACGTATTATGGTGCTGTATCTAACGTGTTATTAGTTCGTAACTAACGTATTATGAGTAACTAAAGTATTATTAAGATATTGTAATATTATGTTCCTAATAATTATCAATAAATGTTTCACATAAAGATGGCATAATAGTTGATGATACGATAAATATTTTATATTTGTCAACTATTTGTTTAATACTATTTACTCACAAAAGAAAAAAATATTCAGTAAATTATTACGTTTCTTTATAGTCTGTTGTGTTAGTTCTAAAAAATCGCGGAGATAAATAAGGCTTGACACTTTAGAGTATCGAAAAAATATTCGAAATATTACTTTTTTTTTTACTATATTCAATACACAGCAATATGCCCACGAAGACCCTGTTCGCACAACTGTGTTCTTTTGACAAAAATTTGTTGTCGTTTACGCGAAGAAGTGGACAATAATTTTCATTAACTTAAGACTTTACAAAAGAAATAAAGCGATCTTGCTGGTCACTTCATGTCAATGTTTCGCTCCTGGAAATTGTTGCGCCAACAAACCAATTGTTTCTTGAGCTGTGTGATAAATTGTGCTGTCCTAGAATTGCGGATCGTATCTCACCATACCACGCTAACTTGGTTAGAATAGTGCTATAATAAGCACCAATCTGCACCAAATAAGCACCAAAAACGACACAATCACTCTGCCTATTCGAAACCGCACTATACAGTGACACGTTGAGATGTACTTGTTTCTTCAGGATTTTCTGTGCTCAAAATACGATAATGTTATTTGTCAACATAATCATAAAGATTAACGTAATCCTCATAACTGAAGAGGATTTTCTTCGCAAAATCATTATCTTCGTTTTGGTTCTCTAAAATTCAATGGAAAAATTGTCGGCGCTTAACATGGTCTTCTTAACATGGAGTTCTTGCGCCAGTTGAATTTTGTGAGCCTGGAGATTCAGCTGCTTCATTAGAATTGATTGAAGCGAATTTCTATAAATATTTAATTGTTGTGCACAAATAGATGCTCCCGGACTATCAGACTAAATCAAATTACTTAATCTTAAAATTGTCATTCAATTTGGTGCACTTCCTTGATCAAGACGATTTTGCGAACTATCTCCGTGTAACTGGTACCATATTTG
This sequence comes from Melolontha melolontha, assembly GCA_935421215.2. Lineage (NCBI taxonomy): Eukaryota > Metazoa > Arthropoda > Insecta > Coleoptera > Scarabaeidae > Melolontha > Melolontha melolontha. The sequence goes on from OW285238.1 coordinate 67,194,156, forward strand.
TAATGCACAATAGTAATGCATTGTACAAGAGTGGATCAGTATTTAGTGAACCTGACTGAAAAGGAGAGCCCAAAGAAAAATAACTACACTCCGCAAAAAAATTATGGAATCACCAATTTTGTTTGAAAATGTTTTACTTTTTAAAAATTTTATGTTCTATAATTAAGTTGTACACAAATACATTAAAAATAAAACAAAATGTAAAGCAAAAACCAAAGACCGCAACTTAATAAACATAACAATTGAAAAACTAACACCAATCCAAAGAATTTATATTAATAATGAGTATTTCCACATCGGGCCCGTATTACGGCTACCAATAAGACCTCTGACGTAGTCTTGAGCCACCTGGTTCAATTCTTCAGTGACCGCTGCTTCTAGCTCTTCCAGCGTTCTTGGTGGAACTTGTCTGGTTCGTAGTGCTCACCCAATGTGGTCCCAAATGTGTTCTATTGGGTTCATATCTGGGCTTCTAGGGCTCACTCCAAAACATGTATGCCAACACAATTTAGGTAATTTTTTACAATGTTGGCGATGTAGGGGCGAACGTTATCATGCATTAAACGGAAATTCGGGCCTATGTAAGGTGCAAATGGAACCACAAGTGGTTCTAAGATAATTTTAATGTACCTATCTGCGGTTATAGAGCCATTATGAATAACTTCCAACACCGTCTTAGCATCGGAAGATACACTTCCCCATATAATAATCGAACCACCTCCGAAATTTGTTGTTTTTCTGAAGTAGCACTGACTGACGCGCTCACCATCTCGTCTATAGACTAGCAGGTGCCTATCTGATGAGAACTGGCAATACCTAGACTCGTCTGTGAACAAAGTGTTAGCCCAATCTTCAGCGGTCCAATCACGATGATCTCTCGCAAATTGTAGTCTGTGAATTCGGTGTTCTCTACTGAGTATGGAGCCTTTAGTCGGTATTCTTGCACGTATTTCTTGTTCTTTAAGTCGGTTCTTTATCGTCTGAGACGTAACATTTACATTTCGAACGGTAAGCAGCTCATTTTTAATCTATCTTGCAGTGCAACGCCTCATTTGCAAGTCTGTAAGTCATAAAAAGCGATCATCTACCTTGGCCTAGTCTCCTGCTATGTTCCCCAGTTTCTCTATACCTGCGCACCAATTTCGAAATTGTAAATTGTCGGACATCTAACAACCTACCAACGTATCTCTGACTCCTAACATCGTTAATTAACGAAATGGCTTGGTACAATTTCTTCGTGACTCAAATTACGTGCATTGGGCATTGGGGGACCGTCATTCATCTTTACCAAACTAGGCTAGAGGGTTCTACATGGAAGCACGTGACAAATGTTAAAAGAAAAATAGTTTTAAACTTTAAACAATGTTTGAAAGAAAGGAGAAGATGTAAAGCATCTAAAGCACACGAAATTAGAAAAAAAAATTAATTTGAACTCAGTGCGTCATAAAACCAAAACAATCAAACACTATTGCAACGATTTACTTTGCATAGATAAGGTGATTCCATATTTTTTTTGCGGAGTGTATATAGTTTTCAAGTTGGGAGGCCTTCAAAACATAACGGTTAAAATTTATGTTCATTTTAATCGTAAAACGCTTGTTATTTGAGTAGAAAGTGGATTGTTTTTATCTTGTTTCAAAATATGGAAAAAGTGTAGCATCGATCAGTGTTCTTATTTTTAAAGAACAAAACGAACTGTGAGATCAAATCTGAGCAGGAATAAAGCGATGAACACTTGAGTTTAAACATGGTCGAACTAGTGTATTTTATGAAGAACACAGTGGATGTCCAAAAGATGTTTCTATTCTAGATACGATTATAAAATACATGATATGGTACTACATGACCAACGAATAAAGGTACATGAAATATCACACGAATCTCACTTGGATTAGTGATTCCAATTTTGCATAATGAATTAAACATGAAGAAATTGAGGCCAATACATTTTCTCCGAAGAAGGCGAAAACCGTGCAATCAGCCGGAAGGGAAAGTGGGCGAAATAGCAGAGGCTTGCCATATTTCATCCGGATGAATTATATGGGTTTTGCATGATGAATTGAGTATGAAAATATGTGCAAAATGGGTGGCCGCATTTACTGACGACTCTGGACCACAAACACGAACAGGATCGCATGTCAGTCCTTAATTTGGCAAAGTTAGACATTATCCGGACTTTTGGCGCCGAATAATAACGGTTTATAAAAACTGAATACAACATAATACGCTCAAAATAAAGCAATATTGTATAATCTTTTGATTAAATATTCTAGAAAATTGTAAACAATAACTTCTTGATTTTCTTTGTTTGTGTGCTTTGTGCATGTGCTTCTTTTGTAAAAATGTTATTCATCTCTTTTAGGCTCCTATATCAAAAAATTCTTGAATAATGCAACAAGTCATCATCATTTATATCACATATATCACATTTTAGAAAACTAATTTAATCAAAAAACTTCATATTTGCATGACTGACATATATATGTAAAATATGTAAAAAATATTGTATGACTTTTTGAAAGTAGAATAACGTAACAAGTAATTTATGAATTCTGGGGTAAGAAAAAATTAATCACGATCATCAAACTTGTATACGTATTTTTTAAGGTAAATATTAATTACTAATCATAGACTGCGGACAAACATGATTTCGAAGTATACACATTTGAATTAAAATTCGTTACTTTTTATAAGGCAAGCAATTGGTATGTTTAATGTTCGGACCACTATCTAATAAAGTGAGAATGAAGATATACTGAACATATAGGTATAACTGTTCAAGCGCATGAAGATAAATAGCATTAGGGCCTGAAAAATGTGCCATAATTAAATAAATGACAGAAATACAACAGCGTTTGTGAGAAACAATTTTAGATAACACAAAAACGTGCTTAGAATAATAGCGTGTTAAATTTCAACTAATAGGCAACTTGCACAGATTAATCTTAAAGGAAACATTTCCAGTCAGAAAATCAAAAAAATAGAAACTCTATGTATAAATAGTCTATATAGTAGTATAAAAGAGTCGGATTTTTGAACCTGTCCAAAAATGCTTTAACACTCTGAATTTTCTGCAACAATATATTTATTCACTAATATTAACTGGACAATATAATATACTATTATATGAAATACAGATACAATAATGTTTGTATTACACGTTGGCCCAAATGAATTGTTTGACGATTTCATTGTTTGAAGGAAAGAAGTATTAAGGTTTCTACATATGTGTTCGATTATTGTGTTACTAATATTATCTGACTATTCTTGTTTTCGTAAATCAATGCATATTCATAATAGAATTATTAATTGTAATAATTGATTTGGTGAAACATGTATTGATCACGCGATAATTGGCAAATCTGTTCGTAATATATGATCGGTAGCAAAGCGAAATATAATTGTTGTTTCGTCATAAAACGAAATTTGTTATATGTATAGATTTATACAGACTGTCCCGTAAAAAACGCCAACATTCATAATTCCGTTATTTATTGTCCGGTTTTATTTAAATAAAAAGTAAATTTAATAGCATCAAAAACACTATTCCATTATTTATAAATATTCGAATGTGTCATGATGTCATGAAACATTGGAAATGTAAGTATTATAAATATTATTATAAGAAACAAAACACTTTACAATAAATGTTGAAATTGCCCGCCACCTTGTTCAACACATATCGCACATCTCCTAATTACTCCAAAGGTCACATTTAAAAGACAAGCGGCAGGTACTTCTTGACAAGTGTTAATAATTCTTTGTCTTAAAATGTCAACATTTTCTGGAGTTGTTAAATAAACTCGATGTTGTAGATAAGCCCACAACCAAAAATCGAGGGGCGTAAGATCCGGTGTACGCGCAGGCCACTCGATAGGACCGGATGTTCCTATCCACCTATTTCCAAATTGGGTCTTCAACAAATCACTATTTACTCTGGCATTGAGCGCGTGAGCCCCATCTTGTTGAAAAAATATTCTATTTAAATTTGCCAAAGGTAATTCATCTAAAAAGTTTTGGAGATTTTCGTGTAATAAAGTGTAGTATTTTTCTTGATTTAAGCAACCATCTATGAAAAATGGCCCAATTAATTGATTACCTAAAATGCCACACCAAACATTTACGTTGAAACGTCTTTGAAAATTGTTTTCAATTACAAATCTCGGATTGTCTGCACTCCACTGTCGATGTATGTTTCTATTAAAAATACCGTTGTTGCTAAAAGTGCATTCATCAGACCAAATTATCCTTCTGCAAAAATTCGGATCTTGTTCTAATGCATTTAAATAAAAACGACAAAACTGGATTCTTCGGCCAGGATCATTTTGTTCTAATGCATGAACTTTTCGAGCTATGTACGGTTTAAGTTTGTGTTTTCTTAAAATACCATGAACTGTAGTTTTTGATACCCCAATATTATGTGCAATTTCTCGAATCGAAGTTCGTGAATTTTGCTGTACTGCAAGAAGAACATCTAATTCCTTATCTTCGGAGAATTTCCGTTTTTGTGTTTTTGGTTTGGTAAATGATCCATAATTTCTTAAATTCTTTTCAATTCTCTGAAATATTTTCGAACCTGGAACTTCTCTGTCCGGAAAACGAGCACTGTACCGACGAACTGCTTGAAGGCGATTTTTATTACATTCAAAGAACACTTGTAACATGTCCGTTAATTCATTGTTATTCATTTTTAACGAAAATACGCTTTTTGTTGCGGCAAAACGTTCAAACAGGATAATACAGAAAACTTAATAAAGTCAAACTGACACTTAAGGCACATTGACATAATGCTAGTGGACTGGGCCAAGTCTACTATAATGAAAGATGAAATTTATAATTTTTTTTTTTATTTTTTATTATTAGGAGATGTGCGATATGTGTTAAACCAGGTGGCGAGCAATTTCAACATTTATAGTAAAGTGTTTTGATTCTTATAATAATATTTATAATACTTACATTTCAAATGTTTCATGACACATTCGAATATTTATAAATAATGGAAGACAAAGATGAAATTTATAAAGTTTTTTTTTGCAATAAACGTTTATCAAAAATAAACATGTTATGCATCGTTGAATTCAGAAAAAAAAATACAATCCGAATATAGCCAAAAATATATATGTTGCCATTTAAAATAAAAAACTTGACTGTCGTTTGACATTAATGAAAACAATTGAAAACAAATAAAACACTGCTATCTTATAGTGTTTTTGATGCTATTAAATTTACTTTTTGTTTAAATAAAACCGGACAATAAATAACGGAATTATGAATGTTGGCGTTTTTTACGGGACAGTCTGTATATGTTAGATATAAGGAAATCTAGGATAAAGAATTATACTATAACATTTCAAAATTTATAAATACATAACGTACATTTTCAAGTTTAAACCACTATATAACAAAATTTTTTAGCATATTCAAATTATAAAACATTTCTTAGATCCTTAAAATTTATTTATTATCTACTTCATAATTTAAACCGCTTTTTTTATTGCCTAGCGTTATGAGTAGGGACCAAACACGAGAGGTCCATGACAGATTTTTAATTTTATTTATATAATTCGAAAACAAACGGGTGGTAATCTATAAAACACAAAATACATTTTTATTTGTTCATTTTGTAGTTCAAGTTGAGTAAAGGTGATAAATTTTAACTAGTAATACCTTCTCAATGTTGTCTTCGGTAAAATTTGTTCTCTTTGAATGAAATACATCATTGTAGATCAAAAAACGTCCTTTCTATATTGCAACTGGTTATAGGTGCATACTGGAAATATTCTTTTATTTGAGTGTATTTAGCAGTTAGATTTTGAGGCATTGTCGCCATACAAAATTGTCGCAATATTATTACATCTGGATTTCCATTAAAAACTGCATCTAATTTTTCCTGAAGTCCACATCCAATTCACTTGGAATATTTTTCAAATTATTAATAGCCACATCTAATGTGGTTAATCCATCATTTAATTTGAGATTTTGATTTTCAAAATAAGTGATTAGTTTAGGCAAATTTGCAAAGTATTTCTGAAGAAAGTACTGATTTATTAAATTTGGAATTTGTGTTAGTTCTTTGCAATCAAAAATACTACGAGCATCGTCATTTAAACATGTAGCGATATTTTGTAAACTATCGAAATTCTGTGCATAGAAACTAGTAGCTTCCAACCATGATCCCCATCTAGTTATTACTGGAGAGGGAGGCAGTGACAAAGATGGAAATTTTTCCCAATAAAGAGCTACTCTCAATGGTGCTTTTCTGAAAACTTTTTGAAAAGCGGATACAAATCTATCAACTTCCGGAAAGGTGCCTCTGATATATTCACACATTCTGAGAAGAGCATGTGCTGCACAAGTAATATGCAGCATATTAGGATATGTTCCTTTAATAGACTGCCTGCCTGTCTTTAACATATATACAGCACTGTCACTGACAAATAAAAGTGCTTTTTCTTTGTACCTGTCGTCCGAATGAAGCATTTGGTGCATATTCTCGTGAATGGTTTTAGCTACTGTTTCCGCATCAACTGTATTTATAACTTTTGTTGCTATTACATATGCATTATATGGAATAGTTGGATATAGTATACCAGTTACACATTTACCACACAGCATCCTAATATATCGACAGTTTCGTCGGCATTTATCTATAGGTACTAATGTTTCAATATGAAACAGACATGTAAATAAAATTACATATCTGTAACTGTATACTTGGACAATACCTCGTATTTTCGGCATTTACTTCTGCTTAATACATATGTTTCTGCCATTTATAGGCGTCGTCAGCTAAGCTAATGAAGCAATGTATACAAATGATATAAATCTTTATAAATAAAATCTGTATCTGTATATGACATTAAGTCGAACCGCTCATTAGATATAGCAAGTTTCATTCTATAAGGTGGCACTTATTTACGAGTGACATCTTACGGACGAAAGAGACTATACCAAAGAAAGCGATCTTTCGATTGACAAGCTATGCTCATACGAACCGAAAGGAATACGGGTAGTCCTTCTAAAACGAGCCAGGTGGCGGTAGATATACAAAAATGTTTTAAATATGTCTATACGTTATATGCGCGTATAAAGCTTTTGTTTCATTATGAAACAGACATGTAAATAAATTTACATATCTGTAACTGTATACTTGGACAATACCTCGTATTTTCGGCATTTACTTCTGCTTAAGACATAATTCATAATGAAACAAAAGCTTTATACGTGCATATAACGTATAGACATATTTGAAACATTTTTGTATATCTACCGCCACCTGGCTCGTTTTAGAAGGACTACCCGTATTCCTTTCGGTTCGTATGAGCATAGCTTGTCAATCGAAAGATCGCTTTCTTTGGTATAGTCTCTTTCGTCCGTAAGATGTCACTCGTAAATAAGTGCCACCTTATCGAATGAAACTTGCTATATCTAATGAGCGGTTCGGTTTAAAGTCATATACAGATACAGATTTTATTTATAAAGATTTGTATCATTTGTATACATTGCTTCATTAGTTTAGCTGACGACGCCTATGAATGGCAGAAACATATGTCTTAAGCAGAAGTAAATGCCGAAAATACGAGATATTGTCCAAGTATACAGTTACAGATATGTAAATTTATTTACATGTCTGTTTCATAATGAAACAAAAGCTTTATACGTGCATATAACGTATAGACATATTTAAAACATTTTTGTATATAGGTATAGCAAACGCCAATTAAGTTGGCGCGAGGAGGGGTAAGTTCGCGCAGGATTCGAAGTAGTGGGGAGATTTGTATTTGGTTTTACATCAAATGTCAGATAATTCTAACCTCTGAGCGTATATCACTTTATCATCCCCTAGCAAAGACATTATGTTCCGTCAAACGTCAATGACAAATGTATTCTGACAATTACTTGAGTAGTGGGGGTAGATGTTTTTAAAAACGGCTTCTGCTCACCCCCTCCTCGCGCTAACTTAATTGGCGTTTGCTATACTAATTTGAAATATGGCTTCTAGTGTAAGGTGGATTCATCAGGAACACTTCGATCAGTATATTTTTAGAGAAATGTTTTGAAGGTGGTATTGTTAAGTTTATTTAATGGAATATTTTCCGCCATTAAATTTTCACAGAGTTCTTCGTTAAAATTGTCAGATTCCAACGCGTCTAATTTCTGTGTATGTACTTGCGATGCTAAGTGACGTTTTACATGCGATCTCTTGGAATTTTTTAACGATAATTTACAGACTTTTCAATAAATTTCGGAATCACTGGCAATGGACATACAATCAGTTTAACCCTTAATCCAAGTCGCCATTGTTTGACGATACCATTCTCCACGTTGTTCCACATCATATCCGAAAAAGTAACTTAAACAATGTTATAGATCTAAATTAATGAAAATTAAAAACGTGTATGTAAATTATTGAAACTTAACGAAATTCACTGGATACTTACGTATATATAAAAATACTTACGTACGTACGAAACTTACGTACCGTACTTTATATATATATAGATATAAACTAATAAAACAAATTATGAAAACTCCTTACACTTCTATCTACGCCCACGAAGATAGGAGTTTAAGTATAATATCGAAGTAGTTGCGACATAAATCAACGACCAAAAACAGATGTGTGGTTAACCGAATGAATAGTGCTATTCAATAACTACCTACGTGTTGTTCTTAGCGATGTTATAGACTATTTATATGGTCCATCGTAATTTCGGCCGTTCGTGACCGGGCCCTTGTTATTAGTGAACGCATTCAAGATACGATATTTAATCTGACCACCCATTGTTAACTAAATATGTATAATAGGATCATGTTTCCTAAATAGTTATATACAATAAAATTCCATTTATAGACAATAGAATTCAGGCGGAGCTACATACTTAAATTCGTAACACCTAATATTTAATGATATTTTATTTATTAGTAAGATTTTTAAGACCCTATCGTAAACCATGGGTATTGTTGCCCGTATGTACCATTTCTAAGAATGAATCACACAGAAAAAATCCCGTAATGACGTCAAACTGTAGAATGTGCAACAAGACACACATTATTATTTAATACATAGTTTGTAGGGGTAGTAGTATATTTTTACAGTATCAATTCAACAATAGTACAGAACATTTATTCTTGATAACAGTCACATAAAACAATATCATATTAACAACAAGAGACATACAGTCTCAAATAACAGTAGAAGAATTTAAGTTTACATTGATTGTTATTTGTGAGATTAGGTTAAGTGGGTTTAAGTAGGTAATTAGGTTTAAGTGTTTTTTTTTTAAATAAATACAAAATTCAGAAAACACACCAAGCTTCAATATAACTGCCACCAACCAAAATAAATATCCAGTTTATACGAAAGTTACTCCCCGTGAGCGGTGGGTCAAGAAACAATTTATACTTGGCCCTTCACGAGCCGAATACAACATCAACATTTGGTACAATCGATAGAGCCGGATATAAATTATACAATCCTTTTTAGAAATTTTTTCTAGTTAATTTGAACAAATGATGATACTCCTTAAAAAATAAAATTTCAAAAAGCAGGCTAATTTTATATTGTTTGAAAAACGATTTTATGGACACCATATTAAAATTAAGAATCTTTGACAATGCCGTTATGGAATGATTCCCATTTCTTATAGCAAGCTGACTTAGGCGAAGACAATATTTACGTATGTGATAGAGAAACATTTTGATGTGTAACAAAAATATTTTATTGCTGTTACAGAATTATTTCGCAGAAAAATAAAGATTAAGGAAAATGATTTTTGCACTCATTTAAAATATTCTTGTACAGGTTTAAAAATGTCATCAGTTGGAGAGATTTTTTACTGAAAAGGTTTTCTGATTAGTAGATTGGAAAGTCTCGATCGAATGCTCAACCAGATCACCAGACATTGCTAACAATATTAATAATAAATGACTAAAACGAAACTGACTCTTAAATTCTACAAACATCAGTAGCGCTCTGGGGACTTACCTTGGTGAGCGAGATGTTGTAGCCGATTACAGAACCAACGAGCCAGACCCAGGCTAGCATCGAGAGAAGACAGTCATGCGGTTCTTTTCGCTGTAAATCCAGATCAAAAAGGAGAAAACTGCACCACGATGTATTTTATAACTTGATTGGTTCGTAGGCCTACACGTAACTCTTAGGAGATATTAAATTCCACTAGGCGATATTAAATGAAAGATGGTTTGAGAAGGAAGCTACTAAATATATTATGGTTGCTTTCGTAAACAGAGAAAACAACTAATTAATTAAACTGTAACAATTTAACAAACAAAGGTCTTTAATTTTCGTAAGTAAATTTCTTAAACCTTGTTGAACAAACAAAATAAGAAAAAGAAAATAAATATTTTGACCATAAAATGAGGTTTGACTTGTGCAAATTTAATTATGTGAAAGAAATAAAAATGAACGATTAGAATTTTAGCGCGAAATGGTATAACTAATAATTATTTAACTAACAAAAGAGAAATTATTAAAATAATATAATCCTAATTACACATTGGTACATGAAAATTCGAAAGCAAAATTAATAAATCTAATTAGCGAGTACGCATAAGAAAATCTGCTCATTCAGCTGCTATGTAAAGGGAAAACGTTATACTACACGAAATGACCGACGTAAGATGTCTTCAGGATTAATGAGTTTCGGTATTCTTCGGTACACAAAAAACAGATTAAACTGATCTATTACCGAAGAAATGCAGATCATTTAATGGAACATGTGGCGTCTGGCACAAACCTACGGTCTCGAACACGTGGTCAAGATGTCGAGAAATTATTCTATTCTCATCACCATGGTCTCGTAGAGCAAACTCTACCCCAGTACTTCGGAAAAATTCTACTACACATTGCCGGTAATGCAGTAATACGATATTAACGGTAAAGAGTATATAGGAACTAATCGATAAAATACTGTAACAATTTGTCCTTCTCCTGGGGTAATTCTTTAAATTAGCCCCAGAAAGAAAAGTGTATGCATCACATCACCACCAAAAGATCCATATTTATTATAAACAGATAGTTTTGAATGGTATTTTAATAGTCCGAAGAAAAAAGAAAATATAGTATACATGAATTCGAATTGGAAAAAAGAAAGCAAGTGATATAATTTTAAAATTAGGGAAGACTAAATTATTTAATAGGTGACGTACAGAAGCAATTACAGGAAACTGACAGGAATTTAGTGACTTCTTAGTTTATAAGAAGTTATGTTTAATATTCAACTGATAAATATAAGGCAATTCATATTTATTCATTTTCCTTAGAAAAATAATAAATTTAATATATTTAAATAAAATTTAGATTTTTTATTAACTAAGCTAAGGATTTCAATTTAAAAAATAAGAAGAACTATAGACCCTGAATATATTGGCATCCTACGTAGTATAAATAACTTTATCTCAGCTTGTAATCATTTTGGCGAACAGTTAGTGGCCACGAAATTGAATTTCTTGTGTTTCAGCTTAATATCTATCTGAAGTTTATACATTCTTATCTTGTATGTTTTATTGTTTCTATAAGATTTTGTTTTAGAGATGGATATAAAGATATAATAAAAGTATGTAAAATAAATAATAGACAAATGACAGGAGATAAAGGATTGCATTCAAGGCGTCAAACAAGATCACAGGAGAGAAAAGAAAAGAAAAAAGAAGAGATTGAGAAGATGCTAAAGGTAGAGGAAAGATTTGAACAACCAAAGTCTGACATGTAGATGTTAATGGAATATATTATGAAGGATAAAGAAGAACAAGAGATTAAAAGACAACAAGAGAAATAGGAACAAGAACAAATAAGACAATAAGAAAAATTAATACAGGAAACGATGACTTCATTGGCTTTCTCATTGACTTCAATCCTATTGTATCCTACCACTTAGATCAGGTCTATCTTATTTTAATTTGCCAGTTTTCATAGTTCTTTGAGGCATTTCCAATATAAGTTGGTAAATGACATTTTTTATACTTAATCCAATTAAAGTTTTCAGGACACTGTTTAAAATTGTTATACTACGCATTGATCAGAATTAAAATGTGTGTTGTCCTGATTACACAAAGATTAGCGCGATCGAATCTATTCTGACAATATTTTTGAAGAATAGTATGTACTTTGAATATGGAGTATTATCCCGAATATGGCCTCGACTATCAAACAATGTTGGTAAGATATGACATCGCATTGTTTAAAAACAGACGTGTTCCGGCATCAAATTTGTATATACAGTAGAGCCCCGCTATCCGTGGGGGCTGTGTTCCACGAAAACACCGCGAACATTGAATTCGCGAATATCGGGGTTCAAAAATAAAGGTATGTATAGCAAGCGCCAATTAAGTTGGCGCGAGGAGGGGGTGCGCAGAAGCCGTTTTTAAAAACGTCCACCCCCACTACTCAAGTAATTGTCAGAATACATTTGTCATTGACGCTTAACGGAACATAATGTCTTTGCTAGCGGATCAAAAAGTGATACACGCAGAGAGGTTAGAATTATCTGACATTTGATGTAAAACCAAATACAAATCTCCCCACTACTTTTAATCCTGCGCGAACTTAGCCCTCCTCGGGCCAACTTAATTGGCGTTTGCTATATGTACATATAAACTGCAGGTATGTATGTATGTATGTAATCGACACAAATAGATATACACAAATACATATTGCGTATAAGAGCCAAATACGGTTTGTGAACTTTTAAAGAAATAAATGAACAAGGAAAATACCGAAACTTTAGGGGAACTACCCATACTGAAACACGAATATGGAACGCGGATAACGAGAAATATCAGTAAAAACAAAATCCCGAATAAGCGAATTCGCAAATAGAGAGGGCGCGAATAGCGTGGGTCCGCTGTATTATATTACATGATAACATCGATTTCGAGTTGCTTAACGATTCACCTTAACAAATTGTATTTTATTGTATAGCTGGTATAACTAACGTCATGTTCATTTCACAAATTATACGACTATGCATTGATTTAAATGTTATAGCTTATTCATGTACCATTCATGATAGTCTTGAGTATATATCTAATACTATTATTAAATAGTGATGTGTAAAACTGCTATTTTTCATTAGCAGCTACAAACTGCTACTGCTACTTTTCGTTAGCAGTTTAAAAAAACTGCTACTTTTTGTAGCAGTTTCTCCTATATAGCAACATACGTACTATATACTTTAAATAAAGCATTTTTTATTAAATACGGCTATTTTTTAATATCTTATTGTCTTACATAATAACTAATAAACGTTACAACATTTTCTGTCTTTTTCAATATTGATTGTTATTTGGTTTTGCTATAATCAATACAAATGCAATTAAATTCTGGTATTTGAAAAATGATTATATGTATTACCTTAGTATTAAAATAAACCATCCATTTTTTATTACTAATACGTGAAAGAAGTTTCTGAATCGATAGTTTATAAATAGTTCTAATCTGCTGCATAAAAAATATTGCTAGCTTAATATTACTTTCCGTTAGAGCTGCTACGTCAGAAATATTTACATCGGAAAACTGCTACAAAAAGTAGCAGTTTCTTTTCATATTCGTTAGCTGCTACAAACTGCTAACGATAGTTAGCAGTTTCAAAATAGCAGTTTGCTTCGTAGCAACCCATCACTATTATTAAATAATTATATTGTCTATTAATTTATGTAATTTATTATATATTTTTATTTTTTATATTTTTATATTTATTATATTTTTTTATTTAAGAAGCGTCTACTCTTATATTATTTCCCTTTACGTGCGTTTGGCCGTTGAAAATCAATAGATTACTATTATTATTTAACTTAACTCCTATCGTCATTCAAAATGGTTAAAGCGAAAGTACCCTAACCCAATCTGAGGGTCTAAGAAGAGAAGTAACCGGGGTGGAAGTAATTAAACCAATTTAATTGAAGAAGCAATTTAATTTTAAAAAAACAATTCATGGGTTCAAAAGCACAAAATCTGACTGAACTGCTTTCAATAGCCAAGCCTGTATATTAAAATAAATGATTTACTGATAACCGCAGTCGCAGATAACCACGAGTCTCATGCCTTCGGGGATTAAATTATTTTTAGAAGATGCTTTATCCTATAGTAAACAAGAAAATATTAATATCTTTATCGTAATAATTAATATAATCGACTGAAATAGTATGTCAAATGACTCAAATGGTCACATCTTTTGCTGGAAACAATTTTCTTAGTAAAATGTACGATGTCGTTTGCCGAATCCAGCTCTTTAATTGTGCAGTGTTTACAAATTGTTGGCCAGGTGACAATACCGTTTCGTTAAAATTTCCTTCGCAATAAATTTATCTGTACCACATGTAGCTAATATTCATATTCATTAAAGTTTAAATCGTTAAAAGCCGTTTATCATGATACGGCAAAATTTTCTTCGAAAACAGACAAATTTGTGCAAAATTGTTTTCCTATTTTCACCTAAGCAAAATATGAATTCTGTATGACAGTTTCTTATACGACTTCTAGGTAGAGAGGGCTAGGATCATCAAGATTAATACGTTTTTGGCATTTGATAACTCTAGCAAAGTTACACAAAATTTCAAGTCAGTAGATGTATCAAATAAATATTGTTTCGCGTTCTTCGACAAGTGAAAAATTCGAAGTATATTGTGAATACGAAAAAAAAATGCGTTCATAAAATATTGCTTTTTACGTAGAAAACCCAATAAAAATAATCAATGAAATATTAAAAAGTATTGTATTACAGAGATTCTGCCACTTTTGGAATGATTCAAAAGTGCAGTTCATAAAGTATTTCTTTTCAGTCTAAAGCCATATTTAAGGCATCAGAATACCTTAAAAGGACTAACGTATGCAGTATCACAGCGCGTATTTATATAGTTATAAAGAGAAAAAGTGCAATTTGCCGTTCACAAAAATACTTCATCAACTGTAGTTCGCTGTATTTTATTGTGGTCGTACGAGCGCAAATGACGCTGAGAGCCCAGGTTCTCCTTTTGCCAGAAATCTATAGCAAAGTCCGTGATATGGTGATGAAAAATCCAAATGAAGACTAATTTAATCTTTTAATTAATAAATATAAAGAGCGTTCAAATAAATTTTACCTCGAAGTTGCCCATGGAAATTATATGTAACGGGTGTTCAGAAACATTCGAAGTCAAGTGGGCTCTGAACAAAAAATCGTATATCTTTACTTAAGTATCTGATTTGTAGCAATTATTAAATGTCAACTGTTGTCTGTCACAAATCAATCTATCTCAGACATCACTTCATATTTTCAAGGACTACTTTGACTTCGAATGTTTCTGAACACCCGTTATCTATGTTATGTCTTAGCTTTTTACTTAAGTTCTTAATACGAATTTTGTTTGTTATAAACTATTTGAATAACAAAAACAAATTGCATGTCGATGCGACAATTCACATCAAGCTTTGAAATGGTAAATACGTACTGTGGTACTGTGGTACTGGTAAATACGTACTATGTGTCCATGCATATACAGATACATATTTGAATAACATGACAAATGTCAAAAAAATAAAATTAAAATTTTTAACTGAATGAGATACGTTTATTTGCAACAAACAAGTAACATTTTATAAAAATTTTTGAAAGTGGCCACCACCTTGTTTGAGACATTTCTCACATCTTCTTCTAATGGAGGAGAAAACGTTTTGTAGTATCATATCGTTAATTCTTTTGCAATTCTAATTTGAAGGTCTGCAAGATCAGGTATCTGTACCCGAAAAATTGAGTTCTTTAAAAAGGCCACAGAAAAAAATCACAGGGGGTAAGATCACAAGATCTTGGTTCGGTGTTTAAACTTATCAACCGATTTTGATAAATTTGTTGTATCATATTAATTGTTTCACCAGCTGTGTGCGTTCTACCTCCGTCTTGTTGAAAGTAACCCTGATTTATTTCTTCTTCATTAAGCTGTTCAATAAATGGCATAATAATTTCTTGTCGATACAATTGTCCTGTTAATGTACCGTTAAAGAAAATAGGGCCAATGATTTTCCTTCGACTAATCGTAAACCATACACCAATTTTCTGTGAATGAAGTGAGGTTTCAACATAAAAGTCATGTAGCTTCTCAGTATTCCACATCCTTATATTTTCATATCCATTCAGATAAAACCATGATTCATCAGAAAAAAAGTTTCGTCAAGAAGGTCATTATCAAAATTATTTAAGAACCACTGAAAAAATGTTGTTCTTCAAGGATAGTCAATTTCTTTGATTTCTTGATAACAGGTCATGCGATGTGGAAATAAATGTAACTCTTTTTTCAAAATTGCATGACAAGTGCCAATTGATACACCCACTCGTTGAGATAATACTCGTATGGAAGTTCCTGGTGTATCATTCATAATTTGCGTTACATCGTCAACTAGCTTTTCCGTACGCTTTTCGGCCGGCCACTGCCTTCTTTCCATATAACACTCCCTGTTTCTCTGAAAACCTTAGTGCAATATTTAACTGCGTACCGAAAACTATCAAAATCAAAGACGAAGTTTGTAAACAAATTTCTAAATTCCTCTAAGCATTTTTCAAGAAAATAGTGCTATTGTCCTTTAATCTTAAGTCCGTTCCGAAAATAAGATTCAACCACGAATGATTTGTGTTGAATGGTGAAAACAAATTTAAATCAATTTTAAATTACAAAGCAATTTAAAAAAACGTTCTAACTAAGTATACATCAGAATAAATAGTCTGTCAAATTGACAACTGATGCAAATGTAAATCCTACAAGTTACGACAAACATTTTATTGTCATGGACTACTAAAGGTAAAATTTATTTTAACGCACATACCATATGAAGGTAAGGGAGAAAACTGATCTGGTTCTTAAACGATTAACACCATAGGAAATTTTTTATTTCACTGCAACATATGCAGTTGGTATTTTTAGAATCGATATAAATAATAAAAAATAATCGATGAGTTAAAAGTTTCTTTTAATGTAATGGATGGTTGTTTAGGAACATTTTTAATTTTCTTTTCTAAATTTGACATACAATTCTCAAACTCGCTTTCATTCAATTTGAGGTAAGGAAATTATTTGAACTAAAACTAATTACTAATTTAAACGTAATTTTCGCTAACGAGAATTTAGAATATCATATTAAAAATTGAAAAATACAATCAAGCAATCGAGCAAGAAGAAGATCCTGTAAGGCTATTGTTTAAAAAATATATATATATGATAAAAGAAAGAAATTTCATGAATAGATGGAATATATCTTCTGTCCAGAATGATCAGTTAAGTCCACTATTAATGGAAATGCCGACAATTTCCTTAACAGAACACAATGAATTCAGAAACCTTCAATGAAAGAAACACGAAACTCTCCTCAGCTCGGGTAATTAGTAAAGATCAGATGATTTTTATTTATTTTTTACTCGCAGAGAATTCTCATTTGCTGTATTATTTGTGTATAAATAAATTGCATCTGTTTCTATTTAATAAAATTGTTGAAAAAGTTGTTTTCTTTATTAAACACAAAGGTTATATCTGATAAATAAACAATAGTATAAATAATAAATGTATTAACTAATACGTATGCATCCACTTCATCTGTATATATTTTATTATGAATTATTACTTTATTACTTCAACATAACCTAAATGTCTTCCATGTCATGTCAATTATTTGATACATATAACCTATATTAGGGAATAATTATTCATTAGATAACAAAAATCCACATCTTGCTACACTGTGCAAGCGTCATCAATGACATGCACGTCTTCGATCGTGAAAGGCCTATAATTACATTATTTTCAAGTAAATGAAAGTTCTTGCTATTATAACGAGCGATCAAATAAACCCGGAGTCGAAGATTTTGCACGAAAAAACGAATTTTCTAACTTAAGCATTTGTAATATCAACATACATAATTGTCAACTTACAAATTTTGTTTATTCAAAAGTCAAACGTCATGTAACTAAATAAAACGTTTATATTGTAACACAATAGGTATGTATTTATTTATAAACTAGAATATTAGATATGCAATTTTAAGAATTAATAAACACATTTTACAAAGCATGCTGAAATTGTCGACCGCCTTCCTCAATACATTTTGCACATCTCCTTTTTACACTTTCAAAAACCCTGGTTGGCATTTTATGATGTTCGTTGCTTTCATTAATTTTTTGTGCAATTTGGACATGAAGATGTGTCAGATCTGGAATTTGTACGTTAAAAAAAGAATTTTTTAAAATAGTCCATAAAAAGAAACCGCATGGAGTGATATCGCAAGATCTTGGAGGAAATTCGTGTTCGCTATTCAGGATAATAAAGCGATTGTCAAAAAATTGACGTAACATGTTAATTGTACTTTGTTCTTTGTGTTGTCTTGCTCCGTCTTGCTGAAAATACCCTAGTGTTAACTCATTTACATTAAGTTGGTCGTTAAAATTTCTTGTTGATATCTTTGTGCATTTATGATTCCTTTAAACAAAATTGGACCAATAATTCTTCTCCTACTTATGAAACACCAAACAACAACTTTCTGAAGATAAGCAACAGTCTCAACATAAAAGGTTTTTCAGCACTCCACATTCTGATATGCTGCGAATTGACATACCCATTAAGATGAAACCATGCTTCGCCTGTAAAGAAAGTTTTGTCTAGAAGGTTGTCGCCAGTCAACTGAATAGATTTCTTGATAGCAAGTGAGACGATAAGGAAATAAGTGTCTACACTTATCATCTTATCATCTTAATGGGTATGTCAAAGAAGGATCTATCCTTCTTTAATATTTTCTGGCAAGTGCGAAATGAAAGGTTAGTTTATTGACAGTACCGGAATTGAAGTCCCTGGGGTTTCATTCATTAGTTCTCATGTAAGATAATTAATTTAGTTACGTCACTGTTAATTTTTAACTTTGTATTTCTTCTCCTGAAAAATTAACTAATGGTTACGAACTATAGAGACTGAAATAAATGATTTTTTAATTGACAGACTGCTTATCTATTTAATTAATTATTCACTAATATAGTACGGTCGATAATACTTACAATCCTATATATATATATATATATATATATATATATATATATATATAATATTTTCGTGACCTTGGTATGATATGGTAAACTTA
Source organism: Melolontha melolontha (assembly GCA_935421215.2). Taxonomy (NCBI): domain Eukaryota; kingdom Metazoa; phylum Arthropoda; class Insecta; order Coleoptera; family Scarabaeidae; genus Melolontha; species Melolontha melolontha. The sequence goes on from OW285238.1 coordinate 67,213,268, forward strand.
ATAAGTCGGCGATTAAAGGTCTGGTTTATTACTTCAAAGTATATATATTTAAAACAACCCTACATGTTTCGGCAATGATGCCTTTGTCAAGGAAATAAATTTATATTTTTTATTTCCTTGACAAAGGCATCATTGCCGAAACATGTAGGGTTGTTTTAAATATATATACTTTGAAGTAATAAACCAGTCCTTTAATCGCCGACTTATTAAGTTTACCATATATATATATAGGTAATTATTTCGTGACCTTTGTATGTTATGGTAAATTCAATTTGTTGGAGATTTAAGGTCTAGTTCTACTTCAAAATGTATATACATATTTAAAACAATCCTACATGTTTCGGCAAATGATGACTTTTTCAAGGAATATAAAATATAAATGACAGTATATTAATGTCATACTTATACATTTGTAGTAGCTATGGATAAAATTATTCAAAGATACATTCCAATTTAATAATCATAAATCATGCCTTAGTATTCTTAACTAGATAGACAACAAAACAGGGAAACGCAAGACATGAGTTATTATTATGTGCCAGTGGAGCGACTTAAGATGTTAAGCTGTCGGCATTCGCCTTAAACGAGAAGGAAAACCACGAAAACCTACTCGGACAACCAGACAGGGATCAAAATACGGAACTGTCAGCATGATAAGCAAATGTATAAATATTTAAATAACATATGATATATAATTATATAACAGCAACATATATTATGATGGTAAATTGCAGATCGTTACATAATTAAGTTATAGTATATACTGCTTAAATTGTTTATATCACTTCTGTTGTTAATTAAATTTTTTTCCTGTTTGATACTAATCATTTCTTTAATTTCCCTTTTCATTGTGTGTTGTTCTTTATCAATTATCTGTGTTTTCATTAGATGTTAAAGAACAGAAATAAATTTAAGAAGAGGAAAATTTGTGATAGATGTAGTAAAGATATAAAATAAGGCATTTCTTACTTATTTTATAGCTTTAAAGAGACTCAAAGAAAAGAATAATTATGATTAATTCTATAAACATTTAAATATTACATATTTTTAGTTCATAGATTAGAAACTTAAATTTCATATAATACTTTATTCATTTATCCTGGCTACTTTCCCAAATTGATTTTCGTATTAGAAGCTTTCAGCAATTACTGAAATAGATAGAGGGAGGGGCATTGAAGATGGTCCTACATTATTCTGAACCTGCCTACTACTGGGTTAGTTCAAATGAGAGACTACTTTCAACCGATATGTACTAACTTGAGCCGATGAGTACGTTAGTCGGTATTATGTATTAAATGCAAACGACATTATTTTTCATGCGTAGTTTCTCAACTTACTTAGAATTTAGATACCTCCACATTCCAGAGAGTCATTGATCACATAATTTTCTGCACTACATTTTATTGCTTGTCTTTTCTTAGCTTTTCCGAGCCATACCTTTTTCACTCACTGCATTTCTTGCAAACGAATATTTTTTCATACAAGCAGCAGCTTTTGTAGGCCATCTCACATTATAAACAAAAAAATATGAATGCAAACAAAACAATAAAAAGTATAAAACTTTTGTAATTTTAGTTTATTTCAACGTTTACATTTACAGTTTTTTCAATTACATTATTAGTATCGAGTTCAGTTATATTAGATTAGAATTACCTACATATATTGTTTCCATTAATTATAATTTCTTTTGTCAAATCTGAATTTTCTGTTTGTCAATTAATATAATATTGCAATATATTTCAAAATTAACATGAGTTAAAAAAAGAAAGGCGTAATAGAAAGTAATATAAGCAAAAAATATTTAAGTACATATATTATGTAACGCACGATAAAATCGATAACACATTTAAGGAACTTCTTTAGTACTCAAAACATTCACTATATAAGAAGCTGACTTGCACTAAAACGTTAATAATTATATACCGCTTATAGAATATAAGTAAACTCGTACTTTTATTATGTTAATTTTGCACAATTTATCCATTTTACATATATAAATGTCTTGTGAATACTGCAAAACACATAATTATAAAGTGCTATAAATATGACATTTACTATTGTTAATATTTACAACCTCTACATTATCGTCTACCTTATCTAAATAAATGTTCAATAAATAAAATTTTACTGTTGTATTGAGTATGAATATTTAATGTGTAATATATTTCAATCGTTTAGTAAATTTAAACAAATACAGAAATATTAATCGACCTTATTGCATTGCGTGAGCAGAGTAATTTAATTTCGATTTTGCATTTATATATTTATTGTAATGGTGTGAGAATGAATTACATTTTGCCATTGAAATGATATAGAATCTAAAATTTTCGCTACATACAGGCTGGCCCAAAATGACCCAAGGGGTTTTAATTCCTTATAACTTTTTTATTATAATTTTTTTTTTGTTTTCAGTATTTTGTAAAGAAGACTTGGGGAATTTAAAATGGAACAGTACACAATTGAACAACGTGCCAAAATCGTTGACCTTTATTTCTCAAATCAACGATCCATTGCGAGATATAATTTTTTTTAAATATTCTCCATTAATATACTGTATTTAAAATTAAAAAAATTTAATAATTATGTCTTAAATAAGAATTTATAATGAACTCAAACCCCTTCGGTCATTGCGAGATATAATTTTTCATAATTAAATTAAAAATATTCTCCATTAATATACTGTATTTAAAATTAAAAAAATTTAATAATTATGTCTTAAATAAGAAGTTATAATGAACTCAAACCCCTTCCGTCATTTTGGGCCACCCTGTACTTACATCATATTTGAAATAATTTTCGAATGTAGATTTTGATAGTTTTATCCAACTCGTCTGGGATTAAGATTTTACTACAACCAATATTTAGATTATATAATTTGTAGCATCCTGCATTTGTTCCAGTAAGACACGTTAAATTACATATTTTGTGAAATCATCCATTTAATTTGCTGTTGAGAACAATATGGCACCAACTATCTGTCTCAGCTTGTTTCCAAATTCAGAAGGCATACTTTTTATTCGATCGGTAACGGTTTCTAAGTTAATTATCGCCTATTTTAGGTTAATATCTTGTCTTATATGTCTGATGAAGCTCAGGTTGGAGCGAAACGATCGTTGCAGTGACAATTAAAAAGTGAAATTCATTAAAATTTGTTTTATTTTATCCTGATAATAGTTAATATCTTGATTTTGCATGTAAATAATCATATCAGTAAGACACTGGAAATTAGCTTTCATAAAGTTTAGCTGGTTTCGTATATTTTCAATTTGTATCAGGCGTTTACAATTCGAAACGCTTTGCGTATCATCATCTTTTTAATTCATATAAGTGTTGCGAATAAAAAAATGCTGCTTCTAGCGAATGAAAATAAAGAGAAATACTAAGAACAGAAAGAAGTAGATTAAAAAAAAGAAACGATAACTACTCCAAAAATAAGGTAGTAAGTTAAACTTAATATTTATACAAAATTATACGATAAATATATAATATAACAATATAAAACGGACTTTTTAAAATACTAAAAGTTTTAACCTAATAACACTGAAAGAAACCAAACCAGAAACAATCCCTTATAGAAAATATAGTATCTCAAAAACAATAAATACATATATGTATATGAATGTAAACAGCATGTAAACACGAGAATACACTTTAAATTACACGGAAATTAGCGGATATAATTTTTTAAGCAATTATTTCAAGAAGTCTAAAGAAATCATATATAAAGGTATATTCCGTCTTACACGCCACTGTTAAATTTAATTTATTAAGAAATATACACAATGTACTATTCATAACGACGGAAATAAAAACACGTGCTCGACGAATGCAATCGAACAAGCAAATAGTGGGGCTGTTATAACATGCATACTATACCTGACCCGCCATAACGTTTCATCGGGGCAATTGGTCATTCAATCGCTTCAGTCCGCTCTCTGGACATCAGTCTCATTTAATATATCATAAATGTCCTCTATATCTGAATTTAGGTTATGATCATCGTCTTCTTCGTATAATAGGCCACCTATTTGTTTCTGTTCTGTGATTTTGTTTAATCTATAGAAAGTATAACACTAACAACTGCAGATTTTATGAAAACAAGTATTCAAAAGCATTTAACTCTATTAGATACACAAGGCGTATGTAGTTTTTAGCTTGTTTAAGCAACTACTTTCAGCCTATGGTTTTGAAATAATTTTTAATTTTTGATAATGGGTGAATTATAATTAAATTAATTATGACATGTATTTGGCAAGTGCTCAAAGCACATCTTTTCGTTAATTTTTAAAAACTACCAATCAAAATAAAAAACAAATAATATTTATAAATGTTATTTTAGTTACTTCTAATGGTTCCGTTAATGCACTGTTTTTGTATTTTTTCGGTACTTAACATTTTACGTGGTATTTCTGATATTCATTTAATTCTAGTGGCAGATCACATTATTTGAAAGTAAAACATTCTTTGACATTACGGTCTCATTGTAAATTTTAGTAATTTACCTTTTCTTTTTTAACAAAAAATACAAAAGGATTTACTTGAGCCATTTCTAAATTTTGCATATACAAACACTTCGTTTAAAGCATACTAGTGACTAATAGCATAATAAGATCACAACACATTTTGCACAACAGTCTTGGTGGGCCGGAGCCCGCGCTGCACGTACCTGCTTGGAAGATCATTCTCGTTGTATATTATATCTGGAAGACTAGAATCTTTCTCTTTTCTATAAAAAAAAACTAATGCTAAAATTAATTTCAACTTTGCCGGTATTATTTTTTTTAATTAGGTTTTTTCGAATACATACTTATGTGTGTATGTAAGACCCCTTTTGTAATTTACTCAAAGATGGAAGACTACGTTTTTTATACTTGTAATTATTTAATAAATTTACATAGAAAGTTGCACCTATGTCGTTATTTCTTTTGTAATTGGGGACATAGGACATGCAACTGGGATGGAAGACACTGATGAAAAAGTTTTATATTACGGGCATGATTAATAGAAAAAAAATTAACCCTGCCGGAATGGATATTTCACTTATGTCGCTACCTTCCGTACTATTACATACAAACGCTTAAGTTGAAAACCTAAAAAGTTTAATAGTAAAAAACAACTACAATAAATACTCAAAACGAACTCCTTCATTCCGCCACTCTTCACGTCATATTTTTGAAGGCATTTCCTAAATTTGGTGGTGTAATTACTCCATAGGATAGGTTCGGTAAGTTCTTCAATTGTATTAGGACGATTTGTAAATATCATATTTTTAGAAGTGGATAAATGCACATCTGGGATTGCCAAATTCGGATATGTTGCCGAAAATCCACTACGTAGTTGTTAAAGAATTCATGAAATAATTGCCCTGCTTCCATTGTCTTATGGGCTGTTGCATTATCCTGTTAGAAATATCGCTCACGATACAGTTCATCATCATGTATTTGATTTAAAAGTAATTGTAATAAATTATTTCGATATCTTTCTACATTTAAAGTATCATTAAAGTTTGGATCAATAATCTGTCTACACTAATAACGCCAATTCAATGAATTCATGAATTCAGTCTTTAATAATTGATGTATCTTTACAAGTAACACCATGCTTTATCCCAGAGGAAGGGTTTGTCAAGAACATCATAATTATTTATCTGATGTAGAAATTATTAATAGTAATTTAGCTGCAACTGATAATCAGTGAGTAAGGGCTTCTGTACACAACGATACTGCTAGGAAAATTTATGAAGATCTTTTTTAAAAATTAACTGACATGTCGCTTTCGAAAATTGTGCTTGGTGGGAAAGCTTTCGAATAGACTTCTTAAGCCTTGTACACACTGCAGCCGCAACCTGTTATGCAACATGTAACGCAACGTGGACGGCTTGAAATAGACAGCGTAACGTTGAAAACGCGCAACCTACTTTCAACGCGTTTCTAGTTGTTTCCACTAGTAGTTTGCGAGCACTGTAGCAACATGGAGTGTTCCTTTAGTTATAATTATTATTATCATCTAGCCGTAGCGTGTGGAGCTTATATGCTAATACAAGAATTAACCACTGACAGGAATACACGAAGATGGTGGAGAACCAATCTATTATTTTATTTTTACAAATCTCTCCCGTCCTACTCAGCGTTGGACTGTTAGGTTACCTTTTTTTTAATAATTCATATTTGAGGAATTTCATAAAAGTTCCTTCTGTTTATATAATTGAATGAGCAATATGGATTTTTCTTCATCCCATGATTCTGATAATGAGTTTCTGGTGATATCGACATTTTTAATAACGTATATCTAGACAGATCTATACAAATTCGATGTTACACGTGCGCGCAATAAGTACACACTCATCAATTATTCATATGCTCATCCAAACTGCAACCGAGAATCCCTTTGTGTCCGCACGAAAAACCGGCACCCGATGAATCAGCAGCGGGCAATATCTGCAACGCGAGCTGTAACATGCAACGCACTTCCACACAAGTCGCATTATTTGTTGATTTACACCATTGATTCCCGACCTGGTCCAGGTGGACCAGGTGGTCCACAGGAGACTCGACGGGGGCCTACGTTGGCGTGACAAAAAAATGGGGGTTCACAATTCGTAAGCGGGGGTCAACGAAAATTTATCTGGTTTCGATAGTGAAGAATTAAAATGTTGGCTTGTGTTCACCTATCAACGTAGGCAGATAATATTTTAAGAAGCTCAGCGACTGTTACTTGTAAAAACTTGCATATTCCATATTCAGTACAACGTGTCGAGACTTGCAAAGCGCTGCCGCTGCCGCCGTCCGCAATGCTTGTTCAGACGTGCAAAGGGACGAAGCACGACTTGTGGTGTGTGTACTTGCAATCTTGCATGAACTTGTTTGGTTCTTCACCAATATAATTACGAATGCCACGGATAAACGTTACTCATTTGTTTCCCGAATTTCGAAAAGAAAAGTAAAGTAAAGTGAATCGATGTTAGTGTTTGCCACTGTCGGAAAAGTAAGTACTTACCTGCCTATTTGTTATACAAACTTTTATTTTATTTATTATTTATCTATTTATTTTACAATTTATTGTACACGTAAGTAAACAAAAAATGGACAAATTACAGAAAAATACGTAGGTACAAACGGTGAGGCTTATTCCTAAAAGAAATCTCTTCCAACCCACCTGCGATAGGAGATATATTTATGTTGTAATAAGTATATTTGTAATGTTTGCGTGTAGTAGGTACGTATTAAAAATTAAATACTGAACAGGGCCATTATTAGATACTTCCATAAAAAAAACAGAAAGCCGAGAAAAGTTGAACTTCTTGTCCCTACTTTATTAGTAATTTTTTTATTTCCCGACTGTGTGGTGGTTCACTAATAATTAAATATATTTTCATAAATTATACGTGTCTTTATATACTACATACTCGTAACATTCATCAAAGTAATAAATAAATAATTAAAATCGCGAAGTTTTGATATCAAAATATTATTTACAAGTATTTTCTATCGAATTTACAGAAATATATCAAAATATAATTAATGAAAAAATGTTTTACATTACATTAAAATCGGTTCCGCCGTTTTCATAAAACTCAATTATTGATCTTAGCGATTTATTGCTTTTAATAATTAGAATCAGTTTGCCGCCGGTACTTTGTTTATTTCATTGCAATAATCAATTAATCCTGTTAAAATAGCCATATCCTGTTAAGTAAGACCGCCTTAAGATTACTACAACAAAATTTTTTTTTATTTACAGGTAGGTAGCTGATACGAAACATGGCTGAATCTAAGAAGAAATGCCGACAGTACAGTGTTGATTATTTAAAATTTGGTTTTCTTCTATCAAAGGCAGACAAGCGATTGCCCATATGCCTTTTATGCAACAATGTTTTGAGCAATGACTCTATGAAACCATCGAAGCTCGAAGATCATCTAAGAAGGTGTAATTCTGATAAAATAGGTAAAGATTTGAAATATTTTCAAACATTGAAGGAAAAATATGAAAAGAGACCCACCGTGCACAGTATGTTCGCTTCAACGTCGGAAAGTAACGATGATGGCATCTTGCGGGCATCTTACAATATCTCATTACTTACATTAGCGAAATCTGGAAAATCGCACACCATTGGAGAACAGTTAATTTTACCCGCTGTTGAAGAGGTTTTAAAAACTGTTCTGCAAAAATCTCCATTTGACATACTCAAAAGAATTCCTTTGAGTAACAACACTGTACAAAGACGTATTGACGAAATGAGCTCTGATATTGAAAGTTTCTTGTGTAATTATCTACAAACAACTCATTTTTCAACTTTACCTGGTAATGAAGCATTATTATTGGCATATGTTCGATTTGTTATGGACGAAGAAATTCATGAAGAGCTACTATTCGCGAAAACTTTGGAGACGGACACTAAAGGTGAATCAATATTTAATGTCCTGAGTTATTTTTTTAAGGAAAAATCGATTCCATTCACAAATGTTATTTCAACAGATTGCAACAGATGGAGCTCCTGCCATGGCCGGGCGATGTCGTGAGTTTATAATCCATCTTAAAAGAATAATACCAGAGGTAACTGCAATTCACTGTGTCATCCACCGACAACACCTAGTAGCGAAAAATTTTAGTGCTAAATTGCACCAATCGCTTCAATTTGTGATTAATGCAGTTAACAAAATAAGAAGCAATGCATTGAATACGCGTTTATTTGCACAATTGTGCGATGAAAATGATGAAGACTTCCAACGATTGCTCTTACATACTGAAGTACGGTGGTTGTCGAAAGGTGCATGTTTAACAAGATTTTTCTCACTTTTTGAATCAGTTTTAGAGTTTCTGGAAAGTAAAGATCCAGATTTAAAAGAAACCTGATCAATTTGAAAGCAGACATCGCGTAGTTGACAGATTTGTTCAACAAATTTAATGACATTAACTTACAATTACAAAGGGACACCCTCAATTTAATAAAAACAAAGGGTATAATTTCAGCTTTTCTTGGAAAATTGAAATTTATGAAGCAAAATATTAGTCGGCGCGAATTTTCCCAGTTTTCAAATTTGTCACAGGTAGAATGCCTTGATGAGGATATTCACACATACGTTAAACATTTAATTGCCCTGCATGATGACTTTGAAATCAGATTTGAAGATATTCTGACGATGGAAATACCACCATGGATCATAAATCCACTTGATGAAACGGAAGTGGAGAATGTGATATTACAAGAGGAGCTACTCGAGCTTAGCACTAATGAGGAACTGAAGGTGAAATTTAAAAGAGGGTATCAAACATTTTGGCTGCAGGCAGAAATACCCGAAAAATATCCTGGACTGTGGGGAATTGCGAGAAAGCTTTTGATAGCGTTTCCCTAATAGGATTATTCTATTTCAATCTAGTTAATTGATGTGCAGTCGGTTCTTGGTAAAACATTTTATGTAGATATACACTTAATAAAAATTATAATAAAAAAAACATTTGATCAGTTTCACTGTTTTATGTTATTGTTCTGATAATATTGTTTCGGTAATTTCTACCATACCTATACCATGGTGCCATGTTAACAAACAACAAAGACAAAATTACAAATTTGGATAAATGTGGTGTATATAAAGCAAATTGTCTATTCCATCTACATCGGACAAAGTGACAGAAATATAAATATCAGGTTAAAAGAACATAAAAAACAATCCATGGTAACAAAAGACAGGTTTTGCAAAACATTGCATAAATAACATTCACTTTTCCGATGTAGAAGACTACAAACTACTGTGCAATGGAAATAAAAGCAAAAAAACTAGCTTACTTAGCAATATTAGAAACAAAAAATAGAATTTAGAAGAAAGAAAATTTGAATTGAATTGATTCGGCATTTACTTGATGAAGATCCATAATTAAGAATAGAAATAGAACTACGGTTTTAATCTTCACTTTTAATCATTACTCGTAAAACGACAATTGTTTCGCCAACACAGTGGCTTCCTCAGGTGTTTACCTCTAAACAGTACGTTACAAACTAAATAAAAAATAAATAATATATCTATCAAATCAAGAAGGATGGTATTTATAAATATTTTTAAAGAAATCTATGAATTACAAGTATTGTCGGTAGTGAAAGAATGTGGCGCATCTGGTCGGCCCTAACTGTATATTATAGGGTACTAAACATGTTTACGCATAAATTTGTTTAATAACCTACATATACATTTGTATTATCGTCTAAACAGATTTTAAGTAAATAAATTTTATAAAGGCGAGTTATTTAAATCTAATTTATCATTTAATAAAATTTGTGACTGTTTTAATTTATTGATTTCTAAACTTTCCAGTAAATTTAATTTCTTGCCTTTATTTTCTAAATGCAGAATTTGAAAATCTTTATCGAAAGTGTGGTTTTCTTCTAATAGATGACTCGCAAAAGTAGAATCTTGTTTTTTATTTTTAAACGAAGAACAATGCTCGGCAATGCGTTTTTTAAACGATCTTCCTGTTTGACCGACATATACCTTACCGCATCCACACATTAACTTATAGACTCCGGATTTCTTATTTTTGTCTGTTTTATCTTTATTGTTTTTGATGTGCTTTGATAACTTATTATTAGTTTTGAAAACCGTGTTAATATTAAGTTTTTTTAAATCACCTGAAATATGCTTATTTGGTGTCCCAATGTACGTTTGTAATCTAAATTTTGAATTTTCTTTATCCTTAATTGCAGGGTATACCATAGAGATTGCTTTTTTGAAAAGTTTTTTTGTCAGCATATTTTCAATTAAAGTATCTGTGTAGCCGTTATTGATAGCTATTTGTTTGACGCAAGGAACTGTTCGGTAATTTTCATTTGGTTGATCAGAGGTGTAGATATAATGGAATCGTCTAGAATACCGACAAATGTGTATGTCCAGCTCTATTCCCATACTCCGATTCCCAGAATGGATGAAGTTAAGAATCAAGGTGTTGTATTTGATTCTGCATTGCGATTTAATAATAATATTCACGATATATGTATCGCAACTATTTAAATCTTTGGAATTCATTATAAGATCTTGTAGGCAGTTTCGTAATCCGTTAACATTAAAATCTATGTATTATGCTCGTGTAAGAAGTAGATTGGAATATGGCTCTCTTATTTGGCATCCTCATTACTTGCTTTTGCATCTGGCTGTGATAGGTGGGTGTTCATAGACGATTTTTGAAGTACCTGAATATACTTTTCTTCTGGAACACCATTCTTTGAATTCTCTTAGTGATAGAAGAGAATATCGTAGTGCCAAATTTCTCCTTAATTTATTAAGACAGGATTGGTCGTCCGTCTCTTCTATTGCAGTTGAATTTTTTGGTTCGGAGATATTATCTCGCTCGTTGAACACCATTCCACCATTCCAATCGCCAGGTTAAATGTGTTACTTAAAGCCTTGGTACACAATCTACACAAACATTACCCTGATCCCTTTTTTCTTTGAATTGAATTTGGCTAGTATATATATCTTTAGGAATTGTCATTTGTCTTTTCGTTTTGTATTTGCATTGTGTCTTTTATTTTTTATTATTCCCTATTTTTTTAAATATTACTTTATATGTAATTATATCATGGTACGTATTGCTGTGTACTTTGATTTTCAAAATGGGCGCCAAATATTTAAATATGAATCGTTAACTAAACCATATTAAACATGAATCATCACACACACATATTTTTATTTTAGACTCTTAAAATTGCTCTCACGGTTTTTCTTTTACAAAAAGGGTACATTGGGGCTAGGGGCCTAGCATCTAATGTAATAAGGAGAGAAATAATATGATGGCATATTAAGTTTTAATACATTTAATATTCACACTTCGTTAAATTATACATTAATTCTTATATGTTTAAAATATCATCAAATTTTAATAAAATATAGTATGCAAATCTTTTAATTAGATAATATTCACATTTATATATATATATAAAACTTTGAAGATCTTGTTACATTCCAATATTAATCTTTCAAAACACAGCTGTGTATTACTTTAGACCAGTGAGTTCTTATACCCTATAAGATGCTAAAGTAGGACAGTGTTTTTATTTAAATTTTTAATAAATTGTAAAGTTTGTGGATTTAAAAGTAGTATAGATTAATAATATTACAAAAGAAAATTAATTTATGTCATATATTCGTGGCAAGACTTTACCCCGCTACATAATATATATAATATATACTCAATAACGCAGGATGTATTTTAATTGATATCTCAAATATTTAGCGAGTTTAAAATTGCGATTTCAATACCCAGATATCCTTAAATGTTCGTGAGATTTTTTCCCTACTTACAAGTTTAAAGATAGGGGTATTTTATTATCTGTTTTAATACAGAAATTGAAATTATACACGATCAAATAAAATGTCCACATAAAACAAATAAACTTATAAATTCAATTTTAGTACTTCAAAGTCTTGACTATCCTTATTACATTACTGACCTGTCTAATTTCTTATTATATTAAACAAACTGAATTAATAACTTTCTTTAAATTAAAAATATAAAAATTCTAAAGATGAATTAAATTCAATACAATTTACAAAACCAAAATCTTATTTATGATCACCGCTTTAAAACGATATTTCGATAGGAGACCCCTCTTTTTGAGAAACTCTTCTATATATATCCCCTGTGACGTCAATTCTTTTTCATATTTAAAAACTTATGTTCTTATATTAATTTACATTTTATTAATAATTTTTACTAATAGTGTTTTATATTTTAAATGTGTCCTTGATTTTCTTCCGACCGCGCGTCATCGGCCTTCCTCTCATCCATACTGTCCTTCTTTACCGTCCGGCGTTATACTTGAAACTTGAAAGCTGCATTGTTCACAATACATATACAAACATATTAATTCTAATTCTAATTCTATTATTCTAATAAATGAACAAATATTATATTGGACTCCATCTGGTATATTCTAAACCCTCTGAATTGTCAATGTATTAATAATACACATTTTTTAAAACGAATGGAATGCTTATCCTTATAAATAAATATCATAAAATGTTAATTCTAATTTGTGATACATATCAAATAATAATATATATTTGATACTTTAAAAACCTTAATAGACTTCTTGAAACTTCACATGCATCTTAACAGTTACAATAGACTACATTTTACATACAACATAACTTTATTAAATATACACAGATGTGTCTTTTTCTTAACATGATCTGTATTGTTGTATATTAAAAACCTTTTTTTACAGAAAATAACAGGAAACTCTATATGAAATGAGTATGAGATTTGTTTTATGACAATGTTCATATAGGGTTTATTCAAAATTTACCCGTTTTAAATTTTTCCTTATTGTTTTCAACTTTATTTAATTATTAAATTTATCTCGGTTAGAATAGAACAGAGCAGTATGTACTTATTTAACTTATATTTTGTAAATATACATTGTAATTTTATTTCTATTGGATATTAAAGAATATTATTATTATTATTATTATTTGTATTAAGTTATTCTGTTTTATTGAAAACTATATGAAATTACAAAAATATTTAAATTAAAGTAAAAATTTACGGTTTCATCAATCACAAAATGTACATACTATTTTTAATATAATTTACTATATGGCTCTTATATGCATCTTTCACCCGATCCTCGTATTTACGTTTAGTTTCGCATGAGTTCACGTTTAAATTACCTAATGTTGTATTCGACGATTCATCGCTGCGAAGAAGTTGTATAGAAATTGTTTTCGTCAAGAAAATAAATGAGCCTAACGCAGTTCTGTTATAAGAATTTCGACGCATATGTAACAGAAAGACTAGACCCAACGATATCGACTGCATCTAAACCTTCGCGCACTGGATAATGTAAAATTTCGCTGCAGTAGCAATTAACACGGCGTGGGGCGATAACTAGAATCGCCCGGCAGTAATTGCTTTTTACAATTTAAAATTATTTAAACCACTTGAGTTTTCTTCCCACTTTGCATACCAGCAGCGATCAAGGCTGTATGATAGTGAATTCGATGAAATCCACTCAGAGAATAGGAAATTATGCCTAGAGAACTTAATATTTCAAACAGATCAATATATCTTATTGCCTACGTAATTTGAAATACACAGCTCCTCTTGAAGAACACTCTGAGTGCCAAGTTTTTAATAACTCGCCTAAACAATAATATTGATTACATGGCATTAGTTTCACACGTAGATTTTGCCGTTCATGTGTATATTACACACTCAGCTGATGCTTTTCTTCTGCCGAGAGTCAAATATAAGGCTTTAAAAAATAATGTATATATAACATAATGGCTAACGCAAATAGCGCTCATTCTGATCTATTTTCCTGGAATTCATATATTTTGACATATATACATCTGCAATTTTAATAATTTTTTATAATTTTTTTAAATAATTTTATACGAATTAATTGTAGTTATTGCCTTGTAATTATTTTAGTGGCACTAGAGAAACAACTGCATAAATTCCTTATTGGATTATATTTGCCCTGCAATTGTATTTGAAGTCAGTTAGACAATAAGAAATATTATTATTATTATTGGGAACGATCTAATACTAATAGATAGTCGATAGACTTGTTAGAAGTCTTTTTATCATAGAGAAACTTAAGGAAATTTGAATCGAAAGAGGGGAATAACTATTGTAACCAACAAAACTGTTCTGCTTACAAATGAGAAAATTCTTATAAGTATAAGAAAAATTCTTATAGTTTGATTTCCCAAGGAGCCTCTATTGTGTATCAGTGTGCATCAGAATGTTTCGCTGAGGCACAATAGAGGCTCCTTGGGAAATCAAACTATAAGAATTTTTCTTCTGCTTAAAATGGCTTAAAACTGTATATATATATATATATATATATGCGCCAGAGGATATTGTGAAAATGCTAAATACTACTACATTTAGAAACCAAGGATAGAGACTCGTGTTCTGTTTATAAAGCTAAAGCAGCACAAGAAGGACTTGGTCCCGAATGGTTATTAATTGTAGGCCAATTTAGAAAAGCATATTCTGTCTAACTCCTCACAGAAATTTAGAGTTTGAGAAAAGCATTGATAGAGGCACTAGTTCCAATGATGATCATAAAGTGCATGCAGCTATAAATAATAGACAGCAACGATTGCATAACCATAAAAGGCGATAATTTAATAACATTGCTTCTCTTATTGTAGCTATAGTTTGCTTTAATAAAAGTTTATAATAAAAATAGTTATTACTTCATATGTTTCTATGCTTTGATATCTGTTCCAGAACTTTTGGTTACTTTATGTTTTAAAATGTTCATAACTTTTAATTTTTAAAGTGAATTTTTTTTCTTTACATTTCAATTAACTAAATATTTCCTAAAATGCGACATGTATGTAATGTATCTGTGAGTGCATAGCTATGGCGTGATTTCACGCAAATCTATTTTATGAACATATTTATTGATTTTATACCTTACCTTTCACTTGATAAATATTAATATATTTCCAGCCTCAACAGTACATATTTTAAATTTATGGTACATAAAATTGCACCTATCCTTGCACATTCGTTCTGAAATCGAACATAATCCACAGTATATAATCTATCATTAACTTTAGCTAAAATAAAATGCGAATACGAAAATAACGCTATCAGACTTAATCTTTGTTGAAATTGAAAAGTTATTCACATATGTATATGTGGAGTGTAATAACGTTTGTAGTACCTAAAATAATACAGTAGATATGCAGGAATTGGTAATAAAGCGTTACATCAGTAAAGAGTTGAACATTAAGAACCAAAACATTGCGATTACAAGATAGTAATATGCAAAATACCGTATAACAAAATTATAAGACACTGAAAGCTTTCACTAATTATATCACAATACATTCACGAAAAAATTGACAAATCAACACAAAAGAATTATTAATGCCGGAAACTATTTCTGAATAATGTTTCATTTTATCCAAAGCCTAAAGAGCATGATTCCATAATTTCTATGATGATGATTATAATGAGTCGACTGGTTCACAAAGTAAAAATACAATTTAATATTTAAATTATATATAAAGCGTTTATAGGCCTTTTTAAACCTTGCTTAGTAAAGTTATTCCATTTCTTCCTGTTTCTTGTCAGCAATTTGCAATTCCTTAATCCGTTTCCTTCCACATCCTCCATAACAGCATCTCTATATTTTCTCCTTGACCTACTCTTCCTTCTCTTTCCATCTGGTACCTTCCATCCTATTCTTCTAATCTTTCAAGATGGGCGAGCCACTGAAGTCGGTGCATTTTCATGAAATATGTTATGGGAGTTTCTTCATATAAATTGTAAATTCCTTCATTCGTTTGCTTCTCCTCCCATGCTTCTTCCTTCCGAACATTCCCCTCAGGGCCCTCAGTGTCCTTCTCTCCCAGACCTCTAACTTTTTATTTTTTTATTCATTATTCATAATTCGCAGCCGTATGTCAGAGTTGGTCTCAGTACCGACTTATATCATCTTATTTAAGTTATTCTTCCATTTTTTTTATTTATGTATTTTATTTAATCCGCTTTGGCAGTTTTAAATATATTTCCGTGATCGTGATACATTTGTTATCTATCAAACCTCGTAAGTACATACAGTTTTCTACCTCTTGAAAGAACAATACTTCCCCACCATTGTTTGTACTTTGAATATCTTTTTTAACATACTCTGAACCGCCTTTGGTTTCCATATATTTACATTACATATACATTACATATTATATACATATACATATACATATACATATACATATACATATACATTACATATACAATACATATACATTACATATACATTACATATACATTACATATACATTACATACCGATAGGTCCAACCCGCTACGGGACATACGCAACAATATACGTATGAAACGTAATGCGATGTGGCAACGTATGTACGATGCCACTCCGCGTGCGCATACATAAGTCCGATGATCGAGAGCAATAGATTGCCCGTCATTCGTATCTAGCTGTGCAAATGTAAAGGTTGCAACACTTGCAAGTTCAACTGTTTAGAATTTTCAAGATAATAACCCCTAGAAATCTCGAGGGAGTGAGGTGGGAGTTTTAGAATAGGCTCGGCTATTGTTTGGGAAGAGAGGGCGGTATTTTCGAATCCTATATTTACTGACTTTCTTAGAATTAAAATTTATTTTGCAGAATTATTGATTTTTTTACTTTTATCTTTTAGAAAACGTTATTGTTTTTTTATTACTTAAAATTACTTTTCCGTAGCAGCTAAGAATACAATAATAACTTGGAGATATAACGACCTTATTATATCTGAAACAAATGGGCAAATTACGTATACAGAACGAATATGCAAACGACTATATCCTTGCGCGGTTTAAGTCTTACTAAATTCATAACTCTGCAATGTATGGTAATGTAAGCTACCGCGCGTAGTGGGGATTCGCTGTTGTCACTTATTGCCGGGTATGGCCCGTTGAGAGCTGGTCTTATGTGTCTACATTACATATACATTTTTTTAAATTTATCTGAAGATCAATATTGCTTACTGCTTAAATAAACGTGTTTCTTTATTTCTTGACACCAACAGGATGCCACTTGCGTATGCAAGGTACTAGTTTTAGGCTTCTCTTAAAGAGCGTTGCGGTGCGATTTATATTAGCGAATTTTATTGTCCTGAAAAATCGGAGACTGTGGCTTTTAAGTGGATAAAAAAAATAAAAACCCTTACCACAATAGAATTTAACAATTCTATGTACGTATTTCGACAACCACGTTGTCATCCTCAGTAGAAAAAGCAGTGTAACACTTGAAAGCACACAAAAAACACACAACACTCACTGAGCGATTGCACGGCTTCTCGTTTAACACTAAATTTTAAAATTTTTAAAAACCTGAATACTACAGAACTTACCTTATTGGAACACTACTTAAATAAGTACATGCATTAAGGCGAAAGGCGAAAGGCCCTTTAGAAAATTACACAAAGGGGACGCCCTAATTTAATATACATAAAGAAACCATTATAAAACTCATCTTAAATTATATATGTATGTCATTTAGAAATTAATATTGAGTCATAATATCTGTTAAAGGCTAATGTTGTAACGAAACGAAATTTCAAAAATTACATAGAATTAGATTCATTTGTTAATGGTTTTCCTATCTTTTTTTGGTTTAATAACATCTAACTGTCAATTAACTCGAATAAAGATGAACCTGGTATAGGACCCAAATCTGCATTAATTACGTTATTCCTATTTTTAAAGATAAAAATGCTGTTAAAACTATCTAATTCGCGGGGGCTAGTGACGTTTTTTATTAATCTCAGAAAGTCAGATGTTACGTTGTGACCTGATTCAAGAATATGTCGGGCAACACTTGATTTTTCCAGCCTATTGAATCTAATATGTGAAACATGTTCTTTATAACGAGTTAGAATCGAACGCTTTGTTTGGCCGACATATTTCTTATCACAATCCTTACAATTTATTTCATAGATTCCAGATTTATTGTTTACCTCAACTTTGTCTTTCGCGTTGCTTAAAAGAGATTTCAAGGAGTTATTCGAAATGCTACTTGAAGATTATACTGTCTAAAGGTTTTATTTAAATTTTTCGTAGTTTCGTGAAACTGTAAGCTAAAAAATTTTTTGCTCGAATCAATTTGAGGTAGCAAACATGTGGAATTCTGAATTGTTTTTCTTACTTTATGTTTTCTAACTAGCTTGTTTATTATTTCTGAATCGAAACTATTGTAACTCGCAATGTTCTTAATTAAAGTTAATTCCTTTTCATATATATCCTTTGTCAATGGCATGCTTAACAAACGATTGATAAGAAAATTGAAACAGGCACTCTTGTGCTGAAGAGTATGGTTTGAATCTGCGGTTATAAATCTGTTGACGTTGGTTTCTTTTCGGTAAATATAAAACTCTAAGTTTTTGTCATTCCTAATTACTATGTTATCTAAAAATGGTAAACGTCCGTTGTTTTCCTTTTTAACCGTGAATTTAATACTAGGAAATTTTGAATTTAATTCTGTTACAAAATGATCTAAGTCACACTTGTTGGGATCAAAAACACATCGTCTACATACCTGACCCATACGTTTGGAAAATATCTGACCGTCTTTTTAAACTCAATTTCAAAGTGACTCATAATTAAAGTCGCGATAAATGGAGATAAGCAATTACCCATGGCTGTACCCTGTTGCTGTTCAAAACTTGCCTTCGAATTTGAAGTAATTTTGGGCCATACAGAGGCCTGTTAACTGCAAATATTCATTTATTTTTTCCTTTTCAACGTGATTGCTGTGAAGTAAGTCAGACAAATATTTTAACGTTTCTGGGATAGATACTGACGGAAACAAAGACGTTACATCAAATGAAACCAGAATGTCACCATCTTCCAGACGACAATTTTTCACTTTCTGAATAAATTCTAAAGAATTATTGACCGATAAACTAACTGATAACTAAAAACTAACTAAAAACTGATAACTAACAGATCAATATTAATTTCTAAATGACATACATATATAATTTAAGATGAGTTTTACAATGGTTTCGTTATGTATATTAAATTAGGGTGTCCCCATTGTGTAATTTTCTAAAGGGCCTTTCTATAGAATAAAGCATTAATCGGTTAATGGTCTCTTAATGCATGTACGTATTTAAGTAGGGTTTTTCCAATAAGGTAAGTTCTGTAGTAATCAGGTTTCTAAAAATTTTAAAATTTAGTGTTAAACGAGAAGCCGTTCAATATAGCGCTCAGTGAGTGTTGTGTGTTTTTTGTGTGCTTTCAAGTGTTACACTGCTTTTTCTACTGAGGATGACAACGTGCTTGTCGAAATACGTATATAGAATTGTTAAATTCTATTGTGGTAAGGGTTTTTAATTTTTTTATTTATTGTCCTCTCCAGAACTAAATAAAATAAAATTGCTAACAGCAGATCTCTTCTTCTCTCTCCGCACTAGAAATTTTGCTGATATTTCTCCATTTGTTTTAATTGAGCATGTTGTTTTCTTCAACGCTATTCTAACGAGGTTTACTGACCCTTCTTCAGAATTTTCAAATTTTCTTTCACTACTTGAAATAGTTTTTTCCCATTTACTGCATCGTATTCTGCTTTAAGCTCTATAAAAGCATATATACCGGAATCTAATATTCATAGCAAATTATTAGAATTTATTACAGCACATATACCTGGCCTGACGTTAATCTAGTTTCCTGAAAACCTTTTTGACATTCTACAATTACTTCTTCTGTGAATACCTCTAATCTTCTCTTTAATAGCGAAGCTACTGCTTTGTAAACTGTGTCCAATAGGGCAATTCCTTTGTAGATAATGCAATCCAGTAAGACCTTTTCTATAAAGAGGGGATATTACTGCGTTATTCTAACTTTCGTTCTTCTAGACTTGTCTAACTAACTGTATGATTTTTATTTTTTAATGTATCTCCTCGATATTTTAGATTTTCGGGAGTCGCTCCAATTTCTTCTGGGCTTTCATTATTTTTTTGGTCTTGTACGATTTCCTCTTCTTCCTCTTTTGATTCTGATAGCTCTTGATAATATTTCTGAATGTTGAAGCTATTTAATCAAAAATTACATGATATAAGTTTAATCTGCTAATTTACTCTAGAGAGATAGATTTTCCTGTGTACCATCGTTGAGTAACAGTGTCATTTATTATGAGTTCGATTTCGGAGATGCGTACCAAGTAACGATCCGTGATAGAATTTGTAACGCTGGGAGGTTGCGCGCCAATCGAAATTTACAGGCATTTGACAGCTGGTTATGGCAACGATTGTATGGATGTCAAGAGTGTTCGCCAATGGGTTCGACGTACAAGGTTCTGTCATAGTGGCTAAATGAAGATGTTTGACAAAAGGCGAAGGTCGACCAGAATTAGTGAAACATAAGAAGAAACGAACACAAGTGAATGCACAGATTTAAAAAAAACAACCGGATTACGTAAGAACAAATTTTTCGGTAATGAGGCATTAGGCAGACGGATGAGTTACAAAAAAATGCGCCAGATGGATCCCGTGACAATTAACGAATGTCATGAACGATCAAAGAAAAAAACCTTTATCAGGAACTTCTTAACCAATATCGACGTAAAAGAAATGATTTCTTCATGACCATCACCACACCGGGGCGAATTTTGGGTTCGTCTACGACTCCGAAAACAAATGGCAATCAATGGAATATCGTCGTTTCTAGTGAACAAAAATTCAAAAGAGTTCCATCAGCACATAAAATCATACACCATTTTCTGGGATGCAAAGAGGGTTATTCATACCGGATATCTGCCGAAGGAATCAACGATTAATTCAATAAGATACTGCAAATCTGCGATCACTAAAGAATCGTATCCGTAGAATAAGGCCCGAAAGAACGGATTTTTTCTTGCATGACGACAACGTCAGACCGCATGGTAGCAACGAAACGATACAGTGACAATCCCGAAATTCATGGCTATTTCGCACCCTCCGTACAATCCTGATTTGGCACCTTCAGATTTTGAGTTGTTCCCAAAGTTAAAAAAGGTATAGTAAGGTCAACAATTTTGTCAGTTCGGGCTGCTCTTCGCAATAGGATTAAGAGCAAACAAGAAAGCTTTTTCATTGTCGAAATGAAGAAATTGCTGGTTTCTTTATGTATATTAAATTAGGGTCTCCCCTTTGTGTAATTTTCTAAAGTGCCTTTCTATAGAATAAAGCATTAATCGGTTAATGGTCTCTTAATGCATGTACGTATTTAAGTAGGGTTTTTCCAATAAGGTAAGTTCTGTAGTATTCAGGTTTTTAAAAATTTTAAAATTTAGTGTTAAACGAGAAGCCGTACAATATAGCGATCAGTGAGTGTTGTGTGTTTTTTGTGTGCTTTCAAAGTGTTACACTGCTATTACAACGCTATTCTAACGAGGTTTACTGACCCTTCTTCAGGATTTTCAAATTTTCTTTCACTACTTGAAATAGTTTTTTCCCATTTACTGCATCGTATGTGCTTTAAGCTCTATAAAAGCATATATACCGGAATCTATTATTCATAGCAAATTATTAGAATTCGTTTCAGCACATATACCTGGCCTGGCGCTAATCTAGTTTCCTGAAAACCTCTTTGACATTCTCCAATTACTTCTTCTATGAATATCCCTAATCTTCTCTTTAATAGCGAAGCTACTGCTTTGTAAACTGTGTCCAATAGGGCAATTCCTTTGTAGATAATGCAATCCAGTACGACCTTTTCTATAAAGAGGGGATATTACTGCGTTATTCTAACTTTCGTTCTTCTAGATTTGTCTAACTAACTGTGTGATTTTTATTTTTTAATGTATCTCCCCGATATTTTAGATTTTCGGGTGTTGCTCCAATTTCTTCTGGGCTTTCATTATTTTTTGGTCTTGTACGATTTCCTCTTCTGCCTCTTTTGCTAATGGCCTAATAATGGGCAACCCATTGAGTCCGCTATTATCAGAGATTTTTATGGATAATTTAGAAAGTCAAATTAAAGAACATCACAATTTTAAATATTTTATATACTGGCACAGATATGTAGATGACGTATTAGCTTGTTTCAGAGGCACAGATAGACAATTAAACCAATTTTTTGAACACATAAATAATCTACACCAAAACATTAAGTTCACCATAGAAAAAGAATCAGATCAAAGTATAAACTTCTTGGACCTTACAATTTCTAGACAAAATAATAAACATGTCTTTTCAATATATCACAAACCCTCACACACAGATGTTATCATTCACAATAGTTCCTGTCACCCGGTAAGTCAAAAACTAGCATCATTCCATTGTATGATACACAGATTAATATCAGTACCTTTAAATAATGAAAACTTCTTTAAAGAATTAAATATCATTAAACAAATAGCGCAAAATAATGGATATAACCCAAATATAGTAGATACAATTTTAAGAAAAAAGAAATATAGGAAAGCAATAGAAAATGTGTACCCAATAATAAAAGATAAACCAAGCAATTATAAATTATTAACATACGTAGGACCGATAAGTGAAAAAATAGGAAAAATTGTACGAAAAACAGATATAAATGTAGCTTATAAAACTAATAATTCTTTAGGGAAATTCATAAAAAATAATAAATCCAAGACAAGTAAAAGTAATAAATCCGGAGTATACAAACTAACATGTAAAGAGTGCCCTAAAACATACATAGGCCAAACTGGTAGGAGCTTTGAGAAAAGAATACAGGAACATTTTAAAAGTTTTATTAACAAAAAGACAGATTCCAATTATGCAATTCATTTGTTGGAAAATAATCATAGTTTCAATAAAGATTTCGAAATTTTACAGTCACAACAAAAAGGATTAAAGTTAAATTTACTGGAATCCTTAGAAATAAATAAACTTAAATATGCAGATATATTGTTAAATGACCAATTAGACCTTAATAATTCCCCACTTTTAAACTGGTTTCATTAAATATTAAAATAACAATAATTTTAGACGATATATCGGTAAGAGACGATTCTAATGTAGACAAGTGCAACCCATTGAAATAGTTTAGAAAAAAGCCATACATTTGTGAAGATCGTGTTCAGTAGTAATATAAGATCCGAAGAAGCTACATCGTAACGAAACATGTCATCTATTTATTAATATATAATAAAGTGTAATATATACCGGAAATTAGTATAAGTGTTTTACTTAAATCCCATTTGCATATAATGGATTTCCAGTAAGTATCGGCCGATTCAATTAAATCTATATATTTTTATTAGAATAACCCAATTATTTTAGAACAATATTTGAAACGATTTTTTGAAATTATGTTTGGATAATATCCTAAATGCTTAATAAATTTTTATTTTGGTAATAGTTTGCTAATTGTTGAACGTATTTTTCTTTTTCGAATATATGAATATTCCCCCGTATCTTAAGAACGTTTACAAAACCGACGTCAATTTTGCCTATAAAAGAGAGAGACCTAAAATGAGGGCTATGTACAACGTGTGAAATTAGATCCGGAAGAAAATTTTCTCTCTTCGAATCTTCTACAAGGTCAAATAAATTTTTCCCCCGTTGAATACCACATAGCTGCAGAATTGTTAGCACTGTGAACGTTCAATTTTCTCCGTTCATTTGTTTCCTCTATAGCATACCCCTATTATTGTTTAAATTAATTTACAGAAAGGTATCGTCTATTTTATGTCTATGTGCCAACCAAGAAAATTCTATATTATTCTATATACATACTGCGTAATTTTAGCCGAATCAAAGTTTAAAATGTATTGAATGGTATTAACTAATTGTCGTGCTGTATGCAAAGAGTTTATAATCATAAAATCTAGCCACAGAATGAACTGAATAAAATTCTGTACAGCTTTAGTAAATTTATTATTGTTAAGTTCAGATATTATTTTCCGATATTCCACTAAATAGAAATATAGGTCATCTATTTAAGACTAGGAGATCATATTAGTTTTTTTGTAAATTAATAAACGTACGAGGGTGGATTAATATATAAGTGTGTGAGTACTGAAGTTCTAAACTGCATCCGATAATTTCGAGTATCTCGTCTTAGCAAGTAAAGTTTCATTTTCCTGTGTACCATCGTTGAGTAACAGTGTCATTTATTAGGAGATCGATTTCGGAGATGCGTACCAAGTAACGATCCGTGATAGAATTTGTAACGCTGGGAGGTTGCGTGCCAATCGAAATTTACAGGCATTTGAAAGCTGTTTATGGCAACGATTGTATGGATGTCAAGAGTGTTCGCCAATGGGTTCGACGTACAAGGTTCTGTCATAGTGGCTAAATGAAGATGTTTGACAAAAGGCGAAGGTCGACCAGAATCAGTAAAACATAAGAAGAAACGAACACAAGTGAATGCACAGATTAAAAAAAATCAACCGGATTACGCGAGAACAAATTTTTCGGTAATGAGGCATTAGGCAGAAGGATGAGTTACAAAAAAATGCGCCAGATGGATCCCGTGACAATTAACGAATATCATGAACGATCAAAGAAAAAAACCGTTATCAGGAACTTCTTA
The DNA here is from genome assembly GCA_935421215.2 of Melolontha melolontha. Lineage (NCBI taxonomy): Eukaryota > Metazoa > Arthropoda > Insecta > Coleoptera > Scarabaeidae > Melolontha > Melolontha melolontha. The sequence continues at coordinate 67,238,266 of OW285238.1, forward strand.
ACCAATATCGACGTAAAAGAAATGATTTCTTCATGACCATCACCACCGGGGCGAATTTTGGGTTCATCTACGACTCCGAAAACAAATGGCAATCAATGGAATATCGTCGTTTCAAGTGAACAAAAATTCAAAAGAGTTCCATCAGCACATAAAATCATACACACCATTTTCTGGGATGTAAAGAGAGTTATTCATACCGGATATCTGCCGAAGGAATCAACGATTAATTCAATAAGATACTGCAAATCTGCGATTACTAAAGAATCGTATCCGTAGAATAAGGCCCGAAAGAACGGATTTTTTCTTGCATGACGACAACGTCAGACCGCATGGTAGCGACGAAACGATACAGTGACGATCCCGAAATTCATGGCTATTTCGCAACCCTCCGTATAATCCTGATTTGGCATCTTCAGACTTTTAGTTATTCCCAAAGTTAAAAAAAGGTATTGTAAGGTCAACAATTTTGTCAGTTCGGGCTGCTCTTCGCAATAGGACTAAGAGCAAACAAGAAAGCTTTTTCATTGTCGAAATGAAGAAATTGATTCAGCATTTAGAAAAATGTGTTGCACTAAATGGTGATTATGTTGAAAAATAATTATGTATAGTGATTACACAATAAATTTACTTCAGACTGGTTTCATTATTTTCTCTTATTGTTATCTTATAAAGCTAGAAACATATATCAAGCCGCTCTCATAGAAATTTTTGTGTTGAGAATGTTATTATTTGGAATAGCAAGAAAAAACTTTGGTGATGATCACAAAAAAATCTTACTAATAAAAGGAAAGTTTTACGCACGTACTACCGTGGACTCACTTACCCAATTAGTGACACTTTTCAAAGCAAGTCTTGATATATCAATGTACATGGATGCCTCCACAAAATATTCCTTAAACGACTTAGAAACTTTGAAATTTTTGAAGTAAATGTGTTGAGGATACATGCAGGATCCTTTCATATCACTTTAATATTAAGTATTTTTTAAGTTAATTTAAGAAGCGATTAGGTGTCGATTAAGTATAATAACTAACCATTTTTAATTATAATCAAATTAAATTCAGTATGCCGGCTCATGTATCACACGGTATATGTCTAATATTTATCATCCGCGGCACATCATATTTACATAAAGCGGTTGGTCCGATCCGGATAATCTTAGGTACAATTGTACACGAGGTCAAATTTATATTCTATTGCCAGCTTCAAACTCTGTTTATACAATCAGGGTCTCGGGTTATATTGCCTTTCAGAACAATAATCAATATACTTTCTAGGTAAATTTAAAGGACAATACCAGTATGCTAAGTTCGGAATGATTTCAAAGATCTTTTATTACAAGTAATGGTGGGTTCTTTGTCTCAGATAAGACCGCCAGTGCCAATATGTGCGCGGTATTACAGTATTTATATTCCAGGTACCTACATCAATAATTGTATCTTGGTAGTTCAAAGAACATCCAAAACATTTGGTTTTACTGTCTGAACTTCCCAGGATTTTGGTAAATGGTGAACTGGTGACAACGTTTATAATCGCTGGTTTACTACTAACACCGACAGTTTTCCCATATTTTAAGTTCAATTGAGAACGCCTCTTTGAACAGTTTCTACCAATCATGGTATAGTGGGGATTTTAAATTTTTCATTTGGAGTTTTCTTTATCACAAAAACAAAATATCAAGTCAGTCTTATCTACAAGTTTAACACAAACAAGTTCGTTACAGTTTATAACTTTATCGGGGTAAACTCCTCATTTTAACGAGTAATCAAAACACTCATCAGAGCGTTAATTTGTCTCAACATAGACATTCAGTTTATTCATTTAAGTATCAGTTTCTTTTATATATCATCAAACATAAAGTCATTCAAACAGTGCCGATTCATTTAATTAATTACAAGACACAAAGGATCACAACAGTCATACTCATAAGATAAATAGCTTAAGTTGTTGTATATTTAAAAAATAGGTGTGTCAAGGGAAGCGTTGCTTTTTTCGGCATAGTCTCTTTCGTCCGCATAATCTCTTTCGTCCGTCAGATGTCACTATATTATATGGTGCTACCTGATAGGACAAACTTTGCTATACCTTATAGGGGATTTAAGCTTTATTTACTTCACTAGCTTAACTGATGACGCCTAATAGTAGATGGCAGGAACACGTGTCTTAAGCAGAAGTAAATGCTGGAAAATACGAGGTGTATTGTCCATATGTACAGTTACAGATGTGTATATTGTATGTCTGTTTAATTTGTAATGTTCTAGATCTAAATAAATGAAAATTAAAAATGTATGCGTAAGTTATTGAAAGTTAAAGAAATTCACTGGACACAAGTAGATTTGACGAAACGATATTACAAAAATTACGAAGTATTGCTAACAGTTAAAACAATGAAAAAAATTAACTAACTCAGCGTACTTTATTTATCTTACGAAATATAAACTAATACATAAAATAAATTATAAAAACTCCTCACGCTTCTATCTACGCCCGTGAATTAAGGATTTTAACTGTTATATTGAAGTAATTGCGTTACAATTCAACGACAAAAACAGATGTGCGGTTAACTGAGTGAATAGTGCTATTCAATAACTGCGTGTTGTACTTAGCGATGTTATAGTCTATTTATATGGTCCATCGTAATTTCGGCCTGATGCGTCCGGTCTCAAGTAATTACTTTTTGAATACCGCTATAATTCCTTCTTTTTCGAATTTATAAAATTATATTTATGGAATATTCTTCTCGTAGCGAATCATTCATATTTAGTATTTTAATAAATATTATTTTTATCTTATGTGTTTGAATTCCATTGTTATACGTATTTTATAGCATAAAATATATAAATATATCGAAACATCCAAATCAGAATATATGTATTACGATTCTTTAGTTCTATTCCTTTTACATAATAGTTCCAAAATATCAATGCTTAAATATGAAAGTAGCAGGAGTAAATTCTTCTTAACTGCTATTTACACATTAAATTACCAAGCGTAGTATTGCAAAACAGGGAGTTAATGTAATTTATATTTTATCTCGAATTCTTAAATGTATTTGACCAGTTCGAGATTATGGGTAAATTATAGGCCATTATGTCTTGATTTTATGGGACAAGACTCAAACGAAAGTTAAAATTATACCTGTAAATCATTTTTAAATTACTCCGTAAACTGCGGAATTTCTTTTAAACAGTAAATCATACATTATTCACTTCAAAAATTAAGCACTTCCTGTCGTTATGCTCCCTAATAATCGGCAACGATTAATTCACTAAAAAATAGAATGAATCAGATTAATGAATCCCGATTTTAATTAATTGTTAACGGTTCCATCATTGTCTAATTTATAAAGAAAGTAATTGCCTAGAAGAATGGGTGCTTATATTTAGGCAGTGGGGAAGTTCTAATAAATCACGTAATAAAGTTACAATGTTAATTCTGCACAACACTGCCTACACGCGCACATTATAAAGTTCAAATCTGAAATTATATTTAAATTAATCCATCAAGTTTTGGGGTTGTGCAGAGAATATTTAGTTCGCCTAAAGTTACATGCTCATCTGATGAGGGATTCTTATTGACTCTATACTATCACCATTAAAGAAGTTACTAGTAATATTAGTTTGAAGTTCACAACACAAATGATATACAAAATTTAAAATACAGGTTTATTAAAGACGTTAATTTATTCTAAAACAGCAACGTGTTGGACGATATTATTTTACACAATAGTAAACGTTTCTTGTTATTTATTATTTCCTCATTTTACCATACAATTTGCCTTTTTAAGAACAGGAAGTGCTTCTTGTGGTTGATAAAAGCGAATGGAATAATTCCAATAAACAATTCCCTGTATAATCAACCAACGTACATGAGATTAGATTACAGAGGTGCCACAAAGCCTATTCCACTGCGACCTTTCTAGATCTGTTGCGATCCTCATATCTCGTTAAAGTATTTTCGCTAACCGGAGTCTTTTAATTAAGCTTAGCAGAGAAAGGAGCGGTTCTTCTGAATATATTTTTCCTTCAGGATATTTATCCTTCATTTATAAGAATCGTATTGGCATAGTATGTAATCGCGGTTTCCTTTTATGCTTGGCAGAATCTAAACACACATTATTCGGTCAAATATATATTACTCACATATTTGTTGAGCTTTCGATATTCCGTCAATCGTGTCACTAACATGATAAGAGACTTTCTGTCCGTTGCAAACTTGGGAGACAATTCAATAAGGATTTGTTTTGCCTGTCTGAACCATTTAAATTTTTTCTATATTTGATTCAGCAATACTGCAAATAGACCACATTTTCATTAGTCCTATGGCTTTCGTACCCTGGAATCCAAACTAATGTTACTTTCTTGCGACCATGGAACTCATTCACGGCATACACATGATCCCATACAAGTTTAAATTTGACCTGTATCAAATCTAGCGCCTTTAGTATTACTTGGCTGGTGGAAAAGATGACACTGTGAGATTTGGCTCACACCACCTGTTTTCCTTAATGCAATGATATAAAGGTGTAATACGTCCACTTGATGATCCAAGTGATCCTAACAAAAGATGCTTACGATACATCTTTAGTTAGCCTCACTTGGATCATCAGCCCATAAATTCCGGCTTGTTGTATCTTAGAGCCATCCATGTTCAATCTGATATAATTATTTTATATTTTTTATCATAGTTCAATTTTCGAACTATGGTATCACTCCGTTTCCCTGCAAAGAGATCTGTGTCAAGTTCCTCTATCAACTTATGATGGTCAGTACCGTGGACTGGTTTATAGGAGATTAACCCTGCAGTATTCTACAGGTTTGCGACCTTGCTTTTCCTTGTACATATCTATGAGTAGTCAAGTCAATTCGATAAAACTATATCACCTAGTGTTCAGCAGTAAAAGTTGTTCTCATGATTCCAATTATGTATATAGTATGTAGTAAAGTTTACAAAATATCAAAGAATGAATGTCCAAATATTATCGGAAAATCAATTTTACTACAGAATTGAAATTTGTATAAAACCAGAGAATATTCAATATTTTGAAACCCAAAATACTCAACCACAATTTAACTTAAAATTTAATTATTAAAGATCCAAATTTAGTAAATAATCACGTAGAAGTTTCTTAAATTAAATTTATAAAGCTTATTTAAATTCAATCAAATGCTACTTTTATAAAAATGATCCATTCGTATTATAACCAAATGTAATAGTAAAACATTATATGGGAAATTCTTGTAAATATGGAAATACCTATGATATGCAATTTATGTATGTATGTACATTTGTACATATACAATATGCTGTGGTTTATATTCACAAATTTGAATGTGGTTCTAAAGCGCAAGACTGCAGTATGAGAAATTCTGAATATATTGGACGGGAGTCGTACATTCACGTAGGTATAAGAATATTTAATCATCTACTGACAAGAATACATAAAGCATAAATCGATATAAATATAAAAAATATATTAAAACATTAGTCAAAATGACATGTACCGTACATTGTGACATCACGGCAGTATATTTTTTTGCATCCGTCATAGCGATTTTTATGTTAAATCAGGGGAATGTTAAAATACACTAAATTTAAAATCGATTATGTATATTTACTTGCAGTGCATATTGCATAAAGGGCGCATGCATGAATTTGGGTGCTGTATATTTTATATACAATAGTCAAATATTCTCAGAGGATTTTGCGACATACAAGTGTTTATGATATATATTATTTCTTATGTGCCACAATTTCTGACATTCAAAAATTGGCAACAGCGCCATTAGTTCTGTGGTGCAATTTATCTGAGGATCATATAAAAATTTAACACTAAGGACAGGCCTAGTGCTCAACGAAGTCATTTTAAATCTGGAAAGCATAGGAAAATAATCGGTGCTCTTTATGTACTTACTACCGCTCACAAAAATCATAAATATAAAAAAAAATACGTGAAGACTTATTCTATGTTGTTAATATAGATTTGATATATTGAGCGCCTTAACTTCATGCCTGACTTTTTTATTTTCGTTGTTAAATATGCTATTTAACAGATATATTAACAATTCAAATAATGGTGTGTAAGCCAACAAAATAGAGGAAATAGGAAATACATGAATAAAGACGGCAGACTATGTGCCCGGTGCATGGTGACATGAATCATGTCAGCATGTGTACTAAATATTATTTTGGATACTATAATATAAATATGTTTTGAAAGTACATTTGTTATTGCCAATAATACCACTTCTTCTTTAGAATAAATGTTTCGTTCATTGTTAGAAATACAAAATAATGTTTTTTTTTATTTTGATTTAGAACTGTAAAATATATGTTCAAATTCTGTTATCTCTTTGATAAATGCATGTATGGAAATATTTAGGAAACTACTAAATATATGTTTTTCTGCTCCAATATGTAAACAAAGCGAGAGGAACGAAAAATAATAATATATGTTCAAATTCTGTTATCTCTTTGATAAATGCATGTATGGAAATATTTAGGAAACTACTAAATATATGTTTTTCTGCTCCGATATGTAAACAAAGCGAGAGGAATGAAAAATAATATTTAGTACACATGGTGACATGAATCATGTCACCATGAATCATGTCACCATGCACCTGGCACATAGTCTGCTGTCTTTATACATGAATACTAAAGATTTTAAAATTATCAATCGGTACACATACGTACATCAACTAATTTGACGTGGGTAGCTGCTTCTAGTAGCAATAAACTAACCCTTGCACTGATGCATAAGATTGTTGCCCGTTTAAACTAAACTTTATCAAAATGATAATCGAGTATCGGGATATAAAATTGCTGGTTACAGAATATGCACAACTTTAGATTTAAGTAATTTAAACTAAAGATGTTTTCCAAACCAGCACATTCTTTGAGATACTTAATTACCATGCCGCTCTGATTCGCGGAGTTTATCAAGCTATTCCAAATAATCGATACCTAAAAGAATACATATTAATCGAGCATTTTAAGCAATGTAATAGGTAATTTGCTCGGCGTTTATTAGACCAGTATAGTTTAGGAATGGTTTCATTGATCTCGCAAAGAACCTAGAATTCTACTACTTACTTATAAAATAATCACAGGTATCTGGCAGACATTGCTGAGTTAAAATGAATTGTAATTAATAATTAATCTTTTTCAATTATTTTGCAGCGGGTATTAACAATTAATTAATTTTTATTTCGTTGCTTTAGTCAACAAGTTTACGGAGAAAATTGTGCTGTACATAGACAAATTTGCACGCCTGAATCTTCATCCGATGTAAGTATAGCTACAGTTTTTAGACAATAATTTGAACGTATATCAATTAATAATAAATTTCTATTCATATCACTATATCACTATTGACAGCAATCTGATGTTTTTGCATGCATAACTTAGTTGGTATCGTACACTTTCATTAAGGGTGGTATGAGACGTTTCTGGAGGTATCGGACATTTCAATTTTTCTCATTACTGTGCTCTTTCCAGGTAACATGAGAAAATACGGGGTACATGGAATGGGCAACATATTAAAGAAGTTATGGAGAAAGTTTTGATGAAAAAGATGTCTATTAGAGAAGCTAACTAATGATAATAAGTCGCATAAAGTTCTCTAACTGATAGATTAAAAAGTATCTGACGAAAAGAAGAAGTAAGAATAAAAGGGAATACATACAACAAAGGGAAGTTTCATAGAACATTTTATGGCGACTAAGCAAACAATATATACGTATATGTTAAGAACTTTTACAGCCTACGTGGCACGAACCCAGCAGATCTGAATTTTTGACAACAAAGTACTGATTTTCAAAACATCTAAAAATCGAATATCGTTTTAACAAAACAAAATAAATAGAAGGAAACTTTTACTACGAGTTTAAGAAGAAACATGAGGAGACTTTAACATACAGTTTTCAAAGAGCAATAGATTAAGAAGTAGATAAACTTACACAGAATTGATTGACAAATTTACTTCAACACGGACGAAACTTTCAGTTCTTCATAGAAATACATTGAAGGTGATATCTACAGAGGAAAAAACTCCGAATGGGGCAGAAATATGTGAGGTCAATTGATATAATTCACCTCACCATTTTTTATACTTCCAAGGATCAGAAAGGACGATTTAAAGAATGCTCCACTAGATAGCATTTTATGACCAATTTATTAATAATAAATAATATTACAATAATGATCTCATATCTAAATTACTATTAATTTTAGAAAAACTAACTTCAATTTTTTAATTATGCAAATTTCAATTTTTTAATTATGCTTGGTTTATTATTTTCAATTGCAGATGCTAAATACCAGTTATTTCCTCGTATACCTATGATGAGTTGACAAATATGTTTCGGAACAAAGATGCCCGGTTAAGTTATCACTAGAGAACGGACATTCTTACCACATGACTCGGGGTAATTCAATGAAGTATTTGTTAGACCATCTGGCCATCTGGTCGACAGCGATTACAATGGACAACACACCTATTGTATTCGGAGGATATATTCCATTAAACGCAATCGGCAATTGGAAATGTTTATAAACATCGCTGAGTACATTCCAGCGTAATACAATGAAGTATTTGTGTTTGATTTTCTCGGCCACCTGATTTCGCCAGCGTTAACAATGGACAACGGCTATTATATTGGGAGAACTTAGTCATGTGGTAAGAATGTCCGTTCTCTAGTTATCACAAATGGAAATCTTGATAACATATTCTTGAAATACATGGTTTATCACAAATGCAATATTAATAATACAGGATGGGATATTGAACTTCTATATCCAGGTGTAGAAGTTTTAATAATTTGGACAGGAAACAATAATAACAGGAGTATAAATGACATCAATAGAAATAGGAAATTATTAGGATCTTCTACAGGTTTTCTTTAAATAAATTTGTAATTTTCAATAGATTTTTAAATATATTTGTATTAACAACATTCATTTTTCATATATAGTTTTTGGACCATGTAATACTTCTATTTTTCAAACTCGACAACAAATTATGTCGTTAAATATATTGAAATTCTCACTCAATTTTTTTAGTATCAATATTACGTATATTCTAATATGAAATAATAGTTTATTTTTCGCTTCAAATTGATGAGATTAGTATTCAATAATAAGATTTTAAAAGTTTGTTTATAAATACTTATTTTTACTGCTAATTTTATTTAGATTGTTTGGAAACTCGAGCGTTTAGAGGAAAAGGTCAACGTACAATCAATAGGACAACAATGTTGAATAATGTAATATTTATTTAAAATTGAAATATTTAAAACTTTCCTCGAATTCAATACGAATACGAAACATATGTAGCGTATCGGTAAGCTTCTTAAACAAATTATAAAAAGAACTACTTTATACTTAGTTTGCAGGAAGCACTTCACGATCAATCCATCAGTTAGCAAATCTTTCAAACAAAAATTTCTCTATATTTCTGCTAGTTTTGATTGACAGTGCAATACCAACTACGGCATATTTGAATTTTAAATGCCAAAGAAGAAGGACATTTCTAAATGCACTTTATTTATAGTAAAATAATATTTTATCTGACTAAAATATGACGATTCTACTTCATGTATGAGACGGATTAAATATTAAAAATATGACCAAATTATGTTTTTGTATTTTTTTATACCTTTATTCTATTTTCATCATTGTCACAGTATTCGTGAATAGGCGAGTTTATATTAATAAAGAAACGAAAGGACAGGTGCTTTTTGATATTATAGTACTCGTATTAACGTATGCTATTGAGAGACCACGAGTACAGATAATTTCAGATAATTATAATATTTGTTCTAATAATTTATTACATTTTTTAAAAAATGTTGGGTTTCATTTGATGTATGGGGAAAACCTTATGTGTATAACTGTGATTTTTTGAGTTATTTTTGAAGATAATTTTGTGCCTTCTAGGATTTTCTATTATGTTTTTGATGACAATTTTTTATCAAAAAAATTACTTTAAGTAACTCATATTATTAAATAGTAAGTACAAACGTGGAAAATATTCCTTTGCACAGTACTGGCTAGTAATTCTCTAAAATCATCAACTCTTGTGATATGGATTTAAAAACGGTGTTTATTTTGATTTATTTTTATTGTAGTAAATTGTTAGTTTACAAATAGTACACTAAATAAATTTGCGATACTTTCCACGTAAACAAATCATATAGTGCCTTGAGCATCTCGCCTCACTAGTTTTCCTTTAGTGCTATTTAATATATATATATATATATATATATATATATATAAGTGTTTAGATAATATATAACAGCTCGGCAAGCTGTAGACTTGGGTTCGAGTCCCAACGTAGACCATATTTTTCAATTAAAAATTTCGTATGATTTGCTTTGTAATTTGTAGACAGCAATGTTTACATCCTCCCTTACTTTGCAATTACTAACTTGATATTTGTAAATATTTCTGAATTCTGACAATGGACCACTCACTCAGTCCAGTTTGTATGGCTTATTGTAACAATAGCATTTTTTTACGCTTCATGTATTCACGCTTCACGGTTCCCTAAATTTCAGGCTAAGTTTAAGTAGTATATAAGTGTTTATTTCGATGTTAGGAATTTAGTGTTATCCCACTGGCGATTTGGTGAAGAGCATATCTTCTAAGGTTTACCTTAGCCAAAAATGCTACGTTTAACATTTTTCAGTTAAGGTTATTCTACTGAAGATGGCAACTTAGTTGCCGAAATAGGTATATAGTATTTATTGATATATATTGTGGTTAGGGTGTTTTTCTTATTTCTGTTTCAGATTACAAGCCACAGTCTCCACCAATTTCGGATCATTTAATATTTTGTTATTCATATTATTTAAGAAGAAATTATCATCAAATCGAGACTAAGTGTAAATTACACAAACAATAAACGCTCGATTTATATATTACATAATTAATATTTACTGGTATTGTATAGATATCAGTCTGTTACTCTTAATTCACAACGCCTTAAATTTGAAAAGGATGATAAAGTGTTACATTTACGGTTCCATAATTTTGCCAACAATATAATACAAACGAAATATTTTCCCTCGCGCAACCGAATACATTCCATATAATCGTAATGGGTAGACATTTATAACTTGCATATATTTTGACTCTGGAATTGTTTTGTCTGCCGTTAAAGTTGTCTCCCTAGTACTTACGAGAATGTATACAACAGTTGCACATTTATCTACATACCTACTCTTGTACGTAGTTTTACGTTTAATTTTCTGCAATCTTACATGATTTAACACCTGTTAGTTGAGACACAAAAATGTGTTCACATAACATTTATTTTTAATTTCTATAAATTCAGTTATGTATCACTACTTGCTTGGGTTTTGCAATTACACAAAAACATAATAAAGTCGTAACATTGAATTTGGCATATATTCATGTTTATTTTTAATTATCCCATTGACCCTTCTGTAATAGTTTTATTTTAACAAAAGCTGTAGATAAGAATGTAGTACACCGCATTACTGGATATAAAGAACTATAAAAATAGAAATTGTATATTGAGTGTTTGATTAATTTTGTATGTTACGATCTGTTTTATTACCTAATATTCATTTCATACCCATTTTCGTCCGCATATGTAAGCAATTGTAGAGTATTCAAACAGGGATATAATGAAAGTAGTGAATTGAAAAATGTAAAGAAACGCGTTTCTTTCCTCTTTTTCCTTTTTCAAACAAAACACGGTAACAAAAAAATGTAAATTTGTCTAATCTAAATTAGAATTCATGTCTTAATAATACTAGTCAAAAAGGTGGTCGGTGAGACTTTTAACCAAAACTAATGAAAACACAATTTAAAAGCACATAGGAAAGCATATAAAGGTTGAGTTAATTTTCTTATATTTCCAAATAATAGATAGAACCTGCTTTTGAAGGCAATACAGTTATTGGCTAATAAGACATGAGGAATACTACTGAGTGATTTCCACAAACTGTTATAAGTAGAGCTGAGGATGTTTGCGGTATAACCATGGTTATATCATGTAACCATAGTAAATTACTATGGTTATATGATATAACCATGGTTATACCGCAAACATCCTCAGCTCTAGTTATAAGTGACAATTTTTCTACTCCAACTTTGTAACAAGCTTTTGTGTAAGTATTGAGTTTTATCTACTGAGTTTTGTGTGAAAGAACATATATAAATTTAAAATATACTTTTTGTATAATATTTTGTTAAATTGCTGTTCTAGTTATCACCTTCCTTCGACGTCTTGGTCTTGATAATTGTTTTTTCTTAAATTATATTATTAATCTTAATAAACGCTAAGCCATGGCCATGGCAACCAGGCATGAAAACTTTGTCCGCACGATACGTACACAGTGTAGCTAATTAACGATGAAATATGTCGAAAACACCAATATAATAATACTTTGTGTGCCCTTAAATAAAAAAAATAAATAAATATAATTTCATTGTATAAAAATTTTTTTACGCACAATGGTACTATTTCACTTTTAACGAGTGCCCAACACTAACATAAATTGTCAAGTTTAGGAAAATGACAGAAGTAAAAAAATAAACTTAGACAACTGTCACAATTACAAGGTAATACAAAATCGTATTATATTTGCGATCAATACTACTCGACTATCTACACATTTTTAATTAATCGTATTATATTTGCAAGCAAAAATAAAATGATTGAGCACTAGAATCATATTTAGCATCCAAACATAAAATAGCTATAAAAGATTTTAATTGGCGAGAGAATATAATAACAAAGTTACAGGAACGAAATAAACTACAGACCCCATTTCAGAAACTTATATACCAAAGTAAGTATATTATTCATTCATGTTGATACTTCATACTATATTAATAAATTAATCTGAAAAGTTTTAAAATTACATTGCTAACTCATCACAATACAACCAAAAAAAAACTCTTTACCTATTGCCATAATTGAATACATTAATGAACCTAAATAATAAATCAACCTTGATTGTGACAATAATGTAAAACTTTAATTATTATATTTATTTACAATAATATACATGAAATATGTTCTTTCCTTTTTGTGTCAAAAGTGTGGTTAAAACACAAAATTTACATATAAAAAAAAATTATAATTTATTTAAATTAAGTGTTATTTAATAAAATATTATATTTACCGTCATTTATTAAACAATTTAAAATTGAAAAATTTAAAAAAATTGACAATAACAAACCATCATAAGAGTATATAAAATTCAAATATGGCGCAATTTATTATAAAAGTAAATAGAATAAGAATAAGAGATTACATTATACAAACAAATGACATACACAAAAATATATTAAAATATCAAAACGTTTTTTAAACATATAATATCAAAATAGTTACTTAATTATACTTTGAAATTATTAAAAATAAATAAGGTATAATTAAGTAACTATTGTATATTAATCTAATAAATTTTAATTATTTTTTGCTTTGATAGATGCCAAGAAAGTTCAAATTAAAAACACCTAAAGGCCTGAAAAGGAAAAACAAAGGGGAAATAAACAATAAAGGTACATAAACTTAAGAATACTTACTATAATATATAAATATTGGAATAATATAAAAATTCTTAAATAAAAAAATCAACACGTTATAATAATTTTTCAACAAATTTAACAATTATAAAAAGAAACATTTCATATTTAACTATTGCACATAATAGTGTCACATAACAAGCCAAAAAAGATAAACATTTTATGGAGATCTAATTATTTTACTTTAATAAAGGTGTACCATACAGAAACTCAATATTAAGTTATCTTCTAGAGATCAAGTATTTATCAGTAAACGATAAGTCCATATCTAACAATTTTTAATGGCTATACAATACATAACCAAACAAACACTAATTATTTACTCAATGTTAATCATTATTTATAAATTACAAAAAAAAAATTCACAATATTCAATGTCTACACTACAATCGGATTGTCCATCAGTTGCCATAGAAATAAATAATGGCCCCGATCAATGCATATTTGATAATGATAGACCTACAAATAATATATGCTTGCTTCACAAAGTAGATATTGAAAAAACATAGGACAACAGTTAGAGGGTAAGTGAAATTAATATTTTATCAATTAATTTTAAAATATCGCATATAATTTGTTTTACAACACAAATAATTGTGTTAGATATGTGCATGTTGTTAAAATGAATAAGCATTCTAAAAAATATAGGTGCATGTAATGAATATTGTTTTTAATCTAAAAGATCAGTATTATAATAACTTAACATATATCTATTTAAATTATAAATAATAAACAATACGCTAAAAATAACTACAAAAATAATAATGAAATTCTCATTCTCTAAAAATTGTAAATAGACGTTAAATCTTATATTTTTTAATGTTAAAAAAACTTTTGATAAGGTATTTTAGAAAAAAAAAAACACAAAAAAAATTCGGAAATGAAAATGTATACATGAAGCTAACTTCAATTTTCCAAAGTCTAAATAAAGAAAAACAACAAATATGTTATTTGCTGAAATACAAGAAATACATCATGTATACAAATTTATTCGCTTAATTGTGTCGGTTTTTTTAAACAAATAATTATTATTAACAAACCATTTCAAACAATATTTTCTCTAGGTCATTTAACATCAGATAATATGGATGATGTAAGCGACCTTGCACCTGCCAAAATACGAATAACACAAAACAAAATAGGTCAAAAAACAGTTAATAAGTGTACATGTTTTGTAGCAGGACCAGCTAATAGACTATGTCCAGTTCATGAAATGGACATCGTTGAAGTAGATGATGACCAACATCAATCAATACAATATACACTTCCAGAGAAAGATAGCTTGACAGATCTTGAGAATGTTGGATTTGATACGCCCAATTCACCTGAGGGTATAATAGATGAATACACAGAAACCATTGTTAATCCTCTTTTTGTTGAAAACAATCAAATTATTCACGATAACAATAACATCGCAGATAGAGTAGACGGCATACTAGATAACTACATTATTAATCATCCTCCAAGATTACAGGAATACCTTCGGGCAACCAAGAGCGATAATGTAGAAATACAGTATTGTGGTCAACTCCAAGGAATATGCCAATACTGTAATGCCAAATATTTCTTGATGGAACAATATCAGATGGGTACATACAGCAAGTGCTGCAAAAATGGAAAAGTATATTTACCACCGTATCGGCAGCCTTCAATGGAATTGCGTCGTCTATTTAAAGGTCAACATCCACTGTCTAGACCATTCCTAAATAATATAATAATGTACAATAATTTATTCTAATTCACAAACATTAAAGCCAATTTACGACAAATACCTAGCCGAGGTCCTTATGTTTATGCAATCCAAGGAGAAGTGTACCATCACTATACTGATATTAACGTTAACAGAGACGAACAGCGTTATGGATCAATTTACTTTCTTAACCCAGAAGAAGCAACTACACATAGAGCACATAACGCAGGAAATTACAATGTTAATCGAGAACTGTTAGCATTAATTGAAAATGAGTTACGTATAATCAATCCATTTGCAAAAGAATATAGACATCTAGGGCAAATATATGAAGAACATAGATTAAGAGCTCTAGGTGGAGAAATAGATATACCACGTGTCTAGAAATCTAGAGTTTCTTGGTCGACGACATGACCAAAATAGAAGAGAATTTGATCTACCTGAAGTAAGAGAAGTGGCAGTTGTTGCACAATACAATGAAAATACACCGCCAAATCTAGAAGTGAAAGTATTCCTATCAGACAGAGATGGTGATTTTAGGATAATAGAACATGATAGCGAATATAATGAACCACTATCATACCTCCTACTTTTTCCAAACGGGGACGTGGGATGGAATTATAATATTTCATTAATAAATGTAAATCCAAACGGACGTCAACGCGTTACATTAACACAATATTATAGCTATCGATTTGCTATAAGACAAGAAGACGAAAACAGTGAATTGAACTTCAATGTATTTAGATATGCGAGACGATTAAATCAAAAGTTTATTGTATCTGCCTTTCTAAAGATCGAAGCAAACCGATTGAAGTATATACGGTTCAATCAAGATCGATTACGCTACTGAATACCATGGATTAGTAGATTACATACATCAGCGTGGTGTTCAGGAAAATCAGAACATCGGTAGAATGATTATTTTGCCGTCGACTTACCAAATGTCGCCGCGAAACAAAATGCAAAGGTTTCAAGACGCTATGGCTATAGTTTCAAAAATAGGATACCCTTCACTATTTATAACGATGTGACGTGCAATCCCAAGTGGCCAGAAATAGAAAATTTACCACAAGCAGATGAGGCATCAAACCATCCACTGTTAGTGTGCCGCATATTCAAAATGAAACTCAAAGAAATAATGCACGATTTGACAAAAAAAACACATGATGGGTGTGTGTATTGCATATTTGTACGTGATCGAGTTTCAAAAACGCGGATTACCCCACGCTCATATACTCATAACACTACGAAATGAAGATAAGTTTTACGATCACGTGCGCATAGATCAACTGATAAGCGCAGAATTACCAAATCCACACACGCAACCAGAGCTCTATCAACTGGTTGGCCAACACATGATTCATGGTCCATGTGGAATATATAATCCAACTTGCGTCTGTATGGACAATGGCAAATGTACAAAAAATTTTCCAAAATATTGGTATAATAATACGACAATAAGAGAAGGAAGAATAAATTATTCATATAAAAACTAATAAAATAAAATATATTTTCCACAGCGTTTTATGTAACCACATTCTCGAGTGCTTGAAATTATTTTTAAACACTTTTTCCCTCTTTGTACGTCTCACGTGAAAAATTTTCCAAAGTCAATGACATAAAAACGGCATTAAAACCAAATAACAGTAATAACAAACCCTTCACAAACACTAAAGAAAAAATAAAATAAGAAAAACGAAACACGTGTAATAAACAAAAGCCTCTGCAACAATTGTCAAAGAGTGTACATAAGTAAAACATACCAACAATTAGAAAAAAAAAAATTACAGGCGTATAAAAATTTAGATATTATACTATTCACAATCTTATATTGAAATAGTTCCTTTTTATTCGGCGGCAGTTTCTTTATTATTTTTGCACTTGGAGGTGAAAAAATACATTGAAATAATATCCACTGCGACTTGTGTGTAGTAAACGCAATACAATGTCGCAGTGTCTTCAAAGAATTGCCGTGTACTCCTCCAGAGCTGTCAGCGATGGACCACAATACAGTAAATTCATTAATCCCATCAAAATTTTAAAAAATTATATGAGTTTGCGTACCAAAGATTTATAAAATGCGCGTACGAACACGGAACAAAATACTCCGAAAATGTTATGTCAGCCTATTTCACGACATTGGCGAAAACTATGAAGTTTTACTTTATGGGCGCAATATTCAATTATAAAAAGCAACGTAAGAATTTCCACATTTACTAAATCACAAGCATTTTTAAAACCTCAAAATGAGGGATATTCCCCGAAAAAACGCAAAAATATTCACAAAAGTGGAATTTGACTAAAGACGCTCCAAATGAAAAATTTCTCGCTTACTTACATTAACATTTCATTATAATAATAATAATAATCTTTATTCGTCCAAAAGCGGTTGCTACTAACAGGGCAATATAGGATTAAATAGTTTGTGGTGTAGATTAACATTACATAAAAACATTTACAAAATAGTAGGGGAGAGGGGGGCACATGTGGACAAATTTTAGCAATTTTTTTTTTGTATCGTAAAATGAGATTCGTAGCAAAGTGTTGAGTTGTTCAGTGTAAGACTCATACATCTGTCAGCCTCTGTGTACATTTAACTTTTGCAATAATGCAATTATTTAGGGCAAATGCATTATGTTCCTAGTGGATACAATTTGTCCAAATGTGCCCCTATAGGGGGCACATGTGGACAAGGCAGTATTTTCGGCGGGGCACATATGGACACATACATTGTTGATTATAATTAATAAAACTTTCTCACAACTGCAATTTTTATTGTTTATTTTACATAATACATTGTATTAACCCATATTGTAACCATGAAAATTAACAGGAAACTTAAAAAAAGAGCTAGATCTTGCTGTTCCAATTTTCGCTTCCGGGGCTGGCAATTTTCGCACAATATCGTCTGCAGAAATATGGCTATCGTCTTTCTGAGCTGGAAATACAAATTCTTCTCGGGCAGTCATTTTAAAAAAAATCACTAAAAATTCTGATTCTACCAGTTTATCTTCGATCTCACCGACAAAGAATTTAAGTGTTTTCTTTGTCACAAATTTAACGAGAACAAAATCTCCTTTCTGGATATTCGTAAGATCCCATCCAAAATTTTTATTATCTTCGGCGTCAAATTCCATAGAACTGTCATCTGTTTCTTCGCAACAATTTTCAATTGCGCTTTCCGAGGTTTCCTCGTCAATAATTTTTCGAATATGAGATTTGGCTTTTTGCTTTTCTATATTTCTTGCCTTTCTTTCCTCAGCCAGTTTCTGTTTTTCCTTCTTTTCTTTCATTTCGTTCTCTAATCTATTTTTTTCTGGTGTAGCGGTCAAGATGGTCGAAATTTTCTTCTTTCTTCCTTTCTTAGAACTTATTCGCACAGCTTTTGGATATGGACAGACCTGTTCCGGAGTAAGCTTTACATCGGAAATAATTACAATTTTGGAACTTTGTTTTTGGGTAGCTAAAACAGGTGCTGATGAAGTATAAGGCATTTCGCAATTAGTCATGGTAGTCTTGAGAAGCACCATTTGTGTTATCTTGCTGCGATACATCGCTGACTTCCGTAACTTCAGCTCCAACGAAATCTTCAGAGGAAAATATATTTTTATTAAAGGGATAACAACCAGTTTTTAAAAACCCAGAAATAATGTTTTTTCTGTTAAAAGCTTCATCAAAGGCTGGAGCCGTTAGATGTGCAATGTCATAAATTGTAATAGCTTTTCCCGGATGTTTAGACATCCATAAGTTGAATGCTACACGACAACGAGCTTTAAAAGGCGCAAATACACACACATCTAGAGGCTGTAAACGATGCGTTGTGTGGGGAGGAAACGTTAAGAGTACTAAACCATTTTCTCTGCAGTACAATATAACATCTAATGTTGCATGCGTATTGTGGTTATCTAAAAGTATTAAGGCAGGATTTTCCTTAGAAGCATACATATTATTTTTAATGTGCTTTACAACTTCTAGGAATCCCTCGTTGGTCATCCAACCGCTTGGAGAAGCAATACCAATGCTGCCTTCTGGAGCACCAGTCAAGAATGATTCTTTAAATCTCACTCGTGGAAAGATATAAGCAGGGGGAATAGCATTTCCACTTGCAATGATTATTCCAACGAACGTCACTTGCTCGCCTCTTTCTGTCCCAACTGCTTGTCCCACCTGCTTACAGCCTTTATTTGCGACCACTTTTGGCATTTGTAGAACAGTGTTCACTCCGCTTTCATCTACGTTCACAATTCTATCACTCGTAAATTTGTATTTTTGGTAAACACTCTCTAGGTTATCGAAAAACATATCTACATTAACTTTATTAAAACTGATGTTTCTGGCTAGACTTGTGGACTCCGGTTTTCGTAAAGCTAAATTATTGTGACGCTTCCTAAAACGTTTCATCCAATCAACTCCAGCTGCATGATTTTCTAACCATGACTTTGGAACATTTTTTCCGAGCTTTAAAGCATATTCATAGGCAAATGTTCGAATTTGAAAGTAGGTTAATCCATATTGTAACTTCGAAGATTGAAGAATATAATTTACTAAACTCTCCTCTCCTTCATTTAAAAAAATCTGTTGTGTTGTATATTTTGATGTAAACTTAAAAAAGTTATATTTTGTTGATTATGCTTCTTTAACCGTTTATGTAACATTGACTTCTTCAATCCATATCTTTGTGCTACGTTTCTTATTGACCCGTTACAATTTTTTATATCCTGAAGCGCTTGAACTACCACTTCTTCAGAAATATCAGATCTATCAGTTTTTCTAATATATGTTCTCACCATGTTCGAACTGTAAGATAAAAAAAAACTATTTACATTGTTTTATTAGAGCATATGGGGTACAAGTGGACACTGTCCACTTGAACCCCAAACTCGTTGTCCACATCTGCCCCACGTGCATAGTTTTTTAAAATTGGCGGTTATTTTATTTTAGGTTATCAATGGAACAAAACTGTAGTTACTTACCCAATATCAAATACGACAGTATTCCAAACAAGATAAACTTCACAAAGGAACACAAAATGTGACCGAATAATATTAAAATCTCTAAAAAACTGAATATTTTCTTTTACACCCCAAAAAATACATAACCTCGTTACACAAACAAATTGTAACGGACATACGTTCAACTTATTGTCAAAAAACTATACCACTAGTGGCATCTATGAGAGGGAGGCAGAACGATTCGGAAAGAAAACTAGATGGAAAAAAACAACTGTCCACTTGTGCCCCTGTCCACATGTACCCCCTCTCCCCTACTTAAAAGTATATAAAAAAAATAAATAAAACAAAACAAATTAAATGAATGTATCAATCGTATACATATACAGGAAAAAAAAGAAAACAAATGTAACCAATAAGACAAAATAATCCAATTTATGTGTATGTAAAAATAAAAAAAACAAGAACTAGTTTAAACATCATTATAAACTTTTTCAAAAGTCTTGCACATAATAGACACCGGTGACTTTAGAAGTACATAGGTTTTCGCTCGGGGTAACTTAAAAGTAGTGCATTTGCGAGTGTTAGAAGTGGGTACGTTGAAGTCGATATAGGTTAATATTTTTGGGCAATTAACTTCGTTTGATAAAAGATTTAGTAAGAATTTAGCACTATACTTCTCCCGACAGCAAGATAGAGATTGTATACTATGGCACTCCAAAACACTATTGTAGTCTGTTCCTCGTTCAGAATAAGTGGCATTCTGAAGGAGAGGTATTTCAGAAATCTCTTCTGGATTCTCTCAACGGAAATTTGTTGATAGGTGTAATAAGGAAACCACACTAAAGAGCACACACTCTAGCTTGCATCGTACCAAGGCATAATATAAATTCCTAATTGAAGCAATGTTGTTAAAGTTTTTACACGACCTAATAAGAAATCCCAAAGATTTTGAAGCTAAGGGCAAAACCGCAAAACATGTTGAGAAAATGTGAGTTGCGAGTCAAAAAGTATGCCTAGATCATGAACCTCCGACTTTCTAGTCACCAATTCCGATCTAGCAGAATAATAAAATATTTTATTTTATTATTCTGCTTGATGCAATCGGAGTGTGTGCAGATGATGTTGTAGATCATCAGCATACCCTAGAAATTGACAGCTTAATTTATCTAAGAGATCATTAATGAAGATGTTGAAAAGCAAGGGCCCTAGGTTTGAAGTCTGAAATACCCCTGAAGTTAATGGGAAAACTTTAGACGATAATCCATTGTAACACACATAGCCAGCACGATTCACGAGGTACGACGACATTAATTTAACCAGCGCAGGGCAAAAACCAAAGAAGTCCAACTTCTTAAGGATACCGTGGTCTATTGAATCAAAGGCTTGAGAGAAGTCTGTGTATATAATATCAACCTGCTGCCGATTATCAATGGCTGAGGAAAGAAATTGAGTAATGTTTACAAGATTTGTGGTAGTTTTTATAAAACAATATTTGCCCAAGAACTTTGGCAAAGCTAGTTAATATACTTATTGGCCTATAATTTACAATTCTAGACCTGTCGCCTTTCTTGAATACAGGTATGATTTTGCACACCTTCCAGGTGGTTGGAAAAATAGATTTATTTATAATTAAATTATAAAGAATTGCTAATGGACTAACCAACAGAGACACACAGTCACGCACTAAAAAACTGGGTATACCATCGTTACCAGCGGTTGCGTCCGATTTAAGCTTGGCAGCCCCAGAAATGACATATTTCTCCGTAATATGTCCAACACCAAACGAGGGATAGTTACTGAATATAACTGGCGACTTTGTTGTTTCAATACACATTTTAAAACCACATATCTAAGGCGTATTTGCAGTGAACTACATCATATTTTTACTAGAGACAGCGAAAGGTATAAGATGATGAATAATATCTAAACATTTAATAAATCTCTTACAGGATGTTTAAATTTTTTTGATTATTTAAGTAATCTTTAATTAAAGAAAAATCGTTGTTTTTAATGGAATACCTATATGTGAGCACGCCATATAGATAAACATTTCGCATCGTACAGGTATAGGTTTCTCTATGCCTATCTCTAATAGTTTTAGAGCTATTAAAGATTATTTTCTAAATTGAGCATTATCAAGAAAAATCGTAGTAGGAAGCCTTGAAAAGCAAATCTAATCTGTCGAAATTGTCACAAAGCTTATTTCGTTAAACTGATGTGTGTCGCGTTTAACTGATTTTAAGTTGTTCACAAATATTCAAGACTTATTAAATATTTATTCTAATAGAGATATTTTGAATTTATTCTACACTCACGGTGAATCTTTTCAAATTATTGAAATAACATGTCGCCACTTTAATGAAAGATACCAACATTTACCAGCAATTAATAAAATTAAATTCAAACGAACAGAGTAAAATTTCATTCGCTTTGGTATTCAAGTCGAGAAGACAGTTCCAAAACCTGTTACGGGCGACGAAGGTAGTGAAATCGTTATTTTGGGATATTTTCATGCGTATCCAACCAGTTCTATACCGGCGGCGCCTTCAGATGCAGGAATAATAGAGAGAAATAAAGTGCATCCTTATTCTTTCCAATCTGTTCAGGCCTTTCGTCCAGGAGTTCAATATAGAAGAATTCAGTTTTGTGAGTTTATTTAAACTAGAACACAAGAAGATTTCAATTTTTTATCTAAAATTATCTAGACAGATGAATTGAAATTTAAACGCGAAGAGTTTTTTAATAAAATAAATTGTCGTCATTAGGCACAATAAAATCCACATACCATTAGAGATGCAAATTTTCAAGACACTTTTAGCCTCCATGTTTTTGCAATGATTATACATAACAGCGTTGAATACGAAATTTTTAACGAAAATTTAACAAGCGTCAGGTATCCACAATTGTTGAGGTAAGTAGTACAGATATTTTTTAATAACCTACCATAAAATCTGTGCGGCAATGTTGGTTTCAAATGCATGGAGCACCCGCTCACTCTTTACATGCGGTATATCGGGAATTAACCAATATCTGTGGGGATAGGTGGATTGGCCGCAATGGACTTTGGTTTTGACCACCTCGATCCCCCGATCTGACTCCCCTTGATTTTTATTTATGCGATCTAATAAAGAATGAGATTTATGCGTCTCCCGTGGAAAACAGAAAGAACAGAGAAATAACTAGAGTAAGAGACGGTTTTCGAAACTTGAACGCTGAGCAAGTAAGAAAAGCAACTACAACAGAGTTAAGAAGAAGAATTATGCTTTGTTTAAATCGAAATCGAGATCATTTTGAATATTTGTGAATATTGCTACACAACCCCTTTGGGGAATAGACTTGCGCCTATTTACGTAATACTTGCTGCTTATGACTTACCCTATTTACCTCAATACATGATTGCGCCGGAGATCTTTCGGCTAAAGACCAGCTCAGTTTAGAGGCGAGTGAACACACAATGAAAAGGGAAATTAAAGAAATGATTAATATTAAACAGGAAAAATATTCAATTAACAACAGAAGTGATATTAAAAATCTAAGCAGTATATTATAACCTAATTATGAAATGTCTGCAATTTACCATCATAATATATGTTGTTGTTATATAAATTATATATCATATGTTATTTAAATATCTGTACATTTCAGTTCCGTAGTTCCGTATCTAGATCCCTGACTGGCTGTCCGAGTAGGTTTTCGTGGTTTTCCTTCTCGTTTAAGGCAAATGCCGACAGCTTAACACCTTAAGCCGCTCCACGGGCGCAGACATAATAATAACTCATGGCTTACCATTCCCCCGTTTTTGTTGTCTAACTGGCATGATTTATTATTATTAAACTTGAATGTATCATTGACTAATCTTATCCATTAGAACCACAGGTACCACCAATAAATTATTAATACACAATGTATTCACATAATCGGATACTCCAATCAGATAGTAATATAAAAATAGAGGCTCAGCCTGTATATGCAAAAATATATGTTTAAGAATTAAAAAAATGTAACTAGGATACTATTCTATAATTGTGAAAGTTTACCAATTAACTGGAAAATATATTACTTAAACAAAATTAGATATAAAAATTACATAGGATTCCGTTACTGATAAAAAGAAATATTAAATTTAATTTACTAAAATCTCTTTACTTTAAAACAAATCTGACATGTGAGATTGATACTATAAAAAAAATACTACTGCAATTTGAATTAGAAAACTGATTAAGCGATTAATATATGAAATGAACTTAGTTAAATTTTATATTGAGGCAAGAGAAAAAAAATAAAATAAAATGATGAGTCGAGCACCATGTTTTAAGATGCCATGCGTTCCTCCAAAATCACTATTATATTGCTTTTCCGGACTCTGTCACAAAAAAATGTTATTCTCTACACACTACCTTGCAAGCAACTTTTTTAGCAGATACTAACAGCTCTATATAAATGAGAAAAGAAAAATAATAAGTGGAAGATTCCAGAGTAATATAATAAACGGAGAACAATACCGTGATATAATTACAGCGGTCGCCTTATCTCAGAACTCACCTGAAGCAAACACGTGGTCGTAAAACTTTCAAATCCGGGTAAAAAGACCCGCGACCAAATAACACTATACTAATGAATTTATAGGAAATAAAGTCAATTTGTCAATTCCTGCAAGCCGCAGAACAGTAACACTGTTTTAATTCAAAATGACTTTTAGTTTTAACACTCGTCGTCTTTCTTCAAAGCGGAATCGTTAAGAAGAGAACGTTCAGAATGATTGTCCGTGAATTTAAGCAGAAAGATGGATACGTTACAAAATTATAATAACAAATATAACGATGTCCTGTTTACCTAAAATTGCCTAAGAGGAACAATAATTGAAATATAAATTCAAATATACGAACCATGACTTCGCATAAAATTTCAAAATGTCAAACTTGCACATAAGTATATTCAAAGTCTCGGATTAAAAATAGTTATAGGGACATCCAAAATATTGGAACATACAAACTTACATGAGAAATTAGCGTTTGAAATAGCCTACGATGTTCGATAATTAGCAATCAATTTAAATAAATTATTAAAAATGCCCAAACGGTATAAGAATCATTTTTAAAGTGTAACAAACTAGATCTTAAATCGCCAACTAATTGAATCTACTATAACATTACTAAGGTCAAGAAATAATTATCTGTATATATATATATATATATATATATATATATATATATGTATATATATATTTATATATATGGTAAACCTAATCAGTAGGCGATTAAAGGTCTGTATATTACTTCAAAATATATGTATTTAAAAAACTCTACATGTTTCGGCTGTGTACGCCTTTATCAAGAGAATACAAAATATGAATGACAGGATATAAATGTCACATGTACACAAATATGTGTTTTGACATTTATATCCTGTCATTCATATTTTGTATTCTCTTGATAAAGGCGTACACAGCCGAAACATGTAGAGTTTTTTAAATACATATATTTTGAAGTAATATACAGACCTTTAATCGCCTACTGATTAGGTTTACCATATCATACCAAGGTCACGAAGTTATTATATATATATATATATATACCTATATTGAAATAATAGACAATATATAACATACCCTGCAAAGACTGTGACAAAGTATACATAGGCCAAACAAAACAGTTACTACAGGAAAGATTAAAAGGTCACAAATACGCAAAAAATCAGACTGCTTTAAAAAAACACCAGATAACACTAAAACATAATTTTGATTTTGAAAATACCAAAATAATAACAAAGCAACAAAATACAAAGGCTAGGGAGGTCTTAGAAATGATCCATATTTTCAAAAACAGCAGAACAATCAACGACCGTAAAGAGATTGATGGACTTTCTAAACTCTATTATCCACTCATTAAACAGTAGATGACAACCAACCCCACCCACACACACCAATTTTTTTTTATTGTTTCCCATTGTAAATACATATATTTTGTTTCCCTAACACATGGCCCGACCATGCTAATTCTAAAACGAAATGGGAAATTTCATTTCTTCAACAAAGACATTTAGTCACACGAAATATTCTGAGTGACGCGGTCGACCCTGGAAAGGTCTCGGGCATGTCCGACCACACATGTACACAAATATGTGTTTTGAAACGGAATAAATCGGTGAGTTTTATATCATTTAATTTTCCTTACTTTATTATTATTTTAATTTTAATTTTTAATTTATTCATACAAATGTAATCATTTAATTTTCCTTACTTAATTATTATTTTTATTTTAATTTTTAATTCATTCATACAAATGTAAACATATTTTCTTACCTTTCGTTGTATTAATTTATTGTTTCTAGTCACTTGAAAAAGACTTAATAATAAAAAGAGTCGAAACGTCGTAGAGAAAAACATTGAAATTCATTAAAGGTCGCTAACCAATAAAAAAGTCTATTATTTTAATATTAAGACACGGCCAATAAAATAAATAAGAAATTTAATTCTTATTAACACTAAATATATATATATATATATATATATATATATATATATATATAGTAAACCTAATCAGTAGGCGATTAAAGGTCTGTATATTACTTCAAAATATATGTATTTAAAAAACTCTACATGTTTCGGCTGTATACGCCTTTTTCAAGAGAATACAAAATATGAATGACAGGATATAAATGTCAAGTGAGACTTGACATTTATATCCTGTCATTCATATTTTGTATTCTCTTGAAAAAGGCGTATACAGCCGAAACATGTAGAGTTTTTTAAATACATATATTTTGAAGTAATATACAGACCTTTAATCGCCTACTGATTAGGTTTACCATATCATACCAAGGTCACGAAGTTATTATATATATATATATATATATATATATATATATATATATATATATGATAACGAGCAGCCTCTCGTTGTGCTGTGAATTGATAACGAGCAAGATGCGTAATAAAATAATGTAAATGTTTATGAATATAAAAATGCTCAGCTGTGAATAAATGGCTTGTTAGATTTTATATTTATTCGGTGAATTTTACATCTACGAACTAATTACATTGCTCTAAGTAACATATAGATGGGGTTGTTCGAGTTTAATCTATATGCGCAAGATGCAAAGTTGCCTACTTGCGAATTATTCCATAAATGTAACCTAAAACAGCTGTTCGGATATAAACTTATTAATAAGTATTAATTAATGTGCGTTTATTATCTTCAGGGTCCGGCTAAACTCGAGAACAAAATAGACTCTAGTGTTAGGGCATTGTGATATGTCCAAATTTAAAGTGCGAGTTCGGTGACTTCAATCAAACACTACTGATATTTTTAGATTCCTAAATGATAGGTTAATTGTTGTTAATGCTATACTACAAAATAAAACGTCGAGATCAGATTCACGAATAATAACTTTAATGTTCTTAAGATCTCTATTAACAGGTAAGTTATAAGCATTAATTGTTAAGTATAATTTGTATATAAATTTTGTAACGTGATAAATTTAATATGTTATTTAACTATGATAAATTACGATAAATATTACATGAAATAAATGAAATAGATAAATATAGAAATAGTGAAGATAATCTTTAATTAATTAGGAGAATTAAGTCAATAACTTTAATATAACTAGAATGTATGACGTAAAACAAAGAAAAATTAAATTAAAACGTAACTGTATTCTTCCTCTTTAAAAGTAATAAATAACCTAAATCTTATATATCGTATTTAATAATGTATATCTTAACTAATATAAATAATATACTATATTCTTTTTTAAATATGATTGTTTAAATTGTCTTTTCAATATAGATGTGAGATTTTAAAGAATACTTAAGTAATTGGTGCAGGATTCTGGATAAAACGGGATCTCAAAAGGTTTTGGAAAGGCAGGTTTTTCGTCGGCGTTCGAACGGCGTCACCCCGGTCAAAAACACTTTCTAACGAACTGCTTCTCGGCAAACTGCTCTTGGCAATATTTTTGTCACTGGTACACGTACGAACTTGAAATATGTGTCCAACTGGAGCTGGGAATATTGGTAAGATGTTTAACTAATTGGACGTATGAATTTACTTGTATTTATTGTAATTTTCTTCTTGTTTTTAGTGATACACTCAAAAATACGTCTGGATGCTTTAATGGCGATTTTTCAAGTTACGCTAACCTTCTTTTATTTTTGTTACTTGATTTTGATTCGTTCATCGGTATGTATTCATTTAATCTCGACAATTACTACTAATGAAAATGACAATTCAATAATTTTAAATACATTTACATGTTGTAATAAATATTTACTTAATTTTAAAACTAATATGCATATAATGTGTATGTCAAAAATAATACATTATGCTGTTTTTATTATGGGATATTTTCCCGCGATTGACAATTCAAATTATGTACAGTTATACCTAAATAAATGGCGTCATTAATGATTTATCAATTAAGTTGATATTTTTTTGTAAATACAAATTATCGAACTGAAAATACTATTACAAATGAAATGTTAGATTATAAATGTGTGAATGTCTTAAAAAAAAAAAAAATTAAACTTGCGTATTCAACTTTATTGATTTGACGTGGGAAGAATTCAGTTTTGACATATAACTAACTATTCAATAACTTATTTATATACATTAAGAGATTGTCCTTTTGCTTATTGGGGCATACTTGAGTGTGGGCTTGACCTACCTCAATTCCCCAGTAATTTGGTATGCCGTTATTGACTTGGCAAAGAGGCTTATCCAAATTATTCTCTTTGAACTATTAAGTTGTTTGCTTTATCATATGAGTTTTTGTGCATATAAGCTGTTTTTAATATACATTTATAGTTAATGCTTGTCCCTTTAAGTGTTGATTTGTTAATATTATTTTTGAACTATTAACTTTTTGAAGTCTGTTTTTTTTTTTTTATTAAAAAGAAAATTATTATCTCTTCTTGATATATTGTAACGATGTTTTAATAGTTAAAATGATTTGTTTTGGGGGTTTACTCTATTTATTTTACTTGTTGATGGTCCATGCTTAAAGTTTTCTTTTTTTTTTTAAACTTGATATATTAATATAGGTTTTAGTTTTCACAATAAATAATTCTTTCATGTTAAATACATG
This sequence comes from Melolontha melolontha, assembly GCA_935421215.2. Taxonomy (NCBI): domain Eukaryota; kingdom Metazoa; phylum Arthropoda; class Insecta; order Coleoptera; family Scarabaeidae; genus Melolontha; species Melolontha melolontha. Next base: position 67,267,564 of record OW285238.1, read on the forward strand.
TTCTGACTAGCAAATCCTACTCTTTTCTTATTATAATACCATTCCTTATTATATAATTAAATTCCCCATTATTAGACATTCTCATCTATATTTCTATATATTCATATTTATAATACTAATTCATATCTTATTCATACTTTATATCCCCATATTATATATTTATTCCTACTATCTCTATTAATCTAGACTTTTTCCATTCCTTTAACATTACATCAAACCTTCTATTTATTCTTAGCATACTATTACTTATATATATATTACATTTTAGGAGTTCATTTTATTTAATTTTAAGCATGTTAATATTCGTTTTGTTTCCCCATTACATATTTGACTGTTTATCATATTATATCATGTAGATACTTGTTCTTTCTATATTTGTTTGTATATCATATTATTTGTGTTGTGTTGTTTCAGTTTTTCGAACTGTTAACTACCCCTTTATGTCTTTCAAGTGTAACTGTATATTATATTTTAATTATAGATATTGATTTGTTGATATTAAATTTATATGTGTTTAGTTCTTATTCAAATTTGTTTTTTTTTTTTTTTATGCTGTATAATCTTGTAACATTGATATATGATACCTCCCCTTTATATAATCGGTGTTAGGCTCGATTAATTCATATGTATTATAGCCTAATTTCTGATTTATTATAAATGGTCCTTGATAGGCCTTCAGTAGCTTACCCATGATTTTCTGTTTTGCATTAGATACTCTTAAGCTTTTGACTATAACTCGGTCACCTAATTCATATGTTTTGTATTTCTTGCTATAGTCATTCTGTTTCTTTTCCCATTTATTCTTACGTTTTATTAATTTTAGTCTGACCTCATCTGTACGTTCCGATAAATTTACTAACTCTGGCTCTACCCATGGTCTTTGTGGTGCTTCTCCTGTAAAAATCTTTATTGGACAGTGATTGTGGACTGTGCTGGGTGTGTTATTTAATATAAATTCAATTTGTGGTAGATGTCTAGCCCAACGATTATGTTTTTCATCTAACAAAATTCTGAGATACTTTAATATTTCTCGTATGTATCTTTCGGTAGGATTACCTTGTGGATATCGTATCGAGGTGTAGTAGGTTTTAATATTCCTTGTATGTAAAAATTGTTTATATCTATCATTTGTAAAATAGGTCGCATGATCTGAGAGTATAGCTTGTGGAGTACCATATTGGATAAAATAGTCTGTAAGTGCTTGTAGTACTGTATCTGTATTGCATTTTTGCGTTGGGATTAACTTTATATATTTTGAGAAAATGTCACATATTACTAGGATGTTCTTGTATCCTTTTGTGCTTGAGATGAGATTTGACAAGAAATCTATTGATATTAATTCTAATTTATCGTATGCTATTATGTTACTACTCCATTTATTAAAAATCCACAGTATTTCCTGGAATTAGGTTCTAAATTTATCAGCCAAAATGCGTTTTTTAAATCTAATTTGCTGTAATAGTTTTTGTTACCACATTTCGTTATTAGTATATCTATGTTTTGAGGCATTTCGTATTCAGGTTTGATACGTTTGTTTAGTGATCTTGCATCTAAACATATCCTTAACGATAAATCTTTTTTCTGAACAATAACTATGGGATTGATGAAATATGTATTAGATTTTTCAATAATACCAGATTCTTCTAATCTGTTAAGCTCCATATTAACTTTTTCCTGATAATGGTATGGTATTGGGTAGTTTCTGCTCGATAATGGGTTGTCATTGTCTATTCTTATTGTATGTTGATAGTTACGTGCGAATACTACTACATCATTGATTAATGTTAGGTTGTCAGATAAAATTTTTACTAATTTTGATGGGATCATATGATATGGTATATTTTGTAGTTTAATTATTTCTTCTATATCTTCTAAATTATTTACTGTTCTGAGGGTATTTAATTCTTTTCTTACTTCCACTTCTTCTACATTCTGCATTCCTATTCCATCTTCCTTTTCTTCCAATCCATATATATAATCATCATTATTCATTTTAATATTTATTCCTTCTTCCTTATTACTACATTCATTATCATAACTATCTGTATTCAATCTTTCTTGTAATATATTATTAATCTCCTTCTGTAAATGTTTATCTTTAAAATAATTATATTCGTATTCTTCTTCCTCAGATAACTGTTTCTCCATCCTTATCTCTATTTCATCGATCATTATTATTTTTCTTTTGAAATCCAATATCATTTTTAAATTCTTAATGTTATCTATCCCAATTATGCAATCGTATTGCAGTTTACCTATAATGTAGCATTGTATGACATATTCCTTATCTTTCACCATTATTTCCGTACATATTCTTTTTTGAATTTTCCCCATTCTTTTACCATTAGCGGCTATCAAATCTGTTCCCTTAGTCCTTATAATTTTCTTTTCATAATTATCGATTAAGATTGCCTTTTTCTCTTCTAATAACGTTATTTCGGCTCCAGTATCTATTAAACAGCTTAGTTCTATGTTTGTAAATTTAATCTTAATAATTGGTAGAGAGTGCGTATCTATATTATGGGTTCCAGTTTCTTCTACGTGTATGAACTCTTCAAAGGGTTGATAAAAAGTTATATTGTTTAATTTTGAGGGGTAGTTACAGTCGATTTTATTTAAAGATTTTGGGTTGAGGTGCTTGGTGTCGGGTTGGTGTACATATCGATTTCCGAAATCGGCATTTTTTTTTTTACATCCTCCGATTCTTGTCTAGAGGGCAGTGGTGACAATGGTCTCCGGCAGTAGTTATTAACACGTCCTCTATTACGGTATCTATAATTATTCATACCTCTTCTTCCCGGCGGGTTGTTGTACTGATTGTTATTATTCTGACGATTAGCATCATACGTTCGTGTATTATTATTATAATTATTATTATTAGGGGGTGGATAATTCGAAAGATTGGGTCTATTGTTATAATTATGAAAAGGATTTGTAGAATGGTTACGATAATTTTGATGAGTGTTATAATTTGGTGCAGGACTTGCGTGATTATTATTATAATTAGTGTTACTATTATTAGTTGTTAGATTCGCCTGAGTATAATTGTTGTTAGTTCTGTTATTATTATATGAGGTTGTTTCTTGTACATGATTCGGTCGATTATTTTGTGAGTAATTTTGTCTAAAAGATGGATTATGTATGGTGTTATAATTTGTATTGCTCGGTCGATTATTAGAGGAATTATATAGACTGTTATTTGTATTACGTTGTACTGTTTGAAAAGAACTATGATTACCTTCTGCAAAGTCATCTAATCTTCGGAGAATTTCTATTAAGGAATCCATATCATTGACTCGTTGACAAATAATTGCTTGTGTGTCCGAATAAATGAAATGGTTCAGTAACTGTCGTGCTATGGTTGATTCCTCCATATCAGCTATGTGTTTACACAGGTTGTACATTCTTGAAGCATATATCTCCCTAGTTGTTGAGCCCATTCTATATTTACCGGTTAGAAGTCTGATTTTGGCACGATTTTGTTGTGCTTCATCCCAGTAATTCCTCTTAAATAATGACACGAATTGCTCTACGTCCTCGCAATGGTCTTCAATGCGCAAGAACCACTCCTGAGCACTATCTTTAAGTGTAATTCTTATTATGTCCATCTTTTGTTTATTGTCCGGAACATCAATTAAATAACGCAGGAGTCCATTTAAATAGAGCATGGGGTGTACGTGCGTTATATCCCCATCGAAATGAGTTAAATTTTCTATTTTTATGGTGAGACCTCCTGTGTTTATGCAATTATCAGACGCAGTATATCTTTTGATCTTCGTTTCAATTATCCTCAGTTCGGATTCATAATACCTTTTATTATTATCCTGGTTCGTTCGGAAGGTGTCAAGATTATCTTTTACTTGATTGATCTCTTGTTCGTAGAATGTCCTATGTTCCCCCATCTGAGTGTTGAGACTATCGGTAAAATGTTGTTTTAGATTTAACGATGTTATTTCGTTACTTAGGTTAAAATCTGTTAATTTGTTATTTAATTTTGTATGAGCTTCGTTACAGGACTTTGTTATTTCGGTTTTTGTTTCCGTATTTGCGGTTATTATTTTATTGTTGGTAATTACGTAAATTTCCTGTGAAGTATTCTCTAATTGTTTGGCCCAATGTTGGTTATGGACATTTAGAGTTTCGTCCATTTTCAGCAAGCATTTTAACTCGCTTTCTTCTAGTGTTTGATGTATTATCTTCTCGATCTTTGTTTGACTATCTTTCAAACCCTTTATATCCATCTTTATTTCTTCCTTGTCCTGTTTGAGTTGTTCTAATTTGCTGTTGAGATTGGTTTCTATGAGACTGATATTAGTCTCTAATCTATTATTATTTTCTGTGATTAGTTGTTTGAAATTTTCATTATTTATTTCTAATTTTCGTGCTAAATTCATTTCTATCTGGCTGATATTTGTTTCTAATTTTCGCGTTAAATTAGTTTCTAATTGACTTATATTTTTATTGTTAGCATCTAGTTTTTCATTATTTTCCGCTACAAATTGTTTAAAATTAGCTTCTTGTTTTTGTTGCATATTCATTATCAAAGCGGTTAACGAATTAAAGTTCATCGTCGCCTCTTCCTTTGAAGCTTCTGCTTGTGCTGTGGCTGTAACAGAATCACCCTGATCAGCCTGGTCCTCTCTATCTGCTAGGTTTTCCCTTGACTTACTCCTTGTACGCTTGTCCATATTATTATTATTATTGAAAAAATATATATGATAGTTTGAGTTGTTGTTTGGGCTATTTCCATCGTTTGCAGAACCTTGATATTCCGACGTTTCGGCAGTCCGTCTACTGCCGTCATCAGGGTAGTCCTGAGAAGGACTGTTTTTTGCCAAACTTGTCATTTTTATAACAACTTTATCTGGCGGTATGTGTCTTCCCTATTTTTTAGTTAACTGTCCTGTGTAAGGCTTGAACCCGGTCGATAATTTGTCCGAATATCAATATACCAAACACTGTAACCACTCGACTAATTAGGGGGACAGAAACTACTATTTTAAACTTATATTTAAGTTACAGGTATATGCGCAGTAGGTATGCGCAGTGTGCATTTTTTCGTATAGGCGCGGTGGGTATGCGCAGTATGCCATTTTTCCATTTTTCCTTATTTGCGTGGTAGTAGTAGTTTTTAATTATTAGTCTGTCTCCGGTCTCGTGGGTGCCGGTCTTCGGCTAACACATTCTCTAATCATAGGGAGCCAGATATTCTTGATCTCCAGGCTGGGCGTACTGATCGTGTCAGGTGTTGTCTTCATATACGCTGTTTCTGTAATTTTTCTTTTGTAGCCGTGTTCTTGTTTGGCCAGGATTGTCGCCTCATTCCATTCAATGTTGTGATCTTCTTCCCAAGCATGTTCCGCCAGCTGCGATTTGTCTGTCTCCCCTAAGCGAACCATTCTTTTGTGTTCCTTGATTCTGACTCTTAGGGGTCTGCTAGTTTCTCCAATGTATGGTCGTCCACATTCGCATGGTATTTTGTATATGCAATTCTTTGTTTGTTGGTCTTCGTTGTCTGGTTTTGTTCTGGTTAGAGCGGACCTATTGGTGTTCATTGTTTTTATGGCCGTTCTAATCTTGTAGTTGTTGCCAATTCTTCTGATTTTTTCCGAGAGCCCTTTTACGTACGGGATGACCGTGGTGTGTACTTTTTCTTGTTGTTCTTGGGTTGTGTCCTGTGGTGCCCGGACCTCTTTGGCTTTCGACAACGTTTTCTTGGTGTAGCCATTTCTTTGGAGCATTTCGGTGATGGATTTTTGTTCCTCCTCTCTATCTCTTTCGTCGGAGCATATTGTTCGTGCCCTATCGTATAGGCAGCGTGCGACTCCAACCTTAACATTGTGAGGGTGGTTGGAATCGTGATGTAAGTACTGCCCTGTGTGCGTAGGCTTTCTATACACTTTTGTTTTTAGTGTGCCATTTTCGTTCTTGTTGATAAGGACATCTAGGAATGGAATCTTGTTGTTAACTTCCAATTCCATGGTGAATTTTATGGATTCTTCTAAGCTGTTCAGATGTTGTAGGAATCCTTCTATTGTGCCTTCACCGTGTGTGAAGGATTCCTACAACATCTGAACAGCTTAGAAGAATCCATAAAATTCACCATGGAATTGGAAGTTAACAACAAGATTCCATTCCTAGATGTCCTTATCAACAAGAACGAAAATGGCACACTAAAAACAAAAGTGTATAGAAAGCCTACGCACACAGGGCAGTACTTACATCACGATTCCAACCACCCTCACAATGTTAAGGTTGGAGTCGCACGCTGCCTATACGATAGGGCACGAACAATATGCTCCGACGAAAGAGATAGAGAGGAGGAACAAAAATCCATCACCGAAATGCTCCAAAGAAATGGCTACACCAAGAAAACGTTGTCGAAAGCCAAAGAGGTCCGGGCACCACAGGACACAACCCAAGAACAACAAGAAAAAGTACACACCACGGTCATCCCGTACGTAAAAGGGCTCTCGGAAAAAATCAGAAGAATTGGCAACAACTACAAGATTAGAACGGCCATAAAAACAATGAACACCAATAGGTCCGCTCTAACCAGAACAAAACCAGACAACGAAGACCAACAAACAAAGAATTGCATATACAAAATACCATGCGAATGTGGACGACCATACATTGGAGAAACTAGCAGACCCCTAAGAGTCAGAATCAAGGAACACAAAAGAATGGTTCGCTTAGGGGAGACAGACAAATCGCAGCTGGCGGAACATGCTTGGGAAGAAGATCACAACATTGAATGGAATGAGGCGACAATCCTGGCCAAACAAGAACACGGCTACAAAAGAAAAATTACAGAAACAGCGTATATGAAGACAACACCTGACACGATCAGTACGCCCAGCCTGGAGATCAAGAATATCTGGCTCCCTATGATTAGAGAATGTGTTAGCCGAAGACCGGCACCCACGAGACCGGAGACAGACTAATAATTAAAAACTACTACTACCACGCAAATAAGGAAAAATGGAAAAATGGCATACTGCGCATACCCACCGCGCCTATACGAAAAAATGCACACTGCGCATACCTACTGCGCATATACCTGTAACTTAAATATAAGTTTAAAATAGTAGTTTCTGTCCCCCTAATTACTCGAGTGGTTACAGTGTTTGGTATATTGATATTCGGACAAATTATCGACCGGGTTCAAGCCTTACACAGGACAGTTAACTAAAAAATAGGGAAGACACATACCGCCAGATAAAGTTGTTATAAAAATGACAAGTTTGGCAAAAAACAGTCCTTCTCAGGACTACCCTGATGACGGCAGTAGACGGACTGCCGAAACGTCGGAATATCAAGGTTCTGCAAACGATGGAAATAGCCCAAACAACAACTCAAGTTATACTCCATCGTCAACAATTACACGTCATGAGATATATGATAGTGTTATGATTATAGGTTCTATTAGTTTATGTATATTAATTATTCCTTTTCTGATGTTTTAGTATTAGTGTTATATTTGCTAATAAATGGTATAAATAAATTCTTATCTCTTCAAATAATTATTATTTTAATCTTTTTGACCTATTCGTTTAGTGTTTATTATACAAACAATAACCCCTTTTAAAAAAAACAAACTTACAAATCCTGTTCCTGGGTACCAGTCAGCATCCTATCACACAAAAATGACCACAAGAAGCAAAATACAACTTACAATTATAAAAATTTTGTATCTTAAATAAATCTAGAAAGAATACAGTTTTTTAAATTTATTCTCTCTCGTTTTATTTTGTATTACGTGTTTGATTGAGCACGTTTTCTAAGCGACACGTTGCGGCGACAATTGATAACGAGCAGCCTCTCGTTGTGCTGTGAATTGATAACGAGCAAGATGCGTAATAAAATAATGTAAATGTTTATGAATATAAAAATGCTCAGCTGTGAATAAATGGCTTGTTAGATTTTATATTTATTCGGTGAATTTTACATCTACGAACTAATTACATTGCTCTAAGTAACATATAGATGGGGTTGTTCGAGTTTAATCTATATGCGCAAGATGCAAAGTTGCCTACTTGCGAATTATTCCATAAATGTAACCTAAAACAGCTGTTCGGATATAAACTTATTAATAAGTATTAATTAATGTGCGTTTATTATCTTCAGGGTCCGGCTAAACTCGAGAACAAAATAGACTCTAGTGTTAGGGCATTGTGATATGTCCAAATTTAAAGTGCGAGTTCGGTGACTTCAATCAAACACTACTGATATTTTTAGATTCCTAAATGATAGGTTAATTGTTGTTAATGCTATACTACAAAATAAAACGTCGAGATCAGATTCACGAATAATAACTTTAATGTTCTTAAGATCTCTATTAACAGGTAAGTTATAAGCATTAATTGTTAAGTATAATTTGTATATAAATTTTGTAACGTGATAAATTTAATATGTTATTTAACTATGATAAATTACGATAAATATTACATGAAATAAATGAAATAGATAAATATAGAAATAGTGAAGATAATCTTTAATTAATTAGGAGAATTAAGTCAATAACTTTAATATAACTAGAATGTATGACGTAAAACAAAGAAAAATTAAATTAAAACGTAACTGTATTCTTCCTCTTTAAAAGTAATAAATAACCTAAATCTTATATATCGTATTTAATAATGTATATCTTAACTAATATAAATAATATACTATATTCTTTTTTAAATATGATTGTTTAAATTGTCTTTTCAATATAGATGTGAGATTTTAAAGAATACTTAAGTAATTGGTGCAGGATTCTGGATAAAACGGGATCTCAAAAGGTTTTGGAAAGGCAGGTTTTTCGTCGGCGTTCGAACGGCGTCACCCCGGTCAAAAACACTTTCTAACGAACTGCTTCTCGGCAAACTGCTCTTGGCAATATTTTTGTCACTGGTACACGTACGAACTTGAAATATGTGTCCAACTGGAGCTGGGAATATTGGTAAGATGTTTAACTAATTGGACGTATGAATTTACTTGTATTTATTGTAATTTTCTTCTTGTTTTTAGTGATACACTCAAAAATACGTCTGGATGCTTTAATGGCGATTTTTCAAGTTACGCTAACCTTCTTTTATTTTTGTTACTTGATTTTGATTCGTTCATCGGTATGTATTCATTTAATCTCGACAATTACTACTAATGAAAATGACAATTCAATAATTTTAAATACATTTACATGTTGTAATAAATATTTACTTAATTTTAAAACTAATATGCATATAATGTGTATGTCAAAAATAATACATTATGCTGTTTTTATTATGGGATATTTTCCCGCGATTGACAATTCAAATTATGTACAGTTATACCTAAATAAATGGCGTCATTAATGATTTATCAATTAAGTTGATATTTTTTTGTAAATACAAATTATCGAACTGAAAATACTATTACAAATGAAATGTTAGATTATAAATGTGTGAATGTCTTAAAAAAAAAAATAATTAAACTTGCGTATTCAACTTTATTGATTTGACGTGGGAAGAATTCAGTTTTGACATATAACTAACTATTCAATAACTTATTTATATACATTAAGAGATTGTCCTTTTGCTTATTGGGGCATACTTGAGTGTGGGCTTGACCTACCTCAATATATATATATATATATATATATATATATATGATAAACGTAATGTTAATGAGAATTAATAATCATTAAATTCTCACATTACTGCCAATGCCGCTCTAATTCGTTGCATTGATTTCTACACCTGACAAAATCACATTTGCCTAAGAATGTAGCTGCAACGCGTCGCGGCGCCAACTGACCGGGTTGTACGGGAAAATGAAAAAATGTGTGAAAGTCGTATCCACCCTGGAATGTGCAGACGCCAGCGTTTCATGGTATTACCAATCATCGGTGCACCTACATCCAGAAATAGACACGATTTTCATTTCTATAGAATTCTATAGAAATGAAAGTCGTGTCTATTTCTATTACCAATCATCGGTGCACCTACATCCAGAAATAGACACGATTTTCATTTCTATAGAATTCTATAGAAATGAAAGTCGTGTCTATTTCTGGATGTAGGTGCACCGATGATTGGTAAAACCATGAAACGCTGGCGTCTGCACATTCCAGGGTGGATACGACTTTCACACATTTTTTCATTTTCCCGTACAACCCGGTCAGTTGGCGCCGCGACGCGTTGCAGCTACATTCTTAGGCAAATGTGATTTTGTCAGGTGTAGAAATCAATGCAACGAATTAGAGCGGCATTGGCAGTAATGTGAGAATTTAATGATTATTAATTCTCATTAACATTACGTTTATCATAATTAGTATATATACACGCAGTATAGAAATGAAAGTCGTGTCTATTTCTGGATGTAAGTGCACCGATGATTGGTAAAACCATGAAACGCTGGCGTCTGCACATTCCAGGGTGGATACGACTTTCACACATTTTTTCATATATATATATATATATATATTTATATAATTATTTCTTGGCCTTTGTATATTATAGTAAATTTAGACAGTCGGCGATTTAAGGTGTGTTACAGACCTTAAATCGCCGATTGTCTAAATCTACTATATATATATATATATATATATATATATATATATATATATATATATATATATATAGTATTATTATATATATATATATATATATATATATATATATAGTATTATTATATATATATATATATATATATATATACAATCGTAGTTTTGTATAGTGACAAAAAGAGAAAGGGGTGAAACATGTATATGAGTAATGGCTCCACACAAAAAAATCGCGGTCCAATGTTCACGTAGTAACGAAAAAATTATTTTATGTAAATAATTGCATACAAATAAATAAAAACCAGGTATTCCATGGATACCTGGTTTTTACGCTACATAAAGCTAACGATTAACAATTTTTGTTTTATTATAAACATAACAATTTTATTTTAAAACAAGTTTAACGTTCGAACTCTAATTGCATGAACTAAAATGCGCCATATGGTTATCTACATATTCGACGTAGAGGGGCTATTATTATTGATGTCAACAAAAAAAAATGCAGTAAAAACACTATACGTGGGGGTGACTATATTTCATTCATGTTTTGTTAAAAAGCAACATTTGAATAGTATTATCGTCTAACAATTTTTAGAAATTTCATCGATTTTTTTTCAGATCAATAAACTTGAATTACAGGTAAATTTTGATAAATATAGAATAAATAAAGATATGGACCGACTTTAATTACATTTTGGTCCTAAAAATTTGCAAATATTTGGATTACAAAGAAATATCTTTTCTGATTTTCCAGTTAGACATTTATACGTATTCTTCAGATTTGCATAGCTTTTGCGCTAATATATATATATATATATATATATATATATATATATATATATATCCAAAATTTATTTAAATTCGGGTAAGCGATCAATTAAAAAACTCCTTTATTAAATTACCCTATATTTCGCAACACTTTGTCGCTTCTTTTGGGGTAAAAAACTCTACATTTTTTACCCCAGAAGAAGCGACAAAGTGTTGCGAAATATAGGGTAATTTAATAAAGGAGTTTTTTAATTGACCGCTTACCCGAATTTAAATAAATTTTTGATAATATATCACGGTCGATCATTTCTTTTCAATTATATATATATATATATATATATATATATATATATATATATATATATATATATTGTTACGCATCGCATATAAGAATATTTTAATTTATTTTCAATCTATATTTCTTCTTTAAATATCTCGTTTTAAAATATTTTAACTTAAGACATTTTTCTGTACATTTTTGTTACAAAGAGAAAGCATTGCTCTTTTGTTATATCCTGACCGACGAGACCCTTCGTTTTCTACCTGACCCAACAACCGTTACTGTGGAATTTCTAGATACATTTCATTTTAAATTGTTTTAATTTAATTATACATCTTCTCTTATATATGGTGTTTCATATCATTAGAATGTTTATGTCACAAGCGTTATTTTAATAATATTTATGCCATCGATAGAACACCTCTTCAGGTCCCGCTTCTTAATTAATTAGAATTCAAGATATCGTCCCCTCTCTTCGACAGGTCATAAAACAGACCGTTTTAAAAACCAGTGTTCTTTCGATACAAAACTATCAGAGATCTTCTCGTTAGAACCGTCGAAAGTGCAACATCACCCGCCGTACTGGTCAAGTACCGGTGACATGATCCACGTGCCCCTGCATCTCACCGCAATTAAAAGGTAATCCTGTATTGTTCTATATATATTATTCTTTTAAGCGAATCCATATTAATTAAACTAATTAATTTCTTGTTCCTCCGGCCAAACATCGCTCTGCATATCTGTCCAGGTATACGACGTATCACGTTGCCGCCCATCGCCGCAAATCAAAGGTAACTCTGTATTGTTCGATGCAGAGATTATTTGATATTAATCGTATTCAATTAACCCTTAATTTACTGCTCAATTGAACGTTCGTTTCAGAGTATTTTTGTGTTAATTTTCAGTTACTTAATTACCGCTCCTCGTGTATATATTACTTTTGTTTACTTTTACTTTTAAATATACCAATTTCATTTCTTTCTTATGTAAATATAAATACAAACTTTAAGGACAACGCTTATGTGTTTTATTTATTTAGTAAGTAAGTTATATATATATATATATTTTAATTAACAATTATCACGCACGTCCTGGACCTTTGAAGAAACTTCACCAGCACAACCCGCCGTTTGTAATAATATATATATGTAATATAAACTATGGGCTAAGAAAATTAACATTCTGGAGAACCATATAATAAAACCAAAAAGTAAATGCATCGAAATGAATATTAAATGATTGAAACGAGTATTTTTAGTATACATTTTCATATTTAATCATAGAAGAGCACCTGGTGTGTATAAATTTTGCTATTTAAAGCACAATATCAGAAATATGCGAAATGCAGAGAAAATGCTTGTGTAATCAAACAACAAAAAAGCGTTTCTTTTCTATGTAATCTATTTATATAATTAAGTTTCTGCTTATTTACTGAGAGTTGAACATATCCTTTTTCCTAAATTGTATTTTAGTCGAATTAACTACAAATTCTTTCACTAAATTCAATAGACAAAACGAAACATGATAACTTAGGACTTTTGCCATGTAAAACATATCTATTTAGTGAAATTATATTTAATTATCTATATAAAAATTTGCATTGGCTGTAAATAGTTTTTTGTACTCGCTTATCAAAATCTGTCATTTCACGATTCGATTTGCGTGTGTAAAAAGTCACTTTAAGCACGAGTGCGTAAAAGTAAAGTTGGTACTTCCTGGAACTTGATTAATTTAGTGACATTTCAAAATCATAAATCCCTAACCTTAATAATATGCTACCCAGTTCGTTGTTTTTCTATGAAAATAAAAGGAAATGAAATAGAAATTGTTATATTTGGAAGGTATGTAATTCAATGTTAGGACAGCAACAAATATTATTTTTTAAATTTATAGAAAACTAAAAAAAAATTGTCAGAAGTGGGATTCGAACCCACACCCTCAGAGAGGACCAGAACGCTCGAGAACCCGTATAACGGGCAAGGTAAATCTGGAGTCCGGCGCCTTAGACCGCCGGGCCATCCTGGCAGATACTAATAATATTGTTAAAAATACTTATAAATATAAACATTTTGAAATTATATTTATATTTTATATAAATACTATTATTGTTTATAGTTCTCGTACAAAAAATATTGTACAAACTTCGTGCGTGAAACATTTCGCGAATTCGTGACCATAAAGCACTCGCCTACGGCTCGCGCTTTAAACTGGTCACTCATCCGCGAAATATGATTTCACGCACTTGGTTCGTAAATAACTATTTTAGGCCCCTAAATATTAAAATGTACTAGCTCCGTTTGGTGATACCGTAACTTTTCGATAGACTGCGCTAGGGTTATCAAGATTGATACTTTCTTGGCATTTGATAATTCTAACAAAATTATATAGAACATTTCAAATAGACTTATTAAATAGGTATTGTTTCACCCGCTACGAAAGCGAATAAGTTCGTAGTTTATTGTGAATACGGAAAAAAAGTAATTTCGTTTGTTGATAACTACTTTTGTGAAAAAACACATTTAAAAACCGAAGAAAAGTAAAAAAAATATTACGTGAATTCTTCTTCCCATGGAATTGGTCAAATCTAGTTCACTGCATTTTGTTGTAGTCATATGAGCTCTGGTGACTCTAAGCGCCTATCTTTTACAGTGACTAGCGAGGAAATGATCCGTGATATGGTGTTGTAAGGTCGTCGACTAAAACCGCATGATATAGCTCGTTATAAACATATCAGACAAACATAATCCTGTATTATAGTTTGATGTTATGTATAGGGTCACATCTCGTACATCCATTTCTCTCAAATAATAATTTTAGATATAACTCTAAAAAGGATAATTTTATAAAACTGTATTCTGATCTACTCCAAACTGACTGTCTTTTCTAGATAGTGACGAGTGTCTTGTTAGTTTTTATGACAAACTTTATTATGTTTTTAAGCCTTTCTGCTATCTTCCTCAAATAAGACTTACCCTTCGTGGTTTACTAAGAACATAAAGAAAAATCTTCTGAAGTGTCACTATCATAGGAACGGGAAACCTACTGGTAATGATTATTACAAATCAGAGTTTCAGAGAATTCGAAGAATTACTAAAACAAAAATTTCTAGAAGCTATACATGTTATACACAAGACATAAACGAAAAAATAGTATTAATGATCTGTCTCAATTCTAGGCTTTCGTTAATTCAAACCGCAACATGTCTAGAATTCTAAGTAACTTACATTTTAATAATCGGGAATATTCCGAACCACAAACCATTGTTGATGCCTTCACATTTATATTTGCAGAAGTTTATCTTCCTAAAAACTCCGATGATGCGTCACTTGAATACGATACTATTAGTAGTTATCTGCTTATTGTCATTCCTTGTGTTACACAGCATGACATCAGCGAGGCCTTTGGGAAACTAAAGAATGAACATACTACTGGAGACGATAATATTCCTACGTATTTGGTTAAGGACTGCGCCAATGTTTTTGTTCGTCCACTCTCCAAACTCTTGAATTTATCCATTCAAACATATTCATTCCCATAAGCTTGGAAAATCGCTAGAATTTGTCCTATATTTAAAAAGGGTGATAATACTGACATCTCTAATTAATTATAAGCCAATAGCTATTGTTGCTGTTTTTTCGAAAATATTTGAATCCGTCCTGCGCAAAATTATCTCATTCAAATCTCTGCCCTTCATTCCTCCTTCATAGCATGGATTTATGAAAAATCAATCGCTCTACTCTAACAAGCTTGTGCTGCATAACCCAAGATATAGCCGAAGCATTAGACGACGCTAGTCAATTAGATGTTATTCATACGAACTTCAGTCGCGCATTTGATACGACCGACCATATTTACTTTAAAAAAAAATTTTGGGTTTAACGATTCTCTACTCATGTTTATGAAGTCATATTTGACAGATAGAGCAAACTAACAAGTGTTCATTTGAAAAGTCAATCTAGTAGCATGTGATTTACTGAGAACATTTTGAAGTATGTTGTAAATTAAAATTTACTCCTTAACCTACGAAGTCGTATATTTTGACAGTTTCATACATACAAATAAATAACAAATAATAGGTATTTATTGAAAACTATAACAAATGTTGAAAATGGTGCCCTTCACTTTAACTTCACTGCACTTTAAAATCCTCCGTTCAAAATTTCTGAAGATATTCTGCAACATTACTGGATTGTTATTAATTTCCATGCATTTCTGTTCGATTTTCTGTAGCATATCATTAAAATTCAATATAGGTGTTAGAAATATGTTATTTTTGAGGTAAGGCCACAAAAAGAAGTCGCAAGGTGTTAAATCGCATGAACGTGCAGGCCAGGCAATTTCAGTATTTTGACTAATTATACGCTCATCAAAAAATTCCTTAAATAATCAAAAGATTCTGCAGTACAGTGACAAGGTGCTCTGTCTTGTTGGAAATATGCATTTTGAAGTTCATCATCATGCAACTGATTGACAAATGGTTGTAAAATTTCCGTACGGTACCTTTGAGCAGTTAACGTTCCCTGAAAAAATATTGGTCCAATGATTCGCCTTTGACTTATCGCTGCCCAAACACCAATTTTCTCTGGATGTAGCGATTCTTCATTAATTACACGTGGATTTTCACTACTCCAAATTCTTGAATTTTGTGAATGTAGGTATCCCGTTTTATAAAACCATGCTTCATCTGTAAAGATGACTCTTTGCGAAAGTTCTTCATTATTGTTCATATTTACAAACCAATTACAAAACTGTAGTCTACGTGGGTAATCAATTTCTAACAATTCTTGTACTGCTGTGACACGGTATGGATAAAGTTGCATATCTTTTTTTAATAACTTGTGAGTTGTACCAACAGAAAGGTTTATTTGTTGACTCAAATGTCGAACAGATGTTTGTGGTTCATTTTCCATTATTTCTTCAACACGATTGACAACTTGAGGTGTACGTTTCTTAACTGCTCCGCTGCCTGATTTTCTTATGAGACTACCAGTTTCAGAAAAAAGTTTTAAAGTTCTATCCAAAGTATTCTTAAATTGTATATAATCTATTACAAAATGTGGAAACTCAACTTGAAATTATACCATGCAATCTTGAACTGAATAAACACATAAACCATCAATTTTATTTCCACTTCGAAAATAAGCCTGGACTAAAAAAAATTTATGTTCTAAAGTGAAAGCCATTTTAAAACTGAGAATCAATTTATTTAAACCAGAATCGACGCACGATTATTTTATGCACTAACTGATATTTGTGATTGACATTATCAAATGTCATTTGGATTTACGTTTACGGAACAACAAACACATACTAATATATTTGCGTCTTATTCTATCAAAATTTCAAAGTAACCTAGATTGACTTTTCAAATGAACACTTGTTATGTTACAATGGCTATAAATCAAGATTTTTTTACCCGACTTCTGGAGTTCCTCGAGGTTCTAACTTGAGGCCGCTTCTGTTTAATAAATCTGTTAACGACCTAATAGCATCGCCTGACTGCAAAGTATTGCCTTATGCATATGACCTTAAAATAAATCACACTATTACAAACGTAACTGATGTGAACTTTTTTCAAAAGAACTTGAATACTGTCCACAGTTGGTGTCGCATGAATAAATTTAATTTAAATATCCAAATGCTGTATTGTAACTTTCACAAGAAAAATGAATTATACAAATTCTCTTTATTACGTTGATTACGTTGATAATACTGTTATAGACAAACGAAGGTCTACAAGAGATCTTGGTGTTACATTTGACAGTAAGTTGACCTTCCACTATCATTTCTCAAACATCAATAGACCTGATGTTAAGTCTCAGGGTTCTATTATCAGAATGTCCGGAAATATCACTAATGCTAGTACCATTAAATCTCGATATTTCGCATATGTGCTTAGTAAGTTGGAATATGCGTCTACCGTTTGGTACCAAATCTATGATCTTCATGTGACTCAAATTGAACTCGTTCAGCGTAATTGTTTTTAAGTACCTTAGAAAGATAGCATTAGTGAATAGAATAGATCAAATCAGAAGCGAAACGATTAGAGAATAATTACAAATAAAAAGTGTTGCCGAACAAATTGAAATACAAGTGAGATGATTTGGAAACTTAGCTAGGATGTGCGAAAAAAAGTGGTGAAAACTATATGGGAAACAGAAATAAATACAAAAGTAGAAAAGGAAGACCAAGAAGGAAGTGGAATGCAGAAATTGCAATAGATACTTCAAAGTAAAGGAAAAGACTAAACCGGGCGGCATCAAAACGAGAAATAAAGGACAGAAAAAATTGAAGAAAAATTATTACCTGAACACCGACGGTAGAATAGGGCGCAGATAAATAAGTAAAATTTTCCTTCAGTGTTTTCTCTAAGCAAATATATTTTGTAGGAAAATATCCTTTTCGTAAAAAACTGTGCAAAAAGAAAACACGAATAAATAGGAAAGGAAAATATAAGGAAATGTTTCATCAAAGACAATATATGTATGTGTGTACTTTATACTATTTACTTTATTTCTTTGAGGTAAATAAATATATGTAGTTAATGTGTAAATATAGTCAATCGTAAAAAGTGTAAATTTCTTTGTTAGCAATAAAAATACCACAAGTGTTGTCCAGTATAAATATTTGAATACATCCACATCAATAATTTACCTTCAACTGACCTAAATTGAAAGAGAATGTATTTTGTGTTTTTAAGAATTTCTAGAAAACAATTACGTCCGTCTTGTTTTAAACGTGAGTTGCTATTTAAAGGCTAACAACAGATATAATTGAGAATTATTAAGTTTTATTTTTTAAATGTTGTTTTGGAAGAAATACAAAAATACGTCAGTGAACTCGAAAAATGTGGGAATATTTAATAAGGAAGGAAGCAAACTAGTTATAAATACAAAAAGCCGAATTTGATAAAAAATATAGATGGAAGTTTGACTCAATAATAGATCTTAATTCATTCACACGATATAAATTGCAAAAGTTGTTTAAACATTATACGTCTATCAATGTTTAGTCCCTAGTAATTATAATTGTGTAATTTAAGTAATAATAAATTTAATATATAAGCAGCAAGAATATAGAATCGTTAGATACACGTCATAATTAAACAGCGCAGCTCAATTGAGTTCTATTAATGAACTAACTCAACTTATTTTAATATCGATACCTAAAGATACGAAAAAATTTACGCTAATATGCTAGATAAAAAACCTCAAAAGATCTATTTGTTCATATGACAGTCAAGGATAAAGTATTAGATAGTCAAATCCAATTGCCAATTTAGCGGCGATATGACGAATATGGTGAATGAGGAATACAAAGGCCGCCAGAATAGATAATATACAAGCTTAATTATTAAAAGTATATTTTCAGATAACTGTAGAAGTTTTTTACACATTATTAAAAAGAATATGGCTGGAAGAAGTAATACTAAATGGACAGAAGGAATAATTATTAAATTACTGTAGAAAGTAGATCTATGTAACTGCATCTAATCGAGACCGATAACATTATCATATATAGCGGGTAGACTATTTGTCAAAATAATAATAAAAACGCTATGCGAAGACAACCGAACCAAATTAACACATGAAGAGGAAGGAACATAAAATATAAAAAAGTCCGTTGTCAACCATGATGTTCCTCATAAATATATATTGAGACGTCTTTCTAATATAATTAGTAATGAGCCATCGAAAAAATTCATAATTGGAGTAGACTGTGAAATTGGGTTGGTACTTTAGCCACCTCCACATAATGACATTTATTATTTGACATTGAAACTATAAGTTTGTGTCAAATTTTTCAAAACTCTTATTAAGAAAATTAAATTTATTTAGATGTAAATGGACAACATTTTCAACAACTTCTGTAGCTATATGTAAATTTTGATTATGATTTCGATATTAAATAAATTATTTGTTTTCTTTTTTGTTGTAGTATCATTTCAATGCTATAACCTTTTTTTACAATGAAACCAAATGAAACTGTAAAGCATCAAGTAATGTGTCATTATGTGGAAGTGGCTAAAGTACCAACCCAATTTCATAGTCTACTCCAATTATGAATTTTTTCGATGGCTCGTTACTATAAAATTGTATTTCATCCTGATGCGTCTTTTGGTTGAATACTGCTCTATTGTTTGGAATACAAGTAAAGTCACCCACAAAACGTGTGCATAAAAATGTAACTAATATATTCCTTTAAGATTAACAAAGACAATTATACGTGTACGGAACGTTGCGAATTTCTGGGTCTAGAGACATTATGTACCTGCACAAACAACTAGAATCTACGTTAAATTAGGGATGAAATTACTTGGCAATAAATTAGATGAGACATTTTCAATGTTAGATAACATTGTACGCAATACGATATAAACTCAGTTAAATGCTTTCTCCGAAAATGGTGATAATTTAATTATTCATTAAATACAATTACACATTAGATTAATTTTGCAGAATTTGATAAGGCCCTTGCATAAAAATTATATTCTTAAACTATAATTTACATAAATCCATCATTTTTTGATGATGTGTATAGTGTCCTACTGTCTTAAGCTCAGCTTCAGGACGGCTTAGTGTATATGATAGTGTGTAAAGTATTCCACAGCTATGTTACTACATCTAATACCACTATATTTGTGTTGAGACTTTTTGGTATATTCTGTTGTCTCTAATAAATAATAAATAAATAAGTAATAATCTAACTTGACAAAATTGCCAAAATATTAATAGTTTTTAAATTGGATTAGCTTTGAAGCTTTAGATCAGCACAACTCAAAACAACCTTCACCCAATAGGAAAATATGTTTGTATATTATATAATTGATCATGTAGAACAGGTTACCAATAATTATGTGAGAGTAATGATTGATTATGTTTATATTAATACCAGCGAATCCAAGAGCAGTTCATTAATTGTATTCAAGAAATCAAGAACTTAATTCTGGCAAACAGTATAAAAATGAAATTCATCACATATTACAGTAAGTTGTATAGTTATGAAATGATACCGACTTATCAATTAATTGTTGATCAGAAAAATGTATTAGAAAAGCATTATTAACTTTATCTGGTAGCTTCAGATTCTGCGGAAGAAAACGATTTTTCCAATAGTAATATTTAAACGTTGAACTTGTTCCAAATCTTTTTAGTATTATTTAGCTTTAATATTTGCAACACATAATCAAACTTTCTTCATTAGAGATACGTAATTTAATTTCTCAAATATTTGTAATCTCACTTGCCTATATTTCGTAGTTTATGCGTAAATGTCATAGGGAAAATTCTACCTTTGAGAGGCGTTAGTTTCAAATTAGACAAGGCCAAGTAGAAAGTAAAGTATAAAAACATGTTATCTTTTTAAGTGATCTATAGAGCAGACCAATTTCGTATTTCGTAATATACTAGAATATGCGATGGAATAGGGACGCAACATGAGCTTGTTACCGATATAAGTATAGAAGTAGAGACATTTATTCTATCAGAAATAATTAAATATACATTTGGTTTTCTGCTATTAAAATAATATGCATAAATAAACACACGAAAAATAAGAATAGTACAGTACATATTATAGCAGCGTTGTATGTACCTATAAATAAAATGGAAAATGTATGAAATCAGTGATTGTGTCCACGACAGAGAATTTAAAAAAGCAAATACAAATAAAAAACACAACGCAATACAATCATCCTCACATCGGCGCACATGACGCGCACGGAAATTGGTCTGCTCTAGTGATCTATACGCTCATAGCATCAAACTCAAAATTATGAAAGTATAGTAAATTTCAATTCGGACCCCTTCACAGTGACTTCACAGTGAGGTGGGTTATTGAAATGTCCTTTTAAGATAAAAAATTGTAAATGATAGATATTTACCAAAACCATATTGCTTTTTCGTTGATAATATTTTTGCGTTTGAAAAAAAGAACAGTATAGCCTGTTCTTAGGAAACTGTACATGTTGCTTATAAGACTATATACTGTTTCCAGTTATTGGATTAAGGTATATAACTTCCTCATTTACTAGTGTGCAATGTTTGTAAAATTAGCCGAAATTCACCAATTTGTTTCTTGTTGCCGTAAGTCATTATTTGTTGTGTTTATGTGATATTTATACCATTTTATTTAAGATTTTTTTTCTTTAGATACAAGGAAAAAAATATTTTCACCCTGCGGCACAGGGTGAAAAAATTAGCCCCCCCCTCCTGTTTTCCAACGAACACATGAAACGATCGAAACCGACTGAATGGGTGGCACAATAGCTTCGCTACTTAACCATACCCCTACTCTTTCTGTTATACTCGTGCTTCTTGAAATGCAGTAGTGTGACAAATATTTTGCGGGAATTTGCGGAAAATATTTTGGATTCATATTCTATATAATTGCATCTTTCCATTTTTCATACGTAGTCCTTTTCTTTCAAGGATCCCCAAGTATACACACAATGTTTCATCCAGAACCGTCTGCGACATCTGTTAACAAGATTATTATATTGTACTCGTATTTGCATTAACATTTTATTCAATTTTCCACTACTTGATCTGACAACGTTGTACGGTATCAAACATAAACGCTACACTGTTTTCTAATGCGCGTAGGGACTATAGAAATATACAACGTCTATCGTGGAGCACCAGTAAATATAAACTAACGAGGTTCTGTAAATCCAAGGGAACCTATATCATAGTTTATTTTTCGTGTTTCTTAATCTGTTTATGTTGAGTATATTTATGTATGACAATGTTGACAGACTTGGGTAATATATATGTATGTATATCGACTACAATAATCGACTAATTTCATATTTTGCCCTACGTGCGCCGCCTTTAAAATTAAATCACTTTGTAAATATAGCAATTCAATTTTAATTATTAGATCCCCGAAAATTATAATTTTACTCATCAAAGAACTTTTAACGCAACAACTAATAACAGGCTCTAAATTTTACACAATTAATTTTCTTTGTAAACTTCCGCTGGAGTCGCGTCGTTTTAATAGAGATTTTGTGCTTACCATATAAAATTTACAAAAACTGTTACTTGTTATTTGCGTATATCATGTCTGTTGTTTGTATGTCCTCTTTAATAGTTTTGCAAAGCAATGTAAAATAGTATGAATTAAATATAAAAATAATTATATTTTTTTGGTTTAGATGAAAGAAATTATTTTAAATACAAAATACAAGCATTTTTACTTAAATGTAAAAAACGATCTTACTTTTTTTACTGACAGGTACTATTATATTAGATTGGTTGGATTGGGGTTGGGTTGGGGTTGGGTTGGGGTTGGGTTGGGGTTGGGTTGGGGTTGGGTTGGGGTTGGGTTGGGGTTGGGTTGGGGTTGGGTTGGGGTTGGGTTGGGGTTGGGTTGGGGTTGGGGTTGGGTTGGGGTTGGGTTGGGGTTGGGTTGGGGTTGGGTTGGGGTTGGATTGGGTTGGGGTTGGATTGGGTTGGGGTTGGGTTGGGGATGGGGTTGGGTTGGGGTTGGGGTTGGGTTGGGTTGGGGTTGGGGTTGGGTTGGGGTTGGGGTTGGGGTTGGGTTGGGGTTGGGTTGGGGTTGGGTTGGGGTTGGGTTGGGGTTGGGTTGGGGTTGGGGTTGGGTTGGGGTTGGTTGGGGTTGGGTTGGGGTTGGGTTGGGGTTGGGTTGGGGTTGGGTTGGGGTTGGGTTGGGGTTGGGTTGGGGTTGGGTTGGGGTTGGGTTGGGGTTGGGTTGGGGTTGGGTTGGGGTTGGGTTGGGGTTGGGGTTGGGTTGGGGTTGGGGTTGGGGTTGGGGTTGGGTTGGGGTTGGGGTTGGGTTGGGGTTGGGTTGGGGTTGGGTTGGGGTTGGGGTTGGGGTTGGGTTGGGTTGGGGTTGGGGTTGGGGTTGGGTTGGGGTTGGGTCGGGGTTGGGTTGGGTTGGGGTTGGGGTTGGGGTGGGGTTGGGGTTGGGTTGGGGTTGGGTTGGGGTTGGGTTGGGTTGGGTTGGGGTTGGGTTGGGGTTGGGGTTGGGGTTGGGTTGGGTTGGGTTGGGGTTGGGGTTGGGTTGGGGTTGGGCTGGGGTTGGGGTTGGGTTGGGGTTGGGGTTGGGGTTGGGTCGGGGTTGGGTTGGGTTGCGGTTGGGTTGAGGTTGGGATTGTGTTGGACTGAGTTGGGCTGGGTTGGTGGGGCTTGGGTTGGTTGGGCTTGGATTGGTTGGGCTTGGGTTGGTTGGGCTTGGGTTGGTTGGGGTTAGGTTGGCTGGGGTTGGGTTGGTCAGGGTTAGGTTGGTCGGGGTTGGGTTGGTAGGGGTTCTTTTAGTTTTGGTTAGGTTGGTTGGGGTTGGGTCGGTTGGGGTTGCGTTGGTTGGGGTTGGGTTGGTTGAGGTTGGGTTGGGTTGGTTTGGCTTGAGTTGGTTGGGGTTAGGTCGGTTGGGGTTGGGTTGGTTGAGGTTGGGTAGGTTGGGGTTTAGCTGGTTGGGTTGATTGAGGTTGGGATGGTTGGGGTGGGGTTGGTTGGGGTTGGGTTGGCTGGGATTGGTTTGGTTGAGGTTAGGTTGGTTAGAGTTGGGTTGGGTGAAAATGCGTGCATTTAAATAAATTTAATTACCATATAATAAAATATCAATTGTTAGTTTAATTATAACCTTAAATTATCACTATAACTACTGACTTAGAGACGTAATGTGACCATTTTAAAACTGAATCCGCTAAATGTTCCATGCTTTAATGATTTATTAAAGCACTCATTTTGAGTGCTTTAATAGGTCTCTTAGCAACGCTAATTGCAAAAATAAACTAACGTTACTCTTTCCTGATATATACTTGCTTTAAACCCTAATGAGTAATATACTGATATAATAGTTATACATATAAAAAACTTCTTACTGTCCTGGCGTGCAGACAAAAGTGGCCCACTCTACTCAATGCTATGTGCTATAAGCAAAATTCGAGGAACTTATATGGCAACACACCTAATGTTGCAAACTTTTCAGCAATCTTATCCAAATTGTACTACGTAAATAAAGAAAGTGGTTTGTATATGATGTTTATAATTAAATAAATGAATTAAAGTTACTCTTGCCCGATATACACTTGCGCTAAACCCTAACGTTAATATAGTAATATAATATAATATATATAATAATATTCTTAGTGCTAGTATTGCAAATTCTCCAAATCTTAATTTGACTTCTTTATTCTTCATTAGTGTAGAATATATTTCTACTTATATATATACATATAATTTTCAACATCTCCAATTTCATTCCAACGTGATAGCAATCGCTGCAAACTACATCAGCATGCATACCTTGACTCCTAGAAACTCCATTCCTCAATAACTTCTTGTCTAACTTTTTCAGGCTTAAGCACCCTGTAATTTTCGTGCAGTAGTATGGTTTAAGGTCTTGTCGCTCTGACGGCAGCTTTTAAATTTTTAATGGTCTCTTTATAAATATTACCTGTAATTGTAGTGCCTTTCTTAATGTGCTCAAGCAACAGAAGAAATACATTGTACATACAAAAATATTTTTATAAAAATTATTTTCAACATAAGAAATGGTATTAAAAGAAAAATACAATAGATTTGAACGCACTCCGATAAGGGATAAACGAAGGAAATCGAGTTGACCAAGTATGTGAAGGACGCCCGTTCCTGGGTTATGATAATAGTACTTTCTTGATAAGTCATTTTTCGCGGTATTCCTTTTATTAAAGACGAATTTCTGAATCATATGCATAAGTTCTCAGTGCGAGAAATTGAAAAAAAGCACCTGCTATAATGATTCGAAAAAAATGTTTCAGACCATTTTTCGTGAACTGCTTATTTTTCGGGAAATTTGAAAGTTTCAAGTTAAAAAATACACCCGGTATATTACAAATATTGCAACATAACTATATTATCGGCTAAATATGCATTTTTTAACTGAAAGGAATTTTAAACATTTGTGATTTGTTGCCTTTGCCAGTACATAACGCGTATGTGTAAAATATGTAAAAACGTTTACTGTTAAAACGTTTTTGCGCAGAAAATAATTATCTACATAAAAGCTAATGTATTTTTAAGTAAACAATGACTCTGAATCTAAATTCTAGACCATTACTTGATGAACAAACAAAACACATTGAAACAAGTCCTATCAAAATGCTATTATCGAAAGTTCATAAAAGAAGCTGTCACACGATTTATATTTAAAGACACAAACATGTGGCGTTTCAAGTTAACGATACTTGAATGTCTTCGCAAAACGTCGAATTCATAAAAAGCCATAATACATTAAAAGAACCAGTCACGAAATAAGATAAACCTAAAACAGGGATAATGACACTACTAATATGAACTCCGCAAAAAAAAACTAAGGACATGAATCGAAGATATAAAATGTTTGTTTGGCTAAATCCTTTATTGTTGATTATCAAATTTTTGCTTAATGCTTGCTCGAGACGATACTATCAAAATAATGCCATCTCACGAAAGTATCATTAATTAACAGTATTAAGTAGCGAATAGTAAAACGAAATATATCAATAATTACTTGCTACTTGAATTTATCAAATCAGCTTTTAAAGCTGTTAAATCCTCGTCAAACCAATACTTTATTACTTAGAGAACGGACATTCTTACCACATGACTCGGCGTAATTCAATGAAGTATTTGTTAGTCTTTCCCGGCCATCTGGTCCGCTGCGATTACAATGACAACACAGCTATTGTATTCGGAGGATAAATATCCATTAAACGCAATCGGCAATTCGAAATGTTTATAAACTTCGCTGAGTACATCCCGGCGTAATACAATGAAGTATTTGTGTTTGACTTTCTCGGCCACCTGATTTCGCCGCGTTAACAATGGACAACGGCTATTGTATTCGGAGAACTTAGTCATGTGGTAAGAATGTCCGTTCTCTCGAACTCTCTCCGTTCTCCGTTCTCTAGAACTGCCCAAACACCAATTTTCTCTGGATGTAGCGATTCTTCATTAATTACATGTGGATTTTCACTTCTCCAAATTCTTGTATTTTGTGAATTTAGATATCCCGTTTTATAAAACTATGCTTCATCAGTAAAGATGACTCTTTGCGAAAGTTCTCCATTATTGTTCATAACTACAAACCAATTACAAAACTGTAGTCTACGTGGGTAATCATTGATTACCCACGTAGACTACAGCTTTGTAATTGGTTTGTAGTTACCATTCTTACCACATGACTCGGCGTAATTCAATGAAGTATTTGTTAGTCTTACCCAGCCATCTGGTCCGTTGCGATTACAATGGACAACACAGCTATTGTATTCGGAGGATATATTCCATTAAACGCAATCGGCAATTGGAAATGTTTATAAACTTCGCTGAGTACATCCCGGCGTAATACAATGAAGTATTTGTGTTTGACTTTCTCGGCCACCTGATTTTCGCAGCGTTAACAATGGACAACGGCTATTGTATTCGGAGAACTTAGTCATGTGGTAAGAATGTCCGTTCTCTAGTAATAAATTGCTAACAATTCTTGAACTGCTGTGACACGGTATGGATAAAGTTGCATATCTTTTTTAATAACTTGTGAGTTGTACCAACAGAAAGGTTTATTTGTTGACTCAAATGTTCGAACAGATGTTTGTGGTTCATTTTCCATTATTTCTTCAACACGATTGACAACTTGAGGTGTACGTTTCTTAACTGCTCCGTTGCCTGATTTTCTTAAGAGATTACCAGTTTCAGAAAAACGTTTTAAAGTTGTAGAGAACGGACGTTCTCTCTTCTGATAGTAATAAATTATTACTATATCTTATTGTGTGTGATATAAAAGGAAAAACTTGGTCGAGAATACATGTGTTATCGAAAGTAAAAAAAAAAAGGAAAAGCAAAATATATGTTTCATGAAGGACTACTATAAAATACAAAACAATATGCAATATGGAAATCTAAAATTTACACACAGTTTTTGCTAAATAATGAATGATTATTATGGTGTTTCTCTATGTTTCCTTCTATCTGTTTAAAACAAATAGTTTATTCGGTTTTAGAATTCTTTCTTGTACATATTATAGTGTAATTTTACTTTGATAAGTCGGTCTCCAATTATGTTAAATGTAAATTGTTACACACGCATATATCTCGATTGACCCTTTGAACATGCATCGCTCTCGGGTTTTTTGTAACTAGGCCAAGCATCCTATGTAAAAGGTAAAGAGTATTGTCAAAAAGATACGCAAATAACCTTGAAGTCTTTTTTCCGATTTTAAAGCTGTTTTGTTTAATTCTCTATGTTGAAGCTTTGTGAATTTTTTAATTTGCTGATATTGTCGTAATAAAAGAGTGCGTTATTCAACATTCATTTAGTAGAAGATACTCTACCACATGAAATATTTATCTCCACACTAGCTAATCTTTAATCTGATTTCTAATACATTAATTTTATTACAAACAAACACAGATATCATTAGATTTAGTAAAGCAAAAATCTCTACGTGTTCACCAAGATATCTTGCGTCAATCCTTGGTTGTTTAAGAGAAATTATGATAAATTGATTATAAATTGATCGATACTTGTCGAACTTTAAGTTTTACCATATTTCGAGATCTATACAGACCTTTCTTCATTATATAAATTATCAAACTCTTCGTGATATCACAATATTAAAAGAAAATTAATTATTCATAACAAAATCAACAGTTATTGTAAGTAAAATTATAATATATTCGCTTTACAACGAATTAAACTTAAATATATTTTCAAAATTAACTATTATATACAAATGATTCAATGAAATCAATTTTAAAACACCATTCAGAGTCGTGGCTCGCAATAGAATACTTTTTTTTCGACAAGCGGTTTTTTATTAGTTGTGGCACACTTAGTGCTTGTCAGATGTAGAAACATCTTCTCTTAAGGCCTTTTTCATCTGTACACCTGCTTTCTAAAGAGCCGTGTTCTTCTGCCATTTTTTAATGTTTTGATGCACCTTGTAACCAATTAGACATAGTAACAAAATATTATAATACGTATATTTCATTGGTTGTCGGTCCTCATATTATTTAAATAAAAATATCGTATTTTTATCATACTTCTTCTTTTCTTGTCTCATTTACAAAACTCAATGTCTTTTTTATGCGTCTAGTGCATATTAAAAAACTATGAACTCGTATTTGAAAATAGGTAAAACTATGTTTTCACTCCAACGCGTTATTTTGTATCTTTCTTTGCAATTTTTACCAGACTGTATTCAGTTTATACTAGTTATGTATAGTGACAAAGAAAAAAGGAATGAAAGGAATATGTGAGTAATGCCTTCATACAAAAATCTCGGTCCAACGTTCACGTAGTAACGAGAAGATGATTTTTCTTTATTCGAGTCCGGCCCTGCCGCAGGTAAATATACGGGCTTCCACCTATAATTCATCGGTAATTCTGTTTAGCGACGAATTATAATATTCTATCGGTATTTGTCAGTACCACCACAAATTTAAAATATATATATGTATTTCTATATATATGTATATATATATA
This sequence comes from Melolontha melolontha, assembly GCA_935421215.2. Lineage (NCBI taxonomy): Eukaryota > Metazoa > Arthropoda > Insecta > Coleoptera > Scarabaeidae > Melolontha > Melolontha melolontha. Next base: position 67,296,609 of record OW285238.1, read on the forward strand.
TATATACATATATATATATGTGTGTGTGTGTAGATATATATATATATATATATACCATGTGGCCGCGTGCGTCTGCACTATAGCGATACCTGTAGTGTAAGCAAAACACACAGAGGTGTCCGTGTGTTAGAACGGTAAAAAGTAGACGCAATGTTCCAATTTGTAGTCGCGCAAGCGCATTAGCCTGACGATATAAACATTGCAACTAACACCCATATGCGGGGATCAACAGCTAATGCGCTTGCGCGACTACACATTGTAACATTGCGTCTACTTCTTTACCGTTCTAACACACGGACACCTCTGTGTGTTTTGCTTACACTACAGGTATCGCTATAGTGCAGACGCACGCGGCCACATGGTATATCCGAAACATGTAGGGTTGTTTTAAATATATATACTTTAAAGTAAAGCCAGACCTTTAATCGCCAACTGATTGAATTTACTATATATATAACAATTGATAAATTATTGGAGTTTCTCGGCTTTTATATGAAATATTTACAAATATCAAATTAGTATGAATGTAATTGCAAAGTAAGTGGGGATGTAAACATCGCTGTCTCCAAATTACAAAGCAAATCATACGAAATTTTTAATTGAAAAATATTGTCTATGTTGGGACTTTTTCCCAATTATGAACGTTAGATACAGTGTTTGACATTCATCCACATAAGTGCATACGAATGTTATCATAACACATCATGTTATCAAACAACAATTGCAATAGCTATAGGCGTTTATTTCCTTTAAGGTTACTTTATTTATGCTAATAAACATTGGATTGTTGATGTATGGGCTTGTTTCCATTTAATTTGAAATAAAATTTTTTACCATCCATTTAAAATTAACCGTATCTCCGGACACAAATAAGCAATGGATACTTATGGATTACAAATTAATGAACCACGTACACTTTTTTTTTATTCTAAATTTATGAACTTCAATATTATCGTGCATTATGACTTATACAGACCTTTGTTCGTCATGGAATTCATCGAATTCTCTTTGTGATACATTTTGTTCGATTTCAAAATATAAATAGGTTAACAATTATATACAAATTTTAGGATAAAGTAAATTTTTAGACTGGTCAGAAACATTTCCAGCAATAGAATCTCTTTCTTTTCCGTGTTCCTTGCTTTATAACCTCGGTGAAGCTAAGAGTTTTTCAAACGTAGAAAAATCTTCTATAATGCCCTTTTTAACCTGTGCACTTGCATTATCAAACCTTACATTTTAATATCATTTTTGAATGTTTTATTACACCTTGTAATCAATTAAATTTGTTTAACAACAAAATATTATAATATGTATATCTCAATAACTGTCGATCTTCGTATGTTTTAAATAAAAATTTTGTATTTTATCGTACTTCTTTCCTTGTCCCGTTTACATTATTCAATATCTTCTTCATGCGTCTAACGCAATTTAAAAATTACAAGTTCTACATCTAAATGTAGGTCAACAACGTTCTCACCCTGACGCGTTAGTTTATACATCTTCTATTTCTGTTTTTATCTAACTGTATATTCTTAATTTTTTTTTAACCTCCAAATATAATTAAAACTGTCATTTTGTTTTGTATAGATTGTTGACAACAAATGCATATCCTCTTCACAAATATCATACACCATATAAAGAATTATTTAAAACATCGTAATGTCTTTTCGAAGCTTATCAATATTACTGATTCATTTTTGCTGACTTATTGTACCTGGTTTCTGGTTTTATAAGCGTTAAATACAATGCTTTATATTTATAACCTTAAGTAAATTCAAATGTTATTAAAATACACTTTAAGTAATATTTGCACTGGCTACAATTGTTTATTGTCATTAGAGTTACATTATATATGCTAAACATTAAACTGTCGTTAAATGGGCTCGTGCCCGTCTATTTTCGAAACAAATTGACCATTCAAGTATTAATCGTATTACCAGTACTATAGTAAACAGTGGATACCTATTTTAGGGAAAAACTTATTCATTGTACATTAAATACGAATCTTCGAAATACTAGAAATGATTTTATTATCTTTTTATTTAATTTTGATATGTAACCATGTATTTTTCTAAATTTAAGCTATTTATTTATTTATTCCCAAGAATTACTGGGGTATAGCAGTCATTCCAACAATAGGAAGAATATATGCCTAGATTCTTAGAAACCTAATTGAAGAACACATTGAAGATCAGCAACCGGAGGAACAAGCGGGATTCCGGGCCGGCAGATCTACGACGGACAATCTTTTTACTTTGAAAATAACATTATAAAAGCGAACTCAGCGAAATAGAGAAACACATATAGCTTTCATTGATCTTGAAAAAGTTTATGACAGTGTCCTAATATCATAGTTATGAAAAACAATGGAACAGCTCGACATTAGGCCAACATTAATTACAGCCGTCCAACAATATTACAAAGAAAATTATACTTCAATCAAAGTTGGAACATCATTGACTGATTCCTCTAACACCACAAAGGGACTCAGACAAGGGTGTTGTCTGTCTTCTACCTTATCTAAAATATATCTAGACCAATCCCTAAAAGGCTGGACACGCAAATGTAAGAACATGGGTCTCCAGGTTGGTGATGATATCCTATACACTCTCTTTTTCGCAGATAATCAGGTAGTAATCGCAAAAGACGAGCAGGACGTGAGTTATATGGTCAGAAAGCTGAATGAAGAGTATACACTAGCGGGTCTTAAAATAAATCTGAGTAAATGTGAATACCTCATTGTAGGCAGCGATAAAAACGACAACCTGCCTTTGGAAAACGAAACAATAAATAACGTTGACAAAGTTAAATATTTAGGAGTAATTTTCAATAAGCAAGGAAACAGCAAAGACGAGATCCAGGAAATAATTACAAAAGGTAGATTAGACGAAACACAAAACTTCGTATTTACAACTTAATTGTAAGAGTATTTCGACATATGGTTCAGAAGTATGTGATTTGAGTAAAGCTAATAGAATAGCTGCTGGTCAAAGAAATGGATATTTTAAGAAGAAGCTGTCGAATATCGAGACTCGAAAGGATAAGAAATGTAGAAATAAGAAGGAGGATGAATATTATTGACGACAAAAAACAATTGACTTGGACACACAAAAAGAATGAATGAGACGAGATGGCGAAGGAAAGTGTTAGAATGGATACCTCCAGAAAAACGAAAGAGAGGAAGGTCAAGAAGAAAGTTGGAGAAATTATATTAACGAAGCTATGGATGGAAGAAATTTAGAGGAAGACATGTGTTACGATAGAAGGATATGGAAATTGGGGACGGACAGGTGGCGATAGCCGTAGAAAATGCGTATGTATATATATATATATATATATATATATATATATATATATATATATATATATATATATACTTATATATATATATACCGCCTGATTCTGAGCAAACGCAACGATCCGAACGTATGAATATTTCTCCCGCTTCGAATACAATTCCCCTGAACGCGTTTAGCCAATCACAAACCAGTCTGTCGCGTAACCATTTAACAACTAATGTCACCACTGTCACCCTATACGGAGTCTCTTAAGCGTTTGAATAGTGAAAATAAGAAAATAAGAAAAGAAAATAGACATTACTGGTTCTGTACAAAATTTAAAACCATTATTCCCAAATCGCAGAGTTCCTAATGATACGTTCATTTTAGTATGCGCTGCAATAGAACTAAATTCAAATTTGACAGTTAGCGATATTTCCAACGATTTAGGCATATGCTGCTCTTCCGTTAACCGCATACTAAAATTAAATGGTTTTCGTAATTATAAGTATTCCAAACATCATCAATTATTTTACGGTGATGAGTTTAAACGGATGAATTTACCGTTATTATATAATTAATTTCTCATTATGAACAATTTATTTTATTATCTGTAAGAGTAAATTTTTCTTAAAATTACTAGAATTTAATTTAGTTTTTATTTATTTCTGAAGTTTATTTAGTTTACTATGAACAGTTTTTATGACCTTTATTATTAAAATTTAATTTACTAAATCTCTTGATGCCTTATTTGCAATTTTCTTAACCGCTTATTAATAATTTCATTACGCTTTGTAGAATAACGTATTGCAATTTACTCATTACCATAACACAGGACTAAACAATTTATAGTCCTTTAATAGTAATTTGGTAATCACATAATTTTTCTTACGCGGCTCCATAATATGTAAGTATGTATGATATATGACATTGATGTTGACACGCCTCAGCATTCAGGGGAATTGTATTCGAAGCGGGAGAAATTTTCGTACATTCAGGCCGTTGCGTTTGCTCAGAATTAGGCGGTATATATATATATATATATATATATATATATATTATATATATATATATTATATATATATATATATATATATATATATTATATATATATATTATATATATATATATATATATATATATATATATATATATATATATATATATTATTAAATCGCCACATAACCAATAACCTATCGATGTTACAACTGAAATATATTAGATACCCTTGTTCCTTTAAAGGAATTCTGTCTTTACAATTTCGGAAAATATCGCCTAAATTATTATCTATATTGTGGCCCGTGCTATATAGTCCATAATATATAATACATAATTATAGTGTTTCCATGGTTCATTTATTAAGAAATATGTTGATCATATCACTTTGCTTCTAGAACCAACACATATTCTGTATTCTTTTCTGATATTAATATTAACTAATGAATATTTGCAATTTCTAAATTTCTATAACCAGTAGTCGTCCACTGGAGTCCTCAAGTCTTGTATTAAACAATTACATTTTGGAATTTGCTAAATATTAATTAATTATTATAATTAATTTATAAACATAATACTATAAGTACTAGAAAATTCAATAATTATTATTTTGTACTTTACAAACACAAATATTCGAATTTATTAGAGACCAATGGTAATTCTTGTAAAATTATAGAATCAAGATACATGTGATTAATTGTTTAATGGTTGGTGTTACACAAAATGCCCGAACGTCCGAATAAGCCTAATAATTAAGATAAAGATCGACAATTTCGTTGAATAGACTATGAATTAATTAATTATGAAATGTTTTTTAAATTTACTGACAACAAGCCAGAGGTAGGTCATATAATCGTGATTTTTTATTTGCCAATGATCTTTATGTTATATCTTTAAATGGCATTACACTCCGATTTATAGTGATCATATGATGAAATCTAGGTGAAAACAATTTAAATGACCAAGGTGTGTTAACTAAAAATCTAATTAGTAATATGTTAATTAAATACTATGAATTTTTTATTATATACTATTTTCAAATCCAATAAATTTGTTATAATGTGTAAATTTTTCTTGAATCTTTTCATCCTGAGAATAGTTTTTTGAAAAATTAATTCATGAAGATGTAAATCTAACATAACTTGCTGAATGTATATTTTGTTTACTACCTGCTAATTCTTAAATTCAACACAATTATTTACATACTAAATGTCAAACACAAAGTATCTCGGACACTAAGATTATCATCTAGATAAATTATTACACGTACATACATACATAACATCGACAGACAAAAGGAGGGTATAGAACGAAAATTTGTTTTCGAAAACAAAGCTTTTAAAGGTGACACGTGACTATCGCTTGTTGCCGTATTGGTGACAATTGAACAGATGTTTACTCTCGATTTTGTACAATCGACTATTTGAAGACTAGAGAACGGACATTCTTACCACATGACTAAGTTCTCCGAATCAATAGCCGTTGTCCATTGTTAACGCTGCGAAAAATCAGGTGGCCGAGAAAATCAAACACAAATACTTCATTGTATTACGGCGGGATGTACTCGGCGAAGTTTATAAACATTTCCAATTGCGGATTGCGTTTAATGGAATATATCCTCGGAATACAATCGCTGTGTTGTCCATTGTAATCGCAACGGACCAGATGGTCGGGTAAGACTAACAAATACTTCATTGAATTACGCCGAGTCATGTGGTAAGAACTGTCCGTTCTCTATTCAAGCCGGTTCCGAATTACAAACATATATATTTTCAATACTTTGCTACATTGTTTAAATAAAAAAAAAGAAATTTCCCTTGAGTCATGCTTTTAGGATATGTTCATGTTTTAACAACATCCGTCGTTATTGTTGAACTCTTTATCAATTACTGTAGCCTACAAAAGATCAATATTGAAATATAGCAAGCGAACTTAAATACATTTTATGACAAATCTTACAATAAAATAATAATAAGGTTTTTCTTATAAAATATTTCAATTATTTTCTTTATTTCGCTGCTCGATTTACAATCTACATACTTATTAAGCAATAAGTAAATCGCGGGAGAAGAGAAATCGTCAAATGACCATCATCCTCATGTCTCATGTGTACCGTAAGTAACAGAGTCCGTTATTTTTTTTTTCTGTCTTCACAATCTATTTATAGTACATATATTGTGAAGGAATCTCTAATTATGTTTAATGCCAAAATTTGAAAGCAAAAGTCGAAATTTCCGTGACATTCTGTAATCTAGATTTTTGCTCTTCATTAATAGTTATTTACGTATCAAGCCCGGAAAGTAAGATTTTACTGGATGAGTAAGCAAATACCAGGATGAGTCATAGATGAGTCCCTGGTAGCTTACGAGACCAGTAAAAGCACTTTCCGGATGTGGTGCGTACAACATTTTTTTTTGAAATCGTAAATTTTCCACTTTTACTAAACACATAATCGTTTTAATACCTGCCGTAGGCTTTTGCAGTAATGTGTATTATCTTAGCAACCAGTAACAAACAACAATAAATTTGTAAAAATAATGTTCGTGTTTGCAATTTTTCGTGTATTTTGAATTGAAAATGAGGGATGAAAGTGATTTAGACTAAATATAACATTAGCAAGGCCGCTAAAGCATATTGTGACAATTTGCTACCTACTGTATCTACTCTGTGAAAAGGTTTTTCAAGAATTTGAAGTATGGCTTAACAGGAAAAAAGTGAAAGAAATAACTGAAGATGTAGTGCTAGTGTACATTGGAGAAAAAAGTAAAATTTGTAAACCAACAACCTTGTGGAGCTACCATTCAATGCTGAAAGCTACACTTAAATTGAAAAGGGACATAGATATTTCCAAATATAATAAAGTAAACTCGTTCATGACGAGCTACACTTAAATTGAAAAGGGACATAGATATTTCCAAATATAATAAAGTAAACTCGTTCATGACGAGAAACAACACAAATATATAATATAAATAAAATAAATAATATAAATCAAAAAGTCTAGAGTATTTACTAATACTCCTAATAAGGATTTCTTACATAAGAAGGTATGTAGCACTAGTGTTTTCTTTAAAAACTAATATATGTAAATTGTCAATAGGTCGTGCTGATAATGGGAATCGCAGGAGTATCCAGACGTCAGGAATTAGCAAAAATGACGCTCGATCTCGTAAGCGACAAGGATTCAATGTTAGTTGTGAACTTTGGTGACACAAAGAATTATGTAGAAAGAACATATGTCGTTAGTGGAGGAAAAGAAAATATTCATTTACACTATTTTTGGAAATACGTAGCCATACGACCAGCCCACACCCCAATAATCGCCTCTTAATTTTTTACAAGAAGGGACATTGTAAAATCAAACCAAATGGAATTCACACTTTAGCTAAAATGCCAAGCAAAATAGCGGAATGGTTGAAATTACAAAATCCGAAAGAATACACTGGTCATTGCTTTCGGCGTAGTTCCATAATATTTCTAGCAGACGCTGATGCCAATTTATCTGACATCAAAAGACACAGAGGGTGGAAGTTTACATCAGTGACAGAGTGATATATAGAAAATTCTATTCAGAATAAAATTACCATCGCGAAAAAAATACAGGACTGGGAAGAGAATGTACTATGTCCGGAAATGGCACACTCGTTCATCTAGAAGAAGCGTCTAATATAATTAATTTTGAAAATACTGCATTACCAAATTGTTCATTTATAACAGCGCATAATTGTACGCTTAATGTATATTATAAATAAATCTAAAAGTCCAAATTTATTTCTTGTTTTTACAGGACTAGTCCGGTAAAAAATATTCAACGGACTAGTCCGTTAAAATGATACTTTCTAGGTTGAACATTATTTTAATATAGTGTTCATTACAGTACAATTGCAAAAAAAGTTTTTTTTTATTAACACATCATTATTTTCATATTTTTTGTTCCCAAGAAGACCTTGTAATGTCTTCCAATGATTTCTACGCTGGTCACGCCGCAATTTTCTGGTGTGATAGTCGATCAAAATTTCCCCCTGTAACCTTGATTTAATCACTGAAAACCATCTTCTCCATATTTGTCAAATGCTTCCACAAAATTCTTAACGAACGCGATGTGCATTGCACTTCATTCATACAATATACTACGTACAATCATCGCCTTATACGTCTTATGAAGCGCCAACTGAATTTTCGCTCTCATATTTACTAATAAAACACAAATGCCAAGGATCAAGGTTTTAAAATTATAATATACAATATAATTTTGAAACTTAAACATTTATGTTTTATTAGTAAATATTTTCTCTCAACTTCATAAGCATACTATATCGAATTTTGAAATAGAATAAATTTATGTATAAGTTTACGGCAGTTTAGCTGTATTACAGTATTTTATACATTGTATAGAAGTATGTCGCAGCTTTGAAAAAGACAGTGTTTCGTGTTTCATGAATTAGATATAACTATTTATTTTATTTTATTTAACTACTATGAAGCGCATGGCTCTGGTGGCGACCATATTTCGCACTATATATATAACACTATAAGTTCCCACTTGTATCTCCTTCGTCAATTATTTTTTTTTTAATTGAACTCCTAGATAAAGGCCAATCGTTATTGGTTTTTACTGAGCTTTGAGAAATTTCATTAAACACTAAATATGTATATAAAATCTAGTCACAACGTCTGCGGGGTTTTACAGCTTAAATCTAGGATTACTATGAGATAAATGGATAGTTTGCTTATTGCTGTAGATAGTACACTTATAAAGTAAATATAAATTACTAATAAATTAAACATCATATGTAATGTCTACATATAAAAAAAACATTGGACTTTGTAAAAACAAAATAGACTAACAAGACATTAAAATGTAAAATTTAAAAATTAGTCCAGCGTATAAAACACTTGCTGGAGAAGCACCTACTTGAACTCCGAAAGCTGTTCATGAATTGGTAGTATCTTCATAGTCCTGGGTAATCTGTTTCACACCTTGACACCCCAGTAATTCACGTAATTCTTTTCTATTTTAGAACAATGTTTAGTATATATTCTGATACCAAGGAAAATATTTGTTCTTTTCTAAACCATATTCTGTGAGATTCATTACTAGAAACCGGACGCATCAGGCCGAAGTTACGATGGACCATATAAATAGCCTATAACATCGCTAAGTACAACACGCAGCTATTGAATAGCACTATTCATTCGATTAACCACACATTTGTTTTTATCGTTGAATTGTGACGCAATTAATTCAATTTTACAGTTAAATTCCTTTCTTCCTGTGTGTAGATAGAAGCGTGAGGAGTTTTCATAATTTATTTTATTTATTAGTTTATATTTCGTAAGATAAATAAAGTAGGGTGAGTTAGTTTCTTTTTTTCATTGTTTTAACTGTTAATTACATAATTATATACTTCGCAATTTTTGTAATAAATCCTGTTTAATATCGTTTCTTCGAATCTACTTCTCCCAGTTATTTTGAAATAAGTGTCCAGTGAATCGTTAAGTTTCAATAACTTACGCATACATTTTTAATTGTTTAAGTTACTTTTTCAGATATGATATGGAACAAGGTCGAAAATTGCTTCGTGAAATAATGGTGAGTTGTATTAAGGGTCAAACAGATTGTATGTCCATTGCTAGTGTGTAAAATATCGTTAAAAAATTCCAATAAATCGCACGTAAAACATCACTTAGCATCGCAAGCACATACACAGAAATTAGACCCGTTGGAATCTGATAATTTCAACGACGAACTCTGTGATACTTTAATTGCGGCAAATATTCCATTAAATGAGCTTAACAAAATCCCACGTTGAAAATATTTCTCCAAAAATAAACTGGTAGAAATGTTCGTGATGAATCCACCTTACACAAATATTATGCTATACGAAAGCAGTAGATCGGATTAGAAGCCATCTTATTAATCAGTTCCTATGGACAAGTACCGACAAAACTGTCAATATATTAGGACGCTATGAGGTAAATGTTATAGCCTGTGTACTACATACAATTATTCCGTATAACGCATATACAATAGCAACAAATGCTATAAATACAGTTGATGCGGAAACAGTAACTAAAACTATCTACGAGAATATGCACCAAATGCTTCATTCGGACGACAGGTACAAAGAAAAAATACTTTTATTCGTCAGTAACAGTGCTGCATATATGTTAAAAACAGGCAGACTATTAAAGGAAATATATCCTAATATCGTGCATATTACTTGTGAATATATCAGAGACACCTTCCCGGAAACTGATAGACTTGTATCCGCATTTAAAAAGGTTTCAGGCAAACACCATTGAGAGTAGCTCTTTACAGGGAAAAACTTGCATCTTTGTCACTGCTTCCATCTCCAGTAATAAGTCGATGGGGAACATGGTTGGAAGCAACTAGTTTTTATGCAGAAAATTTTGATAGTTTGCAAAATTTCGTTACATGGTTAAATAACGATGCTCGAAGTGTTTCTGAGTGCAAGGATCTAATACAAATTTCAAGTTTCAAAAATCAGTTGCACTCTTTTCAGGAACACTTTGGAAATTTGCCAAAACTAATCACTTACATATTTTGAAAATCAAAATCTCAAATTAAATGATGGATTAACCACATTGGATGTGTATATTAATAATTTGAAAAATATTCCAAGTAACTTCTGATGTCGCCTTCGGCAAAAGTTAGACGCAGTTTTTAATAGAAATCCAGATTTAATAACATTGTGGCAGTTGTGTATGGGGATAGTGCCTCAAAATCTAACTGCTAAATATACTGAAATAAAAGAATATTTCTAGTATGCACCTATAACCATTTGCGATGTAGAAAGGGCGTTTTCTATCTACAAGGCTGTATTTCATTCAAAGAGAACAAATTTTAAAGAAGAGAACCTTGAGAAAGTATTGCTAGTTAATATTAATACTCCTTTACTCAACTTTAAATACAAAATGAACAAATGAAAATGTATTTCATATTTTATACATCACCACCCGTTTGTTTTCCAAGTATATAAATAAAATTTAAAACTCTTTAAAAAAGCAAATTTTCAATAGTGTCCAGTCCCTATTCTTTACTTTAACCCAACCAGAGCTCTAAGCGCCCTTTTCTGCAGTAAGGAAATTCTGCTGGCTTCATTTACCATACCCCAAAATAGAAGTCCATAATCTTGCGGGACTATGAAAGTTCGATATTCGTGCGGTTTGATAAGTTGATATTGCCTTTATGTGTCTGATACTATAAATACCAACAAACAATTTTCCTGATGTAACAGTTATATGTTCCCTTCAATTTAATTTATAGTCAATAGTTTTTTTATCATTGACTGCGAGCTTATTGGCTCTAAACTAGATCTCTTCATTTCACATATTTTCGTTCATTTTTATTTCCAGTTCTAATTATGAACTCGCTCTTATTACCATATATTATCTGCGTAAAGGCAATTGTTGGTAGTTCTTAGCAGTTCAGGTAAATCGTTTATGTAGATTATAAACAAAAGCCCCAGTATCGAGCCTTGCGGTACGTCTTGCTCTACTGTTTTGATATTAGATATTCTTTCCTGAAATTCAACATATTATTTTCTGTCAGATAAACACTATTTTATCATGTTGTTACTATTGCCTCTTAGCACAAAGTATTCAAGATTGTTTATCAATAAAGCATGATAATGAAAACACAAAAAAAAGAAAAATTAAGATAGTGAGGACCTTTAACGGATAAGAATAAGCAAGTAGCAATAATATGGAAAGCAAGAGCAGAAAAGCTAAATGGAAAGTACAGGCTTGGAACAGTGTGGAATAAAGAAATCGCAAAAATAGGAAAAACACAAAGGAAGAAGTAAAACTAGCCCCGAACAAAAAATGATGGAAGAATTACTGTAAGAATTGGAATCATAAATTTCCTTAACACAACTACAGAGGAAATATTAAACAAGAAAGCTTAACATTTTCATAGAAGTATCTCTGAAAATAGTAATACTTGTGGAATAATATTTGCACAATGGCCAATCATTGGAATATAAAAAGAAAAATAATTCTCAATGAAGTATAATTTTAAATAACAACGCATTTTTTTCTCAAGAAAAAAATAATTAAATAACAACAAAATTAATTTGTTTACTGAATACTAGGCGAAGTAAATAAATATGGGGTTGAAACTGTTACAATAAAGTTATAAATTTATAAATATTAGTTCGAAGAATGAAATACATTTACTTTACGATCTCAATAACAATTTTGACGTTAATAAACCTACAAAATAAACCTGAAATTACGATGCATCTGCCAATGAACATAAACACATAAATTCAATTGAATGAAAAAATATTTCTTTGAAATTCCAACGAAAAAACGAATACCAACAAGCTGTACGATAAAACTTACTGTTGCTGGTAAGATGAAGATTAATTTTATAATTATGTAATGTACCACTATGTTTATTAAAAATCACTCTTCAACTTTTTACAATGTAGTTTATTGTATAACAACTTTTACATTCATGTTACAACAATTGCTTACTTGACTAAGTGATAGACTAATTCTAACTGTATATCTTTGTGTGTAACGCAACGAAAGATAAGAGAGGGTACGCCATATGCACTATGTTTATGTGTTTTTAAGTGGTAACGTTACAGACAAGGTTATTTCTACGCAATAAATTTAAAGTTGTGGGAATATTGAATATTGAAAGGAAAGAATAACAAATACATTAAATGAAAATGTATGTTTTCTATGTGTTCTAATTTATGATAACTATTTAGTAGATGCCGTCTGTACGATGTGTGCGTAAATAATAATACACCAAAAATTTGTGAAGAGAAATATAAGAATACAATTTATATTTATGAATAAGTATACACAAAACTTATTGATTATTGTTCTGACTCGTTTATTAGAGTTTATTACAATTATATACGTGAGTTTATTATTTTAGAATAGATTGGTACAGATATAGAAATATGCACTATAACATTTCAACTTTTGACATTGATATAAAATGATGCATTTCAATGTAGAATCTTGAAGTATTTATTCTAATAGCTAGTAGGATTCGGAGTTCGACACTTATTCTATTTTCTGTCTTTTTTCTTTGTACTTTTACAATGATTACATTTAAGAACATCTTATGTATTACATTTTAAGCAATTTTAGCTAGTAGGATTCGGAGTTCGACACTTATTCTATTTTCTGTCTTTTTTCTTTGTACTTTTACAATGATTACATTTAAGAACATCTTATGTATTACATTTTAAGCAATTTTAGCTAGTAGGATTCGGAGTTCGACACTTATTCTATTTTCTGTCTTTTTTCTTTGTACTTTTACAATGATTACATTTAAGAACATCTTAAGTATTACATTTTAAGCAATCCATACACTATTTCTATATAGTTAAAAGCTCTGAATAGAAACATTCACTTCCTTGTACCAATATTTTCAAAATTTTCAGGACAAAAATTCAAATAAGAGTAGCAAAAGTCTGTTTGCCGTAACATATTGGAATCAATAGTCTGAAATGCGTGTACGTCAAGAAGTTAGTGAAAACTTACATTATAAAAAGTTTCTTTATCTTCACAATTTTTTTTCTCACATACTTATTGACATATTGTAAATTCGAACAATTGACGATTTGATTGTAAATTTATCGTATAAAATACTCTACAGAAAAACCATTTAAGAGGGATCAGTCAAGCAGCACTGTCGTTTTGAATGGTACAATCCAAGCAAACAAACTTAATGTGTCAAATATAAACAATCACGGCACGAAAATGACGAGCTTATATTAATGTTTATATTTTAAATGAACTATATTTATTATTTTTGACTAAACTTGTAAATAAATAGGATATCTTATATTTATAGAACATTTATTTAACGTTGTTTTTGATAATGCAAAGAAAATTAACTTGAATATATACAATATACATATATAGGGCATTTGTACCAAACCATTATTTTCTTAATTTGTAGGTTTTAGTCCATATTTTTGCTTAATGTGGTTTAGATATTGCTACATTCAAAATGATTGCATTGTAATTCACATATTATTATTTATGATAAATGTTTTCTCTCTCTCTATTTTAGACATTGTGGTTATACATAGTTTCCAATATGCGCAAAGAAATAACGAAAGGGATGTAATAAAGTTTATTTAAAGCATACAAAATTTGAAAATGTTTTTCTTAAAATTACATTTAATGTTAATGTTGGCCAAAGGAAAAAATTAAACAACTAATAAACAAAAAAATACGTATATAGTTCGCATATTTTCCGCCGGTCAATCTTAACTGGTTTTACTTTAGCGAGGTACGATGTGCAAGATAGATCTAGTAAGGTGGTAGTGGAAGAGGATTTACGGACACCTCAAATAATCTAATCTAATCTATATTTAAAATGTATTTCTTATGCCTAAAATAATGTAGTCTACACTAAATTTCAGCTTGTATTTAATGAATCAGAATAATTGAAACATACATGAGTGGGTAAAACCCCACCAGTTTTGTATAATACAAAGGTATTTTTAATAATATAAAATATTATTAAAAATCTGGGGAGGGATATGTTCGGACACGTTCGCAAAAAATATTAATAGTGAACCTGTATTTGTGTTGTTCACACCAGATTTTTAATAATATTTTATACTATTAAAAATACCTTTGCATTGCATTTAATGCATTAATTAAACCAACGCAATGTTGTTGCTTTTCCAATAATTTGCAGTTTATACGTCAGCAAAGTGATCAAATAGGTTATTATGTCTACTTCTGTGTAGAGCAACGAAACAAACCTTGCTAATAAATATACGTAAAAGTAAAATGAACGCTACTGAAATCTGAGAACTAAAGGTGATAAGAGAAGGAATGAAGAATGTGGGGAACTGGATGGATAAAACATGTAAATACAATAATCCAAGAGAGTTACTTGAATTCATTGGACCATATCTGTCATACGAAAAAAAAGGTAACAGCATACGAAACCACAAAAGAATAAGAGGTAGGCGCATTATGTAGCAAGGATGTGAAAGAAGTGACAATAGATATCCTAGGAAAAAAAAGGAAATACTTGGGACAAACGAAATGCAGTGGTAGAAGAAATAGAAAAAAATAACAACTCGAATTAAAAAGTCTTCAACTTTATGGATGGAAGTTCAAACAAATAAATAAGTAAAGTAATTTTGTACTTTCTAAATTACATTAGTCACTACGGCTTTTATTATTAAGAATGTACCGCTTATAATTATATTTTTGTCACCTAGGATATTATTTGGGGAACTGGTTAGATAAAACATGTAAATACTATAATCCAAGAGAGTTTCTTGAATTCATTGGACCATATCTGTAATACGAAAAAAAAGGTAACAGCATACGAAACTGAGAAACCACAAAAGAATAAGAGATAGGCGCATTATGTAGTAAGGATGTGAAAGAAGTGACAATAGATATCCTAGGAAAAAAAAGAAAATACTTGGGACAAACGAAATGCAGTGGTAGAAGAAATAGAAAAAAATAACAACTCGAATCAAAAAGTCTTCCACTTTATGGGTGGAAGTTCAAACAAATAAATAAGTAAAGTAATGTTGTACTTTCTAAATTACATTAGTCACTACGGCTTTTATTATTAAGAATGTACCCCTTATAATTATATTTTTGTCACCTAGGATATTATTTGAGCAATAAAATAAATGTATTGATCTTCACCAAAATAATGTTGAAACGATAGAACTAATCCCAAATATATATAATCGGTCCATAATTTTTGTTACCAGAATGTGAAAACTAAACTCAAACAAACAATAAAAGCGATAAAATGTTATTGATTACACTTGAAACGCCGCTTGTTTAATGAACCAAGCTACTTAGTTCGACCAAGAGTAGGACGCTAAAGAAAATTTTATTGCAGTAATTACACTTCATAAGTACGGAAAAAATATAAGTGAAATTTTAAAGTGAATGAATTTAATTTTTTTATTAGTTGCATATTCTATATACAGGCTGTCCTTGAAATAAACAGACAACATATGATAAATCGAAAGATGTAATTATATAGAATATGAATCTAAAATATAGTGAGTCAACGGGAACTCCGAAATTAAAAACACCCTGAAAATTATATTACGTGACGCCTATGAATTCAAATTCTATATTTATTTCTATATAATTACATCTTTCCATTTTTCATACGTTGTCTTTTTATTTCAAGGACAGCCGGTATATACATTATATTTTTTATTCGTATGTTTGGTTTCTAAGCCTATTTTGCCTAAAAGTAAAAAGTACTTAAGATGAAGTAAGAAAGAAAGAATTGTTGCGGTGCCGCATAAGTACTCTCTATTTGTTCTGATTTTTAATGTTTTAAAAGTACGTATTTTGAGTAAAAAAATTAGTACATTGTATATATAAGGCATCTTTTCTTCCATTCCTCTCTATATTTTGTCAGTTGTCTAATCCCATCGATTTAAGTTTTTTCTTGGTATTCTCCTGTTATTTCTTCCCGACTTTCGGAATGCATACATACACTTTATTTCAATCTATTATCTAATATACGTCAGGCATAATCGAAGAATCTTAGATTTCCCTCTTTTATTGCCTCGTTTATAGGCTTTACCTATAGATTTTATCTTTCATTAATTGACGTAGCAGACACTTCTTGGTGACACATTTTGTAATTAACAAATTATTATAAAAAACACACTTGGCTATTTCACAATTTTTTATTAGATCTATTTCTAACATATGTTTCGGCTGTTATGCCATAGACGCGATTGTAAATATGTCCCAACCAGCACCCTAGCACTAAAAAATAGGTATAAAAGTTAAAAGGACACGTATTGTAAGTTAGTTTTAAGATACTCTTTGACAATGGCATAACAGCCGAAACATATGTTAGAAATAGATCTAATAAAAAATTGTGAAATAGCCAAGTGTGTTTTTATAATAATTTGTTAATAGATTTTATCTGTAGGTTTAATTTCTTAGCCTCGTTTACCTAATGGATGAAAATGCTTAGGATTAGGTATGGGATAAACAAATGTGGTTTGCTACATTACCGCGAAGCTGGCGCAGCAATGGCGTCTGACGATGGACAAAATTCAAAACAATAACCGTAGTTGTATCGCACAATGTATCGGAGCTTCTATTTATTAAGTATGCCCTTAGTCAGTGGAGACGGGTGTGGGTGGCTAAAATAAAAGATGGAAGGTAGCGCCACCCAGTTTTGCTTACAGAAGCTCAGTCTGAAAACTGAGAAAAGAGATTGCGCAATATTAGGCGCATGCGCATACAACTACTCAAACACGCGGTAGATATAAACTTACTATGTACAACGTACTACACCAGAAGGCTGCACAGGATACCTGTAAAGAAATTGCTAGGAAGTGCCAAAGGCAAAGAAAATACTAGGGCACAAATAATTCGTATATTCACTAACCAAAAAAATATTTGAATATTATAAAAAAAAACTGAATGAAAATATTAACAAATGCAAAAACTAATTTAATGAAAATATATTACTTCACACTGTAGAAGTACTCCGGCATCAAACTTATAAAAATGTCTATACAAAAAAAGAAAACCACAACTAAGTATCGCAAAAATAAAGTGTAACGGTACGCTCGTATATATTGAAATAAAAAAAAACACTGATGAAAATAAATGGAAAATTAATTTCAATTACAGATTAACTGATTAATCCCATCGTTTTTTTTCCTACGGTACCATAGATTCAAACTTACGAAAATTTTATAACGAAAAAGCGGTAGTAAAAATATCTTATACAAATATGCTAATGACATATCTTAAAATCAAAAATTATTATTTTACAAAAAGGCGTCTATCGAACACCTCATGTATACTTGTGAAAAACCAGTATATCTGGTGGCACAAAAAATATCCTGACTGCAGATGATATATCTATAAAGTTTACCGATAAATATATGTTTTCAAAATTTAGATTTTAGTTTCTAGTAGATGAATTAATAATTTGGCATTAACAAGACTAATTAGGTATCTTAGTATGACCAAAAATGATATATAAATTATGATAGTAAAAGATTGAATGAGTACAAAATTAATATTTAAGTGAAGCTCAAGAAATTAAATTGATTACAAAATATGATTCAATTAGATTCAATTAGTTGGCGATTTAACGTCTGGTTTTACTTAAAAATGTATATATTTAAAACAATCTTACAAGTTTCGGCAAATGATGCCTTTCTCAAAGAATTTAAAATATATTTTAAATTCATTGAGAAAAAAAAAATTTAGGAAGGAAATAAAGGCGTAACAGGTTATACATGCTTGAATAAGATTATATTGTTACAGGATGATCAGCAACAAAAGTAAATGTAAAGTAAATATATCGGGCTTGCAGTATTCTTTATAACAAGTGTTCATTTGAAAAGTCAATCTAGGTTACTTTGAAATTTTGATAGAATAAGACGCAAATATATTAGTATGTGTTTGTTGTTTCGTAAACGTAAATCCAAATGACATTTGATAATGTCAATCACAATATCAATCAAAATATCAGTTAGTGCATAAAATAATCGTGCGTCGATTCTGGTTTAAATAAATTGCTTCTCAGTTTTAAAATGGCTTTCACTTTAGAACATAAAATTTTTTTAGTACAGGCTTATTTTCGAAGTGGTAATAAAATTGTTGGTTTATGGGTTTAGTCAGTTCAAGATTGCATGGTAGAATCAAGTTGAGTTTCCACATTTTGTAATAGATTATATACAATTTAAGAATACTTTGGATAGAACTTTAAAACTTTTTTCAGAAACTGATAATCTCTTAAGAAAATCAGGCAGCGGAGCAGTTAAGAAACGTAGACCTCAAGTTGTCAATCGTGTTCAAGAAATAATGGAAAATGAATCACTAACATCTGTTCGACATTTGAGTCAACAAATAAACCTTTGTGTTGGTACAACTCACAAGTTATTAAAAAAAGATATGCAACTTTATCCATACCGTGTCACAGCAGTACAAGAATTGTTAGAAATTGATTACACACGTAGACTACAGTTTTGTAATTGGTTTGTAAATATGAAGAATAATGGAGAACTTTCGCAAAGAGTTATCTTTACTGATGAAGAATGGTTTTTTAAAACGGGATACCTAAATTCACAAAATACAAGAATTTGGAGTAGTGAAAATCCACATGTAATTAATGAAGAATCGCTACATCCAAAGAAAATTGGTGTTTGGGCAGCGATAAGCCAAAGTCGAATCATTGGACCAATATTTTTTCATGGAACGTTAAATGCTCAAAGGTACCGTACGGAAATTTTACAACCATTTGTCAATCAGTTGCATGATGATGACTTCAAAATGCGTATTTCCAACAAGACGGAGCACCTTGTCACTGTACTGCAGAATCTTTGGATTATTTAAGAGAATTTTTTAATGAGCGTGTAATTAGTCGAAATACTGAAATTGCCTGGCCTGCACGTTCATGCGATTTAACACCTTGCGACTTCCTTTTGTGGCCTTATCTAAAAAATAATATATTTCGAACACCTATATTGAAGTTGAATGATATGCTACAGAAAATCGAACAGAAATGCATGGAAATTAATAACAATCCAGTAATGTTGCAGAATATCATCAGAAATTTTGAACGGAAGATTTTAAAGTGCATTGATCTTGAAGGACAACATTTTCAACATTTCTTATAGTTTTCAATAAATACCTATTATTTGTTATTTATTTGTATGTATGAAACTGTCAAAATATACGACTTCGTAGGTTAAGTAGTAAATTTTAATTTACGACATACTTCAAAATGTTCTCAGTAAATCACATTCTACTAGATTGACTTTTCAAATGAACACTTGTTATGTGAATAACACTTTCATGAATACCATAAAGGGCAGATAATAAACATGAAGTATTTTGCGAAATGAAATACGCTGTTTAAAAAATTAGAGTATCTTCCTTACAGCCCAGTTTCTGTATAATTTGGAAAGAAGTTTCGAGAAATGCATTTCCAGAACGCCAACAAAATGCGGCCCTTGTTGAAAATTAAATCGTCATTAAGTTTATATAAATATAGAAATATTAGTTGCTGTAATAAATATGTGCAAATCAGGTATGATAAAAATAATAAATACGTATTACATCGCTATTCTTTAATAGGTAAGCCAAAATTGATGTTGCTTGACCGTATTTACAGTAAATTTGTTTTTGTTGAGCAATGACTGAATAACAACTTTTATTATATTTCAGTTCAGCATATTACTATCTAGCGAATTTGCTCAAAATCAATTGTACATGAAATAAAACGCTCGAGTTACGTTAACTTTACGAGATCTTAAAAACAAATTAGCCGTTACAGACAAACGGACGGTAACATTAAATGAAACCAGTTCCAGTTAAGTCTAGTGTAATAATTTAGGAAAACATATCAATTCTATGCTCAATTATGCAATTAACCAATTATCTCGAAGTTTCTGTTTAACTTCGATTTATTAATGTGTTTTTTACTAACATATAAACTTAGTGGAAGAGTCACTAGTTCATTGGCTATAGTTTTCTACAATTATATTTTTCTCGGCTTAGATTTCATTTCTCTCCCCCATTTTTTAATTTTTAAAACTGCCCTTCACTGAAAAATATAACGTAATGATAAGCAAGTATTAACCACTAAAGTTTATAATTTGTCGAGCATCTTTTGTATATAATCATATTTTTTTATATCAAGATGGTGTTCAGCTAGATACTCAATACAAAACAGATTCTTAATAGAAATACACAAACATGCTTGTCTCATGTCTGTTTCATTTCCTACTAAAATAAAATAATCTCAGTTGGATTTTCTTACGTCGAACACAATGGAGTAGTTTCAAATTCAGAAATGGTAGCGCCTCTTCTCTGTTTTGAGCGCCCTAAACTTTTGTTGTCACGAATCTGAATTTCTAATTAAGTTTAATGGAGACCTCGCCTTGGAGTAACATCTATTAATCACGGATAATATACTAATGTAAGAGGGTAACTTCCCTATTAGATCGAATTGATAGAGTTTGAAACCCAGAATCCTTTTTTTATCTATCGGATTGAACAAGAAAATTAGAATTACTGATACAATATGTAAATGGATATATATATATATATATATATATATATATATATATATATATGTATATATATATATATATATATATATATATATAACAATTGACAAATTATTGGAGTTTTTCAACTTTTATATGAAATATTTACAAATATCAAATTAGAATGTATGTAATTGCAGAGTAAGTGGGGATGTAAACATTGCTGTCTACAAATTACAAAGCAAATCATACGAAATTTGTAGACAGCAATGTTTACATCTCCACTTACTCTGCAATTACATACATTCTAATTTGATATTTGTAAATATTTCATATAAAAGCCGAAAAACTCCAATAATTTGTCAATTGTTATATTTAATAAAGGGCTAAGAAATTATCTAAACACACACACACATATATATATATATATACATGTATATATATATATATATATATATATACATATATATATATATATATATATATATATATATATATATACATATAAATATATACATATATTATTACAAACCGCGGCTTTGCAGGTTATTCAGTGGGATATGGTTGCCGTGCTAATAATAATGAAATTATTCTAAGATAATAAAATAATTACTGGTGCTGGTGAAGTATCATCAAAGATCCAGGACATGCGTGATATTGGTTAAAAAATAAATATACTACAACTTACTTACTAAATAAAACACAGGAGCGTTGTCCTTAAAGTTTGCATTTATATTTACATAAGGAGAAATTGAAATTTGTATATTTAATTGTAATTGAACAAAAGTAATATATACACGAGGATCGGTAAATAAGTAATTGAAAATTAACACAAAATACACTGAAAACGAATGTTAAATTGGGCAGTAAATGAAATGTTAATTAATTACGATTAATATAAAATAATCTCTGTATCGAACAATACAGAGTTACCTTTGATTTGCGAAGTCGGTCACGTGGTCTGCGAAGATATACTTGGTCAAGTATATGTAGAGCGATGTTTGGCCGGAGGAATAAGAAATTAATTAGTTAAACTAATATGAATTATGTTAAAAGACTAATTTATATAGAACAATACAGATTACCTTAGAAGCGAAAGACGCCAGGCAGCGTGGTGAGTGGCATCGTGTACCTGAACAGCACAACGAGTAAGATGTTTAACTTACGAAGGTTCTAAAGAGCAACAAACTGATAGTTTGTGTTGATAGAATACTGGTTTTAGAAAAAGGTCTGTTTTATGACCTAAGTCGAAGAGGGGTCGATATCTTGAATAATAATTAATAAGAAGCGCGACCTGAAGAGGTGCTCTATCGATGGCATAAATATTATTAAAATATCCCTTGTGAAATAAATTTCCAAATGATATGAAACACAACATATAAAAGAATATGTATGTAATTAAATTAAAAGAATTTAATGAAATGTATCTAGAAATTCCACAATAGGGTTGTTGACGGTTCAGGTAGAAAACCAAGGGTTTCTCGGTCAGGGATATAACAAAAGAAATGCTTTCTCTCTGCACACGAATATGTACAGGAAAAATGTCTTAAGTTAAATATTTTAACTCGCAATATTTAAAGAAGTAATATATTATTTAAAAATAAATTAAAATATTCTTATATGCGATTCTTATATGGTAAATTCAATTTGTTGACGATTTAAGGTCTGGTTTTACTTATACATTTTGAAGTAAAACCAGACCTTAAATCGCCAAAAAATTGAATTTACCATATATATATATATATATATATATATATATATATATATATATATAGGAAATATGACGTAAGGATGGTCATGCTTGCGGCTAGGTAAACACATGTGGACAATGCGGCATCAATTCCATACTAGCTGTCGAGTGAAGTGCATGTGTCGTTGAATCACATTTTGCCATAACTTATTTATTGTTTGCAGTTATCTAGTATTTTCGTTTGTTAATATTCACTAGTACGACTTTTAAATAAGTTAATAAATCTGTCTATACCACGTACTTGACCTAGTTAAACTTTGTAAGATAGACAATGTGCATTTTCACATAAAGAGTTTCTTATTAAATAAAAATATATATAAATATAGTTTCTCAAGTATTTTAAAATAATTCTGGTTCTTATGAATACGTAAAATACGCCATTTTACATCTTTTAAACTCAAACTTTCCCCTATTATTAGGGACCGAGCACGAGAGGCCGACGACTCATCGCCCACGGGCGTACTATTGAAAATTTGTATTTTTAAAGTCATTAATTTTATTTATATAATTGGAAAACAGAGGGATGGCGATATATAATATACGAAATACATTTTTATTTGTTCATTTTGTAGTTCAAGTTGAGTAAAGGAGTATTAATATTAACTAGCAATACTTTCTCAAGGTTCTCTTCTGTAAAATGTGTTCTCTTTGAATGAAATACATATTCGTAGATAGGTGAATAATAGGTGAATACTGGAAATATTCTTTTATTTCAGCGTATTTAGCAGTTAGATTTTAAGGCATTGTCCCCGTACATAATTGCCACAATGTTATTAAATCTGTATTTCTATTAAAAACTGCGTCTAACTCTTGCCGGAGGCCACATTCAAAGTCGCTTAGAATATTTTTCAAATTATTAATAGCCACATCCAATGTGGTTAAACCATCATTTAACTTGAGATTTTGAGTTTCAAAACAAGTGATTAGTTTTGGCAAATTTCCAAAGTGTTCCTGAAAAAAGTACAACTGATTTTTCGAACTTGGAATTTGTATTAGTTCCTTGCACTCAGAAATACTTTGAGCATCGTCATTTAAACATGTAACGAAATTCTCGGCATAAAAACTAGTTGCTTCCAACCATGTTCCTCATTTAGTTGTTACTGGAGAGGGAGGTAGTGACAAAGATGGAAGTTTTTCCCTGTAAAGAGCTACTCTAAATGGTGCTTTTCTGAAAACTCTTTTAAAAGCGGATACAAGTCTATCAACTTCCGGAAAGATGTTTCTGATATATTCACAGATGCTGTGGAAAGCATGTGCTGTACAAGTAATATGCAGCATATTAGGATATGTGTCCTTGAATAGGCTGCCTGTTTTTAACATATATGCAGCACTGTCACTGACAAATAAAAGTATTTTTTCTTTGTACCTGTCGTCCGAATGAAGCATTTGGTGCATATTCTCGTGAATGGATTTAACTCCTGTTTCCGCATCAACTGTATTTATATATATATATATATATATATATGTTGTAACTGGATTCCGGGTTTTCTTCCGCGTTTCCATTGTTTGGTCTTTGTAAAGACCGGTGCTGGTTTCTGGACGACGTTTCGGCAAAATCACATTTGCCATCTTCAGGTCTGCGATAACTGTCTGCTTCTGCTTCTGGTTACTCGTAAACTCGTCGAGTTTACGAGTCTAATTTCTGTGTATGTGTTGTAATGCTAAGTGACGTTTTATGTGCGATTTCTTGGAATTTTTTAACTATATTTTACAGACTTTGCAATAAATTTCGGAATCACTGGCAATGGATGTACAATCAGTTTGACCCTTAATCCAACTCACCATTGTTTCACGATGCCACTCTCGACGTTGTTTCATATAATATCTGATCTAGATCTAAATTAATGAAAATTAAAAATGTATGCGTTAGTTATTGAAACTTAACGAAATTCACTGGACACCTACGTCAAAATAATTAGGAGAAGTGGATTCAATGCAACGATATTAAACAGGATTTATTACAAAAATTCTAAGTATGTAATTAACAGTTAAAACAATGAAAAAAAGAAACTAAGTCACCGTACTTAATTACTAAATTATAAAAACTCAGATGTGCGATGAACCGAATGAATAGTGCTATTCAATAACTGCGTGTTACACTTAGCAATGTTATAGACTATTTATATGGCCCATCGTAATTTCGGCCTGATGCGTCCGGTCTCTATTTATTATTATACACAATAGCAATAGATAATCAGTCATCGCACCAAACCACCTTGTACCCTAAGAATCTCGTTTTCATAAAAATAAGATATAAGCCTTTATGCATAGTATAATTTCACTTTATTTTGATTAAATGATATTTATTCAGCATGCAAAAAGCTCGTCATATCAATATATTCATGAAGGCATACACAACCATGCGTTACATAAAATCTTTCAAGAAGAATTTATTATTAAAAACTTGCTTCGTGTTCGATTATACACCAACTAACGAAACAACAAAAGCTGAATATTTTAACTGTAACACACTTTGCAACTACTTAATGAGAGCGGTGACAAGTTTGTTTCAAAATTACATAAAATAGAATAATCTCGGTTGGGTTTTCTTACATGTTACGTAGAATACAATGGGGTAGTTTCATTATTCAGAAATATCGTAGTAGCCCCTCATTTTGTACATCGGAAAAGTAGAATATGAGCATTTAAAAATGACTTAATGCTAATCACTGTGGAAAATAAACTATCATTGTAGTGCTCGTATATTTAGCAATTTCATAGGCAGGAGCTACAACGACGCCTGTTCTTAAAAATGGAATCGAAAAACCCGAAATAAAGTGATACTGTGTCCTACTACGCCCATTTTATCTTGCCACTTATATGTGGCAATATAAAATGAAATGATAGATGAAAACTGTTAACTTTATTTATATAAAGTTAACAGTTTTCATCAAGTCTGTACTTTTGAAGGTTTTCCAGTAGATAGCGTTAGGCCGTTGGTTCTGTTCTTGTTTTGCCGACAAGGTCCACATTATCTGGCTTAACTGCCATTGTAGAGTATCCAACTACAGCAAATTATTTAAACCAACTAGGCATTTTCCGATGGTTGGTTGTGCTTTCCCTTCAAATGATGAATGTGTGCATTATTTTTAATATAAGCCAACTCTAATATCATAAAAATCATAACGAGTTAGTTAAAACACCTAACATGTCTAACTGCTGTTCGTGTATTTACAATACATATACACAGTAACGCGCCAAGTATCTTCGGCGCCGTCGTGCGAAATACTGATAGGCGCCTTTACCCTATATGTATTGAGCCAAAATTACCAGCCACTCTCCCACAGTTCAACATTGAAATTTATGACGAACTCTTTAGACTTGTTAGTACTGGTAGGTATTTTTTATTTGAGGCAAACAATAGGTTCACATACAAAAAAATATTATTAAAGTTTTTATTGCACACTGAAACAACAGTAACAAAATAAAAAACAGTATTCCAAATTATTAATAAACAAAAGGTCAAATAAAATATTTTTAGAGTGCCCGTGTTTTTAAATAGATAAACGTGAAGGAAAACAACGGAAATGTCTTATAGAAATTGGACTTTTCTAGCTTTACTTTTGGCAAATTCATTACAGTCTTTTTCTTTTGGTTTTCCCCTTTTGTCAATTGTGTTTCACAATTTGTCAAATGACTTTCCCAATTCCTGTCATATTGACATATATGTCAAATTAAATTCTTTTTTTGTCAAATCTCTTTCACTTTATATCAATTATTTATCATATGTTTTGCTTAATAACTACTTACCAAGCTGTGCATCATTTTCATTTAGTTATTGACGTACCCTTGAAAATAAAGTATACATTTGAAATTTTAAGTTATCTAATTTATTCTTGTGTACTGTACATAGAAATTGATACATACATGTATTCAAAACATTTTCAAATATCACAAATATGCACAGTACAAACTATCGAAATATATAAATGAAGACCAATTAATTTAATATTTCATTTTGTTCTAAACAATCACCCAGATATGTTTCCATATGCTGAACATAATGAAGACAATTATCTGCAGGTATTTGTTCAGAAGCATTGTGTATTGCTGCATATAATTCATCCTCATTTGTCGGCTGAGTTCTCTTTATTATGTGTTTCCATTGATTAAATAATTCCTCTATCGGATTTAAAAATGGACTGTAAGCAGGTAAAAAAACTTCAAAATGCTCATGACTTCTAATGAGATTGACAACTTCTTCATTTGTATGAAATCTAACATTATCCATAACAAAAAAGGCGCCTTGTATGTTATCATTATGTAAATGATTAATTAGAGTTGTAATAAATTCACAGAAATGAACTGTATTTAATGGTCTATCTTGGATTTGGAACAAATATAGTGAATTTACATTCATTGCTGCAGCCACAGAATAATTACGCCCTCTTAGTTGAGCTTTTATTTTCGTTGCTCGAGTATTTTTAACTGATCTTCCATATGAAGTTCGAGAATTAACTTGAATTCCATATTCATCAATGAAAAAAATCTTTTCCCTATCGAACATGATTCTATTGTACCGGATAGCATATTCAAAGCGAGTCTGTATGATTTGTGGTGTATTTCTTCTGTCGGGAACGAAAGAGATTCTCTTCAACGAATAATGGAAAGTTTTTAGTGCTCTGTTTATCGTCGATAGCGATATTTGATGAAGTAGCCACTGCGTCAAACATCTTTCTTTTAACTGACGAAGTGATAAACTGCAATCTTCATCAATCCAACTGCAAATTTCATTAATCTGTAACACAGATAATTCTTTTGGTCGGTGACCAGCACTTCTTTTATGAATATTAGCGGTTCTCCGGTATGTAGAATAAATCTTTCTTACAGTATTGGGTAAAATTCCAAATTGCTCTCCAATATTATTTGCCGTGAGCCCATTGTTCATAGAACGAATTATTAAAGCTCTTAAATCATTACTTATTTTACTATTAATTCGACGATTCTCCATAATAGATGAATATAAAATGATTAACACACTTTGTGAAAGTCAATTGACATATAGTGAAACACATTTGACAAATAAGGAAATTATTTGACACATCGCCGCCATATTATAATAAATGGGAAAGTCATTTGACAAATTGTGAAACACAATTGACAAAAGGGGAAAACCAAAAGAAAAAGACTGTAATAAGATTTTCAATATTCAGCTGCTTTAAAAAGTCAGTCAATTTTTAAAATTTAACTTATCACAAGTGGCCGTAGGCGCCTTTAAGCCCTTGGCGCCGTTGTGCGCTGCACGACCTTGCCCATATGGACGGCGCGTCACTGCATATACAGAACATTAACCCGTGCAGAAAAGCAATTCTTGGATAGGCTAACCTATTTATTATATTTTCGATATTATAGATTATTTAATTAACTTAAACTAAACATAAATTAAATTATTAAGAAATACATTCGTCTACAGTTTCTTTAAAAAAATTGTGTATTAGGATTACATCTTCAAACTAAAGCCGCAATTTTTTTAAAACAATACAGAGTTCTCTATTTATTGCTATGTATAGTATCAAGAGTATTTACTATCAGAATAATGGGAACAGTACTTAATTGCAAGAACGTAACATTGGGTGACATAAAATTTAATCAAAATGCCAATAGATAAAGTTTGATCACTCTAAAATGCTGTAAAACTTTAAGGAGGAACCAAGTCCGTCCGATTGTTCCCAAGTTATAAACGAAAACGATTAAATATCATTAAAAACCAACTGATTAATGGCGAAAAATTGTATCGAACTTTATGTAATTTCTAGGGAAACTTGGAAATGACCAAATTACGAGGATGGTTCGATAATTTCTTAGAAAAAGAAAGAAAAACAAATATTGGAAAATTTTTGTTTTATTTTTCAACATAGTCTCTTTTTAGCTGTATACGATTTTCCCAGCGTTTCTCCAACTTTTTTAAGCAGTCCAAAAAGTAAGATTTCGGAAGGTCCTCAAAATAGACATCTATTTGGGCGATGACCTTGTTCGACATGAATCGTTCTCCGCCGAGTAATTTCTTCAAATTTTGGGGCCAAATCTGGCGAATACGGTGGATGCTTTAATAATTTGAACTTTAATTCGTTTATTTTCACCATCTAAACTGCGCAAGTGTGTACCCGGGCATTATCTTGGTGGAAGATAATTTTTTTTTTGCTAAATAAGGACTTTTCGTATTAATTTCTTCGCTCAACCGGTACAATAATGTTGCATAAAACTCTCCATTTATCGTTTGTACATATTTCAAGTATCGATGCAGATGATTCCGCGTGCATCCCAAAACACCTCATCTTATTTGCGGATTTCACCGTCTTTGCCCTCTTCGGTGTCGGATCGCTTTTCAAAACCTACTGTTTTGACTGTTGCTTTGTTTCTGGAGTATAGTAGTGTATCCATGTTTCATCCAGTTATATAGCGACATAGAAACTCATCAGGATTGCGACGGAAAAATGCCAAACCAGCCTCCGATTCGATCTCCACGATTGCGTTTATTCCCCACTGAGAGCAAGCGCAGCTCCCATCTTGCCGAGATTTTTTCAAACTCAATTTTTCGTGTAAAATTAAAAACACTCTACCTTGTGATATGTCTCTGGCTTCAATTATTTCGCGCACTTTGATTCGTTGATCACTCGCAACTAAATCGTGAATTTTGTCACTTTCCACTGGACGTATCGAACGATGTACATCTTTTGTGGATGTACGGCCACGTTTAAAGTTATTTGTCCAATTGTAATTAGTCGCAAACCCAGGAGCAGATGTACCATGAACTTCATCCAAATCGACTTTCTCTCTTTCGGTGTTAAACCTTTTAAATAAAAGTGTTTATTCACCGCACGAAACTCATGTTTTTCCATTTTCTAAATGAACCAAAGTTTGTTGCTTCAATAAAATATAAAAATGAACCCACACTATGGATTTAGCTGAAACTTTGGCAGCAATGTAATGACAAATGACGTTTACTAAATGCAAATTTTTGTAACATTATTAACGCCATCTCTTGGATTTTCTACGAAGTTATTAAACCGCCCTCGTACTAAATTATAATAAAACGATTTCAAATGCAAGAAGGTATATTCATTCAAAGTATGACACATTATTATTTAATAAACGATACTGAAGATAAATACTAATTACCAAAAATATTGCAAACATGATTAAAGAAACAGTAATATATAATTAGTGAAATTAAAAGCATACAAATAGAACAATTAAATAAATGTAAAGAACAATTAAACAGCTGTAACAGAAAAGGTTTTGCTTAGATAAGAATCATTTGGATAGGGAAGCTTTTGGCTATTCGTTTTTAGAACAGATCGTTTCACGTTCACGATGAAGTGTATATTCTTATGAGGATACGTACACCTTCTTTTCTCTTTAAACAATTGCAATATAGCTTACCTCTCTTACTTTCTAACCGTTATCAAATCTATCCATATTTTTATTAGTGATTTTTCATTTGTTAATATAAACAATAATTTTCTTTATTATAATTACGTGTTCAATTTTTGTAGGTTATAAACAAGAGTGAAAAACAGTAAGCACATTATACGAGTGACTATAAATGATTGAAGTAAATATTTAATTTGGCAATTCTGAGAGACTGGCTTGCCTGATCATTCGCTTTAGATTTATCCTTTTTGGTTACAATATTTTGAACAAATATGGATGACATATTGTTAAAAAATTACTTGTTTGACTATTACTTTGTCAAATTTTAAACAAATTTAAACGTAAGAATAAGAATACATTCCATTTAGTTAAATTTGGTAAAATATTAATGATAATTTGGAACTAAAATTTTGACAGTTTTCACCTGTAATGTTATTTGGTGCGAAATGATGATTCTATAGTCCCCTAGTTCCAAAATAGCCTTCAACAAAAAAACTTTTGAGTTGCTATATCATAACATGATAATAAATAAATATTCTACTTGAAAATAGAAATTTTAATGAATTATATTTAAGATAACAACCATAAACATCGAAATTCTACTTCAAAAATTCTATTAATCTTTTTCAATATCACCAACTTTACATTAAAATAATACGCTTCTTCTAAATAAGATAATAATTGAATACACAGTATGTTTTTTGTCTTCTCATTTTGCAGTTTATAGGTAACACCTAGCGGTAAACACCTAAAAGATGTTTCAGTAATGACAATCAGTTCACTTTGAGTAGTAACTTATAAATATACTGAAATTTCTTGCTTGCTGAAACTTGCTTTAAACTTGGTAAAATGGAGGCGGAAACGATATCACTTCCAATATGACTGTTTATCACCTCAGAAAATGCTTGAATTATATGAAAAATTCTAAGTAAGTCGAAAGCTATTTGAAGATAATGCAAGATCGGGGCAACCCTATCTTGAATATTATGCGAAATTTTATAATTTCCGGGCATATTATTTGCAGTTTGGTGAGAAGCGTAATATTACTTAAGCAGTAGCTCGATCGAAGATAGACTGAATGGTGTAGCTACACAACAATGCATCTCCTCATGTCTCCAGAAATGGGATGCAGCTTTTGACTCGAAAACAAATTCTGATACTCCAATGTCCTCCACATCCACTGGACTTAATGACTAAATGATTTGCAGTTTCTATAACTCAAATTGCATCTAAAGGTGGACCCTATAACAATATTCAAATCAATGTAACGAAAAGACATTTTAAATAGTTTTCCTGCATTAAATAAGCATTATAATAGTTATATTATTCCAGGATACATCAAATAATTTTTAATATTTCTTTTAATCGCGCGTACCATCGTTACACGACGAGGCATAGAGTCAATAAGTCGTTGTATGGTAGCGGGAGGGATGTTCAACCATGCTGCTTCATCTCGCTTCCATAGTTCCTCACCGTTATCCGGGGGAGCCGGATAAGGCTGAAGTCTCCGACCGATCATATACCAGATATGTTCGATCGGATTGAAATCCCGAGAACGTGCCGGCAATAGAAGCATCCGTATATGGTTCTCTTCCACAAAGGTCTGGGCAACACCTGCAATGTGCGCTCGGGCATTGTCGTGTATGTATAGAAGACGTGAGCGCCGTCGAACGTAGGGAAGCACAGCGGGCCGTAGCACCTCATCTACGTAGCGGCGAGCCGTCATCGTATGCTGCATACAGAGCAGACGTGTACGTCTACCATGTCTAATAGCACCCCATACCATAATGCCCTGCTGGCGGTGGATAGAGCGTGGTTGGATGCACTCCTCGAGGTGACGCTCACCACGTCTCCGATGAACCAAAATTCGCGCGTCACCGGCGCTCAATTCTAATCTTGATTCGTCGAAAAACAAAATGTGCCTCCACTCGACAACCCGCTAATGTCTAGCCTTCACCTATTGGCGCCGTGTAGGGTGGTGCTCGCGAGTCAGTTGAATCCGCTGCAGCGCACAGCGCACTCGCAGTCCACTTATTACCAAACGCCTCCATATAGTTCGCGTAGTGAGTACGCCTTCCCTTCCTGTTAGCCAAACGGCTCCAAGTTGCCTTGAGGAAGACGTACGCGATGCTAAAGCGTTGTGCACAAGGTCGGGATTCTCGCGTGCTGTGCTCGCGCGGCGTAGTCCCGCTCGCGGCTGAAGACGCGTGCGTCCTTGCTCCATACATTCTCGCAATGCCCGCTGCACTGCCGATAATGACCGCACAAAGTACGACTACAACTACCCGCTTCCACCACACTAACAATAACCGGTTTCGCCCTCCCGCATCGGTCTCCATGGAGACAACATATTGCAGCTCTCAAAGGCACTCAGTAAAAAATGCAGTGATAGAAAAAGTCAAAACTCGCTGCGCAAACTCGTCTAGAGGAAACCTATTTATCCTGACACGTTCAGATTATACAGGGTGTGCTCGTCACTTTTTTCCATCAGTGTATTTATATTCCTTTTTTTTTATTTAAATTTGTGGTGGTACTGAGAAATACTGATGTAGGTGTAACAGGACAAAATAATTTACATAAAGTGTTCGAAATGCCCATCATGAGCTATAATGAAAGCACCAATTCGGTGAAGAAAGTTATTGTGTATGCGGGTAAAATTTGGCATGTCCTCGCGAATGTGTTGAACTGCAAGAAAGATGCTCTTTCGCATAACTGCGGCATTTTCAATGTCCAGGCGACGATCATACACCAATTTGATACATCATAGTTTGGGACATATTTACTTCCCGTGCTGGTGTTGTCGTACTTTGAGGGCCACGACCTTTGACACGTGAAATTACTGATCCTATATCCCGAAGTCGACACACAGCTTTCGCAATTGCCTCAGCGAAGCCTTAGCAATTTTTTTTGCCGCAAGACTATGTTGTCTTGTTTCGCCATATATCATCGGTATATTTGATATTCGTGTAGGATGCCATTGCGAACGCACCGAGCCACATTTGAACTACTGTTTGAAAGTGGGCACTCTCAGGGCACATTTTTTGGGGTTTACGTTCGAATCACTGAGTTCTGCGTTCACGCCATCTCTGGGCTGTCTGACCTAGATAATAATTGTTGTATACTCGGCACAAAAAGTTTTTGTCATATCTAAAATATAACTAGACATGAATTTTAATTTATATCTTCCTTCTTTCTAATATAAAATCGTTTAGGAATTTCTAATGTAAGTACATTTGCATATTTTATTGTGTATGGCTAATCTGTTATAAATTTATTAAGTCTGATGAAGAAACAAATATAGTTTCAAATGCTATCAGCAATAAATCATTTTATTTGATATATTGACCCAAATTGAGTTTTTATTAAGAGTAAAATTATATATATGGTAGATTCAATTGGTTGGCTATTTAAGGTGTGGTTTTAGTTCGAAATGTATATATTTAAAACAATCTTACATGTTTCGGCATATGATGCCACGGGAAATTATTCAAAATCGGCCATCACAAATTGGTTTTAAATTTGTGATGGCCGATTTTGAATAATTTCGCGTTCAGGTTAAGCAAAATACTTCACTTTTAATAAGTAAGCGTATTGTTATTTTGGTCTAAGAATTAGAAATCAAAACAAGTCATGGGCTCTTCGTACCTGCGATGAAATCTTTCCCCATACTCATCATTATCATTATTTAGATTTGGGGGAAAAAGTTCAGATGGGAATATACATATAAAACTTATTTTAAGGTTCATCTTACAGCCTAATACGTATATGATAAATTCTAACAAGTTTATTCACAACTTCTTTATGATTTTCATACCAGCGCATCGTGTACAGCAAAATTTCCACCATTGAAAAACATATCAGTTCGGGAACTTTCATACAAACATGAATTTAATAATTTATTATATTTTTGAAACTTTGAGCATATGGAAAGTACTCTCTGTAAATTTGTTTTTATTTTGAGCGAAAAATTATTTCATAGTTATACTCCATTAGAACAAACAAAATAAATATTTAAATTTTTTAAATTTAATAATTTTTATTGACAATGAAGAAGTATAATTCCTTTACTCTAGACAAACGTTGTCTCATCTGCTTATTTATTTATTATATTGTACATATATAGACTTGATTGTATATAAATTATAGATGAATTTAATTTGAGGGACATTTTGCTTTCATAGCATTTTTAATCTGAAGGGAATTCACCCTAGGACTTAAAATTTTTATTCTAATTATCAATCATGGCACTATACTTTTGTTGTAACATCATTACCCAATTAATATTTACCGAATTGGAGCAACAATGTTTTTTGAATTGGTTTGTATTTCTCTTTAAATCTGTTTGTGTATGCAAAATAAATATGCCTCGTATATGTATACAAGTATGCGTAAAAAAATGTACCATGTGACATACACAAATGAACTCCCAATACTTATAACTAGACTGGACCAATCCGGAGCGATATTGGTAAATATTTCATATAAAAGCCGAAAAACTCCAATAATTTATCAATTAATATATATATATATGTAGTAAACCTAATCAGTAGGCGATTAAAGGTCTGTATATTACTTCAAAATATATGTATTTAAAAAACTCTACATGTTTCGGCTGTATACGCCTTTTTCAAGAGAATACAAAATATGAATGACAGGATATAAATGTCAAGTAATTAAGTTGCTATGGTTTAAATTATTCAAAGATACATTCTAGTAATAATAATAAATCATGCCTTAGTATTCCAAAAAATAGATAACAAGGTGTGAAAATATGTGTTGTTCGCTGCTAGCAATTTGTGTCTCCTTCTGGGTATGAACTTGTGTGTTGGTTGCTGCTGGCAGCTTGCGTCTCTCTATGGGTGTGTGGTTTTGTGTGAGAGCGTAAGTGTAGGGTTCTGTATGTCGGTGCGTTCGTGCGTGTGTTTAGTGATCGGTCGCATGAGAGACGCAAGCTGCCAGCAGCAACCAACACACAAGTTCATACCCAGAAGGAGACACAAATTGCTAGCAGCGAACAACACATATTTTCACACCTTGTTATCTATTTTTTGGAATACTAAGGCATGATTTATTATTATTACTAGAATGTATCTTTGAATAATTTAAACCATAGCAACTTAATTACTTGACATTTATATCCTGTCATTCATATTTTGTATTCTCTTGAAAAAGGCGTATACAGCCGAAACATGTAGAGTTTTTTAAATACATATATTTTGAAGTAATATACAGACCTTTAATCGCCTACTGATTAGGTTTATCATATCATACCAAGGTCACGAAGTTATTATATTTATATATATATATATATATATATATATATATATATATATATATATAAATTGATAAATTATTGGAGTTTTTCGGCTTTTATATGAAATATTTACCAATATCGCTCCGGATTGGTCCACTCTGCTTATGACTATTCAATAAATTTTGGCAAACATTTTCAAGATTCAAATCAATCTGATACTCAAGACAAAAATTAAATTAACGTGACGATGTGCTAGATATCTATCTAGATTACCTATTATATAGTAAATTTGTCAGTCTCTTGCCAATAAGGTCCCATACATATTCAACAGGGGAAAAATTAGGAGAGATATTGATTTGAGCATACTTAAAGCGACGGGGTTATGTTGCATCTAATAAAAGCTAGACTAGCTGGAAATAGCTCCTCATACTGCAACGACGCAATGAACAGTGTACATTGTTGACAATGTCGCTACCTTTTCTCGACCATAATTCCATTCCTTAACAAGAGAGAGATTCTCCGCTAGAAACTATTGTGTTCCATTCCTCGTTTTGCTGAAATCGTTCTCTGCATGAGAAAAGATCAAAACTTGTCCGACTATAAACGGAAACCAATTCAATGGATCTTCTATTTTCTGCAAATCATTAATTTGCAATCACTCTGGTATTACTCAGCAACCGAATGAAATTTTCTTTTTATGCTTAAATGCTGTGAGCCAGAGTCATCAAGGAGAAGAAGCTGTAAATTTTTAAATTTGCTAATTTAAATTTGATCCGACTTCGTTATTGTAGCCGTCTTGTTCACTGGAGCTTTTTCATAGAGTTGCTACCGCTGAAGGTGATTGGGCCGCTAGTTTTCATAATAGCTAAAAAAATTACGAGTTTGACAGCGGTAATTCTGGCGCCGATAATACTATTCTAGAAAGCAATAATTTTTGTTGATAGATGTACAGTTTATCTACTTGCTTAATAGCTAACGAATTTTACACTCTGAACATATCCATATCAAAATAACTGCAACGACAATATTCTAGTCGAATATGTCTGCTTCATCTCTGTGCGGGTGTGTATAAATGATGTCTATCTCTTAATATCTGTGAATTTGCGTTCTAAGTGCGAAAATCATTAGATGATTTTCGCACTTATATAGAAAATATTCCATAACTTCGGCTTTCTAGATTGTAGGAAACTATAGGAATTATTTCCTTTAATTCAACGAAACTGTGATCCTTTGTCAAAATTACCCGAGTGCTTCTCAGTTCTTATTTGACGATTTCCTAATATGAGGTGTATAGGAGCAACACCTGTTCTAGAGCTAGAATATTTTTAAAATACTAGAGTAAAATGTAATCAAATTTACATTGGTAAGATGTTTGTCACATATATCTACGCAAGTTTATAGAAGTGAATTAAACATTTGCATGTTCTCAAAAAATGTATTTAATTTACAGATTTACATCACATAACTTAACTTAAGAAAATATTTAAATAATACTACATTTTATTAAACGAAAACCTTTATTAAAGAACTGATTATAATGTTTTGGCAATATATTTTATCTTCGCTTTTCGTTGACCGAGCTTTGTTAGTCTATTAAAAAAATTCCAAAGAATTTTTTGCTGTCAAAGCAGAAAACATTTTTTTATTTGCTTCAATGCAAAAAAATCTCATTTTAATTTTTGCGGCTGATTAAAGGAAAAGCTACGTCCATAGAACGCGTAAAATATAATGAAAACGGCGAACAGGAAGAGAAAGAATTAAAAAGTCATTATGCAAATGACCGTAAAAATTTTTATCACTGAAAATATGAATGGTGGAAATGTGGGGATGGAAAAAAGAAAGTTCATGAAATAAAGCAGTGGATAATCTTAGTAAGGGCTCTTTCTCTTGTACTCATAGTGCATCCTTGATCCAGCTTCTTTTGTTTGCCATCGGCTTGTGTTAAGAGCGAATGTTCGTAGGAAAAAATATTTTGGTTTTGTATAATATGAACTCAAATCACGAACTTCAAATAAAGTACAACGTATGTTTACGCCAACGTTAATATTAATTTATGTTTTCTTTTATTTCACATATAACTTCTATTTTACAGAAATTAGCTTTCGATGAAGTAGCATTCATTATACATTTTCTTCAGCGAAACTGTGGATACAGTCTTAAATATAAAGATATTTTTATGAATTTCGTTTGTTCCAACAATCTGGCATTAAAATATAATTTGTTTATTAAGTACAAGCGTCCGGAAAATAGTAGCCGTTTGTGCCGTATGGCAGCGTTGGCGTTTCGAATCACCGCAATTCAAGGTCTACCGTACTTTGTTTCAATAAAAAAGACAAATTTCTACATAAACCACAATGGCAGTTCATTTTTATTGGATGAAGGCTGGACAAAAACAGATCATACAAATTTCATTGTTCTGTCAAATATTCAAATAAGTGTTTATTTATTGAGTCTGACATTTACATTTATATTACTTTATCATTTTTAAACTGATTTTATTAGGAAATATTTTATTACCATGAAGAGATGAATTCTTTAATATTTGGCAAAATGTCTTCTCATATATTGGATTATTTACCAGAGAACACTGCTACAATTTTGGATATCTCCATATCACAGTCGAACAACTGGAAAACTGGAAAACTGGCCCAGAAGTTAAGAATAGAGTATGATCAGGATTTGGTTAGAGCGGAACTATTAAACTTGATGAAAATTAACGAAAGTAAATTTAATTTAGATGATAAAATAGTAAAATTAAAAAATAGTATTTTTTAATTAATAGAAATTAGGCAACTAATTTACATGATGCCACAGATAATATAACTGTGGCAGAAGTGTAATTAAGAAAGAAACTGGTACGAATGGTTTTGATGGAATAAGTGATGACATGATGGAACCATTTATAATTCCACTTAGAAAAGACAGTGATACCGAAGATTCAGATATCTCAAAATCCTCAGAATTAATTAAAGTATAATTGTATTGTATAATTAATAAATAGTTAAAACGTATTGCTGTGAGATTTGCTTAGTTAGTAAATAAAGTAAATGATTGTTGTGTGGGTAGTTACTTAAGCATATATTTCTTTAGACTATGTATATTGTTTATATATCTAAGGGCTATATTTTTCGGGTGCTACTTAACTAATGTAAATTGTTGAAAAATTTTTATTATCGATTTATATTTTCACAAGTCATTATTTAAAGTTTACTATATCTCATTACTAGAGAACGGACATTCTTACCACATGACTAAGTTCTCAGAATACAATAGCCGTTGTCCATTGTTAACGCTGGTGGCCGAGCAAGTCAAACACAAATACTTCATTGTATTACGCCGGGATGTATTCGGCGAAGTTTATAACATTTCGAGATGCCGATTGTGTTTAATGGATATTTATCCTCCAAATACAATAGGTGTGTTGTCATTGTAATCGCAGCGGACCAGATGGCCGGGAAAGACTAACAAATACTTCATTGAATTACGCCGAGTCATGTGGTAAGAATGTCCGTTCTCTACTCATTACTTAAACTAAAAACCTATTTATTATCAGAGAGTTTGACATAAATTGTTTATTAAAAGCACACATATATTGTAACGGGCTGAAATCGGCCTTTGTTCATTTTTAGATGTTTATTCAGTAATTTTTAAACGGACCTGTATTTCGTAAGATTTTTGCTAATATT
Source organism: Melolontha melolontha (assembly GCA_935421215.2). NCBI lineage: Eukaryota > Metazoa > Arthropoda > Insecta > Coleoptera > Scarabaeidae > Melolontha > Melolontha melolontha. The sequence continues at coordinate 67,335,983 of OW285238.1, forward strand.
TTCGATTTTTTAAATTTTTGTTTTCTTTTGCGGATATTTATCCTAGTGCTAGATTAATTGAAATTGAAATTTCATCATAGTCATTTTCTAAGTATGATTTGAATTTAATTAAAAATTGCGATATATTTCACGTTGATGTAGACAACTTTGTTTGCATTAGAAGTTTGGTTTAATATATCGTTCATATTTTATGCGTCTAGATAGCATTGGAATTCGCAATAAAATGATGGACTTGGTATAATGTAAACAGTTAGTTAGTAATTGAGTTAATTTGTAGCAGGTTTTAATAGAAAATTCAGTTAGAATTGTTATTGGTATTTTCATTTAAGATCTATTTGGGTATTGAAACGTCGTGTTCATTTTTCTAGACTACAGTTTTCGATTAGTACTTCTTAATTAATATTCTTTATCCAATAGATTCCGAATTTTATTGTCTTAATTTTGATGTAGCGCATTCATTTTCTAATTAATCAGTTCATCCCTAATTCTTTTCGCAATTGGCCCCCCCTGTGGTCCATTTTTGGTAAGAATTACATACCTTTTCATACATAAGCAGTATGTATTTCGAGTATGCGAATTCTTGTCCCTTCTGTAGCCGCTTGGAACTAGAAATCATCTGGGGCGTGCATCGCTTGGAAATTTAAATTATTAATTAAGCGAGTAATACAAATACTTATGTCATTAGACTTCCTATAAGTATTTGTATTACTCGCTTCTGCGAGTAATACAAAGAAAGATATAGTGAATATTGAAGTATTGTTTCACGTTGAATTTTGAAGAATTTGAAAAATTTCCTAAGTAACACGTGGTCGTGGTGTTTCGAAATTCCTTTCGACGCAAGATCTTTTACCCTGCATTAGGTGAGTGTTTCTTTTTCACAATGTCTATGTGAATGGGATTGTTCTATTTATATAATTTTGCTACATTAGTTTTTTTTTCTTTCTAGAATTTCACAGGGTCCTTGTACATGGTCGTTTCCTAATACATGGTAGTTTTCCAGTACGTAGTACTCTTTAAGCACGTGGTATTTGTGAAATTCGGGGCTATTTGTACAAGTTGAGGCTACTTCTCAACCACGTGGTATTTTCTTTTTACTTGGAATCGTTCGAGCACGTCGCGTTTCTTTACAGTAAGAAACCATTAGTTCAACAGTCTGGTGATCGTTTCCCAAGACGTTATTACCATCAGAATCGTAAGGTAGTGAATCTTTCTGCAACCCACAAGGTATGAACTGTGTATAGATTTTTCTCGGAAGACTACAGACAGTCCAAAAGTAACTTTCTCCAACGGAAGCGTTAGTGTCTATTGAATAAGCTTATTGTAAGTTTGTAGTAATTCATTTTCCATTTTTTTATATATTTCATTTAGTAAAATTTAAGTATCGATACCCCTAATTTTGCGTATACAGGTGAATCGAATGTACGGTAATACTAGGGTTATGCCTGATTTTGTTTTGTGAATTATTATGTGTAATCTCAGAAAAATTTTCTAAAACTTAATAGTTAATTTAATTTGTAAATAATGGAGACCAACGTAGTGTCAATTTTTCTATCATAATTGCGTTATTTCATTTTTTCACAATCTTAAACTGTAGATTGATTTGCTTTTTCTGATATTTAATAAACTAATTAGTATACTGAATGTACAAGAATCTCGATGTGAGATTTATCTAAAGATCTTTAGATAAATTAGTATTGAACAGGATCCTGAGGAAGTCTATATTTCTCAAGTTTCTGCAATTTCGACCTATAAGAGCACAGGTTTAATACGCGCTTGTAACTATTTCATCCACACGAAAAACAAAACTTAGTATCGCATAAAATTTAATTTCCATATTCTTGTTTGGTATAAGGACCTAGTATAGTGCCCTCTATTTCCTATCCGTATAGTCTGTTTCAAGTTATAGTGCGAACGGCAAGCTTCCACCACGATAGGTGATATGCAATAAAAGTAGTCAATATGAGAAACACGCTACAAACCCCTATTATCAATAGTTGATTATAAATAATAAAAGTTTACCTGTATTATAATATGAATGTATATTTATACTTTTATTATATAACTTGAAGTGTACTGAAGAATTGTTCATTTCCTCGAGTATGCCATTATATTACATTTGTGTATAATTAATTGTAGGTAATTATGCGCGCTCCAAGCTTTAATGACAATAAGGTCACTCTGTAGAAGCAGCCTACCATTTTGCAGAATATCTCCAACCATCGACAAATAGTAGGTTTTCACAGTAAATTGCCCATTATATTGTTAATAAAAATGATAACAACAATGGTCTAACACCTGAGCTTTGCGGAATACTAGATGTCGGACTGAAAGATGATGATTTGGCGTTAATATATTGTACACTCTACTTTCTGGGAATTACGAAAAATTTAAACAATTCAATAATTAAGTTTATATAGCAATACGTAATGATCAATCTGATCGAATGCTTTTTGAAAATCTGTATAAATCACGTCCACTTGCCCTTGGTTGCCCAGAACACATACCTTGTTGAACTAACAAATTAGAGATAGAAAACGTCTTGATTCTAAATTCATATTGAGACAGTGTTAATATCGAGCGATAATTTCTTATCATAAGATTAGTATAAAATACGCAATTACTCACAGCAAGACCGCCAGGTATATCGCTTTTATTTACTTCGGTGAAAATTATTCTCAGCCAAGAAATAAAATCAAAATATTTTACTTAATAAGATAGATGCTTTTCAAGATTTGCCATATATGTTTATTTAAATCCAATCAACTTATTCATAATTAGAAAGCAACTAAAAATTGTATACGTAACATTAATTTGAACTATCTATATCATTAAATGTTATATACAAGATAGTATCCCAAATAAGTAATACACGGGAACAGGCGTCGAATACTGTGTGCGCCTTCTACACACCGGTAAATCGATTTCTCATCAATCACATGCTATTCCTTCTTTGTTAAGACTAGTCGCTTGTCAGTACCAATCGAAAATATTTACCATATGCTAATGATAAACTGCGAAAATATCAACTGTAGCGTATTTAAAATTTAAACATACACATACAGAGGGGTTTCTACAGTCGCACCTAAATGCTGAGTAAAAAATTACTGTTATTTAAAAAAACTCTATAAATTATAAATGCAGTTAAATGTTTTAAAGCAAAATCAACTGAGAGAAGAAACAAGTACTGCAGAAATGTAAATATACTTAAGTGTAAAATATTTGCAATAATGATTGAAAATGAATTACAAATTCTTTACCACAGAGACTAGAAAATCTGTTAAAGTAATCACAATTATTATAATATATTATTTCGCACATTATCAATAATAACTTGTAATAGTGAAAGTTTAACATTCGACTTGATCTCACTATTACAATACTTTATGAACTTTTTTGCCAAAATTTTCCAGAGGGTTTCTAAGATTCGTTATTTGAATTTCTTTTTCTATAAACATAAGAATTCTGTAATAATTATGTAATGATATTTGATTTCTTGAGTCTGCAAAAATTATCTGTTAATTATAGTATTTGATTCTAATAGTCATAAAACATGCAGAGTATGTGAAAGCCACCTAGATCAAGGAAGTTTACTTGACTAGCTTTCTCAATGGTTGCGTTCACCAGAACTTTGATACAAATAAACAGTTCCGTAAACATATTGGGGTTGGGTGAACGATCTCTTTCCGCATGTCACCAAAAACAAAACAGGTGGAAAGCAACATAACCTATTTTTTGTTTTGAATGTAGGTTATATTAGTTAAAATTCAAAAATCAATTTCGTATTAAATGATGATTTATTAAATTTGCATTTAGCAGTACATGTTATAAATGAATTGGCCGAACCTCTAGAAGATGATTTAAACTAATTTCTATTGGTTTAAAAGTAGATTTGTGGATTTCTCCGTCCATTGAAATTTTAAAATACCTAAAATAATCAATGATTCATTTGTTTATGTATTGAATATTATGTACAATTTTTCCATTTATCTTGATCAGCCTCAGTGTTGCTGGTTAAATCGTTGACTTGCTTATTTTGAGTAACGTGCTGAAACGGAGCGAACCGCTCCGTAAACATGCTGAAATAAATCATGAAAATAACCGCTGTTCAACAGAATTTTTTGGAACAGTTGGTGAACGCAGCCATTGGAAATTAAGGCAAATTTCAATCATTTTGTTTCATGTTTTTTCCTTAATGGTAATGGTATATATATTTTCGAACACTGTATTTTAATTCAATTGCGTAGGTATAATAGCAGAATGGCTAATTATTATATATATATATATATATATATATATATATATATATATAAATATATATTCGCTCACATCTTTAGGATATCTTTGATATTAAATATTTTTATATGTTCCCCACGTGTCCGATAACATAACCTTCGAACATTACTTATGTGTTAGAGAGTGCGTAGTATGAATCCTATATTTACACTGTTGAGTGTGGCGATAATATTGCTAAAATCAGCTTAGGAAATTCAGAAAAGACTATGTTCGACGAGACCTTAATTAACACAACAAATTGGTTATTGAGCGTCGAACCAGAGTATTGAACGATCTAGAAAATAGTGGTCAGGTGGCCTAGTAAGCGGCCCAAAATAGATCGGCGAAGCAGTCCAAAGAGCGGCTCAAAATAAAGCGGCGAACTAACCCAAAGAGTGGTTGCAAATAAAGCGACGAACAATCCCCAAGAGCGGCTTCAAAATAAGTGCATAGACCATGTAAAGGCTCGGTCTGCACTAAAAAAGTATAAAAGTTCTACACGAGCAAAATCTGTATGAGACTGAAATACGTTGGTCTCTCGGTGAAATAAGCCATCCCAATAAAAGTCTTTAAGTTTATTAAAAATTAAAAACTAACCAGTGAAGCGTATATACTTTTTTGAAGAAAAGAAAAGTACATAATTGAAATTTGTGTGTCATTAAGTGGAATAATAACGATGTTTTACAGTCGGACACACTATCAATTAGTTAATAGATCATCTGTATAGATTACAAATAGTAGAAGCCCTAGATTGGATCTCTGCGGAACACTATTACAATCCACGTGTTCCGGATCCGACTACATTTTGCAGAAGGAACCCTTTTCGCAAGAATGCAACATCAGTCATCTATAGTCAAGGGCAGCTAAGTAAAACTGCAGCTTAATTACTTCGAAACGTCTATTTTGTTAATCCTCTAGCAACAAAAACTGGCATCGGGCCATGTGGATATAGAGAAAAAAAGCAACTACATTAGCTACGTAAAATATTAAAATTCGACAAGTTATCTCGTCTTTTGCTTACTTTCTTTTTTTTTTGTTTTGTCGGCAATTTTTGTGTTCGAATATTTTTATTAAATTGGTTAAAATTACATTTAAATTATATTAATTCATTATAAGTACTATTGACGTCTTTCAAAGTAATCAGAAATTTGTCCTATTCGGATGTGTAACAAGTTCGTGCATAAGTTCTTTGTTTTTGTGCTATATTTTAAATGCGTTAGTCTTAACTTTATGTAATTAATTTGAAAAATTAATATGGACGATTTACATAAGATCTTATGTACATGTACTCCGTTTCTTGTAATTCTTTAATACCATTCTTTTTGTGTGATGAATAGTTATATCAAAAGTTTGTATATATACTATCAAGAATTTTGGACGCTAGAATTTTGCACTTAATTTCTTTTGTAATTAAAAATTAATTTGAGGATGAGTCCAAGTAAAAATTCAATTAAATATGGTGTTAATTAAATTATTAATTGTATACAGCGCCTCATCGATTATTAATTATTGTGGGACATCCCTTACATGTTTATCACTGCAAGTATATTTTGAGTTTTATTCCGTTTTACAACGGTTCTAATAAACTTGTCTCTTTTCCTTTAATGTGGAACATTTCCTGTTATTTTTGATTACCTTAAGTTTTCTTTTTATTTTCGTAACTACTTAAGATCGTCTGTGGTGGGTTTGTTAGCACAAATACGAACTCCGCGTGGCGTATAATCTCTACAACAAGCAGCTCTTAAATCGCGGTGGCGCCCTTTTTAAAATTTATAGCAAGTTCAGTATCGTTTCGTTAAGAATCTCACGACCATCTCATTGAGCTTTACACTATTGGCACTGGTTGGCTGCTTTGTCACTTTAAGTTAAACCCACCCACGCAAGTCCCAGGAGGGTGTTTGTATTGAGCAACTTTCTAACAAGACCTTTTGTAGGTAGCAATGTTTCCGGCCTTACCGACACATAAATTGTAGAAAAAAATCCTTTCGCCGTCCAACAGATGGTCTCGACATATTGTAAACTGTCAAAATCGCAAGTCATACTGATCATTAGTTTATCTATGGTACGCTTCTAAAGTTGTCTGTTCACATTGTCGGTCAACAATGGAGAAACTTGAGTATCGCGTGGTGATGAAATTCCTTCATTTGAAAAGGAAAAAGACTCGGGAAATAAAAGATGAGTTAGACTCTGTATATGGGGAAGACTCCCCTTCATTTACAATGATAAAACATTGGGTGGCCGAGTACAAACGTAGTCGTACCAGTATTTTAGTTGAGAAACGTTCCAGGCGTCCGAAAACTGCTACAACTAACGATTTAGTGCATTAAACTGTGATGGAACATTGTCGATTGACTGTTATAGATATAGCTAAGACTTGTGGGATATCATCTGAGCGGGTGCACAAGATTTTATATCAAGATATGAGAAAATTATCCGCGCGATGGGTGCCGCTTTTGCTGACGCTTGACCAAAAGCGCACGCGGACGGACGCGCCGGACGAGTGTCTTAGCCTGTATAAGAAAAATCCGGCGGAATTTCTGCGACGATTAATAATCGCCGATGAAACCTGGATACACCATCATACGCCCGAGACCAAATAGCAATCAATGCAGTAGATTGCGGTAGGAGAATCAACTCCGAAGACAGCAAAAGTCGTTCTCTCTGCAGGAAAGTGGTGGCAGAAGTTTCTTGTGATAACCGAGGAATAATTTTTGGAGACTACCTTGCAAAAGGATCAACAATCAACAAGCAGTACTATAATGCATTGCTAGATAAATTGAAGGCAATTATGAAAAAAACGTCCACATTTGGCAAAAAAGAAAATCACCAGAATAACGCTCGGGTTCATACGTGCGTGGTTGCAATGTCAAAATTGAACGAATTGAAGTTTGAATTGCTTCCGCGTTCATCCTATTCGCCATATCTAGCGCTTAACGACTTTTTCCTGTTCCCTAATTTGCAAAAATATCTCGGCGGAAAAAACATGGGTCAAACGCTGAGGTTGAAGACACTATAAATCAGTACTTTTCAGGTTTGGAAAATGAATTTTTTTCTGACGGTTTGAAGGGATGGGAAAAACGTTGGACAAATGTATCAAGTTGCAGGGAGATTACGTCGAAAAACAAATTTTGTTTTGTTTCGAAATATGTCTTTTTATTAAAAAGGGCAGAAACATTTCAAATATTCCTCGTACATATCTGTCAACCACCGAAAAATCTTGGAGTAGAAATTAGCTATCGCCACATTATCGTTCACATATGTATTTATATGACAACCAATCAATTTAATTTAATTAGCTTTTCGAAAATTAAAATTCTTGTTTAGGTTAGAAAGAAAATTTTTAATTTTTTTTTAATTGCCTACAACTAAATTAATCCCAAAACTTGAATGTTGTCTGTCTTCGGGCACAAGTGACAGTATGTAACGTGTATAGAGAAATTAGAATTGCTGAACGGAAGGTCTTACAGTCCACCATTCTCATTTAGGATGTGATTGTATTGACGTAAATGTAACTTATCCATAATATTTTGTAGAATAGACGGTTTAGGATCCATATTAGTCTCACAACTATTAAATTTAACACAATAAAATCACCGAAAATTAGAACATTCTTATTTAGACGTTTGAAATACAAAGCATCAAAAAATAAATCACAATCCTCAATGCATACATCAGGTGAAGCATAAATTATAGCAACATAAATTGTTATCTTGGAAAAGTATATTTATGTTTTAGTTTTAAATTTATGAAAGGTACTAAATTAGGAAATGAACCTTTGTTGTTTTCAATCATTTGCCAAGAGAGGTATTAAACAGAGATAGGATTTATAATCGACATCCCAAATATAGCCCAATTCAGTCAAGATTGCGTGTGATTATTTTTTCTTATAGACCAATTTAAGTCTTTCAGATATATTATAAAAATTATATAATGTTATTAGATTTTTGCTTTTTCTTGGCTATCTATATAGGTATATAAAAGAGAGTGGCGTTAGTTACTACGCTTATAACTCAAGAACGCCTGGACCGATTTCGAAGATTCGCACCAATTCGGACTGGTCTCCGGCCAAACAAGAAGAATACCCAAGAAAATTCCCGAATTATCCCGAAAAAAAAATTATCAAGAAAATTCATTTTCCCATACATTTTATAGGGAGTGATTTTACTACGCTTATAACTCAAGAACGCCTAGACCGATTTCGAAGATTCGCACCAATTCGGATTGGTCTCCGGCCAAACAAGAATAATACCCAAGAAAATTCCCGAATTATCCCGGAAAAAAAATTATCAAGAAAATTCATCTTCCCATACATTTTGTAGGGAGTGATTTTACTACGCTTATAACTCAAGAACGCCTGGACCGATTTCGAAGATTCGCACCAATTCGGACTGGTCTCCGGCCAAACAAGAATAATACAAGAAAATTCCCGAATTATCCCGGAAAAAAAATTATCAAGAAAATTCATTTTCCCATATATTTTGTAGGGAGTGATTTTACTACGCTTATAACTCAAGAACGCCAGGACCGATTTCGAAGATTCGCACCAATTCGGATTGGTCTCCGGCCAAACAAGAATAATACCCAAGAAAATTCCTGAATTATCGCGGAAAAAAAATTATCAAGAAAATTCATTTTCCCATACATTTTGTAGGGAGTGATTTTACTACGCTTATAACTCAAGAACGCCTGGACCGATTTCGAAGATTCGCACCAATTCGAACTGGTCGGAGTGGTCTCCGGCCAAACAAGAAGAATACCCAAGAAAATTCCCGAATTATCCCGAAAAAAAAAATTATCAAGAAAATTCATTTTCCCATACATTTTGTAGGGAGTGATTTTACCACGCTTATAACTCAAGAACGTCTGGACCGATTTCGAAGATTCGCACAAATTCGGATTGGTCTCCGGCCAAACAAGAATAATACCCAAGAAAATTCCCGAATTATCCCGGAAAAAAAAATTATCAAGAAAATTCATTTTCCCATATATTTTGTAGGGAGTGATTTTACTACGCTTATAACTCAAGAACGCCTGGACCGATTTCGAAGATTCGCACCAATTCGGGTTGGTCTCCGGCCAAACAAGAATAATACCAAGAAAATTCCCGAATTATCGCGGAAAAAAAAAATTATCAAGAAAATTCATTTTCCCATACATTTTGTGGGGGTGATTTTACTACGCCATCTTCATGATATATGACGAAGTCTGCCGGGTCAGCTATTTAAATATAAATAAAATTTGAAGGCAAAACAACGTTTGCCGGGTCAGCTAGTTTAATATAAAATGATGATTTCTAGCTTCTTATAAATGATATTATCTATTACTTTTTTTTTTACTTTTCAAGGTCCTGCAGTACAATTTTTATTCAATTTATTACTAAACTAATAATTCGGCTTGTAAAGAAATTCTTCTTATACAAAATAGATGATTTTGTCGTAAATTTATACGCAGTTGAATGAGCAGTACCAACTAAAGTTCTTGGACTAGTACCTGGTGTTTCAGTAATTTTCTCCCGAAATACTAGTAATTAAGTCGAATCGAAATCGCATAGTATCAGAGACTATCCTATACTTCTTTTCATCGTCAATGAATTTTAAACCAAGTAGTTATTGTTGCCGAAAGAAAAGATTCAATTTCTTCAAGAGAAGAAGATGAAACAAACCAAATTATCGCGTTGATTATTCGTTCAAGACCATTTTCTATCAACATGCCGAAGGTCGTTGTTGCCGTTTTCTTCACGAATTTCATAATGGTCACAAGTCCAATCTCTTAGTTTCTTAGGTGTTTCTACCGAACTAGGAGATATCAAGAGCTATTCAGACACTGTTAGTACCCATTCCTAATTTGGATACTTATATGTCGCCTGGACGCGTATAAACACATACATCGCAATAGATTAGACCAATGTTATAAGTACTTACATATCATACATTTACTCAAACAAAATTTTATAATATAAAATTCTATATTTTATATAAAAAATTATCCTGCGTCTAAAGATTCCTTTGCTCTGATAATAACTTATAATTCAAAATTATGTATGTATAGGAAGAACGAAAACTTGTGATTAGTATTTGATAGTATGGTACCGCATAAAATATTTATATACGAATGGTTTAAAAATATAACAAATTCAAATTCCAGGATGAAATGCTTGAATGAATGAATTTATTTTGGCATATCATTGGTCTGTTTGATTGCGTAGATACATGATTATTGAATAAGCGAATTATAACAGGAAACATCAAACACTTTTATTGCGAAAATAATAAATCCTTCTAATCTAATCAGTAAGTCTTCCTGTTTGCAATATAATTTAATTAGGGCAATAATAAATTAGATGTGGTTTATTTAACAGATAACACAATTAATTAGAAGAAAAGTTTTGTGAAATAAATCTTGTATAATTCTCAAATAATAACTATTTTTGTTAAATAAATACATTTATTCGGAGAACTATATAAATGTTAGTAACTTTTATATGTATCGGTTTCCACCTATACAATGCGTACGCGAATGTAAACGAAACGAACCTTTCTAAACTTTTAAAAGGCTCATATATTGAGTTTATAAAAGGAAATAGATCCTTTTGATATCGACGATCTACGCTTTTCACACTATTCATAATAATAATAATAATAATAAGTAGAGTGAATGAAATCAAAATTCACTCAAATTCTTAACATGCTTTCATTTTGGAATACGAATATAAAACTAAAAATAAAAAGTTCCGCCTTGTTTTAGCATTTCTCCTCAAAAAAGAGTTTCCAGCTGGTTGTATTTTTTTAAATTCTAATCGTTTCAAATATTTAACGCTTTGGGTCATTAGATATTCTATATTTCATAAATAATGAAATCATATACATACTCTACTTTGGAACATTATTACTTTATTGAGTTTAACCAGATTGCAATTTCGACATATCAAGCTGTTAAAATATTTCGTTCTAGTAACTAATATATACGAGACGAAAAATAATTGGGCGAAAACCCATCCATTGCGTATTTATTTAATTCTAGCGACTAATGTACACCTGAACGAGGTTAATGAGGGAAGACCTTACCTACGTATTTATACGACTTTCATCTAACAAACTTAATAAATACACATCCATTTGAAGCTTGTGTAAATACGTATTCCCTAATTAACCTCTCAAGTACACATTAGTTACTAGAATGAAATATGTAAATACGTAATGGCAAAAGTTTTCGACCAATTAATTTTCTTCTCCTACATATTAGTTACTAGAACGAAATATTGTACCAATTTGATAGTAACATGGTATGTTGAAACTGCATTCGCTCGTTAAGCTCAATAAAGCGATATTTTTACAAAGTATATAGAACAATCCACTTTCGTCATCAACCAATGACGTCTGTATTGCCAGTCTCGTAACAACGAAAATAATTGTATTAGGTATATATTACAAAATTTATAATTTTATTAATCTGAAATATCTTATATGTATATAATAGTAATTGTAGGATAATTTCGATGAATAATAGTAATTAAAAATTATAATTTTGGCGTCATTTCAACTAGTTTTATTAATGATATTAACATTAGATGTTGGTAATCATGAAAAACCGTTTACATGATACTGTCGAATTATTTGACAATAGGTTGACAGTGTTTGGATTTTGTTGTTGCAAAAGACTTGAAAGCGGCTGAAATTCATCGGTAGATTAGTTAAATGGATGGAGGAACCTCTATAAGCGATGAAATTATAAGAAAATTGGTTAGATCAATACTTCACGACAATGCTCATCCCCACGTAGCTCACCAAAGCAAAGGTTTTTTCGTGTCATATGGCTAATAATAGCTCGATCACCCTCCGCATTGGCCTGATCTAGCGATCAGTGACTTCCATTTGTTTCTGCACTTAATGAAGCACATTGTCAGTACTAGGACGACATTAAAAGCAATATTGCAGTGTTTAGCAAATACGATGGGAAATTTCTACGAAGATGCAAGTCCATGTCAAAATAAAACTATTTAACAAAATGGCCTTGTGTTTTCCACTATCAAAACGTTAAAAACATGCATCGTATAATACTAGATGGCCCACCTAAAATGACGACATCAATTTACGACAAGTTTCCAGTTTCTGAAGTACGCCTCCAAAATAAGTTGGTCATGCTATAGCGTAAACGGCATTATTTTGGTAGTAATATTAATAATTTACTTTGAAAAATAATAACTACTTAGCAAAAATAACAAATATTAATTAACACAAAACATAAGTTGCGGACGTCCATGAGCAACAGCTGACAATTCTAACACATTACTTGGTGAAATCCACCAGAAATAACTAAGTTGCTAACATCTAGAAAAATGAATGTAAGTATTGATATAACGACTACGGAAAGTAGTATAAGATCCGAACAATTATTTTATATCATGGTACAACTCAATGTTGCCAATACTATGTTTAAGTAAGTAATTTTTTTACTTACTTACATAGCAACTATTTATGAAGTACAAATCTAAATTTGGGTTTTTTACACAAATGCTTATTTGATGATTTACAAAAGTGCTTTTGAAAATTTTAAATGCTGGCACGGGTTTTCGAAAAATTGTTGATTTTATTTGTTCTTCTGACAAAATGTTCGTTCTATAAAATAATGTCTTTGGTGTTACGTCATAGAAAATTATAGCCAACTTATATTATTATTAACATGTGCTTTCACTTTAAGTAGGCTATCCTGTATATTGAATAGAATATGTATTATTGCTTAATATTTCATCAATACAAATTTTAATTTTTAATACAGATTCAATTCCATCTGACAATTAACACAAGCTTTTGCGATTATTTGGTTCACACTTTCTGTCTAATGGGGTCTTTTGAGAATACTATTATTGGTTAGGACGGTGTACAGAATATTCTTGAGAATACTAATAGTTTCTGCGCCAAGGAAATACAATATGACACGATTTGTAAAAATTCACAGAACCGATGTGATAGTGCGGCATAGTGCTTTACCACATATAAAAAAAACAGAAAAATTTCGAAAATATTTTTATATTAAATTTTATTTATTATCCCGTTAACAAAAAAAAAACAAAGAACCATGCTCCTGGTGCACTACCAGATAGGATAGTGGGAATGTTTTACTTCTTTTCTGGACAGCTGCTACACTAAACTGCTCTTGATTTTTCTAGCTTGCTAAATAGGCAAATTATTAATAAGAAAAATGCAAATTCGTGAAATAAATTTATACATCTGAAAACAGAAGACGTCAAATCTTCACCTTCAATACTACTTGCAGCATATGGCAATGTTTGTTCTAACGTATTTACTGCCTGATACTTTTAACTTATTCAAAAGCTCTTTAGAAGAGACTCGTTCGTTTTCTGAAGCTATTTTTCTATCGTAGCCGTGGGTGGAACAGTACGACTGCTATTGATATGAATGACATATTTTTTCTTACATAAATTGAATAATTCTATCAACTGTAGTAAAAACCATTTTTCATTTTAAATATTTTTCTGTTAGAATATCGTTCCGTTCTAGTAATGTTTCTATTATAATTCTTTCATTCGTGATATCTTTGGATCTCTCATAGCAAATACGTTGAGTTACCATAAAGGGTAGTTTAGAAACTTAACAAATACACTTCACATTAACATTACGATACTTCTTCATCTGAAGACATCGATATTAGATTTACACTAAATATGCGAAACCTTTTCATCCTTTTTAACTCCTCCTGAATACATTTGAAAATTCATGTATAAGACCTTTTAAAGATTATAATAATTTTAGATTCTACGAATAAATAATCTACGAACAATTGAGATACTAAAACGTCAAAATAGTACCTGCGCCCGATAATAAATAGCTTATAATAAAATATAGTACATGGCATCATTTATTTCACCAAGTTTCATTTAACATCAAGTAATTGAAGATGTATTCTGTTATATATTTGTAATGAGAATGAGATATTGCATATTTACTAATTCTATAGATTTTAGTAAGTTTATAGAATTATTATTATTATGACAAAAATTGTTTAATTATAATTCACAATATTCAAACAATTACTATGTTTTATAGAACTTAATTGTATGCGTTATATTGTAATGCGACAGACGAGTTTTGTTTTGGAAATGTGTTTTTCTATTTCTAACTCATACGCAACACACCCACCCGATCGATGCGATGACATAGTTATGATAATGGTTAATTACTGCATCGTTCCATTTGTTAACAAATTAAGTGTATGTATTTGTACTATTACCTACATAAATTACTTTGCATTTTCATTAAACCTTTGATAGCTAACGATTGTTTTGTACAATACTAGAATTTTTTTAAATAAAAACAACCACTATAAAGATATATTTGTACATAGGCGCCCTAATTCTCAACTTATAATTAGAGAACAGACGCAATTTCCATAAAACGCAATCTGCAATTGGAATTGTGTATAACGTCGCTCAGTACATCCCGGAGTAATTCAATGAAGTATTTGTTTGACTTACTCGGACACCTGGTCTCGCCGCGATAACAATGGACAAGCCAGCTATTGTATTCGGAGAATATAGTGTTTTTTAAAGTGTTTTCATGAGCGTAGATAGAAGCGGGGTTTTTATAATGTATTTTATTTATTAGTTTATATTTCGTAAGATAAATAAAGTGCTGTGACTAAGTTTCTTGTTTTCATAGTTTTAACTGTTAATTACATCGTAATTTTTGTGATAGATCCTTTTTAATATCGTTTGATTGAATCTATTTCTACCAATTATTTCGACGTAAGAGTGTGCATTGAATTTCGTTCAGTTTCAATAACTTACGCATACATTTTTAGTTTTCATTTATTTAGATCTAGAGCATTGTTTAAGTTACTTTTTCAGACATGATATGGAAGAATGTCGAGAACGGCATTGTAAAACAATGGCGAGTTGGATTGACGGTCATACTGATTGTATGTCCATTGTCAGTGATTCCAAAATTTATTACAAAATCCGTAAAATATCGTCAAAAATTCGTTACTTAGGATCGGCAACACATCTTAACTCTGTAAAACTTTTATGGCGGCTAATATTCCATTAAATAAACTTAGCAATCCCACTTTAAAAATATTTCTGAAAAAATATACTGGTCGAAATGTTCCTGATGAATCAACTTTACGCAAATATTACGTTTCTAGGTGCTATACGAGAACAGTAGAACGCGTTAGAAGCCATCTTTTAAATCAATACATATGGATAAGCGCCGACGAAACGGTGGATATGTTAGGACGCTGTGTGGTAAATGTTGTAGCTGGTGTACTACATCCAACTATTCCCTATAACTCATATGTAATAGCAACAAGTGTTATAAATAGAGTTGATGCGGAAACAGTTGCTGAAACCATTAAGGAGAATATGCAAAAAATGCTTCATTCGGACGCCACGTACAAAAAAAAATACTTTTATTTGTCAGTAATAGTGCTGCGAATATGTTAAAAACAGGCAGACTATTGAAGAAAACATAACCTAATATGCTGCATATTACTTGTGTAGCACATGCTCTCCACAGAATCTGTGAATATATCAGGGACACTTTTCCGGAAGTTGATAGACTTGTATCAGCTTTTAAAAAAGTTTTCAGAAAAGCACCATTGAGAGTAGCTCTTTTCAGGGAAAAATTTCCATCTCTGTCACTGCCTCCCACTCCAGTAATAACTAGATGGGGAACATGGCTGGAAGCTACTAGTTATTATGCTGAGAATTTCGATAGTCTAAAACATTTCGTAACACTGCTAAAGGAGGATGCTAGAAGTATTGGTGAGTGCAAGGAGCTCACACAAATCCCAAATTTAAAAAATCAGTTGTACTTTCTTCAGGAACACTTTGGAAAATTGCCAAAACTAATCACTTATTTTGAAAATCGAAATCTCAAATTAAATGACGGATTAACCACATTAGATGTGGCTGTTAATAATTTGAAAAGTATTCCAAGTGACTTCGGATATGGCCTTCGGCAAAAGTTTGAAGCAATTCTTAATAGAAATCCAGATTTAATTACATTGCAGCAATTATGTATGGAGACAATTCCACAAAATCTAACGGCTAAATATGAAGAAATAAAAGAATATTTCCAGTATGCACCTATAACCAGTTGCGATGTAGAAAGGACGTTTTCTATTTATAAGGATGTACTTAATTCAAAGAGAACAAAATTGACAGAAGAAAACCTTGAGAAAGTATTGCTAGTCAATATTAATACTCCTTTACTCAACTTGAACGACAAAATGAACAAATAAAAATGTTCCAATTATAGAAATAAAATTAAAAACTTTAAAAATACAACTTTTCAACAAATACATATGTATTTCGTAATTTTATAGATCACCACCCGTTTGTTTTCCAATTATATAAATAAAATTAAAAACTTTATAAATACAACTTTTCAACAAATAAATATGTATTTCGTAATTTTATAGATCACCACCCATTCGTTTTCCAATTATATAAATAAAATTAAATATTTTAGAAATACAGCCTTTCTCCAGTACTGCACTGGGTGGTAAGCGTGTCCGTTCTCTACTTATAATAATATTCCTTTATTGTTATACATTATCGTTCTCCAGCAAACAGGCATTAATAACCTGCTGTTAAAGTGCTTCTAAAAAATGTTTGTAGTAGAATAACAATGACCTAGCTCTATGCCGAAATATACGTAAAATTTAGAATGCAGCTGTTAGTGCTTGTTGTATTGGCAAACCAAAAAGATGCTTAAAAATGTAATTGATTTGAGAGACTGTTTATTGTATTACAATTTGAAAACGGTTAATAAAAATAAACTTACTAGTAAAGAAGACGTCAAAATCAAATTGCAATTGCTACTGATTCATTATCACGACAGAAAACTTCGGATTTCGCTCTCGTCTCATTTATTATAGTCTTGAATAAATCCACTTTTCTTACTATTTATTGATTTTGGACGAGATTTTATCATCATAATTCACTATAAAATGAGAATTTATGAAATAAGTGAGTCCGCCATAAAATAATTACTATTGTTGAAGAGCTGCATAGTAATACATATATCATACCAAAAGCTCCACTAACGATGGGAAGTGAAAAGATTATCATGAGATGTGGTATAATAAAAGAAGAGTGTAAGGAGTGGAGAAATTGGTTAGGGAACAACCTAAAGAATAAGCAACAAATTGAAAGCATGGAAAACTGTAAATAAAAGTAATGTGTTAAACCCGGAGCATCCACACCTAAATAATGAACTGATAAAATCGGTGAGTTCGTATATTTCGGAAGCATTGTTAGTAATACACACGAGGGACTGGAATATTCTGCATTAAATGCAGAATTCCATAATTCTGCATTTAATGCAGAATATTCCGGTCCCTCGTGTGTATTACTAACAACTATATTCAACCAAACACAAGCAACGTGAAATCAGTTTTGACATAAGAATGCAAAACTTCTAAGAGAATTAAATTTATTGAAAAGTATTGAACGCGGCATTTAAGTTGTAGTTTGCAGGTGTTTGCGTGAGGCACTGCACCTAAACCGGCCAATTAAAGTAATAAATGTGAAGCTATTGGAAGAGAGAGAAGTACAGAGAATCTACTGAAAACAGGTAAGAGAAAATACAAATGCAAGGGCCATAAACTAAGAACTAGTCAAAATAAGATCTTTCAAAAGGTAAAGATTTGTATGTACTTAAGTTGAAAAACGATACACAGTAACTACGAACTGTTACTTCAAACTTTAGTTAGTTAATAGAAGTCCCCGTAACTAGCCTTGCAGGCCTTTGTGGTAGTAACATGGTAGGGTTGTTACAACTTGAGCTGTTCGGTACATTAGGACGGTATATTACGCCAGAGTTTTACCTCGAGATACATTCTCACTGCATCCTCTGTTCCAGCAGTATTCCAGTTGAGATAACTTACGACGATTCATCGTCAAGCGAAGCCGGAAGCAATGGCCGGGCGAATTGTTACATTAACGAAATTAATACTGAATCCCAACACCACTAGCAACTGGTCACCCGAATTAATGGAAGACACACGCCAGATAATTGACCGAACGTTCAACGAAAAAGACATACAACAAATTCTACGGACATCGCCGAACATATTTGTGGTAGATCCAGATCAACCGAAAATACAAGTCATGATACCAGAAAACAATACCGAACCGCCTAAAGAAGAAAAAAACACCAACGAACACAGAACAAGAAACAACCTGAAAAAAAAACTGAAGACTTTATATATCCGAAATTTACAAAGAAGCTGAAAACAGACGAAACAACTACACCGATCGAAACAAAAAATTCCTACGACGTCCTCGAAACCAAAACCGAGGAAAAAATGGAAGATGAAACAACCGAATTCACCCCACAACCATCAACATCAGACAGCACACCCAGGGTAAGTGATAAAACAAACACTACACATAACACAAAAACTGAAACACGAAAACCACACAAAATCGCACCAATAATAATAACAGAAAAAGACAAATGGGCACACATATGACAAATACTTAAAACACACAACATTAACACCGTACAAAACAAACTTGTGAAACCTGGTATTCACATCGAACCGAAAACTGACGAAGACTAGCGTACACTTAAACACATACTTGACATAGAACACATACAATATTGCACGTTTCAATTGCGAAGCGAAAAGACACTAAAGGTAGTTATGCGAGGCATTCCTACCTTTATCACTGACATAGACATTACAAACGACATGACTGACCAAGGTTGCCCGACATTAAAAATCAAACGTATGAACGGTAAACACGGCATACCTGCACCTCTTGTATTAATCGAACTGACGAGACAATACAAATCAATCTATAACATACACGACTGCTGCGGACTAATAATTAAAATCGAACCACTAAACAAACGGACAGACATAATACAATGCCACAAATGCCAGAACTTTGTACACCATCAAAAAAACTGTAACGTACACTACAAATGTATGAAATGCGGAGACGAACACTCAACACACTTATGTACAAAAACGAAAACAACCCCACCAAAGTGTGCAAACTGCGGTGGTCCTCACCTATCTACATTCATAAACTGTCCTAACATCCCAAACAACCCTGCAAACAAAACCACACCCAAACCTAAATACATACCAGCACCACCTCCAACAACTAACCCCTGGACACAAAAACAAAAAAACACAGCACCTAACACAATGGAGGAACTAGCACTTGCCTTAGGCAATATGCTAATAGCTTTACACTCTACAAACGCAACAACACAACAGATACAATACTTCGTAACGCAAATACAGAAAATAATCACACTTTACAACAACAAACATTAAACACACACATGACTGAAACGCAAAAAACCGATGATGACCAGTAAACCCACACATATGACTTAAACGCAAAAAAGCGACGAACACACAGACTACACACACACACAACACAGGACCGCACAAAAAACACAACAACACACAATTAATTGTTAATCAGACTCAAACACGTCACAACCCTGGGCGATACGAAACAATGGAGTGGAAATGGAGACAACTACGACCATAAAACAAAATTCAATGACTCATGAAACCTCGAGATACTCATTTTTGTCAGCCTGAATCGAGCTAAGAACGAAAAAACACCATCGATATTATTGACTAGACTAGGATTTGAATCAAGTTCATCAGATTGATTGTCATCAGATTGATTGTGAGCTAGCCACTAGACTAACACGATCCATAGTTAACTAACTTTAGTGGGTTAACTTTTTTTAAATTAAATAAAAACACAAACAATTACTAAACGCTTTAAACCTGTAGTTAACTACTTAGTACATATGTTTGTATTGTACAATAGTGAAAGACAGCGTTTTTCCTTCAACCTGTCGCTATTGTTTAATGTCACTATTCTATAAAAAAAATTAATTTTATCAACAGAAATTTAATGAAAAATGTTGAAAACTTATGATTCGTCTATAAACAGTTTCCAATTAAGAATAGTATAGACGTTATAGTAACACAAAACATATTGAGCATATTTGAAAGCTGATAAGAGGATCGCTACAGCAAGCTTAACATAACCTGAAAATTATCAATTGGTAAAAATCCACAACATATCAAACAAATGAAGTTATTCTTCCATGGTAAATATATAATGAGGAAATATGTATTAGAATAAATTATAGTATAAGTTTTATTCAAACAAATTTGTGTTAAACCAAGTTCAATGTTTTGAAAGTAGATTTAGAGGAGTTTATAGTAAAACCTGTTTCAAAAAATTTGGATTTTATAACCCCTATTGTGCCCTCCAATTTCTGGAAAATATGTATTTATATTGAAAAATATAAATGAAATAATTGTAGGTATAACTGTACATTTTAGTAATAAATTTTTTATTTATATTTTTAGAATCGAACATAAAAGTAAACATTAAATAACATTAAATAAGTAAACATGTAAATAAATGAATAAATAAGAACTAAGATATTTCTTAAACCGAAATTATATACTCTGCATAAAAATGAAAAAATAAACTTCTAGAATATACGAGAGTGTATAAACCTTCTCTGATTAAGATTTATACAGATATAAAGATTATACAGTGAAACCTGTCTATAATGAAATTCCGTGGAACCGAGTTCTTTTACCATTATACGCAGTTTCCATTATAGGCAGGTTTGCGTTTATATAGCGGAATATATCACAAATTTTATGAAATTTACGTTGTAGGCAGGTTAGGCGATAATCATGTCTAAAAGTAGACATGATCTATAATAAGATAGTACAGTTGCAAAATTTAAACTAAATGTATTTATAATAAACAATAATAATATAAAACTTTAGATATAAAAATATAACATATCTAAATTAAATGCATAAAAACTCAGTAATACCTTTGTTTCATCAAAACATTTTGTTTTCTACATGATATTTACAAATATTTATCATTTGTAGAAAATTAGGGTCTCTATTTAAAGAAACATTCTTCAAAAACTTTAAATGTTTTCGGGCGTCCCTGTATGATGTAATGGAGTTCTCTTCAACTTCTTGATCTATGGGTTCTTCTTCTGTTGATTTTTTTCTGTCACATGTTGATCTGTTTCAGCGCTCACGTCTGTCATCACAGGTAAGTAAATTATCATTAACTACAATAAATTCTCTTAAGTTTTCATCTCGAAAGTGGAGTTTTGTGTTTAATTCATCTTCTTCCGATCCTAAATCTATTTCTGTCACTAATATCTCGATTGTGAAATATAAAACCCAACTTTTCAAAAACATGTCATAACTGTTTCTTTTTCCACCATTTTGTGCCACCGTAATCCGATTTATCGCATCCAACACAGAGAATGGACCGCATTAATACTTTTCTGTAATGCAATTTTAAACAGTAAATTACACCTTGTTCTAGTGATTGGGTTGTACTGGTGTATTTGCAGGAAACCAGGGTACCTCAAAATTACTAAGTTCTAATTTTGGATGACATGTTGCATTATCCAAAAATTAAATTACTTTTCGGTTTTCATTTTTCTTTCTTTCATTGATTGAAATAATGCATCTACTCATCTAAGGCTTTATAATTATATATTTAGATAACTGACAAATCTGAAAGTGATAAATTTTTAAAACATTTGGATTTTTCTGATTTTCCTATAATAAGTAATTTTCAAATTCACCCACGTAAGTTGGCACAAACAAATAACGTTAGCCTTTCTTGGGTATTTTATAATTCTCTGCTTCCAGTTATTTACGATGTCCATAATTACATCGCTTGACTCTTCATGTACACTATTTGAAACGATGTTATGGCGTGTTTTAAAACTATCTAGCCAACTAATAGATGCTTTAAACGTTGTATTCCCCACATGTCTGCAATTTTCTTAGCTTGTTCTTGCATAGTCGTCCAGAAAGTGAAATATTTTTCACTCTGGTTGCAACAAACAATTCCAATGTGAGTACGTTAACTTCTTGATTACCAGTTTTCACAATTCTTCGTTTAGACTTCCACCTAAATAATAACGTTAACAAGTAACGACCAACTTATGTTTCATTCTATGCACAAGGTGAATTTTCTAATTAGAACCACCGTTACTTCCCGAAACAGCTAGATTTCTTGAAAATTTAAATTGTTGTTTTAATGTAATTTTTCTGGGGTTTCATAGCTGTTTTTTTTATGTGATTTTTTCTGCAGGGGGGGGGGGGCGTTCTGCAATATATATATTTTTTAAATTGAGCTCCCTATATATTTTTAAATATTTCGTTTGTCCCTTCTTTTATGATGTCAGCTGAAATTTGGTAAATAACATATTCAAAAGCCGCTAACTGCTGACATATAAATCGTGCCGCCACATTAGATTTTTTGAATTGTTGAATTTTAATTAGATTATAATTGTTGTACAAAAGTCCGTTATAGACTGGTTTTTAATGTTTCTTTATTATAAATATATTTTCCGTTTCCACATTAAACAGGTTCTAGTATGCATAGGTTTCTTTTAAATGTAAATCACGTAAGGCTTAGTCGGCACCGAATGATTTTTCCGTTGTAGACAGGATTCCACTATACACAGATTCCGTTATACACAGGTTTCACTGTACATGTTATTCAGTGATGAACCTCTAAGCCACTAAAACTCATCAGTGGGTGAGAAAGAAATCATCAAAATATAGTGAATGTTGTGTAATAAAAACTGAAACTTCGTCTTTATATTTTGATTTAATCTCATATTATAACGATAGAATTAATCCGCTGCACTTGAAAACGTTTTGATTCAATACACAGGCTCTGATGTTATTAAAGGCGTATATACTTTTACATTGGATGGTGCCCTTAACTATAGAGCAGAATCACGAAAGCGGTCCTTACATATGATAATTTATCATTGCCTCTAAAGGCTAGTAATTCTCACATCGGAATCTCATTGAAACCGTTAGAATAAATTTATAATTGTATCAATAAAAGATCTTTGCCAAAATATTGAAAACACCTAAACAATAACGAAGACTTACATAAATAGTATGAGTTTACGCTAATAAGAACACAATTTTCTTCTTAAAATTAAGACATGCTATTTGAAAAATTACGTAAATTCGCAACGAAATAATTTATTCAAATTCCGTGTTAGTAAATACTATGAAAAAGTTTAACACTTCAAAATAAAGCAAAATTTTAATGCTACAATTATTGACTTTTTTTAGGCTCTACGTTGTTCTTCACTTTGCAGTTGACAAGTTAATTAGAAATGTTTAAAAAATCAGGCTTTTAATTGGGTGGAATTAATTAATATATTTAATTTAATGTTTGCTATTTCCATAGTTTACTCTCTTATGTTTTGGTGTGTAATATTATGCAGTATTTGAGTCGGAAAGAGAAGTTTGAAGAGTGAATTAATAGTTGACCTTTGCATTGCGTGATACACCTACTTCGTTCAAATATTTACTTACTTAATTTTTCTTATGACTTGAAATAGGCATTGTAATACGATATGGACTTACATTTGGAATAGTGCAACAAACATAAAAGTTTATGAAGGAGCCGCCGTAAACTAACAAACTGTACAGCATTGATCTAAATATAGATGGATCACTTGAAAGTGACCCTATTATAAACTAGAAGCCTTTGAAATCTCAGAGACTTTAAGAGAAAAATGGCCAAACCAATAAACATCATCAACCCACAAGCAAAGTTAAAAATTGGTATAATTTAGTACCTCATGAATTTTCTCAGAAAATCAAGGTGCATAGATTAAATAAGCATATGATAGAAAACAGTGGCGAATCATTTCGTAGAAGATCATCTAAATAAAGAATATCTCACTAGCTAGATAAATATGAATCCCCAAGGTATGGTCTAAACTCTCCACTTAATTCATAGAAAATTCTGAGAACAGGTAGGTTGAGTACATGTAATATAATTAATTTTTACTTTTTATCCAATTGTGAAAGCATGAAAAATACATCGTCTGGGGAAGGGCATATTCTGTTACGATAAATATTCTACACACTGCAAACCACGATTTTGAAATTTAATAACTAAAACTATTAAATTCGCCAGACTATCGTTCGCGGCACTCCTAGTTGTCTAGCGATTCGACTTACACTGAGAGTTGGATCCCTTGTAACAATAGCTACTGCTTCTTCCTCTGAATCTGCTGGCAAATGTACTCCTCGGTCGAAAAGATAGTCACGCAGTCCGCATTCCCGAAATTGTCTGTGTACTTCCAGAAACGTTCTGTAATGAGGAATGCGCCTATCGGGAAACCGATGTCGGTACTCAATAACTGCTTGACGTGCACTGCCGTTACAGTAGCCATACACAAAATGCATGTCCGCATACTCTTGAGAAGAAAATCGGTAAGGCATTTTGAATAAAGAAAGCGTGTCCACTCACTAATAAGCTGTTGTATGAACTGAAACGTAATGTAATCCTTTATTAAAAAATGCAACGTTAATAGTCTATCTGAACATGTTTATTGTATGATATTCACCTTCTTATCATAAATCAATTTCCAGTACTCTTTTTTTTAGATCTCCAAGAAATTGCTGTATGCACTTCGACACGTGTTTATTTATTTTAGGATAACATTTTAGTATGCGACGTTAACAATCACAGGCCTGTTATTGAATCGTATAACTTTTTTTAAATAAAATCAGTTTGCATTGACTTTAGGATTACATTTTTTTTCATGATCTGACAATCACACACAATCACATAGATCTGTAACTTTGAAACAAATAAAAATGGATAGACAAGATTCGCGTTTATGTTACTTGAAATGCAGTCTACTTTACACTCCTAAAATTTGAACATAACGATACGGGACACTTGTATATTCTGAAAAACATTACGATTAAGCAGTGTAAATGAAGATAACGCACCAAACGCTTAATAAAGATATAATTATTATTTGCGCAAGCGATATCTAAATTGTTCGTCTTTGTTAAGATATATTAAGTTAAGTTTGTTAAGATATGTTAAGAAATTTATATTATATTACATAGTTATCAGAAAGACGGCAGACTATGTGCCCACACTGTCAAATTTAATAATAATATATTTATATACTGAGAAGGATTGTTCGACGTTGAGATATGTTATATTTGCATAGTTAAAGTGCTCTTTGTATCTGTACAATGGATCTTCAGTATTGGTAAAAAGTTGCCCTAATTTTGTAAAATCTACATTTTTATCTAATACACCTTATGTGTATTATTAAATTTAACAGTGTGGGGCACATAGTCTGCCGTCTTGTTATCAGTCAATAAGACAGACATAACTATACTATTAACTAGTTCGTTATTAAATAGAAGAGATTTACATAAGTTCTGAAATATATTATGATTATGAAATTCTAAAGACAATAAAATAAATTAATTTGGAAATATATTTCTGAAATTGAATGAACTAATCTATAGTTAATAAATTATTTCTTTGCAGTACCTACTGTTCAAAGTGCGAACCGCAAATTGTACTTTATCTCTTTCTCACACATAAATACGCGCTGTAATACTACACACGTTAGTCATTTTAAGGTATTCTTATCCTTAAATTTGGCCTTGGACTGAAAAGAAATACTTTATGAACGCGTGGTTTTTTGCAAAATGATCCGCGTTGGAGAAGGTTTAAAGCTATTGAATTCCTCGATTTTATCAGTGGAAAGAAAGTTAGAGGCCTAACAATTAATATCAAGAGAATCAGTACTATTATTTAAATGTAGATGGCCCTATGGGATAGTACTATTTACAGTCACTAGATATATAAAGTACCGCAATATACTGCTATTTTGAGTCCGGACGAGTGCTAAACTCTTACATAATTCATCAATTTACAAATTAATTTATGAACAATTACAATAATTTTATTACTAGTATAATGATAGTTTCATCGCTACGCTACTACTGCTTCTTTGGCAATATTATTAACTTTTTTTGTAAGCAGTTGTTTCTTTGTTTTAATGAAATGAATAATCTTGTTTTCATATACAAACTTAAAATTTTTCTAAAATATTGTGACATTTTGGAATACCAGGCAGATTTTGGTGTTGTATTTGCTCTTGAAACATTTTAGAACTGACACTATTGTTTAACATTAATGTTTCATTTGCGCAGCATTTCATTTCGCACTTATGGACATAGTCAAACAGTTGAACACTTGGGCAACATATACTGTAATCACTTTTATATTCGCGCTGTTTTATTATTTGATTTATTTCATACAACACAGCTGATACAACTATAACCGCCATTTTAAGTCCAAAATGTACTTCTCTCTTTAACACAAGTTCTTTACCTATTGCGGTACTTTATATAACTAGTGACTTTAGTGAAATTCACGTTGACGTTTATATGAACGTTGTATGGTAAACCAAGGAATTTGTTTGTATTCAGGGAAACCTCTCTTGGCGGACACTCCTCACAAGCGGACTCCTCCCTTAACCGGACAATTTCCTTGGAACCGAAATATTCTAAACTTTTATCTATCTAAAACAGCCTCCAATGAGCGGACGCCTCTATCGGACGGACACGGACACCACAATTTTCCCAGCGGTGCCAAAAAACCTCCTAGAACCGGACGTGAAACTCTGAAGACCGGCTAAAAATAAAATATGTATATACATATTGCTGCTATGAATAGTGGTTTGTAGGTTTACTGCGCCACCATCCACAACTAGTTTACCCAACTAGGTTACTCAGCCGGTTGATTTCCAAATATGAGACTTCTAACTTCACGGGTTCCAATAAAGAAAGTCGTGACTGTGAAATATACTACGCGCCAGTGAAAAGTTCACAATATGTTTTATACTTATATTATATAAGTTACTTATTTTTAATTCATTAACGGTAATGGCCAGAACACAAAAATTAAACACAGGATAAAATCAAACTGAATCTTTAATACAAAAAATCAAAAAAAGAAAAAAAAATCTATCTTTATAAAGTATAAAGATTATGTATTTTACAATAATACATGAGGTAAAATATATTCACTGTAATATTGACAGCTGAGTGAATGAAAAAACTTCCTCTTAATGACTCCGATCAAACTTATCTAAAAATAATAAAGTTTATTTTTAATTTCTCCCCAGAGAACCACACTGTATAATCAAAATCTGAAACACGTTCAAAATTTACACATGCGCAAATAACATGTACAAAAAAAACCTTGAATCCCGTCGAACAAACTTTTCAATTTATAATTATTACAAAGAAATATTAATAATAATCTTTATTATTTATTTCTAATAATTAAGACAATTTCCTACTTGTTACAAAACAATAGAACTACAATTAATATAATCTGATTTTTAAACTTATGTCGACATAAAAACAATTATACTACTTACAATTTGGAGACTTACGAGAACAGTTGTTTAATCTTTTAAATCATCAAATTACGAGAATAAAAATCTCTAAAATATATCGGGAATTGAATATCAAAATACAAACAACTAATTAACACATGCAAATCAACCCGAACTAATTTAAATATATCTTTCAAAGAACACAACGTTCTCGTGTTATAGCAGATCTTCGTCTCCCAGAATTATATGAGGCCTCAACTTTCACATCCTATCGACCTCGGTAAAACAAGTTTTTGATCTTAGCACATTTAAATACATTTTAAAACATATCGGATATACACATATATCCAAAAATAATGTACATTTATTTTAAATTATTTTTAAAAATATTATTTTTAGAAAAAATCCATAGCAATATGTATGTTTGGTATTACTTCTCGCGCGCGCAAAAATATTACAAAAAATAAATGTCAGGGAATCCCCCTCATTCGTCGGGAACCCCCTTAATTTCATTTGTTATAAGTACTTTTCTAGTTTCATCATAGATAAGTCGAGATGGTTAACTACATAGCAAAAAGTGTTCTATTTTGATTAAATTTTCTATCCTTGTCTTTTATTTAAAACATAAATGACTATCTTCCCTTCTTTTTTTGAAGATGACTGAGATGGCGCTAGTGTATATCGTGACGTCACAAACATATCTTGTTACTGCGAATGCGCAGTAACAAGATATGTTTACTTACCCGCCATCACCATTTTATAACCTGTTTAATGTCACTATATTTCCTGTGTTGCTTACATGTGACAAAGTTAAGTTTTTTTGGTTCGTTATTGTGGTTTAGTAAGAACTCTGTTGAGAAATAAGTGAATTTATATACTATTTTGTGTAAGAACTTGGTTTATACTTATTTTTAGTTTATTTATATTATTTTTAATTTTAGTATTTACATATATACGCTGTAAATAAACATTTTTTCATCAACGATGCCACCAATACCGCAAAATCTCTGCTTAAATTGCGGATGTCATGAAGCAAAAGTAGAGAAAATGCATTGTTTTCCCACAAATTTACAAAAGTAAGATGTTAAATCAATAATATACCTACCATAAATAAACAAATCTCTAGATGTGTGTCAAAGCTTTGGCAAAGAAGTATGGGAATGATAATATATCTTGTCACTGCAAGTGCGCAGTAACAAGATATGTTTACTTACCAGCCATCACTATTTCATAACCTGTTTAATCTCACTATATTTCCTGTGTTGCTTACATGTGACAAAGTTAAGTTTTTTTTGTTTCGTTATTGTGATTTTGTAAGAACTCTGTTGTGAAATAAGTGAATTTATATACTATTTTGTGTAAGAACTTGGTTTATACTTATTTTTAGTTTATTTATGTTATTTTTAATTTTAGTATTTACATATATACGCTATAAATAAACATTTTTTCATCAACGATGCCACCAATACCGCAAAATCTCTGTTAAATTGCGGATGTCATGAAGCAAAAGTAGAGAAAATGCATTATTTTCCCACAAATTTACAAAAGTAAGATGTTAAATCAATAATATACCATAAGTAAACAAATCTCTAGATGTGCGTCAAAGCTTTGGCAAAGAAATATGGGAATGAAATATGAAGAGATGTCTACATAATTATAAGATTTGCTGCCGTCACTTTACTCCTTCTAGTAATATGAACATAGAAACCAATAAATTATGTTCGGATGCTATTCCAACATTGTATCCAAGTAATGTAGAAGAAAATATAGGTACTAACTGTTATCAAACATTGTGTTATAAGGTATTAAAATTTATTTTTCTAGAGTCATCATCTAGTACAGTTGATACTTTGGTCATATGATCCAAATTTACACTGGATACATCTGAAATTCAGACGAAAACCCCAGAGTTTTCATCAGCTATGGCAGATATTGTAATAGCACAACCAAGAACTCCTAAACTTACACAAGGTACATCTGGAATTCATGCCAAAACCTCAAGAGTCAGAGGTATATCTAATGCATCCAATGTTTATATTAATAATATTTATCTTGAAAAATAAACGGAATAGAATATATAGATGTATTATGATGAAAATTTATCATTTAAAAACTAGTAGTTATATAATAAACAAAATGTTGAAAAAAGTTATTTTTTTAAATAGAATTACAAAACATTTCTAAAAAAATACTATTGTACAAGCTATACTTACAATTAGTTATTTATATTTAGTTATACAATTAAGTTATTTTTATGTGAAACAGGGAAAAAATTTGTATGTAAACATGTAGGTAATACATCAGAAACTTATAACAGTCTCTTGTAAAGGTATGACTTTTTATAACAAATTACCATTATATTATTAATAGCACCAGTAATATAAAATATAAATTTTAAGAATTGTGTTATATATGAAAAAATAGTTTTTCATTTTTGTAAATGAATTATATTACGCAATATGTATCTGTATATAATTATTATGCTTCTAAATAAATAAATTTTTAGACATGTTTGGCGTTTTTTAAAAACAAAACCTTTTAATTTTGTCATTTTTATGAATGTGTGAGTAGAATAAGAAAATACTTATCTTTGATATATATTTAGCCAGATGAGGTCAAAATTTATATTTGTATACATATATATATAACCTAGTAGCATGTGATTTCCTGAGAACATTTTGAAGTATGTATGTCGTAAATTAAAATTTACTACTTAATCTACGAAGTCGTATATTTTGACAGTTTCATACATACAAATAAATAACAAATAATAGGTATTTATTGAAAACTATATCAAATGTTGAAAATGTTGTCCTTCAAGATCAATGCACTTTAAAATCCTCCGTTCAAAATTTCTGATGATATTCTGGAACATTACTGGATTGTTATTAATTTCCATGCATTTCTGTTCGATTCTCTGTAGCATATCATTCAAATTCAATATAGGTGTTCGAAATATGTTATTTTTTAGATAAGGTGTTAAATAGCATGAACGTGCAGGCCAGGCAATTTCAGTATTTCTACTAATTATACGCTCATCAAAAAATTCTCTTAAATAATCCAAAGATTCTGCAGTACAGTGACAAGGTGCTCCGTCTTGTTGGAAATATGCATTTTGAAGTTCATCATCATGCAACTGATTGACAAGTGGTTCTTACATTTCCGTGCGGTACCTTTGAGCAGTTAACGTTCCCTGAAAAAATATTGGTCCAATGATTCGCCTTTGGCTTATCGCTGCCCAAACACCAATTTTCTCTGGATGTAGCGTTTCTTCATTAATTACATGGGGTTTTTCACTACCTCAAATTCTTGTATTTTGTGAATTTAGGTATCCCGTTCTATAAAACCATGCTTTATCAGTAAAGATGACTCTTTGCGAAAGTTCTCCATTATTGTTCATATTTACAAACCAATTACAAAACTGTAGTCTACGTGGGTAATCAATTTCTAACAATTCTTGTACTGCTGTGACACGGTATGGATAAAGTTGCATATCTTTTTTTAATAACTTGTGAGTTGTACCAACAGAAAGGTTTATTTGTTGACTCAAATGTCGAACAGATGTTTGTGGTTCATTTTCCATTATTTCTTCAACACGATTGACAACTTGAGGTGTACGTTTCTTAACTGCTCCGCTCCCTGATTTTCTTAAGAGACTACCAGTTTCAGAAAAAAGTTTTAAAGTTCTATCCAAAGTATTCTTAAATTGTATATAATCTATTACAAAATGTGGAAACTCAACGTGAAATTCTGCCATGCAATCTTGAACTGAATAAACCCATAAACCGTCAATTTTATTACCACTTCGAAAATAAGCCTGGACTAAAAAAAAATTATGTTCTAAAGTGAAAGCCATTTTAAAACTGAGAAGCAATTTATTTAAACCAGAATCGACGCACGATTATTTTATGCACTAACTGATATTTGTGATTGACATTATCAAATGTTATTTGGATTTATGTTTACGGAACAACAAACACGTACTAATATATTTGCGTCTTATTCTATCAAAATTTCAAAGTAACCTAGATTGACTTTTCAAATGAACACTTGTTATATATATATATATATATATATATATATATATATATATATATATATATATATAGATTTTGACTTCGCAAGCTAAATATCTATTAAAGATACATCATTATAGAAAAAAACATTAATAATAAAGGGAGATGCGTGATTCAATTTTCCCGGCATTTGCCGAACTAAATTTTTGTATTGAGTTGACTATCTCGACTTATCTCTGGTTTCATTACACAATGTCGCGAGCAGTGAGAGGCATGTTTTGCATTTAATCATGGTGCCTAGCAAAAAAATTTATGACGTTAAAAGAGAAGATGGAGCTGATAAATATTGCGGAAAAAGATTATTTATCTGTATGCAAGTTAACAGAAAAGTTAACATTTCCTTTCAAAGTTGCTAAAAGTTGCTTAATCTAGAAATTATTTACAAAGTCTAGATGAAGATTAATTATGTTCTTAATTCTTTTTTAGGTTCAAGATAGGGAAAACTTAGGCGGCAGCAATTGTGAGAGAAAAATAGAGGATTCGTAAAATGTGGCAATCTGGTGATAGTTTACAGCAAAAACTCGTTAGATTAAAAAATATTCCCGAAGAAATTGACAGAGAATGTCTGGATAGATACCGTCCCAGTATCAGGACCAATGATCAAAGCGAAAGCAAAAGAAATAGCCTGTAGGTTGAAATATGAAAAATTCAGTGCTTTTAATGGTTGGCTGCTAAGATGGAGGAAGAGAGATAACATAAGTTTCAAATCTATATCAGGCGAGTCTGCAGATGTTAATCTAGAAGCTGCAACCAATTCTTCCAAAAGTTGTCATCTATTTTTCTAGGATATAGGCCAGAAGATATTTACAAAGCAGATGAAAGCGGTTTATATTTTCAAGCGCTACCAGATAAAACATTTGCACTTAAATAAGAAGGATGCGTTGGTGGTAAAATGCCAAAAGAAAGGCTCACTATTTTATTCTGTGTTAATATGACTGGAGAAAAAAAAAATATTAGTAATTGGAAAACCCGCCTGTCCACGCACATTTAAAAATGTTTTGCTAAAAGATTTGACAGTTATGTGGAAATGAAATTCCAAAGCATAAATGACTCGTGAAATAATGAAGGAGTATCTTTTAGATATGGACAGAAGAATGAGGCTTTAGAAGAGGAAAATACTGCTATTTCTGAATAACGCCGGTTCACATCCTCGGGACATTAACCTAACATATATAAAAATATGTTTTTTACCACCCAATTGTACTTCGGTTTGCCAACCTTTAGACCAAGGCATAATAAAAAATGTATTTTTTTTTACACTTTACAAGAAGTCGATGCATACACTGAATTTTAAGAAGCCTAAATTTTAAGACAATTCAGGACACTTATTTTTCTTCCTCCAAAAAAATTACACACACGTCCTCTTACACCCTCTCCTTGTATCTCCTCTGCGAATCATACAAGCAGGTGTATATGGAATGTATTATCTGTTTATAAAAGCTTTTCTACTGGAGGCGACGCATTTGTAACTGGAGATTTCTTTTAGGCAGCAGTCCTGTTGAGTTTTTTTTGTGACATTTGTGCTTGTCTGTTCCTACCATTTCGTCATGGAACGATACACGCTTCAACAACGCTTACAAATTAATCACATCTTTTATTAAAATTCACAATCAATCGCGGCTACTGCATGTACATTAACTCCAATTTCCGGATATAATCGTTCAAGTCAAAGAACAATTGAACACCTTGTGCAAAAATTCGAATCTCCATAGCGTTTCCGTGGCAGTGAGATAAAGAAGGGTAAAAGCGAAGAGAATAATTGCAGCTATACATTAGAGTTTGTGAAGATTTGTCAATTCTAATTTTCAACACCAGCTTGTAACGTATTCTGGGATAAGATCTTGACCCACGTGCTTACAAGATTGCGTTAGTTCAAGAACTCAAACAAAACGATCATTTGCTGCCTCACGAAGGCATCTTCAGCAACGAAGCTAATTTCTAACTTAAATTGTTTTATGAATAAGCAAAGCTGGTAAAAAGTAATGCACATACTGCATGAAGAAGCACTGCATCCACTTACATTGTCTGGCGTGTATTATTGGAGGAATCGTTGGGCCTTACTTTTTCAACTACGCTAGTAATCCCGTTATGGAACTCGCTATCGCTCAATGTGCACTAGATATTTTTTGTCCCGAATTGAATACTCAACTGGTCACGATACGACGACGACATATTTGTGATTTGGCCGCATGGAAGAGAAAAGCTACAGGAATTCTTCGATCATCAACCGACAACACCCATTCATGAAATTTACAATGGAAATAGAAGAACGGAATTTACCATTCCTGGATCTAATGGTACACCGTACGTAGTCTGGGAGACTGCAACATGGAATATACATGAAAAAACCCACACCGATAGATACCTACATGCTACATCCCATTACCATCCTAAGCAGAAGAGAGCCCTTATAAGAACGCTAATGTCTAGAGCAAGAACGATCAGCGACGCCGAATATTTGGAGGAAGAAAAGCGACACGTCAAGGAAGCACTGGAGAAGAAAGGTTACAGCAATAAAGAGATAAGAATGGCTCTAGAAAAACTCAGAATGGTAACCCCACCAACAGAAACAGAAGCAGCCAGAGAATTCGCCCGTCTATCTTACATCTCTGAAGTCACCGAGAAAATAGGGAGGATTCTAAGGAAGAAGAAAGAAAAAGTATGTTTTAATACTACTACCGCCATCCAAAACAACTATTCTGGGACCACGGATAAATTACCACGAACCAAGGGAGAAGAAGTCTATAAGTTAATATGCGAGTGTGGGAAGAGCTACGTGAACAAACAGGAACATCGATTGGACAAAGAGTCATGGAACATTATAGAGGCACATGAAGAAAAAGAATTGGAAAATCAGCGGTTGCGGAACATGTACACGAGAACGGGCACCAAGTGAAATTTGAATAAGCAGAAGTATTAACCACAACGAAGAATTACCATCGAAAAATTATTAAGGAAGCTATCGAAATAGAAAAACATCCTAACTTCAACCGCGAGGACGCCTATGGACTCATCAACACCTGGAAGAGCCTACTGAGCGAAACCGTCACGACCAATGGAGCAAGTGGTTCACACACCAGTGAACCAAGGCCATATATAAGGAAGAACGACAACGAAAAGAATCAGTCTAACACTAGATTCTAAAGAAGTTGGCAGTACGAACAGCGAAACGTCCATTGCTGACATGACTGAGTCACTCCTATCAACGCTTCAGAGGATATGTGAATGATGCTGTTCCATCAAGAATGGTATTTATAAGAAACTATATACCGAACTAAAAGCGATGAAATTTTTCACAATATATGTTTTATTTTACAACAAACACAATAATGCAAAAACCTTTTACACACGATATTTACAATTTGTGAAAATATTTAACCAAAAATATAAATATAACGGCTGTTCAGAAACATTCGAAGTCAAGTGGGCTCTGAACAAAAAATCGTATATCTTTACTTAAGTACATTTGCGTGTATGATACCCTATAAAATTGTATTAAGTAAATGTATCAATCTATATCAGACATGACTTCATATTTTCAAGGACTACTTTGATTTCGAATGTTTCTGAACACCCGTTATGTGGTTTTTAAAATACAGGCTTAGCCAAATGTTTGGATTTATTCGAATATCTTTAATATGGCTACTTAGATTTTCATAAGACTTTCCACAAGTAATTATATGCAAATCCGGGATTCGATGAGTATATTTATATCCGAATTAGACTTCCGGTTTAGTCGAAAACGATGTTAACTTTTTTATTTTAAAAGAAACAACATGTATATTTTGATGAATTTCGATAGAGCGCTACTCTGGAAGTTCAGCAATTATAAAGTTTAGCACGCTTTCAACAACAACATAGATATTTAATTAAAAACTTATAGTTTAAAATCATGTTTATGTTTAGTAAGCCATGCCATTAAAATTCAGTACTTCAGAAATAATGAAGTTATTGCTCAAGATGGTGCTATAGCATTAGGAGAATTGCCACAACCTTCAACCACATCCCTCGCACTAAACTATGATATAAGTTGCCGTTTAGTAGCCAGAATATTGAAGGACGAAAAATATCATCCATATAAACCGCATTTAGTGCAAGAATTATTTGATGGAGATTATGATTGTAGAATTGAATTTTGCAAGTGATGGGAGATTTGCGAAAATGACCAATATTTTACATACAATTTGCTGTTTTCCGACGAGGCTACGTTTTGTTTGAATGGTACCGTTAATCGCCATAATTGTCGATATTGGTGAATAGTAAACCCTCATTAAATGCTAGAAACGCATACACAACATCCGCAGAAATTAAACGCGTGGGCTGGTTTTTCAGGAACCGTATTATTTATATAAATGAAATTGATAAATGTTAATATTAGTAACTTTTTTTTTAATGTTTCATCTTCACATACAATAATTTTGCATTTGCTCTATGGTTATAATTAGAGAACGGACACGCTTACCACATGACGCAAAGCCCAGTGCAGTTACTGGCGAAATGCTGTATTTCTAAAATATTTAATTTTATTTATATAATTGGAAAACGAACGGGTGGTGATCTATAAAATTACGAAATACATATTTATTTATTGAAAAGTTGTATTTATAAAGTTTTTAATTTTATTTATATAATTGGAAAACATACGGGTGGTGATCTATCTATCTAAAATTACGAAATACATATTTATTAATTAATTTTATTTATGTAATGAAAACAAACGGGTGGTGATCTATAAAATTACGAAATACATATGTATTTGTTGAAAAGTTGTATTTTTAAAGTTTTTAATTTTATTTCTATAATTGGAACATTTTTATTTGTTCATTTGGTCGTTCAAGTTGAGTAAAGGAGTATTAATATTGACTAGGAATAGTTTCTCAAGGTTTTCTTCTGTCAATTTTGTTCTCTTTGAATTAAGTACATCCTTATAAATAGAAAACGTCCTTTCTACATCGCAACTGGTTATAGGTGCATACTGGAAATATTCTTTTATTTCTTCATATTTAGCCGTTAGATTTTGTGGAATTGTCTCCATACATAATTGCTGCAATGTATGGACTTGGAATACTTTTCAAATTATTAACAGCCACATCTAATGTGGTTAATCCGTCATTTAATTTGAGATTTCGATTTTCAAAATAAGTGATTAGTTTTGGCAATTTTCCAAAGTGTTCGTGAAAGTACAACTGATTTTTTAAATTTGGGATTTGTGTGAGCTCCTTGCACTCACCAATATTTCTTCTTCCTTTAGCAGTGTTACGAAA
This sequence comes from Melolontha melolontha, assembly GCA_935421215.2. Taxonomy (NCBI): domain Eukaryota; kingdom Metazoa; phylum Arthropoda; class Insecta; order Coleoptera; family Scarabaeidae; genus Melolontha; species Melolontha melolontha. Next base: position 67,372,862 of record OW285238.1, read on the forward strand.
TGTTTTAGACTATCGAAATTCTCAGCATAATAACTAGTAGCTTCCAGCCATGTTCCCCATCTAGTTATTACTGGAGTGGGAGGCAGTGACAGAGATGGAAATTTTTCCCTGAAAAGAGCTACTCTCAATGGTGCTTTTCTGAAAACTTTTTTAAAAGCTGATACAAGTCTATCAACTTCCGGAAAAGTGTCTCTGATATATTCACAGATTCTGTGGAGAGCATGTGCTACACAAGTAATATGCAGCATATTAGGTTATGTTTTCTTCAATAGTCTGCCTGTTTTTAACATATACGCAGCACTATCACTGACAAATAAAAGTATTTTTTCTTTGTACGTGGCGTCCAAATGAAGAATTTTTTGCATATTCTCCTTAATGGGTTCAGCAACTGTTTCCGCATCAACTCTATTTATAACACTTGTTGCTATTACATATGAGTTATAGGGAATAGTTGGATGTAGTACACCAGCTACAACATTTACCACACAGCGTCCTAACATATCCACCGTTTCGTCGGCGCTTATCCATATGTATTGATTTAAAAGATGGCTTCTAATGCGTTCTACTGTTCTCGTATAGCACCTAGAAACATAATATTTGCGTAAAGTTGATTCATCAGGAACATTTCGACCAGTATATTTCCAGTATATTTCCAGTCTTTATAGGGTTGCAGTGTATAGTAGTTGTGCGGAAGCGTTTATGTTACTTTACTGTGCCCCATGTGTGACTTTTAATTAGTAGTTTTTACCTACTGATGATGACAACTTAGTTGTCGACATACGTATTTAGGATACGACTAATAATTGTGGTAAGGGGTTATATACCGTTTTAAATTAGTTAAAACTATGAAAACAAGAAACTTACTCACAGCACTTTATTTATCTTACGAAATATAAACTAATAAATAAAATACATTATAAAATCCCCGCTTCTATCTACGCTCATGAAAACAGTTTAAAAAGAAATATATATTCCGAATACAATAGCTGTGTTGTCCATTGTTATCGTGCGAGACCAGGTGGCCGAGTAAGTCAAACAAATACTTCATTGAATTACGCCGGGATGTACTGAGCGACGTTATACACAATTCTAATTGCCGATTGCGTTTTATGGAAATTGCATCCGTTTTCTAGTTATAATACTTATAGTCTGTATCAGCTGGATCCTTCGCGTGCTTCTACTAGCTTTTGGTTAGCACTTTAGTTTATATACTACTAAATATTGTATTTATTTCTGTTCCTTATAAATCAACAATTTATCATTATTATTATTGTTATTTAATCAAGCAAAGATAAAATAATAAGATGATCAATTGAAAATATCACCTATGAAACAGAAAGTATTCTTAGGGGAGTTATACCTATATGTATCAACAAGTTTTAGCTAAGAGTACGATCAAATTAATGGAACTACTGACAAAAGTCGGAAACATTTTCCGGCTAAATAACTAACATGACCGCGGATCTACTCCAAAAATTTTAACATTTTTACATATCAGTCAAATTTAATAAAGATATAGTATAAAATAAGAAAGGGGAAAGGGGGAAATATTGAACTACAAAGATAAAATTAAAATTACAAACGACCCGAAGGAAGGTGTAAAAGTAGTTACTATTTACCAATAGTAAAAAATATTTAGGACAATTAGTCTATAATTATTTATATATGAAACCACAAAATACATCATTTAGTCTTTCGTTATTAACGTCATGCCAATTAATACAAGAATATTGTGCCTGGAAGCTATATTTCTTTAGCAAAAAGTTGCATTGAAATAAAAAAATCTAGGTTTAATAATAGATATCAAATTAACATAAAACCTAAATTGACAAACATATAAACAGTATCTTTAATGAATAATGATTAATGATGTTTAAAGAACATTTGACGAAATATCAAAAAAACGTAGTGACTTGAGATTTTCTTGACCAGGTAATTACAAAATATTAATAAAACATCTATAACTTAAAGCTCACAAAATTTCATGTTATTTTTCTATCAATATTGGATATCGTGTGCATTGCCACAGTGGCAATTAAAAGTATTTTTCTTTATTAGAATCATTAACAGCCTACCTACTAAAATATCTGCTGAGGAGATATTTTTATGGCCATACATGTCCTAGGCATTAAAATAGTATGTACTTTGAACGTTTTCAACATTTAAAGGTGATTGCCAAAGTTTAAGAAAGATGCCTCGTTTGATTGATCTCCAAAGATTGATGATGATATTTAACGACGAGAATTTTAACCAAATTGTGTTCAACGATATCAATGATGATTCAAGAAATGTTTAATGTATCACATTCGAAAAATTCAAAATAAAACAAAATTTTCGAATCTATGTAGCAAAAGAAATGTTGGAATCAATGGGTTAATAGTTTTTCAAACTGAAATTTGTACTGCAAATACCTGTGTATTGTAAAATATTGAGGCTATATAATGGGGCTATTTAGGTAAGTATGTGAAACATCTCTAAATCTGTTGATCCATAACAACAAGACTTTAGGTAACGGAATGTATGAAAATATTAAACAAGTAAACAGCAGACGCTAGAAAGAGATAACTAAGATAAATAATTAAAGTTGGATAACTAAGATAACTAATTAAAGTTGAACTTACCATAGAGTAAATTAAATACTAAATACGCTGAATATTACTTGAGCGAGTATGCTAAAAATGCCAAAAGTATATAGAACTAATGTTCGTAACTGCGCCAGAGAAACAAGTAATGAAAACTTCATTTACGTCATTCACTACTGAACTTCTTCAATTATGTATAAGGGAGATAGGAAACCTAACAATATTGTAATGTTTGTCTTTTCGGGTTCTTAAATAAAACTAACAATAACTTTAGACACACACACTATATTAATATTAAAACGTATAACAATATAAAACTAACTATTAACAACAATAAGTACATTTATGTATTCTATATTTATGTAACTATATTTATGTTTACTTCGCGAGACTTGGGTATTGAATGAATGTCCATCCCTTCTTCGACGCGGCTTATATATCGTCGTTCATATGCATGGAGAATAATCTAGATAACACGAGACTAATATGACGCGTGTTGTAGGATGAGTCATCACATTGCCCTCTTCTTAAGAATGAAGTTTCGTCCCGAAACATGTCAAGTTTTGGTTCCTCAGCCGATGGCGAAATCGACAGGTAGGGCCCTTGTTACATTGCGACGTCATATCGAAATAACAGTCCACGGTCTTATCTTGCCTGGATGGACAGGAATATTCAAGCTGGTAACTGCATACCAGAATTTCCATACCAGTATGTCGGAAGATTACTTCCAACATGCTCCTTACAATTCTCCAGTCCAGGCGGTCCAATCCACAACCCAATTTTGGAACTGCTAATTTCAGAATGTCTTGCTGTAACATTTGTTCGCGTAAGTGGGTCAGCGCCTCCCATAAGGCTCGATAGGTTGGCTTTAGGCTCGACAGTTCTTTCGTGACCAAATAAAATATGGACTGTCCTTCATTTATTATTTGGAGACTCTTCCCAATTGCTGGTCCCTGCTGCCTTAGCTTTTCGATACTGCCAAATCTCTCTTTAAATTCCCAGGCAATTTCCTTGGCCATTCGTAGATCTCGGGCTACGCAATGAGCAAGCGCGTAGTCTGGCGGCACCGTGAACAAATCCTGCTGTTTCTCGATGGTTACCCCAAATCGAGCTTTTCTCGAACCAGAATACTCTTGCATAAAGTCTTCGAAGGTTAGTTCATGGTATTGGCTATCCAATCGGCGCAAGTCAACGGTTTCGTCATTGTCTCCAGAGTATGGGGCTAATCGATTAAAATGTACGACTCATGGCTTAGTGTGAGGTGTTCGCCTGATGCGGTATATTACATCGTTGATCCGCTTCAACACCTCGTATGGCCCCTCCCAATTCTTTTGAAGTTTTGGAGATAGGCCCCGTCGGCGTTGTGGATTATATAGCCAAACCCGATCGCCTTCATGGTAACCACTCTTCTCGGCGTTGATGTCATAGCTCTCCTTCATTCTGTCACTAGCATCTTGGATATTGTGTCTGACTTGTTCATGTATATTATCTAGTCGTCGTCTGAGCGTGCTGACATAATCTTCTCCGGCAAGATCTTCACCAGGCTTGCTCCCAAACTTTAAATCACAGGGCAATCGGAGTTCCCTCCCGAATAGCACGTTTGCTGGTGATTGGCCAGTTGTCTCTTGAACGGAGGCCCGATACGCCATTAGAAATAATGGTAAATGTTCGTCCCAATCTCTCTGGTGTTCGGAGACCACTTTGGATAAGTGTCTGATCATGGTCTTGTTCATTCGCTCTACCATCCCATCTGATTGTGGATGCAAGGGAGTTGTTCTCGTCTTCCGTATGCCCAAAAGTCCACACATCTTTTCGAATAGACTGGACTCAAAATTCCGCCCTTGATCGGAATGAAGTTCCAAGGGTACACCAAAACGGCTGACTAACTCCTTCACAATCACGTCTGCTACAGTTCCAGCTTCTTGATTTGGTAGAGCATATGCTTCAACCCATTTGGTAAAGTAATACATGACCACTATTATGTATTTATTTCCTTTGTCGCTTTCTGGAAAAGGACCGGCGGCGTCTATGGCGATCCTTTCAAATGGGCTTCCTACATTGTATTGCCGCGTGGGTGCACGTCGACGCCTCTGGGGACCATTGCTTCCGGAGCAATTTGCACACTTTCGGCACCATTCTTTCACATCTCGTGAACAATTCACCCAGTAAAATCTCTGGCGCACCTTCTCCAGTGTTTTATGGACTCCAAAATGTCCCCCAGAAGCACCATTATGGAGTTCTCGAAATACCTCTGGTATTCTTTTCTTGGGAACCACCATTTGCATCTTGCGCTCACTTCCATCGTGATTTTCGACCTCACGTCTCAGGAGATCGTCATCCATGGTTAAGGAATCCCATTGTGCCCAGTATGACTTCAATTCTCGTGAATGGGGAGCCATTTCTTGCCAGGTTGGTCTTTGCCCATTTTTCTTCCAAGCCCTGAGGACTGCAAGATCCGGATCAGCTTCCTGATCTGCGCGCAAATTGTCAGGTTGCCATTGGTCATCAACCACGGTGGTTCGAAGAGCGTTGGCCGATTTGTCTTCGATTCGGTTGCAATATCGACAGTCTTCTGGACAGGGCCTTCTGGAAAGGGCATCTGCATTTTGATGTTTAAGGCCTGCTCTGTGTTCAATATCGAAGTCATACTCCTGTAGCCTCTCAATCCATCTAGCTACTTGACCCTCTGGATTCTTAAATTGCAAGAGCCACTTTAAGGCGGCGTGATCAGTGCGGATCAGGAACTTCTGCCCATACAGGTACTTTTAAAAGTGCTCAATGGTCTTAACTACTGCCAATAGTTCTCTCCTGGTTACGCAGTAGTTCCTCTCCGGTTTGGACAGGGTCTTGCTGAAGTATCCAATAACCTTTTCTTGTCCATCTTGGATTTGAGAGAGCACGCCACCAATCCCGACGTTACTGGCATCCGTATCCAGAACAAACCTCCCAGATGGCAATGGATAGTTTAAAACAGGTGCACTGATCAACGTACCTTTTAACAACTCAAAGGCCGCTTGGCATTCGTTGTTCCAAATGAATGCTCGATTTCCTGTTAGGCGAGTAAGTGGCTTTGCAATGTTGGAGAATCCAGGAACGTAGCGTCGATAATATGTGCATAATCCCAAAAAGCTTCTTAGCTGATGTTTGTCTCTGGGTACAGGCCATTTTTCCACAGCTTTTACTTTTTCTGGATCCACAGCAACTCCTTTTCTGGAAACCACATGTCCAAGGTAATTTACCTCCTTGCGGAAAAGGTGACAATTCTTTGGACTTAATCTCAGGTTGGCACCTCTCAACCTCTGGAATACTACTTCCAAATTTTTCATGTGATCTTCAAAGGTCTTCCCTACCACAATCACATCATCGAGATACACCAGGCAGGTATTCCAGGACAATCCCCTCAGTACAGTGTCCATGAGTCGCTCAAAAGTAGCTGGGGCGTTACACAGTCCAAATGGCATGACTGTAAATTGCCAGAGTCCTGTATCTAAACTTAAGGCAGTCTTCTCTTTGTCATTGGGATCCATTCCCACTTGCCAATAACCGCTCTTTCAGTCGAGAGTGGAGAACCATTTTGCTCCTGCCAAGGTGTCTAGCGTATCGTCTATTCTTGGGAGAGGATAGCTGTCCTTTTTGGTCACACTATTCAAACGACGATAGTCCACACAGAATCTGGTAGATCCATCCTTCTTCCTGACGAGGACCACTGGTGAAGCCCATGGACTATTCGATGGTTCAATTACTCCTTGGCCTTCCATATCTTGTATAATTTGCTTGGCTTCCTCACGTTTTGCCAGTGGTAACCTTCTTGGTCCTTGTCGAATTGGACTTGCATCGCCGGTATTTATTTTGTGCATTACAATATTGGTTCTGCCTTTCGTACCAGTTTCAGTTTCAAAGACGTCTTCATAATGTTTGATTAGGTCCTTAACTTGACTTTGTTCCTTCTTGTTCAATCCTTGACAGGCGGAGTCGATTATCTTGGACAATTTCTCAGAAACCTGCACGAATCCATTCTTCTTCGCCTCTATTTGATGAACGACGGCCGACACTGGTGAACACCACCCCAAAATAGTACCCTTCTTCAGTGAAACAGGGTAATGGTTCACATTCATTACCCTTATCGGTACAGTCTTCTTCTTAACCAGCATTTTGGCAACTACTATTCCTCGACCCACCTCGTCATCATCAGCCTTTGGTTCCAACATTGCAACATTTCCGTCCAAATAATCACCTTCCGTACACGCCGTCAAAAATGTCTCACTTCTTGCATCCAGAACAACATTCTCTGCTGTAATTACTTGTACACTCCCACAATTTTTCCCATGAAGAAACAATTCCTCATTATTTATTTTTAAAGTGCCTTCTTTCATGTTTAACTGGAAGCCGTAGGTGTTCATGATGTCTAATCCCAAGATTATCTGTTCTTCTATGTCGGCTACGAGAACACGATGTCGGATTGATGTATGTCCTATGACAAAATTGACATCTACTTCACCTTCCACAGAAGCTGCTTCTCCAGTAGCTGTCCTTAGTCTCCATTTGCTAGAAAGTAATTCTTTATTCCTGGATATTAAATCGGGTCGTAAAATGGTTTTCGTCGATCCAGTATCTAGCAAGCAAGCATAGGTTCTTCTTTCCATAATAGCATCCACATACAGGCCATTGGTTTGATTTTGCAAGGATGCGATTTGGGCAGTCCTTGGGACTTTCGGATTCTCAGCGGATTCTTTCTTGGTCCTTTTATGACATTTATTCTGGATATGATCGTTTCTTCTACAATTCCCGCATGGCCGCGCACTTTTATTTGATTTGATCTGATTTAGGACTTGACTAACCACCTGCTCCATGAACTCCTCATTTTCCTGTTCGTCGACAGAACAGCCACGAGCATTGTTCCGAGAGGCTTGTTTAGCAGTCTCAAACTCAAGCGCGTGCGCCAAAGCATCGATCAAGGTTTTCGGTCTTGCCAACCTTAATGCTTGCTGCGTATCAATATCCCGGAGACCATCTATGAACGTCTGGACTGCTAGGTGTTCCATGAAATTATCTGGCGCCATCGGATATGCAAGTCGAACTAGACGAGCAATATCTGCCTCAAATTCCTGAAGATTCTCGCCTTTCTTCTGTGATCGATTCTTCAGTTGGGTATGGTATACTTGCTCCAAATGCGCATTGCCATATCTCATCTCCAAGCGTTTAATGAGTTGAGAATAATCTTTACGTTCCTCAGGAGGCAATGTCTGCAAATATCACTAGCATCACCCCTCAATGCTATGACTAAAGCAGTCGCCTTCTCGGCAGAAGACCATGCGTTTGCTTCTGCGGCCGCTTCGAATTGCGTCAGGTAAGTTGCCCATGACATCTTTCCATCAAAGGTTGGTGGCTTGATTCTGGTCTTTGAAATAGCCACAAGTTCTTCTTTTATTTCGATGGGCCGCGGTATGACTTCTTTGCTGACCTGCTTGGGATCAGAATGACTTGTGGTAGCGGGTAATTTCATCTCAATCATTATTGCCTCTAAAAGTCTAGAATGTTCTCCAATTTTCTCTTCTACGGCTATAAAAACCTCTTCTTTTAACGCTTCTGATTTTTCCGCTAATCGCTGTTCTAGAACTTTCTCCACTTGTTCCAGACTTTTTTCGAAGTTTCTAGAATTTTCTAGTAATTTCTTTTCCAGATTTTTCTCGAGAATTCTAGCGGTTTCTAGGTTTCTTTCTTCCATCTGTGCTTGCGAATCTATTAGACGCTGTTCCAAAGTTTGCGAATTGTCTATTAATCGTTGTTCCAAACTTTTCACACTATCTAGATTGTTCTGTTCCATTTGTTCTAGAGTTTTCGCTAAGTTTCCAGGCTTTTCTGCTCCATTTTAGTTTGGGAATCTATTATTCGTTGTTCCATTTTCATCAACAGCGAATTCACGTCAGCATCTCCGCCTGGAACTTGAAAAACATAATTCTCTGGATCCGCGCCTTCTTGGATCAACACATTGCGAAGCCGTTGCTGGAGGATCGACTTTTTGCCAGTTGTATCCTCATCCCTCTCTTCTAATTCTCGTTTTAACTCGGACACTTTTAATTCCATCAGTTTCATTCTGTTGGCCATCACGATATTTAAAATAACGTCTTTCCGCACTGTATATTTATTTAGACGAATACTTAATTAACACTTAATTGTCTACTTAGTTTATTATTTAATAATTAGTCAACACCTGAATACCACTGTAATGTTTGTCTTTTCGGGTTCTTAAATAAAACTAACAATAACTTTAGACACACACACTATATTAATATTAAAACGTATAACAATATAAAACTAACTATTAACAACAATAAGTACATTTATGTATTCTATATTTATGTAACTATATTTATGTTTACTTCGCGAGACTTGGGTATTGAATGAATGTCCATCCCTTCTTCGACGCGGCTTATATATCGTCGTTCATATGCATGGAGAATAATCTAGATAACACGAGACTAATATGACGCGTGTTGTAGGATGAGTCATCACAATATTAATGGTGAGAAATTGTATCTGGACTTATTGTATTATATAGATGTATTATGCTGGTGATTGTAGTTGAGGACTATAACAAAGAATATATTAGCTCCATTATACCTGCCTACTCGATAATAATATTAAAGTAATACATAGTACTAAATTTGACTGTTGGAATAGTGTAATAGAAATAAGACATTAATGGATTTGTTATTTGTTAAATAACTGGCGGAAATAAAATAAAGTGGAAAAAGTTTGAATACTGAGCATATAAGTAGACCTCTCCTCGTTTTTTATGATGTATGCCCGAAAAATTATAAAGCTGTAGAAAATCTACCTTACTAACTACTAATAAAATATTCGCACAAGAAAATATGTTATTATTATAGGCGACAAATTCTGCATAGAATATCTATAAAACATTTGCATTTTTATACATCTAGGTAAGTTAAAGCAATTCTTTTTCCTTTAAATAATTTCGAAAATAATGTTATCTTTCTTAGACGAACGATAAGTGTCTGGCGGTTTTCCGAACATTGGCACCAGAATATGCCATTTTCGTTGCAATTTGTCTATCTCTCTCCTTTCTAAGAATATAACCGTAGTGCCACTTCCACGTATTGTGATATAAAGAAACTTAACAATCCCACAGCTAAGACTTGTTTTATTTAGACTGCTTCATAAATTTAAAATAAATATTTTTTCTATTCATAAGAAAACGTTTTGTTAAACAAAATTTAGTATATTATCGGTACGACAGATGAATTTAGAATAAATTAATATAAACAACGTTTAGCAATGAACAAATTAATAAAAAATATGAAAAGCGGATCAGTATTCAGAAAGTCTGGCGAAAGAGAGCCGCACTAAACAAATCTTATTTGTCAATTCAAGTTGGCAATCCTTCAAAACATAACTATAAAAATTTGCGTATGGACGCTTGTAATTTCAGTAGAAAGCGAACTGTTTTTAGCTTATTCTGATGGAAAAGTGGAGTACGGATCTATGACTAAATTCTTAATTTTAAAAGTAAAACGAAGTATTAAATCAAAGCTGAGCTGAAGTTTACAGAGACCAATCTCCAATCGATTTCAACAAAAAAACAATCGACCTCTGAGTATGCAGGGCCAACGTTTCAGTTTTGTATAAAAAATTAAGTGAAGAGTGCTGAATTTGTTGACTGAACCACAAAGATATTTTAGCCCTCAATTTAACTAAGTTAAGGCATGATCTGAAGTACTGTTGGCACCGAATAATGTTTGATAAAACTTAAATACACTACACACACCCGAAATGAAACAACAATCGAAACAATTTACTGAGACTAGTTATTACGAGTACTCAAGAGAAGTGCACTTTGACTGTTCCAACGACAAAAAATCTAATAGAAAAATATCTACGTTTGTATATCTACAATAAATAGAATAATTAACCAAGCAAATGCAATTTCTGCATACTTTACAAACTTTCGTAGCTATTCCACATATCAAATACGTTACGTTACGTTTGATGCATATTCCCAGATTTCCTGTTTTCTTTTTCTTCGATATCTGTAACAATGTATGCTGTAAAAACCGTCTACGGTATATTACCAGAAGCCACTTTGCTTTAGTATTTATGCATCTGAATGTATTAGATTGACACAATAAAAGAACTTTCTGCTTTGCCAGAACATAAATTTAGCTAATTACAGTGAATTTATTTGTGCTAATTCCAGAAAATGTAAAATAGATTTACATCAACATTAATATATTTTAACTCAAAGGTACTTATATAAAATAGATAAAAACATGCACAAAAGAAAATCATTCGATTTTTCGTGATACGAGTTAAACGAGTAAATAACATATTTGTATGTTCTGAATAATGTTGAAGAGAAAATAAGAAGGAAGTTATCGAACTGCTTATTTGATTTATCAAATGTATGTATGTATTGAGTTTTATCGAAATCAAAGCAATAAAACAAATAATCACACAAGAGTAATTATCAAAAAAGATATGCACTTTGCACTAAACATAATTGATATTGGAAAAAACTATTACATCAAAATAGAGCTTGCATGCCTTTTTAATTAAAGGCATTAAAACTGCTTTTTAAATTTTTAATGTGAATTTACCACACACATAACACAACTTATTTGAATCATTTACACATCTTTTCTTCCTGAACATTGTGCATTATGCATAATTATCACTACATAAAAAGTTATATATTATCATAATTGCCCAACAGAATCTTCCAGAAAAGGGTAATTTAAACGTTTTTAATCACAATATTTTGGTTTCTTCTATTATATTGTGCTTTCGACAGCTATTTTATGATGTTTAATCGTATGCATTAAAGTTATAGCTAATAATTTTTCCCATATCTTCTCCTTACTAAAGTGTTTCTTTGGAGACTGTGATTAAATAAACACTTAAGAAAGGTATAAAACCCCTTACCACAATTAATAATCGTATCCTAAATACATTATTTCGACAACTAAGTTGTCATTCTGAATAGGTAAAACCAATAATCACAGTGTTGAAGATGGGACACAGTAAAGCTAACACAAAGAAACGCGAAACAGTTTACAAGGCACTCACGTATACAGTCGAGCAGCAAACGTTGTTTGACACAATTATTCTGTTAAAGTCAGTTTGCTGTTTCGAATCATTGACTTTAACACTAAATCAAGTGATAATCGCAAAACGTACACGTCTAACAAAATTATCGACAGAGATAGCAGCTATTTAAATTTCTGCAAACTATATAAATAATATACAATGAAATGAACTCTAAATTTTCTAACATTAAAAATACGCAAGTATTGTTTATCTTCAGAGACCTTTGGATATTTCTTTTCAATAAAATTCAACAAAAGTAACTGACTTAAACGCGGTGGAAGTATTATATAAAAAGAGTGCTAGTGAGTTCTAAAGATTCTTTACATAATAAAATCCTCTTATGGTACGATGTGGTACAATTTGATTCAAAAATAGAAAATTTTATAAAATCTATGGAAAGAAACGAAAGAAAAACAAAGAAAACAAGCACTTTCTTTCATTTTTTGTACATACATTGAAATGCATTATATTCTGCATTTATGTCCATAAAATAAAAAGTATAAAAAATGTAAAGAAATATGTACATATATAGAATATATACCCAGAATATTTTCCTAAAATTCCCTCACAAGCGAGAAAAAAATAACAAAGATATTTAAAAGAAATTTGTCACGTCATTGTGCGATCTACTATATTATAAAAGACGACAATAACGAAAAGAATATTTTTGCCCATCTCGCTTTAAGTTTCGTTCAGTTGTCGATCGTTACGTACGTTCGATACAATTTACATTGACGTCCTCGATTAAAGAAAGATTGTTAGCAAATTGGACGTTAAATACCCGTAGAGCACGCATCCTACATGTTCTTTTAATACATCACCTTTACAAATTAACAATAAATTTTTAACAGCTGACTTTCGTAATAGATTATCGAACCCTCACCATACAAAACTTATACTCAATGTTATCTTCTAGCGCTTTTATAAACATGGAGTGTGTGTTTACAATAGTGGTCTTTTTTATAACCATATTAATATTTAATATTTGCTACTCCGCATAAAAAAAAAAACATTAACATAATACAGGTAATAACACTTAATTTTCATTTTTTAATCATTCACTTGAATGTATAAACAGCTTATTTTGATTGAGGTTACTGGCCTTAGCACACAAATTCATTGTTTTTTTAAGATCGATAGCTGTTACGTACGTATGTAAACATACGCTGTAGCTTACTATGTGTATGTGAGGTATTTATTATTTATACACAATCTGAATATTTTGAATTAATAGGTGTTACATAATACAATTTTCAGGGGAATTTTGAATTCGCGTCGTAATTGACGCAATATTTTGGATGTATATATAATTACTAGAGAACGGACACGCTTACCACCCAGTGCAGTCCTGGCGAAAGGCTGTATTTCTAAAATATTTAATTTTATTTATATAATTGGAAAACGAACGGGTGGTGATCTATAAAATTACTAAATACATATTTATTTGTTGAAAAGTTGTATTTATGAAGTTCTTAATTTTATTTATATAATTGGAAAACAAACGGGTGGTGATCTATAAAATTACGAAATACATATATATTTGTTGAAAAGTTGTATTTTTAAAGTTTTTAATTTTATTTCTATAATTGGAACATTTTTATTTGTTCATTTTGTCGTTCAAGTTGAGTAAAGGAGTATTAATATTGACTAGCAATAGTTTCTCAAGGTTTTCTTCTGTCAATTTTGTTCTCTTTGAATTAAGTACATACTTATAAATAGAAAACGTCCTTTCTACATCGCAACTGGTTATAGGTGCATACTGGAAATATTCTTTTATTTCTTCATATTTAGCCGTTAGATTTTGTGGAATTGTCTCCATACATAATTGCTGCAATGTAATTAAATCTGGATTTATATTAAGAATTGCTTCAAACTTTTGCCGAAGGCCACATCCGAAGTCACTTGGAATACTTTTCAAATTATTAACAGCCACATCTAATGTGGTTAATCCGTCATTTAATTTGAGATTTCGATTTTCAAAATAAGTTATTAGTTTTGGCAATTTTCCAAAGTGTTCGTGAAGAAAGTACAACTGAATTTTTAAATTTGGGATTTGTGTGAGCTCCTTGCACTCACCAATACTTCTAGCATCCTCCTTTAGCAGTATTACGAAATGTTTTAGACTATCGAAATTCTCAGCATAATAACTAGTAGCTTCCAGCCATGTTCCCCATCTAGTTATTACTGGAGTGGGAGGCAGTGACAGAGATAGAAATTTTTCCCTGAAAAGAGCTACTCTCAATGGTGCTTTTCTGAAAACTTTTTTAAAAACTGATACAAGTCTATCAACTTCCGGAAAAGTTTCTCTGATATATTAACAGATTCTGTGGAGAGCATGTGCTACACAAGTAATATGCAGCATATTAGGATATGTTTTCTTCAATAGTCTGCCTGTTTTTAACATATACGCAGCACTATCGCTGACAAATAAAAGTATTTTTTCCTTTGTACGTGGCGTCCTAATGAAGCATTTTTTGCATATTCTCCTTAATGGTTTCAGCAACTGTTTCCGCATCAACTCTATTTATAACACTTGTTGCTATTACATATGAGTTATAGGGAATAGTTGGATGTAGTACACCAGCTACAACATTTACCACACAGCGTCCTAACATATCCACCGTTTCGTCGGCGCTTATCCATATGTATTGATTTAAAAGATGGCTTCTAATGCGTTCTACTGTTCTCGTATAGCACCTAGAAACATAATATTTGCGTAAAGTTGATTCATCAGGAACATTTCGATCAGTATATTTTTGAAGAAATATTTTTAAAGTGGGATTGCTAAGTTTATTTAATGGAATATTAGCCGCCATAAAAGTTTTACAGAGTTCAGATGTGTTTGCGATCCTAAGTGACGAATTTTTGACGATATTTTACGGATTTTGTAATAAATTTCGGAATCACTGACAATGGGCATACAATCAGTATGACCGTCAATCCAACTCGCCATTGTTTTACAATGCCGTTCTCGACATTCTTCCATATCATGTCTGAAAAAGTAACTTAAACAATGCTCTAGATCTAAATAAATGAAAACTAAAAATGTGTGCGTAAGTTATTGAAACTGAACGAAATTCAATGCACACTTAAGTCGAAATAATTGGTAGAAATAGATTCAATCAAACGATATTAAACAGGATCTATCACAAAAATTACGATGTAATTAACAGTTTAAACTATGAAAACAAGAAACTTACTCACAGCACTTTATTTATCTTACGAAATATAAACTAATAAATAAAATACATTATAAAAACCCCGCTTCTATCTACGCTCATGAAAACACTTTAAAAAACACTATATTCTCCGAATACAATAGCTGGCTTGTCCATTGTTATCGCGGCGAGACCAGGTGTCCGAGTAAGTCAAGCAAATACTTCATTGAATTACGCCGGGATGTACTGAGCGACGTTATACACAATTCCAATTGCCGATTGCGTTTTATGGAAATTGCGTCCGTTCTCTAATAATTACATCTTTCCATTTATTATACGTTCTTTTTATTTCAATAAAAGTTCCTAAGAAAAATCGCGACTTTTAAATGAATAAAATGATTATTTTCAGAATATTATGTTACAAATTACTAATTACAAATTACATATATAAGCCAC
Source organism: Melolontha melolontha (assembly GCA_935421215.2). Classification (NCBI taxonomy): domain Eukaryota; kingdom Metazoa; phylum Arthropoda; class Insecta; order Coleoptera; family Scarabaeidae; genus Melolontha; species Melolontha melolontha. Next base: position 67,388,166 of record OW285238.1, read on the forward strand.
AGGTGATAGATAAACAAAAGGGATTACCTATATTATAAAATAGTTAAACTGGGTTAGATGTTATTTTGATAGTTTAATACAAGTGCTAGTTTATTGACGTTATACAAGATTGATATTAGTACAAATACAATTAGTTAAGTGCGAAAAAGGTTGTGATAAGGTAAATGATTAATTAGCTTAATTTAGAAAATCTCTTATGTAAAATGGCCTTTTATATTATGTTATAGGATCATCTGTAATACTTTGCTTTACTTACTTTGCTATTTAGGCGTAAACTATTTAGCTTTTCGGAAGGATGTGGAATAAATCGGGATATAGCCGCTTTTTCTGAAGGATAGATGGGTTCTTTGGCTTGGGATACCGCTTGCAGGTCGAGATATCGAATTTTGAAAATTGCGGGATTATCAGGATCGTCGTAGGTTGAAAAGGTGCTTCAATGTGTAGCGTAATTGTATTAAGTTATTTAAACACTATCTTTTGGTTCGTATATCTTCTATTGCTTTAATTATCAATTTTATTTATCGGAGCACAAAAATATGTAATGATAAAAGGAGGCCAACTTTTAATTATTTTTTTTTCATTCCATGACATTATTATTATATTTTTAAAACTAACATAATTTATCTTAAAAGCTTTCTTAATGGATAGATACTACATAAAATTATAAATGTATTTAAGAGTTATTGCATATTCATTGGATGCAGTTACATTTTATAAACTAACGTCAATAACTTTTAATAACCACCTGCCCAAATTAGTTTAACCTCGTACATATGCAATACAGTTGTGCAATTAGCTATTATAATAAGTTTTAATTTGAAATAAAAGAAAATGTCTGACGATGAATTAGTTTAGGAATTTAAAAAAAGAAAAATGACATTTATATATTAAAATAACTAACATCACATATGATTTATATCTGGGTTACTCAAATTAACATAATCGTAAATATGTGGATATGTTCATAAAATTTTGTAGGTAATCTTGGATAATATCGAGATCTTTTCATTCCCTTTTTGGTGTTTAACACCGATTTAAACATACGTTTATAACAATGTGTCGTATTCGTTTCGGCCGATAATCCAATTTAAACAACCGTATAGTTTTGGCGTCTTACCTTAAATGTAATCGTTTCGGCCGAGGATAATTCTTACCGATCTTAACCAAATCATTCATAAAAACAATATTTTAGAAATAATATTTATTTAGATATCTAATTGCACACGCATGTATTAACTTAAAAACTGTAGTAATGCGATGTCAATTTTACATATTGCAGTCTATTTAACTGAATTCTATTGTATTGTTCAATTTTGGCAATAAGGTATTTTTTGCGTTCGTGAATTTGTTTTTTGTCCAGTTTTTGTACATTTTTAATTTTAACATAAATTTCACTCTGATAGTGAATATATTAAATATTAGGGTGATGAAAATTAATATATTTATTTAAATGCGAGTGAAAACTTTCACATGCGTTTGTTGTTCGGCTGCTACTTGCCTACTTGTCTGGTAATAGACAAGTACCAAACACTTACCCTGCGCGGCCGAATCGTTACACCCCTAAATTGGATTATTTTTGTAGACCGGCCGAAACGATATACAGTAATTTATTCAACCCTGCTAATCGGCCGAAACGTATATTAACATATATAATTATTTAATTAGTCTAGAATTATATTAGGCAACGTACGTTTCGCCAGAAGCTTCTATTGGAAGATTGCGCTGATTTCTAAATAAAAGTATTGTTTGTAGAATGCAGTCAGATAAATGCACAGTTTAATTAATCGCACAATACTACTCTCCAAAAGGTCCGTTTGTTTATTAGGCTCATCCATTATGATGTTTTTATTTCTAATGTGTACACACCAGCTACAGTTTTTGAAATATTTATGCGACTTACGTTGATATAAAATGGGGCCTTATTATTTCTGTTTACCTTCAAGTAACTCATTTTTAATTTTCCCCCTAAATCTAATTATTTATGCTCGATACTCTAAATAGTCATTGTGTAGCCCACGGGATTAAAATTATTTACCTCAATGGCATTTCTAAGCTATACAAGCAAGGTTCGTTTTCGCGAATATTTCTTGAAAATAGTTATATAATTTTAAAGTAATGTCCAGAAGGTGTGCAAATTATTGAAACTTGTGTGTGTTAAATTCGAAAGCCCTTATAAACGTGGAAGATCTACATAAAATAGAGCTTCGCACATATGTGTTGTTATTTACGTGAATTGCTAAAAGGCACACATTCATAAACGCTGTTTGCAATTCTAAATTTGGAGAGACTCGAAAGAACATCTCAGTGATTATTGCTTTTGTATGACACAAACGTCTGGATCTTCTTCAATATCTAAATTCATATTCTAAATTACACACAAGATATATCAGTCACATGTGCGCCACGGTTTTCCTACCACAATTTCATCCGCTGATGTACATTTTGGATGACATCTTGGCATAATTGGACCTTTATCCAACCAATATGCCAATATGTTGGTGTAGACTTTACTTTTGAGATAGTACCAAAGAAAGGTGCCCAAATCCACTTGATCTAGGTGGCCAATTGACTTCATTATCTCGTGAAATAATACGCTCTGTAAACGTCTAAGCAATAAGTCTATTATTGCATTGGCTGTGTAGCATGTGGCGCAGTCTTGTTGAATTTGGCGCACCAAATATTATCCACATCCACAGCTTCCAATTTGGGTCACACAAAGTTTATCATTTCACAGTGGCGCTCACCGTCTACAGTAACAGAATTTCCGGCATTATTTACGAAGAAAAACAAACGGTCCAATGATTCTGCCTGTTCAAAATCCACACCATACAACAGTGACTTTTTGTGAATACATCGGTTTTTTGATGATTTGTCTTGGATTCTCACCGCTTCAAGTGCGCCAATTTTGTTTGTTAACGAATCTACTGACGTGAAAAGGGCCCTCATCACTGAAAATAATTTCTTTGGAAAATCGTAATTCCGTGTTTGCTAGTGCATCTAATTGACGATTGTATGGCGCGTCAAATGCTAAAGAGGCTTTAGTTGGGTTAATTGAACTTTTGAGCGTGTAAATTCAAATCTTTTATCTCGCATTCTCGCGCACTGCAGCAATACTTTCCTGTACGAGTACGCACTAGTGTTTTCACATTTGCTACCGACCTTGGTTGTTGAAATTTTTTCACCATTTTTGCAATCGCATCTAATCAATTCTAACAGATTGAAACTGAAGAAGTTATCGCAAGAAGGTAGTATCTTTATGTGACTCAAAAGCTATCATAGACATATTCGTATTTGACGCTGCTAGCTATGAACAGTTTACGATAAATAATTTCGACAAAAACGTAATTCCTGAAGTGTGATTTTTAGTTGGTGAAGTTCGACCTCACATTACACGAGTGATTGAAATACTGACACCATTTTACTATGGAATTTGTAACCATCCACTTCCCAGTCACTCTCTCGCATTGCCATTTGTTCTTTCATTTAAACAAATCTTTAGTAACGCAGCTACTTGAAAATTAACAAAGGATTCAAGCAATATTGGAAAGCCATATAAAAACCGTGTATAAATTAATATAATTACGTGGAAGAATAACATAAATGTGTAAATATCTTTTGGTTAGTACAGATCACTTTTAACTTTATTTTTTTTTATTATTTCAAAACAGAAACAACTTAAAATACGCCTCACATTATAACTGCATGCGCCAAATTATATCAAGGACCAAAGTAAATGAATATTGCAAATTGAAAAAGCATGTTATTGTTATTGAAATGATTTGTTGTTCAAATTACATAATCTGTGCTGGAATTTAGGATTTGGGTTTTCTTATGTAGGCGACGATGTTACGGCATTTAAATTGCTAGAACAAAATCACTCATAGTGAATATATTTAAGTTGCACCTACCCACTTTGCTAAGACAAGACTTAAGAATACATTAGTAATAGGACATATTTTATCATGTTATTTCTTCATTTTCCCATATACTAAAAAAACTGCTGAGTCAATATAAATATCTTGTCTAATTATACATGTTACTAGAACCAATCACACACTAATAAATATTTATTTAATGTATTTTATATAACAACAGCAGTACTAAACATAATTGAAATTATGCATTAGCAGGTTTCGTAATCTAGTTTATTAGAACGAGTTTATAAAGCAGGTATACAATCATTTGATTGATAATAATAATATTAGAGGGCTATGTAAAATTATATTTTTGGGGAGAATGTATTCATATCACAAGAAAGGAGGAAATTAGAGTGCTAATAATTTCAACAGTCTCTTAATAAAAAAAAGTAATAGATTCGATTTTCTTGTATGTTAAAATTAGGACCATAAATTAATACCATCAGAAATTATTGAAATTAATCGATACTAATGATATTCAAAAAAAGTTAAGTATATCAATATGTTAAGTACGTATTACGCATTTGCCACAAATAAAACGGGCATGCAATATACACGTCTGTAACTGTACATATGGACATACATCTCGTATTTTCCAGCATATACGACGTGTCGCATATGTAGAAAGCATTTATTTCATTCACATTACTTCGCAAAAATGCAATTGATTTGCACTAATGATATTATTTCGTAAATTTATTATAAATTTGAGCTCTGTGATAAATATTTTACTCCCCTTAATACTCGCCAGATACCGCAACAAGAAAAAGCTGTCTCTTAGTCTTATCGTGAATAGATGACTCACATGGCCTAAGGATATCTTCACTAATCGGAAACGATTAGGTTAATTAGACGTATATCTTAGCTTTCAGTTGTAAATAATTTTGTAGTATCTAAACAATTATAAAACCAGTATGGACGTATGGAATCCGGCTTGAGGCGCCCCATGGTTTGCCTCAAACATCATTATTACACACAATTTACAAATCAAGACGATAAAAGAGGAACCAAGAAATTTCACTGAAGCAATGCCAAAAGACTCCATCCGTCATCCAACAAAGTGCCAACCAATTGATGTCCTATCTAAACAAGCGTCGTCGGCGCGAACGCCACACTCCAATGGACCTCGTCGCTAGATTTTAAGATTAGCTGTTGTAATTTTATATACAGGCTCTTCCTAAATTAGTTAAACAAAAGTATACCTTTACAGCTGTGGACCCAGCTGTAGTAGCAAAGTCTAGTAAGTTTTAATAGTTCAGCCATATCCTCAAGTTCACTATACGCCCGCTACAGTACGGGTGCATCACGCTACTACCCCATCATGGAGTCGTATTCAGGTGCAGACCACGCAAGTAACCACCACAACGACCGACAAGTTTTGCATGCTATAATCAGTTTATTGAAACTGGTTGTGTAGGGCACGAAACGAAAGATCAGGGTATGTCTCGAGTTGCAGAAGAAACAATCGAACAAGTGCGCGAGACCTACATTGGCGGCCTAACTAAATCAATTGCACCTGTCCGCTTAGAACTAAACATTCCCTAAACAACAGTGTGGAAAATATTAATAAGACGTTCTGCAATTTAAACCACACAGAATACAATTGCTGCAAGCTCTAAATGATACTGATAAAGAAAGACGATTTAAATTTTGTGTTGAAATATCATATTTCTTTGAATGCGGAAACATGTAAGATTGTTTTAAATATATACATTTTGAACTAAAACCAGACCTTAAATCGCCTACTAATTGAATTTACCATATATATATATATATATATATATATATATATATATATATATATATATATGGTAAACCTAATCAGTAGGCGATTAAAGGTCTGTAAATTTCTTCAAAATATATGTATTTAAAAAACTCTACATGTTTCGGCTGTGTACGCCTTTATCAAGAGAATACAAAATATGAATGACAGGATATAAATGTCAAGTAATTAAGTTGCTATGGTTTAAATTATTCAAAGATACATTCTAGTAATAATAATAAATCATGCCTTAGTATTCCAAAAAATAGATAGCAAGGTGTGAACATATGTGTTGTTCGCTGCTAGCAATTTGTGTCTCCTTCTGGGTATGAACTTGTGTGTTGGTTGCTGCTGGCAGCTTGCGTCTCTCTATGGATGTGTGGTTTTGTGTGAGAGCGTAAGTGTAGGGTTTTGTATGTCGGTGCGTTCGTGCGTGTGTTTAGTGACCGGTCGCATGAATTTAGAGAGGTCGGATAACCAGCCGTTGCGAAGGGCCGCCAACCCTTTCCCGGATTAGGTTTACCATATCGTACCAAGGTCACGAAGTTATTATATTTATATATATATATATATATATATATATTGATATGTAGCTGAGAGGACCATAATTTAAAGGGCCTCCCGTTAAGCGACAAATGATGAATAGCTGAGGAGGTGATAATCAAAGTAATGAAATAGTACAAAAAATATTAATTTTGAAATTAAAAGATGGGCGCCTCTATATAACTCCTCAAACTGCTCGATCTGTGTTTTAAATTGCCAACTAGTCGGATCGCATGAAACTAAATTAAAAAGCTTAATTAAATGTGAAATCTCAGGCTCTTCGTTAGATATAAGTTGTTGCTTCCATAAAAGTAAACTATTAATGTTAAGGCTTAAAGAAATAACTCCTACAAGTAAATATAGACAAATAAAAGATTGATATGATAATAAAAATATTGAGTTTATTGCTATAAAAGAAAACTGTAATAAAATAACATGTATAGCAAAGGGTGAAATTAAAGAAACTATATGTAAGAAAGACAACAAGGTGTTACTTAAGAAAATAAGGTGGTTATGTGTGTTTTAACTTATAAAAATATGGATAACAATATAAATAATCTTATAACGATAATGGTAAGTACCTTATTAATTACTATTCCTACGTTTAAATTGGTTGTTTATGAAATATTAATACAAGTATAAGACATTTAGGTTAGGTAAACAAAATCGAGAGATTTATTAGTTTAAAAGTTTAAAGAATTAAAAATTTTGAAAAATAAATATGTTTTATCTGTAACCTGCGATTATAATAATCCTGATGTTTATTTTGTAGTACGTACGCATCAAATGGGATGATTCTCGGCGGTCGAAAAAAGTCCGATTGCTGTTCGAATTGTTGACGGCGTGGGTGGCTGTTTCCAATGACGCTTTCGAAGATTTTCTTCGGTCTTGGTCTCTGATGCCTAATTTCTCCCTGCGTTCTTATCTAGCTGTTGGATTACAGGTATCGATGTAGATGAACGATAATCAATTCCGTAGATGTTCGGTGACTGTTTCTTGACAATATTTCTTTAGAATTTCTTGCGATTATCGTGATATTACGTCTATGACGCTTGGTTGTACGTAAATACGTTAAAAAACGAAATTTCTTGAAGAATTTCTCTCGTCGATTGGGTTTATTTAACGGCAGGATACTTTTAATTACTTTATACTAAATTAGCGATTTTAATTGATGATATATAAAAATTTCTAAGGATCGGTCAAAAAAATGCGTCTACTATTTTATAAATTTCAAAATATGATGCCGATAGCGCTTGTCTGTTTTACCAAACTTAGCTATCTAATGATGCCAAAAAGTCTCGATGTTTTTACCTTATTAACATATTTAAATAGAAGGAATTTGACTAATTTTACTATTCTTACAGATTTTAAAAATTATTTAATAAATTAACAAGTTAGGTTAATGTAAAACTTAATATTACAAATTGAGTACTGCGCACGATAAATATTTACATTTGCGAGATGTCAATTTGTAGGCGTGGCTTACTAGTGTCGATATAAAATTAAAGATGCATATGAATTTGAATATGTGTTTTTCGCGCTAATATTTGAAATTTGAATAAGAAATAATAAGTAAGAAATTAATGAAAGAAATATAAATATAGAAATTTAGGAAAATAATGTTATCGTTATTAAAATTCGTATGCACTTCGACACTACTAATACTTAATAATATCACTTACATAACCATTTATTACCCTTTTCTTACTTTGTATATCTTATTTTTCCCATTTCAGATGCAGCTCAATGTGTATGCCTTGCATCATTACAATATATATAGATATATATATGTTACAGTAGATTAAATTAGTCGGCGATTTAAGGTCTGTTTTACTTTGATATGTATATATTTAAAATAATCTTACATGTTTCGACACATAGTGCCTTTTTCAAAGAAATTAAAAATATAAATGACAGTATATCAATGTCAAACTTATATGTCTGTAGTTGTCATTGATAAAATTAAAATATTTAAAGATACATTCAAGTTTAATAATAATTCATTCAATCTTACTTTTAAAGAAGTTAAGAATTATTGAAAAAGCAGAAAAGAAGAGAAGTTAGGCGATATAAGTGTTCATAACATATTTTAAAATAAGGCAGATTTTATTTCAATGATATGACTTTCTTATGCACTTTCATAGATTTAAAGTTAAATCACTTATTATTTAAAAATTTCATAGTGTATACATACATTTTCTTTATCAAGATAAACCGTAACTAGGTGTAGCAAATTGTTGTAAAATAGTACCTAAGTTCGTAACTTAAGTTTGTTGATGCACCTCGTATTGCATTATATTATTATATCCCATACATACTAAAAACTTTTTGTTGTTCTACATTTCGCCGCTTCTACTAATAAAGGTTATTCTATAATAGATTAATTACGATTTTACTTGATGTAAATTTTTTTAACGATCTCGATCAAAATAATATATTTTACATATGTGCTTAATTTTTATTTTTACAAGCAATTGCTTGCTTAGAACTATTACACCGTAAACTAAATATTTAGTTTGCCGTAACAGCTGAAACAGCACCTGTATGTAGAAACAAATGAAACTCAAATGCTGAAATGCGGTTTCTTGCATTTTAACTGAAATAGTATAGTGTTTTCGGTTGTGTTTATCACATTCAAAAGTTGGAAGTACTTTTTATAATTTGTTATTGGTACATGCATTTTTCCGAAATTTTAATGGCTTGATAATGATTTCTCCTTGAAATTACTAAAATGAATGTTATACTTGGCGCTACAAATAGTGCGGTTTTTATAGTATGCTCATTTCATTTTGTGTACGAGTTCACCTTTAAAGAGATGACAAATTAAACACAAAATTGCTGGAAATAACCACGCAATGACTGTCATTCAAATTTTACGACTGTATACTAGAACAGTTTTGACACTCAGTCTTTTACGAGTTCTTCAAAAATAACATTAAGTAAATACAAACATAAATTCATTTTTTATATTTTACATCTAAAACGCCAAGGCCGTTTCAAAATAAACAAGAAAATTTCAGATATGTTTCTATCGGCCTCCAAAAATGTTGTTACATTTAACTATGATTAAATTCCGTATATATTAACAAGCCACTTCCATCTTAACATAAATAAATCTTCTTTTTAAAATACTTAATCAAACAGAATAATCGTTTACAAAATATAGGTAGCAATATTAGTAATCTATTTTGAAATAAAAAGATCAAATAATGTAACTACCCTTGTGGCATAAAATCACTGCACATGTATAGGAAAATGAAATTACCGTATTCTTAATTTAAAATATACGTTTTCCTTATATTTATAACGTAATACTTCAAAACTTGCACAAACAAAAACTTATTTAGCCCTATTAAACGGTAAATCATCATTCATCATCACACCCATATGTCAAAAATCCACAATTAACTGCAATATGATTTCGCGAAAAGTGAGACTTGACTACAAGCACCATCTTTTGGGAAAACTAAAAATTATATTCTATTTCCATCATCCTTTTATGGCGAGTGCTAAAGTGTGGTTCATTTCTAACCTTTGTGACAATTTAGATAAAGTTTCTAAATTGAAAATCCTAAAATGCGTAAACTCGTCACTCGTGGTGCAATCAAATATTTATTTTTTAGAAGACTAGACACATCTCAAATTTTGGCTAATATTTATTTATTTATTTAAACATCAGACATTACAGGATATTCAATCCCAAACCATATCCACAATACATGAATATATAAATAACCACATATAACTTAAGATTTACAACATAAATAATTTATATCAAAGTCCATACCATTCACATACTTAAAAAATACAGCCTTTGTGCAATGAAACACATCCACATCAAAGGGCAACCCATTCAGTTCCCTCATAATCGAATATATCGGATTTATGAGTCCATATGTTGTCCGACAGTAGTGCACTGAAAAAATATCGTTATTTCTTGTACCCGCGTATGTAGTCGTATATGGGTTCCATACAATGCGACAATATTCCAAGATTGGTCGCACAAGTAAATAGTACAATTTTGTAATAGCCCATAATATTGCCAAAATCCCGTGTATGGTGCTTGATAAAACCACAGATCTTATTAAATTTGTTCTACATAAGATATCGTCTATGTGTAGGTGGTACCTCAGGTCGCAGCCTAGAGTAATTCCCAAATACCTAACCGACTGCACTCTCTCAAGAGGAGCATTATTCGACAAGTATTATGCTACCAAAGGCCCATTCTTCTTTCTAGTAAATGATGTCACTTTACATTTTGTAGTGTTAAGGGGCATGAGTTTTCTGATAGACCACGAGGTGAAGACATCTAGATCCGATTGGAGTCTAACACGTATTTTATAGATTTGGGTAACAATGTTCTTTCTAAAGTCACAATTTGTCGCTGGGTTCTACAATTTAGACGTGGTGATAAGAACATTGAAGATTATATACGACCAGGACGATCAAAAACTAAAGCAAATCTGGAAATAATCGCGAGCATATCGACTGAACGCCGCATGTCCAAGTTAGTTAACAAAATATAATAATACGAAAGTCAAGTGATCATTCAAAGCTGTTACAACAAAGTTTATTTTTGTGAAAATTTATTACAATACGCTGTCGCGATGCATCCGCTCAAGAGTGTACACAGTGATAGCGCTCTTCTAAAGAAAGCCAATGCATTTCCATTGGTAGGTAAGATGGCGGCTATAATTTTTTGGAAATCTAAGAGGCTAATGTTCGTACACATCCTGCAAAGGGTTAAATTGTTAACGGACGAAGATTATTATTCCGCTCTAAAACGAAAATTAGGTGAATTCAGATTTCAGGTGACACCTTACTCACCCTCTTCCCAAAATCTGGCCACTAGCTTTTCCTTACTGAAAAGGAGTTTCCCGGAGCATAAATTTGATATCCTAACTCATTTGTTTAATTTCGAATGATTTCCCGTCAAATACTCTTCTTATTTTTAGAAAAATATTCTATTAGATACTTAGTTATATTACAAAGTCTTTGTCCTTTCAGTATATATTTTTAAAACTGGATATAGTCAGAAATGGCATTAATCGATAATCTAATTGGGTAATTACTTTTTTAACAAGAAATTGTTAGAAATTGTCACTAAAAATAATGTACTTGTCGGGCATAATTTATATCGTTCTCTTCAAATAGAATCTTATAATTTTATTAGCATCTTTGATGGCATTATTCGCCGACTGTTTCTTCCTTTTCAATAATTCTTGTTCAAATATTGGAAGAAACACATCGTTATTTCCTTAAATTTTCTTCCATGGTATTTTTTTATAATGCGAGGATTCCCACTGCAGTGTAGATTCCAAGGTGTGTATTTGCAAATACCACCACGTAGGTGGGCAAGCAGCGGTCTCGCTGCGTTGACTTGAGATAAAAATGTGCGTTATTTAGAAAAACGCCTTCCGTTCGAATTACACCTACGCGTATTCGGAAATACGTCTATAAACAACTTCGGTTTACCTGTTCATGTACTAGTGTACTACATACATACGAGATAGCAAGCACGCAAAGCACTAGTAAGGTTAGTATCCCAAACCTCGCGTTCGTCCCAGCCTCTGTGAGCCGACTGAGAATGGCGGTCTCTAGTCATTTGCAATTATTTTGGAAAAAAAGGATTTTTAGTGAATGATCAGTCCTAACTTCAAATCAACCCTGTTTCAATCCATTGTTAAAAACCCAAGGTACGATCTTCGCAGAAGCCCTTCTCATACAGAATTCTTAAGTTAAAAATAGTTATCACTATCTTACAGTTAACCTTCTCCCGACCGATATTACACTCTTTTAATATAAGCGTCCGTCATTTGTGTTTTTTGGTACACTGTTTTTGAAGTCATCACAGTTTCGCGTCCATTTTCAAATATCTTACGCCTCTCAAACGCACAATTTTCACTAGATGCTAGATTTTCACTAGATGCTAACAATTGTAATTTTAGTACCCCATTTGCCGTGTTATACGCAAAATTTAAAATGATTAGACTACCTTTTCAAAAGTTAACTAATAAACCCTTATCAATTTGGAATTCATGTACGTATCATTTCAAAAATCTTGAAAGACTAATACCCATGTGTTTTCAATAAAATTACGTCACGAGTAATACACAGCCATTCCGGGACGAATTTTTTACCGGGTGACAAGAAATTTAAAATTCCAGTCATGTAAAGGTAGAATGTTCTAAGGGGAGCACATTCTGGTAACAATATGGATTTTATAACGACCACCATAGCGACACCGAACTCCACATGCATTCCTTTAAATGGAAGATGTATTATTTCTACAATCGTATTGTACAAGAATGCCATTTCTAACACACTCCCTTTTACTTTATTTAATATTTCATTCAACAGTTTCTCCGTAAAAAAAAATAAATAAAATTTGAATATTTTTATTTCGCGCTCTCGTATTATAATACTTAGTTTACATTCAGTTTACGCAATGTATTTTACACGAAATGTCATTCATTCTCTTCTTACTCATGAAGTGAGATACATAGTATAATACGTTAGTATATGTAATTCAACGTTGCAAATCGGTTTATTTGGTAAATGCGTCACAGACAGTCACCGGATGCAAACAAACCGGTTATACATGTAAAACGTGGAAATATTTTTTTTTAATTAATTATGTGTCTTCTGCAATACAAGGGTATTAAAAAAAAGTATTTTGTCGAAGTAATTGGGTATTTGCTCTATTTACAGGTTAAGTGTGGCTCATGGTAAAATATATGTAATTAATTTCATTGTAGTTACAAAAACATTTGCAATGTAAATTCTTTAGATTTCCCAAGAATATTTAAGTATATAGAAAATGGCTAACTTTGTTAAAATAAATATATAGTTAAATTTGTTTTCAACATTAGATAGACTTTTTATAGATACATAAAGAGACTATAAAGAAAGATCTAATATTTAATAATTTAATTGTTACATTATTTATGTAATAGGAGAGATAAACAACCGAATGCTAGCGCTAGGGTATGCAGTTGCCATTTCAGAGATGGTAATAAAACAAGTAATCTATCTCTCTTACCAACCTTCAGTACCTATACTACCTATTAATTAACGAGTTATCTCAAGTTTACCTGGACGACTAAAGAAAATGTAGCAGCTTAGTAATACTTATAAATTAGTGTAGTAAGTTATTAAATTTGAGGAGGAATCCTAGCATTTCTTCGACATGCCAAAAAAATTTCTTTTAATTATATTACTGTATACATCTGCTTTTATATAAGTTTAATAGCAGTAGAAACTAACGCATACAGTCTTTCAATAGATAAATGTATTTATACGGAATGAAATAAGCAATGAATGTTATTACTAAATTATTTATTTTCTCAAATCTCAAATTAATATATTTGGTAAAAAATTATATAGGTAAAATTCTTTCAAAATCTCTAAGAAACATAGTCATTATTAGTGTCTTTCAATAACAAAGATTTCAGTCTCATTCGGTGTCCAATTTCCTTCATATCCAAATCAACAGATATCTGCAAGCGAATATGATTAGAAAAGTTAACAAAAATTAATTTTCTTTTCATACTTTCACATTATAGAATGATTTCCTTATGCATGCAAGCATTTGATCCTTAAACAACATCACGGATGAAGTCAGTTAACATAAACATTTTCACCACGTTCAAGTACCTTCTCGTGGTTCTTGAGTAATTTGAAAATACATAATATAAAATTTTATTAAGCCATCGACTTTTATTGAATTCTAAGAAAATACGTACCATTAGCAGTGCTAATTATTGTTGTATTAAGTCTAATTTATCTTTTTCTAATCTCTTATGGCAATTTCTAATGTAAATGGTTTTGTTTGCATCCAGGTCCTTTAGAAATGGCCGTGATGACGCGCACTAAATGAGCGTAAACTCTGAAAAAATTACCACTTTCGTAACAAGTACATATTTGTAGTGTAACTCTAAATTTGCATTTTTACCAAGTGCTTATTTAGTGATTAACAATATTTGGGCTCGTGGAAATTTGAAATAGTGGCGGGATCTTTTAAAAATGGATGATTTTATTTGTTATTAAAACTAATAATAGTATTGCATATCATAATGAACAGAAAAATATGTTATTTACAATAGATGAAAAATAGAAGCCATATTCCGTTAAAAAAATCTAAACTCTGTTCGGTAAGCAATTATAGGAAATTATATGTAACTTTAATTGTTATTAGCAGTGACTGAAGCGATTGTATGACCAATTGCCCCGATAAAATGTTGTGGCGGTGTCAGGCATAGTATGCATGTTATAACAGCTCCACTATTTGCTTGATCGATTGCTATGCTCGAGCAGGTGCTGTCATTTCCGTCGTTATTGTGTCTATTCATTCATAAATTCTATTTTACAGTGACGTGTAAGACGGAATATAAATTTATATATTATTTCATTAACTTCGTTTAAATAATCGCTTAAAAAATGTTATCCGCTAATTTCCAAAGTATATTCTCGTGTTTACATGCTGTTATACATGCATATACATATACGTATTTATTGTTCTTGAGATAGTATATTTTCTATTCTCTTCTATAAGGAATTGTTTCTGGTTTCGTTTCTTTCAGTGTTATTTGGTTGCAACTTTTAGTATTTAAAAAAAAACATTTTATATTGTTATATTGTATATTTATCTTATAATTCTTTATAAATATTAATTTAAATTTACTACCTTATTTTGGAGTAGTTTTCGTTTCTTCTTTTTAGTCCATTTCTTTCTGTTCACAGCACTTGATGACTGACACGAATGATACGCAAAGCATTTCTTATTGTAAACACCTGATACAAATTGAAAATATACAAAACCAACTAAACGTTATTAAAGCTAATTTCTAGTGTCGTACATATACGATGACTTACATGAAAAATCAAGATATTAACCTAAAAGAGGCGATAATTAACCTACAAACTGCTCGATCGAATGAAAAGTGTGCCTTGTGAATTTGGAAACAAGCTGAGACAAAAAGTTGATGCCATATTTAACAGAAATACAATTTGAATATATTATATCAATTCAGAGCCGATTGAAAAATCTATACATTCGAAGTATGGCGCACTTTTGCTACATTTTAATCAGGCACCCATCACCAGTTGTATTGTGGAACGGACATTTTCTATTGTTAAAGACGTTTTAACATCTAAAAACTACTTTAACCCAAGAACGCCTTGAACAAATTTTAGTTGTTCATAGTGATATTTTACACTTTCAATGTTTCACAGAAAATACATAGTTTTGAGTTTTGTTCTTTGTAAATTATTTTTATTCAAAATTCGAAAAATTCGGTAAATTCGCTTGTCAGCATTACTTTTATTTCGTCGGTTGCTGCCGGTTGCCAAACCGTTTATTACATTCGCTCTGTTGTGCATTGACAGATACATACTAATTGCATATGTAGGTATGTGCTACTTATGCAGCTAACCATACGAATTAAATTGTTCGGAACTCACGGATCGCTTACAGAAACAAACCTATTGGGAATACAAGGCAGACGGCTATGGGCTATGAATCATCAATCGCTCGAGTCCGCTCTCTGGTTATTAGAATGTGCCTCTTGGTACATTGCAAATTTACCTGGACCGAATTTTAGATTTGGCCGTCACTTTAAGTCGACCAGTCTATATATCTAAAAATACTTTTCTATAGTAAGTAACAATTTTTAATTATAGATTTATAATTACAGGCAATACAACAGCCATCTACAAATATAATAAGGCGAATTGACGAAAATAAACTATGAATAAAATAGTACAATGATTGTAGGTGTAAAAAAACACGATTAAAGTAGTCGAAAAAAAACGGAGTTGGATAAATGAAAACGGAAATCGAACAAGATAAAAAATAATCTAAAAAGAACGAAATTTTGTAAATTTTCACGGAGGTTCTCACGATTTGAAGAGTTGCAATCTGAAACAGGTAGGACCCCCATAAATATACGACAAGCTTCTAACTATTGAAAACATAAGCAAAGACATATTCACAAAATACGGGTAATAAACGTAAAATTGTGAAAGCGAAAACGTAAATCAAAGTGAAACAAAGGTATGTAAAACTGAATAGAATAAGTTAAAATGGAAATTGAATAGAATACAGACGTGATCGAAAGTATCAAATGTCGTAGATTTTTTACGATCGGTTTTACTGACAGTACAAGCTTTTCCAAGTTTCATGGTGAATTCAGTATTCAGAAGAGAAACGACAAATAAGCAATTAAACATTTATAACTATGAACTCACAACGAAGCCCTGAAGAATGATGTACTAAATTAAAAAGAACTTAAAGAATGCGGAAACGAATAATCGAAAGGAAAAAAACAACGGAATAAAGAAAGAGAACCGACCAAAGAGAACAAATTGGAGTTAGAAACAAGCAAAATTGACAAATTAAGAACTTTCTTAGAATGGGAATATGTAGAGATCATTAACAAATAAATTTTTTTAAGGAGTGTAATAAAATATGTACTCGAATAAGAAACCAGTAAAAGTAAAATTTAGGAGAGCATAAAAATATAAATGTATAAATAAGTAAATAACAGTGAACAAGTTTTCAAAGTATAAGAAGTACAAATAAGACAACAAAGCAAAAATATAGAGCAAATAAAATATGTAGATAGAAAAACCAATAAAAAAACACATGAAAAGGAAAGCGGAAAAGAAATACTTGAGGATAATAAACTATAAGAAGAAATTAATGTTAGGGATCTGGAACATATATAACGGACAAAAGTAATATAAAATTAGAAATGTCAGAAAAAAAATTTAAAAAAAATAAATGTTAAGTAGGAATTTAGAAATATTTATAACGCATAATATTACCAAAATCTGATGGAAATAATGTCAAGGTAATTGGAATCTTATTACCATCATCGTACGAAACGAGGAAAGCCGAAAAAAAGTGTAGTACATAATTATATTATTAGTATTATTATTATTATTTAGGATTGTATAACAAGAATTAAGAAATATTAAAGGACATGTGTGAGTCTTAGTAGAGAAATATCAGCAACAGTAACAACCCTGGAGGTTTCACTTGAATCTACTTCCTTCTTCTTCTTTCTCAACCTGTATCCGTCCACTCCTGGACGTAGGTCTCTCTCAATCTTTCCACTCGTCTCTATCTTGTGCAGTATGGACCCATCGCCTTCCCGCTACGCTTTTGATATCATCCACCCATCTCTTTGCAGGGCGTCCCACACCTCTTTTTGTTTGTCTTGGTCTCCATTCCGTGATTTTGTGTGGCCATCTATCCTCGGTTTGTCTAGCTATGTGCCCGGCCCACGCCCATTTAATTTTTGCTATTTCCCATATAACGTCTCTTATCTTCGTTCTTTTTCTGATATCTTCGCACCTGATCCTATCTCTTAGTGAAATACCAAGCATGCTCCTTTCCATGGCTCTTTGTGATGTTCTGAGTTTATTAGCGGAAGCCTTGGTCAGGCTTATAGTTTCAAGTCCGTAGGTTTGGACTGGCAGAACACATGTGTTGTATACTTTAGTTTTTAGGTTTATTGGAATTTCCTTATTTCTAAGTACGTGTCCCAACTTGCCGAAAGCTATCCAGGCGAGCCTGATCCGTCTAGTGATTTCTGCATGCTGGTTTTCTTTTCCAAGCTTAATAACGTTACCCAGATATATATATTCCTCTACGCATTCGATGTGGTTATTGTTTATGTATATGTTGGCATCATCAGGGCTTAGTATTTTCGTCTTGCTGTAATTCATTTTTAAACCTATGTCTGCAGATGTTCGGCCCAATTGTTGTAGCATTTCATTTAGTTCTTCAATGCTATCTGCTATCAAGACTATATCATCAGCAAACCTAAGGTGGTTTAGTCTAGAAACATTAACGTTGATACCTTTGTTGTGCCAATCTAGCCGTTTAAAAACATCTTCCAGGGCCAACGTGAAGAGTTTCGGTGAAATGACATCTCCCTGGCGTACTCCTCTTTGTAGTGGTATTTTGTCTGTTTTCGTGGTTTCATCAATTTTAATATGTATTGATGCTTCCTCATAGATGTTTTGGATTATTTGTATATATCTAGAGTCTATTCGTGCGCTTTCTAGTGAGTTTAATATTGCCGTAATATCGATGGTGTCAAACGCTTTCTGAAAGTCAATGAAGGCCAGGTGCATTGGTACATTGTATTCCGTACATTTCTCTACCAGAGTATGTATTGTATGGATATGGTCTATCGTACTGTAACCCCTCCTAAAGCCGGCCTGTTCCACTGGTTGATAAAAGTCCAGTTTCCTTGATAGACGACTTGTTAAGATTTTAGTGAATAGCTTATATAGGTGCGATAGAAGAGATATTGGGCGATAGTTTTCGATATTTGTATTGTCGCCTTTCTTAAACATCAGTATAACTTCAGAAGTACACCACTCCTTTGGGATTTTTCCATCATGTATAGGCACTTGTTGAGCAGTATTGTTATTGCTGCCTTTATAGTTTGTCCCCCTAATTTCAGCATTTCTGTTGTTATTTGATCCTCGCCTGGACATTTATTTATTTTCATTTGTCTTAAAGTTGTATCTACTTCATCTGTTGTAATTTCCGGCATTTATTCGGATCTTGTATTCAAGACGAGCGTACGTGTTTGTGGGCATGGTGAGTCAGATGAGTAAAGCCTCGTGTAGAATTTCTCTAGGGCGTTTATGATATCTTTTTTGTCTTGTACTAGCACATTATTTTCGTTTTTTATTTTTGTCATTTTTGTTTTCCCCCTCGTGAGCTTTGAACGTAGTATTTTCATTTTACAACCATCCCTATTCACTTGAATAGTGGGACGAAACAACGCTGGAAGAGGAATCAGTTCAAGGGCGCGGTTTCGAAAACCGATAATAAAACTGTGGGTAACGACCGCGGAAATCTGCAAGCTAAATTCTGGAAATATAAGAGGAAAAATTGTCGAAGTTTCCAAGAAAAAAAATTAATTTATTGTAAAACACTTCTGGCTAATAGATAAAGAAAAAAATAAACATACTTTTTCTCCAGGAAAGGCGAAAATACATGTAAAAAGTGTTTTTAAAGTTTTCGGAAATTTAAAACGAATATAATTTAATTTGTCACATCAATAGCTTAAGAGTTCCCTTTCTGTATGAATTAGCCTTAAGTAGTAATAATACACAAAACCTTTTTGGTCCCAGATGGCGTAAGAATTCATAGAAAATAAGAAATAGTGACTTTCATTGTAAGCTGTGAACAACATGCATTGTTTTTAAATACAAAAATTCTGTCAAATATTTATTTAATTAGCGAGAATTACCTCTACAGTTTTTATTCTTAAACGGAAAATGCGGTAGAACTGAACTCCTTCAATGGGCAAAAACTTCTGTAATTATTAAGAGTTGCGAATCTTGTCCGTAGAATAGAGCCGAATGCGCCCACCATGTGTATATACCTTGATCTACGGCATTTATTATACATTTATAAGGTATATAACGCATAAGTAGCTGTTTAGTATTATATTTTTTACTTGGCATGTTTGAGTTAGTCCGAAATCGTAAACGAGACGCCTAGTCCGATTCTGTTGTACGGGCGAAATATCCCAACAAATTTTCTGTAAAATACCGCTTTTAAATTGAATGCCTCTATTGTGTAGTGATATATCAATATTCGGACAAGTAATCTGAGTGGCATGAAATCACAATAGAGCACTATTTTACAGAAATTCCATTTGTGAAGAGAGAAGCAGTTATCAAAATTTCTAAATGTACACAAGTCAGATACAATAATGTCGCGTCGTATAACCTTTCATCGGTCTACGTTTAATAATGACTAGGGATCGTCAGTCAAGAGTATATGACGTAAATACCAGGGACGGAGCGAGGACATCATGAATCCCGACTTTAGTTCTTTCACACGCGAATCAAAATACGTATAGAGAAAGAAGTATTATACTTACCAAGTAAGAGTAAATACATCTTCTCCAGAAAGAATATTGCAGCGTTTATAGAACATATCACATATCCTGACTGTTCACCGTTTATATTCGGAGTTCAAATGATAGCAAATCATCAATAATTGTTCCATATGCTCATGTGTTAATAATTGTCTGTCACTGTATTCCATTAATACATTGGAAACGACCGTTTAACATCTAGCGATGAAACTGGGGTATATCTGAAGTACATAAAGTTTTTAGTGACGGTATTTATCCCCGGTTCAGAAAAATCTACTTCTCTATCATCACACAAGTCAACAATTCGGCGTACAGTACGAAATCCTGGATTGTTATTTAGAACTGCTTCAGCTTAGAGCAGCTCCAGGTAATTGGGAAAGGAATTGATGAGGATCATATACAATATTCGTAAAGTTAGTTATTTTCTGTCTTGCTCTGATACTCGATGAAAAGTATGTGCGAAACATGTAATATGCGTCATACTACTGTATGTTTGTTGTAAGCCGACCAGCTGTCTTCATATATGCGGCTCCATTTATTACAAATAATAACATTTTTCTTTATTTATATCGTGCTTTTCACCCCATAGCGATTTCAAACACGAAGTTACATTAAGTGATATAAATTCTGCATAAGTTGTTTCGATTTTCTTAGATGCAAGTAGATGTGTAGACATTGCCATGTCGCTATCCATCACCTCAACCAAAATATTTGCAATATTGGTTTCTTTAGCGTCATTAGCTTCATCTACTGACACCCAAATATGTTTATAGTTTATGTCATTGACAATTGAATTCATAATATCATCGTACATCGAGGATTCTGCGGGCACATGCAAGTCACTATATTTCCCGTTAACACAATTTTATAAAAAGTGAGTAAACTCAGGATGATTCTTCTTCTTTGTATTTAGTATTTATTTTATTTGTTCCCTAATGCATGACAGCGTGAAACTCGTCAATATAAACTACAAAAAACATACAAGGATCAATAAATATACCTACACAAATATTTGTTCTTTTTTTTAAACCAACGATCGACTATACACACTCGCTATTATGCCTTTCTTTAGCTAAACGAAGATTATTTTACTAAAAGTGCCGACGATAGCCTGGATGATATTTTGGCAAGAATGATTGCATTAGATGGATTTCCATTCAGTGTATTCATAACTTCAGACGATTTTAGAAAATTCCTCTTAGCGAAATACACGGATATACCACAATCAGCCGTCACAATTCGAAAGCGTGTTATGAATTACAGTGAAAAAATCAGAAAGCAAGTAACTGCAGAATTAAAACATTTGAAAAGTGCAGGTGAAAGATTCAGTCTATCTTTCGACGAGTGGACATCAACCTCCAATAAATGTTACATGGCTGTCAACGTTCATTCACATAAAAAAAATTGGAGCGAATATTGTCTTCGTATATTGAGAGAGCGTCTAAGTAAATTTGATATTTCCCTGGAAACTGATATCGTGGCTACTGCAACCCATGGACCGAACGTTATGATAAAGGTGGGGAGCTTGTTTGCATTGAACAACAACTGTGCCACGCACACGGTATCAATTTGGCCGTCTGTGGTGTGCTTTATAAAATAAAGAATTAATTTCAAGACAGCTAAGACAGCCCTACCTCAGACTCAGATGATACTATAAATAAACCAGCTGTGACTGCTGATTATATGAACGATAGCGATGATGATGACAATTTAGAAGATTTAGACTGTCCAAAATAAGGTTTAATCTTAATGTCACAAAATGAACTTGCGCGAGAACACATACCAGAGTCAACGAAAGATGAAAACATTAATGAGCTGATAAAGAAAATCCGCAAAGTTGTAGTGTATTTCAAAAGATCACCATTGAAAAATGAAACAGTACTTCAAAAATTTGTGAAGATTGAACATGAAAAAGAGCTGTCACTTTTTTTGGACTGTAAAACCAGATGGAATAGTCTTTTAGCCATGCTGGAACGATCTTCTCTTTTAAAAACTTGCATTCAAAAAGCTCTTATAAATCTCAATCATCCAATCCGTTTAGAAGATGCTGATTTTGACTTGGTAAATAAAATTGTTGATGTGCTGACCCCAATTAAATTAATAGTAGAACCAATCTGTCGACGAGATGCTAATTTATGCACAGCTGATGCCGCTTTGAAACTTCTTATAAAACAATTGTCTAGCAAAAACTCAGCACTCGCCAATAAAATGAAAACATCCTTAGTGGAACGTATAAAGCAACGACGAAATGATAATTTAACTGGTGTGTTGAATTATTTACAAAATCCACGAAAGGATGATGAAAATCAGTTATTATCGGATTTGGAATGGCTTGACTTATTTCCAGTTCCTACACAGATTTTAGTGAGGGCGCAAATAAAGAGTATTGTTAAAAGACTAAATAGTCGAGATGACACGGAAGAAGAAGAAAGATCAGGATCACAAACAGATGATGAGCCAAGGAAACAAACCTCCCAACCCTAATTGAGTAAAGGAAAAGTTACAGCTGGAAATTAATAAGAGCATGGAATCCCCAGATCTTGAAGTGCAAATTGAATCGGGGTTGGTAAATATTATTAGACGCGAAATAAGCCTGTTCTAAAATGGAGGAGTTCGTGGATATCAGAATTAGCATATAAATATCTATTGTCTATTCCTCCAACCAGCTGCTGCTTATGTTGGCAACAAACTACGAAGCAGGCTTGAAAGTCAAACATCGGATGCTTTGATATTTCTGCGATTGTATTTTAGAAATTCTAAATAGCTTTTGTATTGTCTTTTTTGTTCCTTATTTTAATATATTGTGTTGTGCAACAATATTAATAAATAATTTTTAAGAAATTACTTAAGGTTTTTTTCATTTGAGCCCAATTAAAAACCACATAGTTTAATCCCGGGATCCCTGGATTACGCTTCAAAAATCCCATAATCCCCGGATAGATACGAATCAAATCACATTCGCTGCTTATCAGCTTCGTATCAAGCGTATATTCTTATTTAAGGTTCCGCTTACTGTATAACGTAGGCATATATATACTTCTAAAAAGGAAGCAACTAGATATGAAAGTGAACCAAGTGTATTGGATAATGGGACAAACGTCCCGACTCTTATCTACAAAATCATATTGAAGCTTGTATGTACAGAGGGAATTCAATTTTTGGCGATACGACAGATTTTTCCCAAATTAGAAGCCTGTCAAACAGTTTAAACTAATGTTCTCTATATGATTATGGTACGCACAACGATACGTTAGTACGTATCGTTGTGCATGTTATTTTTTTATTTCCTTTCATATAGAGGGCAAGTTTCAGTTACAATGTTAGTACATTGTAACTGAAACTTGCCCTCTATATGAAAGGAAATAAAAAAATAACATGTTAGATACCATAGCAAGCTTGAAAATCATCTTAATAATTAGCAAATAAATTAGTAGAAAACAGTGATGAATTTAGACCATTGAAATGATTCAAATAAATTCACTTTAGTACTATATTTAGATAATTTCAATCCATGTTTCTGCAAAAATATTCATCTTTTAGAGAAAGTGATCATTAGACCATCTCTGTATTACGTTTTGGTATAGGCAGAGAATTTATTAATTGTTCTTGTTCTTTCAGTACTGTGAAGGGACTATAATTAAACATGAAGTTAAGATATGGATACATCAAATATGGTGGAAAAATTCTCAGGGATGTGTGTGAATACACTCCCAACTAGGTATGAGTTTGAAGACAACAAATATTAATAATTTAGGTTTTAAATAAAATTGAGGTGTGTGGAACATGAAATTCAAAACTATCATTGCCAAGAGAATTTTTGAATTACTCAATATAAACCAAATTCACACTATACAGTAAAAGCAATTTCGATTTAGAAGCGGTTCCTGCGACCAGTAGTGGTACGTGCAACCATTCGTTTTCGATTTACGAAATAATGACGTCACAGAAGTATTGGTCCTTTCTGGTCTGTCAATTCGGCGACCGCGGTTCCTTGCACGATAGCTGCATTGGTCGGTATGTATGTCCTTGTTTGAAACTGTCAGTAACAAACAGACAATACATACCACTAAATTTCTTGTAAGAGTTTTGGAGTGTTGTTTAATTTATGTTGGTTGTTTAAAAATAAAGTCAGATATAAGAAAACGGCGATAATCTTAACGATCTCAAAAGATAAGTATACCATTAACGTGTTGATTTATGTATTAGCTACACATATTTAGATTTGCAAAAATTCTTATTTTCTATTTTCGTGCGCTTGTTAAATAACGTAAAAGATGGAGGCTGTGGGTTTTATGTTGAATGAAAGATTATATCATATTGAAGCAGATCTAATACATGTATAAAGTGGTATATTTTCAGCATAATATACGATGTGATTTCAAACTTTTCTTATTTCAGATAATTCGTTTGCAATAGACAATCTAACTAGAGCAGTATATGCACACTCTATTGATGGTGTTGTGACGTATTTGCCAATAACACGTCCGGAAAAACACTCCATGCACCAATTGCTCTTGAAAAAGTCAACAATTGAAAATATTATCAATTCTTTCATTAATTACATATCTCTATTTTAGCAAAGCAGGAAATATGAATGGCTAATCGAAGACCATCAGATATTGATAAAGAAGCAACAGACTATTTTTTATCTATCAGAGGTTCTGAAAAGTTTACAAAATTATTTAATGATAGAAGCAATAACTGTGGAACGAGGTCGCTGAGTTAATGTCTGCCAAAGGTTTACATCTTGGGGAAGCAAAAGTAGCTGCAAAAAAGGTTAGACAGAAATTCGCCAATTTACAAAAGCAGTACATAGTATTTAACTAAAACTCGCAACAAACAGGCGCACCTCTAACAAAGAAGCCCATGTTCAACGACATGGTCCACATTATCTTAGGAGACAAAGACAAAATAAATCCTAAGAAAATTGTGGAGTCTGTCGATGTAAGAGATGCAGGACCTAGCAGCTTACTAACATCAGGTGTGACACTAATTAGTGACGACGAACAGCCAAAGATGAAGGTGCGTCAGGATGGGATGAGCAGCCTCCAAAAAAAAAGAACCGTTTTGAAAACGTAAAATCAAAAATTCGCCCACCTTCTTTGAAGGAGGAGTTTTTTTAATGTATCTAAGGAAATGGAATCCAACCAAAATAAACATTTTTCCAAAATTGATGGTATTTTCAATTTTTTCAAGTTTTTGCAATTGATGTCTGTTCAAACGGACCTCCTTGGGGAACAAAATTAACAACGATATATTTAATAGACATATTGAAGGATATCTCGAAACCCAAAAGAAAACATAACTCTGAATCTGACCAAATAAATCTATTTTATATTTATTGTTGCTTGTTATTTAAGAAAAAATATATTGAATATTTTTTCAAAATTGATTAGCTTTTACTTAAGTACAGGTAATATTAATTATTTTAAGAGTTAATATATAAACTCTTCTTTCAAATAAATATTGAATAACTTTTTACCTATGAAGTATTTCTTATAAATATAAGTAATAGTTAGTTTGTTTTCTATATATTTTTGGAATAATGACTTTGTTTGCTAAATTAATTGTTTATATAAATCATACTAAAACAAGAAACAGTTTACATTTCTTTTTCTTTGTATTTTGTAAAAAAAAAACTGTAGTTACTAAATTTAATTTATTATATAATTTTTAATAAAACAAAAAGAAAGTTTAATTTTTTATTATATAAAATTTCGACATTTAGCTTGTCTTTAGTTGTGCATGTTTATCAATGCCTGCAACTCCCTCAACCACATCTACTTCTACTGTATCTGGTGTTTCTTCAAAAGAGTCTTGGTTAAGTAGATAGAAATTGTGTAAGACACAGCAACTTACAATAATATCCACGACAATTGCTATTTTGTAAACATTAACATAATGTAATATTCTCCATCTTCCTTCCAATAATTCGAAAGTATTTTCAATTGCAACACGTCCTCTGCTTAGATGGTTGTTATGAAGTTTCTGTTGTCTAGTTTTGTTCGCATTCCTAAAATTAATGAAACATACAGAATGCAATTTCATGTAGTTGATGAATTTGTTTACCTCTATGGTGTCAACAACCACATTTCCAGTGGATACGCTGAATCGCCCAGTAGATGATAATCGCCAGAATAGAACCATTTGAGGAAGCCACCTTCTTTAATGGATTTTCCCAAAAAAGATTACTTTAGCTCCTTTGTGAAATAGATCTACATAATCTTTATTTTAAAAGTAATTTGTTTTGTTAAACTTACTCGAGCATCGTGGACAGATCCAGGAAACCCATCAGAAATATATGTGAACAACATGGTGTATGTACACCAATCGAGGGATTTTGTAGCGACTCAAACTGCAATAGAACGTAACGAGAGCAGCCCTTCCTTACTTGAATCGTTCTTCAGGTAAATATAACTGGGCAATTTCAATAAGCCGCATAGCCGCAGGGTACTATTTAAAGGAATTTAAATAAAACTAATTTTTAACGTGCTGCAGTTATTTACATTAGCAAGTAAAAAATAAAAGCGGGATTATACTTATTTCGTACAACCCTTAATACTTCTTGAGAAAATTAAAATTAATTGTCAATGGTGAAATACCTGGAAAATCACTACCATGTTGGAAAATCAACTGACAATTAGTTGCAGATTATCTTGTCCAATCAGATGTCTCAAAATTTATTGAAAATAAGCTATAGATTATCTCGTCGAATCAAAATGTTTAGGGATGGTGGATTGGTGAGGTGCAGATATAAATTATATTTCATAAAAAGGGCAATCACTCGCAGTATTTGCCTAACACCTAGTATATATTTGATAAGTGATTAGTAGAGCTGAGGATGTTTGCGGTACGGCAGGACCGTATGTAGTGCATCCCACATTTAACTATTTATCTAAATATTCTCTGAAATGATTTGCCGGATCTCATAAATTAATAGAGTGATATTTTAGTATGCACTGGATATTGTTATTATACAAAATCATAATAGCCATTTGTATTTATGGATCATAAATAATAATACGCATGTATTTGTATTTGGTTGTGAATTCAATTTAAACTTAAAACGAATCGTAATATTTTAACGACAAGCCGTCCTTACAATACATGCATTCGAGACAAAACGTGCAACTCTACGAATAACTTCCATAATTGATCGAAAATGGACATTTTGGAGCTGAAGTAAAGCCCCTATTCTTAGAAAATTTTATTACTGTCGTTAAGAACTATTATTATAAATAAAGACGGCAGACTATGTGCCCGAACACTAAGTAAACTAACTGCCTCGGTATATGTATTTATATGATCGTCTCTTTGTTCTTTTCTGCGTTTTTTTTATATTTAACAATCAATAAAAACATCCATACATATATGTGTGTTTATTTAGGTTGTCTAACGTAAACGAATTTCAAACGCATGATGTTATTGTTATATATATGTATGCATTAATAAATGCTTTATATTTTCAAAATATTGTATTTATAAAATTGTATTTATTAAAATGTTTTGAATTTTTTATTGGTGTTGGCAAAATAAAAAAAAAAAGCAGAAAAGAACAAAGAGACGATCATATAAATACGTATACCGAGGCAGTTAGTTTACTTAGTGTTCGGGCACATAGTCTGCCGTCTTTAATTATAAACAACAAAGGCCTTTTATTAGTGTTGAAGTTTTAGTTTCATTGAATTTCCATGTTGTAAGTAGTCAATTAAAGTTGTTCATTCACAATATTCTAAAACAAGGTGATAATTTAACTAAAATCCAGAAAAACACATTCTGATAATATATTACTAGATTAGAAGCTGTGTTTATTACTATTTATTATATTATTTTTATAACCAAATGCAATAAAAGCTACGAAAACAAAAGAAACCTCGATTTATTAAAATCTTGTCACACAGCCTTTCAAAGCTTGACAGCACATATTTTGCATATATTTTATATATACTACCTACTTGAACTAGGTGAATGAAGTTAGAAGTTATAACTTATAACTTCTAACTTCATTCACCTAATTCAAGTAGGTAGTATATATAAAATATATGCAAAATATGTGCTGCCAGGCTTTGAAAGGCTGTGTGACAAGATTTTAATAAATCGAGGTTTCTTTTGTTTTCGTAGCTTTTATTGCATTTGGTTATAAAAATAATATAATAAATAGTAATAAACACAGCTTCTAATCTAGTAATATATTATCAGAATGTGTTTTTCTGGATTTTAGTTAAATTTACACCTTGTTTTAGAATATTGCGAATGAACACTTTACAATTGACTACTTACAACATGGAAATTCAATGAAACTAAAACTTCAACACTAATAAAAGGCCTTTGTTGTTTATAATAATAGTTCTTAACGACAGTAATAAAATTTTCTAAGAATAGGGGCTTTACTTCAGCTCCAAAATGTCCATTTTCGATCAATTATGGAAGTTATTCGTAGAGTTGCACACTTTGTCTCGAATGCATGTATTGTAAGGACGGCTTGTCGTTAAAATATTACGATTCGTTTTAAGTTTAAATTGAATTCACAACCAAATACAAATACATGCGTATTATTATTTATGATCCATAAATACAAATGGCTATTATGATTTTGTATAATAACAATATCCAGTGCATACTAAAATATCACTCTATTAATTTATGAGATCCGGCAAATCATTTCAGAGAATATTTAGATAAATAGTTAAATGTGGGGGATGCACTACATACGGTCCTGCCGTACCGCAAAGATCCTCAGCTCTAGTGATTAGTTACTCGATACATCTATCATGGATAAGCGCTATATCATCACACTTTCGGGCGAAGGCCCGAAGTGCCTAAGTGGTAAGTTTGCAAGTTGAAATAAATTTCTGTTACTAATCTGATATTATTAAAACGTGTTGTGTGATACTATACATTGTGTTGTTTTAGCAATCGGCGATATCGCGCTAGATTCGACGATTTAGACAAACAGGGCACACCATAAGGAAATGCAAAAATCTGGAGCAAACAAAAAAACAACACGCGAGGAAGACGATTTGTTAATTGCAACAGTAAATGAAATTGAATCGATTCTGCCTTTACTTGATGTAAATCCATATCAAACGATAAAAACACACAATGTTGTATTAGATTTACACTTTATTTAATAATAATAATAATAACTATATAACAGCTGTTTCACCGTACAACGGTTTCTTCGGATATAGCAAGCGGTACCGCTTGCTATATCCGAAGAAACCGTTGTACGGTGAAACAGCTGTTATATAGTTATTATTATTATTATTAAATAAAGTGTAAATCTAATACAACATTGTGTGTTTTTATAGTAAATGAAATCTAATTCCACAGCACAAGCCAACAATGAAAACAAACTAATTTGAATATTAGTAGGTATACTGTACGAAAAATGTTTCTAGCTGAGAGATTTAAGTGTAAAAGACCTGCTCACGTATTGGATTTCACTGAGCAACATGCGCATCAAAGACTGCATTTTGCCGTAGAAAATCTATACAGGAATTGGACCAACATGGTATTGTGCGATGAAAAAGCATTTCGTACTAACGACAATTCCAAGTTTATGATGTATAGACTTCGAAATTATAGATTTCACGAAAATTATGTCAAGAAAGTCAAATTAAGTGGAAGAATTACTCAAGCATATTAGGGCTGGATGTCGTCTCACGGGCCGAGTGACATTGTGCCTATTAACACGAAGTTAACATCGATTATGTATCTCGATATATTGTAGGCATATATCCTGCCTTTAGCTTATGCGAATGACGATCGGATTATTCTCGTGCAAGATAACAGCCCAGTTCACACAGCACATATTGTAAGAAACTGGTTCGATGAACATCCAGAAGTAGAAGTTTTAGATTGGCCGCTGCGCTCCCCAGATCTAAACCCTATTGAGCACGTGTGGGCGCGCATGGTAAGTTCCTGGGATAATAATCTCAGAAATAGAGAGGAATTACGAAAACGTTGTCTCCAAAAATGGGAAGAAACGACACCGCAGTTTTGTAACGGACTTGTTAATTCTATGGCGAAGAGATTAGAAGATGTAATAAGCGGTTATTACACTAAATACTAAACATTGTGATGAGTGATAATCTATTTATTGTATTTTATGTGCGTATATTTTTTTTAGAATGCTTTTTTCTTTATTTTTAATAATTTTGTTAATTTTCTAAAATGATTTGACCATTTTCCAACAAGCATTTTGCCTTATCAGGTTTCAAATAATTATAAAATTGTGTTAAGATGATTAGAAGAATCATTTTGTTAATTTATATTGTATATGCATGTTGTTAGTGGGAAATAAAACAATTTTCGCTAATAAACAGAAATTATATATTACGTCTAATAATATTATTAGTTATTTTATTAAATTTATATTTTAAGAAAATATAACAGAACTTCTGTTTACGAAACGTACTTCAGAATTATAATAGGCATCATTTCTCAATATAAAGAGCAAAGTAAATAGACGATTATAAATAAAAGTAATTTCAAATTTCTTGTAAATTTTTTACCTAGCGGTTATGATCCGTAATTACAATCGACCAGCTATTTCACAAATGTTTCAAATACGTGCGTAAGGCCATAACGTTTGAATCGTTAGTCGCTACAAAATCCCTCGATTGTACATATCCCTTGTAAGATTATAGAGTGGGTCATTTTTCTATTTAAGTAGCTATCATGATGCTCGACGGGTACCTTGCAAATTATGGGACAACCATCGATAGCTCCAATTACACCTAGTTATTGGCTTTTTTCATAAAATTTCGCAGAAATAGTTCCGCACTCTTCTTTTGTGGGCCAACATTTTTTCCTTAACAGTAACCAAAATTTTTATGACTATGTGTTATCTATGAAACACTTGATATGGAGACATTAAATCTGTTTCCAATAATAATCAATGTATTCCCTTTCCCTAAATACCATAAAGCTATCAAAACACATTTTTCTAATCCTACAATAACTTTGCCACGCAAATGAGTTTTAAAGGAAACGTGATTTCCTATTTCACTGGTAAGACTCGTACATGTTACTCTGGACATTCGAAATAATTTAAAAAAATCGAAATCTATGTATTTCTCTACCCAGTATTCAGAATAGAAAGGCATTTTGATGCTCATCGGGTATTGTTTGGGTCAACATCAATGAAGGGTAACGTATCATAAATAATCTAGCTAGCAAAGCGGGTACAATAAAGTTTATTGGGGCACTAAAAAGTGTTGGTGTTAACTCATCTACTATTACAGCAGTTAACATGGTTTTTAATTTCTTTGAAACAGACATTATTCAGATTCAGTTTCACTTATTCGAAACACACGCATGCGTAACAGTGCCATCGAATTATTCATTTTCGATTTTAAAATTTAGTAACCGTTAATGTAGATGGCGTAAGAGGTACCAATGGGGTACCGTCTTACAGCGACCAATTCTAAATCGAAATCGTTTTAAGTTTGTGTTGTTTTTTCCTGTATTATAATAACTTTGAACAGCGCAAGTGCAAAGAGCGTTGGGCAACGAGAGTTGGTGGAGAGTTCAAGCCCCGGGGCCAGCATGTGAAGTTTTTTTTTCAAGATCGGTATACTCTACAGCTACCCTTAAATGTTGAGGAAGTGGCAGTCAAACCAATATGTAATATGTCTACCTTTTTACGGCAAAGAGATATAGTAACAAAGCCTTGAAACACTTTACACATACCATATACACTCTAAATGTTCCTGGGAACAAACTTTCAGCTAAAAACATTGGGTCGCTGTACACACACGATAAAAAAGTTTTCTATTTCGTATTAATTTCTACTCAAGTGACGACATGCTTCCAAGTGCAATATTTCAAATTAAATATTGTTTGCTTTAGCATTATAAGGACATAATTTATGTAAAAAAAGTTGCATTTTAACTACTCTGTTAACCTCAAAACTATTTTCGTCAAATTTAAAGCTTTTGTATATTGTCGCAGTGTATTTACGCAGTCCGACTATTAAATAATGAAGCTGATTTTATTGTAGAGAGAATAAACAGCACATTTCATGCCATCAAAATTCTCAACCTTCATGTACAATCTAGTAACATCGCATCTATGCACGATTCACATGATTGGAACTAGGACGCTACTTTGTTAGTAATAGGAGACCGTTACCACATTAGAGGTATGGGGCAAAGACCGCACATTTAATTCTGCTTTAAACTTGACAAGAGTGATCAAAAGGCATGCATATAACATGAAGAAAGTCGCCTATTTTGTGCATAGATATTCAAGTGAGAACGATTTAAAAGTGATAAAAGTGAGCGTCCAATTTCAGTGCATAACGAGGACCTAATTGTAAAAGACAAAATAGACTAAAAAAGATCGTTGTATAAGTAACTGTGAGACTTTCGGCATGTAAGTGGCACATGGTGTAATCCAGGAAAGGATTCGTCACATCTTAATGGAAGATTTAGGCAAGAAAAAAGGCTTCGCCTTGGTTTGTGCCACATTCGTTAACTGAAGATCAAAAC
Source organism: Melolontha melolontha (assembly GCA_935421215.2). Taxonomy (NCBI): domain Eukaryota; kingdom Metazoa; phylum Arthropoda; class Insecta; order Coleoptera; family Scarabaeidae; genus Melolontha; species Melolontha melolontha. The sequence goes on from OW285238.1 coordinate 67,420,798, forward strand.
ATGACCAAGCTCAGTATGCATAGGATATCCTTGAAATTGTTCCTGAGAATAAACAATTTTTGAATTTCATTGTTGGGCAGGTTAAAACGTGGTATTTTTGCTACGATTCTAAAAAAAAAATTGACAAAAATTTTAGGGACAAAAGGTTGCGGAGAATTTTATTTAAGCAGTTGAAAGCGCCAGACAGTTGAATTCTGCTTAACTTTGTTCGTATTAATTGCCACAAGGTCACGATGAAAAATTAATTCTACTCCTCCTATTCCTCTTGTTTCTTATTTCGCACTCTTTAAATAGCTTCAGAGTCATTACATGTTTACTTTTTATTAATAAATACGAAATCATCCAGTCCATAAGATGGAGCCGTCCTTAAGCCGTAATATCTTCTGCTCTCCAATACATACACATAAAACATGTCGGGCATCCAGTCTGGAACGTTTTCTGTCTAAAAAATTACTTATCTCTTATTCATATATCTGCGTCAATGCCTGGTTTTTCTTGAGACAATCCCCAATTTTTGTGGTCGTCAAGGAATCTGTCAACTGTCCCAACACTTTCATTAGTTTTTCTAGTAATTAATTTATTCCAATATCTTTTTTATTTTAGTGCTTTTGTATTTACAGTTTCTTGTTGTGTTTTATCGCTATTTTCTCGCTATACTGACTTTTCGATGCATTTAAGAACAGCCGTAAAGAATTGTTTAAAACGAGATACCGTATTACATCGATTACAAGATGCATATTTTTTTGTACTTTTATGGTTCTTCAATGGCGTCTTACTACGGTAATGCTCCGAGAAACTGCACCTATTCAAACAAGGGCTCGCAGGCGGTGGGGGTGAACTAGCTCCCTAACTCCCTTCTCTCTCCCCTTCACCCTTCCCCCTCTTGATCTTTAGGTGAATTGGATTGCCTATCTATAACACGCCAAATCATTCAATTCGAAGTACGAGAAATTTTTAAAGCCTTTGAAATACATTGAAAAACTTTTAAGGCAAGGAGAAGTTGATGTGGATGATTCGTGCATCGTATAGACCTGTCTTTAAGGCGTCTATTTTTCGAAATCTTCCTTCTGATTTTCAACAAGAATTGTTTAACTTTCAGCACCGCATGATTCAGTCGAGGAAGTAGTCAATGATTCAGAAATAAGTGATTCCTGAACTAGTGATTCAGAAAAATTGAAAACTGGTTCTTATCTTTAAATCTGATAATAAAAGTGCATAAAAATTCAATACATATTATTTTTAATTTTTAATTCGGACAAAAAAAATGCGTCTTATAATCGATGAAATGCGAAATACTTCATCTGTTTTCGAATCACCAATAACTGTCGTACTTTCTGTTGAGCGTCCTCAGGTTTGTATACCATATTTTAATAATATTAATCTCTTGAACAACTACAAAGAATATGGTCAATTAAAGCATAGTTGATACTGTCCGTTCTATATTAATATCGCAAAACAAACCGCGTATAATCGAGCTTATACACAGATATGATTGTTGAGTAAAATGTTTTCAAGCGACATGCTGAGAAAGTGCGAAGTCATTAACATAATAATCCTCAAGAATCAAATTTATCATAAATTACCAGCCTCGAACTTCTTAATGCCAAATATACTGGGCATTGGCAGGTCATGAATTATTATTGCCTCTACGCCCGTGAGGCGACTTGAAGTCCCACTACTTGGCTGTCGGCATTCATGCCCGTTAATTGCGGCACACTAAGCCAGCGCCTTACCATAGCACTATCGACTATCCAAATGTGCCATTCATCAAAGACACAGAAGAACTACTCGAACAAATTACTAGGAATTACAAGTTATACGAAAGCAAGAACATAATTAAGAAAAATATCTAAATATGGAAGATTGCCAAAAACATGTATAGCAAATATATCTCTTGTTATAAATTAGTTAAAATAAACTAACTTAAGCCATTATATGAATAATTTGACACATATTCTACAAAGTTGCAGTATAACAAAGAATGTTTATAATATATACTCGCTGAAACTCGCTGTACAGAAATATTTATCTTTCTAGATATTTAATATATAAAAACGTTTGCTATGCTGTTTTGAAATTTATTATACAAATTGCATCGAAAGAGCCCGCGGGCCGCATGCGGCCCACTGTCGATATTTATGGGGCCCGCCAACGAATTTTAAAAATTGTTCGAAAAACTACAACAGTAATTAAAAATCCATTCAAATCAATATTTCTTAACTTTTTATTTTATTCTAACTTTTGTAATTGTTAGTAAGATATGTATCTTTAAGTACCTACTACTTTCTTGTTCAGGTTTACTACGTAAGACAGGTATGCTCCTCGTCGTTCCAAGCATATTGTTACGAGACTAGAAATCTGTCGAGCCAACTAGATTACTCGAAGACTCGCAAAACACGTCGATATTATCCCCGAACAGTGTGGTAGGTTCTCGATGATAGGTAACTCGTATAAATACAACGCATCGCCCGCCATCGGGGCAGTTAAGCTTTAACTACGGACAAGCGAACGTTATATTGTTTGAATTGTAATCTGTGAAGAATAAATATTTCGTCGTTCGAACTTGGCATCTACCTACGTAACAATATAATATCAATTTTGATATGAATAAACCAGGCCTCAGTAAAAAACGTAGTCGTAAGGTTGAAGATGAAAATCGACAGTTTCAAGATATTTGGACCGAAAAATACTTTTTTATTTCATCTCATAACAAAAGTGTCTGTTTAATATGCAAGAGTAGTGTTTCTATTCCGAAGGAATATAATGTGAAAAGCATTATGAAACCCAGCATCATACTTTTACCAAATTAACCGGCGAAAATCGAACGCAAAAAATTTCCACTTTACAAAGGGAACTAATAGGCCAGCAAGCTATGTTTACAAAACCAATTCAAGATGCTGAAACAACTACTGAAGTTAGCTTTGAAATATCTCGAATAATAGCGAAAACTTGTCGGCCTTTTAAAGATGGTGAGTTTGTTAAGCAGTGTTTAGATATCGCCGCAAAAAAAAATGTGTCCGAAAGATGCAAAGAGGTTTGAGAAAATTCAACTAAATCGGATGACTATTCAAAGAAGACTTAAAACAATAGCAGCTAATATAGAAGAGCAATTAGCTACGAAATCGAAAAGTTTTGAGTATTTTTCTATAGCACTCGACGAATCTACAGATATAAGTCCCACTGCTCAACTCTTAATATTTTTACGAGGTGTAACGCAAAATTTTGAAGTGAGTGAAGAACTGATTGGTATGAGTTCTTTGACAAGTCAAACCAAGGGGAGTGACATGCTCAAAGCTCTTCTGGAAAAATGTTCTATAATGGATTTGGATTTAACGAAATTATCTGGAATTACGACTGACGGAGCACCTTCAATGGTTGGAAGTAAATCTGGGATAATAACTATGTTAAAAGAGTATTTACAAACTAAAAACATAGATACCAAGGAATTAATGCAGTTTCATTGCATTATACATCAAGAGGCCCTCTGTTCAAAATTATTGGGATTTGAAAATGTGATGAAAGTTGTAGTACCTACTGCAAACTTTAAAACTTTATAAAATCACGAGGTCTCAATCACCGACAATTCACACAATTTCTCGAGGATATTGAAAGCGAATATGGTGATCTCCTGTTTTACACTGAGGTATGGTGGCTAAGTCGTGGGTTGTCACTAGAGCGGTTTCTTAACTTGATTGAAGAAATCAAAATATTTCTGGCGGAAAAGAAAAAGGACATCTCCGAACTCGACAACCCTGATTGGCTGTGTGATTTAGCGTTTCTTGTAGACATCACAAATCACTTGAATGTGTTAAATACGCGACTCCAAGGAAAGATCAATTGATTTCGCAGTTATACTCACATGTTTCGTCCTTTCAATGCAAATTGAGTTTTTTCAGGACACAAATCAATTCAGCCAATTACAGCCATTTTCCGAACTACAAAAAAATTATGGAGAAATTCAATAAAACTGATGTCAATTTCGCTTATGTTGAAAAAATTGATATTTTAATACAAGCTTTTCATGATCGTTTTCTAGACTTCAAAAAAGTTAAACCTCTATTAGACATTTTTAGCAATCCTTTCAACATTTCACCCGAAAATACACCGGAATCAATACAGCTGGAATTGACAGACATGCAAAATGATGATAATTTACGAAACAAGTTTAATGAAGGTAATTTACTCAACTTTTACCGTTGCGTTGACAAAACCGCTTATAAAGAGTTGCGAGTAAATACATTGAAATGGGCAAGCTTATTTGGATCGACGTATATTTGTGAGCAAACGTTTTCAGTGATGAAACTTAACAAAATAAAAAATCGAAACCGTCTGGCAAATGAAAATCTGGAAGCAATTTTACGTGTGGCGACAAGTAATGTGGAGCCAAACATAAAGAAAATTGTTAGGTCAATGCAATGTCATGCATCAAAATAATAAAACATGAAATATTACATTGTAGTGATCAGATTACTTTACGATTGCATAATTACAACAAACATTTTTGAATGTTCTTTTATTTTTATCATTTATAGTAATTCATACTATTTAAAAATAAAAATATTTGTGTTAATAAGTATTCTTTGTAGTGGCCCGTCCTTGGCTTCTATTTTTCCTGATTGGCCCCTGTTCCCTGTAAGTCTGTGCATCCCTGGCCTTGTTCTACGTTTGTAAAAGTTGTTTTTAGCACATTTACATATTGCTCTGAAATTATTGAAATACCAGTATATGTATGTATAATGCGTATATTTGAAGTATTTAGATAAATATATTATCTAAAAAAAAATTGCACTAATGTCAATAAATACTTTAGGCGTTTCCTACACTACATTGTATTCATAATTTTTAAATATCATTAAACAACAAAAGACCATTTTAAATTTTATTGATTCATATTCAGTGTGGTTGGTTTTTCATTGTCCAGCCTATATCAGCTTTAGTACCAAAAATATAAAAAAAATGTTAGACGAAAATGTTTTTTTATCTCGAAATGGTCATCATATTGCATTATTAGTAATCTTTCATAGCTTACTGATTTTTAGCAGCGATAATCAACTTTATTTTTTAGATGGAACATCCTGTATATTTTCTGTAAAAATGAATCCTCATTAAATTCTGTTTATTATGATATGTCACAAGTTGGCATATGTGTAGCAATTGTCTACGGGAGCGAAATAATAAGAAAAAATATGGAAAACTAAAATTTGCTATTTCTAGCAATTATAACAATATAATTTTAATTATGTTCCTATTTGCTATGGTTAACAACATTATAATATCTATTATAAATTTAAAAAAATTAAATACTAGATAGTAAGTAGTGTGTCTTATAATAATTGTTCAAATTGTCCACCACTACATTCTAAATATTTTTAGGCTCGCGTAATTATGTTCCTCCTGGCGCTTTGCAGCATTGTAGGTGTAATTAGCAAGCAAGCTGTGGTAATTTTATCCTTCAGTTCCTGAAGATTTTGAGGAGTATCATAAACTTGGTTTTCAAAAAACCCCATACAAAAAATCAAGAATTGATAAATCAGTTCCTTAATTGTTATATATCTTTATAATGAGAAATTTATTTAGAATCATATCACACAAAAATATACAGGGTGTTCCATTTCAAAAAAGTTGATTATCGCTTCTAAAAATCAGTAGGCTATGAAAGATTACTAATGATGCAATATAATAGACCATTTCGAGATAAAAAATATTTTCCTTTAAAATTTTTTTGTATTTTTTGTAATAAAGCTGATATAGGCTGGACAATGAAAAACCAACAATCTGTATATTAGGTAGTTAATTTTAACATTGATTCATTATATAAATTTAAATATAAGTTACACCTAAAAACTGCGAGGATTAATTTGTTATTTCTTAAACTCGAAATAACTATTTTTTCATAATAAGTCTGTACTACATTATGATCGAAAGCAAAGTTATGCATGTGTAGAAGTTGCTGGTATTTTCAATACCGATTGGTGCCATCATATATCATATAATTATAACTTTTTATAACCCAAGAGAGATGCCGCAAGCCTAAATATACTAACAAAACATCTGTTAATATAACTGTCAAAAATTCTAAAAATGAATGCATTTCAGAGATTGTAAAAGTAAACAGTAATACAACCAAATACTGTCTACTAAAATTAATGGAAGCTTCTTCACTTCTCAGAATTCACATTTATTCACCATTTTCAATTATAACGCAATAGTATTTAAATTGAAAAATCAATACGTTGTACATATACGTAAATCAATGCGTAAAATAATTAATTTCCAAAAAACAATTACAGTAGAATGAAAGTCAAAATCTCATCTAGATAATTGTCTCTAACAAACATAATTGAGAAGAAGCAAAAAAATTAGGCACGGTAAACCAATTAAATGGCGTAAAATCAATGGAAATATTTTGTATATATACACATACATATTTTCTGCTTAAGAATTTATTTTGTCACTAAAATAAATCTTTAAAATAAAATATAAATAAATAATTACTGCGAGTTTTGAAAGAATAACAAAATATAAATAAATAATTACTGCGAGTTTTGAAAGAATAACACAAAAAAGTGAAAACAAAAATAATGATAGACAATAATTTTGATTGAGAGTTCACGTTTAAAAACCTGTTAGTATTTTAGCTTTTAATTCTTTGACAATATGACAAGTGACACTTTCTGAAAATAAATTTAGTTTCAAAAGTAATACTTTGATCCTAAGATAAATAAATTGGAAGAGCAGTCTCATACAACACACAATTTTATTAGTAAATATTATTAGAAAAGAAGAAAACAGATTAAGTAAACAATTTTATGATATTAAACGAACAATTTAAATCTTTATTAATGTAATTCACTGTAAATCCTAATATTTCTTCTACGTTTCTACCTATTCTACAATGCGTATGAATTATATTTTTATGTTCACTGTGTTAAAACGTTTAAACAATATAACATGCAGTAATTAAAAATGTCAATTCATAAAATAGTGAGCAGTTGTATAATTTAATAATATTCGCCTTAGTCATTTTTTAATTAAATTATCGCAAATTGGATCAAGTAGATAATTTCATCTATCTTTATTTCTTCGTTCAACTTCCAATATACAGCCGTGACCATTAAATCAGGACCACCGAAAATTTTCGATATTTAAGTATATAAAGTGAATTTTGCTTCAAGACTGAATTAATGAACATTATGAGAAACGAAGTAAGCGCCATCTGACAGGAAAGTGTTTTGAAAATTTATCATTTTAATTTTTTAATATAATTTTAACTAATTTCAACGCATTTATTACAATGATTAATTAATAATTCCATGCCCCTATAAAAATACTCTGATGTATTCTCTTAAAAACATTGCAATTACGGCTGTTTACAATTCAACATCGTCATCAAGATGATGTCCGGTAAGATTTTTTTAAATAGCACAATAAATAATAGATTATATCCACAGTATAGTCCTGTACTGTGGATATTAAATTTCTTAAAAGCCACAACCGCCTATTGCAGCAGCATGAACGGGCGCATCGACATATAGTAATCCAACATCTTAGGACATTTTTTTTTAGATGTTTGTCACAAAAATTGTCAAAAGGTATACCATTAGGTTACTATATAACAATGTGCCCGTGCGCCGATTCGCTTATATGAATATGTTGTTGACAATTCTACTGCGATCTTTAAAGTCTATCAGTAAAATACCTTTAGGATGTAAAATATTATGATCAAAGACTTTCCCGTTGATTGAATGACTTTTTTCTTAATGGGATAAGGTTCATTTGGATATTCGGATAGAAGATCATAATACAGAACTGTTATTTCATCTCCTGCAACAATTGACTTCAAAATCGGTATTAGGTCATCTCCACACATGTATAAAAAAGAGTGCGCACATTCAACACATCATTGACGTTGACAAGCAGAAAGAAGTCGTGGTACCCATCTTGCACTGATTATTCATGCCAAAATGATCACGCAGAATACGGCGATTCAGTAATGTTAGACGTTGCTGATAATAATTCCTTTACTTTTAAAGGGCGATCTTCTAATACCAATTTTTTACAGTAGATTTTTACAGTGAAGGAGATAAGCCACCATAAACGCCATCTAAACGTTTAATTTGATTAGGAGCATTTTTAAAAATTTAATGAACGTGAGGTATTAAATTTTTGTTAACTGGGAAAATTTCATGCACGTACCTGATTGCATAGTAGTAAAAAAAAACTGTTACTCGAAGAACTTTATTATTTACAGGGTAGGCTTAGCGAGTATGTAACTATGATAGATTTTGAGCACATTTGAACAGTCTTTCAGACTGAAACATAAGTCACTCATCTCGTACATCTTATTTAATATTATGATCATCTTTTAATTTGATCACTGCTATTACACTATTGGGCATGTTTTCGACAGACTTTCTTATTACCATTTTTATTCATTCGCTATTTCGCAAATTCCCTTAATATTTTTCAATATTGTTTTCCTTAGAAGACCTAGTATTTTAAAAACATTGCATATCTTTTCTATAGGATTTAGATCGGAAATACCTTCAGACCAATCCAGAAACGAAAATTTTACCGCGTTTAAGTAATTTTTGTGTCTATGATACGACGCCCTGTCATGCCTAAACGTGTGAAGAGAATTAGCTTATATGGGTTTAATGTGTTCTGCGGTCTCACTCACTGTCAAACCATTGTAAAAAGTTGACGTTTCATAATTTTCCTTGCACATCAATTTTTATAACGCCTACCTATATTTTCTAACGTGAATTTTTTATTCTTCGCAACATAATACGAGTAGTATAGAAAATCAAAGCACTAGTTTTTCCGAACATAGTTTTTGCAATATAAAGATTAAGAGAACCCAAACCCGGAAACGCCAATTTGAGTGAAACTTGGCGGTCAAGTAGTTGTATAAGGACTATGGACTATTAACATAAGTATGTAGCTTTTTGCGGTAGCTTTTCAAATATGTACAGGGTTACCGCTGAATTGCGCCCAAGCTATGCAATTCTGAAGAAAACGTTCAAATATCTAACAAAAAAGGAATTTCTTTGTAATTCATCAAAAATTTTCAAATTTTTAGGGCGAAAATATAGTTCGAGTCGGTCCATGTCCTTGTTTATTCTATATTTACCTAAATACAGCTGTAATTTAAGTTCATTGACCTGAAAAAAAAATCAATAAAACTCCGGACGATACTTTTAACATAAGTTCCTTTTTATAGATAGTGAATGTTGTTGTTTTCTTACCCAAACAAAACCAAAAAGTCGACCGCAGATATGCGATGTTTTTTTTTTGTGGATATTTTACGTCAAATACGCCAACGAACCTATGCCGCATTAATTAAAATGTGATTAAAATTAAATACTTTAAACGTTATACATCTTTTAAAAGTTGAATTATGTTTACATTAAAACAAAAATCGTAATAAAACGGAAAGCTTTATGTAGCGTACCCATGGCGTGTCCAATGGGATAGATACCTAATTTTTAATTATTTGTATGAAATTATTTACATATAATTTTTTTCTTCAAATTTGTATCTGGTACGGACAAAAACCAATAGAACAATATAATTAGTCGGTAAAGAGAATTACTAATGAAATAGAGATGGAAGCCCGTATTGCCCCTCGTATATTTAAGAGCGACATGGCCGGATTTTATGTATGAAGGCATTACTCACATATATCTTTCATCCCTGTTTATCTTTGGCGCTATACATAACTAGCAATGTATATATCTTGCAGTTTTCTGTGTTCATGACCTGATCCTCAATAGTAATTGCAAAGTCTTCTGTTTCCAAACTTTTTTCCTTTATTTATACGTAATTTGGATATTTATTCCTTCGTCTTTTGCAATGTTTATATGTTTTCCAGGTAATGCTTTTGCTAATCATGTATTTGGGAGTTGTGAATTTAATTTTAATGTTGGTATTAAGTGTTTGCTAGGAATTAAAAGGTGTTTTAATAACGGCACCGCTGGTTGCTGCTTCTCTAGGTAGATACAACCGCTCTGTACATGCTTTTTGATTATAGTTTGGGTATTTATTAAGGTTGTCCTTATGGACATAATTAATTAGCTCAAGTATATGTTGATCCATATTATTTCGCTAAATTAGTATGCTAAGAGTAAAGCCGCACAAATGATGATCGTTTTGTATGTATGTTTAGATGCTCGTTTCAATCACGCTCCATATTTTTTGATAGTTCTGTTTTAATTTTCCTGTGGTATAATTTTGTATTATATTTCTAACCTATATATTTTTATGTCTTCTGTTATTGTGTGGTAAGTTGCCTATAGCTTGACGTCGCTTATGTACATGTTTTCGAGGTGATTAATTTATTTTGCTTTTTTTATATTTACCATAAAAACTGCGTGCAGTTCTATTTGGCACCATCGATAGTGAGTTTAAGCACATACAGAACCATAAATCACAGCACGAATCATTTTGCAGTATGGATGAATTGTGGTCTGAAATGTTTTACTTTGCATGGTTTTTGTTGTCTATTTTTAGATCTATTTTAGTTCACTATTGAGACATTACATGCTTCATCGGGTTCTAGAACGTTGCGCTTATTTTATTTAAACATCTATGAGGAACAGCATCAAACACTTTTGTCTATAGTTTAGGTAACATGAAGTTATAATTTTTTTTCTCTTTGTTATTATCGTCACCGATTTTTCTCATACCTTCGTATTCTATCGCGAGGAAACATTTCAGCTGACGTGGTATTAGTATACACCATAGAAGGATATCTATTAATCTAATACACCTACTATTAGTTCATCTTCTTATGCACAGAGAACATCTCCACTTTAACATAATATAAGTTTATTTATATTTGTAATAGGTATGTTCATCAGTTTTTTCATAAATAAAGATTGTCTTGGAGATGATAATTAAAGGAAACTTTAATATTGAATTATTTTTAAAAATTAGTATTACACAAATTTTAAATGGAATTACAAAATAATTTTGTCACTTTTCATGTATATTGAAAATAAGAAATGATTTATCTAATATATGAATATTTTACAAGTGTACGACTATATTGATATACAACTGCAAGTTGATGAAGTATTTCTTTGCAATGCGTACTGCGCAAAGCGCTAACCGCCCCTCTTTCTAACACACATAAATACGCGCTATAATACTACACACGTTAGTCACTTTAAGGTATTCGTATGCCTTAATTTGACCTTGGACTGCAAAGAAATATAAGCAAACGCCAATTAAGTTGGCGCGAGGAGGGGTAAGTTCGCGCAGGATTAGAAGTAGTGGGGAGGTTTGCATCAAATGTCAGATAATTCTAACCCCTGAGCGTGTATCACTTTATGATCCCTAGCAAAGACATTATGTTCCGACAAACGTCAATGACAAATGTATTCTGACAATTTTGAGTAGTGGGGGTGAACGTTTTTAAAAACGGCTTCTGCGCACCCCCTTCTCGCGCCAACTTAATTGGCGCTTGCTATACTTTATGAATAGAAATGGCATGTTGATGCTACAAACATAGCCGGAGCAGATGACCTTGTATATACACTAACGAAGATTCCGTTAAATTACAATTGTATATAAATTCACTTTACACGTGGTGTAATCAGAATAATATAGAAATATACATTAAAAAATGTTAATATTTCTATAATTTCTCTAAAAATATCAAACGAATCACTTGTCTCAGACCACAATTATACCAACATAGTAATTGAAAATGTTGGCTATATTTAACATTTTCAATTAGTATGTTGTTATAATTGTGGTCTGAAACGATCTGAGCTCTATCTTTGAGCTTCTTTAAATTGTATTTGCACGTCAATCATATTAAAGTTCAATCAAACAAAATAAGTGGGTTTATAAACAATATTAGTATAATAAAATTATATTACATGTTAATGCATCCTTTGAATATTATTCTACTGTTTGGAATCTAAGTAAATCGCGGATTTTATTTTGTTGCTCTCGTGACTGTCAGTACAGTTTCCTGCTTTTTAATGTTTCGTTTGAGTATTGCCGAAATGAATAGAATCAATATCTTTTAATTTAAAGCTTGACAATTATAACAGTTCTCTAATTATTTTTTTATTTAACTTTTAAGTATGTTTTTGTGTGCGTACTATTTGAAACCTAAATACGAGGGTACATCAAATTTAAATGGGACTGATTTTTTCAAGGAAGAGCTCTATTCCACATTATTTACAAAAACAGATTATTTTTCCACATAAACTCCCGCCTTGGCAACGCATTTTTCGCAATGAATTGGCAGTTTTTTAATTCCTTCGCCATAGGAAGTTTTCGCTTTCGCGCGTAGCCCTTGAAGCACAAACTCCTCTATTGCTTGGTTATTGTTACAACGCTGACCTTCAAGTGCTTTTTTCAAGGGTCCAAAGAGATGAAAATCACAGGGCGACAAGTCTGGACTGTAGGGAGGGTATCCAATACTTTCCAGTCCAGACTGTCTAATTTTTGCCTTGTGATGTTTACTGAGGCCTGGCATTGTTATGAAGAAGAATCATACGTTTGACAGACTTCGTTTTCCTTTTTCGTCGCAAGAGCAGCTTTGCGGCAATCAGAAGCTCGCAATAATATTCCGCATTAATTTTGCGTCGCTCATAGAAAAAATCCACGTAAACAGCACCAAGCCGATAAAATAAAACTAGTTGCCAAAACTTTTCCAACTGACAACCTAGTTTTCGCTGTTACCGCCTTTTTTTCACTTGCCTGCTTTGACTCGGGAGTGTAATGATGCACATAAGTTTCGTCGCACGTTACGATTCTATTCAAAAACGCCTCGCCCTCTTGCCGGAATCGATTCAACTGACGTTGACCAAGCACTAGCCGATGCAATTTCTGTTCATCCGACAGCAGCCACAGAATCCATGTTGCAGACACCTTGTGGAATCCAAAGTCCAGTGTCACGATGTACTGAGCGCTGCCGTAACTAATGCTAATTTCCTTGGCAATACTCCAAAGCATTCTGCGCCTGTTGTCCTCCATGTGTTACGCCCCGATATTGGCTTCGGTCGTGCTTGTCCTCGGGCGGCGATTGTGACCCTGGTTCTCAACGTTTTCACGCCCTTCAGAAAATTCCATGTGCCATGCAAAAACACGGGTCTGTCACAAGGTGTTGTTCCCGAACTGTGCTGGTAATCTCAGCAAAATTTTCATTGGTTTCACACCCTCCTTGGCCAAAAACTTGATAATTATCCGTTGCTCCACAGAAACATGCACTTGTTACACACTTATGGTTTCTATAATACTAAGGTGACCTGAGAGAATTTAAGTCATTACTATCCCCTCCATAAACTCCCACCTTAGCTGAAAACCAACCCAATCTGGGTCAGCGACCTGTGTGAAATTTAATCAGTTCCGTTTAAATTTGATATGAATATGTGCAATTCCTAGGGAAATATAAAACTACCTACTAGATGGGACGTGCAAGGTTGCAATAGAATAGACCTTATGACCACTTAAAGTAATCTATCTAATCTACAAGGTACAAGACTTTAGTAGGTCACTTAAATTTAAGTATCGATTTCAAGGAAGGGTAAGTACTTAATGCATTTTTTATTTTCAAATGATTTTTCAATTTAGTTATATTAACACAATTTTTTAATTGATAACAATTGACTTAAAGAACTGGGCTGATTTAAACTTACCTACTAATGGGCCCTATCAACATTACTACTCAACATTAAATGACTTAAAATTACTAACGTGTGTAGTATCACAGCGCGTATTTATGTGTGTTAGAAAGAGATAAAGTACAATTTGCAGTTCGCACTTGGGCAGTACGAACTGCAAAGAAACTTTATTTCTTCTAACTACTAGTTCCGTTACAGTACGCGTAACGTTTTATGATTATTTTGTGTGAAAACGTTAATTTTGCACTGCTTTTGGAACGGCATAATTACATACTTCGTAATTTTTGTAATAGATTCTGTTTAATACCGTTTCATCGAATCTACTTCTCCCAATTATTTTGACGTAAAGGTCCAGTGAATTTCGTTAAGTTTCAATAACTTACGCATACATTTTTAATTTTCATTTATTTAGATCCAGAACCTTGTTTAAGATACTTTTTCAGATATGATATGGAACAACGTCGAGAATGGCATCGTGAAACAATGGCGAGTTGGATTTAGGGTCGAACTGATTGTATGTCCATTACCAGTGATTCTGAAATTTATTGCAAAGTCTGTAAAAAATCGTTAAAAAAATCCAAGAAATCGCACGTAAAACGTGACTTAACACCGCAAACACATACACAGAAATTAGAACCGTTGGAATCTGACAATATTAAGGAAGAACTCTGTGAAACTTTAAGGCGGTAAATATTCCATTACATAAACTTAACGAGAGGCGATGAGTCATCGGTCTCTCGTAACCGGCCCCTAGTATGTATTTACCGTCTTTTAATACATCATGTAATATACTAGCCAACCAGTGGCGGCTCTTTAATGAGAGCAAGTGAGCAATTGCACCCCCTAGAATTATGAAACAAAACAAACCAAGCGGCGACTAACTGTGAAAGTATTTATTTATTATTTATATTATGTATTCATAGTTATTGACGAGGAACGTGGCACGCTAACAACGTACATGCACCGATCGTCGTCACAGATATAATGAGCAAGGCCCAACTGTTGCTCCGTTAAGCCATTAACATTACATTGAAGGTGGGGAGAACTGTATTTTGCCCTACTTCAATGTCGTATAATACATAGCGTCTGAGCAAGTGGTCCAGTCTGCTCACGGCCGTTGTAAAATGAATTCCGTCTCTGCTTTAGAGAACAACGCGTTTTCGCGGTTAACGTATGATGAAAAAATCGCAGTAAAAAATCTTAAACGGCTGATGCCTCAATTATGTTTAGTAAATAAACAATCTGTTAAAGGTAAAGACGTTATAAGAAAATTCAAAATGGATATTTATCAGAAAAATGACTGGATTTGTGGGTGTGAAATTAAAAATACTTTGTTTTGTTTTCCGTGTCTTTTGTTTGGTGGTGAACCGTCTTGGTCAAAGAACGGAATAAGAGACTTAATTCATCTTAGTGCTAAAATTATTAAACATGAAAATTCCGAAGAGCATTTGAAAAATATATTTAGTCTAAGAATGTTAGGAAAAAATAACATTGAGAATGTTTTAGATTTATCATATAGAAAAGCAATTCAACAACACAATGAAAAGGTAACAAAAAATAGGCATGTGTTAAATTTAATAATAAATTGCATTAGATTTTGTGGCGCGTTTGAACTGGCACTTCGGGGTCATGATGAACAGCAAACGTCGAATAACAAGGGCATTTTTCGGGAATTGATCAATTTTACGGCAGAATTGGATAAATCGCTGAGATCACATCGAAGCAGCACCGGTTTTTAAGGGATTATCAAAAACGATACAGAATGAGCTGCTTGATGCAATGTTGAACGTGTATCATGAACAAGTTGCCAGTGAAATTAAAGCAACCGACTTCATATCTGTGATAGCTGATGAAACCACAGATGTGTCAAATCAGTTTCAGTTGGTGGTCGTTTTAAGATATATTGTGAACGCGAGACCGGCTGAAAGATTTTGGAAATTTCTCCTGCCTAGTGGACATGATGCTAATTCTTTATCTGCCTCCATCCTTAACGAAATTAGTTTGCTTGTTGATGACCCAGAAAAACTGATTGCACAGAGCTATGATGGGGCAGCAGTCATGAGTGGTGCTATTAACGGCGTGCAAAGACATGTCCAAGACCAGTATCCAAGGGCTAATTTTGTACATTGTTATGCACATCAGACAAATCTAATTATGTCACATGCTACATCGAACAGTAGTAATTGCAGAATTATTTTTGCCAATCTGACGGGATTATGTATATTTTTCTCCACTTCACCACAACGAGCTACAAGATTGGAAGAATTCCTTCAGAGAAAAAGCTTACCTCGTTCTTCAAAAATAAGGTGGAACTTCAATTCTAGATCAGTGAATACAATATATGAGCACCGAGAAGAAATAATTGAAGCTCTAGAACAAATCGAGGGAGAAGCTACTTTACAAACTACCATTCATCAAGCTGGTGCCAATTTGCGAATTTTAGAGGAGGAAAATTTTATCTATTGGTTAACTTTCTTTCATAAAATTATGCCACATATTGTTTAATCAATTACAAAATGTCAATACAAATGCATTAAAAATCAAGCATAATTTAGATAATTTTGAACGTGCTATTGGAAAAATTTGAACCAAAATCGCTGACACAGATAATCAGTTGGTTAAACAAAATGACCCAGAACTGACTCCTCGACCATCAAAGCGGCGAAGAGTAACTGATGGTAGCCAAAGAAGGAGGGAAACTATTGAAGTGTGCGATATTATTTTGCTAGAAATAAAAACTAGATTTCGGTATACAGGGCACTTAATATTAGCAAACTTAATTTCTTTTAAACAGTTCTCCTCTTTTCAAAAAAAATCTCCGGAAGATTGCCTTAAAGAAGCAGTAAAATTTTATCCATGCCTCAATGAATGCAGACTACGAACTAAATTAAGCGTTCTATATTCTAGAGAAGAATTTAGGCAAAATATAGAAGTCGGTGCTGTAGGTCTGCTAGGTCTTCTGCTGGATGGATTAAACGACACCTTTAATGAAGTTGTTAAGCTTTTAAAAATTGTCATTACAATCCCAATGACAACGTCCGAAGCGGAACGCCAGTTTTCACGGCTGAAGAGAATAAAAACTTTCCTGAGAAATACAATGAAAGAAGAGAGATTAAATGCCCTTACTATGTTATCTTGTGAAAAAGAATCTATAAATGATTTCCCAAACTTTAATGAAAAAGTGATAGAACTGTTCTGCAAGTCAAAGACCCGTAAAATGGACTTCGTTTATCGTCAGATGTAATTAAACTGTGTATTGTAATATTTACTATTCCCTCAAAACAAACTCTACAATGAACAGTACCTGTCTGGAATAGTACGTCGGTGAAATTTATAAGGATTGAGTAAGCGTTTTTGTATTACATTTTTTAATTTTGAAGTTATGCACTCCCTATGTGAACCACCCCGAGCCGCCACTGTAGCCAACACTGTTTGTAACCTCTATAACATTGTAGTTGTATTAAGACTTTATGGGTATATCCTACTGCCTTTAGTAATATAGTATTAAAATATTATATTTAAATTTACTTAAGATATCAGTAGTAATTAAAAGCATAAAAGCACAACCAACAGCCGCATTGGCGTAGGCTTACGTTGAACGTATCGCATGTAAACGAACACAACAGACTTCATGCGCATACGTTTCCACTAAGCGAACGCATTTCATATTAATTTAATAACGAACGTCTAAATATATTTGAACTGCCGACGGCAGAAGTTGTGGACGCACCCAATAAATTGCATTCTCTACAGGCGCTCGCGCAGATTCCACTGCTGTTATGTTATAAATGTTATAATCACATCAAAGAATATTCGGATATTTTCATAATCGGTCACAGGCCATACATACGAGGACCATTTGTTTTCGTAATTCACACGCCCACTATTCGTTTCGTTATCTGAATAACTCCGACATTTCTCATTTCAGCTATAGTAAGGATTATTAAAATCAATTTATCTTATATTAAATAGGTAGGTGTAGATAGCAGTATTTCAGATTAGATGAAATAATTGAAGATAAATTTAAATATTATGATTTAAAGTGAATAGATTGTAACACTTTGTTATTTACTATCTATTCATTTATTTAATAAACTGCCATGTGCATATACATGTTTAATAATTATGAGCTAAACTGATTTTGATAATCCTTACTCTCACTGAAATGAGGAATGCTGTTTTATTTCATAATATGAGAATATGGAACAGACATAAATACCAATCGTAATCCATTGATAGTACTAAAGAGGTTAATATGAAATGCACGAGAGGGTTAATTAATTCAACTATTGAGATTACTATAATATGGTGAAAGACCATACAAATACAGAATGGGACAATAAATCTACAACAGACGTGACTTTTGTTTCTTCCCGTGGCCTGAAATTATTTACAAACGCATGTAAGAAATAATATTAACAACATCAGGAGCCTTCGATTTTGATAAAACCTGGTTCCCTTTCACAAATGTCGCGAGAGCTAAAAAAATGTAATATGTACTATTTTGGCATTTACTGTCAAGATGCTCTAAATTTCCATTGCGATGATGGACTTTCATGCCCATATAAAGGCTGAAATTCATTTTCGCTGATGCCCTTACTCATTGTTTATTAACCATAACATCGCAACAATATTTTGAAAATGCTATTTATTTATTTAACTCATGAAATATACGGAATACAACATACTTACTATATCTATATTACAATTACTTTGTGATCATTGCAAGAAAGAGGGGGAAACAAAGGTGGGAATTAGGGCAATTATGAAGATTTGAAGATCGAACCAACGTCATTAGACCGCATTCCTTATTAAATGAAACGCACATCTGCTAAAAAGCAGCTTATACTAAATACTACGATAGATGAAATGGAGCCCAAGCTTCGTTTTTAATATTTTTCAATTCATGCGTATTGCGTTTAATAAAACCTCCATTTGAATATGATGCGTAAACCGGAAGGTTGACTCAAAAGTAACACCTAAATTCGTAATTGAATAAACCCTCAACAATAGCAATTCATTAATATTATACGCATTTATTAATATTTAATAGTCAAATTTTATATATTTTAAGCTATTTTACTTAAATATACTTTGACATAGTGACTATTTCACATATAGAAGTAAATTTAAGTAAAATAGTTTAAAATATATATGTAAAATGTAAAACATAAAAACAATGTGTCAATAACATTTAACATATATGTTTTAAACTATTTTACTTAAATATACTGACAAGATTGCAAATTTTGACAAATTTGCAATCTTGTTACGGTCGTCTTCTTCTTGTTTTTTAATGTGAATTAGTTCTAATATTGACATTGCCTTGTAATTGTTTTTCCGTTTGAAGTATGTACTTAACTTCTTTGTAATTGAATGTGTGACTATTTTTGTTTTCGTGTATTTTTTTTTAAAGCTGCCAGTGTATGAAATATTTACAAATATTATCAAATTAGTATGTAATTGCGAAGTAAATTTAAATGTAAACATTGCTGTCTACAAATTACAAAGCTAATCTTACGAAATTTTTAATTGAAAAATTTTGTCTACGCCCAAAAACTCCAAGAATTTATTAATTGATATATTTAATGAACAACTAAGAAATTATCTAAACATACATATAGCTATGAAGTAATAATTAGCAATTTCAAACCTTCAAAACTGACATCTGCTTTCAATAACTAACATCTGGTTTCAAAACTGACATCTGTTTTCAAAACTGCCATTTGCTTTCAAAACTAACATCTGCTCTCAAAACAGAAATCTGCTTTCAATAACTGATATTTGCTTTCAATAACTGACATCTGCTTTCAAAATTGACAACTGCTTTCAAAACTAACTTCTGCTTTCAAACCTGACCTCTACTTTCAATAACTGACATCTAAACACTGTTACTTTATAATGCATTTCTAAATAACTTGAACCAAAGTCTATCGCGGCTTAAGTGGTAAAGTAACGGTCCGGCAAACCGTAGACTTTGGTTCAAGTCCCAACGTAGACAAAATTTTTCAATCAAAAATTTCGTATGATTTGCTATGTAATTTGTAGACAGAAATGTTTACATTCTTATTTACTTCGCAATTACATATTAATTTTATATTTGTAAATATTTCATATAAAAGCCGAAAAACTCCAAAAATTTATCAATTGATATATATATATATATATATATATATATATATATATATATATATATATATATTTATATTATACATTCTTGAGTAAATGACTTGAAATATACAATCAAACATATAATTTATCATGAAGTTTTTACTATTTGGAAACTAGACCTAATAAAGAGGACGCAATTAGACCCCGAAGTCCGTAAACATTTTAAGAAATAGTCAAAGTAGTTATATAGGGTGTTCCCTGAGTTAACCGACAAACTTACACAATGCGTTCTAGAGGTTATTCTGAACAAAAAAGTTCATATGCACTTATCTTAAATTTCTTTTTGTTCTTTAGATTTCAACAAAAGAAAAAAACTGTTTCAGTAATGTATTTAATCATGAAATTACATAACAAACTAATAAAGTAATATAATAACAGTTACTCGAAATGTTCGCCTCGTCTTTCTAAACACGTTGCTAATCATTTTATAAAATGACAAATATGTATCATGAGCGTCGGCATTTATTAACATGACGGCGCTCCACCGCATTTTAGTAGGCAAGTTATTGACTTTCTAAATTAAAATTTTCCTGGACGGTGGTTAGACAGAGGAGGCTCTGGATTATGGCCTGCGCGTTCTCCTGACCTTTCGTCATAGGACTTTTTCTTTTGAAGATGTCTAAAAAATCGTGTTTACTATAACGGTAAGCGATACAGTCGAGCGGAATTGATCGAAAGAATAGTTGCAGGTGTCGATTCCTTACGAAATGAACTTACAGATATTAACTGGAAACAGAATATGGCCCAAAGACTAGCAACATGTTTAGAAAGAGGTGGCGAACATTTCGAGCAATTGCTATAATATTAGTTTATTAGTTTATTATGTAATTTCTTGATTAAATACATTAATGAAACAGTTTTCTTCTTTTGTTGAAATCTAAAGAACAAAAAAAAATAAGCTAAAGTGTATATGAACTTCTTTGTTCACAATCACCTCTAGAACACATTGTGTAAGATTGTCGGTTACCTCAGGGAACACCCTGTATACTAGTATTAAAAACCATAACGAACTTAAAAGATTATTTTGAAAATATACTGAAGCAAAGTACACAGCAATATGTATATATAACACATACACCACATCGACACATAAATACAATATATGAGCTACCGTATATTATGTAGACGTGAAAATACATACATATGTAGGTCAGTAATAAACGAAATTGGTAAGCAATGACAATCGGTTTTTTTACGTATATAAAGTTAATAAAAAAAACTTCACAATACATCATTAAAGATACTTGATAAATGTTATGGTGTTAAAATTGGGTTAAACTTTTTTTTTCTTGTTGACTTTTCTCAGATGCAAACCCCTTCTTTATTCAATAATCCGACAAAAAATAAAATGTTGAAGTGGACAACCAACAATTAGTATATATATATATATAATATATAATTAAATAGTGAGTGACTGACATGCACTTTGAATATGGAATGTCGACAAGCTATTTTTTAATTAACCCATTAATCAAAACAACTGTTGAATTATTTCATATTCCATTTTCATAAATTTTAACAAAAATAATTTGAAGCATACTAGAGCAAAAGAAACCTCATTTATTCGTATACAAAAACTGGAACATTTTTTAATAATATCAAAAAATATTATTTTTATTTCGTACGACAAGCGAAATCGAAAATTAGAAATTACTTTTATGACAAAAAAGGGTCATCAAACTAATTTATACACAAATATCTAAATGCTTCCACCAGTCCAGTGCTCAGGAGTTGTCTTGCTCAGCTCGTGGATGCCACCAGGGAAACTTCTTCTGGGGCAGTCGTTTACTATGTGGGCCATATTTTTTTCCACATTTCCGCAGTCACAGAGGCTACTATCTGCTAGTTTCCATTTGTAAAGTATTGAGTTGCACCCTCCGTGGCTTGTACGGAACCTATTTAATTGAGACCATTGCCTATGTGAGGGGGTTACGCCCGGTAGAGGTGCTTAAGGATTAAAAATTAAACCTCTGTTTCTCAATTCAGAGTGTTATTCTAGGAGGGCTAGCCAGCAATCATTCACATTGCTGGGGTGCTGAACTTCCGTAGTCATCCATATCGGTCTCCTAGATTTCAATCTAGTCCTGGGGACGTTCTTCAAACCATCGTGTATAGGAAGATCAATGTTGTTGATAATAATAGCCCACTTTATTCAATGCTGCAGCGAGACGTCTGATATCAGGCGGGACAAAGTTAGAAAGAATCGGTAACCAGAGACTAGGAGTAGATCTAACAGTACTAGTGACGATCCTCACTGCATCGTTAAGTTGAATATCATGGTGTGAGAGCTTCGATACAAAAGAGCAGTACAGTATTCAGTAGGAGAGGAAGCCAATGCAAAGGTTGCCGTTCGCAATATAATACATTATTGCGGATCTTCATTTTCGACTAGTTTTATGAAGGTACTGCTTAAATGTCGGAGACCGGTCTAACGTTACGCCCAAAGATTTAAAGTTGGGGTTGTGGTTAATCCGACTACCACCAAATTCAATATTCAGCTCTCTGTTTGCTAAATTATTATTAAAAAGTCAGGTGTGGAGAATACAAGTACATATTTCTGTGAAAATTGCTATCCAGAGATGCAGACACCTGTTTCATTTTACTATTGGACCCATCAGTCAAAATTCACAAGACTACTCCTCCACATATAGTCAAGATATAAAAGACGGAATGGAAGAAACTTCAGCGCCGCGCATTGCGTATTTCAGCATTATAAACATTAACCTGTGTCACCCCATGCAAGTGTATGATATTAAAACAATGTTTATGTATAACAATGTATAAATTTTAAGATTATTATTTACTTGAACAATTTGAAAACAAAAAAAAACGTAAAAATATAAATACTTTGTATTCTTGCAATATTTAATATAATCTCTCACCTTAAGCATCAATTGTTGAAATGCAAAATGAAAGCAGATTTAGCTTATTATTTAGGAAAATGTAATAATTATTTTATCTTTACGTCTTTTAAATATTTTAAATTCCATTTCAGTTATACCGCTAAAATAACTCGAGATGTTCATATATTTTGAATACACTAAGTATTTAATAGCCTTCTGTAGTTATATTTTGTAGAAGCAAATTCAACCAAACCGGCAAAGAAATTGTACATTAATTTGATATTTCCGAGAAGTACATGTAAGGTTTTAAAAAGAAACAAGTGCCGTTCAAACAAAAACCTACTTTTATAAATAAATGGAATTCTGTCACGTAATGACAAAAAGTTGTGATCGAAATGAAAGTGTTATTAGAAATTTTTATTTAATGATGACGATGACTATATTTTCTTTGTACGGGCATTAAATAAATACTGATTGGTGATTGATACTGATATGAATCAAACCAGATTTGCTACTTATAAATAACTTAATTTTTTATTTAAAAAATAAACAACTTTATTTATTGCTTCGGAAATTTTTATTGATTTTTAAAGTACAAAGTCTGCTATTACATTTGAAAGACGATATCTGGAAAATGGTCTCCATTATTGCACTGGCAGATAGGTGTACACTCTTTTTCAACAGAGTTTTCCAACATATTTCGACATAAAGTTGTCTCTATTTCGGTGATTTGGCGTTAGACTTCATTTTCTAGGTTTGGAATTGTTTAAGCATTGCTTTTTTGTAGACATGACTCTTCAAATACTCTCAAAAAAAAAGAACGTCAAAGGGGTCAGGACGCACAATCTTGCCCGCCAAGTCTGGTCTCCGAACCGAGAAGTTATTTATTTAACCTGAAAATTTTCTTTGGAAGAAAACATCCTCCACATCAACTGTTTTCAATTTGTGCGAAAAGTTGGTTATTATTTCACGAAAACGAACACCATTAATCGTAACTGTCTCACCAGCGTCATTTTCTAAAAAAATTCAAATATGGCCCAACTACGCCTCGAGACCAAAATCCACACCAATCTGTTACTTTTCGGGAATGCATGGGTAGCTTATAAATGACATATAGTTGTTATTCGAAGAAGATTATTTTGTGATGTAAATCAATGTTATCTCGTTTCATTTCCAACATCCATTCAACAAACTGTTTTCGCGCAGCATAGTCAATCGCCTTCAACTCTTAGGCCAATTGAATTTCGTACCTTGAGGTGATCATTATGCAAAATTCGATGAAGGCACGTTGATGGCACGGGCGATTGTTGAGAGTGATGCCGTATGGAGGTGATTGGGTCCTGTAACACACTTTCCCAACTTCGGCTATATATCTTGCGAACGACCACGATGTCGACGTACAACTGGTGTTTCATCTTTAAGAGAAAACGAACATTCAAATTTTTTCAACAAATCGCGAATACACTTGACAGTAGGAGGATCATGTCTACCGAAATGAGGCCGTAATTTATAGTTAGTGATCGCAAAATTTTCTCCATTTTGACCATGTATTTTAATGATTAATGAATGTTGATCGAGAGAATAGCTTATCATTTTGTAAATAGCAATGCTTAAACATGGCGTTTATCAAATATGGTCGCTTGACGTTTACCATAGACCAAATCTCAGGATTCTAAAAAATGAATTTGTTATTGGAACTTAGTTTAGCGAGAACTCTACGTTCGGCCAAATTCGTATCAAGCGTATGTTCTTATTTGAGGTTCCGCTTACCATATATACCTGTACGTCTCTATATTATGAGTAGAGACCGGACACGAGAGGTTGATGACTTATCGCCCACGACCGTACTATTGAACATTTGTATTTTTAAAGTTTTTAATTTTATTTATATAATTATACTTATAATAATAAAACGGGCTACGAAATACGAAATACATTTTTATTTTTTGAATGAAATACATCCTTATAAATAGAAAACGTCCTTTCTACATCGCAACTGGTTATAGGTGCATACTGGAAATACTCATTTATTTCCGCGTATTTTGCGGTTAGATGTTGTGGCATTGTCCCCATACACAATTGCCGCAGTGTTATTAAATATGGATTTCTATTAAACACTGCGTCTAACTTTTGCCGAAGGCCACATCCGATGTCATTTGGAATACTTTTCAAATTATTAATAGCCACATCTAATGTCGTTAAACCATCATTTCATTTGAGATTTCGATTTTCAAAATAAGTGATTAGTTTTGGCAAATTTCCAAAGTGTTCCGGAAGAAAGTACAACTGATTTTTTAAATGTGGAATTTGTGTTAGTTCCTTGCACTCAGAAATACTCCGAGCATCGTCATTTAAACATGCAACGAAATTTTGTAAACTATCGAAATTCTCTGCATAAAAACTAGTAGCTTCCAACCATGTCCCCCATCTAGTTATTACTGGAGAGGTAGGCAGTGACAAAGATGGCAGCTTTTCCCTGTAAAGAGCTACACTCAATGGTGCTTTTCTGAAAACTTTTTTAAAGTCTATCAACTTCTGGAAAGATGTTTCTAATATATTCACAGATTCTGTGGAAAGCATGTACTACACAAGTAATATGCAGCATATTAGGATATGTCTCTTTTAATAGTCTGCCTGTTTTTAACATATATGCTGCACTGTCACAAATAAAAGTACTTTTTCTTTGTACCTATCGCCCGAATGAACTATTTTTTGAATATTCTCGTTAATGGTTTATAACTTTTGTTGCTATTACATATGAGTTATGGAATAGTTGGATGTAGTACAACAGCTACAACATTTACCACACAGCGTCCTAATATATCCACAGCTTCGTCGGCACTTATTCAGAGGTACTGATTTGAAAGATGGCTTCTAATGCGTTCTACTGCTTTCGTGTAGCACTTAGAAACATAATATTTGCGTAAGGTGGATTCATCAGGAGCATGTGGACCAGTATATTTTTGGAGAAATATTTTACAAATGGGATTGTTAAGTTTATTTAATGGAATATTATTAGCCGCCATAAAAGTTTCGCAGAGTTCTTCGTTAAAATTGTCAGATTTCAACGGTTCCAATTTCCGTGCATGTGTTTGCGTTGCTAAGGTACGTTGTACGTGCGATTTCATGGAATTTTTTAACGATATTTTACAAATTTTGCAATAAATTTCGGAATCACTGACAGTGGACATACAATTAGTATGACCGTCAATCCAACTCGCCATCGTTTTACGATGCCGTTCTTCAACGTTCTTCCATATCATATCTGAAAAAGTAACTTAAACAATGCTCTAGATCTAAATAAATGAAAATTAAAAATGTATGCGTAAGTTATTGAAACTGAACGAAATTAAATGCACACTTACGTCGAAATAATTGGGAGAAGTAGATTCAATCAAACGATATTAAACAGGATCTATCACAAAAATTACGATGTAATTAACAGTTGAAACTATGAAAACAAGAAACTAACTCACAGCAATTTATTTATCTTACGAAATATAGTCTAAATAGACTAAATGATTAAAACTCCACACGCTTCTATCTACGCCCATGAAAACAAAAATTTAACTGTAATTATCCAACAAAAAACGTCACAATTCTCGATGAAAACAGATATGCGCGCTAGCCATATCAATAGACTATTAGACTATAGACTATATAGAATTGTATACTATTTACATCGTCCGTCGTAATGACGATGTCATTTCAACCCGAAGTGTCCGGTCTCTGACTATGGGACACTATAAAGTATTAGTCGTAAATCAAAGTTGTTTCATAAATTTTGTGATTTCAGTAACAGAATAAAAAACGATTTCGTAAAAGATGATCTCTAAATCATCTTTAAGTTAGAGATGTGGATTCTCAATCCATTCCGAAGATAGTGTATAATTATAATATATTTATTAGTTACATTCTATAACAGGTTCCGATATTTAGTTTATTAATTTTCTACTCTAATATCAGATATTTGAATTTTAAACAATATTATCAAGTTTTAGTACGAATTTAGTACGAATTATTGTATTAAAAAAAATAATTGAAGACTATAAGGCCACTTATGCGGTAATAGAGTAACAAGTCAAGATTGGATCCTCAGCTGTTAAAACAATCATACACGATCACTTGCATTTAAAAAAAAGTTTTGTATCGCTTAAAATTTCAGACTTCCAAAAAGCAAAGCTTGTAAGAATTTGCCATGAAACATTAAATTTCTTAGACAATTTTTTCCAAAATAGGGACAGGTGACGAAACCTATATTCCCTTTTTCAACCTTCCTACAAACCTCTTATGAATCCATACACGACTCAAGAGAGTCGAAGACACGAAGACAATGAAACTCCTACAATGACTAAGAAGCAGCGAGCTATGAAAAAGGTTATGCATGCGATATTCTTCAGAAGTACGGGCTTAGTAAATGCAATTAAGCTAGATGGACAAAAGACAGTTACAGCTAAGTGGTACATTGAAAAATGTTTGCCTGAAGCGTTCAGTAGAGTTCCAGACAAGGGAATTATGCTCCACCATGATAATGCATCGTCCAATACGGCACTTTTAAGTCTCCAGTTTTTGGCTGGAAAAAAACATAAAAGTAATGGAACATCCGCCGTACTCACCTGATTCAGCAATGTGTGACTTTTGGCTATTTTTGGGGTTTAAACGCATTTTTCGGAATAGAAGGTTTTCGTCTGAAGAAAAGATTGATAACGCAGTTCACGCTTATTTTGAAGGTTTTCCAAAAGGAAATTGGTTGGGAGTTTTTAAACAGTGGAAGGAAGGAATGGTCAAGGTGTATTATTGGTGAAGGGAATTACTTAGAGCATATTTAAAATAAAATCCTAGAAAATATTAACCGTGTTTTTTATTCTCAAGAATTTTAGCTTGTCCCTTGTATTACGAAGTCTTGTAACATTTGAAAATATCGCTGTCCGTTTACCGCTATTGTTTTCGTTAGTCTATTATCCATTTCTTCCTAGAAATATAGTTCTATTACAAAATTTGACGTAAATCAACACCAGACAGTAATCGTGACACCATGTAATCCTTGTTGAAGGATCGTATTCGGATTATTATTCCACCATATCCTGCAATTGTGTGTGTTAACACCTCCGTTTAACTTAAAATGTGCCTCATCTCTCCAGAAGATTTTGGCCAATCATTAAACGTTATTTTGAATTTCTACTAACATTTACAGAACGAAAGTTACGCGAATCAGCTTATCTCGTTTTCTGAGTTCAAATAACATTTTAATTTTATAAGTATAGAACCAAAGCTGTCTTCTCATAATTCGTCACACTTTAGAGTAAACGCTTTGCAACTTTATTAGCACTGCAAACATTATGTGCCAAATTTTCACTAACTTTCCTCACTTCTTGTAAAACTACAGCTGCATTCACCTCACTATTAACTATTTTCGTTCGTTTTTTATCGGTGATTGAACCAATTGCCCCAAATTTGCTTAGAAGCTTATGAAATTATTTTACAGAAAAAGGTCCATTTCTCAAACCATGTAACGTACAAAATCTTCTCAATGCATTTGGATATTGTCTACTACATTCATAATAGGTTTGTTTTTGCAGGCGTTTGAAATCATTTGAAGTATCAGGAGTGTGCGCATTGAAGAAAAAGCGTTCGGACAGAGAAATAAAATCAAAGACTGATAAAACATTTGTTGTTTTTGCAGTTTTTAAATCGTTGTGAAATGATTTTCAATCGGTTGGAAAGGTTTGAGTATTTTCGTAAAACCGAATATCAGACGCATGCGCGTTTCATTTTTATGCACGGAAAGTGGAGAAATGTGTAGGCATCGTTGTGATTCTCACTGAATGTTTTCTAAATCTCCATCGCGCTCGTTGTTTGAGTGTTTTGTGTAGATATGAAAAGAACGTCAGATTTATTTAGTTTATGCACTAGTGACAATAGTAGTACCTACTGAGTGTGAGTTTACCAGTGAAGAAGAAATACAATTTCAAGATAAAATTAAAATAAGGAATGAAAATTATTTTGAAATAATTATTCCTCAATACACAGATAATGAATTCATACATGTTGCTCAAGAAGTATGTGGTAGATTTGAAAATTCTGAAATTCTACTATTTGTATGGTAGATGTCACTAGCTGCCACGAATTTGAAATTCGTTTTAGCAACGATAAAATTGGGGATAGTTGGAAACGATTGTAATTGATGCATGCGTATAAAAGTGATTATAAAATGATTTTAAAACCGTTTCAAAACGCCTGCAAAAACAAACCTAATAACACCAATGCGTACTCGTAAAAGCAAAACCATTGTGTATGACAAATAAAATTGACAGTTACCATAGAAAGAAAATAAATATTGAAAAAAAAACTCTCTAAAGCATAACGATAACTATACGAATATAAACAGTTAATATGTACAGAAGATATAACTAGAGCTGAGGATGTTTGCGGTACGGCAGGACCGTATGTAGTGCATCATGTGCATTTTGTTTTTCTATATTTATTTTTTTCATTTTTTAGTGTATGTAAATTAAATATTATTAAATAAATTACTTCAAAGAATTGTGCTGTTTTTATTTGTTTGTGTAAGTAACGCTAGTGCGTTACGTAATATTATGAAAATTACGATAACAATATTTTTTCCACTTATAAGTCCAAATACATCAATGAAATTTCCCTATATTTAGTCCTAATTATCTGGTTATACAATTTTTAACGAAACTGTTCTGCTTTTAGAAAATCTTATAATCAGCTACTGCGACTATTACCTTCAGTTAGCCTTGAGAAAGGTGTTAAAGTCGTAAAATAGAAATAATAAGTATGTTTATTTCCGACAACGCTACATTTGATAAAGTTTTCCTCCAGAAAGAATACTAATCTAAAACTCCCAAAGAGCTGCCTCTCTTTGAGTTTAAAAATAAATACCTGCAATCGATGAGTTGCTTTCATTAGCTTCTTTGGAATTGAAGCATCATCGTTTTCACTTTTTTTCACCCTAGACATTTCTCTACTATAGATAATTTTAAGCACTGGAAGTTACTGCACCAGACTGAATAATGAAACTAATGAAATGATGTTGAATCTTTACAAACCAGAGCAATTTGTTGTTAGGAGATTCACATACGTGTGTAAATTCGAATCACGAAAATTCACCAATTTTATACTACCAGTAAGCGACATCTGTTATATATTCTAACAAATTTTTTCAGACATCTTCCCTTACGAAAAATATTTAAATAAAATTATATTTAAAAAAACACATATTTTTTTGGAAAATAGTTTATTATTGAAATTACCGTATTTTCACGTACGGTAATGGCAACTGGACCGTACACCGTACATTTATCAAAAAACCGCACATGTACGGTAATTACCGTACGTCTGGCCAAATCCTGGGCAAATCCACGGCCTATTCTATCAAATACAAGATGTGCTCTACCCAGTGTTGCCAGACGTACGGTAATTACCGTACATGTGCGGTTTTTTGATAAATGTACGTACGGTGTACGGTCCAGTTGCCACTACCGTACGTGAAAATACGGTAATTTCAATAATAAACTATTTTCCAAAAAAATATGTGTTTTTTTAAATATAATTTTATTTAAATATTTTTCGTAAGGGAAGATGTCTGAAAAAATTTGTTAGAATATATAACAGATGTCGCTTACATTGGTAGTATAAAATTGGTGAATTTTCGTGATTCGAATTTACACACGTATGTGAATCTCCTAACAACAAATTGCTCTGGTTTGTAAAGATTCAACATCATTTCATTAGTTTCATTATTCAGTCTGGTGCAGTAACTTCCAGTGCTTAAAATTATCGATAGTAGAGAAATGTCTAGGGTGAAAAAAAGTGAAAACGATGATGCTTCAATTCCAAAGAAGCTAATGAAAGCAACTCATCGATTGCAGGTATTTATTTTTAAACTCAAAGAGAGGCAGCTCTTTGGGAGTTTTAGATTAGTATTCTTTCTGGAGGAAAACTTTATCAAATGTAGCGTTGTCGGAAATAAACATACTTATTATTTCTATTTTACGACTTTAACACCTTTCTCAAGGCTAACTGAAGGTAATAGTCACAGTAGCTGATTATAAGATTTTCTAAAAGCAGAACAGTTTCGTTAAAAATTGTATAGCCAGATAATTAGGACTAAATATAGGGAAATTTCATTGATGTATTTGGACTTATAAGTGGAAAAAATATTGTTATTGTAATTTTCATAATATTACGTAACGCACTAGCGTTACTTACACAAACAAATAAAAACAGCACAATTCTTTGAAGTAATTTATTTAATAATATTTAATTTACATACACTAAAAAATGAAAAAAATAAATATAGAAAAACAAAATGCACATGATGCACTACATACGGTCCTGCCGTACCGCAAACATCCTCAGCTCTAGATATAACCATGTTGAACTGGGAACTTACTTTAGAATTACTTATATATTATTTGACAATAAATTACTGTAAGTATCTTTTAACTTCCTTTGAGATAATCTTAAAATAATTTTGTTGGCCTCTCGTCCCTTTTGTTAATCTTGTTTCGTGAAACGAATATCCAAAGAATATCTAAAACCAATAAATACTATGAGTTTTTTTATGTTATCTGTAGAGAACGGACATTCTTACCACATGACTAAGTTCTCCGAATCAATAGCCGTTGTCCATTGTTAACGCTGCGAAAATCAGGTGTCCGAGAAAGTCAAACACAAATACTTCATTGTATTACGCCGGGATGTACTCAGCAAAGTTTATAAACATTTCGAGATGCCGATTGCGTTTAATGGATATTTCTCCTCCGACTACAATAGGTGTGTTGTCATTGTAATCGCAGCGGACCAGATGGTCGGGAAAGACTAACAAATACTTCATTGAATTACGCCGAGTCATGTGGTAAGAATGTGCGTTCTCTAGTTATCTGCCTAGCTATGAAAGAAACGAGTTATAAAACAAAAAAAAATTCAAACTAGATTGTCGATCTAGTAATCCACTTGTTTAATTTTAGTTTACGTTTATCATGAAATGTGGTCAATACACACAAAAAAAAAATACGAATTTGAGAGCTCTAAAGAACGTTGTGCCATGATAATAAGTTAAATCTATAGCATAAAACCATATGTCAGAGCATTTTTCTCTAACTATATCAACATCTTATAAGTATCTAAATGTCCATAAATTTGTTTTAGCCGCCATAGTCATTTAAGAAACAAAATCATTCTCGGAAAAAAAAACGTGATAATTAAAAGAAAAATTCAAGTATAATATTTGAAACGTTTTCAAATCTATTTCATTATTACACTTGAGAAGATAATTATAGCCTTAAAACAAAACCTAATAAATATAAAATACAATTGTACCTACTGCAGTTTCGTACGACGAAAATAAAACTTCACGTAAAGTATTAAGTTAATATTCCGGCACGTGATGAAGCAGTTCTCTTTTTATTGGAAATAAGCGTAATAATTACAAGCATGACTGTGCAATCGTGTATAAGCTCAACGATTATTCGTGCTCCTTTGCTTACACTCTCCCGCATATACTTCGAGGATTATGAGTCGAAGTGTTTTAACATGAATATTATGGCGCTATAAACGTTTTATTGGTCTACCTGCCTTAATTGCGTTAAATTATAGCGTAATAGAAATTCAAAATTAATAGTATTAATTAGATTGGATTACTACACGCAATAAAATATATCGAAAAACATGAAGAATTCAAACAAATTATTATATTTATATAGTTGTTCGGACTATTTTTATCGTTAAAAATTGACCAAATGTAGTTGCTAAATCATTAACAACTAAAGTCCTTTAAAATTAATTCTCGATCAAGACTTCGGAAACGTTTAAACCAATCGTTCACTTCACACGACTCGAAGTTGAAATAATTACCACATTAAAAATATCAATAAGCAAATATACGGTCATTCGAAATTGCATCCCGAGAAATGTATTGTTACCTTGAATCGAAAAAGGTGACAACGACACTGCATCCTTAGTAGATAAGACTTAGCTGTGTTCGATGGTCAGTTATGAAAAGACGGCAGACTATATGCCAGACAGACAAGAATCATTTCACCATGTGTACTAAATATTGTTTTGGATACTATAATATAAATATGTTTTGAAGGTGCATCTGTTATTGCCAATAATACCACTTTTTCTTTAGAATAAATGTTTCGTTCATTGTTGGAAATACAAAATAATGTTTTTTTTTATTTTGATTTAGAACTGTAAAATATATGTTCAAATTCTGTTATCTCTTTGATAAATGCATGTATGGAAATATTTAGGAAACTAAATATAAACTATAACTATAACTACTAAATATATGTTTTTCTGCTCCGATATGTAAACAAAGCGAGAGGAATGAAAAATAATATTTAGTACAGATGGTGAAATGATTCTTTTCACCATGCACCGGGCACATAGTCTGCCGTCTTTAGATGAATATATAATGGAAGCAAGGTTGCCATGTTTCTTAAGCAATTTGGCTTAGTAAAATAATCAGTCACAAATCATAACGATGTTTATTAAAATATCCAATTTTTCGTTTAGAAATTAAACTTCGAGAATCAATTGCCTTGGGGGTTGAAAAAACACTATGAATCTTTATACTTCTATCAATTTGAAATTGTATCAAAACTTTAATAAGGTGGTTTATATTCGGATGTGCGGAATAAACCGAAGAATTATATTTTGTATGAAAGGACAAACAAGCATTCGTTGTTCTTTGTAGCGATGACGAATATTCGGCCTAAACATGAAGTGGAAAATAGGTATTTTCACTAATGTCAACAAGGTGGTCACAAAATTTCGTGAATTTTTCATTTTCCGGCTTAATTTCTGCTAAATCGATAGCAAACATTTCTCCTACAACTTCAATATAGCGAAATGGTAATCCAAATATACAAACAAGTTAAGAACATAATTAAAGTAATTTTTGTTTCATTTTAATTTTTTCTTTGGTACTGTGCGGCTAATCCTAATTGCCGAATTTTTCCATACCACGACCGCCCTAAGTGTAATCTACAACCTCAAACAACAGGTTCCAGAAACGCCTTGTAAATAGTTTTATGAATGGCGGTTTCGAAATCGGCAGTTATGATTCTCGACAAAACTGGATGATTAAGTGTTATTCTTCTTCAATATATTTCAAGGCATGATAGTATGAAAAGGAAGTTTTATTAGGAAGAAGACAAAATACTAGAGGTATATATAAAGGTCGTTAAGACCGACAATGGAGTAAAAAGCTGAGGACAGTATTCTATCACCATACCAACAAGAAGTAGAAGAGAGAAATTTTAAATTTGACAAACACGATAACGATAACAAATAACAATATTATTTTCTTTGTCATTTTAAGCAAGAAACATTCATTTTTATGCGCCACAATAAAGGACAATTTAACTGCAGCATGGAATTCGTAAATATTCTTAAGCCTTGTACACACAGCAGCCGCAATGTGCAGCGCAACGTGTAAAGCAACAAATAACGCAACGTCTGTGAGCATGTGTTGCATATTACAGCTCGCGTTGCAGATAGTGCGCGCTGCTGATCCGTGGGTTGTCGGGTTTCGTGCGAACACAAAGGGATACTCGGTTGCAGTTTGGACGAGCATATGAATAATTGGTGGGTGTGTACTCTTCTGAGAAGTTATTGTTAGTGGATTTTCCAAATTTATTGTAAATCAAGTTCAGCAACACTGTGAAAATAACTACAGTTTTATCTTACAAATCAAGTTTAGCTCGGGGACGCAATTCTGGGATACAATTTCATCTGAGCGAGTATACTGGCTACCATAGATAAATGAACACCCAGAAAATACGTATTTTAGTCGTAGTAAGAAATGATGAAAATTTCAGTAAGATATGATAGTAACAATTCATATTTATATTTTCATATAAACAAATAATACGTCAATCCTCCTCCGTTTCTTACGCATTCAGCTAGTTTATTAGCCATACTTGAAATTAGCGAATCAATGGTGGTATGCCTTCCCTCTTTTTTAAATCTTTTGTTGAGCTGCTAAATAATATTTAATTATTAAAAGATATTTATTATTTAAACATGATTAATATAATCATCCTCAGAATAAGAGAGAGAGTTTAGAGAAGTTTAAAAAAGTATATTCTTTTCCTGTGTAGACAAGAAAGTGAAAATTTCTTTAAATTTTTATAGAACAGTGGAGTGGTCATTAATGTATATTTTGTATAAAACCCATTCTATATTCGTGCAAATCTTTTATATAAAATTGAAATGGAATACTACATTGTTTGTTTACATCAGTGAAACTAATTAAGATATAAGAACACATTATTATCATTATTTTGACTTAAACCACACATATACAAAATTCAATTTCCTAAAATATCTTTATGTGTCAGAAACGAGTAAATGAAAAATGTTTAAATTATTATCAAGAGAGGTAAAAATTTCACTTTATATTCATTTTAATGGATACAAAGTCCCTTATGGCTCGCATGTTTGCAGCTTATATGTACTGTATTCAAACACCGTTCCATATTTGGTATAGAAAATATCAATTTCGTCGTGTAATTAATAAACTCTTTGATATTATGGCTATGACGACGCTTAATAGTACTACTAGCTTCTTTACTATTCAATAAATTATATTTCATAACAAAACTTATGCAGTACATCATTGTAATTTGAAATCTAAATAAAATATTATAATGAGCTTAATTCTTCATACTCAGTATGCTTTACTGATAACAATTTGTTTTAAAACTTGAGAAGTTTCTATAAAAAAAAACTTTTTACACAGACAGATCATCAAAACAATTGCTTATGGTGCATCAAACCATTCTTATTTCAATCAATATCAAAGACTTTCGTTTATCACGAATCAATTTTTCAGAATGTAAAGCTCATACGTTTTTCTTGAAGAACAAATATAAAGGCGTATCAAATCATATAAATTTGTTAAAAATTATGGACGATATGCATTTTATATATACATTTGTAACAAGTTATAATGCGTCACTCATTCTACAGAATCTTCTGGAAAAAAATTGCAGGCAGTTATGTTGTTATTAAAAGCGAATTTATAGACAACCTAATTGTCTGCAAGTTTACGTGAACACTGATGAACCCTCAGGCGCTCATAGGTAATATGTGAGTACGGCTACTTGACGCTCCTAAAGAATCTGACCTAAACCCAAACTAAAGTAGAAGGTAACGTGTGAACAGTTGTATCGTTCTTTAACGTTACCTTGAGGGCACTGAGCGAAACCCTCTCTATTAACCTTACACGATTAAACAAGTCTTTGATCGGACTGACTGTTATAATTTTTTGGCTACGGGAACAGCATGGATGACGTATAAAGCTTCTAAAGCTGCAAGTCAGAAATGCAAAAATGAAACGTTTGTCTACCGACATCAAAAAGGTGTGAGAGTCAACACCGTAAAAGAAGATGTTCTAATATGTAACCGGAAGATTCAATCAGCTAAACTATCATTTTCCAAGGTTAAAACTACATGTAGGCTAAAAGAGCTGTAATCAAGACCAATTATACTAAGGATATACAAAAACCCAGGCAATTACAGATAAAGAACCCAAGCGATAAAAGACGATGGAGGCCTTTCTCTCAAAGCTGCGAAGATCAGATAATGATCTCCAACGAGATATAAGGACTACAATAGATCTGGAAAGGTCGCAGTGGTATAGATTCTTATTCTACCTTAAGTAATCTATCTATCTATCTCACTAATGAGTGTAAAGGGTGATCTATCTATCTATCTTACTAACGAGTATAAAAGGTGATCAAAGTAATATAAGAAATTTATTTCAATAACTTAAAATTTCGTAAACTTATATATAGATAGTAAGTAATTTTATAGATGTTTTTATCGCTTTAATTTTGAAATGTTACGAAAATTAACTTACACATTTCGTCTTCAAACTTCTAATGGGTGAATGTTTTAAAATAAAAATATAAAGCACAGTGAATACGATGGTTCTAAAACTACCTGCATTTGAGGTAAGAACATATGCACTATTTGGAAATGGTAGTAAATTATTTATTATCTGTCCTACGATACCCCACACGTGTTCTATTGGTGACAAGTAAGGCGGACAAAAAGGCCATGGTAAGCGATCAACATCAGCATTATCTAGAAACTAAATAGTAACCGTTGCGGTTTGTGGCCGCACATGATTCTGCTGGAAAATTAGATTTACCAGTTGTTGAAAATATGGTATTAACACTATTTACTATTATATGTGATCAACTTCCATGGCAGATAACCTCCGCAACATTATCACACTTTGAACAAATGCCGTGTCGCATTTGTGTATCATTTGATGATCGTGATGAGCTCACAAACAAAATCTAGTTCGTCATTGGAAATGACTTGATCCTATTCCTCATTTCAGTGAGATAAGCTTTCGTTATATCACTTTTGCCGTGCAATTCTATGATGTAGAGCTAGAGGTAAACAAAGCAAGGGTTGGTACGATCTAAGCCCAAAACATACAATTCGTCGATATATAGATCACATGGAGATTTGTTTATTAATTAAATATCTTCTACTATCACCAATTTCCCTTGTTTGCGAGAAACAAGGCGATGGACATAACTCAATACTCGCAATCAGTGGTGCGACTGAAACGTCCGAAATATAAACGTCGTCGTTCTTCATTATTTTATTTTTTCACCAACACAGAGCAATTGTAGCGACACTACGTCGTACACGATCAGCAACATCACGATTGGATAAACCCGCTTCTCGTAGGCCAATTGTCCTACCACGATCAAACAAAGTTACTTGAAAATTCGCACGTTGTCAAATAGCAGACATTCTTTTACTCTACTAGGACTAATTAAAGCTATAATTATAGTTTACAGTAATACTTAAGTAAATAATAACACAAAAACAAAAATATTATTAAGTCATTGTCAATACTACCTTGAGTAATCGAATGTATCTGAAATGAATGAAGTTTTCAACGTTTGCTGGTACGAGCAAAATACATATTTCCTGAATATCTCACTAAAATACATCAACGTTGGTGTTCATTTATTAACGGCGACCAGTATACTTAAATGCGATTGGTCTTAATTTCATAATTACAAACATCAGCAGACTCTTTCACATTACATTTTTATTCTTTTTGCCATAAATACCGCGTAATATTGCGTACTATTTATGGACGAATGAAAAAAGAAAAGATATGTGTCGATTTAGTACCGCTACCAACTTAAAAAAAAATACAATTACTGATGTTACAGATTCATTTAATGTATATCTAGATATTTATTTTATATTTTTCACATTCAAGAACAATGTACTTAAAAACATTCACCATCTACTCAATGAACATAATTATTTTATTATTATGAGATTCTATTAAGCGTTTTTGTGAGTAGTTTATTTGTCTCGTAATAAATTCTTTACATTCACAGTTATTTTAAATCTTTGTTTACATTCATCATCTATTTAATGAACATAATTATTTTATTGTTATGAGATTCTATTAAGCGTCTTTGTGGGTAGTTCAATGTACCGTAATGGGATTCCTTGCATTCTCACTTATTTAAAAATCTTTGTTATATTACTAATGACTAATGACTTAATAGTACTACAGTTTTACTGAGATAACAATAGATTTAGTTTATATATTTGGGATGTATTTGAATTTTATTTAAACTCTCACAGCAGGGAATATATTTATTACTATATACAATTACAAATAACCCTAAACATTAACTGCAAATATCATTGTAACACCAGCCACATTTATTACTACACGGCTAGGATTCCATTATACTTTAATGTTTAGTTCATTGTTGCCATTTAATCATATTTAAGAAAATTTGAAAGAAAACACAATCGTTCAATGAACTAGCGAAACACATGCCAATACCCAATAAGCCCTATTGCTATCTTCTTGCTATTGCCTTCTTGCTATCTCATGAACTATATGATCAACAGAAACGTTAATACTTGAAATGTAAGCAAAAACTAAAAACAACATAAATGTTCATGTAGCTCCTCCAATACTAGCATAATAAATAGTTTCTAGCAAAATAGTTTATACGAGCATCCAACATCTCATGCAAGTATGTCAAAATAATAGCTATTTATGTAACAAGCACATAATGAAGCATTTTATTGACGAGTCTTTCTTTTCAATAGAAGACGAGTATATAAAGCCTGATTATGTACCAATTACATCCAAAGCAAAGTCATATCGGCTGTCATAAAGGATTTTTAGACGCATGCTGCGATCATTTCCATGCGTTATTTTTACCTTTATAATATTGTTAAATGAGGCAATATTAATCTTTATACTCTATAAAGATTTTTTTTCTTTTTTTTGATTTTTGAATTAAAGTTTCATTTAGATTTTATTGTGTTTATTATTAAATTGACCTTTTTCTTTTCGAGTTTATAAGTAACTTAAAGATATTATAATTTTTCTCAAACAAATTTTGAGTAGCGCCTAACTATTTTACTAATTCAATAATTATAATTTTCCACTTTTCCGATTGGAACCCTGAGAGGAAAGCAGTCCCAGTTTTTGGAAATAAACCGACTGAATATCCTAGCTAGATGGATTTGTCGTGAATGGTGGTTAAGCTAATTTCAAAACCGCAGTTAATAGCATATTTTTGGCTAAACCAAGCGTGGGGCCAATAGAAAAAGCAAAAATAATTTTGGCAAGGCCATCGTTGGAATTAAAGCATCATTAGAAAGTTAAAAACAGAGCACATAAAAGATGAAAGGTATCACCGAAGTACAGCAAAGACGTGAACAACTGGTGGAAGAAGCGAAGAAAAGAATTGGTCCAATAATTACCATACATGAAGAGGGGCACGAAGGAGTAAACAGGGATAAGATTATGCTGGATATGTTAATAAAAATGCAGGCGACAATGGAAACACTGATGGGAAAAGAGAAAGAAATGCAGGAAACTATGGAGTTAATGATTGAAAGAGAAAGGAAAATGGAAGAGAAAATGGATATAATGATGGATAAAATAATGGCATTAAGTAATACTAATCAAGAAGATATAATAAGGGGCATGGACTCGTTACAATTATCAAACGAACAAAATATGGAAGAAAATATTATGGTATTAAATAGTAAACTGTCCGAAGAAGTGGAAAAAAGAGAGGTTGCAGAATTACAAATGAAATACATGGAGAAACAGTTAAGAAAGGAAATAGAAAAAGTAAGGAAAGAAAAAATGAAGTAAATGTACCCGCATATATTCCTGTTCCTATACAAAGTGAAGTGCTACCTAAATTTTATGAGATGTCAAACACAAATCCCATGTGTTTCTTAAAGAAAATCAAAGCCAGTTTGGAAGATGTGCCAGGGGATGAGAAAAAGTTGCAAAAGATCGGAAACTGTCTGAAGGACGCTATGGTATGGTGGGAGATGGTGTCAGACGAGGTAACCACGATGGAAAAATTTGAAGCCAGGTTCACGAATCAATTCTGGGGAAGAAATAAGCAGACTAGGGTAAGACAAGAATTATTATTTGGTAGATATAATTATTATTATTATTATTGTGTCAACAATTAAAATGACAAGATTTATTAAAATGTCAAAACACAAAATGATATACAAGCTAAAATAAGTTTTGAAATTGGAAATTCCGTTTTAAAAAGAAGATATAAATTGAATGGGTGCTCTTGCAGCTGTTCGCTTCACAGGTGCACATCGAGGAGGATGATCCTGTATGAGATTGTGCATCGACTGAGTGCGGGGATCAGCAATGACAGGGTGCGTAACTGTCTATGGTTCATCG
The DNA here is from genome assembly GCA_935421215.2 of Melolontha melolontha. NCBI lineage: Eukaryota > Metazoa > Arthropoda > Insecta > Coleoptera > Scarabaeidae > Melolontha > Melolontha melolontha. Next base: position 67,461,228 of record OW285238.1, read on the forward strand.
AGTGCGGAAGACTATATGATGAAAAAGATTTTGACATGTCCAGGCTTTTCCATCATATACTCTTGGGGAAATGCTGTGGTTTTTTCCCCGTAAATATTATAAAAATTTATTTAATTATGATTGTACAATTGTTTTGAACTCATGTGTATATTCTTATGTATTTGACTTGCGCCCTGAGGGCATGCCGTTTGTTTTGATGTGGACTAGGTTTAAAACTGTATTTTTTATGCGAAGCCGTTGTGCCAGATGTATACTTCAGACACAAGTGTAATGTGATATAAGAAAGTCGTGTTTATTTAAAGATAAATCTTTATCTTTGTAAAGTAACTTCGGGTTAGTTTTTTGTGTTTTAATTTGTGGTTGGTGTTGTTTTAATTTTCATTGCCGATTTTTATACGAGTATGTGATCTCGTTATTTTTGATATTTGAAAGCTTTCTTATTCACGTGTCCCGAATATATACATTTTTTTACGCAAGTAAAATATATTGTCTAAAGATATCCTTTTATATTGAATGAATTGAATATTGTATTTTTCTATTGTGTTAATTTTGCTGTATTGATTTAGTCTTAGTTATTTGATATAAATAACAAAGAAGGTTTTAAACATTTCTAGTAAAAATCTGTAACTGTAAAATTTTATACGTTGGGAATTTCAAGGGCACTTTCTTGTCACATGTGTGTGCACATGCGTTAGTGTTTGCTTCGGGCTGTCAAGTTAGTTTGTTTATTTTGATTTTGTTCTCTTGGGAGAAACTAAAAAGTTTCTTTATAATTTATTATTTTTAATTTTGATCGGCTGTCATAAAGGATTTTTAGACGCATGCTGCGGTCATTTCCATGCGTTATTTTTACCTTTATAATATTGTTAAATGAGGCAATATTAATCTTTATACTCTATAAAGATTTTTTTTTCTTTTTTTTTATTTTTGTATTAAAGTTTCATTTAAATTTTATTGTGTTTATTATTAAATTTACCTTTTTCTTTTCGAGTTTATAAGTAACTTAAAGATATTATAATTTTTCTCAAACAAATTTTGAGTGGCGCCTAACTATTTTACTAACTAATTTTCCACTTTTCCGATTGGAACCCTGAGAGGAAAGCAGTCCCAGTTTTTGGAAATAAACCGACTAAATATCCTAGCTGGATGGATTTGTCGTGAATGGTGGTTAAGCTAATTTCAAAACCACAGTTCATAGCAATATGTATTTTACATAAATATGAGTTTAATGTTCAGTGCCAGCAATCGTCTTGTTGGCCTTATTATATATATTATCGCTATTATTTACTCTACAGAATTAGTTAGTAATGGTATTCGTAGTTGTTTTTCACTGAATTTGAGGAAATATTAAAACAAACTGCATCAATTTTGTCAAATTGTATTATAATATATTTATTGTAATATAGCGGATATGATGCTTGACGAAACATTAAAAAAACATAGGCAAACAAGAAAATAAACTTTAATACCTTACATATGAACGTTTTGCGAGAGCATGTAACAACAGCTAAAATATATACTAATAAGATGATGCTTACTGCCGACGGAAAAAAAAACATGTTTTGCCTTTTCATTTTTTAATATCATTCTATGTTGGCCGTTTACTTATTATAGGTATGTTCTCGTAAAACCTTTCCTCACATTAGTTCAATTCGTAAGTATATTTTTATTGTCTAGATATTAATTATATATTAATCAATTAAGAGTATTTCCAACTTCCCCCAATCAAATTTCTAAGCGAGATTCCTGATCTTATCAAATCAAATTGTATTTTAAATCCCAATTGCGTATCGTATTTGTCTATGTTACAGTTTTGTATTTATTTTCAAATATGTAATTAATTTAAAAATAATCACTGGTAAGTATGATCAGCTTATTTTAAATTTATTTACTTATAATAAATTAAAATGGCTGCAGATTCTGTAAATCTGAATTTTATAATTACCCAAGTAAATTGAATAACAAAATTCTTTATCTATATTTGATATGTCCATATTTAAGAAGTTATAGAGTATAAATAATCAATGAATATATCTTGTACCAGTAGATTTATACTATATACATATAATTTATATCTACGACGTAACGATATGTACAAAAGTAATTAAATACGAGTGTAGTGATATGTACCGGCAGTACTCAAACACGAATGTAACGATATATACCAAAAGCAACCAAATACAAATATAACGATATGTATGAAAGTAATCAAATACGAGTGTAACGATATGTATCAAAAGTCATCAAATACGAATATAACGATTTGTAGCAAAAGTAATCAACTGCGAACGTAAAGATTTCATTTTCAAATAGGTAATCGTTACTTCCGGTCCGCTCGTGTAAGGAATACTAATGTATGGGAATAGTTACTTTTTCGACATAACTACTACAGACTTAACGAACAGATTCGTGAATTATATAACCTTACATAGACTGGAGCTTTTAAACTATTAATTAGTAAATAAAGAAAACGTTTCAGTGAAGAGAATTCTTAATTGTCAGAAATTAAATTGTCAAATAATTTACTTATTATTCTAAAATTTGATGTATAATATGTATCAGTTTTTTTTTTGAATCCGTTATTCATCTACGCTTAGCCACTATTTCTTAGCGTGCACTTCAGGTCGAATTATTATATTCATTTTTTCTCGCACACGTAAGTAAATAATTTCGCAATGCTAATTCACTTGTCAATTTTCGGCCTGGAGTATATTTGTCCCAAAACTTATGAAACTGTTCTTTTAGGATATTATTAAATGGAATGTCTCAAACACTCAACATAAATATGAGAACCATTACAAATTCGCCATAGGGTTTTTGTGCTATTGACATCTATTTGGCATTGAGATCGTTTCCAAATCAGTAAATCTCTATTGCACACCAAACACCTGACACGAGATCTGTCGTGTTTGAAGTCGAATTTCTCGAAATTTGTAATGTACAATACATTTGTAAGAATGTATTTGTTTTATATCAATCAATTATCGATATTATTTTACTATAAATAAAAGTACATTATATTATCTTTGTTATGAGAATTTTCCACGCAACTTTCGGTATTATATATTTTCATAATATTGTGAACAGTCGAGATATTGGCGGTATAGATTTGTCAGAAAATGACAAACATGTTTGGTAGTATTGTTTTTAAACCAATGCTTGGAATATATAAATATATGGAATATATAATTCTCTAAAAACGGATACAAACCGCATCTTGCATATCTCAGTTAATTATAATTCGAATTATCAAAACTTGCTTGCATACCTTGAGGTATAATGTTTTCTTTATGGTAATCTTTTCAGTATGTATAGAAGTATAAAAAAACATAATACATGGAGGTGAATTTTACCAATGGAGACAAACTGTAGTGTTTAAAAGTGTAATTATTACGGAATATTTACAACCGTATATATACAAACAAAAATTAATCACTCAAGTATATATTTTTTAAAAAAATTTTATAGAAATGTTTGCTGTGTTGAGAATAATAAATGATGAAAGTACCAAAAAGCAACAAATAATTTTGTTATTTTTTGGCGAACTTTAAAGAACAAAATTGTTTTGTCAATTTGTTCGGATATTTTATTGTAATAGTCTATAGTTGTGAATTAGTGTACTAAAATGCCAAGAGAACGGTCGTATCATTGGACTACATGAGTGGGCTATTGCATTTAATGAAATAGCTAAACAGGTGCAAAGAAATATTGCTACAGTTATTTGTTGTTGGAGAGATTTGTCTCAAGAAGACAGGCAACATCCTAGAAGGGGTTCTGAACAACCTAAAAGAAGCACTGCACAGGAAGATAGGAGATATACGGGAATGTTTGGCAGAAATAGGCCATTGAATACAATACAAAGTTCCTTATATGGTCGTATTCGTTCGGGTTGATTTCATATCATCCAAGACTAACACTGTCTCTCACTAATTGGCATCGGGTCCTCAGATTAGAATAGTGTAATGTACGGGCAGATTGAGACGAAGAGTAAAACAATATTGTTTTTTCAGACGAATCTAACTACACTTGCTAGAAGATTGATGGTTTGGGGCGAAATTAGCATAGGAAATAGGAGTCCCTTAGTATTCTTCCAAGGCCATCTAAATGCTCAAAGGTACATTTACACAAAGTTATGCAACCATTTGCTTTACCATATATCCAAGGGCTAAATAATGACACATTTCAGGAAGACAATGCCCGTCCTCATGTTGCAGCTATCACCTTATGATTCCTACAAGAAGCCAACATCAGTATTCTCAATGAGCTTGCGCGGTCGCCAGACCTATTGCTCATAGAACATCATGTCTGGCATATGATAGGTCGAAGGGGTGGTATGGATTTTAACCCTCAAATGAACTTACGACAGCTGCATGATGCTCTACAAGTTACGTGGAATGAACTTTCACAACAATTCACAGATCATCTCATTAGGCGAACATCAAGAATATATTCCATTACGTGATTATTAAATTTTCTCTATAAAATATATGAATTTTTCAATGAAAATTGAACCATTAATTTTTCTAAATACTTATAGTAAATACCTGTAGACAATTTTGTTAAAAATACATACTTAAACTTTAAGTTTATACTGTCGTTTTACTGAATGATTCGTTTTTTTTCTCATATAAAAATTTTAAAAATTGTGTAGAAGTACTAGAAAATTGAACTTCAAAAATACGACAAAAGCTGAAATTATAAAATCTTTAAAATTTATTACCGTAATGCACCTTAATGAAATCTAGGAAAAAGACTTGTCCGAATTAAATTGAATTCACGTTGCTCATTAATTCCACATTCTAATAAGAAATACTCATATTGAAGGCTAAAAGTATTTCGTAATGATTTACTTCATACATCGCAATATTAAACTGCATCACTACGAGATAGTGTACTAAATACGTTCACGTTATATTTCTTTTTTCTGAAGACATGTTTATTTTGAAGTGGTACATCATTTTAACTATGCGAATATATTGTTTAGATCTACAAATTTTTGATAATTTAATTATTGAAATGCTTTTTAAACCACTTTTATTAAAATTCTATGTAATTAATACTTTTAAGAATTTATTAAAATTTATTGTAATATTTAATTATTTATTCTTTTGATACTTTCTGAAAAATTCGGTGTCAAAGTAAGTTAAGACAACATTTAATATTTAGATTTTAATATAAATTAATATACTTGAGTTAGGAAAATTTTTTCTTCAAAACCTACTTGACGCCGGATTTTTCTGAACATCCGATACACAAAAATCGCAAAAATATCAAATAAATTTACAAATCTATCGTTCAAAATACTTGTGATAAGACGGCAGACTATGTGCCCACACTGTTAAATTTAATAATACACACAAGGTGTATTAGATAAAAATGTAGATTTTACAAAATTAGGGCAACTTTTTACCAATACTGAAGATCCATTGTACAGATACAAAGAGCACTTTAACTATGCAAATATAACATCGAACAATCCTTCTCAGTATATAAACATATATATATATATATATATATATATATTAAATTTATTATATTATATTAAATTTGACAGTGTGGACACATAGTCTGCCGTCTTTGATTATGATTAGAGAACGGACACGCTTACCGCCCAGTGCAGTACTGGCGAAAGGCTGTATTTCTAAAATATTTAATTTTATTTATATAATTGGAAAACGAACGGGTGGTGATTTATAAAATTACGAAATACATATTTATTTGTTGAAAAGTTGTATTTATAAAGTTTTTAATTTTATTTATATAATTGGAAAACAAACGGGTGGTGATCTATAAAATTACGAAATATGTACATATGTATTTGTTGAAAAGTTGTATTTTTAAAGTTTTTAATTTTATTTCTATAATTGGAACATTTTTATTTGTTCATTTTGTCGTTCAAGTTGAGTAAAGGAGTATTAATATTGACTAGCAATAGTTTCTCAAGGTTTTCTTCTGTCAATTTTGTTCTCTTTAAATTAAGTACATCCTTACAAATAGAAAACGTCTTTTCTACATCGCAACTGGTTATAGGTGCATACTGGAAATATTCTTTTATTTCTTCATATTTAGCCGTTAGATTTTGTGGAATTGTTTCCATACATAATTGCTGCAATGTAATTAAATCTGGATTTCTATTAAGAATTGCTTCAAACTTTTGCCGAAGGCCACATCCGAAGTCACTTGGAATACTTATCAAATTATTAACAGCCACATCTAATGTGGTTAATCCGTCATTTAATTTGAGATTTCGATTTTCAAAATAAGTGATTAGTTTTGACAATTTTCCAAAATGTTCGTGAAGAAAGTACAACTGATTTTTTAAATTTGGGATTTGTGTGAGCTCCTTGCACTCACCAATACTTCTAGCATCCTCCTTTAGCAGTGTTACGAAATGTTTTAGACTATCGAAATTCTCAGCATAATAACTAGTAGCTTCCAGCCATGTTCCCCATCTAGTTATTACTGGAGTGGGAGGCAGTGACAGAGATGGAAATTTTTCCCTGAAAAGAGCTACTCTCAATGGTGCTTTTCTGAAAACTTTTTTAAAAGCTGATACAAGTCATCAACTTCCGGAAAAGTGTCTCTGATATATTCACAGATTCTGTGGAGAGCATGTGCTACACAAGTAATATGCAGCATATTAGGATATGTTTTCTTCAATAGTCTGCCCGTTTTTAAAATATACGCAGCACTATCACTCACAAATAAAAGTATTTTTTCTTTGTACGTTACGTCCGAATGAAGCATTTTTTGCATATTCTCCTTAATGGTTTCAGCAACTGTTTCCGCATCAACTCTATTTATAACACTTGTTGCTATTACATATGAGTTATAGGGAATAGTTGGATGTAGTACACCAGCTACAACATTTACCACACAGCGTTCTAACATATCCACCGTTTCGTCGGCGCTTATCCATATGTATTGATTTAAAAGATGGCTTCTAATGCGTTCTACTGTTCTCGTATAGCACCTAGAAACATAATATTTGCGTAAAGTTGATTCATCACGAACATTTCGACCAGTATATTTTTGAAGAAATATTTTTAAAGTGGGATTACTAAGTTTATTTAATGGAATATTAGCCGCCATAAAAGTTTTACAGAGTTCAGATGTGTTTGCGATCCTAAGTGACGAATTTTTGACGATATTTTACGGATTTTGTAATCAATTTCGGAATAACTGACAATGGACATACAATCAGTATGAACGTCAATCCAACTCGCCATTGTTTTCAATGCACACTCTTACGTCGAAATAATTGGTAGAAATAGATTCAATCAAACGATATTAAACAGGATCTATCACAAAAATTACGATGTAATTAACAGTTTAAACTATGAAAACAAGAAACTTACTCACAGCACTTTATTTATCTTACGAAATATAAACTAATAAATAAAGTACATACATTATAAAAACTCCACTTCTATCTACGCTCATGAAAACACTTTAAAAAGCACTATATTCTTGCAATACAATAGCCTGGCTTGTCCATTGTTATCGCGGCGAGACCAGGTGTCCGAGTAAGTCAAACAAATACTTCATTGAATTACGCCGGGATGTACTGTACGAAGTTATAAACAATTCCAATTGCCGATTGCGTTTTATGGAAATTGCGTCCGTTCTCTAATTATGATATATTTCCTATTTACTTTACAACTTTTGAAGTGGCAATAATAAAATGAAATTGAAATCATTATATATACATATATATATCACTCACTAAAATCAATATTCAAATCCAAAGAGAATTAACAAAATGACTAAAATTTACAAGAAAGTTTTCATTTCATTATTGATTTATGGAAGAATCTTAGATGTTAATAAACAAATTCATGTCCAGAGCAGTAGAAGCAGCATCTGCTGACACGAGAATTTTAAGAATACAATTTTGTTAAAAAAATAAAGAGACAATAGAGGTCTGATAGATTGTGTAGTTAATATTTCAACATTCCTGTTTGAAATGTAAGGTTGTTTATTAAGAAATCTTTAATATGTTTTTACATTTTAATGTATGCGCTAAATTATATCATATGTTTCAGAATTGGATATCAATATTGAAAGGGCCCATTCTTCAGGTTCCATTAAGGAAAAAAGTTAATATAAACATGAGCCCGGAAATACTCCCTTTGCGAGATACTTCTAACAAAGAAGTTTTTTTTATACTACATACTTATATATATTTATGAAATTTTGTATATGCCTTCCTACGATAAAATGGCATTTTTCGATGTAAAACTGTTTTAAATTCTCTGTTCGAGCGAAATTTGGACTAAATATGTTTGAAAAAATAATGGTACGCCACTGCTTTTTCTTTAAATAAAAATTATTTTATTAATGGTACTTTATTTTGCAACAAAAAAAGTCTGTTGACTTTTTTTCGTAACTTGAGCTCAATTAAGAATAATTATTGTTCCTCTACTAAAAGCATAATATTAATAGCACCTAGTCTATGTTTGTTGTTATTTTATTAATTTTGACAGTTAAATTAATTTGCTGGTTAAAATATCTGTACAGCGTTATTTTGAAAAAAAATGGTTAATTTTACTATCTCGAGTTGGACATTCATTACATGTATGATTTGGCTGATAGCAGCGCACCGGAGGCTAGACGAATGTATCAAGCGCGCTTTCTGGATAGAGTTACACCAAAGAACATTTTCAAACGTACATAGAAGGTTAACTCAAATAGGTACTTTTAGGACAAACAATCAATAAAAGATGCCCATCGTATAACAAGCACTCCAGAAATTGAAAAAGCAGTTTTAAATTCAACTCATGAAAATTCTGAACTTAGCGCTACAGAAATTGGAAATAACTTGAATATCTCGCACATTCTAGTTTGCAGAATTCTTCCTGATTTCTGTTATATCCGTATCATATTCAACGGGTCCAAGCCTTTTCTCCGAGATTTTCGTCTGCGCATCAAATTATATCAATAGTTTTTGGAGAATATTGCACAAAATCCTATGTTTAACTGTAAAATAATGTTCAGAGATGAAGCTAACTTCTCAAGAAACGTTATCAGAAATTTCCAAAATAATCATGTTTGAGCCGAAGAAAACCCACATGCAGTTGTTAAATTTAACCATCAAGAGCAATTTTCGGTAAATGTGTGGGCTGGACTTGTTAAAAATTACTTAATTGGGCCCTTTTTTCTGACACAAAGACTAAATGGTCATAACTATCGTCGGTTTCTAGAGGATGAGGATTGCCAATATTGCTTGAAGAAGTGCTAATTTTTGTTAGAAATTGTATGTGCTTCATTCATGACGGTTCACCAGCTCATTTCAGTCTAGATGCAAGAGAATATTTAAACAGTATATTTCAAACCGATGGATAGGTCGTGGTAGGTCTCAACTATGGCGTCCGAGGTCCCCAGATTTAAATAATTTTGGCTTTTTCTTATAGGGACATCTTAAAACTTTGGTTTACAGCACTCCAGTTAACACTGTACAAAAATTGAAGAATCGCATAAGAGCTTCCTATGACGTAATAAGGAAAAAATAAAAGGCATTTTTCAGAGTGCGCACGAATATGAGAAGAACTAAGCATGGTTAGCCTGGGAGGTGGAGGGCATTTTAAACAATTCATCTAATTTTTTTTTATTTTACAAGATTTTTAAACAGTCAATTAAAATTGTTCACTAATTAACTCAGAATTGGTTATTACATTTCTAACGGTTTTTATGGTTTGACTTGTTTTCGTACCATGCAAGCGAAAACCTTCCATCGTACAAAAACAAGTCAATTTCCAAACTAATTATTTTAAGAAAAAACAGTGGCGTGCATTTACGATGTTTTCTTAGAAGTTTAACACTCTGTACTTCGGAAAGGGAGTACATATTGCTATGGTTTTTTCCCCAAACCAAAAGAAGAATTATATTGAACATTATTTGTATAACATTGATTTAAAATGTATTTTATTTTATTATGTATATTTATATTTATTATGTTTGAATTTATCTTTATGACCAGGACTGTATAATTTTATATTAGACCGATGGACTCGGCAGGTTTATGTACTATTGAGTTCGATGTATGAGATTTTCCGGGGATATTTTATTTAGAGATACCAGGACCAGTAAACCATGTGGACGGATAAGAAACTTCATTTTTTGTCCTGACGTTTTTTAGTAAAGTTGGGTTATTTTGTTTTACAGTGCTTTAAATTGTGCATTTAAATTCAATTACGATTTTTACGAGGTATTGTGATCTCGTTGTTTCTATTTTAATTAAGTATTGGTATCTCTCGCATAGTTAGTGTTAATGTATTTAGATCGATGTAAGTACAATACACAGTTGATTTATATAATTGCTATTACGACGATTTGTTGATGACTGTATTTTTAGATTATAATTCGCATATTCTTGATATTAAAATAATATATGAATATTCAAGAAAATTGTCATGTTTTTTATGAGGGAGTTTTTTTTAAGTCAAGATGTTCTAGATCGTTTTGTATTCAGGTTGGTTTTTTGGCGGGAGTTGATATATTTGTCATGTTTATTGCGCATGATCTTAATGCTGACACGCGTAGTCAATAGTTTGGTTTCTGTTGACATTTGATTTGTAAGGGTTATAGTTTAGAGGTCAAATTTGACAATATTCTTATTTATTTATTAGTTTTATGTTGATCGAGAGTCACAGGGGGTTTTTCTCTGTGTGCGTGTCATTATCACACAGACTATTTCCTCCTAGCTATTGTTAATTTGCTCTAGCTCTCTTTACACTCGGTAAAGGGATTTTTTTTTCTTTTGTTTTTTTTAAATAAATGTTAATTAGGAAATTGCGAATTTTATTTAATGCTATATTGTTTTTCTTTACACGCATCTTGCTTGTTCGAGAGCAAGACCTGAGATAACAAGATTCCAGCTTGGAGATTGAGCGACTGAGTTTATCCGGACATTCGTTGTGAACTGCACCCATAAGCTAAGGCACAGTTCACAGCAATATGTCCGGACTCATGTTTATATTTTTTTTTAATAACCTTATGAATCGGCCTTTCAAAATTGACATTTAATTAAGAAACACGCTGTATATATTATTATTAACCTGTGAAAGGTACGGCATTTTCCAAATAATAATTAATATGCTAGTAGTGAAAATAATATTTATGGAGATATTATTAGCTTGTTTTATAATAATTTCTTAGAACTAAATAAAAATAAAAGACCGCTATTGTCCTTCAATACTAAAATACGTACGTTTTGTTAACAAGTTTCAAAAAAAAAAGTAATTAAGAATAGACGAATTTTATATAAAACAGAGAATAAAGTTATTGAAAAAAAATTATCGATTAATAAACATGTTACGCATTACGTACTGCTTGAATTTAGGACACTTTTAATTTGCACCCTCAGGTCAAATTCAGACTTCCACAAGGCGACATATTACATGAATTTCTAACAGATTATTAGGAACTCATGATTGTTAACTTAATATTTCAATAGAATACATACATGCATACTTCTATTATATTTATACATATAGAGTAAGACATTATAAATAAATTACTAATTTATTTTTGGTAGATAGTTTTATTATTTACTACTAAAGTTTCGGAACGTACATAGTCAAATTAGTATATGACAATATATGCAATCACGAATTCTAGTTCCAAAAAGCATGTATCACTTTATTTCTTCACATTATTACGTCATATAAAGACGGCAGTCTATGTACCCGGTGCATGGTGACAAGAATCATTTCACCATCTGTACTAAATATTATTTTTCATTCCTCTCGCTTTGTTTACATATCGGAGCATAAAAACATATATTTAATAGTTATAGTTAGGAAACGGACATTCTTACCACATGACTCGGCGTAATTCAATGAAGTATTTGTTAGACTTACCCGGCCATCTGGTCCGCAGCGTTAACAATGCACAAGCCCGCTATTGTATTCGGAGAATATATTCCATTAGCCGCAATCGGCAATTGTAAATGTTTATAAACTTCTTGGAAATGTTTATAAACTTCGCTCAGAACATCCCGGCGTAATACAATGAAGATTTTGTGTTTGACTTACTCGGACACCTGCTCTCGCAGCGATAACAATAACAATATAGTCATGTGGTAAGAATGTCCGTTCTCTAGTTATAGTTATAGTTTATAATTAGTTTCCTAAATATTTCCATACATGCATTTATCAAAGAAATAACAGAATTTGAACATATATTTTACAGTTCTAAATCAAAATAAAAAAAAAACATTATTTTGTATTTCTAACAATGAACGAAACATTTATTCTAAAGAAAAAGTGGTATTATTGGCAATAACTTATTGCATCTGTTATTGGCAATAACTTATTGCCAATAACAGATGCACCTTCAAAACATATTTATATTATAGTATCCAAAACAATATTTAATACACATGGTGAAATGATTCTTGTCTGTCTGGCACATAGTCTGCCGTCTTGTCATGAAACAATGTTCTAGTATATCAGATACATTATTTTAATACTGAATCTAACCAATAAGTGGTGATTTATTGTTGCGAAAGTTATTGACATTTTTATTTCATCTTTTGCGAGTTTAACGAGTAACACGTTGAAAAAATATTGGGCTGTTTTGAAGATACATACATGCATTTTAATTAAATCTTTCTATGAAAAATATTTTTTATGTTTATTTGCATTTACTATCATTAAGTTCACAATAAGAGGTCAAAGGTCAATATAGGTCAGCGATTAACGTATTTTCCCCCAAGCATCTACTCTAGGACCTATTTAATCTACTATTTAATATTTTTATTAATGATCTCAAGTAGTTGAAAATATTATTTCTACACTTTACGACGCTATTTTATTCGAATTTTTCAACTAAAAAAATTCACCCTCAAGTAGGAATCGAACCCATGACCTCTGGCTTGCCGGACCATTGCTCGACCACTGATCTGTTGAGGCGTGAATTAGAAACTTTTATAGGGATGCTTTGAGTTACATCAAAGGCGAATTTTTTTCTATGAAAAATTCAAATAAAATAGCGTGCAATTAATTTACGGCACAATTGCCGTACTACGAGCAAGATATATTTATCTGTTTCTTTGATGTAACTCAAAGCATCCCTATAAAAGTTTCTAATTCACGCCTCAACAGCTCAGTGGTCGAGCAATGGTCTGGCAAGCCAGAGGTCGTGGGTTCGATTCCTACTTCAAGGCGAATTTTTTTTTCTATGAAAAATTCGATTAAAATAGTGTCGTAAAGTGTAGAAAGAATATTTACAATTACATTACTTGTTACGCTCGAAAAATGATCCTTATACCAATTGGGCATTTTTAAGGAGTTAATTACATTAATTGCTAACTTTAAGTCATCATAGGCTATTCAAAATTCAATATTATTGTTTAATATAATTTATTTACTTTAATTAGTACTAATTATCGATCATCATAGGCCATTTTAAACTTAATATCATCTCATAATTTTGGATGTCACTATATTCATATTCTTAACCGGATTATTTTTATATACTTCGGCGCAGTTTGACATTTTGTAAATTTTATGCGAAGTCATGATTCGTATATTTGAATTGATATTACGATTATTGTTTCTTCGTAAACAATTCTAACTTTACAAGACATTGTGTTTTTTATTAGAATTTTGTAAATCTATTAGAATGGTTTAATTTATTGGATAACCTTTTTTTTAAATTTAATTTTGGTTTCTTTATTTTCGTTTGTTCAGAGCGACATCTTCGCGCAACTTATTCCGATTATATATCGCTTGACGGTTGATATACTTTTAAATTGTTAATTATCCTTTGTTGCTGCGTATTAACTGCTGAATTTTTTATGTTGGCTTCCTCAACTACTCTTTAACATTGTCAAGGTGTTTGAGTAATTATCTTCTTTTATTTCCAATATTCCGCCCAGGATAGTTTTGTTACTATGACGTAGTTTTCTTTCCGAATAAATAGTCGTACATTCGTTTGTAAGATCCTCTTTACTGTTCAAGCTCTGAAGTAGACAGTAATTTGAAAACTAGTAGTCATTTTTTAAAGTAAATAGTGTCACCATTCTGCATATGCAGGTTTTGTGAAAACTTGATTTTCTGTAATTAAATTCACTGGTTTAGTATCTTTATTCGGGGTTTGTTCCTCGGTTTTGGAAGTTTTCATGTTAATCTCTTGCCTGGTTTTACAGGGTGATAAACTCTCTATGAAGTTTGTCCAGAGCAATTCATATATTGTCTTACTTTATTATTTTCCTTAATAAATATTGTTGTTATTGTTATATACCGTTGTTGGTGTTTTATTTCTGTAAGTCCTTATGAGCAAAAGTGTTAGTTTAGTGACACGGTTATCCAGGTATACGAACACCTTTACAGTATTCTTAAGCCCTTATGGCCCAAGGGTGATTCTACGTTGACCTGTGAACTTGCCAGACCTAGCGTAGTGGTGCCCTATTTACCGTCTATGCGACCATCTATGTGATAGCCCACGACGCTTCCGCAATTAATTTCTGAGCTGGCCGGTGAGTTTTTCAGGGGGCCTTTGTAGACCAGGGGCGGAATTAGGGCTTTGTCCTAATTCCCACTGTGGTTTTGTTACCTATACAGTTTAAGGGCTAACATACTTCGCGAAAACGCAATTAATTTGCACAATTGCCGTACTACGGGCAAGATATATTTGTGTTTCTTTGATGTAACTCAAAGCATCCCTATAAAAGTTTCTAATTCACGCCTCAACAGCTCAGTGGTCGAGCAATGGTCCGGCAAGCCAGAGGTCGTGGGTTCGATTCCTACTTGAAGGCAAATTTTTTTCTACTAAAAATTCGCATAAAATAGCGTCGTAAAGTGTAGAAAGAATATTTACAATTACATTACTTCGCGAAAACGCAATTAATTTGCACAATTGTCGTACTACGGGCAAGATATATTTATCTGTTTCTTTGATGTAACTCAAAGCATCCCTATAAAAGTTTCTAATTCACGCCTCAACAGCTCAGTGGTCGAGCAATGGTCCGGCAAGCCAGAGGTCGTGGGTTCGATTCCTACTTCAGGGCGAATTTTTTTTTTCTAAGAAAAATTCGAATAAAATAGCGTCGTAAAGTGTAGAAAGAATATTTACAATTACATTACTTCGCGAAAACGCAATTAATTTGCACAATTGCCGTACTACGGGCAAGATATATTTATCTGTTTCTTTGATGTAACTCATATATCCCTATAAAAGTTTCTAATTCACGCCTCAACAGCTCAGTGGTCGAGCAATGGTTCAGTTCCTACTATCAACAACATTTGACACCTAGACCAATACATATATCTTTAGTAAAACAGTAAATCTATTTACGCTAAATACATTAGAATTGCTATAAGAAGTCAAATACTTTAAAATATGTAATAATTAGAATGATTAATTAATAAATTGAATTTTCGTCTAATACTGTTGAGCTAATTGATTGTTATTTAGACAATAGATGGCCTGTTTGTTAGAATTAATATAGTTTCAACATATTCACTGCATCTTTTGACGTTCCGCAAGGGCCTCTACTATTTATAATCTATATAAATGATCTTTGAACTTCAATTGGTTGCCGAGTTCTTACATACGCGATGACCTAAAATATTTTTAAAAATCTCTACAACCTCAGCCTGAAGAATTGAAGGGAACTATCGATACGATATTATTACCGCTTGGTGCCGCACAAACAAATTTAAATTAAGTATTAGTAAGTGTGGTTTCCTGGAGCAAGCAGTTTCTTTCTAACAATTATGTTGCTGAACACGCGGCTATTCCACGGAAACTATTTGTTAAAAATCTAGGTGTCTTATTTGATGCACCGCTAAAGATTTGCTTTGCATATAGAAGCGATATGCAACACTGCTTTTCGATTGCTAAGCTTCCTTAAAGAACATACAGTGGATTTCTCTAATGCATTTACCCTAAAATCTGTATATATAGTTTAGTCCGTTCTAAACTTGAATATGCCTCCGTATGATATCTCATATATACACAGCTTGTTTTGAAGAAAATTCGAAGAAGGTGATTGAAATATCTCTCTTTCAAAACTAGTGGAATATATCCACATCGAGTCCTTGTCGGAACAGAGAAATGCTTCTAGTGTCAATTTTTTAATGAAAATTATTACAAACAGAATTGATTATCCATTATTACTTGGCGAAATGCAGTATCACAAACGACGGCTATATTTTCGGTTTCTCGTGCGATATGTAATACTTTGGGTAAATATCCAATAGTCCATATGGCGAATAACACAAATAAGTATTATGTGGATCTTTTTGATAAGTGAATAAAATAGTTTTTTTTATATTGTAGGATAACAATTGCTTTTAATTAGTATATAGAATTACCACTGCAACGTGTTCATGTAATTGTATTTCTATATTTTCCTTAAGTGAATTTTTATATCTGTTGGATAACAAAAACTATTATTATTATTATTATTAACAGTAGCTGTGTTTACCGATTTTAGACGAATGGGTGTACATAAATTTTTCTATTCGATTCAGACTGCAAATCAAATCGGTTGTTATTTAATACAGTATGTAGTATATATATTTAGAATAATAATTGTTTTATTCCTGATTACTAACTATCCAAGTCATGTCAAATAGAAACAAGTATCACAAAAACAAGGAAACAATAAATTGGACTGAAAAATAGTTAAACCACCTTCACTAAATTAATCATATAAAGCATCAGACACTTCGCAACCCAAGTTAACTAAAAATATGCTAACGAGATGCCTTGAAGGGCAAACGAAGGTTGAGACCGTAATTGACTGAAAAAAAGGTGTAATAGGCAAATATTATATTATTATTTTTGCTATCTTTGTTGATATTAAATAATTAACAGTAATAAACTTTACATCTAATTCGTAACAAATGATGCTCTATTAAGAAGAAAAAACTCTTGAAAAATATCAACGCCATAAAACATTTATCCGATGTAGTGCCCGGAATGTTTTAAAGAAAAATATAAAATTAACATCGCTAAGTACTGGATCAGGTTTGTGTCATATAAAAATATATACAAGTTTAATTACTTTATTTACAATAATGTATCTAATGCCAAGAGAAACAAAGAAACCAAACATTTAAAATTTCTTAAAATATGCATATTCGGGCAAAATAGATTTAATTTTGTATTTCTAGTTTTATTTAGATGTAGGTATAATATATTTAATTCTAGTTTTTAAATTGTAAATATTATATATTGTAGAAAAGGTCTTGGAGTTCTGAGATATTTAATATTGTTAATTACTTTAGGACTGGTCGGGTATTACATTTCTTCATTGTCTACAGTCTACAGTCATAAAAACTATTTATTTTTATTACAGGCAAAACCCTCTGCATCCATTAGGTAAATAATGTATTTGAATAAGCATAATTATAATAGAATAAGTTTTATTGTACATATTTCCTGTTATATATTATTATAATAGATTTAATAATTTGTTTCGAGGCGATTCTGCGAACATTAGTTTATCTCTGTGCATTGTATATTTATTACTTTAAGAAGTATTTTATTTTCTATAATTAAGGGTTTCCGGCGTATATTGTTTATTTTAATACATTTATGACGTCGGAAACTACAGCATATACTTTTCTTGTAAATGTAAATAATTGTTATATGGAAATTTGCGTATACTCTTTTTCATTGTTTCTCCCTCTCCTTGACTGGCGGGGGAAAACTTTCTTGCCGAAAAATAAGGTAATGAAGAAGTAGTTCCAAACAAGAGCTCTTAGAGCTCACTACAGTTCCAAACAAGAGCTCTTAGAGCTCACTACAGTTCCAAACAAGATCTCTTAGAGCTCACTACAGTTACAAGTACGATCTCTTCGAGTTAAAGCTTAGGTCTCAGTGATCTAACAAACAGTTCCAAACAAGATCTCTTAGAGCTCACTACAGTTACAAGTACGATCTCTTCGAGTTAAAGCTTAGGTCTCAGTGATCTAACAAGCAGCTCCTACGAAGATCTCAGTGATCTAAATAGGAGCAAATATTATTTATTAGCCAGTTTTTCTCGGTTTTTAGTATTAAGACCAGATACTGCATTTAGCATTTATTAACGGAACTCCAAGATTAAACTTGTAAATATATTAGTGTAAATAGAAAAAATATTGTATTATTTCAACACATACTTCGGTCTACACATACCGACTTCCTTCAAACCAGGAGGAAGAATCAATGCACTAATTTTACTGGTAAAGATAATAAACGTTTATTAAGCGCGAATGAAAAAAAATGTTTTAAAATAAATTCAGCATTTCGAAACCGTAAATCATGTTTTACTCTCAACTTATGGATTTACAGATATTTATATAAACTTGTGTTTGTAATAACACTAATAACTGATTTTCCTCAATAAACGATTTTATGCATTTGAAGTGTTTGCGTAAAACGTTTAATGTTAAAAACATTAAACCTGCTACGGAAACACTTCAAAACTTAATGCTGATTCTTTGGTAATTTACCTCGACCGGGGTATTCAAACTACTGTCACGTAAATACGTTGTATTTTGCTTTTAGTGTATGAAATGTCCTGAATTATATAGGGCAGTTGATACTTTACAAAACAATCAAACGTACCTTTCATCACATCTAGCTATTTTCATTTGATTGATTAACATTTGAAGCTATGTATTGAACATTTGTTGTTATTATGATATTCCTTAGAAGAGCAGTTTTTTGCTGGTATTAGAAATGTATGTGTATAATAATCGTTTAAATTTTTTGAATTGTGGAAATTTTAAAATGTATTGCGAGGAAAGCGTACTTAAATTTAAAAAAATGTTTTAAAATAACTTGAACATTACGATATCATAAATGTGAATAATTAGAGATAATACATATTTTACTATCAAGTTATGGATCTATATTTGCATATAAATATGTGTTTGTGATAAACAATTACTTCCATAAACTATTTTGAGAACTCTAAGTGCTTCCGCTTTTATCGCTTTTGAAACAGAATTCAATACTGATTCAATGTTTTTTACTCATTTTCCCCCCAAGGTACACAAACTATTTCTATTTAAATGGGTTGTATCTGTACTTCTAGTGAATGAAATGTCATGATAATTTTTTCAAATTATTAGAAAGATTAACACTTAAAAACCCAATCTTCGACTGACAGATACGACTACTAATTTCGTTGAAATAGTTCCGGGTCGAGGCAGCGGATGTTTTAATATTTCTGAAATGTATGTTATTATTCTAGTTTTCAGCTTGTTTGGGAGTTTCGGTCTTGACATATTTTTTTAATTATTGGTTAAAAAAATTAATAAAATAAGAAGCAGTTATTTTCCATAACGTTGTGGGAAAAAATATCAAGACCGAAACGCCAAAAAAAAATGAAAACCAGAATAAGCATACTACGTATGCACTTTATTGGCCTATATAGAATGTACGAGAGCGGATTGATATATAAGATCTCAAACTCTATATAATAAGAACAAGAAAAAACAAAATAATGAAACCAGTGTGAAAATGAACTAAATTTATTGTACTACCAATGTACATAATTACTTTTCTACATAATCACTATTTGGTGCAAAACATTTCTGCAAACGCTAAATCCATTTCTTCATTCCGTCCATGAAAAACTTTCTTGTTTGTTTTTCATCGAATTGCGAACAACGGCTCGAACTTCAGTGTCTGATGAAATATAAATTATCTTTTAATACCTCCTTCAACTTTGGAAACAACCAGAAATCTTAAGGCGCCAAATCAGAACTGTGCGCGCATTGAGTGAAATAATCGTGAATTTCAGACTTGTTAATATCTTCATTGTTACGTTGCTGTAATGCGATCTGGCGTTGTCGTAAGCGTAAGAACAAATTCGTTCTCTCCGGCCTTACTCCAGGGATACGATCTTTAGTGATCGTAAAGTTTTGCAGTATCTTATTGAATTAATATAATACTTGGTCCAATCGGCAGATATTCGGCATGAACACTTTACTGTTTGCTTTCCAGAAAATTATCCGCATGGCTTTTTGCAGGACGACGATATTACATTGGCTTGTCTTCGGGATCATAATGACGAACTTAAAATTCGTCCCCGGTGGTGAAATTCGTGAAAAAATTATCTTCCTTACCGTCGATACTGGTTAAAGAATCCTTGAAAAATGTCTTTTCATTGTTTTTTCATAATATCCGTTAATTTCCGGTGAACCCATCTGGCAAAATTTTTTCTACAATTCAATATCTGAACAATGTATTGAACTCTTTCTAGAGTAATGCACAATTACCGAGCAACTTATTTCTTCGTAATGCGGCGATTATTTTGTGTTAGTGCATTCGCATGTGTTTGAATCTTCTCATGTGTCACTGATACTGGTTGACATTATCGCTTTTCGTCAACACCTTCATGACTAGTTTTACACGTCGAATCCACCGGCGAACATTTTTCACATTCATACAATTGTTGCCATAAACAGACTTAAAACGCCTGTAAATTTCGAAGGGTGCACAAACTTCCAACTTTAAAAATTCTATCACGAAGCAACGGCTAGTACGTATCTCAGGAATCGAAATCATGATACTGCTACTCAACGACGGTACACAGGAAAATGAAACTTTGCATTCTAAGACGAGATCCTCGAAATTACCGTTTGCGGGTTAGAACTTGTTTCTATCCCCAGTACTCACAAAATGGCGTTGTTGGAGACCTTGTATATCAAGGCTATATGCACTTTACTATTTAAATCTACGGTGACTGCTTGTTAAATGAATAAATGTACTTTCATCTAAATATATTTATTTACACTATTTACATTTATTTTGGATCTACAACGACTTATCCTAACATAAACGTGCTGTTGAGACCGGTGTCTCTTGTTAAAGTATGATTGTTATGATGTTACGAAGATGGCTGTGCGTCTTGTATTCATCTTGAGTTGATACTCTGTTTTCAGTTCATACTGTTTTTCAAGTAGGTAAAAATACCACTACCACTATTACATATTAACATACGTGGAGTGGTTCTACAGTGTATTATTTGACGTCATAACGGAAAACTTTTCGTGTTGTTATTTCGTGGAAATTGTGCCCACAAGCAATTACACCCAAGGTTTACAATAGTGTCCTAAGGATCTTACTACTTACTACTACTACTTACTAATAATGAAATAAATAAAATATCATTACTAATTAAGTATTAGTAGGTGTCATAAACCTAAAAGTATGTAGTTCCTGTTAATTCTTTTGTACAATAATGGAACCCTATTATACATATATAGTTAACGATGGGTTGTCAGGCCAAACAAATATCGTCTATTGAAATCATTCAATAATAACCCTAGGCAAACCGTCTGATGTATAAAACAATAAATACATTTGGAAAAAGATGCCAAATATTAATAACCATAGGTAATAAAAGAGTGGTCTAAATTATAATGTAGGTAATAAATAAATTTGTAAATGTAAAAGACATCGCTTTCTTAGAATTTAAAGAAAGCCATTTGAATGTGCTAACGTTCAATACTTCAATACGTTAAATACTTTATAAAATTGAAAATGTTTATGTTTGAATTATATATCCTAGTAAGTAAATCTCTAACAATAAAAAGTATTTACGAAAAAAATATTATACGGAAGGATATTAAATATATTCTCCATATTCATTACGAAGTTTATTTGGCTTCCTTGTTATTTCTGTTGTTTTCCAGATTATTTCTTTTAATATTTAGTATTTACAATTTAAAAGAATTTCCCAGATGTTATTATACTCTAAGACAGACTACAGAATCATTTAAATGGTACTACGCCAGTGTTAGTACTGAAAATGGAAGTTGTCGGTTGTTTCGCTTTTATATTTGAAAATAGGGCTGTTCTAAAGATGTATAAACAAAGTACGTTAGAAAATATAAAAATTAAAACATTCGACCTCTTGTAAATCGTGTGAATGAGGAAAGGAGGCGGGCGACGAGATCTTTATGTATGTAGTATAGTTGAACAAAAGTAAATATGCGAGGAAGTGGGTATTAGTTTACGAACAGTAGCAAATATTTTGGAAAGATAAAGGTTACAAAATATCGACAGGGCAAATTTTTTTTCCTGGGAAAATATATGGCGCCTAGCATTTGCTGAAAAAGGAATGCAAACAGCGGTTGAAAATTATGATGATATCATTCACAATCTACTGTTGAATGATCGTTCTATCAAGATGCTAGTGGACATCGTAAAAATCTCATATAAATAATTTTAATTTTATTTATAGATGAATCATGTTCAGTGGGTTTTCCTAAAGCAAGTTCTTTATACACATGACATAACAAAGCTCATAACAGAACAACTTCGGCAAATGATTACACTGGTCTACAACCATTTTGGTGCTGGAGATTTTAGACCCGATTTTAAGTATGTCTTACATGGCGATATCAAAAATGTTACCCGTTTTCTTCTATCAGCTCTAGTTCCCGAGGGGAAAAAAACATAATTCACGAAAAAATATATATTTTATTGACATTAAACATCAAGAAATTGTCTTTTGAGTGATTTTCTAGAATGAAACTGACTCGGGCAATCTCGCATGATTCCCCAGCAATAGTCAGCCATCATATGACTGTCCCACCTTCCTTGGTATCTATTCTCCATTGTTTTTAGGTCTTGGTGGAAACGTTCCCCTTGTTCTTCGCTTAGATCTCCTAAATTGTGTTGGAAATGATGTAGATGACTATTGAGATAGTGTAATTTTATACTCATATTACAGCCTAAATCTTTGAATCGCACCAGCATTTCCTCTACTAGTTCTACATAGTTGTCAGCCTTATGATTTCCGAGGAAATTTTGTGCAACTGCTACAAAAGATTGCCAGGCAAGCCTCTCCACATCATTCATACAAGTCTCAAAATTAGTTGTGTCTTTCATCAATTTACGTATTTGACCTGCGTTTAGTTTTTCAGTACTTAAACCAGGAAATTTGTGAGAAATAAACTGGAAACGTTGACCATTTCTATCGAGAGCCTTAACAAATTGCTTCATTGGCCCTAATTTTATATGCAACGGCGGAAGAATGATTTTTTTCTCTTGAAA
The DNA here is from genome assembly GCA_935421215.2 of Melolontha melolontha. Lineage (NCBI taxonomy): Eukaryota > Metazoa > Arthropoda > Insecta > Coleoptera > Scarabaeidae > Melolontha > Melolontha melolontha. Next base: position 67,484,238 of record OW285238.1, read on the forward strand.
CTAAGGGTTCATTTATAACATTTCTTTCCCCAACAACAAGAGCATCTCTCACAGGCCAATTTTTTGCAGTCCAATGACGTGATTTAGCTCGACTGTCCCAGAGACAAATAAAACATGGGTATTTAGTATAACCACTCTGTTGACCCAATAAAAAATTAACCATCTTCAAGTCGACGCAGATCACCCAGTTATGTTCAATATATTTTATTTTTTGTAAAAGATTTGAAATTACCTCATATTCTTCTGTTACACATGTTGAGTGAGCAATTGGAACGGGAGCATATTTATTTCCATTATGTAGAAGAACTGCTTTTAGACTTCATTTACTACTGTCAATAAAGAGACGCCATTCATTGGGCTAATAGATCGTTAAACCCATGAAAGCCAGCAAACCACTCACATTACAGCAATACACAAAATTTTCATCAGATGAAAAAAACTTCAATAGACACTCGAACATCTGAGGAAAGACAATTTTTTTCTTTTAATCTTGACGCTAGTAACTCAGCACGTTCCTTCGAAAGATCTAAGTCTCTGATGAGGTCACTAAGCTCATTCTGCGAAAATGGCTTAGGATCTGATGTTATTCCGCAGTATTGAAAGTCATCATCTACTTGGGAAGAAATAGGAATTTCAGCTTCATTCTCCTGAGATTGCTGCACTACCTGGTGAAAAGTTGGTATTGGAACATTTTCTGAATGAGGAACAGGTCTTTGTACTGAAGAAATATTGGGGTATTTCCATTTATGGCGATTGTTTTTGTTGATGCCCACTATATTAATCATACAAACGTAACAGTCGTCATAATGATTTTTTTGTTCTCGCCATATCATAGGCACTCCAAACTTCAAAGACTTACGTTTCCCTCTCTCCCATTGTCGCAAATGTTGAACGCATATTTTACAAACACTATGCGGCACCCACACTTTATCTTGGTGTAGAATTTCAATACCGAAGTAAGCTAAATACAAACGACGCACTGTGTTTGTAATCGATTTACGCTGATTTTTCAGTATGTATTCACCAGAAACATAACAAAATATATCAGGATCGTTAACACAACGTCTGGACGTACTAGCCATAATGAAATAGTAACACAAACTTTATCGATGATATTGTAATAATGACTAGTTACGAACAAGACCATAACAAGACCGACAACAATTCACAATGAGGGTAGTAGGTAAACTAGAGCTGATGAGTTAAAATGACGTATGTCAATATACTGTACATTACCTACTTTATCGACTATTCAAACAAACCGATATGCACCAAAAAAAATTTTTCTTGTAGGCCTGTGTTATTGACGCTTGTTATTATAGCATCACACATGGTACACTGTCAAGTATACAGCAACAATTATTTATCGATGTTTGGGAGTTATTTGAAATATTGAATATAAAATAATCGATTCGACATAATCGATTTTACAAGAATGTGTTTCTTTGAGAATTGGATTTACTTTTAAAAATTAATCTGCTGATTTATTACAGTTGCCGACTATGATTTGAGCATTCAATACGTTGTTTTGAGGCAACTTCAGTTAAATTTTAGAATTTCATTAATTAATATAAAATATAAAACATATTTCAATTAAAAAATTTGCCCTTATATCGCATTCGAACCTACGTCCTTTGGTTTGCCGGACTATGCGCTCTTAAGCATTAAACTATTAAGGGACTGAAGTTTGAATCGTCGGGAAGTACTTCAGATTGCATTAAGAAACAGATAAGGGCACAATATAATATCTATTTCTTAATGCAATTAAGTACTTCCCGACGATTCAAACTTCAGTCCCTTAATAACCTAATGGTTATTCAATCCTGCATAAGGGCGAAATTTTTCTACTGAAAAAATTTTCAGTAGAAAATTCGAATAATTAGCGTCGTATATGTAGAAAGCATTAATTTCATATTTCGCTTAGTTTTCTAAATTCGTATATTTATTTATTCGTGTTTAATTGTAAGACGCCAAATTATTTTTCGAATTAAAATGATAGGAAATACCCTGCATTTAGTATTACATTTAAGTAAAATATGGCTTTTTCATTTATGGTTGGTAATAATGCTTGTTCTAGTTCGTCGGTAGAATTAAAATTTCCATTCAGGCCATACTTACACATATAATCAAACTAGTGTCGAGCAGTCAACTACTTAGATTGTCTAAGGAAACTAAGTGAGCAATTTGTCGTATCTATGAAAGGAGCAAACATTTAGTAAATTCTTACCAAGCCGATATATTTAGTAATAACGCGTCTTACTTGAGGTCAGAGATGCGACGTTTCGAGGGCATTTCAATCGTCCATCTCAAACTCAAATGCCTTGAATATTCGCTTGAGAAACTACTGCATTAGTTTCTCAAGCGAACTTGACAATATTTCTATGTATAATTTACAGTTCACTCTGTAAATATGTATTTCAAACTCACAAATTATTTTTGTGAGTCAATGTGCATTATTTCCCAGTTAACTCTAATGAAACACATTAACAGCATACGAAATATTGATGAAAAAATATGAAAAGTGTTAACTGAATTGGTTTTGTTTTACTGGATTTCCAAACATAACATCGTATTCTGTGTCCCTGAAATGCTCCTGAAATTATTTATACATAATAATTAAATAGAATTAAATCTATTTATTCATATTTTTGAGATAACGAATTCGAAAATTAATTAAATAATTAAAAATTGTACAAATTATTTGAAAAATTCTAAGAATCCAGGATATTTTGATTATTTTATTACTATTTAAAATTGCAATATTTCACACTATAGCACATAGATATTTATATGAACATATGTACTCCTTAATTATTCGACAACTAGATTATAATCTCAGTCACAGTAGAAATATTCTTCGAATAAGCTTACAAGACCAGGTTATTAATACTCAAGACACTGTTTTAACATATTTTCTAGTGGAGAGCACATTTGTTTGTATAATATTTTATGCCACTTAAGATACTTCAGCGGCTTGTGAAACGCAAACAATTACGACTATTTTGTTGTTGATGTATGAAATTAACATACTTTGTGTCACATCTAGAAAATTAATTGAGGCTCATTTAAATAATCCGCATGTAGTATGGATGCATGCATAAAAATACAACTTTATTTGTTCCTTAATATAGTCGTCCTTTTCTTTGCATCACATTAAATCGTTAAGTGAGCTTTTGCTAATTGGCTTCTACTGAATGCTTACTTCAAATAATATAAACACTGTATTTTCAGTAACTATATATTTACTAGCATTTCATACACAATAAAATTTTTATAAAATGGGGAAAATAAAAGTACTAAAAGACGACAAATTTTCGAACAAACAAATTCAGATAGAAATTAGTAAATTTTATCTAACTTTCATGATCAAAACGGATGAAAATATTGAAGAAATTGGTAATCTGATCCCATCTGACCGTCGCGTCGGTTAACTATTCGTGCGATTGCTGAAACTGAAGGAATTAACAAAGAATGTGTAAGCAAAGTGATGCTGAAAATTCTGCACACTGCATTGTCTGTCAAGATGTTTCTAGCCAAGTATAATATCCCAATGTTAGACCATCCGACCTATTCGCCTGACCTTATATGAGACTTGAATTTTGTTGTGGTCGGAGTTGCCTCCATTTCCACTCCATTGTTTCGTATTTCCCAGGGTTGTGACGTGTTTGTGTCTGATTAATAAATAATCGTGTGTTGTGTGTTTTTGTGCGGTCCTGTGTTGGGTATGTGTAGTCTGTGTGTTTGTCGCTTTTTGCGTTTAAGTCACTGGTCATCGGTTTTTTTGCGTTTCAGTCATGTGTGTGTTTAATGTTTGTTGTTGTATAGTGTGATTATTTTCTGTGTTTGCGTTACGAAGTATTGTATCTGTTCTGTTGTTGCGTTTGTGGAGTGTAATGTTATTAGCATATTACCTAAGGCAAGTGCTAGTTCGTCAGTTGTGTTAGGTGTTGTGTTTCTTTGTTTTTGTGTCCATGGGTTCGTTGTTGGGGGTGGTGCTGGTATGTATTCGGGTTTGGGTGTGGTTTTGTTTACAGGGTTGTTTGGATTGTTAGGACAGTTAAGGAAAGTGGATAAGTGAGGACCACCGCAGTTTGCACACTTTGGTGGAGTTGTTTTGGGTTTTGTACATAGGTGTGTTGAGTGTTCGTCTCCGCATTTCATGCATTTGTAGTGTATGTTACAGTTTTTTTGGTGGTGTCCAAATGTCTGACATTTGTGGCATTGTATTATGTCTGTCCGTTTGTTTAGTGGTTCGATTTTAATTGTGAGTCCGCAGCAGTCGTGTATGTTGTAAATTGATTTGTATTGTCTCGTCAGTTCTATTAGTACAAGTGGTGCTGGTATTCCGTGTTTGCCGTTCATGCGTTTTATTTGTATTGTCGGGTAGCCTTGGTCAGTCAGGTCGTCGATGATGTCAGTGTCTGTGATAAAGGTAGGAATGCCACGCATAACTACCTTTAGTGTCTTTTCACTTCTCAGTTGAAAAGTGTAAAATTGTATTTGATCATTGTCGAGTATGTGTTTAAGTTTTCGGTAGTCTTCGTCAGTTTTCGGTTCGATGTGAATGCCAGGTTTCACAAGTTTGTTTTGTACTGTGTTAATGTTATGTGTTTTAAGTATTTGTCGTATATATGCCCATTTGTCTTTGTCTGTTATTATGATAGGTGCGATTTTGTGTGTTTTGCGTGTTTCGGTGTTTGTGTTTTGTGTGGTGTTGTGTGTTTTGTCACTTACCCTGGGTGTGCTGTTTGATGTTGATGGTTGTGGGGTGAATTCGGTTGCTTCTTCTTCTTCCATTTTTTCCTCGGTTTTGGTTTCGAGGGCGTCGTAGGAATTTTTTGTTTCGATTGGTGGCGCTGTGTGGTCAGTTTTCTGTCTTTTTGTTGTTTTTTTCGGGTGTCTGAATGCGTCGTTTTCGATTTTCGGTTCCAGTTGGCTCTTCTTCGATTTTACGGGAGGCTTTTCTTCTTCTTGTTTTTCTGTGGGGTTGCTTTTTAGCTCGATTTGGATCGTCGGTTCTTCTGGGTTAACCATTAGTATATCCACTGATTTTTGTAGTAGCTTCTGGATATATTCTTCTTCGTCGAGTATATTGATTAGATTTTTAAAATCTTCCAGTATCTTGGGTGTACATTTGTTCAGGTATTCGGGTTTAATCATCAGGTTGGTTATTGTTCTCTTTTGTCCGGCCATTGCTTCCGGCGTCGCTTGACGATGTATCGTCGTCGGTGTTCTCAACTGCGATGCTGCTGTAACAGAGGTCGCAGTGAGAAAAATGGTCGCCTGACCTGGCACCATGTGACTTTTATCTATTCTTCAAGGTTAAATCTGCATTAAAAGGAACAAGATTTCAGACCGTTGAAGCGTAAAAGAAAAAATGGCACGCGTCATGAACGAAGTCACAGAATACTTCCAACACAGTCTTGTACAATGGAAAATTCGAATGTAGCAGTGTACGGAGAGAAGAGGAGTGTGTATTGAAAACGGTAATAATTTAATACTTATAAATTTAAAATAAAATGTTTTATAGCATCAACCTCGTTATTTTATAGCCGCACCTCCTTTAGAAGAACCCTGACTAATATTAATTTTCAATTTTTAAATCAAAGCAGCGGTAATACATATCATCTTCCATAGGCGTAATATTTCGTTGATGCAACAGTGCAAGTTCCTCACATAAAACAAAAGCTGTTAGGATCATTTTCACACATACGTGATATAATATGATTGTTGATATAAATATACGTTCGGCTATCACAAATTGATTTAATTTGATTTGAATAACTCATAGGTAATTTCTTATATGTCCACATGGCATAAATTATTAATTGTTTGTATAATTAGTTTTAGAGCAAACAGGAGCGTGGCTGAATTAATATATTGAAGCAAATATGCCGAGACATGTTCAAATTTGTATTTAAGTTGCTAAAAAAACATATTTTAAAGAAAAACTATTTAAGTAAATACTCCCAAATCCTGAAGAGAAACTTTAGAAATAGTTTCTGAATCAGAATGCAAAAACGCATGAGATACACTTATTAATGTACGAGAGCGATTCGTAAAGTAAGTTCCGTTTCCGTCTAGTGAAGAGGGAATATCGGCGCGATCGTAGTGCTGCGATTTAGTCTGGTTCAGTGTAAGTCTGGATGTGCTATTGAAAGAATCGTTCGGACATTGTTTCGTGTTACTTTGGTCGTTTAAAAGGCTGTTGCAATTGAAAATCCCGAACAGTGAATTGCGTGCTGGTATCTGATTTCTGTGCAAAGGACATGAAGACTGCTGAAATGCATCGTGAACTTTGCTCTGTTTTGTTGAAAATGTCACGAGTGACAGTATGATTAGAAGATGGTGCCCCATCTTTTGAGAAGGACGAACGAATGTCCATGAAAAAATTCATGAATATCGGCGATTAGCAATCTCAGAAACGAGTGCCTGTTGCCTTCAAATTTTACGTACAGTTTTGTACGAGATTGTTACTGAATATTTAGGTTACCACAAATTTTGTTCACAATAAGTGCCAGAACTTATTACGAGAGAATGGATCGGCACTAACTATTCTGACACTTTACGATGTTGAAGGTGAAGATTTTCTAAGGCATATCGAAAGAGTTGATGAGACTTGTGTCGTCTATGTCGACGTTGACACGAAAATACATTCAATGTGAGGTTGCGCGAGGAAACTTTTAAAGTGCCGTCAAACTTTTTCTGCAAGAAAAGTCATGGTAATGGTCTTTTGGGACAAGAAAATAGTCCTTCTTGTAGACTTTATTGAACGAGAGAACGGCGGGACAGTATTACAAGCACGGCTTAATTTACAGGCGGCAGAGCTCTATGAAGAGGGCATTAAAAGTTAGTTCATCGCTATGACAAATGTCTCAATTTTAGTAGCAACTATGTAGAAAAATAGCTGAAAGCAGTAGCTGTAAGTTATGTATAACGAAAATCTTCATGTATTGGTGTTTTTTTTTTAATAACCAAACAGTACTTGCGAATCGTCCTCGTATAAGAAAACAAAAACAACGTGTTGACCAATGTTTATTACCCATCGCAGAAGCAGTTTGAAGTTGGTAAGAAGCTGGTAAAAAGTTAAGTTTGCATACATGAATTTATGTAACACAAACATTTCACTTATAATGAATATAATGTAAATATGAATTGATTAAAAAAGCAAGCTTAAACAAATAATTAAGGGAACAACTGAAAATGTCTTGAAGAACAGTACATAAATTACGTCATTTAAAATTACTTTAAACCAATTCCAACTTAATTATATCACCAAAAAGCCTTATAACTTAGCGATAATTAACACGAAATTTGAATATTTTGCATTTGCGAACATATTACATAATTAATTTTCGTTATAACTGGAACAGTAATCATCAATTTTTATCTTAATTGAATATTATTTAAGAGGTGCGTCATAAATTACGACTTAACGCAGGTGGCACATGAAAAATTAATAATATGAAGGTGTAGCGTACACAAGCCAGAAAACTTAACTTCCGACGCACGCTCTGAAAGAATCGTGACGTAGGTATAACGTCTATTTGCTAGGGATTACTATTATTGATGACGTATTTGTTGCCACCTATTTCACTCATGATGTGACATTTTTTAACAATAAAAGTAGTTTCACCTATTAATCTTAATTCAAATGTTCTGCTCTACTTCTAATAGAAATTTTATTGCATTTGTCAAACTATTTGTGACCATTACGAACTGTCAATTTAGTAAACTATCTAGTATATATGTACCCTTAAATAAATAGAATTTTAAACAGATTATTGTATAGTTTGGAAACTCCATTGTAGGTATCAAAACAATTTAATAAAAAGATTCAAAAAATGTCCATTTCTCAAGATTTGCAGAACGAATCTGGGCTATTTACTTGAGCTATCAAATTGGTGCAGAAGTTGGTGGCTTTTACGGTTTCTAAGATGAGAGTATTTTATTAATTATTGACCAAGGAAAATTACGTTTACGAAAAAAAGTAATTGGGAGAGGGCAGCATAACAATTGATTGTCACGATTTAAAGAGGACAATTTTAACATTAACAATTCTCAACATTCAGTAAAACCATCTTACTTTGGTGAAGATCGTCTGAACGCTTTAATTTATCGTCATCCACGCCAATAGACTCGGAAATTGGCCATTATAATGGATTCTAACCCATCGACCATAATACATTTACAACAAAGTTCAAAAACTGGGCATTTGATTGTCGCATATTTTGAGTACCTCTTTGTTAGCTCATCAACAACATCGACTATTTCTGTCCGATATTATTACTGGTGCCCAAAAAATGGTGCTTTCATTTGTAATATTGAAAACAGAAAAGAATGTCTTAGCCCTAATAAAAAGACAATTTCCTAAGCAAAAGTTGATACTCATCCGCGTAAACTGATACTGTGCATCTGGTAGGATAAATAAGACATAGCCTACTATGAATTGCTTCATAGTAATGTAATCAATTACTGCTTAGATTTACTGTCAACAACTCCAACGGCTTGGGATCGCAATTTTAAAAAAAGGCCGTGAAGGCATCATCAAATCATGTCATGGTTAGTAGGTCATTTTACATCCACTTTATTCTTCTGGTCATACTGCGTCAGATTTCCAGCTCTTTTACTCTCTATCAAACAACTTTGAGGAATCTCTTTTAATAACGACGCCGCGCTTCAAAATTGGCGTGAAATCTAAAAATTGACAAATCGTAAATAATAAAGAATTGTTCTCGATTAGTTCATGTATGTTATTTCTTGAAAAATTAATTTTGCGTTCAATAGAAACATTACTAAGGTAGAAATGGCCAACCCAATGCATCAGTTTTTGTCTTTAAATAATAAAAAAAAAATTAAGCTAGAACCAAATTTTTAAATATACTTACTAATTCTTCAGTACCTCTTTTATGCGCCTTTTAGTTCTCAGTCTTAAACTTTTTAGTCCTTAAAAGTAAAATTTGAACAGAAACAAATATTCTTTATTCAGGTCGACCTCCTAACATCTTTGGATTCGTTCATATAACGACGATAATTTACTTAATTTTAATACTAACTTTGGATTATTTTTCTTTACTCCAAATTGATTTACAATATGTATACTAAATTACACCAAATAAATGATTTACAATCAAATAATAATTAACATGAAATGTTTAATGTTCTTAAAATTTTCATAAATATCACAATTTTAACAAAAGTGGTTTTATTTTGAAGATTGACTTAATACATCGTACTGGATATGTATTTTAAGTCTTCGTTTGGTTGCCCACTGATTAAATTTTTGGTGAGTCTGTTACGGTGGTCCCTTAAGCTAATTTTATATTTTTGCGAAAAAAGTTTCTTTCTTTCTTGAAAGTCCAGCATAGTTCTTTCTTTTTTCTAAAGATTATTGAATATAGGGTAAATTAGTTCAGTAGTAGCAGGCTAAGATCTAAACCCAAACTGATGGTTGGAAATTATTTAATAAAAATTGGTGTTATGCTTGCCAGCAATAATTTTTCCGGTTGTTGTGCTATAAGTGGAACTAGGCTAATAGGTCTGTTGGATTTTATTTCCTCTGTAGGTTAATTAGATTTTTGAAGTAGAATAATCTGGGCTACTTTTCACTCTTGTAGAAATGGTAGTAAATAGGATCGCATCTTCTGCTTAGGAATTTTTGGAGCGACTTAATTCTATTTCCATTATTGTTCGAACTTGGCTAACCATAAATCTGTTTAAAACTTATCCAAGTTTATTGCTTGTTTCGCTTGAAAAGCTGGTTATCGAAGACATTAACTTCGTCTTTGTTGCTTTTCGTCCATTCGCCTAGTTCAATATAAATGCCAAGATTTTGGGAAGTTGTGCATGGTAAACTTTACCAATTGCTTTCCAAACCGAGTATTCTGTTGCTTCTGTAGCAGATAGATTTCTAAGTTTTTACAATTTCGAGAACGTCCCTCCTAATTTTATGATTACAATCTATAGTAAAATTAATTAGGTATGCACACTACACATTATGGATGCTATCAAATTTTGTTTTTTTGTTTGCCAATCATAATTCGTAATAAGAATTCATAACATTGGTTTAAATTTGAAAGTAACTAATTTTACAGATCATTTTCATTTCTTATATAATTCTTTTTCTTTAAATTGATTGCAATAGATGTTCTTTGACATAAAATTGTTTACATTACCGCCAGGTTGTAATGTATGAACAGCAGTGGAAATTCCCACAAAATATCTAAGTTTTAAGATCTCCGGATACAAAATTGCATTGAAACTATGAAGCTTATTACTATTAGTTTTATGTTTTTATCTATTAAAATTTTATTATTAATATCAAATAGTTTTTTTATTTTTCTAAATACAGTGTATAATATATGTACATATATAGTTACAATATAATCTAGCTTGAATATTTTCGTGACTTTAGGTTTTATAGAAACGATCTTCGTTGTTTCACAGTTAACAATAAGAATGAAACAACACTATTTAAATTCTATCAGGACGGCATAATAGTTACATAACTTAATGTTAACGTTTCGATATATGATTACAATCCTGTTCAAACAGTCGAAACGACAGTACTTCTCAGGAAAATCATGAAATATTTATTTATAAGTAATAAATGTTAGAAGAAAATTATGTGATTTTAAGTGAAATAGATATCAAAAAGAAAAAGAATTAATATAATGCTATAATTACAATTGCAACTATATGTAATTTTGTTGGGATAAATAAATTTAGAAATAAAGTAACGTCATTAAAATAATTCTAAAAGTATGTAAATTCAGTAAAGTACAACATTATAAATTTAAATAGTATTATGACATAAATTGAAGCAAATAAAGAAAAAATAAGAAATTAGGTCAGTTAGAGTTAAAATAACTTAAAATTGATGTAGAAACTGAAATACGCAAAATAAGGTAAATATTAAAATATCCTTTTAGATATAAGCGAAAACAGGAAATTTTTGACAAGTAATTCACAATTCTGTATTAAATTATTAACAATTAATGTAAGTAAAGTATATCAAAATACTGTAAAAATTATGCAATTTGAGAATATGATGTTTATTTTTATGTTAAAAAAGTTTATTTAAAGAAAAATTCATATTCATCTTATTTTGTTGTATTTTTTTTTATTGGCCGTGAAAAATTTTCTATAAATGAGAGTTTGTACAATAGTCAATCAGTCACGAATTACCAATGTACATTATACAGGGGTGTCGTTGAAATAAAGAGACAACGTATGAAATATGGAAAGATGCAATTATATAGAATCTAAATCGAAAATATATGAGTTAATTACAACGTAAACCCCAAAATTAAAAACCCTCTGAAAATAAAATTATCAACCTCCTATGGATCATGATTTTATAAATGATTCGCGGCTAATATATTCGTACGTAATTGTGTTAAGGTTGCGGAACCCTAAGTAAACTGCTCCATTGTCAAGTTTTTATAACATCTACAGCCGTCTAAACAATGTTTTTATAAACATAAACATTGCAGCCTATGTTTGCTTGCAAAGTCTATTGAGGTAATTTTTAATTCATTTTTATAAAAACGATGAAAGCATACAACCCTTTATTTTAGTCGCTGACTAATTTATTCAAATGCGCTATGTATCAAAGTGATTCGAATAGTGGATCTACTGTAGGTATGTAAATAAAAATAAATTAGTAAATATAAATTTACAAGATAACTGTAGATAAATAAATTAAAACATTTGGAATATGTATCACTAGTTACTTTATTCGGTTACTATAGATTTAATTTGTATTTTTAGTTTTATTTAAATATAATCAAATAGATTTAGTTCTATTTATTTTAAGTATTAATTCATAGGTTTTAATTTTGTTCTATTTGTAAATATAAAGTGTATAGAAAGGACTTGGAGTTTCCCAAATATAATCTGTTAATTGCCTAAGTGGTTAGGAATAACCTTCTTTTAAAGCTGTTCATTTGCTGGTTGTAAACCTTTATCATAGCATAAGTTTTATTATTATATTTAATATATTGTATTGTATTTAATGTATTCATATTTTACGCTAAGTTTAGAGATTTCGATTTATTACATTCTTCCAGTATTCTTCGAATACTATACGTTAACCCTAGCCCATTTCCTGTTTATTACAATTATGTACTTGATATATTGCCATTAATTATCTATAACAATTGTATTGTGTATTCAGTATTTAATATTTATTTTATTTCCCCATAATTGAGGTTTCAAGTGCATATTGTTTATTTTAGTCCATTTATGACGTTGGTAAACAACTACAGCATATACTTTTCCATGAAGAAGAGTAAAATATTTGCATGCAAGTTTCAGTTAATCCATTTAGTTGTTTTCTCCCTCCCTTGTAACTGGCGGGGACAAAACTTTCTTTGCCAAAATAAGTTAAAACAAAATTGAGTTATAACCCAGATCTCAGCAATCTCCCTACAAGAAAATATTATGTATTAGCCAGTTTCTCGGTCTTTACTATTAAAACCAAATTCATGCATTTATATTAAGTTTAATGGAACTCCAAGATTCAATTTATTAACTATCTTGTAAATAAATTAGTGTTATTCAAAATTATTACATTATTTCAACTCTTATATTTCAGTCGACACATACCAAAAATTCCTTCAAACCAGGAGGAATAAACAACTGTTACATAATCTAAATTAACAATAATAAATGTATAAGTTACTTTTTAAAATTTGCACATTTGAAAGAAAATATGGAAAAATTTCAAAAACAAAAGTACATAAAAAAAATTGTAAAGCAGTGTTGCAAAATTTACGGATTCCAAATAGGCGACACTTTAGAAAATATATACGTTTCGCGAAGATACACTCGGTAATACCAACATCTCTGCGGCGAAAGCATAAACTAATCTTCGATTAAAGATAGATTGTTACAAAATAGGACGTTAAACGCCCGTAGAGCTCTTACATGTTCTTTTAATACATCATTAAAAATTCACAATAATTTTTTAACAGCTGGCTTTCGTACCAAGTTATGGAACCCTTACCATAACAAAACCTATTCACAATGTTATTTTTAGAGTTTTTATAAAGATAAACATTGTAGTGTGTGTTTACAATAGGGATCTTTTTTATATCCATACTAATATTTTGTTTGCTACTTCGTGTAACAAAAAAAAACATTCACGTAATGCACAAGAAAGGAAGGTCAGTCCTAAAAGTTTTCGTCTAGCAATGATTCACATCAGATATATCCGTACGTAATTGTATTGAAGTTATTGAATCCTAAGTAAACGAAGCTGCTCCATTGAACAGGTCTTTATAATCTCGACAGCAGTCAAAACAATATTATTTGTTACAGTTTTTATAAACATAAACATTCTAAATTCAAAGGAGATGTTTCTAATAGACATTCCGATCCATAGGCGGCACAAGGGGTTCGTGCCGTAATTTTTTGGAAATATATTATATATAATTGCATCTTACCATTTTTCATACGTTCCCAATACTTCAAGAACACATTGTATTTTATAATGGTTATAGTTAATATGTATTATACATAATTATAATCTCTTCTATTATCAACGTTAATAGCAAAAATATAACCAAAAATATGACGGCAATCAAAAATTTTCCAGTAAACCAATTTTCGAACTCACGCATAGAATACCTATTAGATAAGTTAATTAGCTGGTGCCTATCCTTCACAATTGATGATATGGGCGGCGTGTCCTGAAACCTCGGCTATCTCTACTATATACAAATTGTCTAAAAAGGAGAAAATATAGTGTTCAAAATAGAACACGTAGAATTTATACATACATACATACATGAAATGAAATACATCAAAATGACACTACTGTAATGCAAGAAAAATTGCCACAAGACTCTGCTGTTTCATTCTAATTAATCTCTCATTTTATTAAGACTAGCAGCCTTATTGTTTTTTTTTTCTTTTTTGGTGGTGACCTTTACGAAATAGTTATTTTGGTAATTAAAAGTGATAAAACATTTTCTAGTCCAATTTCAAAAGTTCAGATACTTTTGCATAATTTAAAACAGGACAATGTACTTCTATTATATTTAAAATCAGCTTTCGAAGCATATTATATTTCTTTCATGTGGGATTTTAGTGCAATTAAGCTTTGGGAATAAGTTTGCCATCACTTAACACAGGATCAAGATCGACTTCATTAACTGTATTTTCAGAACTGTACGTCCATATATAGACAGCATTTTTTAGGTAACAACAACACTTTTGTGTATGGTCACGCACCCATTACTGTGAAAAATGCCGTAAAACATTGGATTTTGTTACAAGAAGATTTAAGGATACATGATACAAGATAAGCATTGGAGAAATTATCATTTATGACAATCATCGTAAACTTCTAGCCTTAGTATATATGTACTTTGAAAAAATTACGATTTTTAATTACTTACTCATCACTGAAAAATAAAGAACAATATAGTGTATCAATGCAGGACTATCTGATGAAAAATGTAAAACTAGTACAGAAAATACTATTCAACCTAAGACAACAGCACAATTACTTATATATTGTGGCCCAGTGTGTAGTGGGAGTAACCATTAATGACACAATGAGACTAACGCAAGGTACACTAAATTATACATCACTATTTATTTAGAAACTTCATGTGCATTTCAGTTTGAACAATTAATGGCAATTTAGCCTAAAGAATAGAACACCAATATGGAAAAATAGTGTTTTAGTCTGAGCCCGTACAGTTGGAGAAGTAAAGGACCTTTGGAGTGGATCTTATATAATGAGCATCTACCAACAGCTTGATCCAGCTCCAATTTCCAAAATGAGAGTTGCATTCGAAATAGCTATCAGTTTCAAATAACTTTAATTCGGGGATTAACTGTAACAGCCAATATGATATTGGGACATCAAGACAAACGATACATGGGAATTAATAAACTCAAAGAAACCCTAAACATATATTATTTGCACAGATAATCAGTTGCAGTTTTCCTTCCTTTTTATTAGTTTGGAAGATAAAGTCGTATTACAAATATTACACCACCTACAATAATTACATAAATATATCAAAGCAGAGATACAAAATAGTAGGAGCAAGGCGTAAGTGTAGATTGCAGGTAAATCTATTTATTTATTTGAAATATACAAGACTAAATTTCTTAATTAAATATCACATTCTATTACATTTTGACGATCGATATGTATCAATGATATAATAAAAACTGTTTCTATTATTGTATTATTTGTTTATACATACTTAAATTATATTTTAAAATACAAAATTATTAACCAATATTCGGTCATTATAAGAGGAATTTCTTTGTTGTAAAAAACGAAAAAAGTAACATGTAAGGTAGATGAAAAATAGTAAATTAGATTATTTAAAATGCAAAGAATATAATTATTGGACTGTTAATGTCTTGAGTGTCATACACATTTTAGACGTTAAATACAAAATACATATGCGCTTCCTTCAAATGTGATATGTTTTTCTTCCATACGGAAATTCTAATAAAATCTAAAATCATTATTGTTTAGTCATTTTATGAATGAAAGACTAATTAATTTTTTGTTTATAGTCAAATATTTTTTACACTATTGCCAAATTAGGATACCTTTATGCATCGAATAAATGTATCATCAATTCATCAATAATGTGCTATATTCAATATATAATACTCATAAATTATGAGATTTATGAGTATTATATAAATAAAGAAGTACTATATTATGAGTCATAAATTATGACTCATAATATAGTACTTCTTTATTTAAAATACTATACTATGAAAGTGTTTAGTTCTAGGAGCGAGCAAAACAGTGTGCAAACGTGAATGACTTACTGTCTTGAAACTATAACAAATTTGATGTTCTTTAATCGGTTTCTTTGTAACAGTAGAACACTTCACCAGTTCCAGAAGATTATTATCATCCGCCGTTAAGTTGCGGTATAAACTTGCACGTCGGACCCATAAAAGTCTTTCCATCTAATGTTACTTTTCGATACAATTTCCGAAAAGCAAATTTCGTGGATTTGTATGGCGATCTTAGTTGCGTGGATTGATCTCATTTGTTATTTGATATTTGTTCGGAGGTTAATGTTACCGTTTCGGAATTTTACTTATCGATAAACTGTTGACAGGAATATACCGAAATATCTAACATTGTTCCGCCACCTTTTCACATAACACAACTCAACTTTAATCAATATGATTAAGTTCAAAGATTTTATTACAAAAAATGTAAATTTTCAGACTTTTCCATGTATGATAAAGAATTTCCTAAACTGCGCCATCTGGTAAAATCAGAAATACACCAGGTCTATAACTACCTATCAAAAAGGGAAAGGGAGATCTCTACAGGCCCTACAGTTTTTTGGCGGTTTACTGGTCAGCCTTTGGGAAAATTAAGAATCTCTGGCACCATGAGACTAGGCGATGAGGAGATGGTAAATCCCTGTGAGATTATTGGAAGTCTTTGACAAATCATTTTCGGATGTCTACCACCCGCGCTCTATTTTCCTTTCATCAGATAATAAAGAGACCTTTAATCGTTTCTTTCAGCCTTTTACGGTAACAAAAATTTATTTGCTTTGCGGTTTTGACAATACGTTACAATGTAGATTTAAACTAGATTACACTGAGGTTTATTAGCGATCTGTGTCGCGTACAGTTTCACCAATAACTCTATCTACTAATGCATTGCCCATCTTTATACCGGGTGTATTATGAAAAACCTTTCGTGCTGTAACTTTTTTATTTTTTATCCGAATGTAATAAATTAAACGTCGAACTAAATCGTTTTAAAAACACTGTAACGTGATCTGCTTTGAATTTTTTTTACACTTTGTTTTTGACAGACAGCTGCAAACTGTGTTTTTTTAAATTGCACTATTTTTTTTTCCGTATTCAAATATATTACTTTTTCTGAATATGAAACTGTAAACAACGATATCCTTGTATGAAAAAAAATCGAGAAATTGTAGGTTTTTTTTTAGTTCGATATATTCTGGTTTTTCCGAACACAGAGATTTCTTAAATGCATTTTAAATACTCTATTTCATTTTATTACCAGCAAATGTGTGTACCTTTCAAAATCACTTACATTCAATACTATATAGCCCATAAAGGATTACAAACCAATGTTATCAGTGAGCGGTGGGTCAACAACAACATTTACAGTGTTTATTTTAAAAATTTAAAAATCAAGCAGTCATATTGAACGATAAAAGTGCATTCCAATTTTCGAAGAGAGCTGTGACATCTGTCAGTCACACATTCATTATAACATTTTCAACGATTTATTTCTAAATTTTGTTATTGAAATGGATAATGGCGAATGTGTGGATGCGATTCAAGCATATTTTGAATGCGGAACAAATTCTGCAGCTGCTTTGCGACTTTATGGAAATCGTTTTCCTGACAGACTGCGTCCAAGTGCCGATAAGTTTGGAAGGCTCGTGCGAAATTTACGAAATTTTGGATCATTCAAAAAACCGAAAATAAACGTACGTGTAATTCAAGATCAAAATTTAGAATTAAGTGTCTTGCTCTATGTGGAAGAAAACCCTAATACGTCTACGCGAGAAATTGCTCACTACATGCAGGTATCACATTCTACAGTTCAGTACATTCTGAAGAAGCACAAGTTCTTTCCTTATAAACCACGGAAGGTGCATGCTCTCGGTGAAAACGACCCTCAACGAAGGGTTCAATTCTGCACGGTTTTCATGAATAAACTAAGGGAAGATCCAATTTTTTATCGTCGTGTGTTGTGGTCAGATGAATGCACTTTTGGGAAAAAATGGTGTATTCAACAGAAATAATCATCGCCATTGGAGCACTGAAAATAACCATGTTGTGATGCAACACAATTTTCAAAATCGGTTCAGTTAAGTGTATGGTGTGGCATTTTAGGCGATAGAGTAGTAGGACCTTTTTTTATGGAGGGTAATCTAAACCAAGAAAAGTATAATTTGTTACGCAACGAATTAGGCGATTATTTAGATGAGTTGCCACTTGCTGAGTTAAACAGGGTGGTGTTCGGACAGGACGGTGCCACACCCCATAATGCACGAATAAATACTGATTTTCTAAATAATTATTTTGGCGTCAGATGGATGGGCACTTACGGACCTATTCGATGGCCTGTTAGATCGCCAGATCTGAATCCACTGGATTTCTTTCTGTGGTCTTACATTCAAGATCATGTCTATTTGACTCCACCTGATACCAGAGATGATTTACTAAGAAGGATAGTACAAGTATGTCATGAAATACCACCAAATCTTATATTAAACGCAGCAGTTGGAGTTAATAGAAGGTGTCAAATGTATCTGGAACAAAATGGGGCCAATTTCGAACATTTGATTCATTAAAATATATGATAGCTTGATTTCTGTAAATTTCGTAGTTTTTTTTTAATAATAATAAATTTGTCACTCAATTTAATGGAGGTGTCTTCAGGAAATAAATGTTTATTAGAATAAGTAAAAAAAAATATGTAGTACAATTTAAAAAAAAAAAAATTTACTCCTGTCTGTCAAAAACGAAATGTCAAAAAAATTTGTTTTTAAAAACCAGGTTACAGTGCTTTAAAAACGATTTAGTTTGACATATCATTCATTAAAATCAGATAAAATATAAGGAAGCCACCCGGTGTGTATATATATGTATATATATATATGTATATATATATATATATATATATATATATATATATATATATATATATATATTGAATTTAATTGGAGTGAGAAATAGCAATTATTCAAATCTCCTCTCACATGTAATTGTCGCTAAATTTGTGCAATTGATTCTACAATCTGAAAAGATTACTCCTGCCGAAGAATGTAGACGCAAACACGTCGCGACGTTAGCCATCCACCTGTGCGGATAATGAAAATTGTATTTTCAGATTGTAGAATCAATTGCACAAATTTAGCGACAATTACATGTGAGAGGAGATTTGAATAATTGCTATTTCTCACTCCAATTAAATTCAATATAATTCGTATATATACACGAAAGTATAATAATAAAATCATGTCCATGTTAGAATATCGTGTACTGATGATCTGTAACGACAGTGAAATATCGATATATGCACGTTTCTGGACGGATGTGTTTTTTTTCATACAATTTTCATTATCCGCACAGGTGGATGGCTAACGTCGCGACGTGTTTGCGTCTACATTCTTCGGCAGGAGTAATCTTTTCAGATTGTAGAATCAATTGCACAAATTTAGCGACAATTACATGTGAGAGGAGATTTGAATAATTGCTATTTCTCACTCCAATTAAATTCAATATAATTCGTATATATACACGAAAGTATAATAATAAAATCATGTCCATGTTAGAATATCGTGTACTGATGATCTGTAACGACAGTGAAATATCGATATATGCACGTTTCTGGACGGATGTGATTTTTTTCAGATATATATATATATATATAGAAGATTTAATTAGTTTGCGATTTAAGGTCTGGTTTCACTTAAAAATGCATATATTTAAAACAATCTTACATATATATATATATATATATATATATATATATATATATATATATAGTATGTATGTATATAACAATAAAGATAATTATTTCGTGACCTTTTTGTATGTTATGGTAGATTCAATTAGTTGGCGATTTAAGGCCTGGTTTTACTTCAACATATATATATTTAAAACAACACCAGAAGCAACCTGAGTGATATTTGAAAATATTTTCAGATCATCCGCACCTGCCAAACTGTTGCAACGGAGCAACCGAAATGGCTCCATTAATATTTTAAAAAGAAGCGATTTACTATTAAATTTGTGCACAAATTACGTACAAATATGAACACATTTATGACAGAACAAATAATTTCTACAGATTTTAGATACTTTAAAAAAGCAGCCAAACCAATCTCAGACTTTTGATGATTCTAGCGAATTTTTTTTTTAATTGTATACATTTTGAAGTAAAACCAAGCCTTAAATCGCCAACTAACTGAATCTACTATAATATATATACATATATATTATAATGATTCTTATATGGTAAAGTTTAATGTATTCACATTTATATTCTTATCTTCAAGTATGTTTAGATTATTAGTTGATTATATTTAGTTAACATTTTCTTTCTACATTTTTCTTAATAAAATACCTACGTTAGAGTGCATGATAAATTCGTAAGAAGTATTTGTATTTTCTATACGTCAGTCATGTTAACAGACAGTGACTTTATTTGTATCATTAATTTAAAAATATTTTATATCAAGAAAATGTAAAGAAATTATGCCAGATTATCTATTAGACATTTGAAAATATAAAATATCACATAATAAGATAAATTATAAAAAGTTATTATGTATGTCATTGCAAAGTCAGTACAAATATTTATATTAGTAAAGGCTTACTTATATTAAAAAAATTAGAAAACAGACATTCCAAATTGCTATGGAGATATTATTATAAATTTTCTCTAAAAAAGTTCAGAGGTTTTTTAAATTACAATAATATTAAAAATACGCAATATATCGTAAAATAATGAATAAAACAAATTAGAAGATACTACTCGCATATATGGAAATAATCATAATTAATCCTTAAAAATATAAGTGACCAAATATAAGTTGGATTCGAAGAATCTGCCGTATCTACTACTAGAATCAGAATAGACGTCCATGTTAAGATCTGTCTCTAGTTGTCTCATGTAAAGGAATTTCGAACAAGTGTTGGCTACTATTTCCAGTTCCATCCTGTTGAGGATAGCCAGACGAGGAAGTTTTACAGGATTCTAAGAAAAATATTGGGAAAAGAAGACATAAAGTTAAAGTACAGTCAGTATTTATTCATTTATTCTTCTAAAATTGACATTTAGTCAGTAAAGTGTTTCTGAAGACAATTAAGTTATAAATTTAATATAAATGATTATCTTATTGTGAATTAGAAAATATGAATACTGTCTTCGAAGAATAATTACGTATATAAAGACAGAATCTAAACATACTTTAGATAGTTTTTTTTTAATTATTCTTTAATTAGGAATTTCAATTTAAGTTTCAATATTTAACTTGGCATAATCTTCTTCTAAATTCTGTAATTGTATCTAAAAGAACACCATATAAAATATAATTTGTGTTAGCGAAATAAATACTAAATATTACATGTGTAATAATATTATAATAAATTACATTGTGTTTCTTGGAAGCAATAAATATTTGAATACATACCTAATTATTGTCTTATACTATCTTTATTTATACTAATAATTAAGTAAAAAGATTTATTTCAAAGACATCTACTTGCAATTACATCCATTATTAAGACCTACCCCTGAGATAAGTAAATCAGTCTCTCTCTTCGACTAGCTAACTTTTGTTTACTTTCTTTAACATTAGTGAAATCGCGCGTTCACATAGCAATATATATATATCGTCATTTAATTTAGTTATTAATTACTTAAATTTCTATTACGATTACGGCTTAGTTATTTACTTACTTAATATTAAACAATGCTGTTCCACATATCAATATTATATTGGCCGTGTATTAATTGACATAAGTTACTAGACGCGTTTAATTTACTCTTGTAACAGTTACCTAAATTATATTGTTATATTTTAAAGTATTTTTGACGCCATTTATCTGAAATGTGATTGGTCAAATCTTAAATTGACAGCGTACTACTGTTTCGTTTAGAAAACGCTCTCTTATGTTCTAACTTTCGTTAAGTAAACAACTGTCCATCGACCAACAAATTACTCGAACAACTAAATAGTTTTTCTACACGTCCGCGACGCCTAACCCTGTTCAAAACCATGTACACAAATTAATTAAATTTATTTCAGCCTGTAAATTACTAATTACTTGTTACCTGTGTGCATAGATTAATCTATTTCAAAGCTTCCTTTTACTTGTGTAAATATTAAATAAAACTTTAAGAACAGCATCGTAGGGTTTCTTTCATTTAATATCTTTATTTCAGTCCTGCACCTTTATTGTCAGGACGTTACAGCTGAAACAATCAACACGATCAATCAGTGTCTTCGTAACACAATAAAAGTTTTGAATACTTCTCTATAGATTTAAAATACCGCCTAATTCTGAGCAAACGCAACGGCCTGAATGTACGAATATTTCTCCCGCTTCGAATACAATTCCCCTGAATGCTGTAGGCGTGTCAACATCAATGTCATATATCATATAACATACATACTTACATATTATGGAGCCGCGTAAGAAAAATTATCTGATTACCAAATTACTATTAAAGGACTATAAATTGT
The DNA here is from genome assembly GCA_935421215.2 of Melolontha melolontha. Taxonomy (NCBI): domain Eukaryota; kingdom Metazoa; phylum Arthropoda; class Insecta; order Coleoptera; family Scarabaeidae; genus Melolontha; species Melolontha melolontha. Next base: position 67,506,488 of record OW285238.1, read on the forward strand.
TTAGTCCTGTGTTATGGTAATGAGTAAATTGCAATACGTTATTCTACAAAGCGTAATGAAATTATTAATAAGCGGTTAAGAAAATTGCAAATAAGGCATCAAGAGATTTAATAAATTAAATTTTAATAATAAAGGTCACAAAAACTGTTCATAGTAATCTAAATAAACTTCAGAAATAAATAAAAACTAAATTAAATTCTAGTAATGTTAAGAAAAATTTACTCTTACAGATAATAAAATAAATTGTTCAAAATGAGAAATTAATTATATAATAACGGAAATTCATTCGTTTAAACTCATCACCGTAAAATAATTGATGATGTTTGGAATATTTATAATTACGAAAACCATTTAATTTTAGTATGCGGTTAACGGAAGAGCAGCATATGCCTAAATCGTTGGAAATATCGCTAACTGTCAAATTTGAATTTAGTTCTATTGCAGCGCATACTAAAATGAACGTATTATTAGGAACTCTGCGATTTGGGAATAATGGTTTTAAATTTTGTACAGAACCAGTAATGTCTATTTTCTTTTCTTATTTTCTTATTTTCACTATTCAAACGCTTAAGAGACTCCGTATAGGGTGACAGTGGTGACACTAATTTGTGACATTAGTTGTTAAATGGTTGCGCGACAGACTGGTTTGTGATTGGCTAAACGCGTTCAGGGGAATTGTATTCGAAGCGGGAGAAATATTCATACGTTCGGATCGTTGCGTTTGCTCAGAATCAGGCGGTATATTAAAAAAATCTTTGCAAGTATTATTTTTTAACGTAAAAGTAGTTTTGATGTTTTTCCAAAACATATTAATATAACATAATAAATATAGTTACATCCAATTTCACGACAGTCTCAATGATATGTTAAAACATTTCCAAAGTAAACAATGACCAGGACTTCGACCGAAAATATCATATCATAAAGTAATGTGGCGTATAGTAAACAAACGTTAATTACATGAAGATGGTCGATGTGCTCTTATTTTAACCTTTTAAATCTAAACAGCGTCTGCGATGTAAGTATCAACTTTCTTAAACACTTGACAGCATGCACCACTCCACATACAACACACGCGACGTCTGGTAGTGAACGCTAGCTATTCCGAACTCCTATGGACGGTCAACTATGGGATGTAGTACGCGTTTCGTGACCAGCTAAATTGCGGATAAACTTGTAACGTATACGATCACATAAACGGGCATGTCTTGCTTACAAAAGCGGTGTCGCCTTTGAGAAAGTTAATTCACATACGGCAGAAGCCCTGGTAATACCTAAGCGGCCGAAATACACACGTATTCATGTAATTAATAAAATTTTCTAATTTTTTCTAATTTTTGCCAATCGAAGTTACTGTTAGCGCATACAGAACAGTTATCTCTACATATTACTGTTTAAATGGCAATATTAATTTATATCGTCTCTCAGCATTTTTTACTTACGTAATATCACTAATTTTTACTTAAGTAAAGTATTAAATGAGTTCTAAACATTTTAATATAAAGACTACTTTCATTAACCTACACTTTTGTAATTATTATCATTACCAATTATTGTACTAACTTTTCGACATTTGCAAATTTTCAATTACTTCTAATATTTTTTTAAACTACCACTAATCCGCGCGCTTATCAGTCGTGACGAAGAGGATTCGAGATTTTTACTATTCTTCCTAACAAAATTCTTAATCTTAAATTCAAATCGGTATCGTTATGTTCAAATTTTAGGAGTGTAAAGTAGACTTCATTTCAAGTAACAAAAACGCAAAACTTGTATATCCATTTTTATTTGTTTCAAAGTTACAAATTTTGTGAATGTGATTGTCAGATCATGAAAAAAAAATGTAATCCTAAAGTCAATACAAACTGATTTTATTTAAAAAAAGTTATACGATTCAATAACAGGTCTGTAATTGTTAACGTCGCATAATAAAATGTTATCCTAAAATAAATAAACACGTGTCGTAGTGCATACAGTAATTTCTTGGAGATCTACAAAAAAGAGTACTGGAAATTGATTTATGATAAAGTAGGTTCTTATTTATTTCGTAAGTGCTGAACCATGAATATCATACAATAAACAAATGCTCAGATGACTGTTAACGTTGCATTTTTTAATAAAGGATTACATTACGTTTCAGTTCATACAATAGCTTATTAGTGAGTGGACACGTTTTCTTTATTCAAAATGCCTTACCGATTTTCTTCTCAAGAGTATGCGGACATGCATTTTGCATATGGCTACTGTAACGGCAGTGCACGTCAAGCAGTTATTGAATACCGACATCGGTTTCCCGATAGGCGCATTCCTCATTACAGAACGTTTCTGGAAGTACACAGACAATTTCGAGAATGCAGACTGCGTGATTATCTTTTCGACCGAATAGTAAATTTGCCAGCAAACTTAGAGAAAGAAGCAGTAGCTATTGTTACAAGGGATCCCACTCTCAGTGTACGTCGAATCGCTAGACAACTAGGAGTTCCACGAACGACAGTTTTGCGAATTTTAAAACGTGAGGGCTTACATCCATATCACTATCGCAGGGGACATAGTTTGCTTGAGGCATACCACTATGCTCGTCTAGTTTATTCTACCTGGATATTAAGACAGTCATGGCTTCATTTTGATTTCTGCAGAACAGTCCTCTGGATAGATGAATCTACGTTCACGAGAGGTGGTGTTACAAATCTGAGAAACCTGCACAGGTGGTCATCAGAAAATCCCAAAGCTATACGCCCATCTAAATTTCAACATGAATTTTATTTACATTATTATTATTTACATGAATTAACGTTTGGGCGGCCCTAATCGATGACTTGTTGATTGGTCCTGTCGTTCTTCCTGGGAGGTTAAATAATTTGAGTACAAATGTTTACATACAAAACGTACTGTAGCCTATTGCACTACCATACTTACAAAGGTTACTCCAACCGCTTTTCCACCAAGACAACGCACGTCCTCATACAGCGAGGGTTACTACAAGTTTCTTACAAGAAAATAATGTGACCCTGCTACCATGGTCTTGTAGCTCCCTAACTTGTCACCATGTATCAACCATGTGTGGCATATGATTATTCAACCGGGTAATTTACCCCAGCCGCTAAATAATACTTGACATTCGTCACCGAATTCAAAAAGCCTGAAATGATATGCCTTGAATAGTTATCCACGGCGGACCCGTTCGTTATTAAATAACATTGTTATTTTTTAATATTTTAGTTTGAAAATATAACCATTTCTTAAGATTGATCAATTCCTATTGGGTGTTCGATTTTTTTTTTGAAACTAAGTATATTATCTGTAAGAGGAATTTTTGGAAGCAATTTCTGAATCTTATACACAAGTTTTGATAAAAAAAAATTGACGGTTGACCAATTATCAAATGTAAATGCACCAACAGTCATATTATGCAACGGTGGAAGTAGTATAAAGTAAGAGTGCAATTACTTGATTACGAAATTCAACTTTGGAAAACGCAAGTAAGTAATAAGTAAGTGTTAACAGAAATCAAGTTCTAAATAGTATGTATATTCATTGTAGAGCAAAAATATATTGCACTAAAAATTATCTTTATATTCAAGATAATTTTCAATGCTTTTTAGCAAATTTAAGACAGTCAATATCTTTTAAAAAAAAGCCGAAGTCATTAGATTTACTAAAAATCCAAGATAGAACTTTCTTGCTTTTAATACACAAATTTTCTTTTCTTGCTTCTAATACTCTTCGGAGAGCCAATTCTCTAATTTTTGAAGTATCATCTTGAAGCATGGCCAACAGCATATTTTCTGGGTGTGCGAAGAATGAATTTCTGTTTATAGTTTTTAAAACATTACTCTGAAGGTCATCTCTTAAATATAAACTTCTCTTGACCATGTTGAAAACATGAACTGGACCATGGTTACAAGATGGCTTTGACTTTATGTCAAACCATGTTGACGCGTATACTTTCATAATGAAAAGTGCTAGTTGCTTAAGGTTTTCTGGTGGTGTAGCCATTCCAATGTATAAGCGAAGAATACTATTGGCGCAAGTTAGCCAGCGAGAGTGTGCTAATTTCCCAGGGTCTCTTTCAGATAAACTTGGTGAAACTAAACCAGACGAAATGGAAGAACAAATCTCGTAAAGATATTTTTGATCAGTGCCTAGCAACTTTATATCAATATCCGGCAATTCTGCAGGAATCGCTTCAAAAGCTTGTAACTTAAAATCAAAGCACTTGAGGAGGTTTTTACCTATAGCATCAGAAAAGCTATTAGGACCTGCTGTGTTTCCATCAAGACTTAAAAACAAATGTAGCAGTGGCAATTCATTTGCGTGTAATAAGCACACAAACCATTGCAATGGTCTCTTTAAATGTGTTTCCAATAAGGCAATGACTCCATTTTTATACCCTGTGTTGACAGCCGTTCCATCACATCCGATTGCCACCAAAGATGAATTACATTTATACTTTTTATCTAATAAGGCGACAATATTCCTCATAATATTAGCTGCTTTTCCTGAATCTATTGTGAAATGTCCAATATATTCAAAATTTGGCTCAGATACCATTGAAATATGTTCTTCGGTAATAGTCTTACGCTGTGACTTATTTTCTTTTGAAGTTATAATTAAAGTTTTGTCCTTACGACCATCAAAATAAATAAAAGTCAGAGGTTTTTCATTGCTAATAGAGCTCAACTGCTTTCGAACTTTTTCCTTTCTCGACGTATTTTACGATCTATTGCGCTTGATGAGTTTTCCGCATCTATAATGTTTAAATCAACCATTACTGCGTTTACAACAAATGCTGCAGATCGATCTGAAACTCCAGTCTTGTCACAAGCTGTAGCAAGGGTTTGCAACTTTTGTCTCATCTGCTTATTTCCCTTATGATTTTCTCTTTTGTGAACTTTTCTTTTTCCTTCATTAAAGCAAAAATCATCTTGCTCTGATTCTGATGTTTCACTTGAAGTGCTACTGCATGACCGATGTAATTCTGACATAGACGAAGAAGTACTTGAAGTCATGTTTTTTTGAACGAATTGATCATATTTTCTCTTTCGAACTTCATTGCGTCGTATAAATTTGGTCCTTTAAAAACTTTTCCTCTGCTGGAGGTATTTTTGTCACACATTTACATATGTTTCTGGACGCGCACTTACAGGTTGCGATGTCAAATAATTGTTTTTGAGATTACTTTAAGAAATTTTGTTTTTTTACTTCACTGCGCAGTTTCTTCATATTTTTGTATTTGTTGTAATAGGAAATCAATCTTGCTAAAGTTTGTTGATGACTTATTATAGGAATCGATGCCTTTTTCCATATTTGTTCAATATCAGTAGCAATTATTTCACATATGCACTTAATTGAAGGATCTTTTCGGTTGTTCAATTCAAGCATATCATTTTTTAGCCACAGGTAATATTTAATAATATCACAATGCGTAGGCAACACATTAGCACTTAATGTAATGGTTTTCCAAATACAGAGCAACACAAATCTTTCCTAGTTTTAGGCATTTTAAATCTTTCCTCAGCAATCACGTTTTAACTTTTGGTAACGAAAATTTTACGTTTGATTACGTTTTATAAACTTTTTTAACACGTTGCACTTCTAAATACTATGAAGAAACTGAAAAAAACTGTTTAAAATGATACTTTATTTTATGCATGGGAATCCCCTAACTTTGTTTTTGAGCAATAAACTTAAGTGTTGCCAACAGTTTTATTTAATGGTAGATAAAAAAGATTTTTAAATTGTACTTTTCTGCCTTTATGTAAATTAGGTTATTTTTCAAACTTCACCCTTCATGCGCCACCTCGAAATAAAGTCGCAGAGTCTTGTTATTTTGCATAAATAGTGCTTTCTAATAGGGTTATCAATTAACAATACAGGAGTTTTCAAAATAAAAAAAAAAAAATTTTTTGTTCATTTTCACTCCACCCTACTGTACATACCCGATATCCACAAAAATTAAATGTATGGGCTGGTATTTTAAATTCAATTGTCGATTCTTTCTATAGGGCCATATCAGTATGTTCGCCAAGAATTTTATTATAGGTTGGCATACTGCCAAGAACAATGTGGTGGATTATTTGAACCTTTAATTTAGAATATTTCATTTTTATTATTATCGGAGAAGAGTTAATTTATTTTCTTTTCATAAGAGTTACATTTTTTTTTTTTACATAATTTAGAATTAATATTTCATTTCATTTTATTTATACGCGGAAAATATAAGCTTTATTGTACATCCTCATAAAAGTAATACACCATGAAATAAATATTTTTCTGTAAATATTCGTGGCGAATTTTATACCTATTTCTAAGATGCATGCTACAACCCTCTTAAGCAATAGACTTACTGAGTAACTATAATCTGACTGAATCTTATCGTACTTATGCATAGATTCATTGGCATCATCGCTATATGTCTTTCTTTACTTTTCTCTGTCGCGTTCTTTTTCTATTCTACTTTTGTACCAGAAATTAAAATTTGTCGATTACGGTATGTTCAAATATATGCATCCATGAAAATATTATAGCCGCACTCAAAGCTGCTCGTGTTAGATGTAATTTTCAAAAATAATTGAACTACTTCTGCTACAATATATTTTATACAGATAAAAAGACAAAATTGGTACAAAAATAATATTTATAGCTAACGTTTGTTTGGTGTCAAAAAAATAAAAGAAAAGCTATTTTCAGGTGAAATAAATATAGCCCTCGGAAATACAATCAATCACTTATTCGTCTCCAGTTTTTAGTAGCTTGTGTCCTTCCTTCATTTCATATCAACAATTCGTGTTTTCTATTCACTGTGCTGTAATAATTTTATATCTTGGGGCACGGTTACAATATACTCATCTATTTTTTCTTATAATTCTTCTCTATGGCTACAAACTGCGTAGAATTTGCCCCGACAAATATTTCCAAAGATTGTAATGTTGCCGGATGACCTAGCAGGCCATGACAAGAACTGAAAATTTTAATTTTAAAACCACACTTTGTCCTATGAATAGAACCCTGTTAAAATATTGACCTTTTAAAATCTTTTGACAACGTTATTAATTATGAAACCAGTACTTCTTTTTACGCATAACTAGTTAGATTAATTTTGAAAATAGTATAGTTCTACTTATTCCAAATGCTGTTGCAGTCCAAATCACTTGCTGAACCGTCACCTAACGTTGTGATAAATTTTTTTCTTTGTTTGTTAAATCATGAGAGAAATACGGGGAAATTAAAAAAGTTAAAAAAGATAACAGCTTCCTATTAGCCCATTCACGACATGTTCTTATGTAAACTGTAATCTAACCGCCATGTACGAGGGTGGATTGATATATAAGGTTTCCAATAACACCACCATTGCGTGAGTAGTGGGGATAGAAACAAGTTTCAACCTGTAAACGTTAATTTCGAGTATCTCCTCTTAACATGTAAAAGTTTCATTTTCCTGTGTACCGTCGTTGAGTAACAGTGTCATTATCATTTCTGAGACGCGTACCCAGCAACGAACAGTGATTAAGTTTATTTACGCTTTACTAGAATCGACGATTAATTCAATAACATACTTCAAAACTTTACAATCACTAATGAATCGTATTCGTAGAGTAAGGCCCAAAAGAATGAATTTTTTCTTGCACAACGACAACGCCATACCGCATTGCAGCAATGAAATAATGAAGACAAGACAGTGACGAGTTTGAAATTCACGGTTATTTTTCACCCTTCATACAGTGTTCTGATTTGATACTCTCAGTTTTCTGGTTGTTCCCAAAATTGAAGACGGTATTGAAAGGTCAACATTTTTCATCAGATACTGAATTTTGGGGTGAGGGTTTGCAATTGGATCAACAGTAAACAAGAAAGTTTTTCATAGACGGAATGAATAAATGGATTCATTGTTTAGAGAAATAGGTTGCGCTAAATCATGATTATGTGGAAAAATAATGGTGTAGGTACATTGGTAGTACAATAAATTTACTTCATTTTCAGACTGGTTGCATTATTTTGTCTTTTCTTTTTTGTATGTCCCATATTTGTTTGTTTTCACATTCACTCTTAATGCAATTGAGCGAGGGGATAACGAACAATTTGAGATCCTCACGATCAATAATTGCCTTTCACTAGTTACCCTTAGATGATCAAAATTCTTCTTTTTACCATAATTTTCGTAATTTTTTTACCACCAACCATTTTAGAAATTCATAGTTTGTCCATTTATCTAAATTGTCATTATGCAAACGTACCGTATACGTTCAGGATTTGCTAAATCAACTTAATTAACTAACTCATTGTAAATTATATCTTCTACTTCTTAAAAAAACAACCATTATCACACAAAAATAATTTAAAATAGGCTAAAATATTTATAACAAAACTTGTTTACAAACTCGACCCATCTTTCGTATGTTTTCGACGTACCTATTTGCCAAATAACTTTATATAAGGAGGTACAAGCACCCAATAGTTTATTAGGAGAATAGGTTGCTTTTATTTACTGAAGAACGGTATTAGTGGGTGGAAAGACAAACATTTATTTACTGAATAACTTTTATTAGGAATCTTATTTGGAGGTGGAACGACTGGGCCTAAATTTAAAAATATATTCGCAAAAAAAGTCTCACAGTGAAAATGATCCACTAGGAAATGCGAAACTTTACAAACAAAGGCTTGTCGTATGTAGAGAAATGACTAACTACAAAACATAATAAATAATAATAGTATTTTTGAATGTTCGCGTTAACGTTAGGTTAGTATCGTATTACAAAACAAAGAATGACACGAATAAAAAAGAACTAACAACCATAGAACAGTGAAATCTTGTAATATACCATCGAAATTGTAAAAGAAAACTCAAAGACAAATTTTCAAAGTACAGTAAAACCTCTAATTATGGACACCTCCGACAATCGGACACCTCTAAAAAATGGACATTTTTTGTGGTACGAAATTTTATAATGGGTTTTCTTAACAATAGTCACTCCTAATATTGGACCCTCCATAAATCGGACGCGGACACCCTTTATTTCACCGAAGCAATAAAGCAATAAATCTGTAAATATATCTCTTAATTAAGGACAGAGAAGACGGGCGGCGCCGAATAAAATTTTGCAATTATGTATGTATGTATGTACTTTTATTGCTGCACACGTGGAAGTATATCTACTCGGGTTTTTCCCATAATACATATGTACGTACAAAGTGCACACGTGGAAGTATATCTACTCGGGTTTTTCCCATAATCCAAAGGAACGACGGTTTACCACTGGCCTACTTGTCAGGTGATAAGTGAAGTGATATTTTGAATCAGTTTGAACTAGCCTTTGATAGTGTCAACATGGATTCTAGTAAAAGAAAGCGGTTAACAATCCAAGATAAAATTGATATTATTGCGGTTAGTGAACAGCAAAGCTTAAGTGTCCGAAAGTTCGCGGAAAAGTTTGGTGTCGGAAAGTCGCAAATTAGTGATATAGTGAAAAACAAAAGTGAAATAAAAGAACTTTTCGAGAAAAATGGAAACCTAGCTCAAAAAAGGAAGTTTCCAAAAACTAGTAGTTTAGCAATCGACGGAGCAGTGTTCAACTGGTTCTGTAAGGTGCGAAACAAAAATATTCCCATGTAAGGACCCCTACTCAAAGAAAAGGCGCTGGAAGTAGCACAAAGTTTACAACTCACCGAATTCAAAGCGCCTAATGGTTGGTTGGAGAAATTTTGTCAAAGACATAAAATATCATTTAAAAGTGTGTGTGGTGAATCTGCCTATGTAAACATGCAAAATGTAGACGATTGGAAAGTCAAGTTGCAATCAATATGCAAAGATTACTCTCCGAAAGATATTTTTAATGCTGATGAAACCGGTTTATTTTTCCGCGGCCTTCCGACAAAAACATTTGCGTTAAGAAGTGATAAATGTGCCGGAGGAAAATCTGCAAAAGAACGACTAACTATATTGTTGTGTTCAAATATGGATGGTGATAAGGAAAGGCCGTTAGTCATCGGTAAAAGTAAGAAACCTAGATGTTTTAAGGAGCTCATGTGGATAAGTTGCCGATAGGATGGATATCTAACAAAAAAGCGTGGATGAATTTGGATATTATGTCAGCTTGGTTAAAGAACTTTGATAACAAGATGAAGAAAGAAAAAAGGCATGTAATTTTGTTTCTTGATAATGCCACTTCTCATCCGAAGATTTCATTGGAAAACGTAAAATTGTTTTTTCTGCCTCCAAATACTACCTCGCATTGTCAACCTATGGACCAGGGTGTGATTCAAAACTTTAAGGTAATTTACCGGAGCATGCTTGTAAAAAGGCTTTTGGCGTTAATGGGTACTGAAAATTCACTAGAAATGGTAGAAAAAAACATTACGGTAGTCACTGCATTAATATGGATATCAGCTGCTTGGAAAAAACTCTCGCCTGTGACCGTAAGAAACTGTTTTCAAAAATGCGGATTCAATCAAAGTGACAGTGATCTAAGTGCAGGTTGCGATATAGAAGATAATATACCATTAGCATTTTTATTTCCCAATTTTAACATCACTAATTTAGATTTAAGCACATACGCATTAATTGATAATGAGTTATTTACTGAAAATCCTAATGTTTCCATTATAGATTGTATCGATGAAATTACTGATATCAGTGATGAAATGGAAAATGAGATTGAAGAGGAATTTGTAACTAGTATATCAAATATTTCAGACGCCCATCAAAAATTAAAAGATCTTGAGAACTATTTCTTAAGCACTAACAGTTTCAACATTGCTAACAATATTTCTCAAGCTCTTCTTGAATGTGAATCTGAGATATTTAAACATAAAATGAAAAAAGCAAGACAAACAACAATTAATGATAATTTCAAGTAAAATCTAGCATAAAATATGTATGTATGTATGTGTATTAAGTATTGTAAATTTTTTTCGACTTTCGTCTTATTATGTGTGATTAAATTGATATGAGAATGAACATTTTTTTTCGTTTTTTTTTTCACCTCCACATTTTGGACACTTCCATATATTGGACATTTTAGGATTCCCCGTCAGTGTCCATTATAAGGAGGTTATACTGTACATATATAATAATGTTCAATTCACTATTGTTACAAAGATGAGAATAGGATTATACATAAATGGAAGGGAAAAGCAACCGAAATTTTTTACTTGCTCATGATGAACGCTGAAAAATAAAAATTGCAGAGGATCCAAAGTTAAGTCCTTCAAAATTGACTAGCGAAGTTAAAAAAACACTTGAAAAAAGAACTGAGTGCGGAAACTATAAAACGAGTTTTCCAAAAAAAATAGTTACTACGGTCGAGTACCTAGGAAAAAGCACTTCATCAGCGAAAGAAATAGAAAGAAAACTCAGAATGAACTTTGTCAAGGAACATATTGCTAATGATTTTGAATTCTGGAAAAACGTTCTATATACTAACGAACGCAAGTTTCCTAAATTCGGCTCTGGTGGTAAGATGAGAGTTTCGAGCGAAACAATATTATAGTGGTATTTACAATAAAAGAATTTTTGAAAGTAGAAGTTTAATTACTTATTTCTTAGCGTTATTATATCTTGAATGTCAGTATTAAATCAGCTCTGTATCTTGCGTACTCAAGTGTCGCAATCTTTAACCTTTGCCTTATATTACTATAATCATGATATTCATGATATCATGATCTAAATATTGCATTGGTTGTCCAATTCTTTTTGCCCCAAACCTTAAAAATATATTATTCAACGATTCAACTCTTTTTACGATTCCAAGCTCTGAAGGGTTCCAAATGGGTGATGCATACATTAATACTGAATATACATAGGAAAAATATATTGTTCTAAATGTTTCAATTTTTGTAAATTTACAAGAAAATCTTTGACAGTTTAGAGTCAAAAATAATTCCCACATCTCTAATATGGTCACTAAGGCATCTTGATTAATGAAATATAAATTTTTATGCAAACAGGCAGAAACAAACCTGATTGAAAAACATTTTTTTGTATTGCATTCAAGCCCATTATAGGAACACCATTCAACGAATGAGTCTACATCACATTGTAATAAAAACGAGTCATTATTATTCTCCATAGCTTTGAAAATCTTTATTTAATACATAACAAAAAGCAAGGGAGCAAGATGCGTACCCTGGCCTACTCTTAAGAGCACATCTATGATTTCAGAAATAAAAAACCCAACCTTAACAAATTGTTTTCTTTCACCGAGAATTGACTCAAACCACAACAGCAAAGGACCAGCATGGAGTCTCTTAACAAGAAGACCAACATTTACTCTGTCAAATGCTCTAACTAGATCAGTATATATAGATTCTACTATAACACCTTCATTTAATTTGTTGATTATGTACTCTTTATAAACAGCTAAATTTGTTAATAAATAAATAAATCCATGTTGCTGCAGTGTAATAAATTTCTTTAAAAACAAACAAGTTTTCTCATAAACAATGTAATCAAGCATTCTTAAAAAAATTTAATTTCTAGTTATTGGTGTATAATTATTAACATTAGTAATATCTCCACTCTTATATGAAACCTTCCATGCATTAGGAACAACACCTATCTTGAATGAATGGTTAAATACCTCTAACAGCCACTTCTTTATTGCTTCCTTATTCTATAATAATAATAGGATGAATATTATCTGGCTCAGGACAATGATGTGGATCTAGATTCAAAATACATGTTTCGATGTCACTCTCAGTTAACAATATTTGCCCAAATAATTCATTCACTTTAGCTAAAGCTTCATTTGCATTTAAATCTAGCTTTTTATTTACATCACCAAATTTCTTAGCGAATAAATTAACTATTTCATGACCATCTTTAGAAACTTGTTCATCAAGATGCACACACTCAGCAATAGAATTATTACAATTAATAGAATTCACATATTTATAAAATTGCTTCGAATCGAACTTATAGACTCCTCAGTAGCCGTCAAGTATGCCCTCTCATCGCTATATAACAGAGTTTTACATAATGCTTTTTCTTTCTTAAACTTATGATAATAGAAACTTGAATTTAAATATTTATACATCTTATGATACCTCTTTTTATTATATATAGACGCTTTTAAATAATTTGAAAACCATATTGGAAATTTTTTTATATTAGATAAATATTATGAAATACTCTAAGTGGATCCTTTTTTCATTGTAATGCTATTTTAAATATATTTTAATTTTGCATTTAAATATTATACAATATTATTCTTCCAATAATTTTGGAGAATATGTTGTAAAATGAGGGAGGATCGGAAAGTTTCTAGAACGAACCAGAAGATGGCGTTGTGCGCGTGTACCGGTCGACTGTTTTGAGTGTCCCATCTACTATATAAAGTGGTGTCAAATTTTTAGGCCGATAGTGCATAACGTAAAGCCGTTATAGCCAAACAAACAGTGCGCGCATTTTCTTAATCATTAATAATCGATTTCCGTGCAGTTACTAACCATTTTTTTTTGAAATGCTTAAAAGCTAAAGAAATAAAACCGAAATTAGATGAAATTCATGAAGATTCTTCACCGTCGTATGCAACCGTTCCGAACTGGATTGGCAAATTTAAACGAGGTCGAACAAGCACAAAAAATGCATCGCGTTCTGGGAAACCAAAAACATCTACCGATGAAGAAACCATTAGAAAAGTTCAAAGAATCATGATGAATGATCGCCGATTAAAGTTGAGAGAGATAGCAAAGGCAGTAACATATCATATGACCGCGCACATTACATTTTATATCAACATTGGACATGAGAAAGCTGAGTGCAAGATGGGTGCCGCGTTTGCTATCAGACGATCAAAAGCAAACTCGTGAGATCATTTCTCAGTAATGTCTAGACATGTTCAAGCGTAATCCTGTAAATTTTTTGTAACCGTCGATGAAACCGTGCTTACACAACTTCACACCAGAGACTAAAACACAATCAAAGTAGTGGACAATACGCGGTGAACCAACTCCAAAGAAGGCCAAGACAATGCCGTCGGCTGGAAAGGCGATGGCTACCGATTTTTGTGATTGCCGAGGAATAATTTTTATTGACTACTTGCAACACAGGAGGACAATAACAGGCGCGCATTATGCTTCGTTATTAAGCAGATTGAACGAAGAAATCAAAGTCAAATGCCTCATATGGCAAAGAAAAAGTCTTGTTTCACAAATACAATGCCCCATCCCACAAGTCGGCAATTGCGATGGCGAAACTGCACGAATTACGATTCCCATTAATTGAACATTCACCGTACTCGCCAGATTACTCACTGAACTTCAAAAGAAATAGTTAGCTGGAAAGAAATTCTCATTGAATAATGAAATCATCGAAGCTGTAAATGAACATTTTGAAGGTTTTGATAGTTTTTATTTTTCTGAAGGAATGAAAGGTCTTGAAAACAGGCGCGGCTCGTGATGATGTATTTGGGGGTGCAAGTACAATGATGCGAGTGCTTCGTGTATTCTCGTGTACTAACTGTAACGTTTTCTTAGTAAACACCGAAAACACACGAGGCGGCACACGTATCATTGTACTTGCACTCCCAAATACGTCATCACGAGCCGCGCCTGCTTGAAAAACATTTTACTAAATGTATAAAGGTACTAGGAGACTATGTAGAAAAGTAAATATGATTTTATCCTGAAAAATGTTGTGTCTCGTTCTAAAAAACTTTCCGATCTTCCCTCATATGTACTATATATTCAAAATGAAATAACAATTACACTTTCTAAAATTTGCTTATATTATTGCTTGTTTGTAACACAGTGGATCACTTTCACGGAGAGTCGTTGTGTGCCCTCCTATAATTATTCTAGATTGATAAAATATAATAGCCACTTGTTACTGCACGGGTACAATTTACTCCAGCTAAATAAGGCTGTTTGTTCAAAAATATTTACAATAACAAAGTAATGTGTACTAAACAATGTATTCCTTGTAATATACTAGGTAACATAAGCAGCAATGGTTTCTTTATTAATGAAAAACTTTTAGATTTCACAAAGAAGTATTGTACCTTACTTCATTCTTTTAGGTGTAGCTACGGAATGTATATACATATATATATATATATATAATCAGTAGAGAACGGATATTCTTACCACATGACTATATTGTTATTGTTTTCGCGGCGAGAGCAGGTGTCCGAGTAAGTCAAACACAAAATCTTCATTGTATTACCCCGGGATGTTCTGAGCGAAGTTTATAAACATTTTCAAGAAGTTTATAAACATTTCCAATTGCCAATTGCGTCTAATGGAATATTTTCTCCGAATACAATAGCGGGCTTGTGCATTGTTAACGCTGCGGACCAGATGGCCGGGTAAGTCTAACAAATACTTCATTGAATTACGCTGAGTCATGTGGTAAGAATGTCCGTTCCCTAATAATCAGTAATTCCTTCTACCATTATATGGTGTAGGAAAGTTTCCCTTATGCTTCAACTGCGAACAAACTTCTTCCATTCCTTTCTGTTTTGTGTTAGTTGTTTCGCCTCTGCCCATCCCTTGTCCTTTCTTTGTAATATTCTTGCCACTGCATTGTCCCACGTTTGTCTTGGTCTTCCCCGTTGTCTACTTCGTTGTATTTTTGCTTCCTAAATCCTTCTTACTGGTTTCGATTCTTCCATCCTCATGAGATGCCCCAACCATTCCAATTGTTTTTGTTCAATAAATTCAAGAACCGATTGAATTCCTAGATCTTTCCTTATGTCCTTATTTCTCATTTTTTCTCTTTTGGTCGCGTCTCGTACTCTTCTCAAATACTTCATCTCGACAGCCTGTATCTTATTTTTTTGTCTGTCGTTCAAAATCCATGACTCACATGCGAATGTCAACACAGGCCTGTATACCGATTTAAACACTTTCAGTTTTGTTTTCCGAGTTATTTCATTTTTGCTAATGAATTTGTTATTCATTGCATAATAAAGTTTCATCGTTTTTTCAACTCTTTTACTTATTTCAGCTTCTTGAGTACCTTCCTCATCTAGTAATACTCCTAGGTACTGAAATGTTTTCACCTGCTCTATGTTTACTCCTTCTATATCTATTTTTATTTCGGTGTGCTCCTTTCCTGTTACCATAACTTTTGTTTTGTTTTTGTTTATTTTCATACCGTGTTCTTCTAACTCTTTATGCCATATGCTAACATTACGTTGTAAATCCCTCTCGCTTTTGGCAACAATCACAATATCATCTGCGAAAGCTCCCTCCGATATTTCTACTCTTTGTAGGTTGTGGTAACCTACACTGAATTTCTTACTTTGTCTAGTGCATTTTTTTATAATTTCGTCCATAAATGTTATAAACAATAGTGGGCTCAAGCTTCCTCCTTGTCTCAGGCCGGATTGGGAAGTAAATGGGTCTGACATCGTGTTATTAGTTATTACAGCATTAATATTATTTTCATATATTTGTTTAATTACCCTAATAAACTTGTCGTTTATATTTCTTTCCACAGATCCACAAATGCCATATAAACCTTTCTCTGTTCTCGTCGTGCCTTTTCTGTTATTTGTCTAATGGAGAATATATGATCATGTATACTACTTCCGCGTCTGAACCCGAAATATGTATATACGACTAACTAATTTCATCCTAAGGATAATTTAAAAAAAAATCGTTCACAAAAAGTTGGAAGTTAGCATAAAAATGTATATAAAATATTTTATAAACAATAATTTGGGTTTATTCTAAATATTCTTATTTAGCATAATTACTAAAGACAGCAGACTATATGCCCGGTGCATGGTGACAAGAATCATTTCACCATCTGTACTAAATATTATTTTTCATTCCTCTCGCTTTGTTTACATAGCGAAGCAGAAAAACATATATTTAGTAGTTATAGTTATAGTTTACATTTAGTTTCCTAAATATTTCCATACATGCATTTATCAAAGAGGTAACAGAATTTGAACATATATTTTACAGTTCTAAATCAAAATTTAAAAAAAACATTATTTTGTATTTCTAACAATGAACGAAACATTTATTCTAAAGAAAAAGTGGTATTATTGGCAATAACAGATGCACCTTCAAAACATATTTATATTATAGTATCCAAAACAATATTTAGTACACATGGTGAAATGATTCTTGTCTGTCTGGCACATAGTCTGCCGTCTTTAAATTAATTACAGACGAATATAATCTCTTCAAATTTTGGGATGAAATATAAAAAATTTCATATGTACAATAAAGGTTTACTTTATTGTATTCCGCTTAGTAATTATCTACTAATATATATACTTTATATCTAACACATTATATACAATACTTTTTGTGTTATTCCTGTGAAACCTATAATAGGCAATGAAAAGTCTTTCTTTGGAGACTGTGGTTAAGTAAAAACTCAAAGACGGTATACAACCCCTTACCACAATTATAAATACGTATTTCAACAACTAAGTTGTCATCATCAGTAGGTAAAACCACTAATCAAAGTGCACAGTAAAGCTAAACACACATGAAAATGCACCAACTTTACACGACGTCCACGTATACACTGACTTTAAAATAAAAAATATAGTGGTTTTACTTACTGATGATGACAACGTGTTATCGACTACGTATTTAGGATAAGAGTAGTAATTGTGGTAAGAGTTTATATACTTTAATTGAGGTTTTATAATAGCACTGTTTGTTTTGATCCAATAAAGCACAACAAAGTCCGATAGATTGTAAGATTGAAGAAAAGGAACATAATGAAACAGATATGCGACGAATTGATTCCATGTGTTCTGAGCATAGGTACCTATTAAGTGTTTATGTTTAAACACTACGGTTATCGAAAGTAATTGTGTTCCCACCAGTTGAGTACTACTAACAGTTGTATGGAAGAGTACTATTACAAATTTGTCCAATTTATTTAAAAAGTCATTATCTTATCTTTTCTTAATGATCATATTATGTTTGAAATAAACTGTGATAGGCAAATGTGTGGAACCATGTAAATATCCGTTAAATTAAAAAAGATATAATAAAATTCTAGACACGAAAACTATGGATGAAGAGCCAAAATTTGAAGTATTTTTAAATATACAGTTAAAGTTACACTTTTTTTAATTGAATGTTTTATTTTAGGATTCTTCTCGATCAACACAATTTCAACAAACTATAACACTTAGGATCGAAAGTATTTAACTTGCGATTGACATGCAAACAAAATAAGAATTTTTTGTATTTTCAAAATCATAAGTACTGCTTGATACTTAGGTATGATCGTTTAAATAAAAAGTTTCACAATTCGAAATGTCAGTACTACAATTTCTTTTATTTCTTCTTTTGTTATGGCGATTAAAAAAAATTTGTTGTACAAAAAGTTAACGTGAATACTACAATCTTTAAATTTTATCACAAGGTGGCATTTAAATGTATCATTAAATACATAATTGTTGTTTATAATAATGGTTGAATTAAATGAAAGAAAAAGAATACAAATATTAATGATGATTGGTTTTGGTGACAGGACAAAAACTCATCACGAAGTATTGTAACCTTTTTAATACTATACATCCCAATCGTCACCAACACTTTAAGAAGGTATAACATAAATGGCGGTGTTCGCAATTTGCAAAGAATTTGTCGTAGAAACTGTGTAACAAATGATATTAAAGCGCAAAATATTGCCATTTCTGTTGAAGAAAATCCCCATTTATCTACAAACAAGCTGACGCAAAGGCATGATATTAGTCGTTGTTCAGTAGGAAGCATTCTTAAAAAAGAAAAGTACCATGCTTCTAAAATTCGCCTCGTTCAAGAACTTTCTGATAAAGATCTGACAGAAGGCAAGTTTTGTGAATCAATGAGGAACATTTGTAATTGTGATAACAATTTTGTAAATAATATAGTATTTTCGAATGAAGCAACCTTTCGTTTAAACAGTACTATTTATAGACACAACTGTCGGCATTGGGCACAGACTAATCCTCACTGGATATAGGGGACGCATACACAACACCCTAGAAAGCTAAACGCCTGGGCTGGTATTTGCAGAAACAGAATAATAACGCCTTTTTAGAAGAAACACTAAATGGTCAAAGATATTTAGACCTTTTAAATAGCCTGATAATTCCTACATTGGAAGAAAATGGCCAACTTCCACAAAACATCTTGCTTCAACAGGATAGGGCACCCCTCGCTATTCAGTTATCGTTCGAGATCGATTAGATCGAACTTTTGCCAACAGATGGATTGGAAGGGGAGACGAAATTGAATAGCCCGCACGTTCTCCTGATCTCAACCCACTAGATTACTTCTTGTGGGGCTATCTAAAACAGAAACTGTATCTTACCCGTCCTAAAAATATCAAAATTTAGCTGAATTATTGAAAAGATACGAAGCATTTTACCAGACATCATAGCGAGGATTACATGAGAATTTACAAACAGTTTGGCTTACTGTAAGTAACTAGGTAGCGCCCATTTTGAAAATCTCAAAAATTAAGTTTAACTTTGTATTACCAGTTTATTTTCTTTTCCTTGCCTATTAATAAACAAAAAATACTTTAGACCCATAGTTGGTTGAAATCGTGTTATCGAGGAGAATCCGAAAATGTAAAAAAATACAGGACGTTCAATTTAAAAAAGTATAATTTTAGTATGTTACAGTTTTTTGAACACTTGAACACTGTATATTTAAAAAATACTTCAAATGATTGGTTTTTCATTTCTAATTTTCGTGCCCAAAATTTTATTACAATATCTTTCCTAATTTAACAGATATTTACATTTGCCCATCACTGTATGTGTTATGGATTAGAATTTATTGTTTTCTAAAACATATTTTTGCAAATAACATATCGTTGAGTATATTAGTTTTGATCCATATTAGATTAGAACAGATTAATCTTTCTCCAATAGGAAATCTATAATACCTAACACAAATCGTATTAACATTTTACCGCATATAACTAAAAACTTAGATTTGACAGAAAAGCAAAAATGTTTCGTACTGAAAATAATTTCAGTTTTCCATTTTAGTTCCATAATTATCGGTTCGACTATAAAATTAACATACGTACGTAGTACGTAGGTAATTGGCGAAAAATATTTTCGATTTTATGTTAACATATTGTTCTGAATTAGAATCAATATCAAAAGTTTATATATATATATACATATATTCGTACATATATCAGCATCAAAAATAATTAGAATAAATTATTTTTTAATTATGTCGATTTTGTAGCATTTTCATTCAGCCATGAAATATTTAAATTGAATTATAAGAAACTATGGCATGTATAAATTAATTTATCATTTTGAAATTGTATAATGATAAAAAATTAATATCAATTTGTATAACAAACGCGCACATACAATTTTCATAATTTTTCAGACGTTAACAATAGGATTTTTATTGTCACCTCAAGAACAAATATTGAATTTTATTTCTTGAAGTAACTTTTCAAGAAACGATTTTGTTTTAATTCAAAAAAACTTTGTATAAAAATATTATGTAAATATTTAATTACAGGTACTCATGTTTACAATTTTATCTGCACACACAAATGTAACCCCACAAGTAATTTCTCGCTACCGGTCAACTGGTATTGAATAAAATATTATTTTATATAAATATTAATTAGTTAAATTATTCAATTTTTGTTGTTGCAAAGCTCAAGATTACTTTAAATGTAAGTTAGACATATAGAGATATTTTCTTCACCTAAGAAACGTAAAATAAATCTGCGTACATCTTACAATATTTAGAACGTTTCTTTACAAAACAAAGATTGCACAACGAGCTCACAACCTAATTGAATTGAATCCAATCGTTCATGCAGAATGGAATATGTGTACATATATGTTATGACATGACACACAACGTGTTCTCGGGTGTTCTATGTTACTTACAGCTGTTAAAAAAAACATTACTGTAAAAAGAATATTTTCGTAATTTCATTGGGCGATCAATTCAGATTTTTTACAAATGGATTAAGTGTAGATCACTCACAGTTTAAGGACGAAATCTGGCAATTCTCTTGGTATAGCTGTGAAACCGGCCGCCTTGCAAACGAATTCCTGCTGATTGGCGGTGCATCTACAGTAATCCTCTAATATTGGACAAAATGTCGTCTCGTAAGTTTTCTGTGTCGGTAGTAAAAGCGCCCCAACGTGGGGCCATCGCGCAGACAACAATAACATAACCACAGCTGCCAGCATATGATGCTGGAGCAGCCGCATACTGTGGTCTGCACGCGAAACACACTTCGCGCACACACACTCGCTTTCTTACTATCTCTGTCTCTCTTTGTGAATATGTCACGCTGGCCACGAGTTCGCCAATCTACTGACTTTGGCAGTGCGCCGACCGGTTTTCTTTTCACATTCTGGTTTCCACCACCTTCTTCTGCGGCTCTCCAGGTACGGACTTCCTAACAGCTTTGCGCCGGCTAGTAGAATTGAATTCGATTTTAATTATAATGAAAATGCGATATTATGAATTAGATTGCGCATAAAAAATCTGAATTTGAAATTTTTCAA
The DNA here is from genome assembly GCA_935421215.2 of Melolontha melolontha. Lineage (NCBI taxonomy): Eukaryota > Metazoa > Arthropoda > Insecta > Coleoptera > Scarabaeidae > Melolontha > Melolontha melolontha. The sequence goes on from OW285238.1 coordinate 67,527,955, forward strand.
TCGCATATTAATTGTTTTATTATATTTGTTATTAATATAGAAAAATATTTCAAAAGTTAAAGGCAATAAAACACTATTAATGATATGAACTTAACAGCGAGTATATTAAATGCATTTAAATACAAGCAGAAGAACTAACGTTAGAAAAGAAAATAGATCAATTTGTAAATCTATGTAGGTATATTACGAAAAGAATAATCTAGGAAAGTAAAATAAATATGAAATAATATAACATGAAACTTGCTAACAAATGACAAAGAAATGTGCTATACATCAATTTGTATCTGTAAAGTGATTAATTTTTTCAAGGCACTTTCACTGTCATAATAGCTATCAATGATCTGCATTCGCGGTTTATGCTGCCCCCACAAACTACACTTAAACATTTAAAATTTTTTTAAACCTAATACAGTAATAATATTTCTAGTACGGAATATTATTGTGTATATATATTTATGCATTTTATGCTCGTGAAAAGTTTTTTCAACATTTTTCGAATAATATTGTTACCATAGTTAGTCATAAATATATAAGTACCTATACGTGTATATATATATATATATATATATATATATATATATATATGAACTTCATGTGTATGAGAATTAATAATTATTAAATCTCATTTTACATGCGATTGTCGCTATAATTTGTTGCATTTAATTCTACAATTCGGCAAATCACTTTTGCCCTAGATTGTAGACGCAACAAGCCGCGACATCAACTGTACAAGTTGTCAGTACAAATGAAAAATTTTGTGAAAAACTTATCTGCGCGGAATGTGCATATATCGATATTTCACTGTTTTTTACAGATCATCAGTGCACCTTACCGAAGACAGACATGTTATTCACTTCTATACTACGTGTATATATACGAACTGTAATGAACTTCATGTGTATGAGAATTAATAATTATTAAATCTCATTTTACATGCGATTGTCGCTATAATTTGTTGCATTTAATTCTACAATTCGGCAAATCACTTTTGCTCTAGATTGTAGACGCAACAAGCCGCGACATCAACTGTACAAGTTGTCAGTACAAATGAAAAATTTTGTGAAAAACTTATCTGCGCGGAATGTGCATATATCGATATTTCACTGTTTTTTACAGATCATCAGTGCACCTTACCGAAGACAGACATGTTATTCACTTCTATACTACGTGTATATATACGAACTGTAATGAACTTCATGTGTATGAGAATTAATAATTATTAAATCTCATTTTACATGCGATTGTCGCTATAATTTGTTGCATTTAATTCTACAATTCGGCAAATCACTTTCGCCCTAGATTGTAGACGCAACCAGCCGCGACATCAACTGTACAAGTTGTCAGTACAAATGAAAAATTTTGTGAAAAACTTATCTGCGCGGAATGTGCATATATCGATATTTCACTGTTTTTTACAGATCATCAGTGCACCTTACCGAAGACAGACATGTTATTCACTTCTATACTACGTGTATATATACGAACTGTAATGAACTTCATGTGTATGAGAATTAATAATTATTAAATCTCATTTTACATGCGATTGTCGCTATAATTTGTTGCATTTAATTCTACAATTCGGCAAATCACTTTTGCCCTAGATTGTAGACGCAACAAGCCGCGACATCAACTGTACAAGATGTCAGTACAAATGAAAAATTTTGTGAAAAACTTATCTGCGCGGAATGTGCATATATCGATATTTCACTGTTTTTTACAGATCATCAGTGCACCTTACCGAAGACAGACATATTATTCACTTCTATACTACGTGTATATATACGAACTGTAATGAACTTCATGTGTAGAATTCATTGTAGAATTAAATGCAACAAATTATAGCGACAATCGCATGTAAAATGAGATTTAATAATTATTAATTCTCATACACATGAAGTTCATTACAGTTCGTATATATACACGTAGTATAGAAGTGAATAACATGTCTGTCTTCGGTAAGGTGCACTGATGATCTGTAAAAAACAGTGAAATATCGATATATGCACATTCCGCGCAGATAAGTTTTTCACAAAATTTTTCATTTGTACTGACATCTTGTACAGTTGATGTCGCGGCTTGTTGCGTCTACAATCTAGGGCAAAAGTGATTTGCCGAATTGTAGAATTAAATGCAACAAATTATAGCGACAATCGCATGTAAAATGAGATTTAATAATTATTAATTCTCATACACATGAAGTTCATTACAGTTCGTATATATACACGTAGTATAGAAGTGAATAACATGTCTGTCTTCGGTAAGGTGCACTGATGATCTGTAAAAAACAGTGAAATATCGATATATGCACATTCCGCGCAGATAAGTTTTTCACAAAATTTTTCATTTGTACTGACAACTTGTACAGTTGATGTCGCGGCTTGTTGCGTCTACAATCTAGGGCAAAAGTGATTTGCCGAATTGTAGAATTAAATGCAACAAATTATAGCGACAATCGCATGTAAAATGAGATTTAATAATTATTAATTCTCATACACATGAAGTTCATTACAGTTCGTATATATACACGTAGTATAGAAGTGAATAACATGTCTGTCTTCGGTAAGGTGCACTGATGATCTGTAAAAAACAGTGAAATATCGATATATGCACATTCCGCGCAGATAAGTTTTTCACAAAATTTTTCATTTGTACTGACAACTTGTACAGTTGATGTCGCGGCTTGTTGCGTCTACAATCTAGGGCAAAAGTGATTTGCCGAATTGTAGAATTAAATGCAACAAATTATAGCGACAATCGCATGTAAAATGAGATTTAATAATTATTAATTCTCATACACATGAAGTTCATTACAGTTCGTATATATACACGTAGTATAGAAGTGAATAACATGTCTGTCTTCGGTAAGGTGCACTGATGATCTGTAAAAAACAGTGAAATATCGATATATGCACATTCCGCGCAGATAAGTTTTTCACGAAATTTTTCATTTGTACTGACACCTTGTACAGTTGATGTCGCGGCTTGTTGCGTCTACAATCAAGGGCAAAAGTGATTTGCCGAATTGTAGAATTAAATGCAACAAATTATAGCGACAATCGCATGTAAAATGAGATTTAATAATTATTAATTCTCATACACATGAAGTTCATTACAGTTCGTATATATACACGTAGTCTAGAAGTGAATAACATGTCTGTCTTCGGTAAGGTGCACTGATGATCTGTAAAAAACAGTGAAATATCGATATATGCACATTCCGCGCAGATAAGTTTTTCACAAAATTTTTCATATATATATATATATATACATATATATATATATACATATATATATATATTTCGTCGAATGTTTTCGCGGTCGTTTGTTGAAGCGTTGTTCTTCGGGATATTTCGCCGCGTTTGGATGATTTCGTCCTGAGAAGGACAACTTTCTTCCTGACGTTTCGGTGACATCACTTTCACCTTTTTCTAGAGGATCTTCTCGTTGCAATGGTAACTTCAAGAGAGCGTTGATTTCCTGTGCCGCTCGTATACGAGCGGCACAGGAATTCTGTGAATTTTGTTCTCTTTGAATTAAGTACATCCTTATAAATAGAAAACGTCCTTTCTACATCGCAACTGGTTATAGGTGCATACTGGAAATATTCTTTTATTTCTTCATATTTAGCCGTTAGATTTTGTGGAATTGTCTCCATACATAATTGCTGCAATGTAATTAAACCTGGATTTCTATTAAGCCGAAGGCCACATCCGAAGTCACTTGGAATACTTTTCAAATTATTAACAGCCACATCTAATGTGGTTATCCGTCATTTAATTTGAGATTTCGATTTTCAAAACAAGTGATTAGTTTTGGCAATTTTCCAAAGTGTTCGTGAAGAAAGTACAACTGATTTTTTAAATTTGCTATTTGTGTGAGCTCCTTGCACTCACCAATACTTCTAGCATCCTCCTTTAGCAGTGTTACGAAATGTTTTAGACTATCGAAATTTTCAGCATAATAACTAGTAGCTTCCAGCCATGTGCCCCATCTAGTTATTACTGGAGTGGGAGGCAGTGACAGAGATGAAAATTTTTCCCTGAAAAGAGCTACTCTCAATGGTGCTTTTCTGTAAACTTTTTAAAAGCTGATACAAGTCTATCAACTTCCGGAAAAGTGTCTCTGATATATTCACAGATTCTGTGGAGAGCATGTGTTACACAAGTAATATGCAGCATATTAGGATATGTTTTCTTCAGTAGTCTGCCTGTTTTTAACATATACGCAGCACTATCACTGACAAATAAAAGTATTTTTTCCTTGTACGTGGCGTCCGAATGAAGCATTTTTTGCATATCCTCCTTAATGGTTTCAGCAACTGTTTCCGCATCAACTCTATTTATAACACTTGTTGCTATTACATATGAGTTATAGGGAATAGTTGGATGTAGTACACCAGCTACAACATTTACCACACAGCGTCCTAACATATCCACCGTTTCGTCGGCGCTTATCCATATGTATTGATGTAAAAGATGGCTTCTAATGCGTTCTACTGTTCTCGTATAGCACCTAGAAACATAATATTTGCGTAAAGTTGATTCATCAGGAACATTTCGACCAGTATATTTTTTCAGAAATGTCTTCAAAATTGGATTGTTCAATTTAAATAATGGAAAATTAGCTGCCATAAAAGTTTCACAGAGTTCTTCGTTAAAATTGTCAGATTCCAACGGGTTCAATTTTTTTTCGTGCTTTAACGATCCTACATGACGTTTTACGGTTGATTTATTGCAATTTTTTAATAACGTTTCACACACTTCACAATAAATTTCGGAATCACTGGCAATGTACATACAATCTGTATTGCCCTCAATCCAACTCGTCATTGTTTCACGATGCCATTCTCGACGCTCTTCCATTGTCTGAAAAAGTAAGAATATTCTAGATCCAAATAAACGAAATTAAATAACGAAATTTTATGCACATTTACGTGAAAATAATTGGAAGATGTTACTTAAATGAAAAGAAAAGGAATGTGTGTGCTATTTCTCTTACGAAATACGATAAACTTATTTATTTTATCTACATACACGACTGAAAACCACTGAAAACACTATATTCTCCGAATACAATAGCTGGGTTGTCCATTGTTATTGCTGCGAGACCAGGTGGCCGAGTAAGTCAAACAAATATTTCATTGAATTACGCCGGGATGTACTGAGCGACGTTATACACAATTCCAATTGCCGATTGGGTTTTATGGAAATTGCGTCCGTTCTCTATTCATAACACTAGACAGCAAAACGACATTTACGGGGGATTGGCAGGCTATGAGTTATTTTATGTCTGCGCCCGTGGAGCAACTTAAGATTTTAAGCTGTCGGCATTCGCCTTGAACGAGAAGGAAAACCACGAAAACCTACTCGGACAGCCCAGTCAGGGATCTAAACACGGAAGTGCCGGCATGATAAGCCAGTGTACAGATATTTAACTAACATATGATAGATAATTATATAATAACAACATATATTCATGATGGTAAATTGCAGATCGTTACATTATTAGATTATAGTACTGCTTAGATTTTTATATCACTTCTATCGTTAATTGAATTTTTTCCCGTTTAATACTAATCATTTCTTTAATTTCCCTTTTCATTGTGTGTTGCTCTTTATCAATAAACTGTGTGTTTTCAAAATCGATCACCAGATCGCATTGTAATTTGTGTGTAAATAAAACAGTTTTGTATGTTTTGGAGTATTTGTGGGCTTGTAATCTTTTGTATAAATATTGTTTAGTTTGGCCTATGTACTAACTATCGCAATTTCGATATGGTATTTTATAAATCACATGTGTTTCTGGATTTTTTTCTATTTTAGATTTTAGTTTTGAAAATAGATGTTTATTAGTATTACTAAGTTTATATGTTGAAGCTATATCATATTTTTTAAAGTATAATTAATTTTTTCTGATAATTGTGGAACATATGGAATCATGATATATGTTGTTTCATTGATTAAATTGTTATTGCAGTGTTGTATATTTGGTGGATTCGTTTTTTGTTTGTTCTATAAGTTGTGGTGGATAGTTATTATTTATTAAAATCGTTTTAATTTTCTTGATGTTGTCTTTTCTGTATTAAGTGTGTGATAGCGTTACTGCTCTATCAGTCAGATTATTTATAATAATTCATATATCATATATCATATATCGAAAAGAAGCTGTAGGTTTGTTGTACCAATTTGTATAAATAGTATCCTGTCTATCATAGGTTAAAGAAATATCAAGAAAATTAATACTGTTATTAATATCTTCTTCAATTGTGAATTTTAATTTGTTGTGACAGTTGTTGAATTTATTTAAAAGGTAATTTAATTTATTTATCGGCCGGCACACATGTTATGATGTCGTCTATATTTCGTCTAATAAAAAAGCTAATTGCTACTTAGAAAGGTTTGGCAACATTACCCCTTAAACAAAGTTCGCTAATGGACCCTAATGTTATTTTCTACTGAAGATAGTAATTCGGCTAATGGCCGGTTCAAGTTAAGAATGGCTCCTGGCATTGACAATGTCTTTCCTGAATTTATTAAAAATATTGGAATGAATGCCCGAGAATAGTTAAAAAACTGTCATAACAATATCTTAGATACTGGAGTCATTCTTAACATCTTTCGGAAAGCAAAAATCCCAGCTACATTAAAACCTGATAATTCCTAGAAGATTCTGAAAGCTTTATACCTATAGCTCTCTTGTCTGTTTGCTGTAAACTTCTATAACGGCTTCTATGATACACGTCTGTCGTCGACGAGATTATTAATAACTACCAAGCAGGTTCAAGAACGGAAACCAATGATTTCTCTAGTACCTAGGACACAGTCTGGAAGAATGAAATGATTTTTAAATCCCCAAAAACCATCCCGTGCTAAATAAAGCAAACTTATCTAGCATATGCCGAGCAATCACCGGATCGCAGTCTGTCTAAACAATCGAACAAGCAATGACAGAATCTTGAAAAATGTGGTTTCTGAAGACTGGGTTCTGGCTCCTCTAATGTTCAACAATTACACCAATAATCTCCCACTTATAAAATCACGAAAATTTATATATGTAGATGACCTGAAGAATTGCTGAAAACAAAGCTTTAGACGAATATTATAAGAAATGGCACTTACAACCGAACTTTTCTAAATCCTAATCATGTGCCTTTCATTTCTGTAACAAAGAAGCCAACAGAGAGCTGAATGTTGAATTTGGTGGTGATCAGACTAACCACAACCCCCGCCCTAAATATCTGGACGTAACGTTAGATCGGTCTCTGACATTCAGGCAGCACCTCTATAAAACTAGTCTAATGGTGAAAACTTGCAATAACATATTACATAAACTTGCCAGCAATTCATGAGGACCGAGTAAGGAGACCTTGCGGACGGCAACAATTGCACTGGCTTACTCTTCAGCTGAATGCTGTGCTTCTGTCTGTTATCGAAGCACTCACACCAAGCTAATAGATATACATGTGCTTAGAAAAATATGTTTGGCAGCATTAACATTAAACAAAGTTCGCTAATGGACCTTAGTCTTATAGCTGAGAGACTCGGAAATATTTTAAACCTCACCTAAGCAAATCTCTAGCTACCGATTTTTTCTAAGATCGCTACAGCACATAATGAATGAGCTAAGATTTTCAGTAACATCGATCTTCCTATATCCGATGATTTTAAGAGCGTCCCCAGGACCCAACTGAAATCTAGGAGTCCGATTTGGCTGGATATGATAGTTCAGCACCCCATCAATGTGAGCGATTACTCCTCGAACATCACCCTGAATTGAGGAATAGAGATTTAATTTCTAATCCTTCAGAACCTCTACCGGGCGTAATCGTCTCAATTAAATAAAATAAATAAATAAATTAGTGCATAAATGGAAACTAGCAGACACTAACACCTGCGACTAGGGAAATTTGAAACAAACTATGGCCCACATAGTAAACGACTGCTCCAGAAGAAGTTTCCCCGGTGGCATCCACGACTGAATAAGGCAACTCCTGCAGCATTGGACTGTTTGAAAAATTTAAATATTTGTGTATAAATTATTTTTTATAAAAGTGACTTATGTACTAAAATCTAATTTTCTATCATTTCCCTTTTTTTAACATCGCTACTCCTACAAAATAAATAAATAGATAAATTAGATACATGAGTAAAAAATCCAAGATGCTATCTCCGAATCCGGTTAGACATTGTTTTTCCATTTAGTCTATAAACCCGATGTTAAAGGTTTTGGCAAACCGAACTGGCATCGCGAATTTATATCTTGGAAATTTGTCCTCGCCAGTCGTATGTTTTTCGGGAAATATTGACATTATCTTGATCAGTTTTTCTTCAGTTACAAGTAGCATCGAGAAAGAAAAATACATCCATCGATACGAGAAAAGAAACTGCTTTGTGTTTGCATATTTGAGGATAATTTTGCAAAATTGTCAATAATTAACTGTGGACCTGTAAACACTTTGTCAATTTTCCATGTATTCTAGCTGAACCCTGCTTGGATCGATTGAAAGAAAATAGTTCCCGTCGATTACTACTTTTTACATCTCTCAAATATCTTTTGTTGGTATGAGGAAGAAATTGTAAACTTGCAGTTAATTCTCTTGAATTAATTGTAGTAAGATTTAATTTTTGTATTCTTCCATCATCGTCTGTAATAATACTTAAGATTCAATTTTAAGATTGCAGTATCTAGTAGTAAACCACGGTGGATAAGAAGCTCTCTCTCTTGAAGTCACTGGCACAGATTTCGCGGATATTTTATTTAGCGAAGAATACAAATTGACAATCGCAATATTTACTTCATTGAGCTTACCCAAGGAAGTCCAATCAGTAAGCAGAAGATCACTATATAATTAATTCAAATTTGCTCGACGAAAGTTGAAGTCTGTAAATTTTGAATGGAAAACGAAAGCGCAGGATAATGTGGATTAACAGGCACAAAAGGCACTGGTTCACGTTCGATTAAGATTTTACAGTCTATATTACAAAAAATAAGGTCCAAGAATCGGTTATCACAATTACAAATATTATTAAATTGTAGAAAAAGAGTAGAAAATCTATGTTTTAAGACATGGATGCATCAGTGTTATTGAAGTGTGGCAGATTAAAGTCACCTACCATGAGAACTGGTTTGTCGATAACGATAATCTCAAGCACTTCAAAGACTATCTCAAAATTGTTAGGTGCAACATCCTGTGGAATATACAATGCCGTGATATAAAAATTATGTGATTCTAATTTGCGATCGCAAATTGCATCATCAATTAAAGGAACATAATTCCTTAAATAGCTAATATCCAAAACAGAAAAAAACATACTTTCATCAAGCGAAAGCAATTAGGACTTAAACTAAATCCAATGCAATGGCTCTTCAGGCGCAAACCAAAGCTCTTCCTAGACAATTAACTGTTACTTTACAAGACCAGACTAAAACCAGTCTAGACATATAGAATTAAACTTTGAGGTTCCGCCAGTAATTCTAGAATTGCCATTCTGGAATTGTTCCAAAACAAGGTATTGCGCGTTATTATTCACGCACTAACGTTCCTAACGAAGTAATCCAACTGGAAGCAGTCAAAGAAGCCTAATGTACTGGCTAATCAGTTATACGTGATAGGTGACAATGAAGTACGTAGAATAAAACGTCTGTTGCGGTACGATTTGATAACAAGGCTCGGATAAATCAAACAATAGACAATATTTATATTCCCGCATAAACTCTAGATTTATTGTCAAATTTTAATTTAAATTTTAATGAACATCGCTCGCTGGAATAATACACATGTCACCAGATTTCTGTACTCACTAAGAGTTAAAGATGAAAAAGATTGTTCTGTTTATTTCATGGTAGGCTTCCATCGTTTATTTTCACAATTGTCAGTGTTACAATCTCAAGATTTGTTACTTATCTATTTCTTATAACTAAAGGCTAGATTATATGCAAAAAAACCTGAAAATGCATAAATATGCAGATGATTTAACCTAAATATACACTTTCTTATGAAAAATATGCAGGTAAAAAAATACGAGGAATGTTAGAAAATGGAATACTGTAGAAAAAAATAATCTATTATGTTTACTACAAGTTTATTTAGAACATTTTACAACATAATTAACTATGAAAACAATTTACAATCACATATTTCTCAAAGTTTTCAGCAGAAAAATTGTGACGCTTGTCTGAAAACATGTATTTATATATTTAAAAGGTTCGTTCTACGTTGGTGCTTGTTATAGGAGCATATTTCAAATTAGAAATATCATCTATTGTCAACTCAATATTTTCTATTGAATCACCACACAAGATTTTAGCAATGTTCTTTAGCTTTTTAAAATCCTCATTTTTTCCTATTACATTTAAAAAAATTTCATACACGGACTACCCCATTCCTCCCTTAACATAAAAACATGACTTTTCAAATTTGTTTATTATTTCAACGCTCTCGATTAGTGACATAAATTGTTTTTCCAACTGCAATATAGAAGTGGAAATAAAACTGTAATTGGCTTTAATAAACGCCAACTGTTGAGGTATTTCTTTACTTGAATACACCTTTTGGGAGTCTATCACAGATTATGCATCCCTATCAAGATCCATAATAATTGTCTTTATTCCTTCACAATAATTTGCATGAAAAATAGCAGCCTCCAACCACGTTCCCCATCGTGTGATTACTGGTTGAAAAGGAAGCGGAACACCGGTTAGATGTTGTTTGTAAAACTGAACTCGTAATGGGCCTTTCAAAATACTTTCTTAACACTACTAATTAAAGTATTTACTAATGGAAAATGGTTTCTGACTTCTTCTGCAACACAATTTAGTCCGTGCGCCAAGCAAGTTGTGTGAATTAAATTTGGGTAAGAGATTTTCAAGTTGAAAGCTGCCTTCACCATGAATGGCGCAACATCCGTCAAAAACAATAGAATTTTCTTTGTTGAAATCGATTCCGGTAAGAAGAAAGTTGCCAGTTCTTCCTGTATAAACTTTGTTATTGTCAAATTATTTGCCTTTTCCAACTGTTTGGATGAAATTAAATAAGATTTTGCTTGAACCGATACGTTAAGGATACCAATCATTAAATGAACTATGTATAGGTCCATACTATCAGTAGTTTCATCTACGTATATATAAAGATAATTGTTTGCAACAACCTTCTTAATGGTATTCAATGTTTCTGCATAAATACAGCGATTATATTTTTTTCTTAACGTGCTCTCGTCGGGAATGTTATATTTTCTGATGTACTTTTGCAAAAAAACTTGACATTTAAATTGTTTAATTTATGTAGTGGAATATCTGCCGACACAAACATTTGACACAAATATTTATTAAATTGTTCTTGTTCCGATTTTTTGGAAGTTGATGGCAAACATTGCGGTAATGTTGCTAGTCTTTGCTAGTTTTGCAGCATGAGATGGAGTTTTCATATGTTGGTCGACTTGGAACTTTCACTGACTTGTAATCTGCAAAAAAAATATCACATCATCGGTTGTTTTCTTATAAAATAAATGTTAGTAAAAGATAAAGGAATAATTAAAAACTTAATTAATTAATTAATAAGAGGAAATAAACTTAAAATTTTACTCACAATCTTGCACAATGCTACGCAAAACACTTTTTCTCTATTCATACGCAATTCTGAATAAGGTGCAATCGTCGCTATTTTCGGCATTGTTGCTATTATATAGCACAACTCACAATTCACAAGTCTACACTTCGAGAAACCAACATAAAATGACGTTTAAAATAAAATTTCTTTCGGATATGGGAATAAATTTCTCCGAATAGCAAAGAAACACATATACTCCTAATTTTCTGGTAAAATGTATTTTTGTATTTATTTAGAAGTTTTAAGATATTAGCTTTGCCTGGAATTTTGTCTCGGCCTGGATGTATGGGAGGAGCATTAATAAATTCTTGGGGGCGCTTATCGGAAGAGTAGCGGGAAGAGGCTTAATAAAATGCTATTTTTAATTTAAAGAGGACTGTTTAATTTTTGTTTGTTTGTTACATCCACGCCATATTTTTAGTAATGCCTATAATCAATTTTATTTAGTAAATAAATAGGACTCGATTACTTAAAACATGCAAAAATGATGAATTACTACAAAATATGCAAATACGCAAATTTATGCAAACTGCATATAATCCGGTCTTTACTTATAACCGTATACATATTTGGTAATTCGATTTATTTTTCTCCTAGTATTCCTTATTAAGCGATTCATTACTATGATAAATAATAGTGATCTAAGACTGTCATTCTGCTTGATTTCCCTCTTTAATTCAAATGTACATATTGCTATGAACTGTGGTTTGGAAATTAGCTATTCCACCATTCACGACAAATCTATCCAGCTAGGATATTCAGTCGGCTTATTTCCAAAATGGGACTGCTTTCCTCTCAGGGTTCCAATCGGAAACGTGGAAAATTATTGAATTAGTAAAATAGTTTTTATTGGACGCCACTCAAAATTCGTTTGAGAAAAGTTATGATAATGTCTTTAAGTTACTTATTAAAATGTGTAGAAAGGATTATTAAATTAAGGAACACAATATAAAATTTAAATGAAAATTTAATACAATAATTTAAAAAAAATTTAAAAAAATAATCTTTATAAAGTATAAAGATTAATATTGCCTCATTTAACAATGTTATAAAGGTAAAAAATAACGCATGGAAATGAACAAAATAAAATAAACAAACTGATTTGACAGCCCGAAGCAAACTCTAACGCATGTGAACCCAGATGTAACAAGAAATGCCCTTGAGATACCAAACGTACAAAATTTTACAGTTATAGAATTTTTTTACTAGAAATTTTAAAAATCCTTCTTTGTTATTTATATCAAATATCTAAGACTAAATCTCAATACGATAATAATAATTCAATAGAAAAATACAATATTCAATTCATTCAATATAAAAAATATCTTTTAATAATATATTTTACTTACGTAAAAAATATATATATATCTTCGAGACACATGAGTAAGAAAGTGCAAAAATATAACAATTACGAGATTAACAAACTCGTATAAATATCGGTAATGAATTAAAACAGCACCAACCACTAATTAAATCAAAAATAACCCGAAGTTACTATAAAAAGATAAAGATTAATCTTTTTATAACGACTTTCTTATCTCAAAGTACACTTGTGTCTGAAGTATACAGCTAGCACGCAGGCTTCGCATAAAAAAATACAGTATTAATAATTGTCCACATCTATACAAACGGCTTGCTCCCACTGCGCAAGTCAAATATACATTTGCGTTCAAAATAATAGTATAACCATAAATACATAATTTTTTTAAATATTTATGGGGAAAAGTCTACAGGAATATGTTACCTTAACACATTTATCTGTAATTCCACTATTACTCTATTATATTTTTAGATCGATATATGTTTCCCAGATTTATTTATATTAATTTATTATTTATTTTCAGTTTCCTTAGCACCTTCGACAAATTAAAAATTTTAAATAAGACGTTACAATAAAAGTTTACCAGCTCTTGTCGAATACTTCTTTTTTAAAACGGTGAGTTCAATTCGTGATAATTTTTTATTTTCATTAACACAAATTATTTTATTCTTGACATTTCGCCTTTCATTGAAATTTATTCTGGACATTTTCAGACAATTAGTAATGTTTCAAATTTCAAAATTTACAATAGAGTATTGATTTTTATATGTGAAAATCTATTAAAATGCAATATTTCCTAGAATCTAATGCTGCTAAGATTTATATCCAAACAATTACACGGCTTTCGAATATGAGCTTCTTCGAATTACATTTAAGTATATTTTACAGGCATAGGTAATTAGCCAATTAGATGACTATCGAATATAATATTTCTTTTAGGTTTTTTTTCAATAGTATCCACATTTAAAAATAAAAAGTTTGTACTCAATTTTAACTTTAGGTAAAATATTTTGATAATTCTTCAATTCGGGTTCGATTAACAAAACACACGGTAATTTAGAATAACTATATTAATAAATAAATAAGTAGCACTAACAATAACTAACAGTAAATAATAACAGTAAAGAACAGTATTTATATTTATATTTGTGAAAACGATATTAGTTCACGACGATCACTGGTCGAATGAATCATCCTTTCCTCATGTGCTTGTATAGCTATCGTGGTTTCTGGACTGTTCGCGTCCTAGAGTATTTCGGAAAGTCGTATAACATGTACAGCCGGCTACACCATCGCTTAGATCACCGGCTGACGTAACATCGCATGATGCACATCACAATATATCTTTTATGTACTTTTAATCTCGTAATTTATTAATAATATTATTTAATATTATTTATAATTAATGAATTTTATTATTATTTTTATTTATAATTAATGAACACACAGCAAACGTTGATATTTTAGTGAAATTTTCGGTAAAGATGAATGTTTTCGCACTTCTTGATTATGTTCTCATTGTCTAATGTGTGTCCAATTCTGATTTTCCCAAAAGTTTTTTCATTAATTATCGCATGTAAGTGTGATTGACTCAACCCATATCTTTCTATTAATTTGTGTAAGTTATTTAGATCAGCAAACTCATTTTTGCTCTACAAATTTTATTAATCAAAGCGCGTCCATGTCGATTTCAAATGCTGACGTTAGCGAAGGATAACGAATCAGGCGACATGTCCACCCGAATGAACAACCTGTTACGCTAGATACCTATAGCATACGGCTTTATAGTCAGTTTATTAAGCATCGCGTTTGAATGGGTGTGTCTACGAATATTAGCAAATAAAATAAATAACGTTTTATTGAGTTTTATACACATGAAATTAGTTATTAATTAATAATATTTATAGATAATACAAATACTGCGTTAACGCAAAAATCTTTCTTTTTTATATATTATTCGTTTGAAAATCGAATTAAAAATAGTTCATTGTGGAAGCTGTTATCGTGTAGATTAGACATATAAGCATGGAGATCGGACGTTTAAAAGTTTCGAAACCAAATTCGTGCGGAAATGTGTCTGATTGTGAATGTGTTGTATGCAATATAGTGACAAAAGGATTTTCACATTATAATTTCAAAGAAAAAAAGCAAATTATTTCCAAAAGTAGGCCAACTCCAACTTTGACTAATTTAACAAAACAAACTGAATCGTATGCAAGATATTTTCAAAACAAAAAATTACAAAAGTTGCAAATGATTGACTGGTTGTGACACTAATTATCTTTTGTTTTGCTGGCCATGTTTTTATTTTCAAGCGAAAAAAATTTGTGGAACAAAAATGGGTTTGTTGATCTAAATAACTTACACAAATTAATAGAAAGATATGGGTTGAGTCAATCACGCTTACATGCGATAGTTAATGACAAAACTTTTGGGAAAATCAGAATTGGACACATATTAGACAATGAGTTAAGCATTTATGAAATACTTAAAAGGTTGATAGATGTGTTTTTTTTTCCTGGAACAACATAAACTCGTATTTCCCGATCAAAGTGAAATTGAATAATCTTCAAACAAGAGAAACTACGTAGATTTAGTAAATTTATTGGCAAAGTATGATGAAATTTTACAATTTCATTTGTATAGTTCTATAAGGTTTAAAAAAGTTCTAATATGAAACGATCTTATTCTACGCACAGAAAAAGTAATATTGAGAAAAATAAAGTTGAAGCAGAAGAAGCATCTTTTGTTGACATAATTCTGAACGAAACTACGGATGTAACGAATATTTGTCAGTTATCAGAAGTCTTACGTTATGTAACAGAAAAAAAGGCGAAACCAAGGGACGCTTTATAGGATTTTTAAATGTTTTCACGCAAAGAACAGCTTCTGCTATATATTGTATTATTCAGACTATAGTGAATGATTATAGTTGTGGTTCAATATTAGTAGCTCAAAGTTATAATGGAGTAGCAGTAATGACAGGTGAATTAGGGGGGGTTGCAAGTTAAAATTAAAGGAAACGTATCCAACCGCACTTTTTGTTTATTGTATGGCACATCGCTTAAACTTGGTTTTACAATAGTCTCTTAATGTAATAAAGGAATGCAAGATTTTTTTAATCTTTGAGCGGTTTGGAAGCTTTTTTTTCCATATCTTTAAAAACGACCGGTGCTTTAGATCTGGAGGTGCATAATAGATTACCAAAAGTAGCCCCCACTGGGTGGAATTGCAAGGGTAGGTTAGTACAAACTGTATTTGAATATCGACAACCACTTATTAATTTTTTTCAAAATATTATGGATTACCAGAAAGAATGGGATAATGAGACTCGAGTTTGTTCTAGAGGATATTTTAATATGTTAGAAACTGAAACTAATTTTAATGTTACTCTTTCCGAGATATTTCCATTTTGTAACAACTTATTTGCTATTTTACAAAATAAAACTAGCGACATTAATTTTTGTATTAAAAAAAATTCAGGAATTCAAATCCATCGTTTTTCCTAAAAGAGAACAATTTATCGGCTCTGTGCAGAATTGATATAATATATTCAAATTGGATTTCTGTTAAATATGGCATCAACTTTTTGTCTCAGCGTGTTTCCAAATTTAGAAGGCATACTTTTCATTCGATCGATAATGGTTTCTAAGTTAATTATCGCCTCTTTTAGGTTAATATCTTGATTTTGCATGTAAGTAATCGTATTTGTAAGACACTGGAAATTAGCTTTAATAAAGTTTAGCTGGTCTTGTAAATTTGTATCAGGTGTTTACAATTAGAAATGCTTTGCGTATCATTATCTTGAAAACGAAAAACAAAGTTTTTTAATTGGTCCAACTGTGTAATGGAAATAAAGAGAAATACTAAGAACAGAAAGAAATGGACTAAAAAGAAGAAACGAATACTACTCCAAAAATAAGGTAGTAAATTAAACTTAATATTTATAAAAATTCTGGGATAAATATACTATATAACAACTTTTTTTTTTATACTGAAAGTTGTAACCAAAAAACACTGAAAGAAACGAAACCAGAAACAATCCCTTGTAGAAGAGAATAGAAAATATACCATCTCAAGAACAATAAATTCATTCAACTCGAATTTATATGCATGTATAACAACATGTAAACACGAGAATACACTTTGGAAACTAGCGGATATAATTTTTTAAGCGATGATTTGAACGAAGTCAACGAAATAATATATAAATGTATATTCCGCCTTACACGCCACTAAGATTTATGAATAAATAGACACAATGTACTATTCATAACGATGGAAATACAGCACCTGCTCGAGGAATGCAATCGAGCAAGCATATAGTAGGACTGCTATAACATGCATACTATATCCGAGACCACCACAACGTTTTATCGGGGCAATTGGTCATTCAATCGCTTCAGTCCGCTCTCTGCTTATAGGATAACATTTAATACACAGGGAACGAAATATACACTAATATCGGAAAGTTTGAAGCCAATTATGTTTTTGTTAACTTTAAACAAAATATGGTCAATATATGCTAGAATTTTAGGATTAGAATGAAAGCTCCGATTCACTATCCTCGTAAAAGACAAATATGCGATATTTTTTGGGGGAATTTCAAATATATTTTACGCATCATTCCTTTGGTTTTTACTAAATTACCAACTGATTCTCCGGCAAAATATCTCTCAAACAATAAGACATTTTCTTCACTCTTTTCGTTGCGGGTGTTACATAAAATTTACTAAGGTATTTACTTCAATGACGGTGGAGAAATATCCTGCTTCCTCTGACAAGTCTATATCAATTTTTCAGTTCAAGAAATATATTTCTCGGTTTTCTATAAACTAATATACAAATTTATAGGCTCAGCTAAGTTGATTTTGTTTATGGTGATAACGAAGACTTTAGAAGAAAGTCTTTCGTTCATCTCCTGAATAACATTTGTTACTGTACGCTAACAAAGGTGTTTCGATATTTTAAAAATAAAACGGTCTTTTACACTGGCGATTATTTCGACATGGGTGTACTTGTGTGTCATCTTGACAATTTTTGAATAATTCTAAATTTAAAAAACTTTTGAAAATATAAAACTAAAAGATAACTAACAGTACCAACATATATTTGTTTATTCGTGTCAAAAACAATTCATACAGAAACGTACGCACAAGCACAGTGTATTAATACAGAATTACCTTTTATTTTGCCAAAATCAGATCTTTTTCCATACATTTCGTAAAGGTCCTCCCTACATAGCGGTTAGTTGCACCTTATAATCAAATAAAGTTGATTCGCGTAAGTGCAACCATCTACCAATACCTGGTTGCAATGAAAGAGATTTACAGGAAACCATTTCTTAATAACTGATACCAATTATTCAGTAGTCGATGCGTTGGACGGATTCACCCACTTCAGCTCTTTAATCAATCATTTGCAAGTGATGATATTCTAAGACTCATCTTTGGTGGTGAAACTTCAAGTCTATTTAGATGTTGAAAATCAAAGAAATTCGCCGTTGCTTTTATTCCAGTCATTGATAACTGTAACCTCTGGACAATATTGTGAAAGCACACTACCACTCAACTGTTAGACATTTTGGACCTATACCATTAGATTAGATTATATTACTTGAGGTGGCGGTAAAGTCTCTCCCACTGCGAACTTTCCTGCTCTATTGTGGTCCTCAAGCCTGGTTAGAGTGCTTGCTCTAACCCTGCTCTTTTAATTAAATTTAGCAGTTTTGAAAACGGTTCCTTTAAATATAGTTCCACATCAGGATTTTGATCTCTCATTTGTAGGAACCGCGTTCTGGTTAAACTTTCGCATTGGCATAGTACATGAATCGCGGTTTCGTCTTCCTCTTGGCAGAATCTACATACCGCTTCTTCTGTCAAGCATTCAAATTTCTGTTGAGCTTACAATACCCCGTTAATAAACCTACCATCATTTTAACAGACTTTCTATCTCTGTTCAGTAGGTCCATTATAAGCTTAGGTGAATATTTTCTAAAGAACTGTTTTGCCTGTTTTTAATTTGGACTTTTTCCTAGATCTATTTTCAGCCCACACGACCTACAAAATATGCATTAACTTTCATGAAGGTTATAAAATGTTGTCTACTAGAATTCCCAGGGTAGTCATACACATCTACATGCTTCTTAAATAGCCCAGAAAAATCATGGATTTGTTTCTTAAGGAAATGTTTATAGATTGCAACAACCGTGTTATAAATTTTGACAAAAGCATTTTGGAATTTTTCACTACCATTATACCGGATGTGCTTGAAATGAAAAGACAACGTATAAAAAATTGTATGGAATATATACCCAAAACATTTTCCCAGAATTCCCTCTCATAAACGAAAAAAAAATAACAAACTTATTTAAAGAAATTTTGTTACGCTCCTGTGCGACTAATATATCATAAATACTATCGGAGACAATATCTTAAAACTGACCCACAATATAGTTTTGTTATTGGTCATCTCGCTTTAAGTATCGTTCTGTTGTGGATCGTTACGTGCGTCCGATAAAGTTTTTCGATTAAAGGTAATATATTGTAACTTAAAAACCCGTAAAGCACACATCTAACATGTTTTTTTAATATATCATCTTTAAGAACTCACTTGACCATTGTACCACGTTATTGAACCCTTATCGTTATAAAACTTCGACACAATTTATAAATATAAAAATTGGTGCCTTTAAATACAATAGCGCCATTCTGAATCCGATACTCATAATTCATATTTCTTACTTCTAACAAAGAAAACATTCTCGATACTCGCATGAAATTTTAATATGAGTTTGTAAATTTTAAAATGGGTGTGTAAATGAATGTGTGTGTAAATGTGTAAATGTGTAAATGTGTAAATGTGTAAATGTGTAAATGTGTAAATGTGTAAATGAATGTATGAATACATAAAAGGCTGATTATGGACGAAATATTGCACTTAGCATACAGGACTTTATAGTTCTTATAACATAGACAGACAGCTGTTACGTATGTAAACAGTGTGCGTGTAACTTCAATAGAGATACATATCTACATTCTGAATATTTAAAATTCATAGGCGGAACATGATACAATTTACAGGGAGTTATTAATTTTGGGGTTGGCGTCGTAATTGACGTGATGTGAGTCATGCATTGACGTCACCACGGCCTAGAACCGTCTAGAGGAAACGCCGATACCGAAGAACCGAGAAAATCGAACATGCGAGTTTTCCCTAGGCCTATAAAAGAATTCAAAATCAAGGGAGGAATTCATTCAACGAGTGATCGTCGTTGTGTTGATATTGTTATATAAATGCGAAATAAATATTGCTATTGTTAGTTATCAAATGTTATTTAGTGCGTTTTATTATTAAGAGACATACAACTAACATATAAACACAACATTTCTTTACATAAATATACCGTAACAAACACATGTTTTGGATAGTTACGGGATGAGCAGCCTTCATTACTTAAATGTCTATGAACGAAAACTTTCACATAAATACTGAACTACGGTGTATACAATACGGTTCATAAAGTGATAAAACTAAGGTCTACATTTTTTTAAAGAGACGTAGAGAAGCACTTTGGAAAATACCGATACCTTTCCCGCCGATAAAACTGTCTTGGCCTTCTTTGGAGTTGGTCCTCCACATCTTCGACTGCTGTTTTGATTCGAGTGCATAATAATGAACCCATGTTTCGTCACAAGTTACCAACGAGCGCAGAAAACCTGTTGTGTTCCGTTTAAAAATTTCTAAATTATTCATGGATATTTAACAACGAACACGTTTTTGTTCCGTCAGTTATTCGTGCAAAATATAAGACACCTGTTTCTTTGAATTCCCACTGCCTCTGCAATGCTCTTTTTAACGCTTTCAATCGTCGGTTACATAGCAATAAATCATGGACTTTTTTCACAATTTCTGGAATTGTAGCCGTTTCGCCATACCACCTTCTAAGCTGTTCATGTCACGCTTAAATTAATTTCCCCACTTTCTGATGGTTGTATATAAATTATTGTATACAATATTTTGATCGGTCCGGGTATAACGACTTATCGGTCATGCATTCTGAACTCTTTGTAGTAGTGAGTACAAAGTTACGCGTATCTTCACTTTTGTTCGGAAGGTCAGCGAGTTGCCAGTGGGTGTAGTCGAAGTGCTTTTAATTTTTAGTTTTGGCATTATTGTTTGAGAGTATTTTTGGAAAATTAGACGCCCTGAAGGCGGATGATGCTTTGAACTAAATACCCAATTAAGACTGGTTCAAGTTAAGGCTCTCGTAATTAGAACTCAAGACTTTTGCTTGGGTGTTGAGAATACCCCTAAACCCAGAAAGGTTCGAAAAACTGAGGGTGTGTGCTAATACGCGTAGAATTAAACTTACCAACGGCCTGAGCAAATGTTCGTTTGACCGAGATCTAGCGACGTTGCAAGTTCCGCGACGACATCTTCGTCTCTTGGTATTTCAAAAGCAAACATAATTACATCGATCTATTAATTATTCACGAAAAATTGAAGAGAGAGCGACAATTCGCTACGCCATTTTGTGTAGCCAAACGATTTCCGATATTGTAAATGCCCTATGGACCGTTTTTCATATGTAATTTGCTAACAGAAATTATTAATTTTATATTGGTTATATTCCTGGGCCTATTTTGAATTTAGAAATCAATTGTTTTACTCATTTCTGCCGGATTGGTTTAAAAAGTAGTTATTTATATCGTTTACTTGTTTTTTTTTGGGTTAATATTTGAATACTAAAATTTTCACATAAGACAAATCTTACTGCTTTTTTTTTCTTGTTTTCTTTGTAACGATAGTCATCCGTATACGTTCTATTAGTCTGACGTCAGGACGCCATTTTTGTTGTGGTAGGCAATGGTCGTGAATCCAAACAAATATTTTCTCCACAAGAATTAGCTAGTGTAGAACTTTTTATTTTTTATTAACATAAAAAGCGTTGTTTTTAGAGGTGGTAAGTGTCTTATTACCACAAAGAGCGAATTTCAAAACAATAGGCTATATAATACTTCTAGAAATAATCTTTACTTTGTTAATTTTCGGTTAAACAACCATAGTGTTGAGGTTAGATTGCTTGAATTAACATTACGAAACGTGAAGTAAATTATTGTAGTAAATTAAGAATTATTGTAGAATGTTTTTAATATCTGTAGAAAGAACATTTAGTCCAATGATAGGCGAAAGGATATTAGATAACTTAAAATTATGTTAGAAAGTTGATTAAATTTGAAAGGAAGATAATGAATAAATAAAATATTTCTAGCACTATGGTTGTGTATTGGGCCTTTGAACCTCAGAACAGGTGAAACAAACCAAGAGCATATTCCGCGCAAGGATACATGTAGGACGTGCAATATGAAGACTTAAGGCATATATTTTGAATTTTATTTATTTTGTTTTTTTTTTAGTCCTTTAATAGTTATCATATAATTTGGTTAGTTGTTATTGGAAATTTTTTAAATTTCATATACAATTGCACTATAAAGTTTAAAATAGGTATTTTCTATTTGCATATTATATATTGATAAAAGGGACTTGGGTGAAAGAAAGTAGCACTAAAAAACTCCTAATTGCTAATACACCTTAAGACACATCACATTGTTTAATTAATTAATCTAATGTGAGTTATCTAAGACGAATTAGCAATTAAGTCCTTTTTAGTCATACCTTCATAGTCCACACTATTATATATAAAGTATAATATATATATATATATATATATATAATATTTTCGTGACCTTGGTATGATATGGTAAATTCAATCAGTCGGCGATTGAAGGTCTGGTTTACTTCAAAGTATATATATTTAAAACAACCCTACATGTTTCAGCAATGATGCCTTTATCAAGGATATAAAATATAAATGACAGAATACAAATGTCAAATAATTGAGTTGCTATGGTTTAAATTATTCAAAGATACATTCCAATTGATAATAATAAATTATGCCTTAGTATTCCAAAAACATAGCAAGGTGTGAACATATGTGTTGTTCGCTGCTAGCTTGTGTCTCTTTCTGGGTATGAACTTGTGTGTTGGTTGCTGCTGGCAGCTTGCGTCTCTCTCTGGGTGTGTGGTTTTGTGTTTGTGTGAGAGCGTAAGTGTAGGGTTTTGTATGATGGCGCGCTCGTGCGTGTGTTTAGTGACCGATCGCATAAATTTAGAGAGATCGGATAACCAGCCGCTGCGCAGAGCCGCAAACCCTTTCCAGGCAACTTCTTTACTTTTTCGTGCAGTACTTCGACGGCCCGACCCCCGCCCCATCGAGGCAAGGCACAGACCAGCGAAGCGAACCCTGCACGAGGTTTGCTCATCGCCAACCGGGGGAACACTCTTAGCGGCTACTTCGGTCGACGACGGTCACACTTTGTTCCATCTTAACGTTTTCCGCCAAGGCGGGGGCACTGCACACACGTCGAACGTGTGTGTGCTGTTAACGGCAGTCTAGCCAGGTTGCCGCCCAGGACCGGCCCTAGTGGTGTGTGTATTGCGCGGCGCTGTGATTTGCGCCGCGTACCTTGGTTCCTCTCTCCTTCTGGAAAGGCGGAATGGCACCTGGCCGCCCATCGGGCAGACCCTCCCTAGAGTTTTGTAGCGCATATGCTAGGCTACAACCCAGTAGAGGACCACATCAGCACAAAACAAAAACAGGCGCATACGTAATAATAACTCATGTCTTGCTTTTCCCTGTTTTTGTTTTGTGCACCCTTCTTTGCTAGTGGGATTTTTGTGCTTTTACCTACATATTTAAAAATAAAAACTAAGAATATAATTTTATAGTTGCAATGTGGATGCGACATATTGCAAATATTATGTTTATATTCTCAATAATAAACAAAATATTTTTATATTTTATATAGAACATGTATTTTTCACCGCCATGCGTAATTCTGCAATTAAATAATTGTTCGATTTGTTCGAATTCATGGAAATAAAAGGTTTTCATGTTTTTCTCATCGTTTTCAACAATCATAAAATTTGTCGCTACAAAGACAAATCTAACGAAGAGCTATTACATATTTAAGACGAAAATTATTTGAAATTATTATGAACATAAGATAACATATATGTAATCAGTCTGTTAATTAAAAGTCATGAAAATTTTTGTTATTTTATGTGTTTATGTTT
Source organism: Melolontha melolontha (assembly GCA_935421215.2). Classification (NCBI taxonomy): domain Eukaryota; kingdom Metazoa; phylum Arthropoda; class Insecta; order Coleoptera; family Scarabaeidae; genus Melolontha; species Melolontha melolontha. The sequence continues at coordinate 67,552,020 of OW285238.1, forward strand.
TTCCCAATGTACACCAACTTCTTATACCATATTTTGCTAAGCGATTCGTAAAACTACAAGTACTTATACAATGCTAGTTGTGCACAGCGACAAGAAAAAAAGAGGCCAAAGGTATATGTGTGAGTAATCCCTTCATACAAAAAATCGCGGTCCAATCTGCACGTAGTAACGAGAAAATGATTTTTCTTTATTCGAGTCCGGCCCTGTCGCAGGTAAATATATGTTAAATTTTGATGTTACTTAATTAACTTTTTAAAAAAGCAACTAAATTTAACAAATTTGTTTTTATGAACAAAAACACGTTCTTACAGTTCTCAGCTAATTACCTACTAACTTTATTTAATTCGAATATTATTATACAACGTTTATTACTTTATCTTAATTCTACGTATTTCACTTGATATGCAATTCTCGTTATGCTGACCTAGGCAGTCTGCTACCATAACTCCTCCGGCCCTAGCTGGAAACGTCCTCTTGGGGTTGTATCTCCAAGGGATGTTTTCTGTTCTTGGTGACTTCTAACGCGGTTTCATTTGATGTGGTAGTCCCTTTCTTCTGGGGTAAATACCTCACCAATATATAAGCTAGCATGCCAAAAATGATTATTGTTATTATAATAACCCAAATATTTATAGGATTATCATGAAATTCAATATCACTTATTTCTTTAATTTCACCTTTAAGTTCCTCTAAATTGTTAATAACTTTACTGTAATTTGATAAATTCGCGCTTTGTATTTCACTGCTGTTTTTGTATATTTCTGTTGGTAACATAATTTTACTGTCATTATCTAAATCCGGTATTTTAGGAAACTTTAAGTTTTTATATGATTCGAAAGTTTGTAAAAGTCTGTCTTCAATTTTAACCAGACATAACTCTGTTATAGTTATAATATAAGTTCCAAATAACTTTTCAATTTCTTTATCTTTATTACATTCTTTGTGAATTAATGTGGCTTCAGGCACAACTAGTAGCCATTGATTTCTTAATAATTTAGTAATTTCAATATTCTTGAATTGTTTTAATTGTTTCGACACAACTTGAATAATTCTTTAATTGTTTCGACCTTTGCTTGATGTAAATCCATATCACAAATAAATAAAACACACATAAGATGTTTTAGATTTACACTTTATTAATAAAATAATGACAGCTGTTTCGCTAACACAGTAGCTTCTTCAAATTCAACTTAAGACTAAAGATACATACAAGATACAGCGTTAATCAGGTAGTTTTAATCAGAATTTTAACTTGGGTCAACAACCTGATTAACGCTGTATCTTGTATATATCTTTAGTCTTAAGTTGAATTTGAAGAAGCTACTGTGTTAGCGAAACAGCTGTCATTATTTTATTAATAAAGTGTAAATCTAAAACATCTTATGTGTGTTTTATTTATTTGTGACTTGAATAATTGTTTGAGTATGATAATAATTGTATTTCGCAAGGCGATTCCATTGTCCTCATGTGCGTTTCTTCGCGTTCACAAATGTACTCTGAGGCTTTTATTTCTTTACATAGTTTATTTGAACTCATAAACTTCTTTTCATATATTGCCAGATATTTAAATTCAGGAATCAATAATTGGAAATAGGATTCGTTTACAGGTATAGGTAATGAATATAGATTATAATAATTATAAGGCTCGATTTCTACCAAAGGAATAAATAATATGAATGTGATTATTTCTTCTTTTATGTAAGCTTTTATTTTAATTAAATTATTTAAATAATGAATTTCGCTTGATATTAATGCAATAGGAATCCTGCCTGGGTCAAGTTGTTTGCCAATTTCTATTATTTCTTGCATTAACTCATCGGGTGGTATTATAGATGGGTGTAGTGTTTGTAATTTACTAAATGTTAAAGCATCTATTAAAGTAGTAAATATATTATTAACCGCTTCCGCTAGAAATATTAACTGATTGAATATCGCATAAACGTGAATTTGTAATTCTGTACTAGCTAAACGATACTTGTAGTGTATCAGAATAATTGAAACATACATGAGTAGGTAAACCCCACCAGTTTTGTATAATACAAAGGTATTTTTAATAATATAAAATATTATTAAAAATCTGGTGTGAAGAACACAAATGCAGGTTCACTATTAATATTTTCTGTGAACGTGTCCGAATATATCCTATCCCCAGAGACGTAGATACATATTTCACCTTTCTACAGGCTCATCGGTACGTACATCGTACCGATGTACGTACCGATACACATAGTGCCTTGCTTTCGGGAGAGATAGACGTGTTTGATCGGCTTCATAATTAAACCTAATATTAGGTCATTTCTGTGTGCAGGTGTTGGGTGTTTGTGTAGTTTGTTATTGTTTGTGGAAAGAAAAAAAATAAAAAAAAAAAAAAAAGAAAAAGGGAAAAAAGAGAACAGAAAAAGGCAGAAAAGAAAAAACGGTGAGTGAGCCGATAAGAGATATCGTTTTCGAGCTGTGGAAGCGGGCGACCTCTTTACGCGGCGAGGTGAGACGTTGGTAAATACTAACAAAGTTGCATATACGGGGGGAGACGGAATAGTAGGAAATGGATAGTGACGATTATACTACAGATGAGTCAAGGAGAAAACGAAGTAGGGAATACGAAGAAATAAGTTCTATTGAGAAAAGAAGTAAGAAAACCATTCGAACTCCCCAAAAAGTAGAACAAAAAGAAGAGGATAAGCTAGATAAAGTGATACAGATGATCCAAAATGTAACCATCGAAATAAGGGAGGTAAAGGCAGAATTGCAGGAAGTGAGAAGGGAACAGAGTGAAGCAATGCAGGAAATAATGAAGTTGCAAAAAGAGAATGATAACATAAAAAAGGATAATGTAAAATTAAAAAAGGAAAATGAAGAAATTAGAAATGATATGGAAAAGGTCAGTCTAAGGGTAAGGAGATTAGAGAAGGAAAAAAAGAGTAATAATATTGTAGTAACTGGGTTAAAAGTAGATGTAAGCGAGGAAAACACATTAAGTGAAACCATGAGAAATTTTTTAGAAGATGAAGTAAAGGTGAAAGTTGATGTTAAGTCAGCCCACAAATTAGGTCCGAAAACCTGCCTGGTGGAGCTGGGAAATTATCGAAATAAAAAAGAGGTTATGCAAAATAAGAAAAATCTAAAAGAAAAAAGGGACGGAAGAGTATATATTAATAATGATTTGACACTGGAAGAGAGAATTGCAGCTAAGGCCTTAAGAGAGGTAGCCAAAGAAGAAAGAAAAAATGGAAAGAAAGTAAAAATAGGTTATGAGAAGATAAGTATAGACGACAGGTGGTTTAAGTGGAACAATAGTGCAGGAGTATTGGAGGAGCTATCTAGAACATTTAGCCAGAGATCTCCTGAAGACGTGAGAGAAGACAAAGAAAGGGAAAAAATCCGGGTAATCGCAAAGACCCTGACACAAAAAAACTACTAAATGAAGAGGAACAAGCTGAAGATATAACGACTCATGCTACGGAAATGGTAAACGAGACGGAAGAACGGGATGGGAAAATTGTGACAAAACATAAACAGAAAAATTTGGTAAGCAACAACAAAAGAGAAAACAAGCCAAAACGTACAACATATAAAAAATACAAAATTGGCCAATGGAACGTATTAACGCTTTATCAAGAAGGCAAATTCGAGCAGGTGATAAGAGAAGTGCAGCGATACAAACTGGATCTTCTCGGAATTAGCGAGGTGAGATGGACGGGAAACAATAAAATTACCACATCCGACAAGCACACGTTTATATACTCAGGGATGAAAGAAGGCGAACCACACCAATATGGAGTAGGAATATTATTAAGCCCCCATCTCCAACAAAACCTAATAGAATGGAATCCCATAAATGAACGAATAATTACTGCAAGAATAATCCTAAATGGACATCATGTCACCATAGTTCAATGTTATGCGCCAACAGAAACAACAGAACAAGAAGAAAAAGAACGTTTTTATGACACATTAAATAATACGTTAACAAAAATCAATAAAAAGGACATACTCTTATTAATGGGTGATTTCAACGCTAAAGTGGGAAACCACACAGAAAACTTTGAAGAAACCATCGGAGTACATGGGATAGGGAAAAGAAATGGAAATGGTGAACTACTACTGGAATTATGCGGCAACTTCGAGCTACAGATAGGTGGTACAATGTTCGAACATAAAACATGCCATAAAATAACGTGGGTATCGCCGGATAGAAAAACTGAGAATCAGATCGACCACATCTGTATAAAGCAAGAATGGAGTAAAGCGCTGCTAGATGTCAGAAACCGTAGAGGGGCAGATATAGGGTCAGACCATCACTTAGTCGTGGCCAGAATCAAACTGGATGTTGGTAATTATAAAAACAAGGGGAAAAGAATTAGCAAATATACAAAAAGACAAAGACTATTGGACCCACATAAGTTAGACGAAGGTGCAAAAAAGGAAATAATACAGAAAATAGAAAATTTATCTCAAAACATAGACCACACTCTAGAGATAGAAGATATGTGGCAAAAAATTAAAACGTTGTATACTGTGAGCTGTAAACAAACGTCAAAAACCACAAGAGACAGCAAGGAATGGATGAGCATTGAATCATGGACTAGAATTGAGGAAAGAAGGAGAATTAAAGAGAAAATGTTAAGAATCAGAGATGAAACAAAAAAAAGGAAAATACAAGAAGAGTATACAAGATGTAGCAAAACGATAAGAAGAAGTATAAGAAATGATAGAAAGAGACACATAGAACAACTGGCAAATGAAGCACAGACTGCAGCGGACAAAATGGACAGTAGAGAACTATACAAAAGGATAAATCAGCTAGCAGGAAACAGGAAAAAGATTAGGGAATTACCTTCAAAAGATAAGGACGGAGACAACTTATACAACAAGCAACAACAACTAAAAAGATGGCAAGAATACTTCGAAGAGATAATGAATATCAATGGGACCAAATTACAGCTATTGCAGGAAGAAATCGTGCAGGAACTGCCCGTCAACACCGATGTTCCTTCAAGAGAGGAAGTGATAAATGCATTGCAAAAAATGAAAAATGGAACATCGGCAGGAAATGATATGATAACAGCTGACATCTTGAAGATCGATGTAAATGCAACTACAAAAATATTGCTACCCCTTATCCAGAAAATTTGGAATGAAGAAAAATTCCCTAAAGACTGGAAAGAAGGATTGATAATAAAAGTACCCAAAAAAAACGACCTGCGACATTGCGAAAGTTGGAGAGGTATCAGCATGTTGAATGTCACATTTAAAGTCTTCTGCCGCATACTATTAAATAGAATCAACGATTCTCTTGACTATACCATCAGAAAAGAACAAAACGGATTCCGACGTGGACGCTCCTGTGTAGACAACATTAACACAATTAGAATGATAATAGAAGAATCACTCGAATACGAATCACCACTCCAGTTGTTATTTATAGACTACGAACGAGCATTTGACTCGGTAAATCGGGAAAATATATGGATAGCACTCAAGAATAAAGGTCTTCCTCAAAAAATAATCCAACTGATTAGGGAAGGATACACAGGATATCAATGTCGAGTACTCCATGAGGGAGAGCTGTCACAACCTTTCGTCGCTAGTACGGGTGTTAAACAGGGCTGCATACTCTCACCGCTGCTTTTTTTGGTAATGTTGGACACGGTACTCTGCGAAACAACAAATAACAAGAAGAGAGGAATACGATGGGGGCTGACGGAAGTTTTGGAGGACATCGAATACGCAGATGATGTATGCCTTTTTTCATCGAACATTAGGAACATGCAGAGTAAAACTAATGACCTTGTTGCGGAATCAAAAAAGAATGGCCTTAGCATAAATAAAAATAAAACTAAAATGTTGAAAATTAACACCAAAGATACAACAAACATAGAAGTCGAAGGCACACAGATAGAAGTAGTGGAGGAATTCACTTAGCTTGGCAGTGTTGTCTCGAGCAATGGAGGAACATTATCTGATATACAGCGAAGAATAGACAAGGCACGGAAAGTTTTTGCAAGTATGAGAAAAATATGGCGCTCTAAAAGTTTGTGCTTATCAACAAAAATCAAAGTGTACAACTCAACAGTGAAACCAGTTCTCCTCTATGGCTCAGAGACCTGGATGGTTACCTCAACAATCAAGAGGAAGCTCCAGTCTTTTATAAACAGATGCCTTAGAAATATACTAGGAATATGGTGAACTATGGCATAGGACAGAACAAAACGACATAAATGAAGACATTAAGAGAAGGAAATATAAATGGCTTGGTCATACATTAAGAAAGCCAGTTGATACACCAGCTCATACAGTCCTACTTTGGAAGCCACACGGAAAGAGAGCGAGAGGCAGACCACGCACCACCTGGAGGAGAACAGTTATGGACGAGACTAACAAGTCCATCCCACAACTGAGGAGCATTGCCCAGGACCGAATAAAATGGAAAAAATACATAGAGACATTATAAGTGCACATACTTGCTATACGAGTATGTAATGTATAATTACCCTACGTCCCGAAAGGGAATAATGGGTTTAATAAAAAAAAAAAAACTACACTCACTGGTGCCGACCATGGGCTACAACTTTCTTGTATAATATCTTGTTTTAGTAGATCGTTTACTTGACTTCTTATTTCTTCGCGTTGTTGGGGAGTTTTTCTATATGGGCTTAAATAAATCGGTGTTTCGTCTTTCATATGTAACGTATGTTTTACACTGTTAGTGAATGTTAAAGGTAGATTTTCGCTATAACATATGTCTTTGTATTTTATACATAAATTTTGAATTTCGCGTTTTTCTTCGTCATTTAAATGATTTAAACGTAGCTTTTCTCTAACGTTATCGAATTGAATTTTTCCTATTTGTCTTGGACTTAAACAAGTTTCAAAATTGTTGTGTGTTTCCGTTTGATAAATTTCCGCTACTATTGGTTTTTCTATTTCTATATTTACTTCATAATCGTTAAAATTTACAGCTTCCGTAATAACATGAAAATCTCTTGCTTTAGCTAGAGTGTTTGGAATTTCTACGCCCGGTGTAATTGGCTGATGATTTATTAAAACATCGCTATAATTTTTGGTTATAGGAATTTTTACAATTTTCCGCTCGCGCGGGCCTGAACTGATTTTAGTATTTTCCCAAAATATTTTTATTTCCCCAAATTTTGTTTTTAGTAGTTCATTCGGTACATCTATTACCGCTCCTAATTGTTTCATTAAGTTTACCCCAATTAATCCATCATAATTATTTGAAAAATCGAATACATGAAATTTTAACGTTTCCCCTGCCGCTTTGAAAGTTTTCAAACTTCGTATTTCAATTACAAAGTCGTGTTTTGTAATAGCATGTGCAGTTTGAACTGTAAATGGTTCATTAATAACATAATTCGTGTTTTGTGTGCTAATCATTGATTTTGATGAACCCGTATCAATTAAAAATCTAGAATTAATTTCCGGTGACATAATATATGGTAATTTTGATGAAGCGTTTACATTTAATTTTACGTTTTCAATTTCGTCTTAATATTCGTCCCTCTCTAATTCTGAGTATCCTCCGAGGCTGATGTACGAAAATCCTGGTTTTCGACGTTGTCGTACTCTTCAAAGTATTCATCGATTCCTGCTGCTTCGTCTTCTCCGTAGTCGTGTGATACATTTCCTTCTTCTGTATCATCGTTTTGTTCTTCACTTTGGTAAAATAATTCTTCCATCTTTAAAGGTGGATGTGTCATTCGTGTCATCATACTCCCTAATTCCATCGGTGTTTGTTTCGGTTGGCGTTTCTGTTCTAATTGACCTGGTGATCTCGCGAATTTGAAAGATTGTGTCGTTGTTTGTTGCGGTTTCCACTGATTTTGCATTGGTTGTCGATTAAAAAATTGATTTACATATTATGGAGGTGGTCGATTTGCAACTTGGGAATACGGTCGATTTACAAATTGTGAATATGTTCGATTTGAATTTTGAAATTGTGGAACATGCACATTATTAAATGAAGGTTGTATTTGTCTACTCGTGCTAGGTACTGAATTTTGTCGCAATGGTATTTGTTGTTTAATTGGTCTAAACTCTGATTTGCTTACATTATTCGGTTGTCTTACAAAATACTTAAAAATTTCTTCCTCTAAAATATAGAATATCGCGGTTTCTATATTTTCTAGATTCCTGAATCTAACTCTATGACCTATATCACCAAATTGAGCAATTCCACGTAAATACGTTTGTAATACCGTATCATTGTGTAATTCGGTTTTTACTACTCGTTTGTCTGTGTCTTTTTCTGACATTTTAAACCTAGTTAGTAAAAGGTTTAATAAATTTTTACAGCGCACACCGAAATTGTAGGCTGTTTCACCTCTTAATGGTTGCATTTGCATTAAATTTTGTAGCAAACATCTTTCCGATCTCTGATCACAAAAATTAAGTTGTAATTCTTTTTTTAAATCCGTTCACGATTCTATTGTTTCTGTGCTACTAACTAATTGTAAAGCTTTTCCCGATAACTTCGATTGAAAAACTCTCAATAAAAAGTTATTTATTGGATCTTCCGCATTATTCTGATTTCCGAAAGTTGTAATTAGATATTCGCAAGTGCTTATATACATGGACAAGGTGTTAGGATCGCTATCATAAACAGGTATTAAGTCAATATGATTTTTGGTGATATCTTTCACTGTGTAATGCGTCATTTCGTCTGATTCGTTATTTAAAGTTATACAGCTTAATCTGTTTGATATTTCTGTTAAACTAGTTTCGTCTAAATCGGGGTTCGCGTATTCTGAATCGGATTTTGTATTATCGTTTGACAAACAACTTGATGCAACAGATAATTCACTTTCCGAATCTGACATACAATTAATATATATACAAGCTTACTTAAACTAAAATGAAATGTGTGTGCGAGAGGATTTATTCTCTGACAAGAAATGAAATTGTTTCAAAACTGACTTACATTAAAGCCGTTGCGAAGTACATGTGTTCTTCTTCGTTTCCTCTTGTTGCGGGAATGTGTGTGTGGTGAGTGTCGATTTTGAGATACCCGTAGGGCCAATTTTAGGACCTGTGGTCCAATTTTAGGTCCTGGAGGTCGATTGTAGATCTCCCCTTCAGTAATCAACTGCCGTGGCTGCTGTCGCTTCGATGTGATGTAAAAGTTTTTTTTCACAGCACTCGATGTTTTCGTTCACTAGGTATACCGTACAGATCGTAAATACGAACCGAAATATTTAAAGATTTTATTTAATTACCCCGTTACGGTATCCTACTGACTGCGCCAGTTAAACTTTGATGTTACTTAATTAACTTTTTTAAAATGCTACTAAATTTAACAAATTTGTTTTTATGAACAAAAACACGTTCTTACAGTTCTGCAGCTAATTACCTACTAACTTTATTTAATTCGAATATTATTATACAACGTTTATTACTTTATCTTAATTCTACGTATTTCACTTGATATGCAATTCTCGTTATGCTGACCTAGGCAGTCTGCTACCATAACTCATCTCTAATTCAACAGTTATTCATTTTACTGATTAATTATATTCTTTTATCGGTATTTGTCAGTACCACCACATATTTAAAGACAAAAAAGTTCCATACAAATAATTAAAAACCAGGTGTCTATCCCATTAGACACGCCATGGACACGCTACATAAAGCTTTTTGTTTTATGATGATTTTGTTGTATTATGAATATAATCATTTTATTTTTAAAAGGACGTTCAAACTTTAATTTTAATCACATTTTAATTAATGCGGCATAGGGTTATACTGATATTCACAAAAAAAAACATAGTAATAAAAGCACCGTATGTGTTTAAATGTTTGTGTATAAATGTTTTGATATGTAAATATCAACATTTACTATTTTTATGAATTAAACATATCGTCTAACTAATGTCTGGGAATTTCATCGCTTTTTTTGCAGATCAATGAACTTGAATACTAGCTGTATTTCATTATATATAGAACAAATACGGATATGCACCGTCTTTAACTACATTTTGGCTTCAAAATATGGAAATTTTTGATGAATTTCTTTTTTAATTTTCAGTTATATTATTAATACGTACATGTTCTAAAACATGTACGTGCATGCATAAGCGCGCATTCATTAACGTTGGTGTGTATGTGAAATAAATTTCTGCTAGAAATTATCAACGCACATGCACTTATATGCATGCAAGTCTCAACGTGTAGAGGCAAAAGAACAGGTGAATGTGCGAGAGTTTACAGTAGCGTCGGAGGTGAACTTTTTTAGTATATACATTATTATCGCATGTTTTAAGGAGTATTAAGATATTGTTAGTATGTCTGATGTTAGAATGATGTCACGAGACTTTTTTACGAGAGAGTTTATTGAATTATATAAATCGCATCCATGTCTTTGGTAAATAAAATCAAAAGAATATCTTGACAGAAATAATACGGAGGCATACCAGTCGTTAATAAAAAAGTTAGAAACTATTCAGCCGAATGCAACACGAAGTAACGGCATACGGTCACAACGGTTATTGCAGACCTCATTACTGTATCTTGGTGTTCTATTAATGGAGTACCTAGGTATAAAAGTTCTACATAGGTATCTTCATCCATTCTTAGATAATTTCGCCAGTCATCAGGTTCTAGTCTCAGTTCTTCCAATAACTGACCGGACGCAGAATTGTGACGCAATTACTTCAATACTACAGTGAAATTGCTTTCTTCATGGGCGTAGATAGAAGCATGAAGAGTTTTTATAATTTATTTTATTTATTAGTTTCTATTTCGTAAGATAAATAAAATACGGCGAGTTAGATTCTCTTTTTTCATTTTTTTAACTGTTAGAACGCTCTGTGGCAAATATTGCAGCTGGTGTACTACATCCAACTATTCCATATAACGCATATGTAATAGCAACAAAAGTTATATACAAATGATGCGAAAACAGTAGATACAATCATTTACGAGAATATGCACCAAATACTTCATTCGGACGACTAATACAAAGAAAAAATACTTTTATTTGTCAGTGACAGTGCTGCATATATGTTAAAAACAGAGAGACTATTAAAGGAAACATATCCTAATATGCTGCATTTTACTTGTGTGGCACATGCTCTCTACAGAATCTGTGAATATATCAGACACTTTTCCGGAAGTTGATAGACTTGTATTCGCTTTTAAAAACGTTTTCAGAAAAGCACCATTGAGAGAAGCTCTTTACAGGAAAAAACTACTATTTGTCACTGCCTCCCTCTCCAGTAATAACTAGTTGGGGAACATGGTTCGCAGCTACTAGTTTTTATGCAGAGAATTTCGATCATTTCCAAAATTTCATTACTTGTTTAAATGACGATGCTCGAAGTATTTTTGAGTGCAAGGAACTAATACAAATTCCAAATTAAAAAAATTAGTTGTACTTTCCTCGGGAACAAAATCTCAAATTAATTGATGGATTAACCGCATTAGATGTGGATATTAATAATTTAAAAAATATTCCAAGTAACTTCGGATGTGGCCTTCGGCAAAAGTTAGACGCAATTTTTAATAGAAATGCAGATTTAATAACATTGCGGCAACTGTGTATGGGGACAATGCCTCAAAATCTAACTCCTAAAAGTGCTGAAATAAAATAATATTTCCTGTATGTACCTATAACCAGTTGCGATGTAGAAATGACGTTTTCTATCTAAGGGTGTATTTCATTCAAAGAGAACAAATTTTACAGAAGAGAACCTCGAGAAAGTATTGCTAGTTAATATTAATACTCCTTTACTCAACTTGAACTACACAATGAACAAATAAAAATGTATTCTATAGATCACCACCCGTTTGTTTTCCAATTATATAAATAAAATTAAAAACTCTTTAAAAATGCAAATTTTTAATAGTACCTACGCCCGTGGGCGGTGAATCATCACCTCTCGTGTCCGGTCCCTAACAATAATACTCAGTACATAATATATAATATATATATATATATATATATATATATATATATATAATATAATATATATAATAGAATCCCCCAGACAGTTTGTAGTACAAGGGGAAGAAGTTGAGATATCTGAAGAAACAATAAAGAAGACTGTTAGGAATCTTAAGTCAGGCAGGGCCAGCGGCCCGGAAGGGATATACTCCGAAATGCTCAAATATGGAACAGAAAGGCTCTACAAAAGTCTCACAGTAATTATCAATAAATGCCTAAATGGACATCCTGTTCCGCAAGACTGGAAAACGGCTTTTATATCATCCATTCATAAAAAAGGAAATAAGCTGGACTGCAATAACTATAGGGGCATATCTGTCACAACCACACTAAGCAGACTGTACGGTAGAATCCTGCGTGACCTCATTGAAGAAGATTACCAAGACAAAGAAGAGGAAGAGCAATGTGGTTTTAGAGCAGGAAGATCATGTACGGACAACGTATTCTGCCTAAAACAAGTTATAGAAAAAAGTCTGCTAGACAGCTGGAAACCCACCTCACGTTCGTGGACCTACAAAAAGCATATGACACAGTCCCAGTGTCAAGATTATGGAAGGTATTAGAACAATCTAACATCAATTACAACTATATAACAGCTCTTAAAGAATTGTATAAAGACTCCACATCAAGAATTAAGATGGGTAAAGAACTAACAGATGCATTTACGGTAAATAAAGGACTGCGCCAAGGATGCTGTATTTCTCCAACACTGTTTAAGATATATGTAGCGGTGGCACTAAGAGATTGGAAGAGGAAGGTCAAGAGAATGGGTATAGAGATAAATAACTTGTGCTTATTTACCCTTCAGTTTGCTGACGACCAGGTCATAGTGGCCAATGACAAGGAGGACATGCAATACATGGTGAGGAAAATGATGTAAGAATATCGAAAATGGGGCTTGACAGTCAATATAAACAAAACAAAATATCTGTGTATTGGCAACCAGGACGGAAATCTGGAAGTCGACAATGGTCAAGAAATAATGCAATGTCAGGAATATGAATATCTGGGCATAATTTTCGACAACACCGGAACAGATGTGAGAGAGATCGAAAAACGTATAGTCAAAGCAAAAAAAGTGATCGGATGCCTGAATGGAATTCTATGGAGCAAGGAAATAACAAAGAAGAGAAAATTTAATATATACGAGACTATGGTAAAGAGCAGCCTTCTATATGGAGCAGAAACTTGGAGGATTGCAAATAGACAAAGGAAGAAGGTTGAGGCGGTTGAGATGGATGCCATTAGAAGATCCTTGCGAATTTCACGAAGAGAGAGAATAAGGAATGACTATATAAAGCAACAAATGGGAATAGAAGGCACGGTAGTTCAAGACATCGAAAAGAAACAACTTACTTGGTACGGACACGTAGAACGAATGCAAAATAACAGGTGGCCCAAAACAATAATGCACTGGCACCCAAGAGGGAGAAGGAAACGGGGAAGACCGAAACTGGAATGGCAGAAGAGCATACAAAGATCCATGAGTGAAAGAAACCTCACACCAGAGGAGTGTGACGATAGAAGAGGATGGAAGTTAGGTGTCGGACAACGAAGAAAAACGTTCTAAACCGGCATATATATATACATAATATATTTAAATGCATGTAAAATTATTCAGTATGGTAATGATAATCTACAAAAAAATATTGAGATTTTAAAAGTGCTTGTGTCTTGAACGATTAACGAGGGCCGGTTTGGGCATATAGGACAATTTTTTAGATGAAAGTAGGAATTCTATTAATAGGATCTAATATAAAATTGTACATATTTATTTAAGTATACTGTTTATCATATATATTTGTGAAATTATAAAAGTAGTAGTCATAATTCGAGATAAGATCATGTTTTTACTTTAAAAGTTGATTGGAAGCGTGCAAAATATAATATTGTAATGTATGCGATGCAAAGTTTCAAATAAATTTTTAGGTAAATATGAACGAGCATACAGAACTAAAGGAGTGTCATTAGTAATATGCAGTTCGAAAATATCTTTCGTGTCACAGATATTACCGTTTCATTAATTGTAGGTTTATATGTAAAATTAAATGCTCTTTTTAGTGATTTATATAATTTTTCTTTCTATACACATTGCACGTAATACCTATATATAGACATAAGTAATACAATATGCTTTTATACGTAAAAAAATGCATAAATTTAAATGTCATTGTATGTACTTGCTATAGAATGAAGTCGGTCATGGAAATTATTAAAGAGCTTAAATATGATTTTAAAATTGTTCTTTTGATAACATAAATAAGGTGGAAGCCATCAATGTTTACCAATGCGTCATTGCTATTACATTACTGCAATATGGATCAACCTAGTACTGCAAGTGAAATGAAATCTGTTCTGTTAAATAAATATTGAAACAAGAATGATTAAAATTGACATTTTGCCGGGCTGTCGCTTTTACCACTTAGCCACAATAGACCTAGGTTCAAGCTATTTAGAAATCCATTATAAAGTAACAGTGTTAATGAATCAGATGTCAGTTATTGAATGTAACGGGTTTTCAGAAACATTCGAAGTCAAGTGGGCTCTGAACAAAAAATCGTATATCTTTACTTAAGTATCTGATTTGTAATAATTATTAAATGTCAACTGTTGTCTGTCAAAAATCAATCTATCTCAGACATGACTTCATATTTTCAAGGACTACTTTGACTTCGAATGTTTCTGAACACCCGTTAGATGTCAAGTTGAAAGCAGAAGTCAGTTTTGAAAGCTCATGTCAGTTTTGATAGCAGATGTCAGTTAGTGAAAGCAAATGTCAGTTATTGAAAGCAGATGTCTGTTATGAAAGCAGGTGTCAGTTATGAAAGCAAACGTCAGATTAGAAAGCAGATGCCTATTTGAAAGTAGATGTGAGTTATTGAAAGCAGATGTCAGTATTTTGAGAGCAGATGTCCGATTTGAATGTTTGAAAATGCTAATTATTACTCCATAGCTATATGAGTGTTTAGATAATTTCTTAGCCGGTTATTAAATATAACAATTGATAAATTATTGGAGTTTTTCGGCTTTTATATGAAATATTTACAAATATCAAATTAGAATGTATGTAATTGTAGACAGCAATGTTTACATCCACACTTACTCTGCAATTACATACATTCTAATTTGATATTTGTAAATATTTCATATAAAAGCCGAAAAACTCCAATAATTTATCAATTGTTATATTTAATAACCGGCTAAGAAATTATCTAAACACTCATATAGCTATGGAGAGTAATAATTAGCATTTTCAAACATTCAAAACTGACATCTGTTCTCAAAATACTGACATCTGCTTTCAATAACTCACATCAATAACTTTCATAACTGACACCTGCTTTCAAAACAGACATCTGCTTTCAATAACTGACATTTGCTTTCCCTAACTGACATCTGCTATCAAAACTGACATGAGCTTTCAAAACTGACTTCTGCTTTCAACTTGACATCTACATTCAATAACTGACATCTGATTCATTAACACTGTTATAGCAAACGCCAATTAAGTTGGCGCGAGGAGGGGTAAGTTCGCGCAGGATTAAAAGTAGTGGGGAGATTTGTATTTGGTTTTACATCAAATGTCAGATAATTCTAACCTCTGAGCGTGTATCACTTTATGATCCCCTAGCAAAGACATTATGTCCCGTCAAACGTCAATGACAAATGTATTCTGACATGTCTGACAATTACTTGAGTAGTGGGAGAGGAAGTTTTAAAAACGGCTTCTGCGCACCCCCTCCTCGCGCCAACTTAATTGGCGCTTGCTATACTTTATAATGCATTTCTAAATAGCTTGAACCTAGGTCTATTGTGGCTAAGTGGTAAAAGCGACAGCCAGGCAAGCTGTAGGCTTGGGTTCGAGTCCCAACGTAGACCATATTTTTCAATTAAAAATTTCGTATGATTTGCTTTGTAATTTGTAGACAGCAATGTTTACATCCCCACTTACTCTGCAATTACATAGATTCTAATTTGATATTTGTAAATATTTCATAGAAAAGCCGAAAAACTCCAATAATTTATCAATTGTTATATTTAATAAACGGCTAAGAAATTATCTAAATACTTGTATATATATATATATATATATATATATATATATATATATATATATATATATATATATATATAGTATTTTCGTGACCTTGGTATGATAAGGTAAACTTAATTAGTCGGCGATTAAAGGTCTGGTTAATACTTAAAAGTGTATATATTTAAAATAATCCTACATGTTTCGGCAATGATGCGTTTGTCAAGGATATAAAATATATATATATATATATATATATATATATATATATAGTATTTTCGTGACCTTGGTATGATAAGGTAAACCCAATTAGTCGGTGATTAAAGGTCTGGTTATTACTTCAAAGTGTATATATTTAAAACAATCCTACATGTTTCGGCAATGATGCCTTTGTCAAGGATATAAAAAATATAAATGACAGAATATATTTATATTCTGTCATTTATATTTTTTATATCCTTGACAAAGGCATCATTGCCGAAACATGTAGGATTATTTTAAATATATACACTTTGAAGTAATAACCAGACCTTTAATCACCGACTAATTGGGTTTACCTTATATATATATATATATATATATATATATACCGTATGAACGCCCGGGAGTGATTGATCTACCACAATGTAGTAAGACGAAGACGAATAGCGAGTTTATGTGGTTAGGGTTAAGAGAGTATATTCAGTCTGTTCTACTGTCTAACTGTACGGGCGTTCCCTTTCTTTATCCAACACATTCTACATACGATCTAAGTACGAATCAAATAATCTCTCTCTAACACATTGAATATTCCTATCAGTCGCCCAAAGTGTTCAAGCAAGGCGGAATATATTGAATCGGAAAACAAGCTTGCGACTGGTCATTCAGTTGCATTCAGTTGCTCCTTGTCATCCGTAGGTAGAGTACGTATAGAAATGCTAACAAATGTCCGTCGTAATTTTTATAACCGATTGGGTTACTGCTCGGCTCAAGAGGGTGGTTTATTTGAGCATTTACTAAATAATTAGTTTTTCTTTTTAGAATGTTCTTTTATTTAATAATTAATATTTATTACCAATAAAGGTATTTTAGTTAAATTTAATATTTTATAGGTAGTTTATTTAAGGAAACAATTTATTTATACTGGTAAACACTTTATTTATATTCTTGCAAGAATCGTTATTGTTTTGAAATTTTATGCTATTACAGAATACTTTTTATTTTAATTTTTTTCAATAAGAGTTACGGTTTTGTTTCATAATTTTATATTATTTATGTGTTTTCATTTGAATAAGAATTTTTTAAGTTCAAGCCACAAAGCTATGATGAAACTTATCATTGAATATTTAGCGATGAAAATATCTGATGCTTCGCCGGTAAGAATTATTATTATGCAGTAAACAAAAACTCTGCACTTTACGGCGAATTGTATTTTATGATACTTTCAACTATATTATATCATTTTATTTAAATTTAAATGTTAAATTTAAAGTATTATGGCCGAAGAGACATAAACAAAAGTATCCGTTATTGTAGGGACGTTGACAGCCGGCATATGACTAATAGTGCGAAAAGCAACGGTGTAGTCGGATAAAATATCCAAATTCGTACATTAACCATAAATAATATACTACAAATAATTTTGTAGTTTGTTAAACAATTAGTTATTAATTTGGAATATTTATTTTGATACATCATTTATTAATAAACAACCATAACGCTTTCTTGGTTCACCACAATTAAATACGCCCTGTAGGAGTTTAACGTATGTAGCCCCTCCCACTTGCAGTTGGCCAGTCATTACTTATATATCCATCGATCGCTCGACGTTGTGCACACGGTATATATATATACAGTGTGTATAAGCCAAATGGAATAAATTCGTTATTTCGGTTACTGTATATATTTATAAAAAATCCCGAAACATGTCATATTTAATTTATAAATTAACATTCTTCAACGTGAAAATGCGATCCCTACCTTCAACCCCCTTCGAATGACAGGTACAACCCCCATTTTTTTAAATGGGAAGTATAGGCTTGTGATATATCGTTGTAAAGGTCTCTTTATTCTCTATTCAAAAATGTTATAATTTTAATGTTTGTTGCAACAATTAAGATAGAATAAAATAAAATCATGTTGTTATCGAAATTCGCTACAATATACTCAAAAAATAAAATTTAATGCAAAATGTAAAGAAAAATTTAAAACACCAAACAAAAATATGAATGTCAATGAAGTAGATGTTCAAAATGTTCACCATGAACGTTTTGGCAACATCCTAATCTTAAATAAAACTGTCTTCTAACATTATTTAACATATCAGGCGTGATCGACCTAATCGCAAGCGTTATTCGTTCTCTTAAGTCATTTAAATCCAAAGGTTTAGTTTTGTACACAATGCTCTTCAAATATCCCCATAAAAAAAAATCAAGTAAGGTCAGATCAGGTGATCGCGCTGGCCATTCTATCGATCCTCGCCTTCCTATCCACCGATTGGGAAATATTGCATCGAGGTACTGCCGGACATTGCGTTGGTAATGTGGTGGTGCTCCATCCTGCTGAAACCATATCGTATTCATTGGAACTTGAGGGTTTCCTGGATCAGGATATAAATTTGCCAAAGTTGGAATGACATCATTTTGAAGTAGTGCCAAATAACGATCGCCATTCAAATTTCCCTCAATGAAAAAGGGACCAATGATATGGTTTCCAACAATACCTGCCCAAACATTAACTTTTACTGGGTATTATGTGTGTTCTTTCCTCATCCAGTGAGGATTTTCCGTAGACCAGTAGCGGCAATTTTGCCGATTAGCTTGACCGCTAAGAGAAAAAGTGCACTCATCAGAAAACATAACGTCTTCTAAATTGATAATATTGTTATCCAGCATGTCCATCATTCGCTCACAAAAATAAGTTCTTCTATCAAAATCGTCTTCCATAAGCTCCTGAGTAGATATCATTTTATAGGGATGCATTTTATTTTCTTTTAATATGTTTACTATCGATGTATGGCTAACATTTAATGTAGTGGATGCATGTCTACTCGATGTATGTGGGTTTTCCATAAACTCAAGCATCACATCTACTTTGATTTCATCATTCAGTGCATTGGCAGCTGGTTTTTTTATCTGCCTTACATGACCAAACCCTCGAAACTGCTTCTCTATCTTACTTATTGTTCCTTGAGCTATAGGCGGTAAATCAGGAAATTTCTTATGAAATAGGCGGGTTACTTCTTGTTGTGTTCGGGTTCTATCTCCGTAACCAATCATTTGTATGACTGTTATTTTATGCATTTCCGTTAATCTAACCATTTCCCAGAATTGTATTTTACGAAATTCAAACTAAAATTATCAAACTGTCAATTTAAATGACAACTTTTAAATACAAAACAATTTACTAAGGCGTTTTAAACAAACTAATGTTGCCACGGAAACTTTTTAAAGTATTTTTAATGGATACCATCTAAAAAGCACATTGGTATGGTTTTTACTAACTTTCTTATTATGAAGACCTAAACGGGAAGTAAGTAATGCAATGATGCCTTTGATGTATGTATTAAATCTTTATAAACGCAAATCTACTTCATTGACATTCATATTTTTTTCTGGCGTTTTAAATTTTTCTTTACATTTTCATTAAATTTTATTTTTTGAGTATGTTGTAGCGAATTTCGATAACAACATGATTTTATTTTATTCTATCTTAATTGTTGCAACAAACATGAAAATTATAACATTTTTGAATATAGAATAAAGAGACCTTTACAACGATATATCACAAGCCTATACTTCCCATTTAAAAAAATGGGGGTTGTACCTGTCATTCGAAGGGGGTTGAAGGTAGGGATCGCATTTTCACGTTGAAGAATGTTAATTTATAAATTAAATAAGACATGTTTCGGGATTTTTTATAAATATGTACAGTAACAGAAATAATGAATTTATTCCATTTGGCTTATACACACTGTATATACATATATATATGTATATATATATATATATATATATATATATATATATATAACATTTGATAAATTATTGGAGTTTCTCGGCTTTTTTATATGAAATATTTACAAATATTAAATTAGAATGTATGTAACCTGGGTCTATTGTGGCCTAGTGGTAAAGGCGACAGCCCGGATAGCTGTAGACTTGGGTTCGAGTCCCAACGTAGACCATATTTTTCAAATAAAAAATTTCGTATGATTTGCTTTGTAATTTGTAGACAGCAATGTTTACATCCCCACTTACTCTGCAATTACATACATTCTAATTTAATATTTGTAAATATTTCATATAAAAAAGCCGAAAAACTCCAATAATTTATCAAATGTTATATTTAATGAACGGCTAAGAAATTATCTAAACACTTATATATATATATATATATATATATATATATATATATATATAAATATATAAATAGATACAAATAGACACACTTTAAAATGTAAAACAAAATAAGTGTTAACTAAAACATATGCAACCAAATATACAAAGTTGGAAACCCTATAAAAAAAGTCTTTAGGTGTGTTGCTTTATTAGTTTTATTACAATTTATAGTTGATATTTAGCTTTCCTCTGCTATGTATGTATGCCGCATATTATAGTAATGTAAATTTGTTTCTGTTTTTGGTAGAAATGCATAGGTATTACTGTATGTGAAGAATTTAGATTCATATTTTCAATGCTATTGCTTTAATAGTAAATATATTTTATTATGAAATATATTTTTAATAAAAACTCAGCTTTTATTAAAAATAAAAAAGGAAAAGGAACTATTTTAAAGAAAAATAAAAAATATGTTGTGTGTGGTGAAGGAAAGCTGTTTGAACTCAGTAGTGTTAACTACATTATAATATACAAGACACAGCAATACAATATAAATACATCTTACATTTAAAATATGCCATTTAAATATTTATATTACATATCAAAAGCCTACTTATTATTGTACATAATATAATTAAAAGAAATATCTTCAAAAATCCAAGTCTCAGTATCATCAATGTCTTCAACAGCTAGTGTACTTTCTTCAAAAATCTCACTCTCCTTTGAAATATTGTACATTGTTGAAGAAACAAAAACAGCAATATCCTAGTTTCGAGCAGTCTTATAACATTTCTTGTTATTATATGTATCATATTATATCATATTTACTATTCAATATCTGTAACACTTTTAGTCAATGATTACCTACTTACTAATATTTAGTGAAATATCACAGTGCCTAGTTATAAATGTCGGGTTAATAGTATATTAAAAAACAAGTTTCATAAGGCACCATTCTGCCGCACAAGATCAGTTTAGAAAAGAGCGAGTTCAGAAAAGGCCTTATGAAACGAGTTTTTTAAATTGAAATTATTTAATCTGAAAGTTCAGAGTTTTATTTTTATAAATTTTAATCTTGCTATCCGTGAAGTATATTATATTACATATTATTTATTAATTTTCGTTAACATTACTTGATATTTTATTTAAAAATATAAACATGAGTGACATAGAAACTAATATAGCTTGTTGTCAATTGTATACAATATACGTTGTTTGTGTACAGTACGTACATATATCATATCTGTCAAATGTACTTAAATTCTTAAAATCAAATGACAGCAATGATGTTTATTTCTATGTTCGAACAACGCCAACATTGAAAAATGAAAAAAAGCGTATCGAAACGAAGCTCATTCCGATACTGTTTTGGGTGTCATAATTAGTTCATTTCGAACGCAAAAATAGAAAATAGTATATTAAAAAACGAGTTTCATAAGGCACCATCTTGCCGCACGAGATCAGTTTAGAAAACGAGCCGCTTGCGGCGAGTTTTCTAAAGAGCGAGTGCGGCAAAAGGCCTTATGAAACGAGTTTTTTATACTATTTTTTCTATTTTGCGTTTTTTACATTAATAAATTGCTTAAATTGGAATTATTTAATTTGAAAGTTCAGAGTTTAATTTTTATATAAAGCATGCAGTTGGTCACATTGATACTTGACATTTTCAAATTTAAATCTTGCTATCCGCGAAGTATATTATATTACATATTATTTATTAATTTTCGTTAACATTACTTGATATTTCATTTAAAAATATAAACATGAGTAACATAGAAACATATATATGTTGTTGTCAATTGTATACAACATACGTTGTTTGTGTAAAATACGAACATATATCATATCTGTCAAATGTACATAAATTCTTAAAATCATATGACAGCAATGATATTTATTTCTGTATTCGAACAACGCCAACATTGAAAAATGAAAAAAAGTGTATCGAAATAGAGCTCATTTCGATACTGTTTTTGGTTTCATAATGAGTTCATTTCGAACGCAAAATAGAAAAAATATATTATGTACTGTCGTGAGCAAAAAAAAACGAGACAGTGTCAAAATCGTTATGTCAATTTCCTTTATTTTTTAGCGTTGTAATTTTAACATTTGATTAACTTTCAAACTCTACGTCAAATTATATATCATAGTTGATAATTCAAAATTGAAAATGCCGCATCTTTCGAAAACTGATAAAGCTAGGCTTGTTACTAGTTTGAAAAATGGGAAATCATTAAGAAGTGTATCGGTTCAATTTAATATTGGTAAAAGTTCGCAAGAATATATAAAAAAAATGGAGGGAAGAGGATAATTTAAATCGGTAAATAATTTCCGCAGGTAACAAATTTTCGAATATTTCGAAGGAAGCTATAAGAACAACACAATTTCCTGTCTCATCTTGTAATACAATGGTTACAAGAGAATGAAATTTAAACTTGAGATATCCAGCCCTACAGTCCTTATCGAAATCCCATTGAAAATGTATGGGGATTAATGAGATAGAGCTTCTATCCAGGAAGAATTTTGGGAGATTGTTCATAATGCTTGGGATCAAATTTCTATAAATTTTGTACAATATATTGTCGCTTCAATGTCTACAAGATTAGATGCAGTTAATAATAACTGTGGAATGACGAAATACTAATTATTTTAATGTAATAATTATTTTAATTTAATAAATAATCTTTCTCTATCGTTTTTAGTAATTTTTATTGACATTTATTTTAAAAATGTTTAATAAATGTCAATAAGACACACATTTTTGACAATTCCTGACTTACTATTATGAGTAAAGATAGCCACTTAAGTAGTCACAATTTAAACCCACGCAGAAACAGTGTCCCGTTTTTTTTGCTCACGACAGTATGTATTCATTGTCTCCTATCCCGGAATATCATTTTTTTCTATTCTTACTCAAAATATAACATTGTATACTCTGCTGATACCGAATATTTACGTTTTAGGACTTCAAACGTCTTTTAATGCATAGAGTATTTGTATAATCTTTATTGTTTTTATAAAATTATACCAAAATTGGGAATCTTATAATAAATAACTAACACTTTCTGTTATGAAACACTTCTTGCGTATGCATGGCCAAATATGTATATTTAGAAAAATGTGGAAATGAACAACTTTATAAAATACTATAATATTTGATTAAAATATTCTTTAACAGACATGAATTATTAATGTCGCATCTCACAACTCCTTTAAAGAAAATAAAAATTTGACAGGGGGCACTATTATACGCAAAATTACATAAAAACGGCTCCAAAAGTTAACTTAAATCTTGGCTCACAACATCTCCAAAAGTAAATCAATTGCTAGGAGTGCTTATACTTGTATGTATATCTAAGAAATAATAAGTTAATTTTTTAGTCCTTTGTACATGTATGCATATTATTGTTAAATGAATATTTTACAAAGAAATCGTTCTTTTATATATTCCTCCTTACAAAAAAAAAAAAAGGAAATTATAGAGATTTTACGAGTGAAATCAAAGTATTCTGCTACTACATCATCTGGCAGCACTGTATTACATTGATGTCAAACTAAGTATTCTATTGTCAAATGCGGACACTTGATATTGCCTATTTGAGATATATCAAAACGCACGAAGCAATACACTTTCGTCATCCACTAAAAACAATGACGTCTGTAGGTATATCCCATAATAGCGAAATAGTATATTAAAAAACAAGTTTCATAAGGCACCATTTTGCCGCACGAGATCAGTTTAGAAAACGAGCCGCGATAGCGGCGAGTTTTCTAAAGAGCGAGTGCGGCAAAAAGCCTTATGAAACGAGTTTTTTATACTATTTTTTCTATTTTGCATTTTTTACATTAATAAATTGGAATTATTTAATTTTGAAGTTCAGAGTTTAATTTTTATATAAAGCATGCAGTTGGTCACATTAATACTTGACATTGTCAAATTTAAATCTTGCTATCCGCGAAGTATATTATATTACATATTATTTATTAATTTTCGTTAACATAACTTGATATTTTATTTAAAAATATAAACATGAGTGACTTAGAAACTAATATATCTTGTTGTCAATTGTATACAATATACGTTGTTTGTGTAGAGTACGAACATATATCATATCTGTCAAATGTACTTAAATTCTTAAAATTAAATGACAGCAATGATATTTATTTCTGTGTTCGAACAACGCCAACATTGGAAAATGAAAAAAAGCGTATCGAAATGAAGCTCATTTCGATACTGTTTTGGGTTTCATAATGAGTTCATTTCGAACGCAAAATAGAAAAATAATTGTTTTATATATTATTAAATTTATAATTTTATTAATCTGGAATATATTATATGTATATAACAGTAATTGTAGGACTATTTCTATAAATAATATATACATATATACATAATCGAAAAACCTCTTCACCCTAGGGTGTGAGGTGATTAAAATAACATTTCATTTGACAATTACAACTTAAACAACTAATCATCACAATATACAAATTTTGCCAACTCTTTTCTGTCTTTTGCCATTCTTTTAGCATCCATCCAATTCTTGCATTTCTTCTTTAGAATCGCGGCAACTTCATCATTCCACGATTTTCTTGGTCTTCCACGTCTTCTCTTCCTTTGTACTTTTGTTTTCCATATTGTTTTGACTTGTCGTTTGTCATTCATACGGCACACGTGTCCAAACCATTTGAGTTGGTTTTTCTCTAATACCTTTAGGACTAGTTCGATACCAAGTTCTTCTCTTACTGCTTTGTTTCTTATTTTATGTTTGCGTGTAATTTCTTTAACTGCTCTTAAATATTTCATATCCATCGCCTGTATTCTGCTTTTCATTGCATTATTTAGTATCCAGCTTTCGCTTCCATACGTCAGAATCGGTCTATAGATTCCTACTTATTTCTTTTTTCTGTATCAACGTCTTTCTCAAGCTGTGATAGACTTTCTTTGCCTTATTTATTCTATCGTTCACTTCGTATTCCATGTTTCCTTCTGTGTCCAGTATTATTCCTAGGTATTTATATGTGTCGACTTGTTCTATCTTTTGATCATTTAGCTCGATATTAATTGTCGTATTTTCTTTGCCCACCACCATTACCTTTGTCTTACTTAGATTTATTTTAAGCTTCCTTCTTGTTAGCTCTTCTTCCCATATTTCCAAATTTTTTTTGTAGATCTATCTGTTTTCCGCGAACACCATTAGATCATCGGCGAAAGCACATGTACTGGACGTGCTCTATTGCTAGCAGCTTTTATAACGTCATCCGTAATTAATGTAAATAGTGTTGGGCTCATTATACCACCTTGTCTCAAGCCATCATTAATATTAAACATTTGAGATTGCAAGTTATCTTTTCTTATGTAGTTCTTATTATTTTGGTATACACTTTGTATACTCTTTCTCAATTTTTGCTTAACATTTCTATCTTGTAGCACCTTCCATACCTGTTTGTGTGATACTCGATCAAATGTATTTTCTAGATTTAGTAATGCTAGATACAGTTCTGCGTTTTTTTATCTGTTTTTTTCAATCATTTGTTTGATCATAAATATGTGATCTTGCGTACTTTTGCCTTTCCTAAACCCACTCTGCGTATCTGCCAGTTGTGCATTACATTTCGTAGTCTTTTCTCCAAAATATGCTCGTACGCTTTGAGCAATACCTTTGTTGTTAGCGCAGTCCCTGATATCGCCATTTTAAATAGTGGTAAAATTATTCCAATTTTCCAATCTTCTGGTTTGCCCTTCATTCCATGCCTTTTTAAATATGTACGTGATCAGTTCTATTCCACTTTGTCCACAATGCTTTGATCAACTCCGGTTTTATGTTGTCATGTCCTACTGCTCTGCCTCTTTTTATGTGCTTGATCGCTTATATTACTTCGTTCTCGTGTATATTATTTTGTGCGTCATAATCATCAGTTTGTGTAGAGGTCGCAGTTTCTATTCCCGAGGTATTTTCGCTATACACATTCAGGAGATCGTGAAAATACTCTCTCTATCTATCCATTATATCTTCTTCTTTTATTATTGTACTGTTGTCATTTGTTTTCATGTGCCTTGTTGTATATTCTTTCCCTTTCCTCGAGTTCTTCAGTATCTTGTAAAATAATTTTTGATTGGTTCGGCTATCTACTTCCATTTTCAAACCGAATTCTTCTCATGATTTTGCTTTTGCTTTGAGTATCATTTCCTTAGCTAGTGTTCTTTGCTGTTTATATTTCGACTAACTATCTTCTGTAACAAAATAATTTGAAACATACATGAGTGGGTAAAAACCACACCAATTTGTATAATACAAAAGTATTTTTAATAATATAAAATATTATTAAAAATGGGGTGTGAAGAACACAATACAAGTTATATATTTGTGAATGTATCTCCTCTCCAGAGACGCAGATACGTATTTCACCTTTCTACAGGATCGTCGGTACGCCCCTGCTGGAGAAGAGGTACATTCAACCAAACATCGTTATCAACCAGAATAGCCTTGCTATCAAGCAGAAATTATTAAGACAGAGCGTGAAAGAATATTCAGCGCTGTCTACATAATAACTGCCGAACTAAGCAAAGTGTTTCTATAGACGGTAACAACCATATCTATAAAAAACTGTATTATCGTGTCTTCACTACTTGTCGGGCGAAACCAAATGCGTATATAACAAAATAATTTGAAACATACATGAGTGGGTAAAACCACACCAACTTGTATAATACAAAAGTATTTTTAATAATATAAAATATTATTAAAAATGGGGTGTGAAGAACACAATACAAGTTATATATTTGTGAATGTATCTCCTCTCCAGAGACGCAGATACGTATTTCACCTTCCTACAGGATCGTCGGTACGCCCCTGCTGGAGAAGAGATACATTCAACCAAACAACTACCTTGCTATCAACCAGAAATTATTAAGACAGAGCGTGAAAGAATATTCAGCGCTGTCTACATAATAACTGCCGAACTAAGCAACGTGTTTCTATAGACGGCAACAACCATATCTATAAAAAACTGTATTATCGTGTCTTCACTACTTGTCGGGCGAAACCGAATGCGTATATAACAAAATAGCAGGGGCGTACCGACGATCCTGTAGAAAAGTGAAATACGTATCTGCGTCTCTGGAGAGGAGATACATTCACAAATATATAACTTGTATTGTGTTCTTCACACCCCATTTTTAATAATATTTTATATTATTAAAAATACTTTTGTATTATACAAAGTGGTGTGGTTTTTACCCACTCATGTATGTTTCAAATTATTTTGTTATATACGCATTCGGTTTCGCCCGACAAGTAGTGAAGACACGATAATACAGTTTTTTATAGATATGGTTGTTACCGTCTATAGAAACACGTTGCTTAGTTCGGCAGTTATTATGTAGACAGCGCTGAATATCCTTTCATGGTCTGTCTTAATAATTTCTGGTTGATAGCAAGGTAGTTATGTTTGGTTGAATGTATCTCTTCTCCAGCAGGGGCGTACCGACGATCCTGTAGAAAGGTGAAATACGTATCTGCGTCTCTGGAGAGGAGATATATTCACAAATATATAACTTGTATTGTGTTCTTTACACCCCATTTTTAATAATATTTTATATTATTAAAAATACTTTTGTATTATACAAATTGGTGTGGTTTTTACCCCCTCATGTATGTTTCAAATTATTTTGTTATATACGCATTCGGTTTCGCCCGACAAGTAGTGAAGACACGATAATACAGTTTTTTATAGATATGGTTGTTACCGTCTATAGAAACACGTTGCTTAGTTCGGCAGTTATTATGTAGACAGCGATGAATATTCTTTCACGCTCTGTCTTAATAATTTCTAGTTCATAGTAAGGTAGATGTTTGGTTGAATTTACCTCTTCTCCAGCAGGGGCGTACCGACGATCCTGTAGAAAGGTGAAATACGTATCTGCGTCTCTGGAGAGGAGATACATTCACAAATATATAACTTGTATTGTGTTCTTCACACCCCATTTTTAATAATATTTTATATTATTAAAAATACTTTTGAACTATCTTCTGATCCATTTTGGAGGTGTTGATGCCACAATTTCTTTTTGTTTTGACTTCTTCCTTAATACTGTCATTCCACCAACTTGTTTGCTTTTTGTTTTTATTTGTGGTTGTTATCACGCATGTTTCCTTGGGTGTAGCTAAGATTATATTTTTAAAACTGCTCCATATTTGTTCTAAATCCATTGTTTTCCATGTATTTCTTATTTCTTCTATCTGTTAGTTCCCTATATCTGGTTGCTCTTTCTTCTTCTTGTAACTTATGTTTTAATTACCTCTTTACTCTTAAATAATATTAATTAAAAATTATAAATTTGAGGTCATTTCAACTTGTTTTATTAAGGATATTAACATAAGATGTCGGCAATCATGAAAAATCGTTTACATGTTACAACCGAATCATTTGAGAGTAGGTTGAAGCTGTTTGGTTGTTAAGTAGTGAACTTAAAAATGTACTTTTATTTACTTATAGTCACAAAATACATTATTTTATTACTTATTTTCTTTAGTGAGAATGTACTTCATTTTCCTTTAGAAAATTTGGTAAATTTGGAAATAAATATAACCTATAAACTTCACCGTTTATTTTATAAGTCGACATATGCCTCGCATACACGTACTACAACTATTACGTAATGGATTTTAATGACGAAGTAGATTGCTTGGGGCGTTTTGCTATACCTGATACTCCTGATAGATACTTTGTGTTATATTTTATACATGGGTTAAATTTTGTTTTAAAGCGGTTGACAGTTTTTTTCTAGCTATAATATTACAAATTTTATAGTATTTGTATTTTCTATTTATAATTTTATAGTACTTTTTGAGCTAGCATATCATTTAATTTTACGTACTAAAGACAATTCTGAGTAGTATTGGTAAAAAATGCATTGTGGGGTTTTAATAATTCGTTTGATTTTAAAATCTAAATATATTGTTTATATTTTGCTAAAAATTAATTTACTACCCCTAATTAATTACTTTTTGCAGTGCTAAGGGTATGTTTTACTACTGCAGATTAATTTAATTTATTATTTATTTGTATCATTGATTTTTTATTAATGAGTTCAAAAAAAAGAACATGTACATTTAACGAAGACCTACAGGAGTACCCGTTTATTGAAGAAACAAAGCCATTCCGATGAAACAATGCAATACATGTTCTTCAAAATTTTCAATAAGCCATGGTGGGCGTACAGATATTAAACTTCATATAAATCGTAATAAACATAAAATGTCAAACTCTGTTGCTGCATTTAGCTCGTCATTAAAGAATTTCTTTAAACAGGAGGAAATTGGTGGTAAGAATGAAGAATTAGCTGCAGTAGAAGGTACTTTTGCATTCCATACTATTTGTCACAACCATAGCTTTAGTTCTATGGATTGTACGTCCAAGCTGCTTCAAGTGGCATTTGAGCCTAAATTTACATGTGCGCGAATTAAGGCCGGAGCAATAATACTAAATGTTTTCATGAGAGCTTTGCACAATAATTTGGAAAAATGTTAATTTATTTCAATCTTAACTGATGCATCCAATCACAAGGAAATAAAACTTTTTCCAATACTTGTTAGATTTATAAATTGGAGTTATGGAGTTAGAGTAAAAATTTTAGAATTTAAATCCTTACCTGATGAAATATCCGATATTGTCAGCAATTATTTAACTACCTGTCTTGAAAAGAAAATAATTTAAAGAAAAAAGTTAATGGTGCCAATAATACGAATTCTAACTTTGGAGGAGCTGAGCTTAAACCGAAGCGAAACCTTAACCATGGTTTAATTTAAGTCGGATGTGCAGCTCATATTATCCATAACACTATAATAACATCAACTGATGTTTTGCTAGTTTATATAGAAATATTATTTCTAAGATATACTTATACTTTAAATCTTATACTGTTCGAGTAGAAACATTGAAAAATTTCTGCAATTTCATAGAAACCGATTTTTCAATGATACTAGGGTATTCACAAACAAGATGGTTAGCATTACTTCCCGCTATTGAAAGGGTACTCCAAATGTGTTTACCACTGAAGGCTATTTTCAATCTCAAGGAAAGTGCCCCATGCTTATTTTAAAATTATTTGAAAATCCAGTGGTGGAAGCTTGGCTACATTTTATTAACACTCGGTTTCCATATTTCACAAAGCTATTACGACAATTGAAAATCAAACTGCGTCTGTATTTGATGTAATTGCTTCAACAGATGTTCTGAAAGCTTCAATATTGAGCAAAATGAGCATTTATTTCTATAAATGGTAAAAAACTCTAGAAAAACCTGAAGAGGATGGAGACGTGTCACAACACGAAGTTAAATTGAATTTCGATAAGCTATTGTTTCATTTTATCAGACTGCTCTTACTAGTTTGGAGAAATAAACAAAAAAAGTATTTCAGGAGATGAAAACGTTATAGCTGGATCACATTAAATGAAATCCCTTCTTGGAGTCAAGTTGAAATAGCCTTTTTGTTAATTAATAAAATGATATCAAATCGTATTATTGGAAATTGATATATATGAGGAACATGTTTACCTTAAACAATACATCACGGAAGAAAAAATGTTGGAATGGTCAAAAAAGAAGACGTGCCCAGTTCAGAGGTGAATGAAAATAAATGGCACCAAAATAAATTTTAATCAAAATTGCACGGAAGATCAAAAAAGAAAAAGATGTTCTAAGAAATATTCATGCTTCAAAGAAATATAAGGCTACTTCATCAAAATAATTTA
The DNA here is from genome assembly GCA_935421215.2 of Melolontha melolontha. NCBI lineage: Eukaryota > Metazoa > Arthropoda > Insecta > Coleoptera > Scarabaeidae > Melolontha > Melolontha melolontha. The sequence goes on from OW285238.1 coordinate 67,583,085, forward strand.
GAAGGGTTATAAATTTATTTTGTTAAAAATAAATACTGCGTTTTGATTTATTCCTTATTTATTAAAAAAAAATTATATATCATTATTAAAAATTTTAAAAATGTATTTAAAAAATTATATATATAGCATCTCCAACTTCGAACTTCGAAATCTGGTCACCTTAGTATTCTATAACGTTCGAAGTGTGTCGATATCGTACGAAATTTGAATAACGTTCGTAGAATAGTGTAGGCGAAATCTTCTTGTGGCAAGTACCTGTCGGACCAAGTTGCGCCGCCGTTGCCTATGCTGCGACGAGGCGAAGAGAGCCAGTGTACCAACTTGGTAAAATTATTTTAATGCAGACAATAATTTAGCAATGAATAATTTTAAAACAGTAACTAGTAAAATCCAAGTAACGGAAAATTTTAATTCGGCTTAATTTTGGTAAAATACAAGATTTTTGGTATGAAGTTGCTCTGTATAAGTATGCAAATGATACAAATCCTTTCAAAAAATTAGTCCAATTTGCACCAGAAGTGATAATTTTGCCATACTCTAATGCCGAAGTTGAGAGGTTGTTTAGAAAATTAAACTCTACTAAAAGTAAATTAAGAAATAGGTTAAACTGTGATAAAAAAAAGCCCTACTATTTATAAAATGTGGTTTAAGAAGGGTAAATAAGTGTTGTGAAAACTATGATCTTTCCAAACATTTTGGATCAATTAAAAAAAGAGACTTATGAAAATACTGACCTCATTCCATCAGTTGATATTTTAGATTTATTGAATGAAATATAAATGTTAAGATAGATTACTAAGTTTTAATGAGCCTGCCCAATAATATTTTGCACATGTTTAAGATTTACTTACTTTTTCTAATATTTCTTTGTATTTTGAATTTTATGTTTATTTAAAAATTTGTGCAATATGGCAATGCAATTAAGCTAGTGCCATGTTTTTACATTAAAATGTCTGAATAGGCATGATTCGTGTCTTCAATAAATTTTATTTTACTAAAAATTGCTTTACTCTTAAAAAGTTTAGCAAAAAATATACATAAAAAAATCGATTTTGAGTTAAAATTCCGGCATTGGCAACATTGAGAAAATATGGTAATTTTCTTTCACCATCTGGTAAAACGACAAATTCTATGGTTGGCAACAAGAGAGCAACGAAAATAGGATAACTATAGAGCGTTTCACGCCCATGATGAAGTACAGGCCATATGGAGATAGCGTACATAGTTGCCAAGTCGCGAACTCATTCCTGCCAACATACCTATATTGCTGTTAATCAGGCCAGCTGTTAATAGTATTGTATTGACATAACCTTAACTGTATTTATAATGAACATAATTTTAAAATTATTATTCTTAGTTTGCATCTGTTTATAATATATTCGATGCCAAGAAAAAGTAAATAAAAGTGAAATATTCTAGTTAATGTATATGAAAAGTAAATCATTATATTAACAAACTATGTTCTTAAAATTGTATGTTTAAGTTATAATTTGGTTTAACCAACACACCATTTGTATACTCAAGGTTTGTTTTGAATTAAAACAATTATTTTATATATATATATTGGTTTCCTTTATTATAAAAAATAGTTTGATTTGTCTATTAGAATACAAGCAATAATCATAAAAAGTTTTTTTATGTAGACCATAAACATACAAAAAATACTGGAATATAGATATATTTAATCAATAGCATAAAAATATCAACATCTTAAAAACCTAATTTTTTTTTTTAATTAAAACTTGACTGCTGTAGTAACATTAGTTATAGGTTTGTTCCGAGAAGAATCCCTATTATTTTTAGTGAATCGGAATTTAAATCTGTTTTACAGCCATCATCGTGTAGGTACTATAATACTGCCTACAAATTGGCTAAAAGAGATGCAAACTGTCAGAGATTCGTTCTTGGAACAGACCTACAATCCACTGGATGTTGAAGCAGCATTCGAATAGCCGAAAGGGTCAGTTAATAAATCGTCTTCCACATTACCAGTTGAACCTGAGTCTCCCACATGGATGATAAACTCCTCAACATCATCTTGCAATCCATCGACAATCCACATTTCTTCTTCAATTTTTTTTTACATGCTGAATATAATTCTTCCAATTGTCAGCTGTCACATTACTATAGGCACTCGTAATTAATAGTGCCATATCTTTTACTTTGAACGTAGTGTTGTGCATCTTTATGTGATTTTTCACTTGGGCCCAAACCATTTCTATTGGATTCAGCTCACAATGGTAAGGTGGTAAACGTAGAACTTCTAGGCCTGCATCTTTCGCCAACATATCAAGCTTATATTTGTCATATTGATATTTTACTTGTGATACACTAAACAACAAATCTGGTTTTAACATATTATCTTCAACGGATATATTTTTTCAGTCAGCCAGTCAATTATATTTTCTTTTCTCCATGCATTTGTAGGTATCTTCTCAACCTTTCTGCTGTGGTACGATGCATTGTCTAGAACAATTACAGCATTTTCAGGAGTATTTGGCAATAAATGCTCAATTAACCACTTTTCAAACGTATCTGCATCCATCTCATTATGTGCATCAGCTGTATTTTTCTTGCATAGAAATGTTAATTCGGCACCAGAAGTAAGCCATTCTCATTGCCAGCATGTACTAATGCAAAGCGAGGACCAAGATCAAGAATTTCTGTTATTTAGTTATATTAGTAATTAATATAACTAAATAACAGAAATTAAAAAATTATGAAGATTTGAGAACATGTATATCACATATAGGTATGTATTACGCAATTTTTTTCTGCGGAAAAACTGTCTGACTGGGTGAAATGGATTTTTGAAAATTGGAAATTTTCCATTCTGCCTTTGGGCATAACTCGTTAACGGTAAGGGGTAGAGAAAAAGTTTTAAAACAAAAAATGTTTGCTTGAATGAGTTTTATTAAGCAGGTAAGAAAAACGTTAAATATATCTTCATTTTTATATATACTTTTTTCGACCGGTAAATATGTCTGGGATTAATAATAGGTAACAGAGTTTGTTTGGTTGTGTAACAGGCCTGCAGTTGCAGTGTTGAAATTCATTTTAGAAACTAACAAAAAGTATTGATAACTACATTTTAAATTATGTTGCATTAGAGTTAATAACAATATAACAGCACCATCCTGGCAATTTCGCTACACGTTGAAATACCTACCAATATAATTTTTTTTTATATTTAAACATACAATGGGTTATTCTGCATGGTGATGAAACTCCTCAAAGAAATGTTTAAAACACAGCAATTTGTTACACCATGCACATCGGATGATGGCATGACTACCACATATGGAACAACCAAGAGGATGAACAAAATCTTGCGGTGTGAAAGCAAAAGTTAGTGGATTTTCAAATTCATTCGGGCTTTGGTCAATGTATCCACTTTTACATCAAGCGTAAGCAAATACGTCGTGATATTTTGGCGCCGAAAGTTGATAATGAACAAGAGATTGTAATTTTATAATATTATTGCGTTCATATAACACAATATCGTAACTAGACAGTAGTACCTACAAGGTCAGAAAATTTTCTTACTGAGTTTTTCCGTATGCGAAAACCATATACATCAAGAGGTTGTATCATTGATGTAATTTTCGTGGGGATCGTTAATATATTCACATGTATGTTGAATGGTATACTGGTTTGTAATGTAGCAGGACAAGGGCTGGTCCAAGAACAAAATGCTGCAAGCTCCCACATTTGGCAAATAAACATCGGTAAACCATTGTTGAATAGTTCTTTTGTTAATTTTCCAGATGTGGATGCTGTTAAATGAACATTCTAAGGTCGAAACAGAGATTGTGATACGCGTGTACCGAAATTTCCACTATGCTCTTTGAGAACAATGAATAAAGGCGAGAGAAGTTTTTCGGAAGCTGATATTGTTGGGAGTATGATATAACTATGTATAGTTGCGTATATAGACTGCGCAACAGATGTAACAGTTTTTATTCCATGCACAGTTAAAGTGCGGCCGGAATGTAACTCAAGATTAAAACCGCTCTCATTAGCATTGAATGTATTATCTATCCTGACAAGCACTATATGACCTTTAGCAATATTAACGAAAGTTGAGGCAATTTCCTTCAATTACTTGAAGTCCGTACCATATGATAGGGTAATAAATTTATTTATTTTTCTTGAAACTATTTAGTAAGCTCTCTTAAAATTCCAAACCCAATGTCATGATGCATTAAAATTTTCTAAACCAATTTCTGTATTAGCTTATAATGCCCATCGCTGGACGTCCAAATAATGAATAATGGCACCTAAATCAATACTATGTATATACAAATTGATTACATACCTAAGAATTGAGATATTTTTTAGCAACTTTTATCGTCGCGTACCGCCTCTGTTTATTACTTCTTCCAACTAGAAAAAAAATCTAATTATACTATAGAATAATACAAGTAGGAACAAATCGTTGCTGTTACAATATTACTTCACCATTTACCTGTACAATTGCTGCATAGATGAAATTTTGCGAAACTTTTGTTGGACGATATTCAACGCAAGTCGTCTTTTCTTCCTACTTTTCTAATACGTAACAGCGTTGATTTTATATTCTAAAGTTACAATACCTCCTTCTTCTGGTGTACACTCTTCTTCTTCAGCTTCTTTCCTTGTGGGCGCATATACCTCATCTACAAATTCTTGGGAATGTGGTCTGTGCGGTTACAAAAATTCTAGAGTTGTATCAATTTCCAGTGAAAACGACTTTTCTCTTTGAGCATCGAGAAGGATATTTTTTATTATATTCTATTACGTCGGTATTCACAGGGAGCTATTATTATTATTGGCAACTTCGCACGTTACCATCAGTAAACGAATTACATTTATAATACTTATGGCGGCCATTTTCAACATTATAGGTCTACTATATACCGTCTGGAAACGTGGTAAGTTAACGACACCGCGACACCAGGTCTAAGCTGGTGAAATATTGTAAACAGGTTCTCAATAAACTGGCACAAGACAATACTGTGTCGCTGATATGGGTGCCAGGACATGAGGGAATTAAAGGCAATGAGATATCCGACGAACTGGCCAAAGAAGGTACTACTAGGAACTTCATAGGACCAGAACCTGTATGTGGAATCGCTAAGGATTCCGCTAAAAAGGAGATCTGGTTATGGCTCGAAAAAGAACATAAAAATATATGGAGGTTAACGGAAGGTCAACTCCATACCAAAACACTACTAAGGGAGCTGGACGGAATGTTTTCAGCCAACCTAATTCGTAGTTACAAAAAAGAAATTAAACTAATTACCGGGTTAATAACCGGACATTGTCCTTTAAAGAAACATCTGTACAGCATGGGCTTGGCTAGCGAGCCCTGGTGTAGGAGATGTGAAAAACAGGAGGAAACTAGCCTTCGTGTAATAAGCACATGTGAGGAACTGAAGGAACTATTGGATCCTTCGAGTGTATTCAAACTTCCCCTGAGGAGGATAGTGTCTTTTATCAAGGACACAAGACTAACAGAGTGGAATTGAGAGATCTATTAGGGATAGTACAAAGAGCAGTGTGGTCAAGTGCCTGTATGTTCTGGCGTCCAACCCAAAACAGAAGAATACACCGCCGCGACACTGTTGCGTGGTAAGTTAACGACACGTCTCCGCCGTTAACTTACCACGTTTCCATACGGTATAACAATCTAATAACTATTATTAATTTCAAGTTTAACGAGTTATATATACTACTTGCTTATCTCATTCATTGTTAGCCTATTTTCTTTACAAAAACATCTTTACTATTTACTGTTCTAATGTAGCTTCCTTCGATGAGCTACATCTTTTAGATAAGAAACAATCTAATATAATGAAAAAAAATACAGTAAATGTTTTTTTCCCGTCTGCTTAATAAAATTCATTCAAACATTTTTTCTCTACCTCTTGCCGTTAACAAGTTAGGCGCAGAGACAGAATGGAAAACTTTCAATTCTAAAAAATCCATATCACCCAGTCACTATCTGTTGAATCATTATCAATAACTCTATATTATATATATATATATATATATATATATATATATATATATATATTTTTTGCAATATCTCGAACTTCTATAATACTTTTTTTAATAATGGATTTTCCAATTTAGCATTTGCTCATGAATTTATAACTTTGTACATTTATCCACAGAAACAATCAACTCGTTTACTTATTATATTAATTATACATATAGCAAACGCCAATTAAGTTGGCGCGAGGAGGGGTAAGTTCGCGCAGGATTAAAAGTAGTGGGGAGATTTGTATTTGGTTTTACATCAAATGTCAGATAATTCTAACCTCTGAGCGTGTATCACTTTTATTTGGTTTTACATCAAATGTCAGATAATTCTAACCTCTGAGCGTCTATCACTTTATGATCCCCTAGCAAAGACATTATGTTCCGTCAAACGTCAATGACAAATGTATTCTGACAATTACTTGAGTAGTGGGGGTAGACGTTTCTAAAAACGGCTTCTGCGCACCCCCTCCTCGCGCCAACTTAATTGGCGCTTGCTAAAATGTTGCGCCTACCATGGATACAGTCAGGGTTGCCAGGTCTAGTGATTTTTCACTAGATCTAGCGATTTGAGTACTGTGTTAGTAGTAGTAGTATACCTTAGTAGTCGAAACAATTTTCTCGCAATAAATAATTGATATACTAATACATAAGCTCATTATGGGAAGTACAGTTCAAATTATTTTTAAATTTGTAATTTTTGAAATAATGCGATGAAGGGTAAGTACCTATTTCAAATGGGAAAGTATAAAAGCTCTTGGCCGGGGCAATTTTGGATTAAATCATATTAGATATTTATGGTAGAATCTTATTCACGCGCGCCCAATCGCACTGAATTCTTTAAATAAATTAATTTTCGGATTATTACCATGTAAGTATTTACTGCAAATAAAACCGTTTACATATTTTTATTAGTTTTCCTAAATCTGTTTTAATTTCTAGCAGTTATTATGTCGACCACAGATCAACCATCTACTTCAAAAAAACAGAAAATTTATCAACAAAAATACAAAAGTGATTTGGAGAAACACAATGATTACCAACATTGGATAGAAGCTAGTTCAAAAGGAGAAGAGTTTTACAGATGTAAAATCTACCATAATGACTAACTTGGAGGGATAGCTGCAATACGTAAGCACCATGATTCTATAACACACCAATCTAAATCTAAATTAATCAAACAAAAAAATTCTGTATTACGCAATATGTAAGAAGTTCTACAAGCACGGAAGTTAGTACAAAAGAAATAGATATAAGAATTGCATCTTTCATTGCAGAACACAATATATCTATAAATTCAGTTGATCATCAGGTAAAACTAATTAGGTCTATAAATAATGAAAGTGACAAAATGCACAGCTATTATAAATAACGTAATTGGTTAATCAAGTTTTGAAACTCTAATAGAAACTTTAAAGTGCAGCAAATTTTCTTTGTTAATTGATGAGTCTACGGATCATACCGGAATTAAAAACTTAGCATTAGTTGTGCGATTAAATCAAAATTTTAGTATAAATGACGAATTTCTTGCTTTATTACCAATACTGATTTTGGTAAATCCGTGTATTTCGCTAAGAGCAATTTTCTCAAATTGTCTGAAGTTATGAATACACTGAATGGAAATCCATCTAATGCAATCATTCTTGCCAAAGCATCATCCAGGCTATCGTCGGCACTTTTAGTAAAATAATCTTCTAACTTTCGTTAAGCTGGCGGCGGTGCTGTGTTCAGATTTTCAGAATCTTCACTCGTTGAAGCTGTTAAACGATTAACGTCAGCTAAAATCAGCATCCGCCGGGGTCGGTACGTGGATGGGTGACGCTTTTAGATTCAAGTGCGCCACCTTTACATGCAAACATACATTAATATGTGACGCCAAGCGTCTGTCTGGCCAAATCGCGGCCCTTCCTACTATATATATATATATATATATATATATATATATATACATATATATATATATACTATATAAATAATGAAAGTGACAAAATGCACAGCTATTATAAATAACGTAATTGGTTAATCAAGTTTTGAAACTCTAATAGAAACTTTAAAGTGCAGCAAATTAATTGATGAGTCTACGGATCATACCGGAATTAAAAACTTAGCATTAGTTGTGCGATTAAATCAAAATTTTAGTATAAATGACGAATTTCTTGCTTTATTACCAATACTGATTTTGGTAAATCCGTGTATTTCGCTAAGAGCAATTTTCTCAAATTGTCTGAAGTTATGAATACACTGAATGGAAATCCATTTAATGCAATCATTCTTGCCAAAGCATCATCCAGGCTATCGTCGGCACTTTTAGTAAAATAATCTTCTAACTTTCGTTAAGCTGGCGGCGGTGCTGTGTTCAGATTTTCAGAATCTTCACTCGTTGAAGCTGTTAAACGATTAACGTCAGCTAAAATCAGCATCCGCCGGGGTCGGTACGTGGATGGGTGACGCTTTTAGATTCAAGTGCGCCACCTTTACATGCAAACATACATTAATATGTGACGCCAAGCGTCTGTCTGGCCAAATCGCGGCCCTTCCTACTATATATATATATATATATATATATATATACTATATAAATAATGAAAGTGACAAAATGCACAGCTATTATAAATAACGTAATTGGTTAATCAAGTTTTGAAACTCTAATAGAAACTTTAAAGTGCAGCAAATTAATTGATGAGTCTACGGATCATACCGGAATTAAAAACTTAGCATTAGTTGTGCGATTAAATCAAAATTTTAGTATAAATGACGAATTTCTTGCTTTATTACCAATACTGATTTTGGTAAATCCGTGTATTTCGCTAAGAGCAATTTTCTCAAATTGTCTGAAGTTATGAATACACTGAATGGAAATCCATCTAATGCAATCATTCTTGCCAAAGCATCATCCAGGCTATCGTCGGCACTTTTAGTAAAATAATCTTCTAACTTTCGTTAAGCTGGCGGCGGTGCTGTGTTCAGATTTTCAGAATCTTCACTCGTTGAAGCTGTTAAACGATTAACGTCAGCTAAAATCAGCATCCGCCGGGGTCGGTACGTGGATGGGTGACGCTTTTAGATTCAAGTGCGCCACCTTTACATGCAAACATACATTAATATGTGACGCCAAGCGTCTGTCTGGCCAAATCGCGGCCCTTCCTACTATATATATATATATATATATATATATATATATATATACTATATAAATAATGAAAGTGACAAAATGCACAGCTATTATAAATAACGTAATTGGTTAATCAAGTTTTGAAACTCTAATAGAAACTTTAAAGTGCAGCAAATTAATTGATGAGTCTACGGATCATACCGGAATTAAAAACTTAGCATTAGTTGTGCGATTAAATCAAAATTTTAGTATAAATGACGAATTTCTTGCTTTATTACCAATACTGATTTTGGTAAATCCGTGTATTTCGCTAAGAGCAATTTTCTCAAATTGTCTGAAGTTATGAATACACTGAATGGAAATCCATCTAATGCAATCATTCTTGCCAAAGCATCATCCAGGCTATCGTCGGCACTTTTAGTAAAATAATCTTCTAACTTTCGTTAAGCTGGCGGCGGTGCTGTGTTCAGATTTTCAGAATCTTCACTCGTTGAAGCTGTTAAACGATTAACGTCAGCTAAAATCAGCATCCGCCGGGGTCGGTACGTGGATGGGTGACGCTTTTAGATTCAAGTGCGCCACCTTTACATGCAAACATACATTAATATGTGACGCCAAGCGTCTGTCTGGCCAAATCGCGGCCCTTCCTACTATATATATATATATATATATATATATATATATATATATATATATATATATATATATACTATATAAATAATGAAAGTGACAAAATGCACAGCTATTATAAATAACGTAATTGGTTAATCAAGTTTTGAAACTCTAATAGAAACTTTAAAGTGCAGCAAATTAATTGATGAGTCTACGGATCATACCGGAATTAAAAACTTAGCATTAGTTGTGCGATTAAATCAAAATTTTAGTATAAATGACGAATTTCTTGCTTTATTACCAATACTGATTTTGGTAAATCCGTGTATTTCGCTAAGAGCAATTTTCTCAAATTGTCTGAAGTTATGAATACACTGAATGGAAATCCATCTAATGCAATCATTCTTGCCAAAGCATCATCCAGGCTATCGTCGGCACTTTTAGTAAAATAATCTTCTAACTTTCGTTAAGCTGGCGGCGGTGCTGTGTTCAGATTTTCAGAATCTTCACTCGTTGAAGCTGTTAAACGATTAACGTCAGCTAAAATCAGCATCCGCCGGGGTCGGTACGTGGATGGGTGACGCTTTTAGATTCAAGTGCGCCACCTTTACATGCAAACATACATTAATATGTGACGCCAAGCGTCTGTCTGGCCAAATCGCGGCCCTTCCTACTTACCACTTTCACGCAACGAAGCGACCGATACATCAAAATGACGTAGAATGACATGAAAAGAACGGCTATGATATTTTGGACGACGTGCTGTTGCACACTTCGCCAATAAAGCCAATCATTAAAAACAATTAATGCAAATTTATATAAAATTGTTTGAAACTTTAGTTAATATTACCAGTAGAAATCAAATTAATTGGCAACGGCCATAGCACGCTGTAAAGACCGGTTCCCGTCCGAGCACCGAAGTCAAACAGCATCCGCCGGGGTCGGTACGTGGATGGGTGACCGCTTTTAGATTCAAGTGCGCCACCTTTACATGCAAACATACATTAATATGTGACGCCAAGCGTCTGTCTGGCCAAATCGCGGCCCTTCCTTTACTGCAACTGCAGTAAATATACATAATGTTATTGTTCAATTTTTTAATAAATATAATGTTCCATATAAAAATAATATGGTAGGATTTGCAGCTGATGGGGCAAATTCAATGATGGGCATTAAGCATTCCGTCAAAACTTTATTAAAAAATGAAATACCACATCTTTTTACTGTAAAATGTCTATGTCACTCAATAGCACTCATAGCTTCCCATGCTTGTGAAAAATTACCTTCTACAACGGAAAAACTGGTGCGAGAAGTATACACTTATATGCAATATAGTTTTAACGACAAACATGTTAGTTTTAAAATGGTTCTCACTCGACTTAGTAGTCGGTGAATAAAAAAACAGTATGTATGTTGTTGATCTGTCAAATGTAATAACTGTAATTTTGATATCTGATAATTAAACGGTATTACTTCCAAGCGTTACTCTGTGTAAATTTTATAAGGTTATGGGCCCAGAGTTAGAGGCATACCTGTGTAAAGAGTAAGATTTCGTCATTTGTTGTGAAATCATAAAAGGAGTATTAGAGTTTATCACTTGTGATCAGTAAGCAGAAAAGAAATGGCGTCAGAGAGTTCGATAAGCATCGAAAAATTGAAAGGTAGCGAAAATTACCACACATGGAGATTCGCAATGCAAAATGTGTTGGATTTCTGTGGATTAGATAAATCTATTACTAATCCATGTACCGAAACGGATGAAGTGAAATTAAGAAAAGCGAAGGCACGCATAGTTCTGTCAGTTGACGAATCCTTGTATGTACACATACAAAGCTTATCTACGGCAGCACAAATATGGAGTGCATTAAAGGAGCTGTACGATAATCGTGGTCTGACTAGACAGATTGGGTTGCTACGGAAGCTAATAACAATTCGCCTGGAATGCTGTAGTTCGATGGCAAACTATGTAAATGAAATCATCGGTACAGCTAATAAGCTAAAAGGTGTTGGCTTTGATATGACTGATGAATGGATAGGAGCTATTATGCTGGCAGGTCTGACTGACAGATTTAAACCATTCATAATGGGTATTGAAAGTAGTGGTGTCAAGATCAACGGTGACAAAATTAAATCCAAACTTCTCGATGAAAACTACAGTGAGTCCGCAGAAAGTGCTTTATATAGCAGAAACAAAAACGGAAATTCAAAGAAAGGTAATCATAATCACAAAAAGCTTCATCACAAGCAGCTAACTTGTTATATTTGCAATCGGAAAGGACATATTTCTACACACTGTCCGGAAAAAGGAAAAATGGTGGGAGCTTTAAAGAAACCGGATAAGCGTGATTCAAAGGTTGCGTTTAGTGGCACATATTTTTCCTACGGAAATAAATCGAATTCTATGGAATGGTTCATAGTAGTAGTGAAACACACTACATGACGCCAAATGCGAAATGCTTATCGCAGACAAGCATATCAAATGTTAAAGAGATTACCGCAGCAAATGATGGGAAAATGAAGGCAACAAGAGTTGGAAATACCTGTTTTCCAGTAAATGTAGTGGAGGTAAAAATAGAAAACGTGTTATTGGTGCCGGATTTGACAGCAAATTTATTATCAGTGGACCAAATAGTAAATACAGGCAATACGGTAGTATTTAATGGTGAAGGTTGCAGTATTTACAATGAGAACAATGAATTGTTAGTGCGTGCAGACTCATCATCCGGGGTTTACAAACTTAAAAGTGACCATGTATCAAGCCTTGTTGCAAGTGACACATCAATAGACCTGGTGACCTGGCATAGACGGTTAGGACATTTAAACTTTAGTGATATGCGAAAAATGATGAATGGGCAAACAGTAAGTGGTTTGAACTTTTCGGAGACAAATAGCATGTCAATCAATTGTGAAGTTTGTGCGGAAGGTAAGCAAACCCGACTACCTTTTAAGCATGTTAGCAAAAGGGCTAAAAACTTGCTTGACTTAGTCCATACTGATTTATGTGGCCCGATGGAGATGGAATCAATAGGTGGCGCCAAATATTTTCTAACATTTATCGATGCTCATTCTCGGAAGGTATTTGTGTATTTCTTAAAAACTAAAGCAGACGCGTTAGACGTGTTCAACAAGTTTAAAGAAATGGTTGAAACTCAAGCAGAACGCAAAATAAAGGTTATACGTACGGATAATGGCACGGAATATTGCAACTGGGACTTTAACAAATTTTGTGCAAAGTATGGAATTATCCATCAAACCATAAATGTGTATACCCCACAGCAAAACGGTGTTGCGGAACGAATGAACCGCACCATAGTGGAGCGTGCCAGATGTATGATTTTTGATGCGAAACTGGAGAAACAGTACTGGGCGGAAGCTGTAAATACAGCTGCATATGTAATAAATAGATCGTTTAATTCGGTATTGGTCGACAATACGTCAGAAGGAATTTGGGCTGAATCGAAGGTAGATCTAAGCAATATAAGAATTTTTGGATCATCTGTTATGGTGAACGTACCAAAGCAACGCAGGCAGAAATGGGATCGAAAGGCCAGAAAGATGATTTTCGTAGGATACAGCGACACTACAAAGGGATATCGTTGTTTAAACCCCATAACGAACGAAGTAGTAACAAGTCGAGATGTGATCTTTCATGGAGATCAAACTACAGGTAATGGATACCTCATCCATTTTTTTTGATGAGAATTCTATTTCAGTGGGAGACAATTCAACTCGTGTTGAGACAAACATTGAGGAAATTGAAGATGAAGCTATTCAACCCATTCTGGCAGATAGTTCGTCTATCGAAGAGAATAACGAAGATGAAGAGGATCCAAATGATGAACCCTACGTACCAGAGGGGATGGTGACGCCGACAACTGAGGTTCGACGTTCAAATCGTACGCCAAAACCTAAGAAATCGGATGACTACATTTATGTTGTCAGTGCAAGCGATTCGGATAACGATCCAACCACAATCACAGAAGCATTGTCATGTAACGAGCGCAAAGACTGGAAAACGGCCGTAGAAGATGAATTACAGTCATTAAGGGATAACAGCACATGGACATTGGTAGAATTACCAAAGAAACGGAAGGCAATTAAAAACAAATGGGTTTTTAAAACCAAATATGATGACAACGGACATGTAATACGGAGAAAAGCTCGACTGGTCGCTAAAGGTTGTTCGCAACAGCCTGGTGTCGACTATACCGAAACATATGCACCAGTTGTCCGCTACACATCTATTCGTTTCCTAATTGCACTTGCCGTAAAAAAGGGCCTAAAAATAGATCAAATGGATGCCGTTACTGCATTCCTGCAAGGTGATCTTGCGGAAGAGATCTATATGGAACAACCGGATGGATACGACGACGGAAGTGGTAGAGTGTGCCGATTGAATAAGGCAATCTATGGTTTGAAACAAAGCGGTCGTCAGTGGAATTTGAAGTTAGACCAAATGCTAAATTCATTCGGACTCATCAAGTCCCAAATAGATCCCTGTATATATTTTTCGGAAAAATCGCAACTGATTGTAGCTATTTATGTTGACGATGTTTTGATTTTTTGGAAAGACATCAACAACCGTGACAATTTAGAAAAGGCTCTAAGTGAAGCTTTTCATATGAAGGACATGGGTAAAGCAAAACACTGCATTGGTCTGAATATTACATATGATGAAGATATCAATGCGATCTCACTAGATCAATCAAAATATATTAAGGAAATATTGGATAAGTTTGGAATGGCAGAATGTAAACCGGTAGCCACACCCAGTGACCCAAGTCAAAGGTTATCCGTTAGCATGTGCAAAGATGAAACAATTGTTAATGTTCCATATCAATAAACCGTAGGTAGCTTATTATACTTGGCACAAGGCACAAGACCGGACATAGCCTATGCCGTAAACGACGTAAGCCGTTTCAATTCTAATCATGGTACAGCCCATTGGCAAGCGGTGAAGCGAATTTTTCGATATTTAAAAGGGACGGCGAATTTAAAACTTCGCTATGGTAGCAATGAAGATTTAATTGGTTATTCGGATGCAGATTGGGCTTCTGATGTTGATAAGCGGCGATCATGTACAGGATATGTATTTGAAATGAGCGGTGGGGCAATATCATGGTCGAGTAAGCGACAACCGACTGTAGCGTTGTCAACAGCTGAAGCTGAGTATATGGCTTTGTCTTCAACTATTCAGGAAGCAATGTGGTTGAAGCAGCTTGGGCAGGACTTGGATGTGAGTTTAAAGACTAACTCAACGATCATCGCATGTGACAATCAGAGCGCAATTAATTTAGCCCAATGTGATGGATATAGAGCTAGATCGAAGCATATAGATGTTCTACATCATTATATTAGAGAGCGAGTGAAAGACCTTGCAGTCAACATCATGTATGTTCCAACGCAAGAAATGGTGGCCGACAGCCTTACAAAAGCTGTTCATAAAGAAAAGGCGCAATTTTGTGCTATAAGCATGGGGTTAGTTTGATGGTAATGAAACCTGACATTAATATGTTTTTTGTTTTCATTAAGTGGGAGTGTTAGTTTTAAAATGGTTCTGACTTGACTTAGTAGTCGGTGAATACAAAAACAGTATGTATGTTGTTGATCTGTCAAATGTAATAACTGTAATTTTGATATCTGATAATTAAACGGTATTACTTCCAAGCGTTACTCTGTGTTAATTTTATCAAAACACAATACAAGGAATTTCAGCAGTTTCTTGATATTAAACCCCATAAGCTGCTGCAACCTAGCCAAACACGTGACTCTCTTTAATTTCTGTTGTTAAGAGTGTTGGAGCAGTATGAAGCTCTTAAATTATATTTCCAAAATGAATCTTTCAATCAAATCGAAGCATCTGAATCCATTCACAATAATTTACAAAATCCTATGAATAAATATTATTTAGTTTTTGGAATATGTTTTACCTGTATTTACTGATTTAAATAAGGAATTTCAATCAGAATCTCCTAAAATTTATGCAATATATGACAGAATGTTAGCAGTATACAAGACTATTCTAAGTTGTTATATAAATAATACATATTTGAGTAAAACTGATGTAACTATTTTGCAATATAGAAACCCAGAACATTATGTTTTACTAAATGAAGTATATTGTGGCCCGAAGGCAGCTATATTATTTTAAGAAAATACTCTTTCAGATGGTGATAAACATAACTTTCAATTAACATGCTTAGGTTTTTATGTTGAAGCTGCTCGTCAATTATATAAACACTTTCCATTTAATGCAGAAGATGTAAAGACACTTAAGTTCTTTAAATTTTTGGACCCAAAACTTATTAAAACTACAAGTTCATTAGGTCCAGCAGCAAATTTTCATAGGAAAGATATTGATCTTCTTTCATTGGATAGAGAGTGGCCATTATTGCAAAACAGTGACTTCAATGAGGATGCAGCCGATTATATTTCTTTTTGGAAAAATACCTGTAATCAAATTAGATCTGACAATACTGCTGTTTATCCAGAACTATCAAAATTTGTCAATTTAGTTTTAACATTACCTCACAGTAGTGCTTCGGTAGATAGAATATTCAGTGCAGTATCTCTCAACAAAAGTCAAATCAGAAATCAGTTATCTGCTACCACCTTAACTGGAATTCTACACTCTAAGAGATTAATAAATAGTGATAATAAATCATGTTTTGATTACAAAATTCCTGTAACTGTAACAAATAAACATAACAACAATATGTATTCATCAGAATAAAAATATATTATTTAATGCAATTTATATAAGCTCTAATTTGTAATTTACTATAATTGGCTATGTACTATGAGAACACTGTCAACAGAGCTTATTTTAAAATAAAACTTCAAAAATTATTTCATCAGTTGGCAGATTGTATTGAACAATTTGACAACTATGGTCTATTTTTAAACTAAGAGGAGTAAATGGAAAAGCCACATTTACACTGTAAATGTTACCAAATCAATGACATTTTGAATATAAAATTGTTTGAAAGTTTAGTTAATATTACCAGTAGAATATGAAACAAACATGTAAATAATTTACATATCTGTAACTATGCACATGGACAATACACCTCGTATTTTCAGCATTTACTTCTGCTTAATACATATGTTTCTGCCATATAGGCGTCCTCAGAAACATATGTATTAAGCAGACGTAAATGCTGAAAATACGAGGTGTATTGTCCATGTGCTTAGTTACAGATATGTAAATTATTTACATGTTTGTTTCATATTGTACAAACGCTTTATAAGTGATTAACGTATTGTCATACTTAAACAAAACCTTTTTGTATTACCAGTAGAAATAAAATTAATTGGGAACCACCATAGCATGCCGAAAAGACCAGTTCTCGTCCGATCACCGAAGTCAAACAGCATCGGCAGGGATCGGTACGTGGATGGTTGACCGCTTTTAGATTCGAGAGCGATAGGTCAACACGCAATTTTTGCATAACGTAATCCTACCTTTGAAGCAACCAATCACGCATAGTAATTTTGGCGCGATTAATTTAAAACGCTTCTCTAAGTTTAAAAATAGACAATAGTATGCATTATATTTCTCCATAAAGCCCATACTGCTATATAAATGAACGTGAAACGCTCTACTCAGTTCTTAGTTATTATTGTTATTAGTTATTATTAACAAAGAATGGGGTTCTTATTGGCTTAACATTAAACAGATTAATATTAAAGAAAATTTATCAGTAATTATTTTGTGTCGTTGGCAGAACTGATTTAAATTTCAAGATGTCAAAAATGCTTAGTTTTTATTGGCTGTTTTTTGTTTCTCCGTTGTCTATTTAATGTAAACGTTATTTTTTAAATATATTTTAATATCACTGCTTTAATTTGTTAAGAAGGGCGAAAAAGTAATTAAAGAACATGTCTCATGTTAATTTTGAGATTCCTGTTACGGTTAAATCTTTATTAGAAGAAACTTATGAACGCTATTATATTAAGGAGATTGTACCACCAAAACAAATACCAGAAAAATTGAAAGGTTTGTTTATATTGCATATACAAAATTATTTTAAAGATAAATTTTTGAGATATGCTTATGTATTGCTTCAATTCGAATATACTTAAAACTCTCAATTTAGATATTTTGTTAAGTGTAAAATGAAAAATATTTAACCTACTAATACCAAAATACCAAGAAAATGCGTTTATTTAAACAAGCAAAAAAATTAATATAAATTATGAAAATTTTAAGTAGTTTGGAAACATTTGTTCATATTAAATGCTGGAAAATGTTGAAAATATGCTTAATTTTTTATTTTTACAAAATTTTTAATTAATAGAAGCAAAGCAACTGTTGAAGGAAGAAGGTGTTGAATATATCATAAGTTACTTTGATGTGTACATATCGGTAATATTAAATTTACCACAGTTAGCTAAAGATGTACAAGTAATTGCACTTGGAGATCTGCATAAAGGTAAAGGTTATTGTACATAATTTTGTATCTAATTTTATTAAAAAATATTTGCAGCTGTGAAAGAATTGAACAAATGTATATCATTTATATTGTCCGACCAAGATGTGTTATCTGAAGAAATAAAATTAAAATATATAAATATTGTCAAGATGACAATATATGCATATGTTAATACAGTTATTGTTATCAATAAAGATTCCGCAAATATAGCATCCAAAAAGGTACTATACCTAAGATTTTTATAGAATAAATTGTAATATTATATTTTAGGGTAGAAAAGCATCAGAACAATTTGCAAGCATAGATAGGAAGGACATGCTTTTTGAATTAAACACATTGCTGCAACAGGAAATTAAATGTTTTTGGGATCCACCAGTAGTGGAAGAACCGTTGATTAAGTATAAAATATTTTGCCTTTTTTGAAGTTTGTATTCATTATAAATTCTAGTCAAGTAGCTGAGATCTGCTATAGTCTAATTGAAAGTAGCCAGTCAATTAAATCTGATAAGGAGTTATACATGAATATTTTTCATATATTTGGCACATTAGTCACAGAATATAGATATGGTACTCGATTCATATATCGTATGGCTGAAACAGTAAAATCATATGAGCATGTGGTATCTATTGTATCTGAAGGAATAAAGCTCATGGTTGAGTCTTATAATGCAAAAAGTCTTCTGCGAGAATTTGTCAAACGAATCACTGAATGGCAGACTGATGAAAAATACCAAAATGCTGAGGTAATAATTATTTTTTTAGAGTGTATATCCATAGTATGTATAAATGTATTCATACACTTTCATCTTCAATTAGCCAGAAAAGTAGAAACACTTAGTCAATCTATATAATATTGACAGCAATTAATTTTAAATTAAGTTTATTCATGATTCAATGTTTTTTAATAAGCCTCAGACGTCTATTGAGCAATTTGACGCAATTTTTACAACTATATTTTAAATTACAAAATCGTTTCTCATTTACAAGATTTTTGATTCACTTATTAACTCAGTTCAATAGAAATTGAATCGGAAGAAACAAAAAGGACAATGTGAATCCACATCTATGATGATATTGGTTATTCTTAATATTATGTTATGTTAGACAATTTTTCTCATTAATTCTTAGACTTTATTTTCCTTATTGAGCGTATTTGTGTGTATAATAAATTAGATTTCTTATATGAATGAAAGTCATAAACATATTCACTGGAAGTTCATATCATAACAATAATAGCAATGCACTATCTGAAATTTAAAGTTTTGGTTGTACTAGTTATTTAGCCTTTATCAAGACTCCTTAGTTTCTTGAGTAGTAGCTGCCAATAGTCGAAAGCTTTACTTCAATTTTATTCAATGATTCTTACGAATACAATTCCATAGTCTGCTCAAAAAGAATACGTTCTTCATCAATAGTTTCTCCTGAGCAATATTGAGCACCAAAATGTCAATCCTACAAGATGCTTCCTATGATTTTAATATTAGAAAAACTTAGTATTTTTTTAGGAGGGATTTAATAACTCGCCTCGCTTTCTTCATAGTTTCTTTTCTTGATAGAGAATCATGGTAAAGGACCATGGTTTCTTCTCAACAAAATTAATTTTGTCAGTTGCAGGAAATAACATAAGCGAGCGCACGTCTCTCGATGTCACTTTTAGAAGTTTTAGTACCAATCAAGAGTAAATTTGATTTACTTCTAGATGGTGATAAAACAGGAGGCGAATGGTTGTGTTCTGGTATTTTTGCTAATTTCTTCACATTTAAACGCCAATTATTAAGTACCAAGTTGCTAGTAAACATATTTGAATGCAATTACATCCAGTGATTGATTGAAACAAGGTTCATACTCTACAGATTCTATTTAAACAGTGTTTAATTTAGTGTGATGTTTGATACTTCTCTTTTAAAAACTTTATCAATACATAATATTCCTCTATTAACATATTGCTCAATATGATGCAACTAATCCTGTTCAAGCATCCAGAAATAACGTATTCTGGTCGATAATTTATGTCTACAAAATTATATTTATTAAAAGTAACATTTATGTTTTTGGCTTTTCAGTCTTGTCTTCTATAACTCATTGTTTTTTCTTTTGTATTAGTTCGCATTAAAAACTTTTCAATATGTAATTTCCTCGAAGTACTTTTTTAAATTTTATAAATAGTCTTTCACACAAATTAGATCAAAGTTACCGTTGACTATACTAATCAACGTCGACTGTATTCTTAGTTCTGCCCTCGGGATTTTTATTTTACGATATTTGCCTTTAAAGTAATCGAAAATTTCAGATAATTAGGTCTGAAACATTTTGTTGCTCTTTCATTACTGCGTTAGATATGATTTATTTTTCAGTAATATCAGAAGTATTTTAGTCAACTTAAAGTGTAGCTAAATAGTATGCTATTGTGAATTAACCCATGGTTGTTTTTTTATATTTTCCTGTTTTAGGCTACCAGAAACTGTGCGCGTATATTATCAGAAATGGCTAAATTAATGCCAGAGTGTATGTTAGAAGAAGTAAATTATTTAACGGAATACTTGTCTAATGAAGTAAGTGGAAACAGTAGTTGTTATATTTAGACATAGAAGCTTCATTCTCTTTCAGTCATACTCCTTAAGAATTTCAATATTGAATGTTATTACTGAAGTAATATTAACCACTTTGTCCAAACAAGATTTAAGTAATGAGGAACAAGAAACAAGAGACGATTTTCTAGATATAATATTGGAGCATTTACTTGATATATCTGCTTTCGTGCGAGTTAAAGCCATACAGAGTTTCATTCGCCTTCAAGAGGAAAACATTTTGTCAATTAAAATGCAAATTCAAATTTTAGAAGATGTTACATTTCGCTTGAAAGATAAAGGTTCCAATGTTAGAAAATGCGCAGCAACTTGTATTACTTCATTTCTTGATCATAATCCATTTGGTTCAGAGGTATGTACAAGTTTTTTTTTTATATAGACTTTCCATGCATACTATACTTTCTAATTTATTACTACAATTATCTAACTACAACTACTCCGATATAATAAAACGCTTTTTTTATTTTCTTATACCATTAACATAAAGGTAGTAATATAAAAGGTGTTCAAAAAACTACTTACCTCTCCATGAACTGAAAAACCTATTTTTGTACTTAAATGTGTTCAATATAACCTGAAATAAAACGTCGTTCAAATTCACACAGAATATTAATTTATGTCAAGTAAATTGTATCATTTTATAGCTTATAACATTTAAGAAAATATAGTATCGATCTATTAGAGACTTGCATTCCTCAGTCCATAGTCGTCCGGGACGTAAAGACTCTTTGGAGGCTTGTTAGTATGTTTACGATAACAGATAAGGCACTTAATAATATACGTGGTAATGACGTCACAGTCTTCACAAGTTCTGTGTATTATTCGTCAGCGAATCTTCTAATGACTACAAATAATATACTGACAACGTTGTGGAGTATGATGCAGGATAGGTAACATTATATATCCTAAATGCGATAACGGCCTGTACGTTAGTAATTTGTGTTGCTTAGCTAACTGCTCCTGATATTACTGATTATGACTGCAATATCTGATTGCCTTGCAGAAACCTATGAGAGAGATATTTAAAAAAATGAGTAAGAGAGCAGCTTATTCTTAGACTCAAATAACCTTCTTTAATTATAATAGATATTGCACCATATCATAGTGTCTTAATAAAGGCACTAGGGGAAACCCCCTTGCCTTATCTGGTTAAACTGAACTCTGATCGGATGGAATGTTTCTTGCTGCTCATGGGAACAACACTTCTAAAGGTGCAAGGCAGAAAGTCCCTATGTGAAAATCAAAGCAGAAAGCCACTATGAGTAAATCAACACAGGGAGGCAAAGATAAACTAAGATCATAAGGAGTGGGACACAAAAAAGTTTTCAGAGTATGCCATGTATTAAATCAGTTATGTCTATGATCTAACCTACATTTGGTACTATTAGTAATAGATTAAATCGTAACTTGTCAATTTGACTTATGATTATTTACAAATGACACATCGTCATTTTTCTAAGCTCAGACGTGACTTATATGTAGAGCTGAGGATGTTTGCGGTATAACCATGGTTATATCATGTAACCATAGTAAATTACTATGGTTACATGATATAACCATGGTTATACCGCAAACATCCTCAGCTCTAGTTATATGTCTATCTCAGTCGTTCATGGCCTACCTAGGAAACAAATTTTGTGTCTCGCTTCATATATCGAAGTAAATACATAAAGCTGTCATTGTCAACACGCTAAAAAAAAGTAGATTTGATATCTGACGGGAGATCCGAATTTTCAAGGCTAAAGTGGGGTTGGGAAAACATGACCAGGACTATATATAGGCTAAAACAGCCGTAGTCGAGGCCGATTTCTCCGGTTATATGCAAATAATCCATCGAGGAAGCTTTTCTCTCAAAGCTGTTAGATCATATTAAAGGAATAAGACTACAGAATGTACTTCAATGAGATGTGAGTACCACAATAGATGTGAAAAGGTCTCAGTGAAATAGACTCTATGGCCACCACAAGTAATCTAACTACAAATTAGGAAGATCTATTATAACCATTACTAATCTTTACAGAAAACAAGTTGTATTGATTGATTAATGAAATATTCAGAGTAAATGGCCATGAGATGTTAAGACTCACTCACTCTACTATTCTGAACAGATACCAATTTCATTTCTTCCGGCAGATTTTAATTTTGTAAAATTTCGAATCATGTCCAAGTCAGCAAGCAACTTGGGACTTTCAAATTAGCAATGTGTATAGTTTGCATATTATATGAAAAAGGACCTTTTCAGCTTTGAAATACTTCTGCATTTTCACGAATTGAAAAACTCCTACGCCATAAGATTTTTTTGTCGGTTCTACAGTAAATGTAGCTTATGTTAACCGGCGAAATTGTGAAAAAATCTCCTTAATAAGCAATTTTATAAAATTATTACTTATTTTGAACTTATTCAAAAATTTATTTTTAGACCATTATCTAAACAGCTTTCCATTGTTCTATACCTTTGATTTTGTTATTTAAACATATTTTATACATTTCTACGAAATAATTCTCTTCGTCAACAATTTTTTTCAATAAATTCAGTTTATAATAATTTAAAGTTAATTCACCTTTAAATAAAACAACTTATTGGGTCACAATTAATGGAAGACCGAGTGACATTTGTCATATGCAATCATATCGATATTTCTAGGTTATACTATTCCCATTTCTTTTAAAAGAAATTGCGTTCTTGTTAAATATTCGTTTCTCCATGTGCCCGGACTTTATAAGTTAACATGTTAAAGGTTTATATTATGGACATTATGGTGTATATACGGCCCATGTTTGCTCCAACAATTACTTTTCAGCAGATTTATTCTAGATACGCTATTTTACTTTAATTTAAAATAGAAAGATCAAACATTTCATTTTAACTACTTACATACACATTTATATTTAATATTATCATCCAACAAATTTATATTGTCAAGTATGATCTCTGAATTCTTTTGGCCTGTTTGCATTTGCCTGGTAAAGTTGTCCTTGATTACGGCCCTTTTGGCCTGTTTGCATTTGCCTGGTAAAGTTGTCCTTGATTACGGCCCTTTTGGCCTGTATGTAATCGTGTCCTTGTCTTACCAGCTTATGCACTTCGGCCTAAAAATTACCAGAAATTTTCTCTGTCAGACATCATGTCTACTTCATAGGTGTTATTGATCCTGAAAGCTGTTTTGTGGGTAGATGTCTTTTTTCCATCCATGCTTTCCTGGCTTGGATTTATTACAGGGTGGGGCAGAAAGAGTTCCTCAATTTGGAAGGCGTCTAGCTATGCCTATGCACCGTGCTTTTATCGTTAAAGAGTTTATTCGAAATGGCGGTTTGTCGATAATCACTAAGCGTGCCTTTCGCATTCACTTCGAGCTCGGTCAACATGACCCGGTTCCCGATAGAAAAACAATTGGCAAGTGGGTGTCAAACTTTCGACAAACAGAATTGGCGTTAAAAGGAAAAATCTCCTGGTCGATCTCGGACAGCAACAGGACCGGCAAATGTAGCCGCTGTGAGAGCGCAAATTCAGCAATCTCCGAGGCGCTCTGCACATAAACACGCGACTGCCTTGGGTTTATCAAAACGAATGTTCGAAGAATTCTGCACCGAGACCTCCATATGCGCCCCTATAAAATTGCTACTGTACACGAGCTACGTGAAACAGACAGTGAAACTCGTATCACTTTGTGTCGCGAACTTCGCAACATTTCCCGCACGGATGTTTTGACCTTTAGTGATGACGCACATTTCGACCTTTCGGGCGAGGCAACAAACAAAAATGCAGGTACTGGCCTGAAAATAACGCTCGGGAATTCCACGAGCGTCCACTTCATAGCCCTAAGATTACAGTCTGGTGTGCCATGTCTGAATTTGGTGTGTGGAGTCCGTACTTTTTTGAAGAAAACGGTGTTACTGTTACGGTAAGCGCAGATCGGTGTTGTGCAATGTTAGAGAACTTTGTACGGCCCAAAGTGGATGCTCTTGTTGATGAACATGGACAAGAACACGTTCCGACAGGTTCCGACAAGATGGAGCAACAGCTCACACATCTCGTCGTTCAATGACAATTCTGAGAGAAATGTTTCCTGGGCATGTTGTGTCTTTGCGTGGTGACATCGGGTGGCCTCCGCACTCGCCGGGTATAACTCCATGTAATTTTTTTATGTGGATTTACCTTAAGGAGAAGGTGAACCAACATCGTACCCAAACCCTAGAAGCTCTTCAGGAGGCGATAATTCAGGAAATTGCTGCCATTCCGCCTGAAATGACCAGGAGAGTGATGGAAAATTATCGGGAGAGGCTTACTCAGTGTTTCAACATTGGAGGCCACCACTTGAGTGATGTAATTTTTAAAACCCTTTAATTTAAAATGGTATTATGTATGCTTATTGATGAATAAAAAGTTTTTTTTTAGATCTTGACTAGTTTAGTTCTTCCCAAATTGGGGAGTTCTTTCTGCCCCACCCTGTATATTCGGTTCTGGCTTTACAGCTTTAGAACCACTCGCATGTTCTTTTTCAATTTTTTTGGGTTCTTGTACATCTTCCATACTAGTCCCACGAGAATTAGTATGGAACGTTATCGGCCATATTCCCTGCGGCCACGCAACTCGGCACGTTGCTTTACACCTTAGCTTGAGTTTAGCTCAAGTACCTCGGGAGCGCTACTTTCCGTACTCACGTACGACGAAACTAATTTGCAAGTGTATTTTGTGGTAGGTAAGATTTTCTGAGAATAGAGGTCTTAGTTTATCACAGCTACGTGTTAACTGAGCAAGGGAATTTCTCGTTGGAAGTATTCATGGTGTAGAGGTTGTCATAGTTCAGAATTTCAGAAAGTTTCTAAAATCCACACACATATACTCGTGTATATATATATATATATATATATACATATATATATATATATATATATACATATATATATATATATATATACATATATATACATATATATATATATACATATATATTTAGTGTTTAAAGAATTTTATTTTTCTTTTTTATTTTATTGGTCGTGTCTTAATATTAAAAATAATAGATTTTTATTGGTTTTAGCGACCTTTTATTGAATTTTGATGTTGTTTACGACGTTTCGACTTTTATCAATTCAGTCTTTTTCAAGCATATTTGTTGTTCGTTTTGGTTTTACAAGGGTACGTATTCTGTGTGACACATGTGACACTATATCCGCACAAGCACGGTCGTTCCATAAGAAATTTGTCTCGGATGTCCAAAACACATGTGTCACACAGAATACGTACCCTTGTAAAACCAAAACGAACAACAAATATGCTTGAAAAAGACTGAATTGATAAAAGTCGAAACGTCGTAAACAACATCAAAATTCAATAAAAGGTCGCTAAAACCAATAAAAATCTATTATTTTTAATTATACATATATATATACATTATATGTATAATTAAAAATAATAGATTTTTATTGGTTTTAGCGACCTTTTATTGAATTTTGACGTATTATATATATATATTGTAATAACGCGGAATGCTGAGAAATAAAAATAAATGAAAAATAAAATGAAATAACAAAATGCTAGCTCGAAAACTTCAGATATATATGATAATAATTGCAAGGATTCTGCTTAATCTCAAGGGTCTAAAAGTAAGTTCTCCATACACAAATAGACTTCTACTAATACATGAAATAATACGAAAGCGTCAAATTTATGTATAAATATATATTTAAATGAAATTATATCAATTATCACAAGATACAAATATAACTATCAAATCTGACATATAAATATAAAGGAAAATGACGTTTGAGATGACGTGAGTTTATAACGTGTATAGAAAAGTGATATCAAGCAATGTTATATCTTTAACAAAATTTTGTATAACAATTACACTTAAATACCTGAAGAATATGTTAAAATTTTGGAGATCACAATTTTCAATATGTTCTTTGTATGAAGTTCACAGGAAAATTTCTATCTAATACGTCAAGAATGAATGTCCGTTGCTCGATTCAAATTTCTGGATAATATCCTAGTCGCTGCGTTGCTTATAATCCAAATTAGCAGGGTAAACCACCAGGTTATGTTCAATATGGGATCCAGATGAGTTGTTCTTATTCCAAGATGATTCAAAAGAAATCTGATTTCTTCTTTAAAAGTATTCCTTTGATATAAATATAATCTTCCGTATTCAAATGTATGATTATATTCTCCTTATATGATTAATACATCCAGAATACTTATTAAAACACTACCTTATGTACAATATACGTCCATAAGCATTTTGTATAGGAATATAAATGGAATATTGATAAAAAGACTCAAATTATAAAATGCAGATAAAAATCTCTTTCAATCAGTCAAAAAATAATAATCAATAATTATGTTTTTTCGTCGTCAAGACTCCTAACAGCAATTTTGTAAAAGTAAAAATCAGATATTCTACGAAAATTTGTGCAAAGGTTACTAAAATAATTTAAAAGATAATATTATAGAAAATCCACTCACGTAATCTCAATAACAAATCTTGTAAATGAAATTCACATAAGACAAACAGATAATAAAATATGGGAAATAATATCAAAATTACAAAATTCTTACTATAAAGAAATACTTTACAAATCTTAACATTCAAGATATAACATTG
Source organism: Melolontha melolontha (assembly GCA_935421215.2). Taxonomy (NCBI): domain Eukaryota; kingdom Metazoa; phylum Arthropoda; class Insecta; order Coleoptera; family Scarabaeidae; genus Melolontha; species Melolontha melolontha. The sequence goes on from OW285238.1 coordinate 67,610,461, forward strand.
TTGAAACTGAAAACTTATTAGTAAAAAAAAAAATTAATTAAGAGGGTAGGTTGACTCACAACAATATATATATATATATATATATATAATAACTGAAGATGATAAAATCTTCGTAGATATATGAGAAGGGTGAGAAATTTTCTGCAATATTATTTATACTGGTCGTGAAAGCACGGAATTTAGGGGGCAAGTGTTTGTGATCTGAGCATTATTTATTGGCCAATGCATCGAGCGATAAACTGCAGTTTTTGTTCGCATATACGTGCTACCAGCAAATGGAAAAACTTTAAAGTTGCTAAAGAATGTGTTAAGTTTTTTAGTATACTATTTTTATTGATTAATGATATTATCCATTTGTGGTCAATCTGTTTCGATATGTCACTCATTTTTTCGAAATATTTATAATTGTAACAATTACAAATATTACACATATAATAAAGTAAATAGAGTAATAGACAAATGGCACCTCAACTGCATAGATAATTAATGTTAGCTTTATTATTAATTTTTTCGAGATAGTACGCTGCATGTACTACATATTCTCATCATGTCCTGCAATTTTTCCCAATCCTGTAAGAACATTAATTGACGTGGTCGCGATGTCGGGCATATGCTGTATTTACGGCATTGTCATGTGATGTATACTGCTGCCACTCTTGTCAATTTTTATACTAAGTTAGTGTGTTCGTGTCACCGCATTATAAATATTTTGGTTCTGAAAATGATTGAGGCAGTCGTGATCATGTTAACTGAAACAATAGAATAACAATTGACAAGATTATTATTATGTGAGACGCCGTAATTGCTAAAAATGCTGCAAATGTAAATGAAATAAGTATAAACAGTTTTCGAAATGATTCATTACTACTTGTACTTACTTATTGTCATAAAACTATTTATCAGTTACTGATTTCAACCGATTTGTCAAATATTACATTATTCTCCCAAAAATCAAATTCACTATTGAATTACAAGAAAAGAAATTAATTAATTTCTCGAATTCAACTATTTCTCATAATAATAGTAATAAACACGAGTTTGCCACATAACCCACGTACATGGATGGCATTCACGCAAGATCATGCCTGCCGATAATACATAAACTATCAACGTACTAATCTATGATATATAAATCAACAGATAATTCTATAATCTCTACAAAAGTTCATTAAAAATAACAAGGATAGAACTAATAAAAAGTTTAACTCGGGTGTCTATAGGTTAATATGTGAAAAATGTATAGCAAGCGTCAGATAAGTTGACGAGCGGAGGGGTAAGTTCGCGCAGGATTAGAAGTATTGGGGAGATTTGTATTTAGCTTTACATCAATTTGCAAGATACCATAGGTGGCGTAAACTACACATCTATCACTTAATAAATTAATAATTTATTAGAGTAAAATGTATAACGTGCACGTTTATATAAACGGCTTCCGCGCACTCCCTCTTCTCGCCATCTTATTTGGCGTTTGCTATACTAAAGTATATGTGTCCCAAACCCAAAGGACATTGGGATTGAGAATGAAAGAATATGAGAGAAGCTATAAAGGCAAGAAAATGGAGTCAACATTTGCTAACCATTCTCTAGAATAGAATTATACATTTACTTGATACCAATTTTAAAATTTTACACATAGTGAAACTTTGCTTATGAAAAAGTCTAGAAATAAATAAATATAAAGGATACTGGATTAAACGATCAATGAGTTTTGACTCTCCACTGCCTAATTTATCATTTGCAACTTCTAAGCCTACCCTTCACTCTATGCTATGCAATATGTAAATTAGGTATACTCTGTAATATATATTTACCTTGATGAAACCAATGTTTGGTGAAAGAATTATAGTGGGCTTCAATAAAATTATTTTACTGTCGAATAATAAATGATTAATATTTGTTATTATTATTATTATTATTATCGATTATCGATTATTATTATCGATATTATTATTATTATTATTATTATTATTATTATTTGTAATAATCACAATAATCCGATTTCCTTAAAATTATTTACAGCTAAAGTTGAGTTACATAGATGAAATGCTTGCAAAAGAAAGGGCAAACTATGAGCAAATGAAGGAAAAAGTTTTAGGAATTCGAATGCGGAAAATTAGAGAAAGGGAAGAAGCTTGGAATAAAATAAAGGATGATGTTGTGAAAATATTGGAAAATAATACAGATGTCGGTAAGTTTTTTGTGGCATCATCATATAAATACAACAGTCTCCCATTTATTCAGGTTTCTCCAATATTCAACGTGAAATATTTTTTTTTAAATCAGCTATCATTAATCCCTCATGGATTTCCTCTTTAATATTCTTGTTATAATTTTTTATGGTAACATATTGCTATGAATTGTGGTTTATATATATATACTGCACCACCATCCACAACTAAACTTTCCAACTAGGATACTTAGCCAGTTGATATCCAACAATGAGATTTCTTTCTTCTCAGGGTTCCAATCAGAAAAACGTGGAACTAATATTATTTAGGCGCCAGTCAAAATGCCTTGACAATGTGTATAGTTGTTAAGCAATATAAGTTACTTATTATATATAATTATAAATTCGCAGTAAAAGGTTTATTAAATTAAACGAGCACAGGATAAAATTTTAAATGAATATTTATTACAAAAAAATCAAAAAAAGAACTATCTTTATAGAGTATAAAGATTGTCTATTATACAAATTACAAAGAGATAAAACAATCCACTGAATATAACCGCTACGTGAATTAAAAGTTCCTCTAATGACTTCCAATCAAACTTATTTTAAAACAATAATAAAGTTTATTTTAATTTCTCCCCAGAGAACCAAACTGTATAAACTTGAAGACACGATCAAAATCTACCACATGCGCGCTCACATGTAACAAAAAGTTCCCTTGATTTCCAAACGAAATAAAATTTTCAGTTATAAAATTTTTTACTTAGAAATTTTAAAAATATTCTTTATCATTTAATTCTTCTAATCATAAATCTCTTAATAACAAAATTGAATACGATATAAATATCTTATAATATTAATCAAAATTTTTATATCATAAAATTCAAAAAAACTTTCAGTTTTTAAGGATACTCACAAGACACGTTGTTAAATCTTAAAACATCAAAATTACGAGAATAACAACTCTCTACAATATACGGGAATTGAAAAAAAAATACATCAACCAATTAACACAATCAAAACCCGAATTTAATTATAAAATTTATTTTATTTATTATTAAATATATAAATCTATATATTTTTTTGAGAAATACAACGTTCTTGTGTATAGGTATAACTTAGTCTGCCCCTCAACATCACCCGCAATCGCTTTCACATAAAGCCGACCTTCAAAAATACAAGTTTTTGGTCACGCACATAAAATACATTTTCAAAAATATACACTACAATTCAAAAATAGTTGTACATTCATTTTAAATAAATTTTAAATATTAATTAGAGAAGAATCCATAACAATATGTATCATCTGCAAATAATATTGTCCTATAGGCTGTCTGTTTAGGCAGTTCATTAAAATATATAGAGAATAGCAAGGGATTCAATACGAGCCTTGTGAAATACTTCTATAAAATATTAATAACGTAACAAATGTTCTATATCGTTGCATTCTTCCTCAGCATATTGAGTTTTTGCTAAAACACTTCCTGTAGCTTTTAGGCTTGATGTTTTGGGAGTATTATTTTGAAACTGTGTGATCTTGTTTTCAAGCTCTCACACCTTTGCTTGTAAAATTAATCTTTCACAAAACCTCATAGATGAAAGTTTATAAGCATTAAGTCAGGTGTAGATGCACCTTCACAAATTTGTCTTAATGTGGCAAAATCTGAATCCTTGTCTAAAACACTTTCAAACTTCCGTCTAACACAAAAGTTTTTTGTGTCTTCTACCGTGCATAGCTATGCGCGGTAGAACAATGGTCGTTTTCCCGATACACCTAACGGTGACATTATTATATATAGCAGTCTGTTTCAAAACAAATACGCGTCGCCCTCAGTATAAATACTAATATCTAATATAGTAGAAGAAACTGCATATCATGAGGAAAAAGGCTGGGCGCGTTGAACTGGTATGCCAGTGGAGCGCACCTCGATTAGGGTATTTTTCTCAACAATTAAATTTTCTTTCAAAGTAAAGATGTATACATTACTCTATTAAAAATGTGCAGTACTACTAGATATCTCAAAAAACGAGACATCTAGTTTTAAATTTCGTTATCGTAATTAAGTCGGGCTGGTGGCTTGGTGGCTTGCACACTTGCCTCGTAGTCCGGCAGTACCGGGTTCGAACCCCGGTGCTTCCTTTCTGAGTTTGGTTTTCTGTAGTTTTCCAAATTCCACGGCAAATGCGGAAAGGTAACATCTTAAGTCGGTCTACAGCCGCAGGCGTAATAATAACTCATGGCCAGCCGATGCCCCCTGTAATTGGCGCAAGCTGTTGGGGGATGCTAAGGCATGGATTATTATTATTAAGAGAAAAGATATTACAATTTTGCCAGTTTTACTGAACTCGTAGCTCCAATGGAGAACTTTGGTTACAGTACGGTGCATACTGATTTACATATTTTGCTAAACAAATGACGAGTTTCTGACATTAGCAGCAATATCTAGCAACAGCACATTTCATTATAGTAAGTCAATATATGCAAAAAGTATATGTACTATAAATATTGTACTATACTGACATTCAAAAAAAACCGAACACCCAGTAGGAGTTAATCAATTTTAATAAAATTTATACATAATGTTTGTTTAATCAAGCTTAAGAAATTATTACATTTTTAAACTAAAATATTAACAATGTTATTTAATAATGAGTAGGTCCGCCGCGGTTTCTTATGCAGCAATTTGAATGCAAATAATTACATACAAAACGTCCTGCTACCTGTTGCAATCCCTTCTCCAACAAAACAATGCATGTCCTCATACAGCAAGGGTTACTACAAGGTTCTTACAAGAAAATAACATGACCTTGCTACATGACATGGCCTTCTGGCTCCCCAGACTTGTCACCAATCGAACATGTGTGGGATACGATTGGTAATTTACCCTAATCACCAAATAACCATTTGCCCTTCGTCACCGAAGTCAAGAAGCCTGGTATGACATTCCCCGGGACATAAATCATTTCATTTCATCTATTCCTCCGAGAGTTATCGAATTACTAAGAAACCGCAGTGGACCCATTCATTATTAAATAACATTGTTATTTTTTAATATTTTAGTTTGAAAATGTAATTATTTCCTAAATTTGATTAAACAAACATGTCCAAATTTTATTAAAATTAATCAACTCCTACTGGGTGTTTTTGATTTTGATTTTTTTGAACGTCAGTATATATCAAGTTTCAGATAAAATAAAAAATATATATAAAAAGTGAATTTTTTGCAGATAATGAAAAAGAAGAAGAAGAGTTTAATCTGCCCAAAGATCAAATAGCAAACATTATAAAAATGTATTTGCAAGAAGGGAAATATCAAGAAGCACTTACATTAACCAAGAAAGCTGCCGAGCATATTGAAGATTACTCTAGTTTGCGGTAAATGCATATACCATTAATACGCTATTTCTTAATGCATTATCCATTGATTAATTTTTTTTAGTAGAGATATTTTTTATGAATCCTCCTACATTGACCTCCCTTTCAGATTTCCAATAATATTTACTGTATAATATAACAGTTATTTAATAATTTCAGATAGATATTATTTTTCTTATAATTCTTAATTCTTGGCAAGTAATAATAATTCTAGAACTTGTATTAAAGTTTATCTAAGTAATAAATCACGGATATATATTTATCATTAGAGTGCGAAAATTCGGTGGGCGCTTCATAAGGCGTACGGGCGGGAACGTAGGAGTTTCATCGCCTAATATGTGCATACAGATGTATGTATGTTTATAAAGTACCATATGATCATATATTTCTACCCTCTAGAAGGCAATGACATTTTTCTTTTTTAAACTTAAGTTGGTACCATAATTTAAGTTAACTTATTTTGCAGCGTGTGTGTGATATAGGTTATTTTATACTGATGACAGATTAGGTTTTGTCATTTTGACAAATAATTACATACAAACGTTTCAGTTGAAAAAATAAAAAGTTTAATAATAAAAACAGCTACAATAAATGTTCAAAGTGAGCTCCTTCATTTTCTATGCATAGTGCAACTCTTCGTCTCATATTATTGAAGACATTCCTTAAATTATGTGGTGTAATTTCCTCACAGACATTTCGGATAGCATTAGTAAGTTCTTCAATTGTATGTGGACGATTCGTAAATACTCTATTTTTTAGATGTGGATAAATGAAATAGTCCATAATTGTTAAATCCGGAGATCGTGGTGGAAAGTCTACTATTCGATTATCAAAGAATTCATACAATAATTCCATCGTTTCTCTTGTCTTATGGGCTGTTGCATTATCTTGCTGGAAATATCCCTCGCGGAGCTCATCATCATGTAATTGATTTAAAAATGGTAGCAATAAATTATTACGATATCGTTCTGCATTTATCGTATTATTAAAGAATATTGGACCAATAATCCGTCTACGAGAAACAGCAAGCCAAACGCCTATTTTTTGTGAATGCAAGGGTGTTTCAAGAATTTCATGTGGATTTTCACTAGACCAGATGCGCATTGTTTGTTTATTTATATATCCTGATAAATGAAACCATGCTTCATCGGACCAGAAGGATTTGTCAAGAACGTCATCGTTATTAATCGTACCTAAGAACCACTGACAGTAATTAACTCTGGTTACATGATCGATTGGTAAAAGCTCTTGCACGCAATGAAATTTGTATGGAAATTTTTGTTAGTCTTTTTTAAGGATTCTCTGGCAGGTCCCATATGACAGTTGTGTTTGTTGTGAAAGCTTACGAATCGATTTCTTAGGTGATTGATTTATTCGTCCCTCAACATCTGCTATATTTTCAAGTGTCTGCTTTAGTGGTCTACCAGCACCTGGTTTTCGAGACACAGACCCTGTTTCACGGAATTTAACCACTGACTTTTGAATTAATTGCCGCAAACTGTCATAAGTTGTTGGAAAATTTGGAAATTCTGCCCGAAATTCTTCCATGCAAGGCTGCAAGGAGTACGACCATTCTCCATTTTCTAATTTTACACCATTCCTAAAGTATGATTCGATCAGAAAAACTTTATGATTTATTGTAAACATTTTTAAGTGTCAATTAATAAATACATTAATGACAGATGAGTTTTATTTATCAGAACATACACATAATGACAGATGTATTTTATTTGTCACTACCAACACGATATTTTCAACAAATAATTTCATGGCTTGCCAGAGGGTAAATATAAATGATCATATTGTATTTATTTGCAGTTCGTACTGCCCAAGTGTGAACGCAAACTACTTTATCTCTTTCTAAAGTACATAAATACGCGCTTCAATACTTTTGTTTGTCATTTTAAGGGATTCTTACTTCTTAAATTTAGCCTTAAAGACATTTTATCAACTATATGTAAAGTGCAGTTCAGACGGTCGAAAAAAGCGACCATTATCTAACACAGTAAAGAACTTTATTTGTGAATTTCCGGATTTAATATACGATGGCGTAAACGTAATAAAATGCCACATGTATAGTGGGCAGCACGAAAAAAGAAAAACTGGTTTACTATCGAATGAGCTAGTTCTATTCGATTTATGTTTAACACCGATGATGTGCGATCTACAACTTCGTTTATTAGATAAGGAATTATTTTACTATTTCTGGAATAAATACGCAAATTGTAAATTACTTAGTTCGACAACGTTAGAAAATTTTGTGCCATCTGCTCGCGAACGTATTAAAACAGAATTAAATCGGCCTTGAACAATAAAAACTCTGGTTATGTGTGGACGAAACGACAGTTTGTACAAAAATTCTAATATTGTCATAGTTCGTACAATAGAAGCACTTAAACCGTCATCTTCAATCTTACTAATTTCGAGAAGAGTACAAGAATGTACTGCTGAAGTCATCTAAACAATGGTGTTAAATACATTGGAAAAATTTGGACTTTCAAGAGACCAACTATTAATGTTTATGACTGATGGCGCCGCAACTATGTGTTGTAGGTCGATCTATTAAAGATGACTGGTCATGTTTTACATGTTACGTGTAAAATTCATGCGTCACATCTTGTGGCAGAAACGATTCGACGCTGTTATCCAGAGGTCAATGATTTTATAGCGCACACAAACGCAGTGTTCCTCAAATCCTTTAAGCATATTCGAGAATTCCACAGGCAATGCCTTGACATCACCGAACCTCCACAGCCGATTCTTTTCAAGAAAGATGCAAATTTTATAGTAACGAGTGATCATTAAAATTTTCGCTCAAGTAAGCCATGTACACAAAAAGTATGTCCTAGCTTAAGTTATTAGTGGAGATCTGTCATTATAATTTCAAACGTCATGATTGTTAAAAAATAATTTGAAATGCTGACTTTTATATTAAATATATTTATAATTTTTATACAAAGTAATAGAATATTATAAAAAATGTGTAAAATGTTGACCATTCTCCATCAAGCATAATCGCACTTTATTTCGTAGAGCATTGAAAACATTGATCAGTATTTGCGGTGAGTTATTGATGTGTTCACATTTTTCTATGATTTTATGTCTTAAGTCTTGTAGATTATTAATTGGTTTTCATAAATAATATTCTTTATATATGGCCACACAAAAAAATCCATGACTGTTAAATCACACGATCGTGATGGATATGGAATCGCTGTATTTCTACTTATTATCCTGTCGCCATAAAATTGTTGCAAAAACTGAATATTTTCAAGTGTAACGTGAGATGTAGCCCCATCCTGTTGAAAATATCCGACCTGGAGTTCATCATTAGTCAATTGATTAGTAAAAACACTGAGAATTTCGTTACGATATTTCTCCGATGTTATCGTGCCCTCAAAGAATATTGGTCCTATTAATCGGTGACGACTCATACCTACCCATACGCCTATTTTTTCTGGATGTAGAGGAACTTCTCTGTAGAAATGAGGATTTTCACTGGACCACATACGCATATTTTGCGAATTAACATAACCTTTCAAATAAAACCAAGCTTCATCGGTGAAAAAAGTATGATTTAAAATATTGTCTGTCATTGTTTGAATAAACCATTGGCTAAATTGTGTTCTTTTTTCATAATCTGTAGGTAATAGATTTTGTACAGAAGTTAATTTATATGGATACATGTGCAAGTCCTTTTTTTAAATTTTTTGACATGTTCCATACGAAAGCCCTACCTGTTGCGAAACTCTGCGAATAGATGTTTGAGGAGATTCGTTAATAATTTGTCTGACATTTTCAATTACGCCGCGACTTCTCTTGAGAGGAGGACCGCTTCCTTTTTTCCTTAAAATACTGCCTGTTTGACGAAAAAGATTTACACAATGCATTAGCGTATCACGGAAAGTTTTATAGCTAGGAACAGTATTTGGATAACTCTCTTCAAACTCCGCAAGGCAATTTTCTATTGAATGCTGCCAAATACCATCAATTTTTTTGAGATGTCTGGAAGTAACATTCTACCATAAACGCTTTCTGCATATCATTAAAGGCCATTACTTTTTCTTTTGATGAAACTTTAAAATATATATTTGACACTGACAGATGTTTGAAATAACATCTTAATAACTAAAGCTACGACATAATTTTTATATACACGGCCAGCTACGAGTGAAAATTTTAATGATCGCTCGTTATTAAAACAAATTTGTAGTGATAGTGAGTGCATAAATCCGTTAAGTATTAAAAAAAACATTACTTTTTCTACGACCCTTTACAAAAAGACGTTGCACATGCGATGATGCACAAGTTTTCGAATTTTTTGTTTTTTTAAGAAAATATGCTCAATCCTATCTGAATTGATTGTGCTGTTCTCGTGAGGTTTAGTGTTAGTGTATTGTTTAAAAAAAATTCTAATACGCAGAATACCTACCGGAACGTTACCGAATAATATTGCACACTGAGTGATTACACGACGATTATTCCTAAAATAGTAATTGGAAACATGTGTACATATAAAACATAAAACATGCGCGTGCAACCCGATGCCCTTTCACCACGACAATGCGTTTGCTCCTAAATGGATATCCTTATTTATAAGCAGCTATTTCATTGTTATATGAGACTTACAGAAAGTAAGTATAATATATCAGCCAGCGGATACTATTACAATGGAGAGAAGAAGTAATTACGTTCTATTTTTTCACCAAAATTAGTTTTCCAGACATAACAATCTTAAATATTCTTTACGAATTATTAAAACTGCTCGTCATAACTTGCAATAAAAGAACCACAATCATAATTCGAATATTATTGAGCATGCTTAAAAATAACTCGATTTCAATAAGCCGACAGCCAAAAACTGTCCAGGAGTGCTGAAGTGGGCAAGGTCATTTCCAATGAATTTATTACGAAATTATGTCAATCATTTTAAACAGAAGTAATACTCGTATTTGTTGTTTATATTTGAGAGCGTAATTTACCAGCTGATCTGTAATTTGTTTCATGAGATATTTCAAAATTCGTCATTGTAGTCATATGTATATGTGGGAATATAAAGCATTTGTATAATAAATTTCGTTCATTTGTGGCCACAACCTCCTTAACTGTTAAATAAATTAGTAATAAGACATGATAAGAATACGAAAGGTAAAATATGATAACACTGTGAAGCATTCCATACTCTTAAATTAAGTTGTGCTATATATATATATAGCATCTATGTTGTAAAAGACGTTAAGAGTTCTTTTCTCATAAGTTGTTAATACTCCTACATAGATATACATATAAAAGTTCAGTCGCGAGCACGGAAAACGGGACACTTACTTCATTTAGATAGTGTCTATCTTTAAATGATAGTAAATGATAGTTCTAAAGTTATATGTCTGAGTTTAGGTTATTGCATTCTAATCAAAATTTCCTACATACTTATTATAAATTTACTAAATATTTTATAAAATGGTTAATAACATCACTACAACGGAAATATTTATAATTAGGTACACCAACTTTCATTTTATATTAATATTTCGTTATAGCTCCGGTTCCAGCAATAACTAACTCCAGTCTATGCGATTTCCAATAGTTCGCTTTTATTTCAAGGTCGAACTGTTTTTGAATGTTCTTAATTAGCAATCCCCATACATTCTCTATAATGTTTAAATCTGAGCTACTGCTCGGCTAGTGGAACACACTATACGAGAACTGTGTACAGGGCAATTGTCCTGTTGGTATATATAGTTGGTTTCCGGGAATAATTGCTACACAGAGGGAAACATAACATCTTGTAGTATATTCATATATTCAACACTATAACAACTGTCTTCTATATGCCATAAAACACCAAGTCCGCCTCTAGATATTCATCCCCAAATATTAACCAAAAAACGTCCACTGTTGTTTTGTTTATTTACGAATTTTTCCTCATATCGAGTATTTATGGGCTTATAAACTCTAATCCTGCCACTGTGAGTAAATCGAAATACTTTTTCGTCCATGAAAACAATGCTATTCCAAAAATGTTGATCTCTGGCAATAAATTCAAGAGCAAATCCTAAGCGTTCTTCTTTATGTCGAGCATTTAATAATTTTTTTTTGAGCAGCCGCCGGATTTTTTAAACCACGGCGCCTTCCAGAGTGAATCGAACCGGGAAAGTTCGTCACCTCAACTGCTTTAATAGCGACATAAAAGGATGTTCGACTACTTCGTGAACTAATATGGCATCTTGTGCTGCGTTTTTCTTTCAAATGTACCTTACCGATTCCATTTTATTACTATTCCTGAAATAGTACTTTTACCAATTCCAAACTCTTCTGCAACTTGCGCCTTCTTGACCATCCCTTTGCAATTCTTTCTAAAATTTTAATTCTGTCCGACAAGGTGATATGTGGCATTTTGAATGCGTGACAGTGTGATGACAGTACACTCATGGCCTGTTTTCCGTGCTCGCGATTGTACATGTGAAAATTGAAACGGTTGTTGCCACAATATATGTTAATATTTAGAATCAAGAATGACATTTTATTGTTGGTAGATAGTAAATAAGTATTGGCAGTACCTGGAATTAGAAAAATTACAGAGTGATCCATCTCAAGTGAAGGAGGTTGGCATGAGAAAAATTAGTTTGGCATTATTGTACAGTTGGCAGTAGCATGTTGCAATCAATTCGCAAATTTGAATGTGTGTTTAAGGGTTATGTCGTAACGACAACTAACATACATACAAATGACAGTACTGCCAAACAAACGGTAAATAACCATGATTGTTATCTGACAAACCTAAAAATAATCTAGAGAACTTAATGGTACCACCACATTTCACTTGAGATGGATCTCTATGTACTTGAAATAATTTTTCTGGTGTTGTATTTTTTAATTTATTTTGGATTTCTGAAAGACTTGTTTTAAAAAAAAATGAATGAATCTGATGTAGTAGATAATAAATAAAATCAAAAACCAAAACCATGTTATAATGCTGATGTCATAATACCAACACTTAAGTCTTCAACCAATTTTAAAAACTATAATTCTCAGAATTAACTAGAAATACACGTGAATGATCTTGAAAGTTAGGACATGATTCGTCAAATTTGCTGTAAGTAATACACGCTTCAAGAGACATTGTTCAATAAATACATGTAATTTATGATAGTATATGACTAGCTATACTTGTAACTTGTAATATATTGAGGTTCTTATAGGCTGTTCATTCATACATCTTTATAAAATACCATATAATGTTTAAAAAAAATTATTCTCTTTAAAAATGAATTTAAAATTTTGATATCAGCTCACAAAAACCCTTTTTCTTCCTCTAAATGATAAGCTTTTCTACCTCTAAGTGTAATGCTTCCTTTATGCGACATTCATGTCATAACTGTCTCAACTGACCTGCTAATATTTATATGCCGTGTGTCCCAATTTCGATGCTCACCATTGGTATCTCGGTTATTAGAAGATATAGAACAACGGTTAAATGGGGAATGTTTTGCAGAATTCAATACTCGCGGCAAATCTCATTTCAAATTTGACCTAAATTTTTAAAATATTTTGAAAAATCAAAAATTTGCCGATTTCGTTATTCCTCAATAACTCGATAACGCTTAGTCTAACCTCTTTTAAAGTTTTACATTGTTCAGACACTTTTTTTAAAACAAATTATTTGATACAAACAGAAACCCCCGATTGTCATTTGTTTTTAAGTTATTACCACTATCTTTTGTTTTTCATATGGCGGCCATATTGGATTTTGGGTTTGTTGGGTAGTCCTCAAAATGCGCTTTTCAACGATGTATAACATGCCTGAAAAATTTTTATTTATAAGGAAAATATTAATAAAAACGTAAATTAATCTTTAATATGAAATTAGTAGGCTGAAAAATTAAACACCAATGTCAAATGAAAGTGAAAAGATATTCTAAGTAATACTGTAAACAAATGAAACGATAAAAAAATTATAGAAATAAAAAGTAAAGATACAGAACTTAAAGTTCACATTCACTTAAAGAAATTGTTCAATATGACGACCATTCTGTTCCGCACAATTTTGACACCTTGTTCGAGTAGAGTTACAATCTCGTTGCGTGTTTCCGTTTACTGATCGTAGCACATCTAGTACTCTTTGTTCTAAAATTTCCCGAGTTTCTGGCGGTTCAAAATCAAATACTTCGTTTTTAGTGGTACTCCATAAATAAAAGTCAAGCGGGGTAAGGTCGGGTGATCTCGCAGGCCATTGCACGGGTCCATTATTTTAAATCACTCTCTCATTAAAGCTTTCTCTCAAAAAATGTTGCACGTTACGAGTGTTATGGGCCGGGCAACCATCTTGCTGGAACCAGATGTTTTGCATGTTCTCGGGATTAATAATTTGCCTCAAAGCAGGCATTATCTCGTTTGTTAGTAGCTCCAAATATCTGTTACCAGTTAAATTGTAATCAAAGATGAAAGGACCTATTAACTGATTATCTAAAACGAAAAAAAGAGTTTAAAAAACAAAAAAAAATGTAAACAAAATGTCATACCAATTAAACCGCACCAGATATTAAAACCAAATCGAACTTGAAATCTTCTTTGATTTACCAGATGTGGATTTTCAGTAGACCAATTATGATAGTTATTCCTATTGAACACTCCACAATTGGTAAATCGTGTTTCATCTGTCCATAGTATTTTCCTAGGAAAATTAGCGTCATATTCACATTTTTGAAGGTACCACCTGCTAAACTGTAATCGTCGGAGATTGTCATTATCACTTAAACCTTGTACAATTGTTGGTTTGTAAGGGTGATACTTGTTTTTCGTCAAGGTTCTGTGAACAGTAGATTTTGAAATCCCTGTTTCTCGTGTCACACGACGAACTGATGTGCTGGAATTGTTCCTAACGTTCTGCAAAATATTATTTAGACGTGTATCAGCATCATTAACTTCATAGTTAGCTCGTTTTTGTTCGAAGCTTCCAAAGTTTTTTAATTTGCTAACTAGTCTTCTAAAAATTGTCCTGTGTGGCTGTTGTCTTTCTGGAAAACACTCTGCATAACTCGTGCAAGCATTTTTAGTGTTTCTATTTGCTTTGAAATACACTTCCAACATATCAACTTTTTCTTCGTTTGAATATGTATGTGCCATTATCAATACTTATAAATCTTAATACTTGACAATAATTACTTATCACTAACTACAAGTAGTTTTAATTAACTTATCTCTGCAGCACTAATTGTACTTTGACAGGTTATCGTTTTGTTTCATTGTCAGAATACATTTGTCATTGACGTTTGACGGAACATAATGTCTTTGCTAGTGATACACGCTCAGAGGTTAGAATTATCTGACATTTGATGTAACACCAAATACAAATCTCCCCACTACTTTTAATCCTGCGCGAACTTACCCCTCCTCGCGCCAACTTAATTGGCGTTTGCTATACTTAGAATATCTTTTCACTTTCATTTGACATTGGTGTTTAATTTTTCAGCCTACTAATTTCATATTAAAGATTAATTTACGTTTTTATTAATATTTTCCTTATAAATAAAAATTTTTCAGGCATGTTATACATCGTTGAAAAGCACATTTTGAGGACTACCTAACAAACCCAAAATCCAATATGGCCGCCATATGAAAAACAAAAGATAGTGGTAATAACTTAAAAACAAATGACAATCGGGGGTTTCTGTTTGTATCCAATAATTTGTTTTAAAAAAGTGTCTGAACAATGTAAAACTTTAAAAGAGGTCAGACTAAGCGTTATCGAGTTTTTGAGGAATAACGAAATCGGCAAATTTTTGATTTTTCAAAATATTTTAAAAATTTAAAAAGTTAGATCAAATTTGAAATGAGATTTGCCGCGAGTATTGAATTCTGCAAAACATTCCCCATTTAACCGTTGTTCTATATCTTCTAATAACCGAGATACCAATGGTGAGCATCGAAATTGGGACACACGGTATATATATATATATATATAAGGTAAACTTAATAAGTCGGCGATTAAAGGTCTGGTTCATTACTTCAAAGTATATATATTTAAAACAACCCTACATGTTTCGGCAATATGCCTTTGTCAAGGGAATACAAAATATAAATGACAGAATATAAATGTCAAATAATTAAGTTGCTATGGTTTAAATTATTCAAAGATACATTCCAATAATAAGAATAAATCATGCCTTAGTATTCCAAAAAATAGATAGCAAGGTGTGAACATATGTGTTGTTCGCTGCCAGAAGCTTGTGTCTCTTTCTGGGTATGAACCTGTGTGTTGGTTGCTGCTGGCAGCTTGCGTCTCTCTCTGGATGTGTGATTTTGTATTTGTGTGACCGCGTAAGTGTAGGGTTTTGTATGTTAGTGCGCTCGTGCGTGTGTTTAGTGACCGGTCGCGTAAATTTAGAGAGATCGGATAACCAGCCGTTACGTAGGGCCGCAAACCCACAAAACAGAAAACAGGGAAAAGCCGACAACTTTGCATCTTAAGTCGCTCCACGGGCGCATACGTAATAATAACTCATGTCTTTCTTTTCCCTGCTTTTCCCTGTTTTCTGTTTTGTGCTGATGTGGTCCTCTACTGGGTTGTAGCCTAGCATATGCGCTTCCAAACTCTAGGGGAGTCTGCCCGTTGGGCAGTCAGGTGCCATTCCGCCTTTCCAGCAGGAGTGAGGAACCAAGGTACGCGGCGCAAATCACGGCGCCGCGCAATGCACACACCACTAGGACCGGTCCTGGGCGGCAACCTGGCTAGGCTGCCGTTAACAGCACACACACGTTCAACGTGTGTGCAGTGCCCCCGCCTTGGCGGAAAACGTTAAGATGGCACAAAGTGTGACCGTCGTCGACCGAAGTAGCCGCTAAGAGTGTCCCTCGGTTGGCGATGAGCAACCTCGTGCAGGGTTCGCTTCGCTGGTATGCGCCTTGCCTCGATGGGACGGGGGTCGGGCCGTCGGTACTGCACGAAAAAGTAAAGAAGTTGCCGGGAAAGGGTTGGCGGCCCTGCGCAACGGCTGGTTATCCGATCTCTCTAAATTTACGCGACCGGTCACTAAACACACGCACGAGCGCGCCAACATGCAAAACCCTACACTTACGTGGTCACACAAATACAAAATCACACACCCAGAGAGAGACGCAAGCTGCCAGTAGCAACCAACACACAGGTTCATACCCAGAAAGAGACACAAGCTTCTGGCAGCGAACAACACATATGTTCACACCTTGCTATCTATTTTTTGGAATACTAAGGCATGATTTATTATTATTATTGGAATGTATCTTTGAATAATTTAAACCATAGCAACTTAATTATTTGACATTTATATTCTGTCATTTATATTTTGTATTTCCTTGACAAAGGCATATTTGCCGACACATGTAGGGTTGTTTTAAATATATATACTTTGAAGTAATGAACCAGACCTTTAATCGCCGACTTATTAAGTTTACCTTATCATACCAAGGTCACGAAGATATTATATATATATATATATATATATATATATATATATATATGCCTGAAATTTAACTGTTGCCTGAATTTCTTATCTTATTCTTACGTTTGTTTTGCTTTTCATCTTTCTTAAAAACTTCATTTCTTGTTCTCATGACTTCTATCTATATCTAGCGTTTTACGTATGTCCTCTTTTTTCACTCTATTGAATGCCTCTTCTAAGTTGATGTAGCATATATGCCTTTCCTTATTTTTACTTATTTGTTTTTCACTGATATGCCATATTATAAGATGATCTCTTGCTTTTCTGTATTGTTTTGTCTATTCTATCTCTCATTAAGGTATCCCTTTTTAATTTTCTCCTTTGTCTTTATTCTTGTTGATTTGTGGATTTATTTCTGTTTTCAATCCTGTGTAATAGTTTTACTTTTAATCGTTACATTTATGATTTTACGTAGTGTATCAATTACGTCTGGTACTTAATATATAATCATTTTCGGAACAATACTATCTCTTCCTGGAGCTTTGCCTGATTTTGTTTTATCTATTGGTTATCTATTGGTTATATATTTCTTCTTCTGTAATTAATTTAGTCTCTTCTGTGTTACTTATTTGATGTTTTCTTGATTTTTTTTTGTCACTGTCAGTTCTTCAAAGTGGTGCCTCCATCTTTCTATTATTTCGCCATAATTTGTAAATACTTTTCCATTTTTATTTTTTATGTTTATTATCGAACATTCTTTCTTTTTTCTTAATTCTTATAGAGTTCCATAACTAATTATCTATGCATACTTAAATATGTATACATGTATAAAACACTTTTTTATTTACAAACGTATATTGAACAGTATAATGAAATCAAGGTTATCAAAGTAAGCAACGGGCAACGCGGGCCTTTGTTGGTCGTAGTTTTCCCTCTCCATCCGCTGACTGTTCGGTCTTTTGGTCACAGGGAAGTACTAATCTCAGACCTGTTTTTTCGCCTAATTTCACAAGAAATTTACCCTTTCAAATTTGAAATGGTAAACAATCCTTGCCACATGATAATAAAAAAATTGATTTTATTTTATTTTTATTTGTAAATTTTTATCTTTCAATTTTAGAAGTTCTATCGAGCATGCAAATGAAAATGAATTTCTAGTGAAGTTGATGGGCAGCTTCTACACGAATATTCATAGCGAGTTACTAAATTTAATGGACGTTAGTAATGAAGATAATCAAATAATGAACAAACAACTAGAATTGATCAATTATTACGAAAACGCTGTTACATTTTTAAAAGTACTCGAGAATGCTATTGGACCAATGAAAGATCTATTAGAATCCGTTAATATATCAGAAGTACTAGCAGCAGTGGAGTTTTTTACAGCGTCATATAAATTTAATATTGACAACGCAATTCAAGGGATTTTAGGTAAAATTTTTATTTTATGCACTTTTACTTACGAGCATACATATGTGCTTAAATGAATTAATTTGGTTCTTAAAGCCCGTTTTACATCTCAATTTATTGATAAATTTCAAGAACTTGGGCTCTTGGTTGTCAAGTTGGGATTTTACATCTATCAATTTCTAGTTCAATTTTAAGTTCAATTTCTAGTTCAAGTTGTCTTCAATTTTCAGCTTCAAGCTAACTACTTTACATTTATCAATAAATTGATCAATTTCCAGAACTTGGTCAAGTTTTAGAAATTGACCAAGACGAACATGTTCTATTTTTCCCTCAATTTTCTAGTAATTTATTGGGGGATTTAGTTTATTGTATGTGGAGTGTATGTTTGTGTTTAATTTCTATCTAAATTCATTCAGCGTTCGTTGTTTATGCAATGTAGAGTCGATAAATGCTTACGGAAAAATGAATGAAATGAATGTTTCTTTTCATTTACATATATGTCACCAAATTTCCCTAGTACGAAAATGTTGCAATAATAAATTCACTTTCATTTCAACTTTCCCCAGCAATTTATTTTCAGATGTAAAGCAGGAAGAATTTTTTATTTTAGAACTAGAACTTGTTCAAGAACTAGATCTTTAAATGTAAGACAAATTTATTGACAAGTGTAATACGACAACAAGATTCAAGTTAAGAACTAGAACTTGATCTATTTCAAGATCTAGAAATTGATCAATATCTTGACAGATGTAAAACGGGCTTTAAAATATTCAAAGCGATAACTTTATTATTGGAAACACGAATATTGGTAATTATAAGAAATAACTTTTCTACAACAGATTTTTTTGCCTGATTCTTTGTTTTTAAATGTTTTCTGTTCCATTAGTTGTCAGTCATTTCGACAAGACTTTTCCTATTCTGCTTAGGAACCAGTCATATTATTTATTGAGATTTAGTACATTGCGGTTTTCAGAGCTTATTGGTTCATTTAGTTTATGTTAGTAATTCATTTATCGAATGCTTTTCATGTTTGTTATGCTTTCCATGGTTTTATTGGCTTTTTGGGCTATGCTCTTTTTTTTTTAACCGGTTTTATTTTTATGATGAACATTAGTATTCTTCTAGCTAGTATGAAGAAAAAAAAACAGTTCGAGTAAACATTCTAATCATCATGCAGGTAAAAGCAAATTACATAGTTTCTTGGTATAAAATTTAGAAAGTATTGGTGTTAAGTGTCTTTAAAAATGACGTGCAAACTAAAAATTTGAAATTTTAAAACTGCTTAGCAGTAAACTGTTCATCAGCGCCGTGAACAAAGATTAAATTTTACTACAAATATATTAATAAATCGCTCTTATTCTAGAAAATGTTTAGAATGATAGAAAATAAAATAGTATATGTATTGCATTTCTTCATTCTTGCTCAAGAACTTGTGATGCCGTAGTATGATTCTTTAATGCCTTTAACGTCGATGTTTGTGCATTTAACCACCGGATCTTTGTTACTATACTCATAAAATGGTAGTTGGTGACTTATATAAACCCGTGATATCTCAGTTTGCCAAACCAACTTCCTGCATTTTGAAACCGTAACCACGCGCAAATTGACATCTGCTCGTAGGATAACGTCTCTAACGTAACATCATTTTGCAACGTTAATACATAACTGTCCTCATCATGCCTATTTGTTATATGTTTATTATACTATTCAATAGATAGATTAGTTAGATAGGTATTTTATTAGTCAAAATGATTGATACATCATACAAACTAGTGCAGTAAAAAAAAATAAAATATACGTACAGATATTATAATCGTAATTACAAAAAAGTCAAGATACAATAACCAAGAAGAGAAACACATTTTTATTTTAAATAACGTTCCCCGCCAGATACTCCTCCTCAACGGAATAGTAATATTTTTATTAGTATCCTCTTAATTGTTCGTTTGAACATGTTGGACATGCCTATTAGCGTAGCATTATATATGTTTAGCTGCAATCCATTTCCCATTTCTTTTGCATTTGTTTAAGCTATGAAGCAGTTCAAATAAATGACCGGCTAATCTCACAATATTATTATATTGTATTTGCGTTAATATTTTATTATCTTCTACTATACTCTGTTTTTTTAATCAGAGAGACAAAATTAAAAATGGCCTGCCAAAATATACTTACGATTGGCTAATTGCCGGTCTTGTTTACACTGCCCATAATTGGTAATTTAGTGCCGCTATATTGTAGACATAGTTGATCGAGTAGATATTTTTGTTAAGTATTTTCCGATTATTTTTTTGTGTTTCTATAATGTATAGACAACAAAATAATTTTGTTAAAAAACTATTTGCTTGTGAAAATGGATCCACAACCTAGTACAAAAGTGGACTATCAATATCGCCTCCAAGAAAGCATGCTACCTTGGAACGTGGATATTTGTCGATACACGAAAAGCAAGCTATATTGAACATCTACAAGGAGTAGTTATTCGTAGTAATCCTACAATAAAGAAAACACAGATTAAACTGCAAATATCAAACACTTTAGGTAACATCCATAAATATTTCTGTATTTATATTTAACAATAATAGTGGATGTTTCAAGGTCAAGTGTTTACCATATTATTCACGAATACAAAACGAAAGAACTTAGTTCACCACCACTAAAACGGTTAGAAAGAAAATCACTGCTATCTACATTTGACGATACTGTTAAATATATGATAAGAAGAACGGTACATTTTTTTTTGATGGAGAACTTCCTACGTTAAACAAACTTTAAAGAAAATAAAGAAAAATGAAAATATACCTCAAAACATTATATAAATTAACGAAGTTAATTTTAAGTAAATTTTGGTATTAAAGTATATAAGTGTTTTATATAATATACTGTATGCATTCATAGGTGTTTAAAAGGTAATCGCACAAGTATGCTGCTTGAACGTGATGATATTATTTTGACGGGAGCAAGATATTTATCTTCAATTAAAGAATTTAGAACTGAACAACGCCCAATCTATTATTTAGACAAAACATGGCTTAATAAAGGACACACAAAACAAATATGTGGGCAGATATTAATGTTTTAACATGCAGAGAAGCATTTTTAGATGGTGTAACAACTAGCTAAAAAATCCCTTTGGTAAAGGAAGACGCTAAATTATTTTACATATTGGCTCTAAAAACAGTTTTGTTGACGATGTGTTCTTGGTATTTGAGGGAAGAAAAACTGCTGATTACCAGGTTGAAAAAAAATTACTTGACAATAGTGTAATTGGCGTGTAAATGTGAATGTGAAAAACATACAATCAAGGAAGAAGATAAAATATGTAATTTAGATGGTTTAGTAGAGTAATGTAGCCGTTTATTATTTCGCTTGGAAATCGTGACAGTAGCGAGTGATTTTAGTATGGACAATGATAGTAATTCTACTGTGTATTGAATTTAAATCAAATAATATTCTTATATTTTCAATGTAAATCAGTATGAAATATTTAAATCATTTTAATAAACCTTTTGGAATTGGAAATTGTATAATCAATAAATTTTAGGCTTATTAAGTGTAAGTTGTTAAATAATATAACTATTATAGAGAAAAATTTTGTCAATTAAGTATTTATTTACGTGCAAGTAATTAAAATTGTCTCAGCAATATTTTACAACGAATATTCTTTCTATTGTAACCTAATCAATTTATTTATTTACTTACATATTTTTTAGATTATCACATCCAATATGAAATTTCTTAAATGAATATAATTTTTATGTAAATATTTATTTTATGTATTTCAAATATAATTCAAGTAATAAAATAGATATTAATACTATTGTCATTTTTTTTTGCAACTGTTATCTGTAATGCAGTTTAGTTAAATATCGAAGTATAAATAGCAAGTGCTACTTCATTTCATAGTAATTTATCATTAAAATTTACCAGCAAAATTGGTGTCAATGGAATAATGTGATGCGGGTTGAGGCGGTTTGTCTCTTATTAAAAAAACAGAGTACCTATATAAAACATTACAATATATACTTTTTCCAATCTTTTGTAATTAATACTTATTCCATTTTTGCTGACGTAGCTTAAACATACACTTTGGTGAGACTTATTAATACTAACACTGACAGTCATTGCTATAACGCGCTAAAATTGAAAAATAGTTGGTAGGAATGGTGTAAAACATATTGTTGGATTTGCATTACCTACCTCTCTTATAACAATTTATCGTATTAGGAGTAATGCTACTATTAGATTCTTATTCGCAGAAGTATAGTAATGAAGTGATACATGTCCTTACAATTTTTCTCTTGTAATTATTAACTATTTGTATTAAAAAGAATAATTTTCAAGTATAATTGTCAAAATAAAAAACAAAAAACAATCGAAAATGCCAATACACAACTACCTTATAACGTCGAACATTAGACTTGAAAATTTAATAAGCAATCGGCCAAACATACGAGGGCCGTCATTTTCAACCTCCGATGGGTCCTTGGATTGCAGCAGCAGTGTGAGGAACGGGCTTTGTCATGGCTCAGAACAATTCCAGAAGTCAGCATTCCTTTTTTGTGTCGAATGGTTCTCCGCAGATATTGTAAAGTTTCGAAATAGCAATAAACAGCTGCAGTAATCGTAGTTCCTCGGTTGCATGAACTCTACAAGCAACACACCTTTTTGGTCCCAAAACACGGTAGCCATAACCTTTCGGTTGTTGAAGGTTTGTTTGAATGTTTTTGGTTTGTTTGGTGAGTTTGTGTGCATCCATTGTTGTGATTGCTGTTTTGTTTCACGTGTGTTATGTCGAATCCGGTCTCACCTCCTTTCACAATTGATTTAGAAAAATCTTCGTCAACGTCATGCCGGGTAAGGGACATCGAAGCTAAAGTCATTTGGCGAGTTTTGTGCTTATTCAACATATTTGGGGCCCATCGAGCATCAAGTATTTTGTAGCCTACATGTTCCGTGACGATATAGTACATAGATGACCTCGATGACCTCGAAAACCTCCGGTTTTCTCTAACCACTTCGTCAACTCGTTGAACAAGGCCGTCTGTAGCGACAGACATGCGTCCTTGAGCCTCTTCATCATGCACACTAGTTAGATCTTTAAATTTTTGACATTATTCACGCACAACACCATCACTCGTATAGTTTTTTCCATACACTCTGCTCATTTTTCTGCTGCACTATTCCCTTTTGCTTGCAGGAAACGAATAATACTTCGTAATTCGCACTTGGCGGGAGAATCAATTGAGGCTGCCATGTTTACATGGCTGTAGCTCAGCTCAAGGACTTTAGCGTGAGGTGTGAAAGATGCGCAGTCACTCACAGCGTACATCGATCATTTGTCGCTCGTCTAATGTTTGCGCAGTGCGATCGGAGGTTGAAAAAACGTCGTCGTTTATATAACTGTAGTTAATATTTTACAAAATTTTCTGTACGAAATTTATGTAAAAATGACGACGAACGTTTTATTAATTATTGAGTAGACGTTAGCTAGTTTCTGCACTCCTGCAGATTTTTACATTTCTGAATTTAATATGCGCGATCGTTATATTTTAGGAATGCTGAGCGTGATGCAACGTCCTGAAGCAGACCGTAAACTGGCTGTAACAAATGCACTGAAGACGATCTTTCTCGAAACAAATGCTTCATCAATGCCGTAAGTTATGAATAGATTTTAGATTATTTTAAGTATCGCTCTGAGATTTTGTATGAATGATTAAATTATTAGAATAGTCTTTTTTATGTTTCCTTTTATTTGAAATATTTGATTAATTTATATGAAACGTGAAACCCAATAAACCGTTTGGAATTGTAGTAGTTTTTGAACATTTTTAAGAAATACAGTTATGGTCACATAAATCTAGTACAACCAAAAACTCTCAAATTATTAAATTTTATTTGGTGTTGTGGTGGCTTTCATATTATTTCTTGTTGCCTATTATAATGTGATGAATCATCTGACGATGCGTCAGGCCTGGCATCATCTCCAAAGATGTCGATGCATCGGGAAAAAATCTAGACAGAGGTTCTCGAATATGCTAGAAGTTTTTCCGTGAATATAAATAATTCTCGAGAGGGATTTAATTCATTGAACGGGTAGTCGCCGCGTCGAATTGATATTGTAATAAATAAACATTGGTATAAATGCTGTGTAAATAAATATTGTTACAGTTAGTTGTTATTTAGTGTATACTGTTTTTATTGTTAATATAGTGTGTGTTTAAATTACCGATAGTTTTATTTAAGAACCACGAAAACAGACAAATACATTACAATGATGTCCGGTGTGGAGTTAATTAATAAATAACGGACTAAGTGAACAATTAAGTGTTAATTAAATATTCGTTTAAATAAATATACAGTGCGAAAAGACGTTTATTTTAAATATCGTGATGGCGAATAGAGTGAAACTCATTGAATTAAAAAAGTAAAACGAGAATTAGAGGAGAGGGATGAGGATACAACCGGCAAAAAGGCAATCCTACAGCAACGACCTCGAGATGAGTTGATCCAAGAAGGCGAAGGTCCTGAGAATTATTTCTTCCAAGTCCCAAAGTGGGGATGCTGGCGTGAATTCGTTGTTAATTAAAATAGAACAAATACAACAACAGACAGTGTAAAAATATGGAACAACGACTAATAGACAATTCGCAA
This sequence comes from Melolontha melolontha, assembly GCA_935421215.2. NCBI lineage: Eukaryota > Metazoa > Arthropoda > Insecta > Coleoptera > Scarabaeidae > Melolontha > Melolontha melolontha. Next base: position 67,635,488 of record OW285238.1, read on the forward strand.
ATTTTGGAACAACAAAAAATAGATTCACAAACTCAAATGGAACAGATGGAACAAAGCAGCCTGGAAACTTCTAGAATCCTCGAGAAGAATCTAGAAAAGAAATTACTGGAAAATTCTACAACTTTCGAGAAAAGTCTGGAACAAATGGAACAAACTCTGGAAATAATAGAAAAGAATAATTCTGAAAATTCGAGAGCTTTGGAGAAAGTTCTAGAACAGCGACTAGCAGAAAATCAGAAGCGTTAAAGGAAGAGGTTTTCATAGCTGTAGAGAAGAAAATTGGGGAACATTCTAGATTTTTAGTGGCAATAATGACTCAGATGAAATTACCTGTTACCATGAGTCATTCTGATCCCAAGCAGGTTAACGAAGAAGTTATGTCGCGGCCCATTGAAATAAAAGAAGAAGCAGTGGCTATTTAAAAAATCAGAATTAGGCCACCAACTTTTGATGGAAAGACGTCATGGGCGACTTACCTGACACAATTCGAAGCAAACGCATGGTCATTTGTCGAAAAGGCTACGCCAGCGACATTTTGTAGACATTGCCTCCTGAGGAATGTAAAGATTATTCCCAACTTATTAAACGGTTGGAGATGAGATATGGCCATGCGCATTTGGAGCAAGTATACCATATCCAACTGAAGAATCGGTCACAGACGAAAGGCCAGAATCTACAGGAATTTGAGTCAGATATTGCTCGTCTGGTACGACTTGCATATCCGATGGTCTCCAGGATATTGATACGCAGCAAGAATTAAGGCTGGCACGACCAAAGACCTCGATCGATGCTTTGGCGCACGCACTGGAGTTTGAGACTGGAAAACGAGCCTCTCAGAACCATACCCGTGTCTGTACTGTCGAGGAGTTCATGGAGCAGATGGTTAGTCGAGTCCTAAATCAGATTAAACCAAATAAAAGTGCACGCCCATGCTAGAATTGTAGAAGAAACGGTCACATTCAAAGCAAATGTGGTAAGAGGACCAAGAAAGAATCGACTGAGAATCCGGAAGCCCCGAGGACTGTGTAAATCGCAGCCTTGCAACATAAAAAAACGGCCTGTATGTGGACGCTATTATGGAAGGAAGGGCCTATGCCTGCTTGCTAGATACTGGATCGACGAAAACCATCGTGCGACCCGATTCAATTCCCAAAAATACAAAATTATTTTCTGGTATATGGAGACTTAAGACAGCTACTGGAGAAGCAGCTTCTGTGGCAGGTGAAGTAGATGTCAATTTTATCATAGGACCAATATCAATCCGACATCGTGTTCTCGTAGCCGACATAGAAGAAGAAATAATCTTGGAATTAGACATCATGAACACCTACGGCTTCCTTGAAAAAGGGTACTATTCTGGAGTGATGTTCACCAGTATCGGCCGTCGTTCATCGTGTATAGGCAAAGAAGAATGGATTCGTGCAGGTTCCTGAGACATTGTCCAAGATAATCGACTCAGCCTGTCATGGGTTAAGCAAGAAAGAACAAAGCCAAGTTAAAAATCTAATCCAGCAATACGAAGATGCCTTTGAAACTGAAAGTTGCACGAAAGGAAGAAACAAAATTGTCATGCATAAAATATATACAGGCGATGTAATTCCTATACGTCAAGGGCCAAGAAGGTTGCCACTGGCTAAACGGGAGGAAGCCGAGCAGATTATACAAGATATGGAAAGCGAAAGAGTAATTGAACCTTCAAGTAGTCCATGGGCTTCAGAAGTGGTCCTTGTAAGGAAGAAGGATGGATCTACCAGATTTTACGGGGACTATCGTCGTCTGAATAGTGTAACAAAAAAATAGTTATCCTCTCCCAAGAATAGACGATACACTAGACACCATGGCAGGAGCAAAATGGTTCTCCACTATTGACTTGAAGAACGACTATTGGCAAGTGGGAATGGATCCCAATGACAAAGAGAAGTCTGCCTTCAGTTTGGGTACGGGACTCTGGTAGTTTACAGTCATGCTATTCGGACTATGTAACGCTCATGAACACTGTGCTGACGGGACTGTCAAGAAATACTTCCTTAGTGTATCTTGATGATGTGATTGTGGTAGGGAAGACCTTTCAAGATCACATGGAAAATTTGGAAGTGGTATTTCAGAGGTTGTGAGATGTCAACCTGAGATTAAGCCCAAAGAAGTGCCACCTTTTCCGCAAAGAGGTAAATTACCTTGGACATGTGGTTTCCGGAAAGTTGCTGTGGATCCAGAAAAAGTAAGAGCTGTGGAAAAATAGCCTGTACCCAAAGACAAACATCAGCGAAGAAGCTTTTTGGGATTATGCACATATTATCAACGCTACGTACCTGGATTTTCTAACATTGCGAAGCCACTAATCGCCTAACAGAAAATCGTGTATTCATTTGGAACAACGAATGCCAAGCGTCTTTTGAGTTGTTAAAAGGAACTTTGATAAGTGCACCTGTCTTAAACTATCCACTGCCACCTGGGAGGTTTGTTCTGGATACAGATGCTAATAACGTCGGGATTGGTGGTGTGTTTTTTCAAATCTAAGATGGACAAGAAGAGCTCATTGGATACTCCAGCAAGACCCTGACCAAACCGGAGAGGAACTACTGCGTAACCAGGCGAGTACTATTGGCAGTAGTTAAGACCATTGAGCATTTTTACAAGTACCTGTATGGGCAGAAGTTCCTGATCCGCACTGATCATGCCGCCTTGAAGTGTCTCTTACAACTAAAGAATCCCGAGGGCCAAGTAGCTAGATGGATTAAGAGGCTACAGGAGTATGATTTCGACATCAAACATAGAGCAGGCCTCAAGCATCGAAATGCTGATTCTTATCCCAGAAGGCCCTGTTCAAAAAACTGTCGACATTGCAACCGAATCGAAGAGACAAATCGGCCAACGCTCTTCGAACCACCGTGGTTGATGACCAGTGGTAACCTGACAATTTGGGCGCAGATGAAGAAGCTGATCCGGATCATGCAGTCTTCAGGGCTTAGAAGAGAAATGGGCAAGGTCGACTTGGCAACAAATTGCTCCCCATTCACGAGAATTGAAGTCACTCTGGGCATAATGGGATTCATTAATCATGAAAAATGATCTTCTGAGACGTGAGGTTGAAACCACGATGGAAGCGAGCGGAAGATGCAAATGGTGGTTCCCAAGAAAAGAATATCAGAGGTATTGCGAGAGCTTCACAATGGTGCTTCTGGGGGACATTTTGGCGTTCATAAAACACTGGAGAAGGTGCGCCAGAGATTTTACTGGGTGGATTGTTCACGAGATGTGAAAGAATGGTGCCGAAAGTGTGCTAATTGCGCCGGAAGTAATGGTCCCCAGAGGCGTCGACGCGCACCCATGCTCCAATATAATGTGGGAAGCCCATTTGAAAGAATCGCCATAGATGCCACCGGTCCACTTACAGAAAGCGACAAAGGAAATAAATACATAACAGTGGTCATGGACTATTTTACCAAATGGGTTGAAGCATATGCTCTACCAAATCAAGAGGCTGTAACTTTAACATACGTGATTGTGAAGGAGTTCGTTAGCCATTTTGGTGTACTCCTGGAACTTCATTCCGATCATGGGCGAAATTTCGAGTCCAGTCTTTTCGAGAAGGCATTCGAAAGACAAGAATGATTGCCTTGCATCCACAATCAGATGGAATGGTAGAGCGAATGAACAAGACTATGATCAGATATTTATCCAAAGTGGTCGCCGAACACCAGAGAGATTGGGACGAATATTTACCATTATTCCTAATTGCGTATCGGGCCTCTGTTCAAGAGACAACTGGCCAATCACCAGCAAACGTGCTATTCGGAAGAGAACTCCGACTGCCCTGTGATTTGAAGTTTGGGAGCAAGCCTGGTGAAGATATTGCTGGAGAAGATTATGCCAACGCTCTCAGACGAACACTGGATAATATCCATGACCGAGTTAGACATAATATCCAAGATGCCAGTGACAGAATGAAGGAGAGCTTCGACATCAACGCCGAGAAGGGTGATTACCATGAAGGTGACTGGGTTTGGTTATATAATCCACAACGTCGGCGAGGCCTGTCTCCAAAACTTCAAACGAATTGGGAGGGGTCATACGAGGTGTTGAAGCGAATTAACGATGTAATATAACGCATAAAGCGAACATCACATACTAAGCCAAGAGTTGTGCATTTTAATCGGTTAGCCCCATACTCTGGAGACAACAATGACGAAATCACTGACTTGCGCCGATTAGATAGCCACTACAAGGAACTAACATTCGAGGATTTTTTGGAGGAGTGTTCTGGTTCGAGAAAAGCTCGATTTGGTGTGACCATCGAGAAATACCAAGATTTGTTCACGGTGCCGCCAGACTACGCGCTTGTTCATTGCGTAGCCTGAGATCTGCGAATGGCCAAAGGAATTGCCAGAGAATTTAAAGAGAGATTTGGCAGAATCGAAAAACTAAGGCAGCAGGGACCAGCAATTGGGAAGTCTCCAAATTATAAATGAAGAACAGCCCATATTTTATTGGTCACGAAAGAACTGTCAAGCCTGAAGCCAACCTATCGTGCCTTATGGGAGACCGTGGTCCAGGGCAACAAGACATTTTGAAATGAGCAGTTCCAAAATTGGGTTGTAGATTGGACCGCTTGGACTGGAGAATTGTAAGAAGCATATTAGAAGTAATATTCCAAAATACTGGTATGGAAATTTTGGTATGCAGTTACCGGCTTGCATATTCCTTTATTCCCAGGCAAGATAAGACCGTGGACTGTTATTTCGATATGACGTCGCAATGTAACAAAGTAACATGTCGATTTCGTCATCGTTTGAGGGAACCAAAACATAACATGTTTCGGGACTAAACTTCATTTTCAAGAAGGGGGCAATGTGAAGAATATCCGACGATGCGTCAGGCCTGGCATCATCTCCAAAGATGTCGATGCATCGGGAAAAAATCTAGACAGAGGTTCCCGAATATGCTAGAAGTTTTCCCGTGAATATAAATAACACTCGAGAGGGATTTAATTCATTAACGGGTAGTCGCTGCGTCGAGTTGCTATTGTAATAAATAAACATTGATATAAATTCTGTGTAAATAAATATTGTTATAGTTGTAGTTTTAAATTGTTATTTAGTGTATACTGTTTTTATTGTTAATATAGTGTGTGTTTAAATTACCGATAGTTTTATTTAAGAACCCCGAAAACAGACAAATACATTACAATAAGTTAAGTCAGTTAACTGTTTTTATTGAGCAAGAAATATTTCTTTAATTCTGCAAGACATTCCAGTATCACGATAATTTATCCATGCCCATACATTAATCGAAAACCTTCCCTGTCTATGATTGTTACTTAGATACCGTTTTTCAAATCTGGTATATCGAGGTCTACAAATACGCACGGTTCTGCTATTTGTTGACTGAAATATTTTTTCGCCGTAAAAATTTGCCAAAAAATCAGGTTCGTAATGAATATAATTTAAAGCAAATAGGAGTCTGGACTGCTTCTGTTCTTCAGATAAGTAAATTTAATTTGTTGGTACATAGTATCTTAATTCCCTTTCTTTTCCCTCGACTTGCTGTTCGACTAGAAGCAGGAAAATTTGTTTGAATTATAGTGTTTCTTGCACTTTTGAGTGGATGGTTTCGCAAATATTGCCCTAAAGCGTTACCTTGTTCTTGGTTGGAAATTTTTGTAAGACCAATTCTTTCTTTGGGGTTTAAATTTTTCATTTTCACACATTTTTTTTTACATTTAATATTATAGTTTTATGTGTAATTCTTCATCGACTCCTCTAATAGTATAATCTTCTAATCTTGACATTCAAGCTCAGTAAGTCTTCTTGCCATTTTATGTATTTTAAATATTTAGATTGATAAATGTCGACTCCATAAATAAAGTATGTTACAGCAAACCAAATAAAAATATTTTGTACTGGATTTTTGCACATTAACCGTATACATAAGGTTGAATCAGTTTTGTTATTCAGTTAATAATTAGGTACCCCCTAGTTATACCTCGTCAAAAAAACAACTAAATAAGAATAAACCATAATGCAATAACTAAGAAAATGCTGCGGAAAGGAGCGGAAAACCCACTTTTTATAAATTTATACCTTATTATTTATTTATATAGGTTTCGGTCCGCTTCGGTTTTTAATAGTAATACATAATTTATTACTCTAAATGAGTAAAGTGCGCTTAACGTTGCCCGGCGGCGACTAACAAAATATATATACGTGCGAGGACGAGCCGCCAGTGTGACTTTACTCGAACCTCCATAGTAATCGCTATTTACGAGTTTTCTTGTTCTCATTTGGATTTAAATTATGCAAATACGTTATTTGATATTTCAAGAAGAACTCAATGAGAGGTCTTAGCTTAACAGAGAATAGAGCTGTTGGATTCATGATTACAAAGGAGTTTATTGCATAAACGTGAAAATAACATAATAACATAATCTTATTGTTTTATCATTTATTCCTCTGTATGTTAGTGTTCTCCATATATCATCTCTGTTAATTCTCTTAAAGGCTTTTTCGAGATCAATAAAGTATTTAGTATTGTTTTTTTTGCATTTGTCTTAGAATAAAGATGTTATTTTGCATTTTGTATCTAATAGATACAAAAGTATTCTTTCAACCTTTCCATAATGTGTTTTTCTTCCGTAATTACATCTCTCTCGTTTTTTTAATTCTTCGGTGTCACATTTTTCTTCTTTTCGTGTTTCTGATTACGCTGTACGCTGTAATGTTTGGTTTCCTTTATAGGCATTTGTTATTTTTTATTCTTAGTTCTTTCCATGATTTCTTAATTTTCTTTCTTTATTGTTCTTTTTACTTGATCCGTTGCTACCTTTTATTCTTCATTATGTTTCATGTCTCTAGTTAAGTGTTTTTTTTCCACTTTTTCTCTTTTTTTACTTTTTCTTTTTATATTTCTGTTGACCAGTTTTGTTGTTCTACAGCCTATTTCAGTCCTCTTTTTACCCATATATCCATTCCATATTTGCTTGTTTACCAGAAAGTAGTCCATTATGCTATTTCCCTTTCAACTTTGTACTTCCCTTGTTATTTTGTGGATCTTTTTATGCCAGTTCAATTATTCTTTTCATGTTTTCCCAGGTACCATTTAATTCTCGTATTTTATTTTGTTTACTCACTTTTCCATTAAGATTTCCCATTATAATAACTTCATAGTTACTTTTGTGTAGCTCATTAAAAAAAAAATATTTTTCTCATCTTTCTTTGCGTGTTCGTTGGGTCCGTCACGTGTATATGCTTTACTTCCTTCTTTAATATTGACTTTAAGCAATCTTTGATTTATTAAATTTCCATTCTTTAAATATTTCAGTTTTCTTTCTCTTATTAATGCGCGAGAACTTTCTTCTTCGCTGACACCTCAACAATATATCCAGTATCCGTTCGGTAATTGCGCATTTCTAGGTTTCTCAGTTCTTCAGTTAGCTCTTCTTCGTTTTCTTTCAAACTTTTGATATGCTATGTTGCCATTTTCAGTATATGTATTTTCTTTTTTCTATTCATGTAACTATTCTATCGATTGCTTGTTCCTTGCCGTGTAAACAACTTCTTCATTTGTTCGATAGTAAATTTTATAACTATCATTTCCCATCTTGACTCTTTCTAATTATTTATTGTATTTTTCTTCCTCTATTAGTCAAACCATTAAAAGTCTATTTTTATGGTATCTTAGTTTGTTCTTATTTTTTAGAACTACTATCTTTACTTCAAAGTTTTCCGTAATTGTTAAATTTCATGACTTATGGAGGTGTTCAGTTTAAATGACTCTAACTTTAAAACGCCGTAATATTTTTGCGATTTATTACTTTTTTAACCTTACATAAAGTAAAATAATAATATCCATAATAACATTTGTATCAATCACTGTGTACTAGTTAGGCTTAACATTAAAAGAACATCCTTCATATAAATAATGCAAAATTACCAAAAGTAGGCTGCTGTGTTTTTATTTAGTCTATTTATATTTCATATTGTGGGTAATACCCATTGTCAGACTACGTATTTTAGTGAACGTATATCTGATTTAATAGAGTTATTTTTATTTATATATATACAAATTTAGTTTTGGGATTCTTGCTACTTTTCTTGAGGATTACAATATTTTAATATACTTTTTTTGTTCTAGAGAACATACAAAAATTGTCGTGGATAGATTAATCAAGTTTATGGAAATAATACCCTTCGGTAAAGTTGATAGCTTTAGGTTGGTAATCTTCACTTGGGTTAATGAAGGAAAATTGGATAATAATATCATAGACTGTGCATTTCAATATTTTGTAAAAAAGCAGGATGTCTCTGATGAAATTTCTTTGAAAGCTCTCCAACTGCTTACAATGATAGCCCCGGCAAAAAAGGGTATCGTGATGAAAAATCTTGGTATGTTTTCAGAAATGATATTCGAAAAACGAGGAATTGACGACATGTTACTTTTGTCTGAAACATGTAAATTAATGATTGCTGGAGGTATTGAACATCAAACGATTACCGATCAAAAACCGCCGTTTAAAATTAAACCAACCGACCCTATGTGGGAGCATTTGATCAATATTTTATGTAATAAATTCGACACCAATATACTCTTTTATAATTCTGCATTGAAGTATGCTGTAAAATTAATTTATACTGTAAGTATTATTAAAATATTTTTTTATCATATTTTCATATTTGATATCAACACATTAAATCTATTTTTTTTTCTTCTTGGTTTATATATTGATAACATTAATAATATTTTAGTTGATATAAAATGTAGTATATCTTCTTATAATTGGTTTTATTTTAATTTTAGCGTAAGTTAATGTAACTCATTGAAATCTTCATACTGTATTGCTTAGCGGTATAATTTTTCTGAAAGATAAACCTTTGCAGCAGTTCAAATTGAAAATGTTATTGTATATTCTCTACTACGTTTGTTTACATAAGCGAAGCTAATTTCCAACTACCCTGATAGAACTTTAGACAATCCGATGACGGGGAATACTTAACAACTCGTGGATGTTATTAAGATATCAAGTCGATTCTTGTTTCTGTTCTGAATCCTTTTGTATTGTTAATTAATATTACTATTACTGTTTCTAGTTACGTTTCGGAATTTTATTTGATTTCTCACTCAGATCTATCATAATTCAACCAAGAAATTTAAAAGCAACTTTACTTACAATAGCTTAAACATAAAGGATTAAAAGATACATGCAACGGTATTTAGAATATAGTAAAAAAGTTTGCTAGTATATAATCAAAACAACAATTCCTGTCATTCCTTCCTTCACCAAATTTTTTTTTACAATTAGGTGTTTCAATTAAAATCGCACAAAAATAGGAAAATGTGTCAAAACTACTAAAAACCGGCAAAGATTAAAATTTAAATTCCACGGTCACATTAAAATCATCAATAAAAAGCTGACGGTAAAACAGGACTAATTATGCTGCAGGTTTTTAATAGTATTATTTTCCGCATTTCGATATACTTTCTATTTTTTAATGGTTTGAGGTCATAATCGTTTTTGGTAAATTAAGACCTTCGTAGATCAATGTTATTAACATTGGATTGATTCGTGTAATCCTGTTGTATAATTCATTACTAGAAAGGGTTTTAATAGTCGCCATTTTTGTAATTTGCAGGTAGGAACTAACGATATAGATCAATGTTTATTTGTTTAGTCCATTTGAACCGTTATCCATCAGCCTATTTTCTGTTTCTTGTCTTAATGAGTTGATCGCTTGTCATGCCACCAATATCTGTGACATTTGGATAATTTTTGCTGTTATTTGATCACGCCAATTTCTCTGAAATAAAAAATATTTTAGATTTGTACTTTTAGTAGCTAAATCCGCTATGAGCCCATCCTCACGATGGTTTCGTGTTCTTTGCATTATCTAAAGTAATAAAACTAAAAACATAAGAAAAAATTCAAAAATATTATTACTGTTATTATTAAAACCATAAATACATTTTTGTTTCTTTTTTGTTTAATTTTTTTTTATTTAACAAAAACTTTTTTTCAGTTATGTTCTAAGCCTGAACAGTTATGCGAACGAATTATAACAACAATATTAAAAAAGCTATCTTTGTGGAATAATTCTTGTACTATGGAAATGAAAAGTTTTATCATAATAAGGTTGTGTGTTTTGTTCGGAGAAGTAGCTCTTGGCCAGTTATGTTTTTTGGATGAAACTGTTTATAAAGAAATAAAGAGGCGTTTACATGCAACAAGCATGAAAGCTAATAAAAATAAAGGAAATCAGAGTAGTATAGTGGCCAAAGACTATAGCACAGCTAGTTCAAGCAGAAAAAATGCTGCCTCAGTGGTCGGTAGTGACGAAGTAAGTTTTGTACCTGGTTAATAATAAAATGTATTGTTAATTGAGAAGATTAGAATATGAATAATAATATAAATCTAAAAACCAGGGTGCATGAGTGGGTTTTAAGTAAGTATTTATGTAATTGCCATAAACTCTCTTACGATAGTTATTATTAATCTATTAGGGCTCGGAACTAAAAATGTTTTGTAAAATATATTTTTTTATAAGAAATAGTTTTCACATACTACCTACTGGTAACAAAAAGAAAATTATTTTATAAGTCAAAACATTCTATATTTTAAGAAAAGCCAACAAAATACTACATTTAAAGTTATTTTAGAATAAAGATTTAATTATTTATGAAAACCACAACAAGAGAAAATCCTGAGGTGAATGCCAAACTTGTAAAGAAAAGGAAAGTGGTTAATTGACGAAGGAGATACTTGTTGAAACTCATTATAACGCTAAGAAATAAGTAATTAAACTTCTAGTTTCAAAAATTCTTTTAATGTAAATACCACTACAATATTGTTTCGCCATACAATGGCTTCTTCAGGTGGATGAAATACTGAATATGTACAATACAAGTTTGAATATTTATGTGAAAATTATTGGAGAAATGGTGGTGGAAAAATTTTACAATCTTAAATTTAGTAGAGGGGAGTTGTTTAAATCTAGTTGGTCATTTAAAGCTAATCCTAAACTATTGTATCTATTAATTTCTAAGTTTTCTAACAGGTTAAGTTTTTTACTTTTTTCTTGAATGTGTAAAATTTTGAAATCTATATTAAATCTATAATTGATATCTATACAATGACTTGCAAAAGTTGAATCTGTTTTCTTTTCTTTATGGCTTCTCTCGTGTTTTTTCATCCTAATTTTGAATGTCCTCCCCGTTTGTCCTATGTATACCTTATTACAATCTTCGCATGTTAACTTATATACACCAGAGTTTGATTCTTTGTCTATTTTATCTTTGTTGTTTTTAATAATGTTCTGTATAGTATTGTCTGTTTTAAATGATATATGTTCGTTATTAAGTTTTTTAATGAAAGTACCAATTTTTTCCGAAAATTTTCCTAAGTAAGTGATTGAATTATAGGAATTAATTATCTTGTATTTTAATTTTGGATAAACTAAGGAAAGGGTTTTAGATTTTTGTTGGCTATTTAGGATGTTATTGACAATATTTATAGAGTAACCATTGTTTAATGCTATTGTGTATATTCTATTTAGTTCAAGGTCGAAATTACTTTTACTCATAGGTACATGAATTAATCTATATACCATTGATTGCTATGCTGATAATTTGTGTGTTATAGGATGAAAAGAATTAGCGTGTATTGTGGTATCTGTATGTGTTGGTTTATGGTATATAGCGAACTCGTGTTTATTAGTTTTGTGTCATATGGTTAAATCTAGAAAATTATTTTTATAATAATAATTTTCACATAAATATTCAAACTTGTATTGTACATATTCAGTATTTCATCCACCTGATCAAGCCATTGTATGGCGAAACAATATTGTAGTGGTATTTACAATAAAGGAATTTTTGAAACTAGAAGTTTAATTACTTATTTCTTAGCGTTAAAAGGAAAGTGTATCAGTCAACTTTGACAAGTTTTGAAAAAAGGTCATTACCTGTACAAACTTAAAAGAAGCTAGATGAACAACTGTGTACTATGATTGTTGCTGAAGACCAGACACTTAGTTTGGTAAAAGATACTGAATTTCGAAAATTTGTTAAAATGCTAAATCCAAATTACAATCTCCCATCAAGAAAGACTATTTCTAATATAATTTTACCCCAACTGCATACAAAAGTACAAGAAATTGTAAAAAAGTGTTTGTTATTGACGTATTATGTTGCTATCATCACTGATGGATGACTTCTATTAGTAACCAGTCTTATCAAGCGCTAACAGCACATTTCTTCAGCGATGATGGCAAATTAACATCAGCTTTATTAGCTGTATCGAAGAAAGTCATACAGCTCAAAACTCGTCTGATAATATGAAGAGCCTTTTAGACACATGGGAAGTGTCACACAAAGTTTGTGCTGTTGTTACTGATAATGCAGCAAATGTTACAGCAGCAGTTCGCATTTCAGTTTGGCAGCACCAGTACATATCATGTTTCGCCCATACTCTTAACTTAATAGTACAGAAAGGGTTACATGAAATTCGGGACATTAAGCATAAAGTAAAAGCCGTTGTCGAATTTTTAAACGGAGCCCACTTGCAACAGCAAAACTTCAAAATCTACAAAAACAAGTGGATTTTCTTCAACTTAAGTTGAAACAAGATGTAAGTAAGCACAAGGTGGAATTCTACTTATAATATGTTTGATTGAATTATTAAAATGAAATATCCTTTGCAATCAGCGTTAGCTATTTCAAACTGCTGCAAAATCTTAAAACCTTTCAAAAATGTAACACAAGGACTAAGTGGTGAAATAGTGGTGACAATTTCAAAAATTTTAGTGTTTCGAAAATGTTAGTGAATTATATTTCCAAAATAAAAACGTAGTTGGTTACGATCGAAGCAGATGAGGCACATAAGATGTGGGAAATTGTATTAGCTGAATTACTTAATAGATTTGAACATACAGAAGTTAATCAAATTTACAGCGAGTCCTCATTTCTCGATCCACGATTTAAAAAGTATGGTTTCAGTAAAGAGTCAGCATATAATAATACCTATCAAATAATTCATACAGAAAATAGCCGCTTTAATTGAAAATAAAAATACAAACCGGAGTGAGCCTATTGCAATAGAAAAAAGTGTAGATGCGGCAGACGATAACATATGGAGTAACTTTGATAATGAGATTTCGGAAATAAAAACAACATTTAACCCTACTGCAGAAGCAATTAATGAAATTGATAAATACGTTCAAGAATCCGTTTTAGCTAGGAATCAAAATCTTCTTAAATGGTGGGAAGATAGGAAAAATGTTTATATAAATTTATATACCCTTATGAAAGGTCGACTTTGTATTCCAGCTACATCTGTTTCTTGTGAACGTATATTTTCAAAAACTGGACAGATTCTAACAAATCGAAGAAGTAGATTATCTGCTTCAAAGGTAGAAAAAATGATATTTTTAAATTATAATCATAACTTGTACTATGTACTATGTACTTGTACATGTTTACATTGTTGCAAAAAAATGCGGATGTGCGCGATGAAAAAACTGCACCATAATATATGTTTCTGTATTAGTCTCGGAAAGGTTCGTACGTAGCGACGTATATATATGTTTATATACAGAGAAGGATTGTTCGACGTTGAGAGATGTTATATTTGCATAGTTAAAGCGCTCTTTGTATCTGTACAACGGATCTTCAGTATTGGTAAAAAGTTGCCCTAATTTTGTAAAATCTGCTTTTTTATCTAATACACTGTTAAATTTTTCACGGACACAATCACTTTTTTCATCTTCAAGGATATGCAGCAGTAGTTTTACGTGGTCAATAATTGCTAATGAGTCCGATAAGGACAGCGCAGTGTTCTGTAAATTTTTTATTGCGTCCAGTATTGGAACGTAACTGTCGTAAATAATTTTTAAATTTGCTGCAATTTGAGGATTGTTAAATTGAACCTGGCTGAGCCGTATTGCAGCTGCTTCTTTGGCATCTAGTTGTAAAATTAAATGCTTAGTTGTGTCTTCAACTTCGTCATCAGATAAATCTGAATCCTCATCTGTGTTCATATCATGACCTTCATATGGCGGTATAATCCCAACAGACTTCACACTAGTAATTTTTTTGCCGTAAAATTCCTCATAAGCATCTACCAGTTCGTTAACGGTAAACAGATCATCTTCTTCAGCCCTAGCAACAAATATTCTTTATGAGATACACTTGGCCATATTTGTACTACTGTGGTAACAACATAGAAAAGTAAACAAGAATTATTTATGAACCTACGTAATTAAGGTTTTATGTATCATTATGCTACAGTATTTATAAGAACGTAGTATTTTGAAAATTATAAAGTATACTTACATATTTAGGAGAGACTGGAAATTAGTAATAATCACTCAACAAAGCAATAGATGTTAGCACTTTGAAATCGAAACAAGGTATTGAAGTAAACGGTTACATGTCGTCTACAAGATGCATTTAGGGCATTCTCGTCTTTACCTACACGATTTTTATTGAGGTGTATTTCCAAGAAATGAATATTTGCAGCGGCAAGTTTAGTGGCCTATAAGCATCAATGGGTTAAAACCAGACGCAATGCCCCATTTCTAACTGATCTAACTTCAAAACCGGTCTATTAGCTTTCATATGTATGTAATACATTTCTAACGTATTATACAAAATTAAGAAAATGCAATCCATACAAACTCAAACAACTGAAATACCTTAAGGTACTCATTTTATTATGAAATTTAAATTATTTACCTTTTAATTGTCTTTGAATCGTCTGAATCAGGTTAAAGTATGTTTTATAAATCGAATTTCATACATTTGGGCAAAATTAAGTTACTGCGAACGGGAGCAAAATATAAGAAAGAGAGAGAAACTTATCAAAGTGTCAAACATGCTCTAAAGTTTTATTTATTTATTCATGCTAGGCCTCTAACGCAATTAGCCTTTTCTAATAGAAGGTTGGCAAATGAATATGTATAGTTATTATAATATATATTTTGACATTTATTTACATTCAATATCGTGATATATTTACCAAAATTAGACAAATCAATCTGAATCCTAGCACAATCCTCTAAGGAAGTTACCACCGTATACAATTTAACATCATCAGTATAAAGTAAACAACTCAAAATCGAAAACACTCGTAACATCATTTATAAAAATTATAAATTAAAACTTTTATTTATTTATTTTTTTTATTTCAGGGTGATGACAGCGTTTTAGAAGGTGCGCAAGCTGACGATGCAGAAGCCGAATTTATACTGAATGTTTTGGAAAATAATATTGTCACATCGTCGACTAGTTTAGGAGCTTTCGCATCATTTATTGAAGAACTTTGTAAAAACCCAAACAAATTCGATAATAAATACATTCAGTGTGTTGCTGTTGCGACTTTATTAAAGTATGTTATAGTCTTGTGGAATACTTTCATTTTCCGGTCATATTTTACTTTACATTTATTTTAGATATATGTTGGTGTCTAGTAAATATTGTAATAGTCAAATTAGACTGATATTTACTATATTGGAAAAATCAAAATATTCTGAAGTTAAATGCATTATAATAGTTTTTCTTAGTGACCTACTGGAAAGATATCCCAATGTTATAGAACCTTGGTCTGAGCACATGTACAACAGGTAAAATAGTTTAAATATTTTTATTCCTATATGGAATGTTCAATTGTGGTTGTATACGAAGGGTTTACAATACAAATAACACTACAGCTTTAAAAATCAAATCAAGCAAATCAAACACATATTTAATTTTCCACAGACCACTATCATTACATCCAAGGAAAATAACAAGGTCAGAAATACATATACGTTACGATATACATATATAAAATATATAATAATTATGGACCAGACACGAGAGGTCCATGACTCATCGCCCACGCGCATTTGAATTTTTAAAGAGTTTTTAATTTTATTTATATAATTGGAAAACAAACGGGTGGTGATCCATAAAATACGAAATACATTTTTATTTGTTCATTTTGTAATTCAAGTTGAGTAAAGAGTATTAATATTAACTAGCAATACTCTCTTAAGGTCATCTTCTGTAAAATTTGTTCTCTTTGAATACATCCTCGTAGATACGAAACGTCCGTTCTACATCGCAACTGGCTATAGGATACTGGAAATACTGCATACTGGAAATACTGGATGTTTAATAGTAAATTAAAAATTCGCACAATAAAACGTAAATATAACAAAATTAACTTATAAAAATTGCTAGAAATGATCGCCTCCAACTGCAATGCAAGCTTCTATCCTCCATTGCATTGATTAGTGAGGGGGGGGGGGGTAAAATTGTCTCAAATGCAACAATATGATTCATTTGTTATAGTATAACTAATAAGATTTAATATCACACCTGTCTCTGCAAAAACATTGTTCTTTAAGGGAAAATTTTTATTTGTCGTTTTAATATTGTATCAAAGTATTGTCAAAGTTTTTTAAAATGAATGAGTTGTGCGATATGCATTTTGTTTACGGTTTTACTAATAGTAATTCACGTGCAGCTAGACGTCTTTGTGAAGAACGATACCCGAACCGTGTCATTCCGCATCATTTGATATTTGCCCGTCTTCACCAACGTCCTATTGAAATGGGAAGTTTTAAAAAACATACATAGCGGGCCCAGTTAGAACTCCACAAGTGGAAGAAATAGTGCTAAATGAAATCCTACTACATCCTACTACAACCACCTGAATAATTGCCTATGCCTTAACATAAGTCAGCCCACAGTTTGGAGGATATTGAACAATCAACTGTTGTATCCAGATCGCATATAATGGGTACAGGTACTTTTGCCAGCAGATTTCCCGCAAAGATTGTTTTTTTGTCAATGGATACAACAGAAAATCGCACTAAATCCTCAGTTTTTGGCTCAAGTGTTCTACATCGGCGAGGCTAATTTCTTCAGACATGCTATTATTAATTTTTATAATAATCACATATGGGTCGAAGAAAACCACACGAAACATTTGAAACCCGTCATCAACATCAATTCTCTGTTTCGAAAGTGCTTCAGCACATTTTAGATTAGTTACTCGTGAGTTTTTCGACGATGCGAGGGCGAGAAGGTCCACAACCGTGGCCTCCGCGATCTCCAGACTAAATTCTCTAGATTTTTTTTCTCCGAGGTCACCTTAAATCACTAATTTATACGATTTACATTAAATATATTGATGAACTGAGAAATCGTATTGTTGCAGCATTTGAGACAATTAGAAACACCCCCGGTATTCTTGAACACACTCACCAATCAATGCAACGCAGGATAGAAGCTTGCATTGCAATTGAAGGCGGTCATTTCCAACAATTTTTATAAGTTAATCTTGTTGTATTAGTACGTTTTATTGTACGAACTTTTAATTTAATATTAAACATCCCGTAACATTAAAACTAAGCCGTTTAAGGCATACATTAATATGAACTTTTAAGATCATAATAACCCTAGGAATCAGCTCATAAAATTTGTCGCATATATTTAGAATCAGCCTGTATATGTGATTTCACTGTTAATAAAAACAGAATATGGGTCTCAAAGTATCAAATAATATGATTTGTTAATACGTAACGTTTCAAAACTGGATTTGTTTCTTCATCAGTCCTAATAGAGTATTTACAGATTAGCCGTGCAAAGTAAAATGTACTTACATTTATATTTTACTTTGTATGGCTAATCTGTATATACTCTATTAGGTCTGATGAAAAAACAAATACAGTTTCGAAACGTTTCAACGGTTTCATGAATTCACATTATCATTTTCTAAACGCCAATCTAGAACTGTAGTAATTATCATTTGATAGTGATCGAAATAGAAAAACGGACACTTAGTTTGAATGAACAAGCTGGTAGTCATCGACGTACTTCATCCTGGAAACTGATCCTGAACAACAGTGCGGCATATGAGAGTCTGTGAACTCCTAATTATTTACCTGTCTGTCCTACTTGTTTTTCACGTATCCCTAACGACAGACGTATTCCTGTTCAACCATGACATTAGCTTTTTTCACCTTTATTTTTTTAAGTTCGTGGCTTATAGCGATTTTTGCCATATTTTCATATATTGTAAATCATTTTCGTTTTTCGCAAAAAAATATATATAGCTTATTGATGTAAATGTTATCACACAATTCAATTTGCAGATTGAGCGATACAGATGAGGAAGTTCAAAAAACCGCATTCCATACTCTTGCCAACCTCCTTTTACGCGATATGCTACTGGTTAAAAGTCATATAGGAAGCATGGCCATATTTATATCCGAAGAAAACAGTGATTTAAGTAATATGAGTAAAAATTTTTTTAATACTTTGGCTGCAAAAAATAGCCACCATTTATACAACATTCTTCCTGATATATTTTCTTATCTTATTTCAAAAGAACTAAATGAAGAACACTTTAGATATATAATGAAGTTAGTATATTCTTATATATCTTATACTTCTTTATTTTCATAAATGAATTCGTTTTCAAATAGGTACCTGTTTGATCTCATAAAATCAGCCAAACATACAGAGAATTTAGTGGAAAGGTTTTGCATAAAGTTTCTCTGCACAAAGGACGAATATATTTTCCGAAATGTCGCCTATTGTTTGTCATTACTAGAATACAATGAGAAAGCTGTAAAGAAATTTTCAGAGAATTTTAATTGTTACAAAAATGTTTTGCATAACCAGGATGTATACGCGTTCATCAAACAAATTATGAATTCGTGGAGTAAACTTGTCAAAACTGATGTTAAGGTAAGTGTAGACACTATAAATCTTTTCCAGGAAAAGAAGTATCAACTACGATAATAAGCAGAGAGCCGACTGAAGCGATTGAATGACCAATTGCCTCGATAAAACGTTGTGGCGGTATCCGGTATAGTATGCATGTTAGAACAGTCCCACTATTTGCTTGCTCGATTGCATTTGTTGAGCAGATGTTATTTCCGTCGTTATGAATAGTCCATTGCGTGTATTCCTTCATAAATTTAATTCAACAGTGGCGTTTAAGACGGAATATACATTTATATATTATTTCGTTGCAATAATCGCTTAAAAAATTATATCCGCTAATTTCCAAAGTATATTCTCGTGTTTACATGCTGTTATACATGCATATACATATATGTATTTATTGTTCTTGAGATAGTATATTTTCTATTCTCTTCTATAAGGGATTGTTTCTGGTTTCGTTTCTTTCAGTGTTATTTGGTTACAACTTTTAGTATTTTAAAAAATCCGTTTTATATTTTTATATTGTTATATTGTATATTTATCCTATAATTTTTTATAAATAAGTTTAATTTACTACTTTATTTTTGGAGTAGTTTTCGTTTCTTCTTTTTAGTCCATTTCTTTCTGTTCTTGGTATTTCTCTTTATTTTCATTAACTATGGAGAATTCTCATAGGGCAATCATGATAGGATGGATTAGAGGCCCTACAGATTGGTTGCATATTCGTAATGATACCGAGATATATTGCAGTGCCTGTTCATTAAATTTAAGGCGTCCACAAAAGTGTAATGTGCGGAGATATGTTTCTTCGAAAACTCATCAAGATAATATATGACCATCTGCACCTGATACTTTTACCGAAGAACTGTGTGAAGCTTTCATGGCGGCCAATATTCCATTCAAAAACCTTAACAATCCAGTCCTCAAGAGGTTTCTTACAAAATATACTGATCGACATATACCACATGAATCTATTTTACTATTGAAAGAATACTAACCAACCTATCTGGTCATTATCTTTGGGTACGCGCAGACGAAACGACGGATGTAATGGGACGATATTTGTTAAATGTAGTTGTTGGTATTCTTCATCCGACAACTTCATACCAACTATACTTAATTGCAACTAAAATATTGCCAGTCGTAAATGGTGAAACAGTTGCAGAAGTAATTGATCAATGTATTCATAATATTCTGTCATCGGATAACAACTATAAAGAAAAGATGCTATTATTTTTGACTGATGCGGCAGTTTATATGTTAAAAACAGGGAGGTTATAAAGCAATATTATCCCAATATACTACACGTTACCTGTGCAGCACATGCGCTACACAGAGTTTGTGAATACATAAGGGGTCATTTTACAAATGTTGATAAGGTAGTTTCATCATTTAAAAAGATATTTCTCAAGGCTGAGACAAAAAGTTGATGCCATATTTAGTAGAAATCCAGATTTGAATATATTATATCAATTCTGGACAGAGCCGATTGAAAAATCTATACATTCGAAGTATGGTGCACTTTTGCAACATTTTAGTCATGCACCCATTACCAGTTGTGATGTGGAACGGACATTTCTATGTTTAATGACGTTTTAACCCTTAAAAGAACTAATTTAACACAGGAACACCTAGAACAAATTTTAGTTGTTCATAGTAATGTTTTACACGTTCAATGTTTCACAGAAAATACATAGTTTTGAGTTTTGTTCTTTGTAAATTATTTTTATTCAAAATTCGATACGCAATTCGCTTGTCAGCATTACTTTTGTTTCAGCTGTAGTTGCTGCTGATTACCAAACCGTTTACTACATTCACTCTGTTGTGCATTGACAAATACATACATATTAACTACATAGTAGGTATGTGCCACTCTTGCAGTGGCCACACGTATCAAATTGTTCGAAACTCCTGGATCGCTTACAGAAACAAACCTATTGCGAATACAAGGCAGACGCCTATGGGCTATGAATTATCAATCGCTCGAGTCCGCTCTCTGATAATAAGTTTCTTAGTTCTTATAGATCGATACGTTTGCTTTGTTCTAATATTTTTAGTTAACCAATAAAAATTATACTTTATTTCATGTACATATTTAATATTAATTGAATTCTTATTCATTATATAATATATACATTCTTTTAAAATGTACTTAAAATAGTCTAAATATTAAAAGAGGACCTTATTTCTATTTCAGAAATGTTAGAAAGTATAAACATAATTGTTCTTGAATTTTGATTATTTCATAATTTTTTCGCAATAATGTTTAAAATTTATTACAAGTGTGTTCAACACGCAGAAGCGTACCCCGTGAAATCGATTCTCTTATGTTCTCAATATTGTTTAGACTTTTTCAGCACATCGTTCAATTTTTAAAAGTATTTTTAAGTAGATTTATCTCAGTTCCCGGACTGGAACCGCGTCGATGACACTGCTTTTTTTTGTGGATGTTTCACCCACTCTTACAAGCGACATCATCAGGGCTGCTACTGCTGTTAACGTTGCTACACTGAAAATTGAGGTCTGTTATATTTCGATATGAGGATAGGTATAAAGATGATATCTGTCATCACGATTGGTATTGTTAGAACGCTTTAGGATTTATTTATTTTCCCTGATTTTGCGGTTATAG
This sequence comes from Melolontha melolontha, assembly GCA_935421215.2. Taxonomy (NCBI): domain Eukaryota; kingdom Metazoa; phylum Arthropoda; class Insecta; order Coleoptera; family Scarabaeidae; genus Melolontha; species Melolontha melolontha. The sequence continues at coordinate 67,656,825 of OW285238.1, forward strand.
TAATAGAGGCTGTGGAATAGAATCTGGACAGAATCATATTACTCAAATGTGCTCAAATAATTAAGCATAATGATTAATATAATGAATAATTTTCCAAGCAAATTTTAAGAAAAAATGAAAAAAAAGAAAATCCATGAATTTAGGAAGTATGTACATATAATAGATTTAATATTATGTTTGTACCAAGAATACGAATAAGCAAGGCATATTGCGCTTCATCTTTAACAGAATGGGCCGATAGTATGTAGTGGGGTTTGAAGATGGTTTTGATGTCTCATCTTTATAAATATTTTCTTAATTGCCTTATTTCTTGCAGTATGAATTAATCCGCCTTTGGGGTATTGTGCGAACGAATTAAATCGTGGTACTGTGGGGCATGACATACACCAACCAAAAAAAATATCTGAAAACCGTAAACTAATACATACCTATGTGATTTATTAGAAAACACAACTTTTATCAATCACCCTTTATTAAGAAACAGGTTAATCAGGATAGCAGATAAACAATTATACGAAGAAAAATAACTATAAATAAGTAAGATATTTATGTGGAAAAATGCAAACAAAAAAAATACAATAAAAAATATAAAGTAGTTTTTTCTGGCAAATTAACTGCTTTATCTTTACATTAAAACACACTAAACAACATTTTAAAAGCTATCAGAAGCCTAAGATTAATTGCAAATGTGACTGCAGTGCCCCACGAGCAGCAAGTATAAAATTATTTTATGTCAGAATATCTGAGACATAAGTAACATATGCGTGAAAATCTTTGTCTTTTTGCGCTTCGTTCGCCATGTGTTTCAAGTCCTTGATTGTATCCTTCAACAGTTCCAATTTTTGCACGAATTTCCTGTCGTACGTGTGGATTTTTGTCTGTTGTCCCTATATTGTTTTATTCGCGAAAGACCTAATTCCTTCAGAAAGATTAAGCGAACAATTTTGGCGTTTGGATTATTTTGTACATTTTCATATTACCAGGACATTTATAGAGTAGAGTGTTTAGGAGTGGATAGAATCATGTTAGGCGACATCTTCTATTATTCCTGGCGACGAGTAAGTATATGGCCTTAATGGGTGCCAATTTATCTATACGATGTCTTTCATGTCTAGTACACTTTCAACGTTAAATGGAAGACATGCAAAAGAAATTGGAACCTCTTCAAAGCCATTGTCGACCTAAAAATTTTCACGCCTGTTTCGTCCGAGGCCCATAACTAAATTCTACCTTGCCGCATGTTAGCGACCAGCAAAGTATAGAAGTCCTAGTACTGCGTTTATCTCAACTATGTCAGTCTTCTTGATCATATGTTCATCTGCGTTGTTTTGTGATTTTTGTATTCTTACGTTTCTATGTGTATCAGTATCGCTTCAACATTCAATTGGAATTTTTGCATCCTTGGTAATTCTGTTAGGACCAGGTAAATGTATCACTATATTTTCACTTCTAGTTCTTAGAGCGGTGCTTCCGGGAGACTGAACCCGTTTTGTTTTGCTGTCTTTACCACACATATACCTGGCATTATTGTTTCCCGATTATTTATTAGCTTGATCATTATATTCTTGCTCGGTATTTGAATTCGACAAATGTTCACTTACATGGTCGGCCAGGTCATTATCTATTTCGGATCCGAAGGGATCCTCATCAGAAAGATTACCATAACCCTTCCATCATGGAGCTAACCGTTCTTGTTCTGCTTCGTGACTTTCTGTTATAATTGATAATTATTGAAGTACTTATGTATCAAACTTGAATAAACCCTATATTCACTTTACTTATGCTTTTGGTAAACTGGAGTATATGAGACCCACAACTACTTCGACTGCACACACAAAAAGCAAATGAAAGCCTAGAAACATTCTCTATATCATAAGGTCTTCTACCACGTCTAATATGAAGGTATGTGACTAATGAAATTAATGTAATTACAGGTATGACAATTACAAAGTATAATTTACAGTTTAATTTCACTGGGGTGTGTACCAACAGTTCATAAAATAATATACTTCCTACGAACACTTCATAAACTGAACAAATATGTTGCAGTAAAAGTAATTGAAAATGCGAAGTATGTATTTCAGGGAAGCATCGTAAAGCACATATTGTTCCACTGATGTGTATTTTGATCAACATTTTACAGTATCGGGGTTCCCACTCTTTATATTACGATTTAATGTCAGCTTATGCTTATTATTTTGATTATTTTACTCGAGCTAGTATTTACTGTCTAGTTTTCAAATCAAAAGTATTAATTATATTTAATATTAATTATATTTATGGACTCTGTGATAGTGATATTGTTGAAGTATACATATATTCAAACAGAAGGTTACCACCATCTATTGTTTTTGTGATATACAAAAGCATTCGATGGAATGCGGCCCTTGCTGAAATTATTTACTGGCTATTAGTAATAAAGAACAACTTTTTGTTTTATAGCAAGAAGCATAAGAAGGATTGCAATATGAATTGAACTATACAGTCAGGTTACTAAAATTAGTAGAATTATATTGTTTATTATTTTCTCTAGATTAGGCCTGTCGAATAATAGAAACGGAGCTATTACATCCATGTTACCAAAGTTTGCAAGCTCTTAACTGGAACACGTTCTACATTTTGTAATTAAGTTAACAATAATCGAGACACTATTACTAAGCATTTTACGATCAATATTCACTAAAGACAGCAGTACTAATTTGCATAATTTACGTGAATGAAAAGAAAATCTTCGTTTAAAAATACGTTTATGTAATTGAATTACTAGAATTTTCTTCTGTGTATTAACACACAATGTTGAGAATATTGTGTTACATAAGTAAAATAAAGTTGTTTCTAATATTTTTCTTTAATATAATTATCTTTTATTTAACATTTATTATCGAAAATATGAAACACTTTAATACTGACTTTAGGGCCTATGTATACTTTTCAAATATAAATAAGATTCTCTTTTACCATTTGTAAAATTTTAAGAAGACTGTGACACTTTAAAATACCAACTAATACAACATACAAAAAATATTTTTACTCAAAAATAGTTTAGGTATCAACAGAAGATTATTTGAAATTATTTATTTGTTTAGTGTATGGCTAACATGGATTAAAAATATACATCTAAAAGTTAAATTTTAAAATCAGGCCATTGATCCAGTCCAGTCAGTAGTAGTATTTGAAAGTATTTGCTATATATCATGCAATATATGTAAAAGGAAAAATATTCACTAGTCGCCAAATATACTTATACTACTGTTAATAAACTAATATGGAAAATTAACCGGGCGCTTGAATTTTTCGAAATATTTCAATGTTGGGCATGAATTGTGCGCATGTAATTATGCTGCATTTTAGGTGATTAGGTTTGAACATGTTACAACTTGCTTAGAGTGAAATCTGCCGAAAAAAGTGTGCTTTATATCGCAAACGCTTTAGGAATTCGCCGAAGTACCGTCTCAGATTCCTTGCAAAAGTTTTGCACAAGAAGGCCGGGACAAGGTAGACGAAGAATAACGTGATCGCACGATGACGGTATCTGCTCTTGTGCAAAGGTTGAACGACATCAATAACAACATAGTGTCAGTGTATACAGTTCGCAGACGCTAAAATGAAGGTGGGCTGAGGTCCAGAAGACTTGCAACAGGTTCTCTTTTAACTGCACGGCATTGGCGACAGCGTTTGAAATTTGCACGGGAACATGCTGATTGGGGTCTTGCAGTGCTCTTTACTGATGAGTCCAGATTCACCCTATACATTTGGTTGCAATAGGGAGTGGAGAAGGACAGGCAAGTGTTTTGCTGAAGTCGACTTGTCGCCAAGAATGCCATTCGGTGGAGGTGGTGAAATGATGTGGACAAGCATTTCGTTGACTGCTAATACAGAGTTTGCGAGAATCCGCGATGGGATAATTACTGCTGACTGCTACATTCAACAATGTTTAGAGGAAAATATAATGCCTTTTTGCGCCATTTGTTCCCGAAAAATTTTCGTTCAATGTAAGATAGTCACGCGGGCTTACTTAGAAGAAGTTGGCATTGCGTCGTTACCATGGCCACCACGAAGCCCTGATTTCAATCCCATGGAATATGCATAGGACATGTTGGGACGATGAACTTGCTGCAACTATGCAGTGTTTCCGACGTTGTACAGGTTATAAGAAACCCTAACTGCGGAATGGAACCAAATTCCTCACGAGGAATTTGGATGATGGAATGTCGGACGTAATTAGGGCTCGTGGTGGGAATACAAGCTATTGAGTATTTTTTCTTTATTTTGACATCATCAAATTAACTTTTTTTATTTCCAAGTTATAGCAGTTTTATTCTCTGTTTTCAAAGTTGTTTATTTATTTATTTTTGGTTAAATTTCGCTCTTTTTTAATGGATTTTATTTGTAATGTGTTAATAAAGCATCCAAACATTTGCTTTTTATTTTGGTGGGTCAACAATATTTTTAGTAAATTAAGTGTCCGTTCAAAATAGAAAATTGACTGGCTTTACTTTCAGATTTTTGTATTTTGAAAGTTGTAAATAATTCGAGTTGTAGTTTGTGCAAAATCTATATATATGTAGTTGATCAATCATTTCTTAGTAAAATCTAAAATCGCTCTTTCTGTGTATTGACTATAAGTTACTATTACTGTTAATAATAAATTGTGAAACTTTTAATTTACTGGTGAAAGCAAGACAATCAGTCTATCAAATATTTTCGTTTCCGCAGAAAACAGCAACTGTCGCTAACATTTTTTTGAACAAGTTAAAACCAATGAAATCGTAGACACGTTCATAATTAGGGTTGTCATTTACCCCAGCGTGAGAAGTTAGGATTCGCTATATGAAATGTGTATGCGCCCACTTACCTACATACATAGACAAATTCGAACCAGTGAAGCGAATATTTTCGTCAATTATCGATGTCCCGAGCAACTCGTGCTATTAGATAGCGTTTGGCGCCTGGCTTGGCGGAGTTACTTGCTTTACGTTTTATATAAATAAATATAGCGATCCTGACCTGTGGGGAAAATGGCAAGCCTGCCTACACATCATTATATATTCTGCAGAAAAAATTCTAATTTTTCATTATATGTTTTTAGGCTATTGTCACAGAATTAGAAGATAGAATTAATGCTGTTTTTCAAACGAGTGAGAATGAGAACAAAGATCCTAATCGGAAGTCATCTGAATCACAGCATACGTTTAAAAAACCTAAAGGACCGATTGCGAAGTCGAAGAAAAGAAAACAAAAACGTAGCAATGCTAGGGACGATAGTGATGAAGAGGACAATATATCAGTAAATAACTTAACTCCAAGAAAATCAACCAGATCTAGAAAAGGCTCCAATATGACGACAGTAATAGATGAAGATTAATTACATTTTTGTATTATACAGTTTTATTATAATTTTGTTGATATATTTTCGTGTTTGTATCTTTACTATATTTTCTACTTTGTGTAATAATCACTTATTTGAGATAATATATGTTTTTTTAAATTTATTTACTTAATTTTCATTAACAGGTCAAAGGCATGTTTTCTTCTTTTATCTTATTCCTCTATTTTTTTTTAGTATTTAAAATATGTATTACGGTCATTTCATTTCAATTTCTTTCCATCACTTTTTTTTTTGATATTGGTAAAAATCTCTTCTATTTTTTTGGATTATTTGTATGTGCTGAAGTTTAGGTAGTATGCTGAAGTGTCGGATGTTTTTTAAACTTTAAAATATTAAAGTCAAAGTCTAAATAATAATAAAAAAAAAAAATGTAGTTTAAATTCATTTTCGCCATAAATTGTTTTGTATTTTTGAGGTATAATAGTGTGATGACTCATTCAACGATGCGTCGCTCGTCATACCTCTGGTGTTTTCTAGATGCATGCAGAACGCTCGAGAAGAGTATTCACCGCGATATATAAGCCGTCGAGGAAGTCGATACCAAAGCCTCGCGGAGTGAACATAAATATAAATACCTAAATGTGCTTATTGTTAGTAATTAGTTTTTATATTGTTATTCGTTTTATTATTAATATAGTGTGTGTCTAAAGTTACCGTTAGTTTTATTAAGAAACCGAAAACACAAACTTTACAGTGATGTCAGGTGTGGAAGGTGAAGTTAATTAATAAATAACGGACTAAGTAGACAATTAAGTGTTAATTAAGTATTCGTTTAAATAAATATACAGTGCGAAAAGACGTTATTTTAAATATCGTGATGGCTAATAGAATAGAACTGACGGAATTAAAAGTGACTGATTTAAAACCAGAATTAGAGGAGAGGGACGAGGATGCAACCGGCAAAAAGGCAATCCTCCAGCAACGACTTCGAGATGCGTTAGCCAAAGAAGGCGAGGATCCAGATAATTATGTCTTTCAAGTTCCAGGCGGAGATGCTGACGTGAATTCGCTGCTGATGAAAATGGAACAACGAATAATAGACTCACAAACAAAAATGGAACAGAATAATCTGGACTGTGGACATGGAACAGCGTCTAATAGATTCACAAACTAAAATGGAGCAGAAGAGTCTGGAAACTTGGCAAAAACTCTAGAATAAATGGAGCAAAAGAATATGGATAGTGCGAAAAATATGGAACAACGGCTAATAGAGAATGCGCAAATTCAAATGCAACAAATGGAGCAGAAGAATCTGGACAGTGTGAAAAGTTTGGAACAACGATTAATAGACAATTCGCAAACTTTGGAACAGCGTCTAATAGATTCACAAGCACAGATGGAAGAAAGAAACCTAGAAACTTCTAGAATCCTCGAGAAAAATCTAGAAAATAAATTACTGTAAAATTCTAGAACTTTCGAGAAAAGTTTGGAACAAATGGAGCAAACTTAAAATGATGGAAAAGAAGAATTCTGAAAATTCGAGAGCTTTGGAGAAAGTTCTAGAACAGCGATTAGCGGAAAACTCAGAAGCGTTAAAGGAAGAGGTTTTCATAGCTGTAGAGGAGAAAATTGGAGAACATTCTAGACTTTTAGAGGCAATAATGACTCAGATGAGATTACCCATTACCATGAGTCATTCTGATCCCAAGCAGGTCAACGAAGAAGTTATACCACGGCCCATCGAAATAAAAGAAGAACTTGTGGCTATTTCGAAGACCAGAATCAAGCCACCAACCTTTGATGGAAAGACGTCATGGGTGACTTACCTGACGCAGTTCGAAGCAGCCGCAGAAGCAAACGCATGGTCTGCTGTCGAGAAGGCTACTGCTTTAATCATAGCATTGAGGGGTGATGCTAGTGATATTTTGCAGGCATTGCCTCCTGAGGAACGTAAAAATTATTCCCAACTCATTAAACGGTTGGAGATGAGCACATTTGGAGCAAGTATACCATACCCAATTGAAGAATCGATCACAGAAGAAAGGCGAGAATCTTCAAGAATGTGAGGCAGATGTTGCTCGTCTGGTACGACTGGCATATCCGATGGCGTCAGATAATGTCATGGAACACCTAGCTGTCCAGACGTTCATAGATGGTCTCCGGGATATTGATACGCAGCAAGCATTAAGGTTGGCACTACCGAAAACCTCGATCGATGCTTTGGCGTACGCACTTGAGTTTGAGACTGCAAAACAAGCCTCTCGGAACCATGCTCGTGTCTGCACTGTTGACAAACAGGAAAATGAGGAGTTCATAGAGCAGGTGGATATTAGAGTTCTAAACCAGATCAAACCAAATAAAAGTGCGCGGCCATGCGGGAATTATAGAAGAAACGCTCACATTCAGAATAAATGCGGTAAAAGGACCAAGAAAGAATCGCCTGAGAATCCGCAAGCCCCAAGGGCTGCCCAAAAAGCATCCTTGCGACATCAAACCAATGGCCTGTATGTGGACGCTATTATGGAAAGAAGGCCCTGTCCAGAAGACTGTCGACATTGCAACCGAATCAAAGACAAATCAGCCAACGCTCTTCGAACCACCGTGGTTGATGACCAATGGCAACCTGACAATTTGCGCGCATATCAAGAAGCTGATCCGGATCTTGCAGTCTTCAGGACTTGGAAGAGAAATGGGCAAAGACCGACCTGGTAAGAAATTGCTCCCCGTTCACGAGAATTGAAGTTATACTGGGCACAATGGGATTCCTTACCCATGGAAGACGATCCCCTGAGACGTGAGGCCGAAAATCACGATGGAAGCGAGCGGAAGATGCAAATGGTGGTTCCCGAGAAAGGAATACCAGATGTATTGCGAGAACTCCATAATGGTGCTTCTAGGGGACATTTTGGATTCCATAAAACACTGGAGAAGGTGCGCCAGAGATTACACTGGGTGAATTGTTCACGAGATGTGAAAGAATGGTGCCGAAAGTGTGCCAATTGCGCCGGAAGCAATGGTCCCCAGAGGCGTCGACGTGCACCCATGCGCCAATACAATGTAGGAAGCCCATTTGAAAGGATCGCCACAGATGCCGCTGGCCCTTTTCCAGAAAGCGATAAAGGAAATAAATACATAATAGTGGTCATGGATTATTTTACCAAATGTGTTGAAGCATATGCTCTACCAAATCAAGAAGCTGGAACTGTAGCAGACGTGATTGTGAAGGAGTTCGTCAGCCGTTTTGGTGTACCTTTGGAACTTCATTCCGATCAAGGGCGAAATTTCGAGTCCAGTCTATTCGAAAAGATGTGTGGACTTTTGGGCACACCGAAGACGAGAACAACTCCCTTGCATCCACAATCAGATGGGATGGTAGAGCGAATGAACAAGACCATGATTCAACACTTATCCAAAGTGGTCTTCGAACACCAGAGAGATTGGGACGAACATTTACCATTATTCCTAATGGCGTATCGGGCATCTGTTCAAGAGACAACTGGCCAATCATTCGGGAGGGAACTCCGATTGCCCTGTGATTTAAAGTTTGGGAGCAAGCCTGGTGAAGATCTTGCCGGAGAAGATTATGTCAGCATGCTGAGACGAAAACTAAATAATATCCATAAACAAGTCAGGCATAATATCCAAGATGCTAGTGACAGAATGAAGGAGAGCTACGACATCAACGCCGAGAAGAGTGGTTACCATGAAGGCGACCGGGTTTGGTTATATAATCCACAACGTCGACGTGGCCTATCTCCAAAACTTCAAAAGAATTGGGAGGAGCCATACGAGGTGTTGAAGCGGATTAACGATGTTATATACCGCATCAGGGGAACACCTCCTACTAAGCCAAGAGTCGTACATTTTAATCGGTTAGCCCCATACTCTGGAGACAATAATGACGAAACCGCCGACTTGCGCCGATTGGATAGCCAATAGCAGGAACTAACCTTCGAAGACTTTATGGGAGAGTATACTGGTTCGAGAAAAGCTCGATTTGGGGTGACCATCGAGAAACAGCAAGATTTGTTTCATAGATTCTTTGAGAGTTAGTATCACACCTATAACAATATCTCAAACTTCTATCTGAATTCTTTAATCTAAGCTATGAAATATTGAAATTGCTAACACGGAAAAGGGTATATCCATACGATTATTTTGATTTAGAAGAGAAATACAAGGAAACGAAACTTCCCGAAAAATCAAAATTCTTCAATCAACTAAACGACCAATATATAATATTTCAAATATTTCAGATCAAGACTTTGATATCCATAAAAAGTATGGAATGAATTTAATATTTAAAACTTGGATCCTTATTCTGACTTGTATCTTAAAAAGGATGTTTTGCTAGAAGCCTGCGTTTTTGAACAATTCAGAGATAGTTTTCTAAGAACTACTGCACCTTACCAGGATTCATGCTTAAACATACTGATGTCACATTAGAATTATTAACAGATGTAAATATGATCATGTTTATTGAACGAGGTATCAGCAGAGGACTCAGTCAATGTTCTTATATAGTTCATAAAGTATAAGTTTTCAGTTCAAGGTCAAATTCGAAGCATATGATTCAAATCAGTACTGCAGAGTCAAATGAAGTCAGTATTCAATCGCGGAAACAACCGTTTGTCATCATAAAATATAAACGTGATGTTTCAATATTGTCAAAATTTTAGTATGTTACACAAAGAAAGCATATACATAACCTACATGTCAAAATAATAATAATGAGTAAAGTGGGAACATTAATAGTTCAAAAGTATTGTTTCTTTTCTAGTTCTGTATAAATATATTCTATCCAAGAAAACTATGCCGAAATTATTACTTTAATATTTGAACAAATTATTTTAAATGTTATTTATAATTATAAACTCACGAAAATATTCGATCAAAAATTTATTTAAAAAGAAATATTTCAAGTCATATCAATAGTGAAATGAGGTATTGAAAAGATCTTTAGTGTTAAAAATGTTTGCATTATTAAGAATGACATACCTACCAAAATCATTTTCTTGCACTATATCTGGGTTAAGAAGATTGGAAATGTATTAATTTGATGAATAATTTAGATTTCTACTTAACTTATATATTGTTTATATTTTAAATAAATTTAAATATATTGGAAAAGAATGTAAAAGTTATGTTCGTAACTCTTTGAAAAAGAATTAAAACCTTTTGAAAGTTGTAAATATATGTTGTCAAATTACATTTATAAAATTATACATAAAATAAACATTTATATAGTCTACATTTAATATTTTATTGTTTCTTAAGAAAATAATGGTATAATAATACAATCCTAATCCATATTATTCTTTATTAGATGAAGATAATATTTAACAAACACATGAGGATTTTCTGATAACTACATTTGATAATTTTGCAGGTTAGTACACTACCAATAAGAAAAAAATAAACTTCATTCATATAAAACTTTGCCACGAGATCTTTATCATGTAATGTTTCGTTGAACCAGTGGCAGTAATTTCTTCGCTGCTTTATATTATGTGCATGCAAATGATACACATTGATGATTTTTATGGCAGTATTAATGTAACCATATTAAACTTCTACAAAATATAAATACAAAAATATTTTGTCAAAATAAGATAGTTACCTGCTTATTAATGTTTAGTGAACTTTTATAGAAGTAAACTTCCCTGTTTCATCCAAATAAAACCTCAAAAATATTACTTGTATTATTTGCAATAGGTATGTTATTTTTAATGTAAATGGAGTATATATTACAAAAATGAATGAAAACTAGTCAGTTTTTGATTCTGACTCAAAACTTGAGTCATTTACATTATTATTGGAGCAATCTCTGCCCTATCAAGAAATTGCTTCTTCTCATGCCATTTTTTAATTAAATTTTTCGTATGCCTAGCACAATTATACCAAGTAATTTCATCACACTGTTGCAAAGCTTCATTCCACATTTCTTTAACTCTTTCATCTGAATAACCATTTCTTCCAATATTTGAATTATAATAGTTTTTAACCTTAGTCCAAATCATTTCAATTGCGTTCAAGTCACAATGGTACAGAGGTAATCTTAAAACTTCATGTCCACTCACATTATTTCACTTATAATAAATATCTTCTCTTCTTTATGATATTTTACTAATTGAATTAATTCATTCTTAGTCATTGCAGGTGAATAGCTTCCATCTTTTTTTCTCAACCATTCCATAATTTCTGTTTTTTGAGGAGGTATTTGGTTGTTTATTTTGACTAGCGCTATGATAAGGAGCATTATCTATTATTATAAGTGATGGTACCTCAAGATTTGGTATAAGCTGATCATTTACTCATTGCTTAAAGGAGTCACCATTCATTTCTCCATGGTAATCACCAGTGATTGTTTTTGATGGAAAAATCAGACTAACTCCTTTAATGAAGCCATTTTCTGTGCCAATATGTATAATAATAAACCGTTTACCATCATAGTCTTGGGTTTCCGAGATAGCTAGGTAGTTATGTTTGGTTGAATGTGTCACTTCTCCAACAGGGGCGTATTGATAATCATGTAGAAATGTGAAATACGTATCTACGTCTTTGGAGAAGATACATTTAAAAATACATATGAACTTGTATTGTGTTCTTCACACCCCATTTTTAATAATATTATATATTATTAAAAATACTTTTGTATTATACAAAATTGGTAGGTTTACCTACTCAAGTATGTTTCAGATTATGTTGTTATATACGTATTCGGTTTACGCCGACAAATAGTGAAGACACGATAATACAGTTTTTTATAGATACGGTGGTTACCGACTATAAGGAACACCCGGCTGGTTCTGCGATTATTATAGAGACAGCGCTGAATATTCCTTCACGCTCTGTCTTAATAATATCTGCGAGATAGCTAGGTAGTTATGTTTGGTTGAATGTGCCTCTTCTCCAACAGGGGCGTATTGATAATCATGTAGAAATGTGAAATACGTATCTACGTCTTTGGAGAAGATACATTCAAAAATACATATGAACTTGTATTGTGTTCTTCACACCCCATTTTTAATAATATTATATATTATTAAGAATAAAAAAAGTGTACAAATAAGGGGTAAATTAAATTATGTTATTATTCTTTAAGGTATAATGATATTTTGCAAGTATTTATGTTTCCACTTAATGATGTCATCTTTTTCAATAAAAATACTTTTTTCTATTTTGTGTTCGAAATGAACTCATTATGAAACCCAAAACAGTATCGAAATGAGCTTTATTTCGATACGCTTTTTTTCATTTTTCAATGTTGGCGTTGTTCGATTACAGAAATAAATATCATTGCTGTCATTTGATTTTAAGAATTTATCTACATTTGACAGATATGATATATGTCCGTATTTTACACAAACAACGTATGTTTTATACAATTGACAACAACATATATATGTTTCTATGTCACTCATGTTTATATTTTTAAATGAAGTATCAAGTAATGTTAACGAAAATTAGTAAATAATATGTAATATAATATACTTCGCGGATAGCAGGATTTAAATTTGAAAATGTCAAGTATCAATGTAACCAACTGCATGCTTTATATACAAATTAAACTCTGAACTTTCAAATTAAATAATTCCAATTTAAGCAATTTATTAATGTAAAAAATGCGAAATAGAAAAAATAGTATAAAAAACTCGTTTCATAAGGCCTTTTGCCGCACTCGCTCTTTAGAAAACTCGCCGCTATCGCGGCTCGTTTTCTAAACTGATCTCGTGCGGCAAAATGGTGCCTTATGAAACTTGTTTTTTAATATACTATTTTCTACAAACACCGTTAAAAGTTATCATTTTGACACGTCTAACTTTAATTAAAAATGCGATATTATAGCGTAGCGTGTTAAAAGTAGTACTTTTAACACTAGTGTTAAAAGTAAATTGACATGACAGTTTGTCAAAAATGACAACATATATTAAAGTGATTTTTATTACTAAATGAAAATTACATATTTCTTGGATAATTAATATTAAATGTACAGTTTGTGTAATTCGAGATATTTATTTCCTGTGTTGCAGTACTTTCAGAATTATTATTCTCGCTATTACTTCATTTTCTTTACACAAACTTAAACACGAACTCATCTTTTGTATGAATTGTGACAAATTAATTTGACGTTATTTAACGGTTGCGTCCAGTTGTGTCAAAACGTATTCATGAGCTGTCAAATTTGGTCTGTGGATTTTCATTATATTTTATAATAAAAATTGTGTTTGTAGAAAAAATATTGTACGATACATATGTTAAAAATGCTATTTTATTTCACTTTTACTCGTGAAATAAAATCGCACTTTTAACACTTGTATCGTAAATAACTATTATCTCACTTTTTGAAATTCAAAACCCGTATTATGTAGTTTATAGTATATCTGTACAAAGTTGCGCATGCGAAGATCATTATCATTATTAGCAGCAGTAAGAATAGTATTTAAAGTAGGTGGTGTATTTTGTATAAAAAAGCCTTGAACTTTACGTCGACTTTTTCATCTTATGTATAAAGTCGATCATTTACTTGTACATATTTTCTTTTATAAAATCGCTTTGGATTTGGTAATGGATCTTTTTGCTGTTCCCTTTTTATACTATATGGTACGCTCTGAACAACCTGAAGCTTTACTTGCTTTTGGAACAGCAAAGCTCACATTCATGAACTAAAATAATTATATATAATATTCATAATCATTTACTTTTCCTTACGACTAAAATTTTCTTATGTATGTCGCTTTCTGGCTGTGAGCTGTGAAAATATGTATACAGGGTGTAAATTAAATATGCCGATGTACGCAAAAAATTGTATTCAATCGAAACTTAAATTTTTGCGGAAATATAGGAACACAAACTTTTAAATACGGTTCAGTATTCTGGTTAAATCTAAATAAATAGAAATTATATGTTTATATATTGTCGATTCAACAAAGATAGAGGCATTTATTTGTCCCCTTCACATTTTTATAAACACGTGTATTCATTCATTTCCAGGATATAAATTTTATTTTGCATGAGCTGTTGTTATTTATAAGTAGGTAAATGGCCTGACTTTTGTAATATCCCGAAAAAATACAATATCTAAAAATTTTAAACAGTTTTATAGTAATATGGAATTTGTAATTTAGATCTCTTAATATTAAATTCACGCCGAGAAATAATAAATTACATTTGTAATTTTTAATTTTTTTTAAATTTTTGTAATTGAACGTTTCTAATTTTTGTACTTTTTTTAATGACTATTTTCCCTAAAAAGGGCAGACTTGTGTGAAACAGGTGGAATGTTTAAAGGAGGTGTTCAATGTGGCTACCCCGCGTGGTCTTTCACGGCCACAGCCTTCATAACTTGGATATAATGTATCACGATCTCTAGAACTGTACGCGGTTTGTAAAATTAAATAATTTGATGGACATCTTCGGGGCGGAAACTGCACTTCATAAATACAGTAGTAGCTCTAACATTTCCACCTGTTTCACCGTATAGTAAGACGATATCTGTTAATTCGTCAATAATAACGCTTCATTTGAGATAGAGTTTTCGTGCATTAACCTTTTATGCTTAATATTATTACAACTATTACATATTAAAGTATGTCGTCATAATTCGTTTACACCCTGCACTGACTGATACTTACATTTAAACCGCTTGCTGGAGAGGCTTGTAGGCGTTCTGAAAAGAATGATTGAACAGGGACTATAAATAATTTAATGACAATATAAAAACAAATTGACAATTGGCAGCAACTTATCTCTGATTGACAGCAACGATTACCCATATATTATAACGAGTGATCATTAAAGTTTTCGCTCAAGTAAGCCATGTACACAAAAAGTATGTCCTAACTTAAGTTATTAGAGGAGATCTGCCATTATAATTTCAAACGTCATGATTGTTAAAAAATAATTTGAAATGCTGACTTTTATATTAAATATATTTATAATTTTTATACAAAGTAATAGAATATTATAAAAAATGTGTAAAATGTTGACCATTCTCCACCAAGCATAATCGCACTCTATTTCGTAGAGCATTGAAAACATTGATCAGTATTTGCGGTGAGTTATTGATGTGTTCACATTTTTCTATGATTTTATGTCTTAACTCTTGTAGATTATTAATTGGTGTTTCATAAATAATATTCTTTATATATGGCCACACAAAAAAATCCATGACTGTTAAATCACATGATCGTGGTGGATATGGAATCGCTGTATTTCTACTTATTATCCTATCGCCATAAAATTGTTGCAAAAACTGAATATTTTCAAGTGTAACGTAAGATGTAACCCCATCCTGTTGAAAATATCCGACCTGGAGTTCATCATTAGTCAATTGATTAGTAAAAACACTGAGAATTTCGTTACGATATTTCTCCGATGTTATCGTGCCCTCAAAGAATATTGGTCCTATTAATCGGTGACGACTCATACCTACCCATAAGCCTATTTTTTCTGGATGTAGAGGAACTTCTCTGTAGAAATGAGGAATTTCACTGGACCACCTACGCATATTTTGCGAATTAACATAACCTTTCAAATAAAACCAAGCTTCATCGGTGAAAAAAGTATGATTTAAAATATTATCTGTCATTGTTTGAATAAACCATTGGCAAAATTGTGTTCTTTTTTCATAATCCGTAGGTAATAGATTTTGTACAGAAGTTAATTTATATGGATACATGTGCAAGTCTTTTTTAAAATGTTTTGACATGTTCCATACGAAAGCCCTACTTGTTGCGAAACTCTGCGAATAGATGTTTGAGGAGATTCGTTAATAATTTGTCTGACATTTTCAATTACGCCGCGACTTCCCTTGAGAGGAGGACCGCTTCCTTTTTTCCTTAAAATACTGCCTGTTTGACGAAAAAGATTTACACAATGCATTAGCGTATCACGGAAAGTTTTATAGCTAGGAACAGTATTTGGATATCTCTCTTCAAACTCCGCAAGGCAATTTTCTATTGAATGCTGCCAAATACCATCAATTTTTTGAGATGTCAGGAAGTAACATTCTACCATAAACGCTTTATGCATATCATTAAAGGCCATTACTTTTTCTTTTGATGAAACTTTAAAATATATATTTGACACTGACAGATGTTTGAAATAACATCTTAATGACTAAAGCTATGACATAATTTTTATATACACGGCCAGATACGAGTGAAAATTTTAATGATCGCTCGTTACTTTAGCTCGTTACGAATTTGCAACGCTGCAGCCGGATATAGCATTATTAAGGGCCGGAATTATAAACTGCGAATATATCTCTGAATAACAACTTAACGAAAAAATTTATTTAACGAATAAATTAAAATCTGGTATTATAAAAAATGCATGCACCCCTACCACTCCTGTCAACCTCTAGAGGCCCACCCGGCTACTAAGAAAGCTTTAATACATGGGTGGGAGACCCTGATGTACTGAGACGAAAGGTGGAAGAGGGCGCCATCGAATTTAGTACCGCTAGACGCAGCAAATTCGGAAATTAAGATAACGAAATAATGGCAAGCCACGCAGTGGGTAAATGGCGCAACCAAGCCGTCCGAAATGAAAAACAAAAGAAGAGAAAAGTTCGTACTTCAGCTAAGTAACCAATCTTTATTTAGAGCAAGGTTGCCTTGATGATTTGATAAAACCCAGAAGGAGAAAAATAATAACAATAACGTATTAACCAATAAAAAAAAATAAAAGTGCGAAAATACAAAGTATAGGAAACAAAAACTAAATAAACTCTATCCAGAAAATTAACCCCATCAAAATACGTATTTCTCGGGTTCACAACTAAATACAAAATTATAAGCCAGATTTATTGTGCAGACCTGGGACCCTATTTTCGAATTGTTCGAACGAATGGTCGTAGTACGATGTGATCGAATGGTTCGCATCGTATCCGGTAACAAATCGGTATTCTGGAAATTTTACATCTTACGTACGACGCGAGCCGTTCCGCAAGTAGAACGGGCGATGTACGCGGTTGGTTTCTATTCATTACAAAATGCTAGAACCAATAGAAATGCTGCATTTGAATTTGAAAATTATTTGAAAACAATGAATTATTATAAATTCGTTTCTAAATGGGAAACATGTGTCGGGCATTATTATTTACAAAGAAATGGAAAGATTTAATAGAAATTTCATTTCTTTGCTGTCCTTTTATTGTTTTTTTTACAAACCTCAAGTAAAAATTTTTCTAAATACAAATGATATAATAGACAGAATATGATGTTATTTTTTTATTTAAAAGTAAAAAGACATGTATTTCAAAAGCAACAAAAAAACAGTATTGCCATGGAATTTAATTCAAGGCCTTAAACATCACAAAATATATATTATTTTAAAAAGATGTAAACGATAACATTACAAAAAGAAATTGAAGTAATAATTTATAAATATTCCAAGAAATTATAGTATAAATATTTACAAATTGTTTATGAAATATCTCATCAGTTAGTTGTATTACACTAATAGCATTTGCAAAATGAAAATAATGTTTAAACTCCTTTCACAACTCCATTGCAAGAGCTTGTTGTACCAAATTAAGTGAAATATCTCTGTATTATTCTTCGCTGCAGTTGTCGTCCATTAGCTAAATCTGGATCGACCTTACCCTGCTCATAATTTTCTGCAATATTTGTTACATACAGATCTGCATCTAAATCACCCAACTCTTCATCAGGAACTAATGGCACATTATTTGATATGTAAATATTGTGCAGAACAACACATGTTTTTATAATTTGTGCGGCAACGTCAGGACTGTAATGCAATACTCTATGCATTTTTGGGACACCATTACATCTCTCTATAGTTGCTCTAGTACTCCTGTGACATACATTATACCTGTCTTTCGGTGTATCAGGCTCTGCATTTAATATAGGAGTGAATAGCCAGGGTCTCAACCCATATACACGAAGCATATACAAGACGCTGTCGTATTAGTTCTATAACACTTGTAGCTACCCCCTTGGATAAACGAAATAATTTAATGAATTGTTCGTCAAATAACTCTAACGCAACTTTCTTTCATGAAACACTCTACCATTATCTTCTTCATGTGCATCTTCTTCCATGATATCTCGTATTTAATTTACCAATACATTTTGCAATATAATAACGGGCCATTTATAAAAAATTATATTCAACGTTTTAATGAAATCTTATCTCTATACTGCAACCCTACCGCAATAACTGAACAAAAATGATTTTTCACAATTATAACCTCAAAACAATTCTACGGATAAGTGCGAAAATTATATAAGCACTTCGTACATCACTCGCAAAAGACCATACGATGCAATCGTTCGATACTTTATCGCACATGCGTTCCAGACATCGAACGATTTCGGTAAAAGAATACCGTTTCGAAAGAAAGGGCTACAGGCGATCACATCACATGTTCGATAGATTTCGAGAATAGGGTCTGGTACAGAGAGTATGAATAAACAAGAGATGTCAAATCCATGTTAAAACGTGGAGACATTCGCCCTCTACAGTTGCGGATTTTAATTAAATTGCTTGCGCGGAAAATTTAAATGTATATGTATTTACTCGTATTAGAAGTATTCAAGTTTTTATACTTTATCTAGCGACTAAATGCAGATAAAATCTTCATTTTGTCGCTAGATAAAGTAAAAAAAATATTTCAATTAATATAATTAATATTTAATCTGCAATTAAACAATACTTACGCATCTTTTGCTAATGTTTGTTCCACATAACATCAAGAATAGTATGTGCCAGTAACAACAATATTCACTTCATACAGTAAATAATAAAGAATAAATTAAAACACTTGGCTTGTTTCACTATGAGATTTATTTAAATTCTCTAACATCTGTTTCGGCTGTTATCCCATTCTCAAAGAGATCTATAAATCTAGAGATTTATCTTTAGATTTATAGATCTCTTTGAGAATGGTATAACAGCCGAAACAGATGTTAGAGAATTTAAAAAAATTTCATAGTGAAACAAGCCAAGTGTTTTAATTTATTCTTTATTATTTACTGTATGAAGTTAAAATGTTTCACCAAGAATTATCTGCAACAACAGCCGAGAATATTCACTTGTTTTGGCACATCTTTTTGCAGGGTTTAAATTGAAAGTTTTAATAAAGTAAACGCTATTTTTTAAAAAAGCAATATTTTATTAATTATGTTCATTAGATAAATCATATATTGCAACACTTTTGATGCATGTTGTTGTAAGTAGGCATTAACAACCGTATTGGGTCTAGCATCTTGTTTAGACAATTTTTTATTCACGAGTTTTATAAAATGATTTGCCATAACAACTGTTAAGGAATAACACATACTTATTTCTTCTCGGTGTTGACATTTTAAAAATACAAGAATTTTAATTTATTATAGACATATAATTCTTGTATCCAATCATTTCATTCTCCCCAAAAATTCAATTTTTCTTGGAATCAGAGAAAAATTATTACAAACAATACAGACATAATCAAGAAAATATATACATATACTTAATGTGAAATGTTACTAGTTACAGTAAGTTAAATAATAAATTATCTTATATCTACAAAGCCTTTAGTAAATAAGTAGTAATTGCATATGTTGTGAATGAATATGGAACTTAACTAAAACAGCATCTACATGTAACTTACGTCTTTGGAATGTAATATTTTTAGTGTGATATACTGGTGAAACTGATATAGAAGTTGATGTATTCAGACAACTTGCGTCAACTGATATATTTCTTCTTTTGGGTGTGCCAATTTGTAAACCTGAAGTGCTTGAGCAACTTATAGCTAATGTACATTGTGAATCAGTTTCTAATGATAAATGTACAGTAGGTATTGTACCACGATTTAATTTTAATTTAGTTTGAAACTGATTATCTTGAAAATGCCTTTGACAAACATTATATGAATGTAGCACTTTTTTCTGAGGCATTTCTAACAGTGCACTATTATTTACCGCTGCTAACCAATTATTGTTTAAAGTATCGTCTCTTGGAAACGTAAAGTACCGTATTTGTGGATCATCGACAAATCTCTTCCCCGGTACACATTTTTTTCGGTACTGGTACGATTGCTCCTACAAGTAATTTGATAAATCTATTAAGAATTTATTTCTGGTATTTATATAACAAAACAGTATACTTACCATTTCAAAAGTATTTTCGTATAAATATATACATATTCCATCAAATAATATGTTTATTGTTCTATAATCAACTTTAACCCTATTTTTTTCTGGCAACTAATTAGGGAATTACCAAAACTATCATATATTTCAATAGGTTCGCACGATAATACAGTTCTCTACTGCCTCACTTTCCGATTTTATTGCCATCTGTTATTGCGGATTCTAAACAAAAATATGTCCCGCATACTTCCATAAACATGCCTACCCACTGGTCTGGTATATGTCTGGAGACTTTTTAATATTTTGAAAATACACTAAATTAAAAATTACAATTAAACAAATGTTTGCGGTTTTATAATATTAAAGAAAAGGAACGAATGATTGGTAACAAATAATAGAGAAAAGGTAAATCTTAATTTAAAATCATAAACTAAAAAAAAACTAGAAAACTAAATTTATTTTAACGTGTATATGAAAGAAACATATTCTTGTACACGTTTTCGACTTTGCGCAAAACAACAAAGAAAAACTCGTCGGAGAGGTCTTTATACTTTATGCACAAGTTGTTTTTGTTAAAGAGGAACATGTGTGTAATTACGTTGTATTCTTGAAATGAATGTAATCGTTTAAATATAGCTAACCAAATGAAAAAGAAATAATCAATGATTTTTTTAAATTGATTTACAAAATTGATAGTATGAATACAATTACGTAGTAGAAAAAAGTAAGGAAAAATTGAATATGTATAGAGAAAGTCTAAATCTGAATATTTGAATTACGAATAAATAGATTGAACAGAGTTATTAGATAAATTATGAATTTGAAACTTTAAATTACGCACGTAGCGTTTACAAAAAAATATTAACTGAAAATGATTTAGATAAATAAGAGAATGATAAATAAATTTAAAAAAAAACAGAAAACTCTTAGCTCGATTGTCCGTCGTCTGTAGTGGGTAACTTAGCCGTGATTGTCGATGGCTAATTTTCCTTTGTTACTAATGGATCGGGAAACTTCTACAGCAAGCCGTGGAAAAAAGAACCATAGATATTTCAAAGAATTGCGGAATTTCAGTCGCCCATAAAAAAAAAACACCAGAACAATTCTCGTGTTTTTTTTTATACACAACTAAATAGGTCGTTTATGGAAACGATTTCCGCTCTCTACACTGTAAAAATCCCCTGTTCGGGTAAATTGGTACTTCCAAAAAACAAATACGTGATTCTTTAACAAATCCCTGATGCAGGAAGGGCTCGGAACAAAAAAAATACGTCGTACGGAAACGATAATTATGCCCTTTTAATAAAGAATACATGGTGTAGAAAGAGCGGTAATCCGATCGATGGTATCACAACTCAGAGATATCGATGTCTAGCTTATATCTGCGCGATCGAATCTTCGCAATCGACAATCAGAGTGGGGAAAGCAACGAAGAAAGTTAATAGGCAATCATACCTACAGATATATGAACTTAAGCATATGAACGTACAGATAGGTTTAAAATTAATAGAACAGAATAAAATAAAGAAAGACACTAATTTGCGATAAAATAATTGTCTACTAACACGTAACAAGTGATTAATAGTTTCATTAGTTTTAAAGAAAAACTATCCCGGTAAATCGAACGACATAAGCTCGAATGTCAAGAAGAGATCCAGGAAAAGAAGAATGAAATAGATATCCAATTTATAAATTTAAAAGACGCTGTAGAAAAAGAAGTTATGGTTAAAATAGTCTATAGATTGTTCGATAGTTCGAAGAGGTCCAGAATAATATAAGAATAAATGCCATTAACTTACAAGACCAGTTAAAGGAGGAGGAAGACCTGTTAAAAGGACAAAATTTAATCATTGATGGTCTGAAAGAAGAAGTAACAAGATTGAAAGACGAGGGGACAAGATACGTTACAACTAACATAAGTGTTCATACCCTTAACTCGAGTGCATGGACAAAGTTCAACGGTAATGAAAAAGAAGATATACGCACTGTGACCTATATTAATAATATTTTAAGACTTACCAAAAATATTAATGACCATGATCAGCGGATGTTGCTTATACGTCAGACGATGGATCAAAACACAGTAGAATTGTTCAATCGTATCGAGGAAGTTTGCAATAATCTGGAGGAATTTAAGGAAGCATCTTTGAAACGATTCTGGCATGAAACGTACCAGGATAAGCTGAAAGTTAAGTTATTAACACGAAAGTATGGTCATGGCAAATTATCTAGACAGATATATGCAATAAATATTTTTAACAAGTGCAGATACATAGAGGACTTGACTGAAAGAGGAATAGCAAAACATCTTAGAAACCACTTCGTTATCACTGATACCTACTCAGATTGTGGCAACCCAGAACATAGAATCCATGGATAGTTTGTTGGAGCTACTCCGAAAACTTGATAACATTCAAGATAGTTTAAACAACTCTATCAACATCCCAAGATCTTCCCAAATTCAAAATAAGAACGATTATAAAAATTCTAGTAATCCTTTCATTCATAATCATCAAAATACAAACAATCATTTCATTAATAATTACCAGAATCCAGGTAATTTTACAAATAACAATTATCAAAATAGAAACAACAACAATACAAATTATAAGAGAAACCAAAATTTTAGAAATTTTGGCAACAATTCTAATCAAAACAATAATTATCCTCAAAATTTCAGCAGAAATAATGGCCAAAACTATGCAAATAACAAAGACCATTATCTAAATTTTAACAATTCTAATAATTATAATAGGTCTTCAGGTAATCATTTTGCAAACAATAATTTTAATAGAAATAATAATCAAAACAAAAATGGACAAAATTTAGGGGATCAATTTAGATATGAATATGATGGTAACGCTCATAACAACGGTCAACCAGTCTCGAGGAGAAGGCGACTCAATACTCTATAAGAGGTGAAGATGATTGCCTATATCCGTTTGATCGTGTCGAATAAAAATATAGTTTTTATCGTACATCTAATAATTCTTAAAATAATAGGCAACCCAAGTTACATATACGTTTAAAGAATTTTAAAAACAATTTAATAGTTATCTACGAACCAAGTGCGTGAAATCATATTTCGCGAATGAGTGACCAGTTTAAAGCGCGAGCCGCAGGCGAGCGCTTTATGGACACGAATTCGCGAAATGTTTCACGCACGAAGTTTGTACAATATTCTTTGTACGAGAACTATAAACAATAATAATATTTATATAAAATATAAATATAATTTCAAAATTTTTATATTTATAAGTATTTTTAACAATATTACTAGTATATGTCAGGATGACCGAGCGGTCTAAGGCGCCAGACTCAAGGTTTACCTTTCCCGTTATACGGGTTCTCGAGCGTTCTGGTCTTCTCTGAGGGTGTGGGTTCGAATCCCACTTCCCTTCCGACAATTTTTTTTTAGTTTTCTATAAATTTAAAAAATATTTGTTGCTGTTCTGATATTGAATTACATATCTTCCAAATATAACAATTTCTATTTCATTTCCTTTTATTTTCATAGAAAAACAACGAACTGGGTAGCATATTATTAAGGTTAGGGATTTATGATTTTAAAATGTCACTAAATTAATTCCAGGAATTCCAAGTTCCAGGAAGTACCAACTTTACTTTTACGCACTCGTGTTTAAAGTGACTTTTTACGCACGCAAATCGAATCGTGAAATGACAGGTTTTGATAAGCGAGTACAAAAAATATATAAATTATATTATATATATATTATATATATTATTTGCAGTTTTCTAACTGAAATGACGAATATATATGAAAAAAAAAGAACCAGTACTTCAGGTTAGCGAGGAAGAAATTCGTTGCTTTATAGCTATACTTCTATTATCCGGCTATTGTTCAGTACCTCGTTTGCGTATGTGGTGGGAGATTGGAACTGAGACCTGTAACTTGTCTGTCGTAAATGCAATGCGTAGAAATAGGTTTGAGGAAATAAAAAGATATCTGCATTGCTCTGACAATAATAACTTACCTACTAATGACAAATTCGGAAAAATGAGACCTTTGATGAATATGCTAAATGAAAGATTTCTTAAGTATTCAGAACTTCAAGAAAAACTAAGCATTGATGAAAGCATGGTACCATACTTTGGGAGACATGGGGCTAAACAATTCCTAAAGGGAAAACCAATAAGATATGGTTATAAAATGTGGTGCCTGTGCGAACCTCTTGGATATCTTATGAAACTTGAGCCTTACCAAGGGAAAGTAAAACAAGCTGAAGATTCTATACCAACTGATTCTTGTTTCCAGATGCTTGAAAAAGACTGAATTGATAAAAGTCGAAACGTCGTAAACAAACATCAAAATTCAATAAAAGGTCGCTAAAACCAATAAAAATCTATTATTTTTAATATATATATATATATATATATATATATAATATATATATATATATATATAGTAAACCTAATCAGTAGGCGATTAAAGGTCTGTATATTACTTCAAAATATATGTATTTAAAAAAACTCTACATGTTTCGGCTGTATACGCCTTTTTCAAGAGAATACAAAATATGAATGACAGGATATAAATGTCAAGTAATTAAGTTGCTATGGTTTGAATTATTCAAAGATACATTCTAGTAATAATAATAAATCATGCCTTAGTATTCCAAAAAATAGATAACAAGGTGTGAAAATATGTGTTGTTCGCTGCTAGCAATTTGTGTCTCCTTCTGGGTATGAACTTGTGTGTTGGTTGTTGCTGGCAGCTTGCGTCTCTCTATGGGTGTGTGGTTTTGTTTGAGAGCGT
Organism: Melolontha melolontha; assembly: GCA_935421215.2. Lineage (NCBI taxonomy): Eukaryota > Metazoa > Arthropoda > Insecta > Coleoptera > Scarabaeidae > Melolontha > Melolontha melolontha. The sequence goes on from OW285238.1 coordinate 67,682,041, forward strand.
AAGTGTAGGGTTTTGTATGTCGGTGCGTTCGTGCGTGTGTTTAGTGATCGGTCGCATGAATTTAGAGAGGACGGATAACCAGCCGTTGCGTAGGGCCGCCAACCCTTTCCCGACAACTTCTTTACAATTCCGTGCAGTACTTCGACGGTCTGACCCCCGCCCCAACGAGGCAAGGCGCAGACAGGCGAAGCGCACCCTGCACGGGGTTGCTCATCGCAACTAAGGGAACAACCCCGTGCAGGGTGCGCTTCGCCTGTCTGCGCCTTGCCTCGTTGGGGCGGGGGTCAGACCGTCGAAGTACTGCACGGAATTGTAAAGAAGTTGTCGGGAAAGGGTTGGCGGCCCTACGCAACGGCTGGTTATCCGTCCTCTCTAAATTCATGCGACCGATCACTAAACACACGCACGAACGCACCGACATACAAAACCCTACACTTACGCTCTCAAACAAAACCACACACCCATAGAGAGACGCAAGCTGCCAGCAACAACCAACACACAAGTTCATACCCAGAAGGAGACACAAATTGCTAGCAGCGAACAACACATATTTTCACACCTTGTTATCTATTTTTTGGAATACTAAGGCATGATTTATTATTATTACTAGAATGTATCTTTGAATAATTCAAACCATAGCAACTTAATTACTTGACATTTATATCCTGTCATTCATATTTTGTATTCTCTTGAAAAAGGCGTATACAGCCGAAACATGTAGAGTTTTTTTAAATACATATATTTTGAAGTAATATATAGACCTTTAATCGCCTACTGATTAGGTTTACCATATCATACCAAGGTCACGAAGTTATTATATATATATATATATATATATATATATATATATATATATATATATATATATATATATATATGGTAGATTAAATTAGTCGGCGATTTAAGGTCTGTTTTACTTGGATATGTATATATTTAAAGCAATCTTACATGTTTCGACACATAGTGCTTTCATCAAAGAAATTAAAAATATAAGTAATAGTAGGTATATTAATGTTAAACTTATATATCTGTAGTTGTCATGGATAAAATTTAAATATTTAAAGATACATTCAAGTTAATAATAATAACTCAGCTTCAGAACTTTCGACGGCAAGACGTGAATTACGGGGGATTGGCAAGCCAATAATTTAATCTACCAAAACATAACGAGTTCTAACTAATTGTTAATGCATTTAGTGACTTTATTAGCCTAATAAATTAAAATCCGATTCATAATTTGTTAAATACTACATAATTAGTATAAGTAATTTGTCTTTATTACGCCAAAATGTGTGATTTGATCTGCATTAACTAATGAGCCTCTTAATATCTGGGTTGTTAACATTTTTTAAAGAATTATGAATATATCCAAAGTTCTTAAGGTAGAAAATACGCGGACAAGAAATTCTGGGAATTCAATTTGTTTGTTTAAGTATTTAACAAGCAGTCCTACCTCCTAGCATTGCTACCTCCTCTACCCATTAAGTTAGGTATGGTGAAACAGTTTGTGAAGGCTTTAAATAAAGAAAGTTTCAAATATCTGCATACAATTTTTCCAACATTGTCAGACGTTAAACCGAAAGTAGAAATTTTTGTTGGCCTTGATATAAGAAAATTATGTAGGATGAAAAATTCGATGGAAAATAATAAATTGAGTTAGAGCATGAAAATCTCTTAAGGAGGTGAACAATTTCTTAGTGAACAAGAAAAACCCTGATTATAAAGAAATAGTGGCGAATATGATTGCGAATTTCGGTTTAATGGGCTGTTCTATATCATTAATCTTCATTTCCTGAATTCGCACATTTTCTATTTTCTGGAAAATTTAGGAGCCGTTCGCAGAGAGCAAGGTGAAAGATTTCACCCGGATTTGAAAGATATGGAACAGAGTATTAGTGAAGGTGGAATTCAAACACGTTGGCGGACTACTGTTGACTACTAAGGCCAAACCGAAAATTTCAAAATAGAAGCTTTGAAGAAAAAGGACAAGGTTTCACAAAGATAAGTAACGCAATAGACAAATAATTGTTTATCAAATTTGAATAGTTTTCAAGTTCGAGAAATAAGTACTTTTTCAATATATTTTTGCATCATTTTTGCAATTTTCTTCCTATGTCTATTTTGAAAAATCTGGATGTGATGGAGAAAAAATAAATACATATTGGTAATCAGCACATCAAAATACTTTATCAAAATACGTCATCGAATTCAAACGGGGATGTCATGGCGCCAAATTTACAGGCCGTTGTAATTTTTGTACGTTTTGCTCATTTTTTATGCTTTTTTCATCCTTTTCCAATATTTGAAGCTTTTTCAAATGCCGTTTTCTGTTTTTTTTTTGTGCTTTTTAGACCGGTCTTTAATTATGCATCGACAAACATTGGACTTCTGCCATATAGTGAAACAGTATAAGTAGCGAAGTTTTGAATCGAAAATTTATTTACATTTCTTATACTTTTAAAGTTAATAAACTTTCATCATCAATGATTGATTTTGTATTATAGCCGAAGGTCTAGACGTTTCATTTGAGTGCTTGATATTTCTTAGTTCCTCGTTTTTCTGAAAAAAATATTTAAATTAAAAAATAAATTTTTCATATTGCCTAATTCAATATTTAAGAACATCGTTCTAATAATAAAATTATCGAAAAATATAAATATACTAAGTTTTATCATAACTTAATATATGTATGTTAATAAACAAGCCATCAAAACTTTAATTACTTATGTTCTAAATTCTAGAAAAAGTTTCATGCCACCCAAACCAGTTTTTTTTTATAGAGCCTTACTGATCGAAGAGAAAATTTAGCATATACGATACAACTACATGCGATGTGTACGGAATATTTTACCTGAACTTGGGATTATACATTTTTTTCTATTTCATTATACTTTATAAACTAGTCAAGGTCAAGCAATTTACTTTCTTTGAAATGTTGCACAGCCACTTTCGTTAATATCGGATTCTTTTTTTGGATTGTAAATCAAGTTACTCTCACTCGTTATTCTACTTCGTCTCCTTATCGCTCTCATTTATTCAACTGGATTTATAAAGCATGTGTTTGTTGAACTTGTAGGGCGCGGCTTTATAATATTTTAATACATTTTCATAGTCACTGCCCGTTATTTTCTTTTCTAATCTGTCTTACAACATAATAATTGCGCACGGTCACGGTTAAAGTTACATTTAGAAAGTGATGTGGTATTTACTTACAGACACATATGTACTATATTGAGATTCAAGATGAGGAATAAAATGAGCAGACCAATTTTGTTGAATTTCTCTATTTGTATTAAATTATGCATTGATATAAGTGTCTTGATTTTGTATTTTCTTGACTGAGGTTAGTGGATTTTTATTAAAAGTTTAATGACGAACATACCTTAAATACTTTACATAAATACCTTCAAAGCAGTAATTCGTGAAATAACAAAATGGCAGGGGGCAAAGACATAAAAACGAAAACGAAAGTTCGAAAAAATAAGAAAATATATATTTTGTTAATGGAAGACTAAAATGTCACTTTCTAAAATAGGTATATAATAATAATATATATAATTAACACAAAAGTTATGTTCATATTAATTATTTAAAATTCCATAAATTAGTGGCTTTCTTGAGATGACTTGCAGCGCGAAGTTTTCTTTAATTATATTTGAAATTGGCACTCTTTGCTTATGTGGAACCTGTATTTTGTGCGACTAGAGAAAATCTAGTTTCGTACTGATAGGATGTAGGAAAAGGTCTGGATTAAATTCAAACAATCACTTATTATTTAATTGCCTTTTAATTTCGTCACTTGTCGTGAAATTTATGAATATTTCTGGTTGTTTTTTTGAAGTAGATCTTTCGCCTACTTTTTATTAGGTTTTCGTTGATTCTAAAATTTTGACTCAATGGAGTTAAATCATTTTCAATACTTCCAAATAGGCTTTGGTGCTTCGCTGGTTAGTTGTATAGGTGTTCAGAACTTCATTCTCATTTCTAAACATTTTCTAAAGTTTTTTCTCTTTAGGTCCCTGTTACATTATTCCAGTTAAAAAAAGCATTTATTCTGTGACTCATTCCTTTGAGTTGAATATTTAGTAAATTTAGTTCTCAAATATGCCAACCTATCAGCTCACTTCCATCATAAATTAGTAATCCCGAAATACCCCTGATTTCCAGTGATTTTCCTTTCCAAGAATATTACAGTTTATATACACGTGACAACTACTTGGCTTTATAATAAAAAAGTATCGCAGAATGTTTGCAATCTGCATCTGTCTCTTTGCAAAAGTGCAATAAAAGTCTTGACTTTATTGGCCTTATTTTTAGATAATTCGTGACAGTTATAACTGTCGTTACTACAATGTTCAGAGAAGCATTTATTTTTATATGTATAGAGATTGATTCATTATTAATCGTGTCGACGTTTTCTTGCAGTTCGAAGATTTAACGAAATTTCACAGTATAATGTTTCATTCACATTGTATTCTTGTTGAGAGTGCTTGATGCTGGGATAGACAAAATTCACCGCACCAACGTCCTTACTGCATACATTGACGTCATGAGAGACAGCATTCAAGAAAACTTAGCGCCGCCCATTGTCGCATTGTTTTTGATTTTTACGTAAAGTAAAAGAATAGTAGTACCGAATTTATGATTCCGGACGTAACCTAGCCTTTTTGCTCGGAGTCAGTCCGCTCAATGGATACTTGGTTTACCAGCAGTTAGCTAGCTGATAATGTTAACAAACGATAAGTTAATTATACTACGGACGTTATTATAGATAAGTTGCGCAAAAATAAAGCAGAAATGTCTCCACGGTTTCTTACTTCAAGGAGGTAAGAAGTTGGGTGTATGGATTTTCTGTTTGATAACCAAGAAATGTTAGTATCTCGTTATCCTAAGAACCACTTAGGGGCTCACAGCTAGTATGTGAGTACGCGAAATAACGCTTCCGAGGTACCAAAGTTAAACCCTAACTTAGGTATAAGGCAACGTGCTAAGAGTTGTGTGGCCGCGGGGAATTGTGGTCGATAATGCTTTCTTTGGGGAACCAGGCGAAACCCCCTTGTATTTAGCTTTGCTTGGTCATGCGGGTGGATTGTTATTTTCCTTGTTACTCGTAGGACTAGTACGGAAGCTGTAAATAGCCGAAGCAAGGATAAAACCGAGCCAGGAAGGCAAGGATGAACAAGGGTCATCCACACATAAAACATCTTGAAGGATTAGTAGCATCGATGAACTAGAGAGATGATCCAAATAGTCAAAATTTTTGAAAATTTTAAGGCCAGCGTACATAAGCTGGTAAGATAAGGACACGATTACATACAGGCCAAAAGTGTTTGAATTAAACAACTTTATCAGGCATATGCAAAGAAGTCAAAAGAATCCAGAGAAGGCACCCAAGCCTCAAACATCAACAGAAGCTACAAAACGAAAAAGGATAAACGCCCAAAATAGACCAAATAGAAAATAGATGCCGCAGGGTAGTACATCTGGGAGTCTTCAGAGAAGCAAAAGGCCAAATAAATTAACCTTCATTTCGGAGAAAATCGCGGTTGTATACTCCGACTATCTAGCCACCCGGATAGGACCTAATAAGCTCAAAGTAATTCAGAGCGTCATTATGAGGGCATATGGACAGCATAACAGAGCAAGGGCCTTAAATCCGCTTCGCTAAATACAAACACAGACCAGGCTTCCTGGTCGTGACCTGTGCAGATGTTGATAGCGCGAATCTATACTGAAACGTATGAGGAAAGTATTATGGAATTATTAAAGGTTCACTTTATAGTCTTATCAATTCTATTATTATTACTATATTTGCGTAAAATCTTCAAAACCTGTGTGGCTTGGGGCTGCAGACCTACGCCATGGCAAAAGGTCAGGGTCATGTACATACCCAAAGTGGGTAGGGTGGCGGATCGAAGTCTTATAGACTAATCAGTCTTTCTTGTCGAAAACTCTGGAGAGACTTGTAAACAGGTCCATAAGGGAAGAATTCCTAGTGGAATGACTCCTAAGTAATAGACAATGTGCATACCAACCGGTAAGATTTACGTACTTGGCGTTGGATAATTTAAATAGGCTACTTTCAAAGTCGATTGAGGGCAAATAATTAGACATTTTTATAGATATAGAAGGAGCATTAAAGCAAAAAAAAATGCTACAGCAAACTCTTTAATTGTGGCCTTAGAAAAGAAAGGAGTAGCACATGTGATAGGAAGAAGAGTGAGGGCGTTCCTGGAGAGGAGGATAATAATGCCCTTCGTAGACAAAGTCACCATTGAGGCCAGAGCAGGTGGAGGTTGTCCACGGGGGGGGGGGGGGGGGGGGGTTGCTGTCATCTCTCTTGTGGGCAATTTTAGTAGATGATCTTAAGAGCCTTAAAAGACAACGAAGGCTTTCATTACCTAGAATACGCAGACGACTTAGCAATCGTCGTCCGGGGACGTTTTGCTGGAGTAAATATTTTAGACGACTGGTGTAAAAAAGAGCGGCTATCCGGTAAAAACTCAGAAAACATAAATAGTCGACTTCACAAAAAAAGAGCACTACAAGATCTACAGCCACTAGTGCTCGGAAATACAAAAATTCCATTTATTAAGGAGGCTAAGTACCTGGGTATACCTATTTGGCCAAAGGCTTTCGTGGAATCCTCACTTCGTAAAAATAACTAATAAAGCAATCATCGCCCTGTGCAGGCGTAGGGGAATATATGGAAGAAACTGGGGACTTAGTCCCAAAATGACTCTATGGCTATGGAGAAGTCGCAAGGTGTCCAAAAACCAAGCAAAAAGTGGTTAGTAGACGGGTAAGTGGCATATATAGAGACTAAGATGTCTAAGTGCGGAAGTGACCGCATTGCATCACTGCTAAGTAATGTGAAAAGCACTGGATTCGGAAAAAATTAAATCTGAGGTTGTATGGTATTGTGTATGGGTGTACCATAAACGAGCTCAGTGATCAAATAGTGAGATTAGCCTGGCTTCCAGGCACGAAGGCCACAGGTCTAATCAAAAAGGAACGCATTGGTCCGACAGGCTACAGCCTTCATATGACCGGAGTCTTCTTTTGACATTGCAAAGGCAATGATGAAAACAGCCATGAGAAAGTGGGCTGAATGGAGATCTAGGAAAATGTGGAAGAACTCCCCACGTCAAAAACAGACTAAACAGTTCTTTAAAGAATTTTCGCTTAATGAATAGAGACAGAACCTATTGAATAGAGACAGAAAGTATGATAAGATGGTAGTAGGCCTATTGACGGGGAATTGTAAGCTTAACAAACATATGAGCAATATGGGCTTGATGTATGTAGATTCTGTCAAGGGGAAGAGGAAACCCCGATTCATGTACTATGGCAATGTGAAAGTTTAACAGGAACGCGGTTCTTGCAAATGGAAGCTCAATATTCTAAAGCGGACATATATACATATATATATATATATATATATATATATATATATATATACATATATATATATAATATCTTCGTGACCTTGGTATGATAAGGTAAACTTAATAAGTCGGCGATTAAAGGTCTGGTTCATTACTTCAAAGTATATATATTTAAAACAACCCTACATGTTTGGGCAATATGCCTTTGTCAAGGGAATACAAAATATAAATGACAGAATATAAATGTCAAATAATTAAGTTGCTATGGTTTAAATTATTCAAAGGTACATTCCAATAATAACAATAAATCATGCCTTAGTATTTCAAAAAATAGATGGCAAGGTGTGAACATATGTGTTGTTCGCTGCCAGAAGCTTGTGTCTCTTTCAGGGTATGAACCTGTGTGTTGGTTGCCACTGGCAGCTTGCGTCTCTCTCTGGGTGTGTGATTTTGTATTTGTGTGACCGCGTAAGTGTAGGGTTTTGTATGTTAGTGCGTTCGTGCGTGTGTTTAGTGACCGGTCGCGTAAATTTAGAGAGATCGGATAACCAGCCGTTGCGTAGGGCCGCCAACCCTTTCCCGGCAACTTCTTTACTTTTCCGAGCAGTACTTCGACGGCCCGACCCCCGCCCCAACGAGGCAAGGCGCAGACCAGCGAAGCGCACCCTGCACGGGGTTGCTCATCGCCAACCGAGGGAACACTCTTAGTGGCTACCTCAGTCGACGATGGTCACACTTTGTGCCATCTTAACGATTTCCGCAGAAGCGGGGGCAATGCACACACGTCGAACGTGTGTGTGCTGTTAACAGCAGCCTAGCCAGGTTGCCGCCCAGGACCGGTCCTAGTGGTGTGTGCATTGCGCGGCGCCGTGATTTGCGCCGCGTAGCTTGGTTCCTCACTCCTGCTGGAAAGGCGGAATGGCACCTGACTGCTCAACGGGCAGACCCCCCTAGAGTTTTGTAGCGCATATGCTAGGCTACAACCCAGTAGAGGACCACATCAGCACAAAACAGAAAACAGGGAAAAGCAGGAAAAAGCAAGCCAAGAGTTATTATTACGTATGCGCCCGTGGAGCGACTTAAGATGCAAAGTTGTCGGCATTCGCTCAAAACGAGAAGGACAACCACGAAAACCTGCTCGGACAACTAGACAGGAATCAAAATACGGAACAGTCAGCATGATAAGCAAAAGTATATGATATTTAAATGTAATTGATATTTAAATAACATAAGGTATATAACAAAAAATATATATTATTATGGTAAATTGTAGATCGTTACAAAATTAAGTTATAGTATATACTGCTTAAATTTTTTATATCATTTCTGTTGTTAATTGAATTTTTTTCATGTTTAATACTAATCATTTCTTTAATTTGTCTTTTCATTGTGTGTTGTTCATTAACAATTATCTGTGAGTTCTCAAAATCGAAATGGTGATCGCGTTGTAGTTTGTGTGTAGACAAAGCAATTTTGTCTGTTCTAGAGTATTTGTGGGCTTGTATTATTTTGTATAAATATTGTTTCGTTTGGCCTATGTAGTAACTATCGCAATCGCGACATGGTATTTTATATATGACATGTGTTCCTCGATTTTTTTCTATTTTAGGTTTAAGTTTTGAAAATAAATGTTTATTAGTATTACTAAGTTTATATGTTGTAGCTATATCATATTTTTTTAAAGTGTATTTAATTTTTTCCGATAGTTGTGGAACATATGGAATTGTGATACATGTTGTGTCATTGTTCAAATTTTTATTGGTGTCTGCAGTGTTGTATATTTGGTGTACTCTTTTTTTAATAGTTTGGTCTATAAGTTGTGGTGGATAATTATTATCAGTTAGGATTGTTTTAATTTTTTTGATGTTATCTTTTCTGTATTGAGTATGTGATAGTTTTACTGCCCTATCAGTCAGATTATTTATAATCATTTTATTGAATTCTGTAGGAGCATTTGAGTGGTAATTCATATATCGAAAAGAAGCTGTGGGTTTATTATACCAATTTGTATAAATAGTACCCAGTCTATCATAGCTCAAAGAAATATCAAGAAAATTAATACTGTTATTAAATTCTTCTTCAATAGTGAATTTTAATTTGTTGTGAAAATTCTTGAATTTATTTAAGAGATAGTTTATTTTGTTGGTCGGAATACATGTTATGATATCATCAACATATCTTTTGAAAAAAATGGGGTGGAAGTCTAATGAATTGATAACGTTTTATTCTAAATGTTCCATTACTAGATTTGCAATAGGAGCAGCTAAAGGAGAGCCCATGGCAATACCAAATGTTTGACTATAAAAATAATTTTTGTATTGAAAATATGTGTTATCGAGACAGAAGTGTATACCTCTAATAAACTCGTTTTTATTTAGTGATGTGTGTGGACTAATTTCATCCCATTTGGATTCTATTATGTTTATAGCTAGATCTGTAGGAATGTTAGTATATAAAGATTCTACATCAAGTGATATAATTTTGTGATTAGTTGGGACGTTTTGTTCCTTGATGAAATTTTGAAATTGCCATGAGTCTTTAGTATGATATTCAGTTTTTCCTAACATCTTAGATATGCTATCACCTAGGAATTTTGCTATATTATAAGTAGGGGCTTGTATGTTAGATACTATTGGTCTTAAAGGGATATTATTTTTGTGAATTTTAGGTAAACCATATATTGAAGGAGGGTGGGAATTAAAAATGCGAAGTTTGTTTTTAGTGTTGAAATCTATTAACTAACATTGAAACAGGAATACAAAATTTACCACAAGACAAACAGAATGAAATACGAAACAAAATTTGTAATATAATCACTAACCATAAACATAAGAAAGTAAATAATAAAAAACATATATCAAATCTATATATGAATAAATTCATTAAAGAAACAAAAGGATTTATCCAAGACAACCCTCATATTATAATAGCAACAGCAGATAACTCAAATAAAACAGTGATCATTCTTAAAGAGGAATATGAACAAAAAATAGAAAAACTATTAGACGATAAATTCACCTATAAAAAAGAAAGAAATAATCCAACAGAAAAAACTCAAAAAGAAAATAATAACTTAATAAATAAATTGCATAGACTAAACCTAATAGATTTCAACACTAAAAACAAACTTCGCATTTTTAATTCCCACCCTCCTTCAATATATGGTTTACCTAAAATTCACAAAAATAATATCCCTTTAAGACCAATAGTATCTGACATACAAGCCCCTACTTATAATATAGCAAAATTCCTAGGTGATAGCATATCTAAGATGTTAGGAAAAACTGAATATCATACTAAAGACTCATGGCAATTTCAAAATTTCATCAAGGAACAAAAAGTCCCAACTAATCACAAAATTATATCACTTGATGTAGAATCTTTATATACTAACATTCCTACAGATCTAGCTATAAACATAATAGAATCCAAATGGGATGAAATTAGTCCACACATATCACTAAATAAAAACGGTATACACTTCTGTCTCGATAACACATATTTTCAATACAAAAATTCTTTTTATAGTCAAACATTTGGTATTGCCATGGGCTCTCCTTTAGCTGCTCCTATTGCAAATCTAGTAATAGAACATTTAGAACAAAACGTTATCAATTCATTAGACTTCCTCCTCATTTTTTTCAAAAGATATGTTGATGATATCATAACATGTATTCCGACCAACAAAATAAACTATCTCTTAAATAAATTCAACAATTATCACAACAAATCAAAATTCACTATTGAAGAAGAATTTAATAACAGTATTAATTTTCTTGATATTTCTTTGAGCTATGATAGAGAGGGTACTATTTATACAAATTGGTATAATAAACCCACAGCTTCTTTTCGATATATGAATTACCACTCAAATGCTCCTACAGTATTCAATAAAATGATTATAAATAATCTGACTGATAGGGCAGTAAAACTATCACATACTCAATACAGAAAAGATAACATCAAAAAAATTAAAACAATCTTAACTGATAATAATTATCCACCACAACTTATAGACCAAACTATTAAAAAAAGAGTACACCAAATATACAACACTGCAGACACCAATAAAAATTTGAACAATGACACAACATATATCACAATTCCATATGTTCCACAACTATCGGAAAAAAATTAAATAGACTTTAAAAAAATATGATATAGCTACAACACATAAACTTAGTAATACTAATAAACATTTATTTTCAAAACTTAAACCTAAAATAGAAAAAAATCGAGAAACACATGTCATATATAAAATACCATGTCGCGATTGCGATAGTTACTACATAGGCCAAACGAAACAATATTTATACAAAAGAATACAAGCCCACAAATACTGTAGAATAGACAAAACTGTTTTGTCTACACACAAACTACAACGCGATCACCATTTCGATTTTGAGAACACACAGATAATTGATAAAGAACAACACACAAGGAAAAGACAAATTAAAGAAATGATTAGTATTAAACAGGAAAAAAATTCAATTAACAACAGAAATGATATAAAAAATTTAAGCAGTATATACTATAACTTAATTTTGTAACGATCTACAATTTACCATCATAATATATTTTTTTGTTATATACCTTATGTTATTTAAATATCAATTACATTTAAATATCATATACTTTTGGTTATCATGCTGACTGTTCCGTATTTTGATTCCCGTCTAGTTGTCCGAGCAGGTTTTCGTGGTTTTCCTTCTCGTTTTGAGCGAATGCCGACAACTTTGCATCTTAAGTCGCTCCACGGGCGCATACGTAATAATAACTCATGTCTTGCTTTTCCCTGCTTTTCCCTGTTTTCTGTTTTGTGCTGATGTGGTCCTCTACTGGGTTGTAGCCTAGCATATGCGCTACAAAACTCTAGGGGGGTCTGCCCGTTGGGCAGTCAGGTGCCATTCCGCCTTTCCAGCAGGAGTGAGGAACCAAGCTACGCGGCGCAAATCACGGCGCCGCGCAATGCACACACCACTAGAACCGGTCCTGGGCGGCAACCTGGCCAGGCTGCTGTTAACAGCACACACAAGTTCGACGTGTGTACATTGCCCCCGCTTCTGCGGAAATCGTTAAGATGGCACAAAGTGTGACCATCGTCGACTGAGGTAGCCACTAAGAGTGTTCCCTCGGTTGGCGATGAGCAACCCCGTGCAGGGTGCGCTTCGCTGGTCTGCGCCTTGCCTCGTTGGGGCGGGGGTCGGGCCGTCGAAGTACTGCTCGGAAAAGTAAAGAAGTTGCCGGGAAAGGGTTGGCGGCCCTACGCAACGGCTGGTTATCCGATCTGTCTAAATTTACGCGACCGGTCACTAAACACACGCACGAGCGCACTAACATAAAACCCTACACTTACGCGGTCACACAAATACAAAATTACACACCCAGAGAGAGACGCAAGCTGCCAGCAGCAGCCAACACACAGGTTCATACCCAGAAAGAGACACAAGCTTCTGGCAGCGAACAACACATATGTTCACACCTTGCTATCTATTTTTTGAAATACTAAGGCATGATTTATTATTATTATTGGAATGTATCTTTGAATAATTTAAACCATAGCAACTTAATTATTTGACATTTATATTCTGTCATTTATATTTTGTATTCCCTTGACAAAGGCATATTGCCGAAACATGTAGGCTTGTTTTAAATATATATACTTTGAAGTAATGAACCAGACCTTTAATCGCCGACTTATTAAGTTTACCTTATATATATATATATATATATATATATAGATATATATTTATATATATATATGTATATATATATATATATATATATATATATATAGATATATATTTATATATATATATATATATATATATATATATATATATATATATGTAATTAAGTGACAATAGCAAGCTTTTGCTGTCAAATAGGTGTCACAATTGGATTTATATCGACTTATCTGAATTCAGAGCGTTTTGCTGTTTTTACAGAGATTTACATAGCAAAAAATGAATGAAATTCAATTATAACATAGAAGAGCGATAAAATTCTTAACGAAATATAGAAATGAACCCAAAAATATTCATCAGAGGATGACTAACGTGTATAAGGAAGATACACCATCATATTTTATAGTACATCATGACGTAAATAATTTTAACGGGGTAGGAAATCAATTCAAGACGATCCAAGATGCGAAAGGCCTATCGAAGCAAAATCCAAAGAAAACATTAATAAAGTTGAGGAACACATCTCAGTTGATCGAAGAAGTAAGGTGCCAATTATTGTTTCTAAAGTGGAGATATCACAAGTCACAGTATGAAAAATTTTACACAATGATTTAGGAATAAACAAAATGTCAGCACGATGAATTTCTAGATTGATTACTCCAGAACAAAAATTGTGTCGTCAACAAATTTGTGAGGAAAACTTGAGAGTTTTAACTGACTATTTATACTTTTTTCGAAAATTATAACAGGTTATGAGAGGTGGATATATTACTGGGACCCATCGCCAGAATAAGAATCCATGTAGTGAGTCCACAAGATAACCTAACCACCAAAAAATCAAGAATGCAAAATTCATCTAAAAAATGACCGCGATGGTGTTTTGAGATACAAAAGGAATCTTGTTAATTGAATACATGAAGAAAATCTCTCAATTTCAGTAGAAGAAACAATCCGAATTTGAAAACTGCCTTGCAGCAAAAACCTTAAAACTTTTCTCAAAAGATTATGCTTCTCCATGAAAATTGTAGAGTTAATAAGGCTCCCTAATTTCGAGAAATAATCAACGACTGTGGCTTTATAGACATGAGACATCTATCCTACAGCCCGGACTTGGCACTGATTGATTGTTATCTCTGTTCTAAATTAGAAAAGCATGTGCGTTGTCGACGTTTTTCTATAAATGATTGCCTGATAGAAGCGATGGAGGAGTTGTTTGAAGTCTTTGAAGGCTGTATTGAAAGTATAGCTTTATTAGAAAAGCTTTATTGGAAAAGTGTGTAGCCGTTAGTGGATCATATTGTGATGAGTCATCCGACAGTACGTCATCAAGTCTCTCGGACGTTCGAGAACAACACGAGAGAAGTCCGGGTAGACCTATATAAATATTCAAACATTGTTACATAAGTGTGAATATAAATAAATTTTATTATTGTTATAGTTTTAAGATTGTTATTTAGTGTATTCTGTTTTTATTGTTAATATAGTGTGTTTAAATTATCGTTAGTTTTATTTAAGAACCCCGGAAAGACAAACGTTACAATATGTTGGAAAATAAAATATAGGACTTATAATGACTTTTATTCATAGCTAGGTAGATAACATAAAAATCTCGTCTCGTACTGAACTAAAACTGAGTTCAGAGTCGGATTCAGTGCAGAGAGTAAGTTTCAGTGCACTAACAGTAGGATCCAGATGTTCCTTGCAACAGTGGACGAAACGTTAGCCAAGAAGGAAGCAGTGCTAAGAACGCGATTCCAGTCTGGAATCGACCCACAGATTACAGACAAGCATGGGCAATGACCGTAAAAGCCTATAAGCCAGATGCAAAAAGAACTTTGTAAGTTTGTCAATAATGGAAGAAAATTTAATAAAAATTAAATCGAGCAGATTGTCTTATAGAATTTTGTATGAACTTTCTTTAATAGAGCAGCAGATTTCTTAAACTCTGCAGATGTGTAGGGAAAATTTTTATGGCGGTGTAAATGGCATGATGACTCACAAAACTGACACAGTCCTTGTCGCAGCAAAAAGACTTTTATGTAGAAAAATTAATATTACTTTAGCGAAATATGTGTATTTATATTCCTCTGTGCATGTATTTGGAGTACCACTGATGAGAAGGTTAGGAAGATTTGTCTTTTCGAGCTTATAATTTACGTCAATCGACATCGAAAAAACTTCAAATTCAGTTTCTGAAGACCATGAATATCTAACGTGGTTTAAGCCGTAAGTAATGTTTTCAGGAAATCAGTATGGAATTTTGTGACATCCAATGCTCCTTAGCTTCCGTAAAGTGGTAATATAATAAATAAAGTCAAAAATGACTGTTACCGAAAGAAACATTGGTCTTGAACTCAAGTCTTTGAACTCAAGTTCAAAAAGAATGCCGTGTGAAATAGTGCAGATCTACACAACATATATCGTCTCGTCTAGTATACATCATAACAAGTGATGAAACTTAGATATATTGAAAAAAGCAACAATCGGCAGTTTTAATGGTTAAAAAAGCCAAAATAAAAAGATGTATGCCACATTTTTTGGAATTAATAGTCATGTTTCTATTGTAGCGTTGAAGAGCTGTCGTATTATGCAGAACGGTACACTATAGTTTGTTTGACTAAATTTCTTCAAAAGTATACACGAAAATAATTTAAGAGGAAGGATCATTTTGCGCTAGTGGTGGAGAGATCGAGTATTTGAATGCTAAAAAAGTTGGAAGTTATGGGTCATTCTCTATATAATCCAGACATTTAATTTTTTTCACATATGAAGCGTACGTTACAGGATTTATGTTTTAAAAATCTAAATCTAAATCTAAATTATAGTATTTCCAATTATTGAAAATATTATCTGTCGTTTACAAAATGCAATGCTCGTCTAAATACTAGAATAATTTGGAATTTTGTAAATTCGAAGAGAAGATTGTATGGTTTATCTGAAAGGCCGTTTTATGGAAACGAATGTTTGCAAATATTTTCAGTTTACCTGCCGCCGTTTCCAGAATTCGATTCCAGTATTAAATCTTATGTATCATGATAATTATAATATTATATTTTAGTATTGCTATAGATTCTGAAGTTGTCTTCGATAAATTGAGTTCCCTTGCTACATAATTTTTTGTGGCCCGGGCGATATAGTCACCCTACTTTCTTAAATTTTGTTGCCAATCTCTATCTTTGCCTATTTCACATTTATTTTTTTAAATTTCTATCTCTTAGCTTGGACGTGTTTCTAGATAAATGGAAAATTGTTTTTGAGTTGCCTGTGTTTAAATCAGGTGATCGTTTGAATGTCTTTAATTATCGTCTTATTAACACACTGCCCGTCTTGAGTATTGTCGTCAGAATCGTAGAAAGAGTTTGGGCTACGTATTCGAATATAATTATTTCAGCATGGATTCATTCACGAAACTAACTTACTCGTTTATCAATATTTTATTACTGAACCCATTGAGAAGAGTGTCCAGTTTGACACAGATTATATGGACTTTAGTTTAAATGAATTTTAGTAAGGCTTACGATCGAGTCGCTTGCTGTTTTGCAAATTAGAAGCTTACAGAATTATCTATGAATTCTCTTTTATTGAATTGCAGATTTTACAGATTGACTCTAGTAGATCTGGTCCATTTTCAGTAGTGGCGGTGATCCGTAAAGTACACCGAAAGGTGAAAATGACGTTAAGCACCGTATAAACTTCAGCAATTCTCTTTTATTTGGTAACGATCTACAACTTTACTTTACGATTTCATGATAATATTCATCTTAGTACACGTAAACCTTATTTCGTCGCGGTGCAAGGATAATATTATTGTATCATTAAATATCTAAAAATGTAAGATTATTTTCTTTTCTAAGAACAAGAAGGAATGCCCGAAATACCCATACTCGATCGATGACTGCTTACTAGAGTAGTTCTTATTAAAAATCAAGGAGTTATCTTTGATTCTGCTTTAACTTTCTATTCGCATACTCATGATTTCATATGTAGGGCGAACACAGCTCTACATGATTTATACAACGCCAAACTGGAGACTTAAGTAATTTCATAGCTATTTTAATGTTGTATCAATGTCTAGTTGGATATATGTAGGAATATTGATCTTTATTTTAGAATCCACGTATGGAACACCAGTCAAATTGGATTAAACGAATTCATTAATTACATTTTGTATAAACTAAATATTCATAAACACAGCTATATTTACTGCAAGAGTTTGAAGCTACTCAACTTTCAGTCTTTATCTGAATTCCGTAAAATCGTTCTTCCTAAACTGGGTTTAAATGCTTGGACATGATTGATAGTCCTACTCTCCTTTTTTTTTGTTTATGATACGTGTTCTTTAATTATAATTATGACGTGGACATTTCTTATCTTTGCCTTTTCACCGTATAGTATATTTATAATTATACAGTGTGGTCATAAAGTTTGGAACCAAGCTTATAACCGCATTATTTTACATTTTTAGGAAAAACGCTCGGACAGGTAAATTTTCTTTTTTAAAACGCCATCTTTTGACATACAATTTTTTTCTATGACGTTATTGGTTTTCGAGTGATGACGTTATCAACACTTTCTTTAAATGGCAACCATATTTTTTTTTTCTCGTTTTTGGTAGATCTTTATATCCACCAAATAGCGATATAAAACAATTGGTATGTTGCATCACAATTTTTTTGAAAAAATTATATAAATTTAGAAAAAAATACGAAAATTTTATTTTTGTACAAAATTAAAATTAAATTAAAAAAAATACATCTGAACTGATAGTGGCGAACCTCTACACCATAATGGGGAGGCGCCCCATCTTGTTGAAACCAAATATTTGGATGGGGTACATCACCATCCTCGTGATTTGGGAAAATAACAGCGAGCGCTGGAACCAGTTCAAATCTTAAAAATTCTAAATATTGCACAGCAGTCAAATTTCCTTAAAAAAATATGGTCCTAAAATGCGTCGTCCAATCATTCCAACCCATACGTTAACTTTTCCTCTGCGCTGAGTATGACAGGCTTGAGTCCAATGCGGATTATTCTGCGACCAATATCTGCAATTATGGCGGTGAACAGATCCATTTAGGCAGAACGTAGTTTCATCTGAGAAGACGATGTTTTCCAACAAATTTGGATTTTGGTCACAACGTAACATTACGTCTTCACAGAACTGCAGTCGACGATCTTCGTCATCCTCATGTAATTCCTGTACAAGTTGAACTTTGTAAGGACGATAGTGTTCTTTTTTAAATAAGTTGACGACAAATGAGTGAGCCACCTGATTGGCTAACGCAAGTTGTCTGATGGAAACATGATGCCTTTCTTCTGCTTCTAGAAGCACATTTAATTTCACATCTTCTCCTACTTGAGGTCTACCTTGCCGTGGTCGATCTTTTACGGATCCAGTTTCGGTAAACTTTCCAACTAGTTTTGTCACCGTAGACCTGGTAATTGGAGGTCTATCAGGGTGTTCATGGTTAAACAAATCGCATGCTTCTGCATGCGTTCTTTGACTGTCCCCATACCCAACCATAATTAAAATTTCGATTCTTTCTCGCTCAGATAAATGTGCCATTTTTATATTAGCGAAAATGAACAATTTTTACGCAATATCTCAAAAATTTAACGTCAAAAGTAGAAGTAAATAATTCAACAATGTTGTCGCCATAGAAACAATTTCAAACTAAAATTTTTGTACATAAATTGTATAAAAAGAAGCAAGAATGTCATAAAGAAATCATGTCAATTTTTTAAATAAATTAAACTTCTTTGGCCCTTTTTTGTGAAACTATTTAATGTTAAATAAGATTTTTTAATAAGTAATTGGCCGATTGGGAAGACGAATTTCTTTTGACCTGGAGCGAATAACGCAGATTACTATTGATCACAAAGCATTTACACTCGGCTGGGCCAGTGTCAGCTGGTTGGTGGGGTCCATTTTGAAAATTTACGTTAACTGTTACAATAAATTTAAGTTCAGATGTATTTTTTCTTAATTTAATTTTATTAATTTTAATTATTAATTTTATGTTGTACAAAAATAAAATTTTCGTATTTTTTTTATAAATTTATATCATTTTTTCAAAAAAATTGTGATGCAACATACAAATTGTTTTATATCACTATTTGGTGGATATAAAGATCTACCAAAAACGAGAAAAAAATAATATGGTTGCCATTTAAAGAAAGTGTTGATAACGTCATCACTCGAAAACCAATGACGTCATAGAAAAAAATTGTATGTCAAAAGATGGCGTTTTAAAAAAGAAAATTTCCTGTCCCGGCGTTTTTCTAAAAAATGTAAAATAATGCGGTTATAAGCTTGGTTCCAAACTTTATGACCACACTGTATATTATAATTAGTTATAATCCATACAAAATTTCAATTTTGGTTTCATTTTTTATTGTTTTACTTTCTTTTATTTTTTTGTTAATTTGCTTTATTATGTATCTGTTTTTTCTCTTAATTTTAAATTGTGTATAATAAATAAGTTGGGTGTTTACATCGATTCTATGATACTGTATTGGGAATCATAAGAGCCATAAACAGCATACAAATAACTTTCATGGAGGCCATGACTGCGATTCCGAGGCTGAAGTCTGTCTAAATAATGTAGTTAGAGGCTATGCAGATATCACTGGAACTGTACTGGAGGATAGTATTGCATCTGAGATTACGTACACAGTTAAGCTGAATATATTTACACCGACCAAGGAACAAGGTACCTGGTGCAGCGATGGATCACAATCCAATCTTGATACACGTTCAGGTATCTGTGAAATGTTCCCTAGAAGGAAGAGTTCTCTCGGTGTAAGGAAATACATGACTGTTTTCCAGGCCAAGCTGTTTGCAGTCACAGCCTGCATCAAGGAAATTCGCTAAGCTGGATGTACAAATAAAAATATCAACATAATGATTGATAGTCAGACGACTATTAAGGCCATTATGAACTCAATTACTAGGTCAAAACTTTTTCAACAGACTGGCACAAGACAATACTGTGTCACAGATATGGGTGCCAGGAAATGAGAAGATTAAAGGTAATGAGATGACCGGTTAACTGGCCCTGCAGGGTTAAAAGGGAATTTCATAAGACTACAACCTGTATGTGGAATCGCTAAGGATTCCGATAGGGAGGAGGTCTGTTAATATCTGGAAAGAAAATTTAAAAAGAAATAGAGGATAACGGAAGGTCATCGCTATACTAAGACATTACTAATAAGAGACCTGGGTGATAGGTTTTCAGCCAACCTAATTGGCAGTAACAAAAATAAATTAAAACTAACTATTATCGATTTGATAACCCATTGTCATTTAAGGAAGAATTTATACGGGAGAAAACTAGCCTTCATGTAATATGTACTTGTGCGGAATTGAAGAGACACAGAGTGAGTAAGTGGAATAAAGAGATCTAAGGGGGATGGTACAAAGAGCATTGAGCTCAACTACTTCGACTTATTGATGTCCAACCCCAAAGATTCAGAAGAAAAGGAAGATTGTATTAAGTTTATTATGTATGTATCTTATTTATAATAAATAATAATTGAAAAAAATATTGTTTGCAAGCTCCCATTGATTTTTTTCGTGATTTCTAGAAGTTAGTTACACTAAATTAAAAACAAAGAAAGTGCATTATATAAATTGTAGATAAAAAACATTTTTTTTTAAACTTTCTAACATTTGGTCCATAAGAATTCTAATTCTACTCCATTACTGGGAGCGATATAGAAATAAATTGTATTGAGATTGGATGTCAATATACTTAAGAGTATTTTATAACAAAATTTCAAACCAATTATATTAATTAAATGTTACATTAAATTCGGAATACACGCCGATGTTGTACATTTAATACTCGCTTACAAGACATGAATTTCATCCTTTTGTCTGATGAAATAATTTTAGGTCTCACGATGTTAGAAATTGCAGGAAATTATCTAACAGATTATAAAGCGCTTTTTTAATATTAATTGTGTGTCCGTAGTGAGTATATGTCAGTGTTGTTACGTAGTACTTACCCAAATAAGTGTGGGCAAAATATAGCATTGGTATACGTTTAACAGAATATGTGTCGTTGTCTGTTGTGGCATTAGGGTTATTAGATTTAATTGTTGTGTTGTTTGTTTATATACAGAATGAAATAATAAGGAATAATAAACGAGATAACCAACTCTTATTTTAAATAGTTAATTAACGAAGGAGGAGAAGTTTTAATATAGATTTCAAAATTTTGCACATTCAAGATACAAGTAAAAAACTTAACTTGTTAGAAAACTTAGAAATTAATAGAGACAATAGTTTAGGATTAGCTTTAAATGACCAACTACATTTAAACAACTCCCCTCTACTAAATTTAAGATTGTAAAATTTTTCCACCATATTTCTCAATAATTTTTACATACATAAATATTCAAACTTGTATTGTACATATTCAGTATTTCATCCACCTGATGAAGCCATTGTATGTCGAAACAATATTGTAGTGAATTTACAATAAAAGAATTTTTGAAACTAGAAGTTTAATACTTATTTCTTAGCGTTAACTCTTATTATGTTTTTATAAATAATAACTTGCGTTAGTAAATGTTCTAGTAATTGGGGAAATGAAACTATTATACTTTTAGGATTACAAAAATTGGTGTTTATTAGAAGCATCTGTTGGAAATTACCTTCATGAAATTTTTGCTTTTATCGGAATATTGCCTGACGCTCGTTATATCTAACATAGAAGTAATACTGGATTTTTTTACGATATTTTGTAATAATTTGGTAACCATCATAAAAATACAAAAAATTGGATACTCAGACAAAAAGCAAATACGACGTATGAGTCACCACAAAAGGGATACATTCTTGTTTATTACATATCCACTCTTAAAAAAATGCTATTTGATGTATAACACAAATTAAGTAAAATAATTTTTTTGTTATATGAAGATGGATCCCATATAAATGCCAGAAATGGTGACGTGGTTATGTAGTGCAGGATTAGTCAGAATACGAATATATACCATGCCTTCAAAAACTTTCCTGATTAGAGTAGGCTGTTTTTTAAGTATTTCCTTTCCTTTCCTTATTGATGACGACACTGTAATACTTTTAAATTGTACTTTAAATTGTGATACACGTCGGTGACAAACTTAAATTAGAAATCCTTACATTTGAATGTAACGTGTGTTCATTTGAAAAGTCAATCTAGGTTACTTTGAAATTTTGATAGAATAAGACGCATATATATTAGTATGTGTTTGTTGTTCCGTAAACGTAAATCCAAATGACATTTGATAATGTCAATCACATTTGTTATTTATTTGTATGTATGAAACTGTCAAAATATACGACTTCGTAGGTTAAGTAGCAAATTTTAATTTACGACATACTTCAAAATGTTCTCAGTAAATCACATGCTACTAGATTGACTTTTCAAATGAACACCCGTTATTATTTTATTATTAATATGTTAGAGTTACAACACAAAAAGCTTATAATCGAAAGTTACTTTAGAACTGGTCGAAAATTAGATAATGGAGAATGGGTTTATTCCATTAATAGGTGCTTGCATTCTGGCAACAGTTTCCTAATCTGCCAGTTACTTATACAGAGCTGCTAAGTTATGCTCATGCTTCCATTAATAAATTTTGCGATACAGGGGCAATAACTTGTAAACCTGGCGGTGGAGCACCTAAAGAACGAGTCCAAACCGAATGCACTTACTTAAAAAATCAATTGCAAAGCTTTTTTAAGAATTTCGTTTGTTAGTGGGAACATGCCATATCGTTTTAAAAAAGGACTTAAAGTTGTTTCTATATAAAATTGAAATATTTTTTAAACTTACACAGATAGATTTTTGTACGAGAACAGAGTACTGTTTTTATGGTTTTTACATAACATAAATAATGACAACATTCTTAACAAATGCTTTTTCTGATGAGGCTTAGCTCCATCTTTTTGTTACAAATGAAACAGACATGCAATATACGTATCTGTAACTGTACACATGGACAATACACCTCGTATTTTCAGCATTTACTTCTGCTTAAGACACGTGTTTCTGCCATCTATAGGCGTCATCAGTAAAGCTAGTGAAGCAATGTAATACAAATTAATACAAATCTTTTTAAAAACAGATTTGTATCTGTATATACATTTACCCTGAAATCGCCTACAACACATAGCAAATTTCGTCCTATAAGGTGGCACTATTTAATAAGTGACATCTGACGGACGAAAGAGACTATGCCGAAAAAGGCGACCTTTCGCTTGACCAGCTAAGCTGGTACATAAGCGAAAAAATACGTATATCGGTGTAGTCCATTAACACGAGCCAGATGGCAGTAAATATACAAAAACGTTTTAAGTATATCAATACGTTATGCATGTATAACGCATTTGTTACAAATGAAATAGACATGCAATATACATATCTGTAACTGTACACATGGACAATACACCTCGTATTTTCAGCATTTACTTCTGCTTAAGGCACGTGTTTCTGTCATCTATAGGCGTCATCAGTCAAGCTAGTGAAGCAATGTAATACAAATTAATACAAATCTTTTTAAAAAACTATGTCGATCCGTCCGTCAGATGTCACTTATTAAATAGTGCCACCTTATAGGACGAAATTTGCTATGTCTTGTAGGCGATTTCAGCGTAAATTTATATACAGATACAAATCTGTTTTTTAAAAAGATTTGTATTAATTTGTATTACATTGCTTCACTAGCTTGACTGATGACGCCTATAGATGGCAGAAACACGTGTCCTAAGCAGAAGTAAATGCTGAAAATACGAGGTGTATTGTCCATGTGTACAGTTACAGATATGTATATTGCATGTCTGTTTCATTTGTAACAAATGCGTTATACGTGCATAACGTATTGATATACTTAAAACCTTTTTGTATACCATCTTTTTGGTTATTTAAATAAGCAAAATATGAGAATGTGGTTGGCAGAAAACGCTCATGGATTCATAGAAACTTAATTACATTCACAAAAAATAGGCTCTAGAGATAGCTTTCAGGTAATAATTAGACGATAACTGCGCGACACTAGCCATATTACCACATTCCTGTACCATAAGACAAATCGTATATGATAATATCGTGTTGCAAACTTAGAAGAGTTCAAGTTTTTGGGAATTAACCAAGCCTCATGTAGAAATTTATAGTTTCTCTCTTCATAGCCAATAATAGTGTTGATTTTTGTTTGCTTTCTCTCTATTATTGATTATTATTTCATCGTGTCTATTACTAGAAACGTTCTATTTGTATTAGATATTTCATTTTATTGCCTGATTAATGTTATGAAATACATCTTTATGATTCAAGGCGTAACGTTGCTTTGAGGATAGTTTAATTTTTATTTTAGACACTTTTTTACTAAATCTTGAGTTTGAGACTGGCACTGATAATCTTTTCTTTAACTTCAAGAGTAATCTGCAATTTGCCCGAAGGCAATATGCTTCAGCACTGACTAAGTAAATAATGACATGAAGGGATATTGTTTCAGTAAGCTTTACCCCTACATATTTTAATAAATTTCGTTGGCTAATTAGAGCTAATAAATAATACTGCACTGGTAAAAGGCGTATAAGTTATTTAAATTTATCTATTAGGTCTGCAAGTCTAAATCTAAATATTTTAAATTTTCGCACTTCATCATTGGGTATTAGCAACTGATTTGTAAACACATTCGGGTGCTCGGTTAATCTCTTACTTTAACATATATAGTATTCAAAAAGTCTTTCTTTGGAGACCGTGGTTAAGTAAAAACTTAAAAAAGGTATATAACCCCTTACCACAATTATTAATCGTATCCAAAATACGTATTTCGACAACTAAGTTGTCATCATTAGTAGGTAAAACCATTAATCAAGGTGTTGCACATGGGGCACAGTAAAGCTAGCACAACTGATCACGCAACAACTTTACGCGGCGTCCATGTATACACTGACTTAAAAATACAAATAACAAGAACAGAATTCTATGAATAGAGATAAGGGATCGATCGCCTACAGCTGTCTCTTTTCATTCTTAGAAAAGGAGGTAAAAAGGTCGTAGACGGTTCAAAAGAGTACAAACATATGTGGGTGCCGTTTCCTTAAGAGCGGTAATTTTGTCGTACTTTTCAGTAGATATATTTGTATTTTTCAGTTAGTGTATACGTGGACGCCGTGTAAAGTTGTTGCGTGATCAGTTGTGCTAGATTTACTGTACCCCATGTGCAACACCTGGATTAGTTGTTTTACCTACTGATGATGACAACTTAGTTGTCGAAATACGTATTTGGGATACGATTAATAATTGTGGTAAGGGGTTATATACCATTTTTAAGTTCTTATATAGTATTCCTTGATCGCTTGCTTCACAGAAGCTATTGGGATATCACGTTGTATAGTCCTATTTGATACACACCAGGGCGCTTCAACCATTATTCGAATCACCTTGTTTTGGAACCGTTGAATGGTATCCAGGTTGGAGTTGGCAGCAGAGCCCCAGATTTTGATCGCGCACGTCCAAATGGTTTTAAGCTCAGTTTTGTCTAGCAATATTTTATTATCAATGGTCCAGTACATTAGCTTTAGCTTTAGGCTTTTGGTAAAAATATATTTTTGAGATGACAGTCTGCATGCCAAGATTTGGCGATGCTCTACTTGGATTTGAATAGGATGCCACTACGTTGCAGTGTCATCGGTAAAAGTGTCGACAGTAGTATATATTGTGGTTGGTAAATCACTTGTGATTAATAAATAGGGAACGGGTCCTAGGATACTTTCGTGGAGAAGAGCATTTCGCTTGATGTTTGATAAGGTAATGTTTGTTGTTAAGAAATGATGTAATAATTTGATAATAATATTAAGAAAGATTATTTTTTAATTTGTACCGTAATCTTTCATGTCATACTTTATCGAAAGCTTGGATAATGTCTTGAAATGTGGCAGACTAAAAGCGTTTCATTTCGAAGACTTGATTGATTCACTATACTTTGTACTTGTTTTATGGTACTACGTTGATTTCGAAATCTAAATTGGTGGTTAGGAATCAACTTTAGTTCCACTATAATTGACTTAATTCGTTTAAGAAAGAGTTTCTCAAAAACTTTTGATAGCATAGGCAGTAAACTAATGAGCCTATATAATCTTACACCATCAGGCTTTTTCCCCAGCTTAAGTAGCATAACAATTTCTGCAACTTCGATGAGCATAATATTAATGTTTTGATCTGTTATGTACGCTTTAACCTCTTTCATGTGTTGATTAAAAACATATTGGCGTTCCAGATAGCAATTTTATAATTTACTTGTTCAGCCATTACGCCATTTTACTGACAAGGGTAGTTAAAAGATTAAACATTGTACTGATTTGCTCCATGAGCTTTTTCATCATGTCTTCTAATTTTATCGTATTTTCAGTTTGTTGATAGTTTCTGGTTGAGTTTTATTTGCTTGAATGATTGACGAGATTGAAGAGTTGACAGTTTCGGCAAATGATATGCCATTGTGAATCGTTTGAGATACTGTAATTGCACCTTTCGGATGCTCAATTTTCTCTTCTTTCAAGTCTGGATATAATCGTTGATGCAATTGTTTCTGTACGATACATCCCCTTTAATTCACTATATGATCACCGCACAATTTAACATTTTCATCTCACTTTCAACTTTCCTTTGACATTTTTACATGTGTTTTGCAGTACATTTGACACAGTGTATTGCTTTGTGGCAATAGTTGTTAGTGTGTCTGTAACTCTGGAATCTTGAGCATTGCGGTATGATATGTTTAATATGAGGTGGTTTCAATTCTTAGTGTGTTGATATAAATATCTTTGTTGTTCTGGTTAGTTTAAAGGGCAACATAAAATATAGTGAGTAGTTGTTTGGCTATTTTATGCCTAATATTCCAAACATTAGTATGAAGTAACTAATGTTTTTCTTTTACTTGATCTTATATCTGATTGATGTCAGTTGACAGATGGTAAGCTCCTACACTAAAGTTTTTGCTTCGTTTCAATCTATATGTATGGTATCTGTGTTGTTGCTATCTAGGACCAAAGTTACTGGCCCGAAATGCTTTGCCTCTAATAACTGAATTTTTACTTTGTTATCACCGATTGCTTTTATCGTTTATTCATTCGGCATTGTTATGTTTAGTACTTGATGTAAAGGTGCAATGATAAATAATTGTTTAATTAATCGACGCTGTCACTTATTAATTCAGGCACAATTGTTTGAACCTTAATATAGATAATCTTGCACGAATAAAAATTTTATATTTAGTAATTGTTATGAAAGTAGTGAATTAAAAAAAAGTTTAAGTATATCAATACGTTAAGCACGTATTACGCATTTGTTACAAATGAAACAGACATGCAATATACATATCTGTAACTGTACACATGGACAATACACCTCGTATTTTCAGCATTTACTTCTGCTTAAAACACGTGTTTCTGCCATTTACTATTAGGCGTCATCAGTTAAGCTAGTGAAGTAATTGAAGCTTAAATCGCCTATAAGGTATAGCAAATTTTGTCCTATCAGGTAGCACCATATAATATAGTGACATCTGACGGACGAAAGAGACTATGCCGAAAATGGCAACCCTTCCCTTGACCGGCTATACCGGTACAGAAGGGAAGAAAATACGTATATAGGCCTAAGTCCATTAACACGATGCCAGATGGCAGTAAATATACAAAAAAGGTTTAAGTATATCAATACGTTAAGCACGTATTACGCATTTGTTACAAATGAAACAGACATGCAATATACATATCTGTAACTGTACACATGGACAATACACCTCGTATTTTCAGCATTTACTTCTGCTTAAGACACGTGTTTCTGCCATTTACTTTAGGCGTCATCAGTTAAGCTAGTGAAGTAATTAAAGCTTAAATCGCCTATAAGGTATAGTAAATTTTGTCCTATCAGGTAGCACCATATAATATAGTGACATCTGACGGACGAAAGAGACTATGCCGAAAATGGCAACCCTTCCCTTGACCGGCTATGCCGGTACAGAAGGGAAGAAAATACGTATATACCTATATACGTATTTTCTTCCCTTCTGTACCGGCATAGCCGGTCAAGGGAAGGGTTGCCATTTTCGGCATAGTCTCTTTCGTCCGTCAGATGTACCTATATACCTATATACGTATTTTCTTCCCTTCTGTACCGGCATAGCCGGTCAAGGGAAGGGTTGCCATTTTCGGCATAGTCTCTTTCGTCCGTCAGATGTCACTATATTATATGGTGCTACCTGATAGGACAAAATTTGCTATACCTTATAGGCGATTTAAGCTTTAATTACTTCACTGGCTTAACTGATGACGCCTAATAGTAAATGGCAGAAACACGTGTCTTAAGCAGAAGTAAATGCTGAAAATACGTGGTGTATTGTCCATGTGTACAGTTACAGATATGTATATTGCATGTCTGTTTCATTTGTAAGTGAATTTTAAGTTTGATATTTTTAGAATTTCTGTATAAAAATCGTGACAATAATAATAGTAAAATAGTTCCTAATGGAAAAAAAAAATTACATTTTTAAAAGGAAATATTTTAATCCAATAATGAATGCGGTGAAAGAAACATAATTATGTAATAAACGCATCACTACGCTGCAAATGCAGGAAGTAGTGTTGAAATTATAATCCGTGAAGCGACAATTGCAGATGTTAAATGTATATACGTATGCATATCTTACTGTTTGTTTAAATTACTCCATGCAAAACTGAAAATATTTTAATTTTAATCTTTCTATTTAAGTATATTTAATTAAGTGAAGGTATTCATAATTTGGTACACAATTATAAAATAAATTTATTAACGAGGGAAATAGACAGATTTTACGTAACAATTACATTTAAAAGGTGAGAATAAGGTAACAAAATTAGTATTCCATAATGTAATGAGAAGTTACGGAATTTTGTTGGTACGTCCTATAATATATATGTCTCTTCCAGTGAGAGATTTGTTGAAGTTCGACATGTATGAAAGCAAATACATTTGAACAGTAAAAATTGATGAGAAGACAGACTGATGAATATTGTGAAATATAATACATAATTACGAAATTAGTACAAAATTAAATTGTCATTCATCTGTGCAATTATTCCGTATTAGTTTCTCTGCAGTATGAAAAATAATGGCAAGAGTTGAGAAAATTAAATGAGTAGTTTATTATATAGAGTTTGCTCAGTTATCGCTAAATTTATTTCTTGTTCAGAAAATATCATCTTGTTGTCTCTAAAGATGCTAATTAATTTTACAGTATTTTTATTTCTTCCTGCCCGTTGTCAACACTTTCCAATTTCTATGTCTTTGCCTTCCATATTTTCCATAATAGCATCTCTCCATTTTCTTCTTGGTTTACTCTTCTTTCTCTTTCGTTCTGGCTTTTTCCAAACTATATTCTTCAATTGCATTCTTGATCGCTCACATTTTCTCTTATAATAAATCCTACACTATATGTTCTATTAACGCTTACGTTTGTGAACATTGTGTAATTCGCATTATTATTTATATCCTTCTCCTTCGGATACGTTTCTTGTGTCGCAACTATGTCTAGGTTATATTTATTTAACTCTTCCACTAAATTAATAATTGTTTCCTCTTCATTCAATCCTCTTACATTCCATGTACCTAAATTCATTCTTTTGACTTCTTCCTCTCCTTCTCTATCTCTTCCAGTATCTTAATTTCTTTTCTTACTCATTGCCCTATTCTTTGCCAGGGTCGTTGCCGTAGATCTTCCTGCACTTATACTTTCTAACATTTATTTAGCATCTTCAGTTTTATTTTGTTGTGATCCTGGACCTCTCGTTCTTACAATTTTCCTCTCTCCTTTATGTTACTTCTACTCTTCTTCGCCTACATATAATTTTCTATATCTAATTTTGACCTCCTTCCTTTCGTTTTATTCCTCATTGCTTTCCTATATCCCTATCTTTTTTGGATAAAACATCGGTTAAGAAAATCTTTTATGTCCTTCTTATCCTTCAACATATTTTATTGTCTCCTTTTCTGTTTCTAGTATTACTAAAGATTTTTTCACCAAATTTTACCGCTTCTTTTACTTTTACATTGATATTATGTTCTCTGACATTTTTCACTACTTTTCTTAGTAAGTCTTGATCCTCAGTATCTATTATTTTCGTTGTAATTTTTTTTTAAATTAGTTTCTCCGTTTCCTTCTTTAATTTATTCTCTTTGTTCCTCTTTTGGTTACATCTCTTGTTAGCGCGTTCAAGGTCTTACACATCGATTTCAGCATCTTCCTTGTCATTTCAATGATTTTGTTCCATACTTTTTTAAGCTTTTAACGGTGATCTCTCTGCTTCTTTGTTTTTATTAAAAGCTTTATCTTGGTCCTCGCTCTTATTTTTCCTTTTTCGCTCATCTGCAGAAGATTCTTCGGAGTCGATAATTATTTTTCTTTTTAATCTTTTTAATAATTGTCTATTAGTATCATTCGCCGTAGGTTCACCGCGGAAAAAGTTGGATTTATTCTTAACCGCTTTTAAGTTTATTACAATCTGGTCGTCGCCTTCTCCGCTTCTTTATTTGTATATACACTTATTCTTTAATATCTAACGTTTCCAGGTTTATATGATTTTTTACCAAACGCCTTCCGCATTTATTTAATATTCACCATATATTCCAGTACACTCCCTAGCTCATATTGCTACCAGAAGCTTAGCTTCTCTTCTCGTTCTTTTATCGTTTAATAAATAAATTACTAAATAACTTGCCTCTTATTTTATCTGTTTAACAATAGCAGTTTCACTTACACTCTCGACCGTATCAATACTATGTAAAACAAATGCACTATACCACTCAGATTTAACTTTTGGTTCGGACCACTGGTTTACACGACCTTCTTAATATATTATCGTTAGCGCACATATGATTTGTCAATTTAATCACGCAGTATCATCTGTGACATAAGGCAATGACACAAAATATCACATGCGATGTCATTGTATTGAAATCAAATATGTATTTGTTTTTAAACATGTTTGAACTAATACATTCGTAACTTCAACCTAGTAAAGTTATTAGTTAGCCACTGAAAAGGAAATAGATATTTGCATGTGCATTTTCACGTAAAAATGGGTGATCAAAATTTATAATAGCGTATTAATATTAGAGGACATATTCGAGAAAGTATCGGAACATAATTAACGAAATATTTATAGATGATTGGAAAAGTCAATCAGAAGGATTAAAAAATACAAATGCAAAAAAAAAATAATTTAAAAAAGAATAATAACAGAGGAGTTAATCTGGAGTTAGAAGGCATTATAAGAAAGACAATAGAAAAAATTGACACCATAGATATTATGTTGAATCAAAATATAGTGTGGTGAGAGAAGATAATGGGATTAAAAACACACATATTCAATACAAAGATATAAATTGTAGGAAGTCTCTTTCATCGACTAACTGGGCAAATAGGAAAGGAAAACCGAAAGAAAGGATCATAAAGGAAAATCATGTATAAGGTAGAAATAGACTATTACTAAAGAGTAAATAGATTAAGAGAAAAACATTTAAGACTATTACTGTATATGTGTTAAAAATAAATTTAATAATCAAAAAAACAAGTAAACAGAGAAGGAGCTATGAGGAGAAAATATAGTATGTTAAAAAAAAAAAATGGTTAGAATGATGCTACTGTGCGGACGCAAGCACAGTTTTGGCGTAATGAAGATGCTCGCAAAAATGTCGAAATCGGGAGTCGTAACGCACTATTTAAACGGGAGCCTCTATTTATTGTGTATGCCCTTAGTCAGAGGAGACGGCGCGGGTTCACTAAACAGATGGTAGGTACCGTCACTTAGTTTTACGTACGGAGGCTCGCGACTGAAAACTAAGAAAAAGGTTGCGCCTTCGTAGGCGCATGCGCTTACAGACTACTACAAATGAAACAAAACGACGAGCTAAACTAAAAGAGGGGTACCTAAATTCAAAATAAGAAATCGAAAACAGATTCGTATATTGACAAACAAAAAACAATATTAACAAAGTGTCTTTATACGTATATATTATGACATTAAAATATCAATATAATTCAAAAATTTTACATAAAATTGTATTGAATCAGCAAATAGTTCCAAGAATAAAATTAAAATAAATTGAACTAACTTGCAGAATGCACAAACAAATATGACAAATTATATATTCAAGTGATATCAAATCAACTTATACCTAGAATAAAAAACCCAGTTCTATTTCAGATCTGTAGCAGAACTTTACAAATGAAATTATACACAGTATATTGCCTAAGTATAGTAAAATGGTATCAAGAAAAGTCATGAGTTTAATCAGAAATTACAGTTTATTTAAATCTCTAGCACTATGGTTTGCGTGGTAAAAAAAATCAATGCAAAATATTTTGTTATAATTATTTAATTGTCGTTAAAATTGCTAAATTGAGTGAAATCAACTCAAATAACCATTTATTTAAATACAAAATTATTTGAGTGACAAATTCTTTAACAATTTATGTACGATAATTAATTTTAAAATTGTATATTAATCAAATTCTTTTAATTGAATGCGTGAATTACGTGAAAATTTAGCAAAGTTCCAAAATACATATATACGAAAGTAACTAGATTTTACGCCATTTAAATTGGCATCAATAATATAAATCGTGATAAAGACAAATATAAAAAGTATCTTACGACGAAGATATTCAATTCCATTAAAAGTTGAGTTGTTGCAAAAGTACCTTAATTCGGCTATATATGTGAGTGCGACGGAGATGGAAACCTACAGATGGTCCGTAGTCCGTGCTCTTGAGTCCAGATATTCAGACTTGATTTTATGTCTCCCTCGTTTACTTGGCTGACTGTCTTGTTCGTTGCGTCGCTGCGAGATATATACGTATCCCGTATATCGGAGAAAGAAAGCCTATGCCCAATTGCGTCTTATTGCTTCGCAAGTAAAACGCCTCAAAATTCACTAACGATAACGGGCTTCCTCGTAATTATCACACATATCTTATTATAAATCCGGAATCAGCGATAATTTACCATAAAATTAGGATAGAGCGTGAATTTATATTTCGCTTACGGAGCATAACAGAAACCAACTCTTTAGAAGACTCTCGCTAAAATATACACTGTCAAAGAGGGGGAGGGGGGTTGGAAAACGAATAAAATCTCACTAGATGATGCTGCCGGTATCAAAAAGAAAATAAGAAATAAAAATAACTGAATTTGGATTAAATATTTATCTACAGGGCGGTAAAAGCTTAGCTTGAAAAATTATGAATGTAACAATGTAGGGCACATACTGAAAAGAAAACTTGAGATAATTAGATACTATCAGAAGGATGACACAATTAATTTCACTATGGCTTAGCGATAGACTAAAACAGAGGTGGAGAGATGAAGTTGAGGAGGACATAAGCTCATTGAGAATATCTTCTTCATTTTTTATTTTGTAATGTACATTAAATTTTGTTATTTAAATTAATATTTGACGTTTAAGATACAATTAAGCCGTACGAATTTAAGGTCTAGAATAATAATGTTATTTATTTAAGTCACTGGAGGATTGGGATCCGTTTGAAAGAGGGTAATAAAGAGCAGCCGATTAAATGAAATTTTATATATGTCTGATATTTCACTGCATACGTGAGAACGTTTGAATATATACATTGAAAACGACTTTAACACTTGCTGATCCTAAATGGGAAGATATTAATTTTATAAGAAGCCAGCATACATATACATATTACGTATATTGTTGAGCACGCATATTACAAGCAACATAGGTTTACATATGATCGTTAATTTAGGAACATGTTAAATTTCGTACCCACACAAAAATATTAAATTTACCATTATTAATAAGACTAAGTTTCTATTTGTTTTAAAATGAAATCGTTTATACGATTACAACCCACATAATATTTTCTTGCCTTACAACTATTTTTGCGATTCTTTGCTGTTTATATTTAAATGTGTATTTAAATAATTGTCGGATTGTGTTGCAAATTATGCTTATTTATAAACTAATTTAGGACTTTCTCTGTACCACAATTATTAGAGTTATTAGATTTCTTTGTTCCCGGATGAAATTCTAGACACCGAAAACTATTTTAAATTTCTTATGCTAATACTGCTGACCATTTACATTCATCTGGCAATATGCTAGAAGGTCAATAAATACTGTGTAAACTGTAAATATTAACATGCTATTACAACCTCGTTAAATTTAATTAGACAATTATTGTCTGATAAAATGCCGAACGATTTACAAAAAGATCCTTTTAGCCATAATACTTTTTACACATTATTTTGTGTTATAATTTTTCACTTCTTTTTGTAATATCAGTTACGGGAATTATGTGTTATCAAAAAACGTACCAAAATAAATATAGCATAATTTTATAAACCGAATAACACATATATAATTCATGCGTATATATACAAGGTGTGTATAAATTGGCGGACCCACTACACGTGGCGACATGCTTGGTCAAATTTTTAGTTAAAAGTCCTAATCCTAAAACGATGTATCAGGCTTCCTTTGTCTTCAGAATGAATTTGACAGTAGTAATGTATTTGACTAGAGCAACATTAGGCTGCCTACTTATTGTTTTACAACGTTGTCAGATGTGTTTTTCGTCAAAATAAGTTAATAAACAAATATTAAAAACAAACTTTAAAATCAAAGAGAAAACTTTAACGAAAGGATAATAACAACAATTCTTCTTTCTTCTAAATTGTAGCTCTTTCTGTCAACAAATATCGAGTAATAATGCTTATTTCAAGACTGAAAGTCCGAACTTTAGGAACCTCGGGCAAAGATATGGAGCATGGTACAACATTTTCGTATTAGGATTTTGGACTCCGAATTTAACGAAGAACATCGTTGCGTGTAGTGGGTCCGCCAATTTATACACACCTTGTATATATATATAAAGTAAACTTAATAAGTCGGCGATTAAAGGTCTGGTTCATTACTTCAAAGTATATATATTTAAAACAACCCTACATGTTTCGGCAATATGCCTTTGTCAAGGGAATATAAAATATAAATGACAGAATATAAATGTCAAATAATTAAGTTGCTATGGTTTAAATTATTCAAAGATACATTCCAATAATAATAATAATAAATCATGCCTTAGTATTTCAAAAAATAGATAGCAAGGTGTGAACATATGTGTTGTTCGCTGCCAGAAACTTGTGTCTCTTTCTGGGTATGAACCTGTATGTTGGTTGCTGCTGGCAGCCTGCGTCTCTCTCTGGGTGTGTGATTTTGTATTTGTGTGACCGCGTAAGTGTAGAGTTTTGTATGTTAGTGCGCTCGTGCGTGTGTTTAGTGACCGGTCGCGTAAATTTGGAGAGATCGGATAACCAGGCGTTGCGTAGGGCCGCCAACCCTTTCCCTAATAAACATTTATTTTCAAAACTTAAACCTAAAATAGAAAAAAATCGAGAAACACATGTCATATATAAAATACCATGTCGCGATTGCGATAGTTACTACATAGGCCAAACGAAACAATATTTATACAAAAGAATACAAGCCCACGAATACTCTAGAACAGACAAAACTGCTTTGTCTACACACAAACTACAACGCGATCACCATTTCGATTTTGAGAGCACACCGATAATTGATAAAGAACAACACACAATGAAAAGACAAATTAAAGAAATGATTAGTATTAAACAGGAAAAAAATTCAATTAATAACAGAAATGATATAAAAAAATTAAGCAGTATATACTATAACTTAATTTTGTAACGATCTACAATTTACCATCATAATATATTTTTTTTGTTAAATATCATATACTTTTGCTTATCATGCTGACTGTTCCGTATTTTGATTCCTGTCTAGTTGTCCGAGCAGGTTTTCGTGGTTTTCCTTCTCGTTTTGAGCGAATACCGACAACTTTGCATCTTAAGTCGCTCCACGGGCGCATACGTAATAATAACTCATGTCTTGCTTTTCCCTGCTTTTCCCTGCTTTTCCCTGTTTTCTGTTTTGTGCTGATGTGGTCCTCTACTGGGTTGTAGCCTAGCATATGCGCTACCAAACTCTAGGGGGGTCTGCCCGTTGGGCAGTCAGGTGCCATTCCGCCTTTCCAGCTGGAGTGAGGAACCAAGCTACGCGGCGCAAATCACGGCGCCACGCAATGCACACACTACTAGGACCGGTCCTGGGCGGCAACCTGGCTAGGCTGCTGTTAACAGCACACACACGTTCGACGTGTGTGCATTGCCCCCGCTTCTGCGGAAATCGTTAAGATGGCACAAAATGTGACCGTCGTCGACTGAGGTAGCCACTAAGAGTGTTCCCTCGGTTGGCGATGAGCAACCGAGCAGGGTGCGCTTCGCTAGTCTGCGCCTTGCTTCGTTGGGGCGGGGGTCGGGCCGTCGAAGTACTGCTCGGAAAAGTAAAGAAGTTGCCGGGAAAGGGTTGGCGGCCCTACGCAACGGCTGGTTATCCGATCTTTCTAAATTTACGCGACCGGTCACTAAACATACGCACGAGCGCACTAACATACAAAACCCTACACTTACGCGGTCACACAAATACAAAATCACACACCCAGAGAGAGACGCAAGCTGTCAGCAGCAACCAACACACAGGTTCATACCCAGAAAGAGACACAAGCTTCTGGCAGCGAACAACACATATGTTCACACCTTGCTATCTATTTTTTGGAATACTAAGGCATGATTTATTATTATTATTGGAATGTATCTTTGAATAATTTAAACCATAGCAACTTAATTATTTGATATTTATATTCTGTCATTTATATTTTGTATTCCCTTGACAAAAGCATATTGCCGAAACATGTAGGGTTGTTTTAAATATATATACTTTGAAGTAATGAACCAGACCTTTAATCGCCGACTTATTAAGTTTACCTTATCATACCAAGGTCACGAAGATATTATATATATATATATATATATTATATGTATTAACTTTGTGACAAGAACGTGTGTCTGTGCGAGTACTTCTTTTGTTCGTCAATATTGCACATGTGGCTTTCTTTTAGATGTGTTTGTCCTGCTTTTAAAATGTAATTTCGAAATAACTATGTGTGCGTCCGTTGATATTAGTTGTATTAATGCAAACATATGAATATTAAGAGTATTAATAATATTAAGTAATTTCTCCAAAAAGAAAACAAGTTCTCATTTTGATCCCCTGAGGAAGCATACAAATTTGATGCGAAATATTTGGATAAAAAATTTTTAAATTTTTTATATCCTTGACAAAGGCATCATTGCCGAAACATGTAGGATTATTTTAAATATATACACTTTGAAGTAATAACCAGACCTTTAATCACCGACTAATTAAGTTTACCTTATCATACCAAGGTCACGAAAATACTATATTTATATATATATATATATATATATATATATATATATATATATATTGATGTAGGTCAAGCCTACACCTAAGAATGCCTCAGTTAGCAAAAGATAGAATTTTAATGTATATATGTAATCTTTAGAATAATTAAAGAAATTTTGAAACTGAATTCTTCTTATGTCATATCAATAAAGTTGATTTCGCGTTCTAATTGTTAAAAATTAATTTGCATTTTCATTTATGTTTATCTTTTCTTTTGCCTTAGTCATTTTATTTATATATCATGTATTACCGAAAACATTTCAACTTAATTGATCGATTATCGATGACATATACTTTAGAGAAAGCTGTACATTTTCAAATTAATAACCGCGGGAAATATCTCGACTATAAATCAGCATAGAAATAAGACTTGCATGTACAAATAACTATTATTTATTCACTAGAACAATGTATATAATTTTTGTAAAGTAGCCACTTGGTTAAAATAATTAAATTGTCATTTTCATTAAAAATAGTAGCGAGATTAAATTAATAAATACAAATTGAACGAATAAGAAACGAGGATACAAAACAAATGAAAGTTGCCGTCATGTTGTAAAAAATGTCTGAAAACCACGCCGACGTTTAATTAAGTGCTCCATCTGAAAACAGAAAAAAAGTATTTAATTATATAGAAAACTATACAATACACATATTAAAATATTACCAGAATATCCAGCAACATTTTAACGCCTTTTGGGAATCTATACTCCAACCAGTTCCTGACAAAACGGAAATTTCATTTCACCGGGGACCGCATCTTACGAAACCCGAACCATAGAGGGAACGCCATTCAACCACCCGCAAAACTTGTATCCTGCTTTTTTGGAAACGAGAAGATTCTTGAAGAACCAGCCTCGTCTATTTGTCACTTAAGTATTTTGAAATCTCCTCTGAAATTTTGAAAATATTATATTAATTAAGTTTCACGTAGTAAAACTTTTATTAACGTTTTTTTAAATAAATGTACCGAATGGGTACTTTTAGTTTTAAGTATTACGTAATTTAAGTTACGAAGAATACAGTTTCCTGTTAAATTATTAAATTTAATAACAGAATTCTTTTATGCATTTAGCTTCATTCATGTCACGTTCATTTAGTTGTGTTTTTTAACCTAGATTTCATTGTTGTTTATTTTATCACGTACATGATACATTTTATACATTCATAATTTAATTAATTTATTCACTTACCTGTTTTTTTTCTCTATAACGTCATTAAAGTCTTTTATTTTAGTCCTAATCTCACTCGTTTTATTTCGTAGTTTTGAATATAGAAATTCCATTATTTATTGCATTGGCATCAGCTAATTTTGTAAGTGTTCTTTTGCAGTCACCGAACCTACCTTTTAAGGTGTATTTTTCTATGCCCTCATAAGAGTCTATTTGTTCTTCAAAGCCGGACACATAACACAAATTTTAGCCCACCCGAATATACTTATAAGAAGTTATATACATGAACAGCTGTTTAGGTTAAGTATACTTCGTTATTAACGATTATGTATCTTTGCATCATACGCAAATAACAGATTTAATGTTATACAACCCCATCTATGTGTAACATTTGATAGCATATTTAATATAGAGATTTATAATTCACATTTTAAAAATTTTTCTTACCAGTTTATTTAAACATTAAATTTTGTATGTATATTTCATAAGACCTTTCGGTTTCATATTAATATATATATATATATATATATATATATATATATATATAATTTAAACGAAATTATCGACCGTAATATATTGAATAAAATAAAAATAAGTTTTAAATCTAATCAATTTTATTGTCCTTGTACGTCACTTTTATTATTTTTTTCAACTCTACATTTTGTAAGTATTTTACTACTGCTTTATACTCTTATTTGTTTAATGTTATTTCTCATTAATCATGTAGTATCTCCGGAAGAAGCAACAAAGTTGTTGCGAAATATAGGGATACTTAATAAATGAGTTTTTTAATTGACAGACCGCTTGCCCGCTTTTAATTTATTTTATCCTATATATATATATATATATATATATATATATATATATATACAGGGTTGGCCATTTAAGGTTGCGGTTTTTAAAGTCATATTAATCATACAAAACATTAATTTAAAAAAATGATTTATTTGTGCAATTAAACAACAAGATCTGCGGTTTAATAAATCAGGTTTTCGAAGTGAGAGCCTCGAGCAACGATAACATTTCGCAGCTTCTTCTCAAATTCTCCACAAACTGCCTGAAGTGTGGCGTATGGTATCGCTTCTATTCGCTGCCGTATTGCCATTTCAAGGTCATCCATGGTGTCTATACCATATAGTGTTTTCCGTTGGTGCGTTATTTCTCCCGAATAGAGTACGCAAGTGTCTTGCCGTAGCTGCAAAAGATTCCCCATTTCTATAATAATATTTTATTAATTCCACACGCAATTCCGTTGGATACGACGCCATCTTGAAAACTGACAAGGCAAATTTTTCATATATTTATTGTAAACCGCGCTTGGCACTCTAGTGTAAAAAATATATATTATATTAATTTCTATATATACAAGGGAATAGCGCGATTTTTAAAACCGCAACATTAAATGGCCAACCCGTTATATACACTGCTCAAAATCGTACAGGGATATTTTTAAAATAAGATGTAAAAACAGAATATCGTATTGTATATAAATAATTTGAGCAAATATAATTTGCGCAAAGGTTTTATCATATTATCTTGCTAGCAATGGAGCGATTGTGTTTTGTTTGCAACATTTATTTATTAGTTGTCATAACGGCGTTATTTCTCACTTTCCGTTTAACTACATTGTAGCGTCATTTCTTGCTGCAGAGTATAAAAACATTAACTTTTGTGTATAATTTGAATAGTTTTGTCAATGGAAAGGCGTCATTCAGCACACGAAGAAATGTTACGTGCTATTGGCATGTTGCAAGCTGGGCGGCGTCAATCTGAAGTTGCAGTTGAATTTCAAGTTATACAAAGCGTCATAAGTCGCTTGTGGCGCCGATATATCACACTGGTGAAGTACGTAAGCAACATCGTGGTAATGGTCGGATTACAACACTAGCACAAGACTGTTACGTCCAAATTATTGCCCGACGTAATCAAACCTGCACTGCTCGGCAGATACAAAATCAATTTAACCAAACATATGGCGTACTGATTACCGACCAAACTATTCGTAATAGGTTACATGAGGTACATTTAAGATCTAGACGACCCTTAAGAGTTCCACCTCTAACAATAGGTAATCGCGGAGAACATCTTTTATGGGTACATGATCACCGAAATTGGACAAACAAACAATGTCATATGTAATGTCCTCTGATGAGTCTAGATTTGGGATCTGCAATAATTCAAGAAGAATTCGGGTTTGGAGGCAGCTAGGACGCGTAAATAGTTTGAATACAGTCCAAGAAATCCATTTCTTTAGAGGTGGTATAATCACGGTATGCTAGCATAAGTATTGGTGGAAGAACAGATCTCGTTTTGATTGAACATAATATGACTGGTCAAGTTTATGTGGAACAGGTCATTTTACCAATCGTTGTGCCATATGCAGGAGCAGTAGGAGAAAATTTCAATTTTATGCAAGATTATGCGCATCTACATGTGGTTCGAATTGTAATGAATGTGCTAGAACAGCAACACATTTCGTTGTTAGAGTTGTCAGCTCAGTCTCCGAATATGAATTCGTTAGAGCATTTGTGGGATAAGTTACAAAGGAGGGTTACAAATTGAAATGATCACATTAATGGTCCCCGAGACCTTTTTAGAGTTCTCCAAAGAGAATGGAGAGCAATACCACAGGAAGAGATTGACAATTTAATTCTAACAATACGTAGCCATATTATTAAAGCAATAAAGCAATAGACGTGGAGGCCATACTGATTACTAGATGTTGCTTTTGATGATATGTTTGGGATTATTTTCCAAATTTAAACATCTTTAAGATTTAAGATTATATCGTTGTTAACAAAATTAGAATTTGCAAAATTCAGTTTATTATTGAATTACGCTGTGAGTATACAAATCTGGTCAATAAATTTGCTTAACAATATATAATAATATTTTTTCTTTTAATTATGTAAATATCCCTGTACGATTTTGAGCAATATATATATATATATATATATATAATTTCTTAGCCGTTCATTTAATATATCAATTGATAAATTCTTGGAGTTTTTCGGATTTTATATGAAATATTTATAAATATTATCAAATCAGTATGTAATTGTGAAGTAAATTTGAATATAAACAGATTACATTCACATTTACTTCACAATTACATATTAATCTGATAATATTTATAAATATTTCATATAAAAGCCGAAAAACTCGAAGAATTTATCAATTGATCTATATATATATATATATATATATATATATATATATATTATATATATATATATGTATGGTAAATTCAATTTGTAGGCGATTTAAGGTCTGGTTTTACTTCAAAAACTATATATTTAAAACAATCCTACATGTACATGTTTAGGCTAATGATGCCTTTCTCAAGGAATACAAAATATAAATGACAGTATATTAATGTCATACATTTGCAGTTGCTATGGATAAAATAATTCAAAGATACATTCCAATTTAATAATAATAAATCATGCCTTGGTATTTTAAAATGGATAAACAACAAAAACAGGGAAACACAAGACATGAGTTCTTATTATGTATGCGCCCGTCGAGCGACTTAAGATGCAAAGCTGTCTGCATTCGCCTTAAACGAGAAGGAAAACCACGAAAACCTACTCGGACAACCAGACAGGAACCTGCATTTGTGTTCTTCACACCAGATTTTTAATAATATTTTATATTATTAAAAAAATACAATTCTGGGAATAGATTCTGGGAAATGGTTAGATTAACGGAAATGCATAAAATAACAGTCATACAAATGATTGGTTACGGAAATAGAACCCGAACACAACAAGAAGTAACCCG
The DNA here is from genome assembly GCA_935421215.2 of Melolontha melolontha. Taxonomy (NCBI): domain Eukaryota; kingdom Metazoa; phylum Arthropoda; class Insecta; order Coleoptera; family Scarabaeidae; genus Melolontha; species Melolontha melolontha. The sequence continues at coordinate 67,724,478 of OW285238.1, forward strand.
CCTATTTCATGAGAAATTTCCTGATTTACCGCCTATAGCTCAAGGAACAATTAGTAAGATAGAGAAGCAGTTTCGAGAGATTGGTCATGTAAGACAGATAAAAAAACCAGCTGCCAATGCACTGAGTGATGAAATCAAAGTAGATGTGATGCTTGAGTTTATGGAAAACCCACACACATCGAGTAGACATGCATCCACTACATTAAATGTTAGCCATACATCGATAGTAAACATATTAAAAGAAAATAAAATGCATCCCTAGAAAATGATATCTACTTAAGAGCTTATGCAAGACGATTTTGATAGAACTTATTTTTGTGAGCGAATGATGGATATGCTGGATAACAATATTATCAATTTAGAAGACGTTATGTTTTCTGATGAGTGCACTTTTTCTCTTAGCGGTCATGCTAATCGGCAAAATTGCCGCTACTGGTCTACGGAAAATCCTCACTGGATGAGGGAAGAACACACACAATACCCAGTAAAAGTTAATGTTTGGGCAGGTATTGTTGGAAACCATATCATTGGTCCCTTTTTCATTGAGGGCAATTTGAATGGCGATCGTTATTTGGCACTACTTCAAAATGATGTCATTCCAACTTTGGCAAATTTATATCCTGATCCAGGAAACCCTCAAGTTCCAATGAATACGATATGGTTTCAGCAGGATGGAGCACCACCACATTACCAACGCAATGTCCGGCAGTACCTCGATGCAATATTTCCCAATCGGTGGATAGGAAGGCGAGGATCGATAGAATGGCCAGCGCGATCACCTGATCTGACCTTACTTGATTTTATTTTATGGGGATATTTGAAGAGCATTGTGTACAAAACTAAACCTTTGGATTTAAATGACTTAAGAGAACGAATAACGCTTGCGATTAGGTCGATCACGCCTGATATGTTAAATAATGTTAGAAGACAGTTTTATTTAAGATTAGGATGTTGCCAAGACGTTCATGGTGAACATTTTGAACATCTACTTCATTCACATTCATATTTTTTTTGCGTTTTAAATTTTTCTTTACATTTTGCATTAAATTTTATTTTGTGAGTATATTGTAGCGAATTTCGATAACAACATGATTTTATTTTATTCTATCTTAATTGTTGCAACAAACATGAAAATTATAACATTTTTGAATAGAGAATAAAGAGACCTTTACAACGATATATCACAAGCCTATACTTCCCATTTAAAAAAATGGGGGTTGTACCTGTCATTCGAAGGGGGCTGAAGGTAGGGATCGCATTTTCACGTTGAAGAATGTTAATTTATAAATTAAATATGACATGTTTCGGGATTTTTTATAAATATGTACAGTAACCGAAATAATGAATTTATTCCATTTGGCTTATACACACTGCATATGTATATATGTATATATATATATATATATATATATATATATATATATATAAAGATAATTATTTCGTGGCCCTAATATGTTATGGTAAATTCAATTTGTAGGCGATTTAAGGTCTGGTTTTACTTCAAAAACTATATATTTAAAGCAATCCGACATGTACATGTTTCGGCTAATGATGCCTTTCTCAAGGAATACAAAATATAAATAACAGTATATTAATGTCATACATTTGCAGTTGCTATGGATAAAATATCTATACATTTGCTTATCATGCTGACTGTTCCGTGTTTTGATTCCTGTCTGGTTGTCCGAGTAGGTTTTCGTGGTTTTCCTTCTCGTTTAAGGCGAATGCAGACAGCTTTGCATCTTAAGTCGCTCGACGGGCGCATACATAATAATAACTCATGTCTTGTGTTTCCCTGTTTTTGTTGTTTATCCATTTTAAAATACCAAGGCATGATTTATTATTATTAAATTGGAATGTATCTTTGAATTATTTTATCCATAGCAACTGCAAATGTATGACATTAATATACTGTCATTTATATTTTGTATTCCTTGAGAAAGGCATCATTAGCCGAAACATGTACATGTAGGATTGTTTTAAATATATAGTTTTTGAAGTAAAACCAGACCTTAAATCGCCTACAAATTGAATTTACCATATATATATATATACATATATATATATAATATATATATATATATATATATATATATATATATATATATATATATATATGTATATATATATATATATATATATATATGGTAAATTCAATTTGTAGGCGATTTAAGGTCTGGTTTTACTTCAAAAACTATATATTTAAAACAATCCTACATGTACATGTTTCGGCTAATGATGCCTTTCTCAAGGAATACAAAATATAAATGACAGTATATTAATGTCATACATTTGCAGTTGCTATGGATAAAATAATTCAAAGATACATTCCAATTTAATAATAATAAATCATGCCTTGGTATTTTAAAATGGATAAACAACAAAAACAGGGAAACACAAGACATGAGTTATTATTATGTATGCGCCCGTCGAGCGACTTAAGATGCAAAGCTGTCTGCATTCGCCTTAAACGAGAAGGAAAACCACGAAAACCTACTCGGACAACCAGACAGGAATCAAAACACGGAACAGTCAGCATGATAAGCAAATGTATAGATATTTTATCCATAGCAACTGCAAATGTATGACATTAATATACTGTTATTTATATTTTGTATTCCTTGAGAAAGGCATCATTAGCCGAAACATGTACATGTCGGATTGCTTTAAATATATAGTTTTTGAAGTAAAACCAGACCTTAAATCGCCTACAAATTGAATTTACCATAACATATTAGGGCCACGAAATAATTATCTTTATATATATATATATATATATATATATAGTAAACCTAATCAGTAGGCGATTAAAGGTCTGTATATTACTTCAAAATATATGTATTTAAAAAACTCTACATGTTTCGGCTATATACGCCTTTTTCAAGAGAATACAAAATATTTTGTATTCTCTTGAAAAAGGCGTATATAGCCGAAACATGTAGAGTTTTTTAAATACATATATTTTGAAGTAATATACAGACCTTTAATCGCCTACTGATTAGGTTTACCATATCATACCAAGGTCACGAAGTTATTATATATATATATATATATATATATATATACATATATACATACAGTGTGTATAAGCCAAATGGAATAAATTCATTATTTCGGTTACTGTACATATTTATAAAAAATCCCGAAACATGTCATATTTAATTTATAAATTAACATTCTTCAACGTGAAAATGCGATCCCTACCTTCAGCCCCCTTCGAATGACAGGTACAACCCCCATTTTTTTAAATGGGAAGTATAGGCTTGTGATATATCGTTGTAAAGGTCTCTTTATTCTCTATTCAAAAATGTTATAATTTTCATGTTTGTTGCAACAATTAAGATAGAATAAAATAAAATCATGTTGTTATCGAAATTCGCTACAATATACTCACAAAATAAAATTTAATGCAAAATGTAAAGAAAAATTTAAAACGCAAAAAAAATATGAATGTGAATGAAGTAGATGTTCAAAATGTTCACCATGAACGTCTTGGCAACATCCTAATCTTAAATAAAACTGTCTTCTAACATTATTTAACATATCAGGCGTGATCGACCTAATCGCAAGCGTTATTCGTTCTCTTAAGTCATTTAAATCCAAAGGTTTAGTTTTGTACACAATGCTCTTCAAATATCCCCATAAAATAAAATCAAGTAAGGTCAGATCAGGTGATCGCGCTGGCCATTCTATCGATCCTCGCCTTCCTATTCACCGATTGGGAAATATTGCATCGAGGTACTGCCGGACATTGCGTTGGTAATGTGGTGGTGCTCCATCCTGCTGAAACCATATCGTATTCATTGGAACTTGAGGGTTTCCTGGATCAGGATATCAATTTGCCAAAGTTGGAATGACATCATTTTGAAGTAGTGCCAAATAACGATCGCCATTCAAATTGCCCTCAATGAAAAAGGGACCAATGATATGGTTTCCAACAATACCTGCCCAAACATTAACTTTTACTGGGTATTGTGTGTGTTCTTCCCTCATCCAGTGAGGATTTTCCGTAGACCAGTAGCGGCAATTTTGCCGATTAGCATGACCGCTAAGAGAAAAAGTGCACTCATCAGAAAACATAACGTCTTCTAAATTGATAATATTGTTATCCAGCATGTCCATCATTCGCTCACAAAAATAAGTTCTTCTATCAAAATCGTCTTCCATAAGCTCTTAAGTAGATATCATTTTCTAGGGATGCATTTTATTTTCTTTTAATATGTTTACTATCGATTGAATCGATTCTGCCTTTACTTGATGTAAATCCATATCAAACGATAAAAACACACAATGTTGTATTAGGCGATTACAAGATTATTACAAGATTAGTGTAAATCTAATACAACATTGTGTGTTTTTATCGTATGTTTACTATCGATGTATGGCTAACATTTAATGTAGTGGATGCATGTCTACTCGATGTGTGTGGGTTTTCCATAAACTCAAGCATCACATCTACTTTGATTTCATCACTCAGTGCATTGGCAGCTGGTTTTTTTATCTGTCTTACATGACCAATCTCTCGAAACTGCTTCTCTATCTTACTAATTGTTCCTTGAACTATAGGCGGTAAATCAGGAAATTTCTCATGAAATAGGCGGGTTACTTCTTGTTGTGTTCGGGTTCTATCTCCGTAACCAATCATTTGTATGACTGTTATTTTATGCATTTCCGTTAATCTAACCATTTCCCAGAATCTATTCCCAGAATTGTATTTTTTTAATAATATAAAATATTATTAAAAATCTGGTGTGAAGAACACAAATGCAGGTTCACTATTAATATTTTTTGTGAACGTGTCCGAATATATCCTATCCCCAGAGACGTAGATACGTATTTCACCTTTCTACAGGCTCATCGGTACGCCCCTGCTGGAGAAAGGATTTTCTAGAGAGATTGGCTGTGCTACCTTTGGAAGGACGTCGTTACTTCACATTAATTATGTGGACGGTATGCGAGGTACTTCGGCTGTCTGACAACAGGCAGCGCCGAATTTACTTCTGCGCCCGGTCTGGATAATTACGGTGATAGGGCGATGTGGTTCTTTTTTGTGAATGTGTCTGCGAATATCCTTTCTCCAGCAGGGGCGTACCGATGAGCCTGTAGAAAGGTGAAATACGTATCTACGTCTCTGGGGATAGGATATATTCGGACACGTTCACAGAAAATATTAATAGTGAACCTGCATTTGTGTTCTTCACACCAGATTTTTAATAATATTTTATATTATTAAAAATACCTTTGTATTATACAAAACTTGTGGGGTTTACCTACTCATGTATGTTTCAATTATTCTGATACATTACACATGCGGTTAAGCCGTAGTATGAGTGAAGGCACAAACAAAATGCAGTTTTCTAGAGAGATTGGCTGTGCCAACCTTTGGAAGGACGTCGTTACTTCACATTAATTATGTGGACGGTATGCGAGGTACTTCGGCTGTCTGACAACGGGCAGCGCCGAATTTACTTCTGCGCTCGGTCTGGATAATTACGGTGATAGGGCGATGTGGTTCTTTTCTGTGAAAGTGTCTGGGAATATCCTTTCTCCGGCAGGGGCGTACCGATGAGCCTGTAGAAAGGTGAAATACGTATCTACGTCTCTGGGGATAGGATATATTCGGACACGTTCACAGAAAATATTAATAGTGAACCTGCATTTGTGTTCTTCACACCAGATTTTTAATAATATTTTATATTATTAAAAATACGTTTGTATTAATCGTTTATTTATACGCTAATAACGTTAGTAATCACACTTAATTTCAATTCATCATATTTTTGTAAATAACCTTGTCAAAATGGATGCAGTAACATAAGACGTCCAATGCATATAAAATAAGAAAATAATTATATAAGCCATACAACTGGAAAATCAAGACCAGTAAGATCTAAAACCAACAAAAATATCAGTAATGAAAACCAAACAAACATTGCAAAATACAAATAAAGCAATTAATGCCATTAATGTAGCAATGTAAACAAGACTATGTGTCAAAATTCGAGTACACATCAGAGACGCATGCTCAATGACGATAACGTGGATGTGCAAAGGACATACCAGTGAAAGGAAAGGACAAGACAATACCATATGAACGAGCAAGGGGGAAGAAAGAGAAAGAAAACAAACACTAAAAGAAAATGTAAAGCATACGTAGACAACTTTCCCCGAAATTTTCTCAGGATTGAACAAGCATTTGAAACATTCCAGGAAGAACGAGATTAAAAGTTTACTATTCCACAATAAAATTTACAAATATTAAAATTACAATGGAGACGAAAAATATATAGAGAGGGAGATAACGTATAGAGATGAAAAAAATCAAAATACCCACAATAGATAATAATAATACACAGGGGCGAAAATATTAAATAAGAATGAAAATTAGATAAAACAGAAATAAATGAGATGAAGTGGGGAGGAAGTTTGAAAAGAAACTCAAATGCAAGGGGATAAATAGGACCAGCACCGAGAAATTAGGACATTTCGCTGATATATTTTCGAGATTCATCGATATATTTCGACGTTCACTGATATTCACTGATTTGTTGCGCTACATTCAGCAAGTCATTTCAATAATTTAATTTTGAAATAGTCAATAATCTCTGAAATTTTAAGCTGTTGGCATTCTATTTAGTTAAGAATAAATAAAAGTTCAATTTCATTTTATTATTAATATTGTTATCATTACTATTCTCATCATTATTATAAAAGTTTAATAATATACCAGGAGGAGTTCAAAATTTTGTATGCACAATTTAGCTTTGAGTAAGTAAAACTTTTTCCCGATAAAATTGGAGCATATAGAGTTAATTAAATTAATGAAAGTGCATGTAGATCGTTATTTTAAATAATTAACTAGTCATAAATACAGGATTAAAGTGTATCTCAGGCTAGATATCAGAGATTGATAAAGAAGAAGTAATGTTCCCTGAATATTCTCGAAATATCTGTGCCATTCGAAATTTTAAATTCAAAACGTTCAGAAATAGGCGTGAAAAATAGGAAAATACTTATACAGTGTTATGATAAGCGTCCTATTCTGTAGGGACCTGTTTAAATTTAAATAGGCGCTGAAGAGCACACTCACTTTGTAGCAAATTATCAGTAGAGATCAGAGATTCACATTTCAGCCAGAGATAGGCTTTGAGTACTAATCTCAGCATTTGGAGGGCAAATACCTCCTTTTGCGAGTGAAATCCTCAAGAGTGATTGTGTGTGAGATTCATTAGACTCAGAATCAAAACTCCAATACTATCCGCGTGTGAATCAGAAAAGAATATTTGTACATTGAAGTTGCATTTATAGGTTAATGTATAGGTTAAGAATGAAATATTTTAAGTTACAGCTAAAATGAGATGTGAAAATACAAACAAACAATAACATATTTTTAAACGATTATTTCTTGTTGTATTATTTCTTTGCATTTACATTGGATGCTAGGCCTAGTTGTGTAGAACCCAAAAAGATAGCCCTGAGATACCCAAATATTATACAGAGTCTCAACAAGAATATGCTTGTGTAACTTCCCCCACAATCATTCCTTTTTATATTAAATTAAATGTACAAAGCGAAGTTTACAGTAATATGTCTATCAGCACCTGACACTTTTAACGAAGAACTGTGTGAAGCTTTTATGGTGGCCAATATCCCATTCAAAAAGCTTAACAATCCAGTCCTCAAGAGATATCTTACATAATATACTGATCGTCATATAACAGATGAATCTATTTTACGTAAATACCACTTACCAATATGTTATCTGAGAACCATTGAAAAAATACGAACCAACCTAAGTAAGTGCAGACGAAGCAACGGATGTAATGGGACGATATGTGTTAAATGTAGTTGTTATTATTCTTTATCCGACAACTTCATACCAATCATACTTAATTACAACTAAAATATTGTCAGTTGTATATCGTGAAATAGTTGCAGAAGTAATTGATTAATGTATTCATAGTATTCTGTCACCGGATAACAACTATAAAGACAAGATGCTATTATTTTTTACCGTTGCGGCAGTTATGTTAAAAACAGGAAAGTTATTAAAGCAATCATATCCCAATATGCTACACGTTACCTGTGCAGCACATGAACTACCCGGAGTGTAGTTCTCTTGATGTATTCACAATGTGAATACATAAGGGGTCGTCTTCCAAATGTTGATAAGTTAGTTACATCATTTAAAAAGATATTTCTCAAAGCTGAGACAAAAAGTTGACGCCATATTTAGCAGAAATCCAGATTTCAATATATTATATCAATTCTGCACAGAGCCGATTGAAAAATCTATACATTCGAAGTACGGTATACCATTTTAGTCACGCACCCATCACCAGTTGTGATGTGGAACGGACATTTTCTATTTTTAAAGACGTTTCAACATCTAAAACAACTAATTTAATACAGGATCAACTTGAACAAATTTTAGTTGCTTATAGTAATGTTTTACACTTTCAATGTTTCACAGAAAATGCATACTTTTGAGTTTTGTTCTTTGTAAATTATTTTTGTTCAAAATTCGATACGCATTTAGCTTGACAGCATTACCTTTGTTTCAGCAGTAGTTGCTGCCGGTTACGAAACCGTTTATTACATTCGTTCTGTTGTGCATTGACAGATACGTATTAACTGCATATGCAGATATGTGATACTTATGCAGTGGCCACACGTATCAAATTGTTCGAAACTCACGGATCGCTCACAGAAACAAACCTATTGCGAATACAAGGCAGACGCCTATAGCCTATGAATCATCAATCGCTCGAGTCCGCTCTCTGCTAATTAGCAATATAGCTCGCCACTTTTCGTTCTATTTAATCTGTATGTCAAACGTAAAATTAAATAATTTTTATATGTAACATAGCAATTATTATTGATACAATTAAAACAAGAAGGTTTAAAGTGCATCATTTGCTACCTAAGCGTGCTAATCTAACTGTTACAAATTATCTAAAATCTCTTTATAGAGAGTAATTAAGACACTAATTATATAGAATTCATGTTTTATTCCAAGAAATAAAATTTTATTATCATCTGCACTTTATCCGATTGTTTTCGCTATGTATACTCTAGCAGATATAGCCGAGATTGTCGATGTTTGTGTTTAATTAAGGATTCATTCCAAACACAATACAGCTGTGATTGCAATAACATTTTGTGGTTTTGTTTTGGAATATTTCATGCGACGCAAATACAAAGGGCCGAATTTAATACTTGATAAAACAACATATATTACTATGTGGTATATTTAAATTTAGTTCACTAATTAAATTTATAAATAAGCTCTAAATTTAGCAATAACAGCAATATGAAGATAATATGAATTTACCTAAATAACATACCGTCTCTAGAAATACAAAGAATAAATTGAATATTAAATCTTAAATATATTTTCGCACCGTCGAATACCTCAAATGCATACAGTTTAATGAATAAATTTTATATGTTGATTTAAATTTTTTTCTGCTTCCATTTCTATCTATCTTAAACAGTTCTCTGAATTTTTGCGTCTGTTTTTATGATTTTATGTTCCATGTAGTATTATTTATTTTACCTTAGGCAAGCGTTTGAATGAATTTTTCTGTATGGATTTTTAGACAGCTTATTGCTGTCTGAAAATTAATGTTTTGCTGTTTTCAGTTGAGGTTCTATTGCACTACTGTTTAATCAATTCATTTTGAGTTAAATCATGGACTATTTGGAGCACTGGTGAGTAGTTATTTAAGTAAATATTGTATATATTTTGTTGGCAGTGGCACCTCTAGTATGGGTGGCACTCGGTACGGATATTGAGGTTACTAAAAACCCGATAAACGTAAAGTATGATTTTTAATGAAAATAAATGAGAGTTATAATTAAGTTACAATATTATGATAGTAATAGAACTGCTTTATTATACATTTTTTGACATTCATATTTAAAATTAAAAATCAGGTACATATAATAAAAAAGGATAAGAGTAGAATTAACAAACTCTCATATATATGTTATGTACAAACACTTAAAATCTCTTCTTTCTAGCTTTAACAGCTGTAAAGTCGGAAATCTCATCTTCAAAATTTATATTTTGTGTTGCCTGGTGTTCTATAGTTATATGCCAAGATTGTTAAGTTTTATTTCGGTCATTGTAGGCCCCAAGAAATTTTTAATTAACTTTAATTTGCTGAAACTCCTCTCACAAGAAGCAACTGATACGAAAATTATCATAAGAAATTTAGTGTGATCATTAGATTGGGTAGAAATTCTATAAAACCCCATTCCATGATGAATTTCAAAAATCTAGACTCTCAATTAGAAACTGTAACATTGGCCCCTTTTAAATGTCTTCTCAACCTTGGTATCTCTAAACGAAGTGCTATTTCTGATACCTCATCATAAAAACATGTAAATTTTGATAAACTAATTTCAACTCTTCAATGTTTGCCTCTCTCCTTCCATTTCGATTTCTTTTATAGGCCTAGGGAAAACTCTCGCATGTTCGATTTTCTCGGTCCTGCGGTACCGGCTTTTTCTCTAGACGGTTCTAGGCCATGTTTACGTCACAGAGTGGATGACGTCAATGCATGACTCAGATCACAGTACCTTGCTGTAGGTTTATAACTCCTGTCCTATTGTATATGATGACAACATTCATTTAATACCCACGGCTGCGGTGGTAATACCGTAACATATATATTATATAAAATGAGAGAGAGAAAAAAAACAAAGTTTCGGGCGACGTGGATTGCCCCACCTACCCGCTCCTGCCAACGTCTAGCGGCCCACCCTACTAGAAAGCCTCAGCTCAGGGGTGGGAGACCCAGAGGTACTAAAAAAAAACAGAAGGAGGTGGTAAAAAGGGCGCCACTGAATTTGGTACCGCTAGACGCCACAAATTCGGAAAAGACGATAACAAAAGCATACAAGTCACGCAGCCGGTAAGTGACGCAACCAAGCCGCCTGAAACGAAATCAAAAAGAAAAGAGAGTTTGGATTCAATTAGTCACTACTTTATTTTAATTAACAAACAAAAATTTCCAAATTATACACTACGAAGCGGTGCTACGTATGCAATGGATATTAATTAATTATGCACATCAACAACAAAAAAGAATATGAAACTATTTTGTACTTAAAATGAAAATTATTACTAAACTCTACCCAGAAAATTATTAACCCCCATCAAAATACGTATTTATCCGGTTCACATGTGTAAATACAAAATTGTAGGCCAGTTCTATTGGGCAGACCTAGTATATACCTAAACGTTTTGTTATATACATTAAAAAAAAACTAAGTGACAATTAACAAAATTGAATATGGAAGATAAATTAAACTAATGTTGGCGGTTTTATAATATTTAGAAAAAAAATGAATGACTATAATTAATTGACAAATAATAGAGGAAATGAAAATTTAAATTTTAAAATCACAAATTAACAAAAACTAGAATATTAATAGTATTTTTAACATGTCGATCTAAGAAACAGAAGAAACCTTGTACACGCTTTCTACAACGAAGAAAAACTGAATGAAAAAAATCTTTCTATATTTAATGTAAAGGTTGTGTTTTTGGTTAAAGAGTAACAGGTTTGCAATTGCCTTGTACTCCTGAAATAAATTTTAATAGTTTAAAATATAGCACCAATTAAAAAAAATTATCAATGATGTTATTAAATTAATTAAATAAAATTTGATATTTAACTTAGAATTACGTAGCTACAAAAAAAAAATTGAATATGCAAAGAGAAAACTAAATCTTAATATTATCACACGTAGAACTAAATTAATTATTATTTGCTAGCTGAATTAATAAAGAAAAAATTGAATATATCTATTGCGTGTATAGCGTGTAAAAAAAAAAGACTTAAAGTATCTGACGGTAATACAGTTACATACGAGAATGCTGTATCAATAAAAAAAACAACAGAAAATAATCTTGGTTTAATTTGTCTGTCTTCGCCGGAGAAGAACCAACGTTGATGGCTCCGTCACCTTGTCAGGGTTTGACGGTCACGGTGAAAAACTGCTACGGTAGACCGGGAAGAAAATGTAGATATATGAAGACCTGGAGTACTATGGTGATACCGTCCCCAAAAACATCTGTTATAGAGATACACACAAAAAAAAGAAAAGAGTAAAATTAAAGGAGATAAATGGATTTAAATATTACATACCAGATTAGTTTTGGATGGTTTTTTATAACACAAGTATAACTGTTGTTAGAATCGTCCCGCTTCCCGTTAAAAAAATCCCTACGGGTAATTGATGCTATCAACTAACGTCAGTGTTGCAAAAATAAATCCCCAAAATAGGAGGCTATGAGCGAGTTATATAGTTACCTATATTATTATATTATATTACACACTGTATATTCTCATATTATTTAAAGTATAGAAACTGCTATTTGTCATGATATACATTAGTCAGTGTTTACGGGTTAGTGTAGTAAGTGTAGACATCTAGTATACGGATATTACTCACATATTTAGATTAAGAATATTTACTAATAAACTACATCACTGTTTATACAAAGAAAATGCATCACGAACAGAAAACGCACTGAGCAAGCAATATTGTATTTTACTCTAGATTAATCACTAAAGACCAATAAGTAAAAATATATATAAACTAAGAAAGTAAAAAGAAGGCAGTAGATTATTATATTGAGTAGAGAATAAACGTCTGATACGAACAAAGTAGTTTTATTCAAGTCTTCATACTTATAAATCTGGGGCAGTCAAGTCCTTTTTATTGGACAAGTCTATTATTTAGATAAAATTGATGAACAATACATTAGATAATTTAATCGAAAAAATTAATAATTTAAGCTTAAACAATTCAACAACAATGTCTGAGATTAATTATAGTTTATTTAGAATTCAATTAGATCCAATACCGACATTCGACGGCAAGGAACATAAAATAAATTTATTTCTTAGGGCTTGCGATTCAATCACTCAAGCTTATGAAAACCAATGTAATGAAATTAAAATTATAATATTTCAAACAATTTTAACAAAATTAAAAGATAGAGCTGAACAATTAATTTGTTCACGAAACGAATTAAATACATGGCCTTTAGTTAGACAGGCTATATTAGACTATTTTGGCGACAAACGGGATTTTGCACAACTTGTTTCAGAATTCCAGAATTTAAAAATATTTTATAGAGAAAATCCTATTCAATTCGGTCACAGAATACAATAAGCACTATCAAAATTGCTCACAAAAATGTCACTCACAGATACAATAACAGAAAAAACAATCAGAACAACAATTTATGCACAAACAGCTCTAGAAAATTACCTATTAAATTTACCTGATAAAATACAATTGATGGTAAAAACTCAAAATCCAGAAACACTAGAAAAAGCAATAGGTTTCACACAAGACTCACTCAATTTTAAAAACAGATCTGATCAAATCAAAGAATCCAAATACCAAACTCAATATATACCACCGAAATTTAATAGACCCATACAAAATTATAGATCATATTCACAAAATAATTGGCAACCATCTAACCCATATATCAATACACAAAATATTGGTAATAAACCGCAAAATTTCGATCGCTCAATTGCATCACCCACTACACAACCAAAAACTAACCAACCTACTCCTTATCAAACATTGCCAAACATTCCACCGACACGTTTTCCCAATTCAGGAAGATTCTCAGGTACACAACAACCTACTCCCAAGAGCGGTGTTTCTACAATAAAAAATAATTTTCATGCTGAAGCAGAAACCGAACTTCTTTATAACGAAGAAAACAACTTGTGGTATGCACCAATACATCCATATTCCCAAGAGCATCCAAATATCGAACAAAACGATTCTATTGTAGAAATAACTAACGACGAGGATTTTCAGTATTTAGCCTCGACAGACTTAACCAGCTAAAATCATTGCCGTATATAAAAATTGAAGATCCACCAATTAAATTTTTAATAGATACTGGTAGTAATATATCTATGATTAGTCCTGATATCGCATTCAAATATTTTCCAAATAATATATATTCACAAAATTTAAAAATCAAAACAGCGAATGGCTCTTCCGACGTAAAACAATATTTAGAAATACCATGCTTCAAAGAATTAAAATATAATGGTCAAATAAAATTCGCAATATTTAAATTTCACACTTTTTATGACGGAATTATCGGGATAGATGAATTAAGAAAAATGAAATTCAATATGGATCTCGATAATATGAAACTAGTACGTCACAACTTTTCAGTTCCGATGTTAGATATTAAACCTCAATCATTCAAACTACCACCAAAAAGCAGAATTCTAAAAAATGTTAGAGTAAACTACATTGACGGTAATGTTTTTTGTCCAATGACCAAAATTAACGGAAACGTAAGAATTCAATCTGCTTTATTAATGGTAAAACACGGAGAAGCTTTAACAGAATTGGTAAATTCAAGTAATCAAGAACAAGAAATATTTATTGACAAAATTAATGTAGAACCAATTCAAAATTTTTGATTTTAAAACCAGAAATACAACATATTGAACATCTAAACAATCTAAACAATTTAATTCGAACCGAGCATCTAAATACCGAAGAAAGAGGAAAAATAATTAAAATTTGTAAACAATATTTAGACATATTTAAAAAAGAAAACGACCACCTATCATTTAATTCAGAAGTCAAACATCATATTCGCCTCAAAGACGAAAAACCTATTTTTTTGAAAGCCCGACGTTTTCCTCATTCAACAAAGGAAGAAATCTCAAAACACATCGAACAATTATTAGAAAATGACATAATAAAACCATCACAAAGCCCATGGGGTTCACCAGTTCATTTGGTAGATAAAATATTTTACGCTTCAGGAAAAAAGAAAACAAGATTAGTCATAGACTATAGAGCCCTTAATGAAAAAACTATTGACGACCGATATCCTTTACCTAATATCGAAGACATACTCGATAAGTTAGGTAGATGTCAGTATTTTTCCACATTAGACTTAGCATCAGGCTACCATCAAATTCAAATGCATGAAGACAGCACAGAAAAGACGGCGTTTAATACCGAAAATGGGCACTTCCAATTCACAAGATTACCGTTCGGATTAAAAAACGCCCCCGCCACCTTCCAACGAATTATGGACGATGTTTACGAGGTTTTATAAATACATTTTGCTTAGTATACCTTGACGATATAATTATCTTTTCACCCTCCTTAGAAGAACACACAAGTCATTTAAAAAAAGTTTTTGAACGTTTAAGACAACATAACTTAAAACTACAACTAGATAAGTGCGAATTCTTACGAAAAGAAACAGAATATTTAGGCCACATAATCACCCCTGAGGGTATCAAACCAAATAAAAAAAAATAGGAATTATAAATCAGTTTCCCATCCCAAAAAATACCAAGGAAATTAAATCCTTCTTAGGTTTATTAGGGTATTACAGGAAATTCATTGAAAATTTTGCAAAAATTACTAAGCCTATGACTAAATGTCTAAAAAAAGGTGCTAAAATCATACATAACGATGAGTTCATAAACGCTTTTGAACAATGTAAGAATTTATTGTGTAACGACCCCATTTTAAAATACCCCGATTTCACAAAAACTTTTCAGCTAACAACAGATGCCAGTAACTTTGCAATTGGCGCTATTTTATCACAAAATGACCACCCTATAGCTTACGCGTCAAGAACTTTAAACAGCGCTGAAATAAATTACGCTACAATCGAAAAAGAAATGCTTGCAATAGTTTGGGCATGTAAACATTTTCGTCCATACCTTTATCGAAATAAGTTCAGCATATATACAGATCATAAACCTTTAACATGGTTGCTTTCTTCTAAAGAACACAATAGTCGCCTTATGCGATGGAAACTCAAACTAGAAGAATACAATTACGAAATTAAATATACAAAGGGTAAATCAAATCAAGCTGACACCCTATCACGAATCAAAGCCGAAAATTACCTGAATCAAATAGAAAATGAATCCACGTGTGCCGAAAATAACAACCCAAATAATCTGCAAGATTTCGATGAAATCGAAAATCTTCAAGATAATGAAACAATTCCCACAGATCAAGGTAAAATTGAAATTGAAATACCGTACACAGAGAGAGTTCTGAACTCCGCAGACAGACAAATAATTTTTGATTGCTCTAGGAATATTACTAAACCTATAATTATACATAATAAAATTTTTGACAAACACCGTTATTTTATAAATATTCCTTATAATTACGAAGAATCAAAATTCCAAAATATTCTAAGAAACCATTTATCCCTGAGTGTTAAAAATTCATTTTTTAAAAAAAATAGAGATATTGAAAGACCGGTTATATTATTAATCCAAAAACATTTAATAATAAACTAAGAGCAGAAATAGCTTCAAAATTCGTTGATGACATAGAAGATAAAGATCAACAATTACAAAAAATTAAATATCAACACGAAGGTAAAGCCACTCATCGTGGTATTAATGAAGTTACATCAGCATTAAAGCGAAAACTCTATTTTCCCAACTTAGACAAATTAGTATCAGAATACATAAATAACTGCGTAATTTGCAATCTAGGTAAATACGACAGAAATCCACAAAAAATGCCTTTACAATTAACATACACACCAAGAAAACCCTTCGAAATATTACACCTGGATCTTTTTTTTGTAGCAAAGAAAACCATCCTCACTATTATAGACGCATTTAGTAAATACGCACAAGCTTACATTATATTTGATAAAAACGCACAAACTATTTTGAATCATATTATAAAATACATGTCCCATCATGGAACACCTAATACATTTATTACGAATTCCGGCCCAGAATTTCAAAATAAACTATTCCAGGAATTTTGTCAACTCCATGGAATAGTAAAACATACAACGTCTGTAGAAAACTCTAAATCAAATGGATGTGTTGAACGTTTTCACAGCACACTATTAGAAGGATTACGTAACCTAAAAATAGAAAAACCCCAAGCGTCACTCGACACTAACTTATTCACCGTTCTCTTAGGTTACAACAATAGCATTCACGGCTCAACCAAATTTACGCCTTTTAAAATAATGCACGGTCAAAACAATATTTACCTACCAAAAGAGTTAAATGAAAACAAAATTGTAGAGGATTTCATACAAACTAGGGCAGATAATATCAAATCAATTAACGATCGCGTTCACCATCAAATCAATACACAAAAAATGAAAACTTGTAATAAATTAAATAAAAACCGTAACACATCAGAAGCAATCCGAAAAAATCAAATAGTGTATATTCGAAGAAAGGATCGCCGTCAAAAATTGAAACCGCGTTTTGAGATAGGAAAAATCAGTTCAAAAAATAAAATTACATTTAAAACAAGATGTCCAAATAAAACTACCAAATTAAAACGTGACACCATAAAAAAGAAAAAAAAATATACAATGGATATTTTTGTTGCAGATGATGAAGACATAATTCGCCTTCCTATTCATCATAATCCCCATATTCCAAGCAACCCTAAATATTAAAAAAAAAAAAAAAATTTAAACAACTCGTATGAGTTAGGAAACGCTAAAGTTGTTCAACAATACCACTCATTCGCATTTCAAATTGAATACGATACATTACATAATTCTACGGTAATATTACTTAAACAACTAGAACAATTAAATGCAACATACTTTTCAAAGTTAAGCAATAATAGTAATAATATTACCTTTTAAAAAAATACAGGACGACACAAAATATATACAAATATGAAATAAAGGAACCCTCAAAACCTATAGTTCACGAACACGATCACACACTTGTCAAAATCATACAACAAAACTTTGAGCAATTACATGAAATCGAAGTTAAGGTAAACAATTTTTTTTCCAAATAAAATTTGAATTAAAAGATCACCTCTAGATATAATCGGTAATATTGGAAATTGGGCTTTTGGATTAATGGATAGTTAAGAAAAAGAGCGTATCGATAATGCTTTAAATACATTAAATCCAAATTATCATGAAATTATTAGTCAACAAAAAAAAAATTGGGTGTGTCCTTACTTGAAACACTAGCAGAAACAGTTAATAAAACTTTTTCAGCCATCACAATGCAATAACAGCTAATTAAAAGCTAAATTAGCGAAATAACAGGGGAATTAACAGAAATTGAATTTTATAATAAATTACAACATATTATATCATTAGTAAGAAATAATATAGAGATTATCAATACTTTATTTGACAAATTGCAAACCGCTATTTTATTCGCACAATTAAACATACTTCATCCATTCTGTTTAACTAAAAATTCTGTATATAAAATATATACTACCTTAAATATCTAATATAGCAAAAACCAACTCTACAAATTTGAAAATCATTATAATTACTACGGATTATTAAAAATTTAAAAACATGTAGATCAAAATACAATTTTATTTAAAATAGACTTTACAATAATGTTCTAAAATCAATTCATATTATATCACATTTATCCTATACCTTACAATAAGCAACTAGTCCTACTACCCGAAACGTACTTACTCTAAGACACAGTTAAATACGCAACCCGCAAGAAAGGATGTCCGAGGATATAAAACACATTCATATCTACAGGGGAAGTTAAAACACAATCTACGGATATCCGCATTCTGGACTTATTCAAAAATCAAGACCAAAACTTTGAGAAGGTGCCCATTCAACAAGAGGAAGCAATCGCGAATCAATTAGAAAACAGTTATATTATGTTAATTACGAATAAAGTGGTGAGCCGAAACAGGTTTTATGCAAATATCAGAAAACGTTTTAGTGAAACTTTCTCCCAACTGTACAGTAACAATAAATAACAATACTTACGAACAACTTAACTATAATATTCAAGGAGAAGTTTACCATCTACCCGTACTTATTCCAACTAATAACGAAGTCCGACAAAATCTTTATGTACTCAACTTTACAGAAACACATTTAGACAACATAAATCAAATTAAAAAAAAAAAAAAGTTAAAAAAAATCTAAAAATTAAACCATCCATCCAAATGCAAATACTAGTTTAATTATCCTAATTTTTGTAATATTTGTAATTTGTGTCATATATTACAAACAAAAACGTATGTCTACCGAAGAAATAGAAAATAAAAAAAAGAAGAAATAGTCCTTGAGAACCTGAAGGATACCCAAGAACCATTCTAACGGTGGAGGAGTTATATAGTTACCTATATTATTATATTATATTACACACTGTATATTCTCATATTATTTAAAGTATAGAAACTGCTATTTGTCATGATATACATTAGTCAGTGTTTACGGGTTAGTGTAGTAAGTGTAGACATCTAGTATAAGGATATTACTCACATATTTAGATTAAGAATATTTACTAATAAACTACATCACTGTTTATACAAAGAAAATGCATCACGAACAGAAAACGCACTGAGCAAGCAATATTGTATTTTACTCTAGACTAATCAATCACTAAAGACCAATAAGTAAAAATATATATAAACTAAGAAAGTAAAAAGAAGGGAGTAGATTATTATATTGAGTAGAGAATAAACGTCTGATACGAACAAAGTAGTTTTATTCAAGTCTTCATACTTATAAATCTAGCGCACTCTTCGAAAGCGCATAATTAAGCCTAATTAAGTTAGCAATCACGTGTTCAACGATAACGAGGGGAGGACTTCCCAATAACGAGTCGGTCTTCGACTCGGCTCAATCGACTCTACGCGATCGGCAGACAGAGTGGGGAACGCAACTAAAAACTGATACGTAATCAACTGCATAGGATGATATAGGAACGAAAACAGATAAATATACAGGTGGATTAACGATAAATAGAACGGAATGAAATAAAGGAAGACGCTAATATGCGACAAAATAAATGAGCGTTTACGAACACGTAACAAAAGTTGGGAAGAATGTTGTTATGTAAATCGTCATTTTTGTTGTGCTACGTCTCGTCAGTTATTTACACATTCATTAGTGTGTCATGGTATAAATTCCAATAACTGATCAAAGTCTTTTTGTGGTATCGTAATGGGTGGGTCAAATTGCCCAACCTTTTACCAATAATGTCCTAAAGGTTCTATTAGGGAAATACAAGATTTAGAAGGTCGTTGAAAAAGTTTGATATGAGCCTTTCCCAAACCTTGTCATATGGATATTTTGGGGCATTATCTTGTAGAAAAATCGGATCCTTTAGCTTCCAAAAATAAAAAGAAGATTGTTCAGTAAATAGTATGATAAACCGTTCTATTCCAAAAACTCAACCACAACCGTGATGCTTCAGTGGCCCGGAACAATTTCTATATACCTCCTCCGAAATTAAGCAACAGTAGTATCAGCCCTGAAGATATTCCTTGAAACAATGGATAAAACGTCAGCCAAGAAGAAGCAGTGCCAAGGACGCGGTTTCAGCCCGAAATCCCAGAAGCAATCATTATCGATAATAACTTAAGCAGATAGATTCATAAAATATCAGTTTTTATTTGATATGTAGTCTCAAAATTTTAATCAACTATTGTATACCAGAGGAGTAATATTTTTGTCAAAATTGACTAAATAATGTTAATTTCCTACTAGGTAATTTCTATGTCATAGACATACGAGTACATATATGTATTAAATATTTTGAAGGGTTTTATAAAAGTTTTTCTTCGTAAACTTCATTTATTAAATTGTGAAATAGGAGACGTTCATATTTTTATGAAGGCTACTAATATATATCCACATTATATTATGAGTAAACTTCATGGGAATTAAGATATCTTGTTATATAATGTGCGATGAGAATGATTAATGTTTCCGCGTTTTGCAATATTTCTTATACATCTTGGTATAAATGCCAGTTTTGCAGTAAAATGCTATCGGTTACAGTTACATTCATAAGAATCATGTTTATTTAATTTATCTATATAAGAGAATTCGAATTACATACTCAAAACAGTATTTATTTGATGGTTCAATTAAAGTAAATGTATGTTATGAAACAGGAATTCTTAATATTAAAATAAATTAGAGTAGTTGTGAAATAATATCTATTGTAAACTACTTATTGCTAGAATTAAAAATTGTTTAAGAAACAAATCGAAATTATTTAATACAGTTTTCCTAGCAATAAAATATAACAAATGAACTTTAGTTCATGTTTTATTTTACATATTTATATAATAATATATAATAATATTCTGTATTGTCCAACAAAAATATTCTGCACATAAAATTAAGAAGACTAAAATATTTTTTACCAGTTCCTTGGGCAGTACTATCGTATAGGTAAACCGTACCCGTTCAATAAGGAGACCAGGTATAATAATTATCATCACAGGAGGTGGTGCAATAAAAGCATTAGAGCCGTTCAAAGTTATATTCTTATAATTTGAAATAAACTATAACGACATATACAGCTAAATAAAGAAAAATATGTTTTTTCCTTATATGGAAAGAATTTAAATGAACAAAATCTCTTAAATATTAAAACATTTGACTTGTATTATGTGCCCTGGAAAGTTATTAAGTAATTTCTTTTATCCAACACCACCAGCATATTTACATTTCATGTTACCTTTATTAAAGGTAACATTCAAATTATGGTCTTTGCTTAATGAGCTTCAACATGAAAAATACTTCGTTGTATGATTTATTTTTATTATGTATCGCTTACGTGCTTGTATTTAAGAATACTTCCAGAACAAGTAATAATTTCTCAACTTGCGTGTAAGATAACATCTTACAAATTTTTGACATGATTTCAAATGCATGACATACATCGATATTTACATTTGAGAACACGTTTTGCCCTAAAATAATGAAAAAAAGTGATTTGCTTCGATAAGAAACTTTGATAATTTACTTAATGAAAATTGTCACGAAATTTTTTATTCCAAGTGATTCGATGTATGATTATACGAGAAGTGCATGCCCTGAAGTTATTGAGATGCGCGGAAATTAAATAAGTTGGACTCACACAATTTCATGAATGCTTGAAATTATCTCTTCCAACTTCGATGCATGTAAAGCAAATTTTTAAATTAATTTTTACAAACTAAATGTTTTACATCACTTTTCAAACTAGAGGTAAACATCTTCTACTTTACTTTTAAAGTAAACTTTGTTTCTGAAGTCAAACAACAATCACGTATATCCTTTTCGAGGTTAATGAATAACTAGAAGTTAAGTCGTCATATATTGAGAGATCAGATAAGTATGATGTGTGCTTGATGACTTTGATTACTTTCCTTTAGCGATGAATAGGCTTCGGATAATTATGTATTTGCATAAGTGCATATGCAAGTGCATTGTTATATAATATGCACATATACGTATATTTTGAACATTTTTCACTATAAATGCATATTTGACCTTCTTTTAGTAAAGTATTATTTGCTTTCTGTTGTTTGTATACCTACCGGTTAATATTTCTTAAAACTTTTTAGCACTAAGACATTTCACATACTTGTAAAATAGCACTTATTAACTGAATACCAAACGCCAACAGGCACTTTATAGCTGACAATTAAATAATCTTCTAAACCATTGAATAGTTAAGTAAAGTGAAAAGCAAGTTAAAGCTGAACTATAAACAGGCAACATAATAGGTAGTGTTTTGAAACCACAATACTTGGAAACATTAAGAGGATTACCCGGATAATCGAACGAGAAATATATATAGCGGAGATTACCTTAATTTTACCAGGGCCTTTTAAATTCCAACTGTGTTAGTTGTGTGCTAGTCACAATAGTATAAACATCCATCAAGATGCCAAAAGAAGAAAAGTGTGTAAGTGCAACCGGAAAACATGCAAGCAATAAAATTCGTAAAAGGGAAAATAACAAAGAACAAGTGTTCATTTCTAATTTACTCCAGCATGGACCCAAACGCAGCGTATTCGGTGAAGAAGTTTGTACGGCTTTTATTTGCGCTGACATTCTGTTAGCTAAATTAAAGAATTAAGTTTTCTTGCAACTTTATGGGGAAGTATACAAAAGAAAATATTCCAGATGAATCGACGTTAACAAAAAATTATGTTTCCGAGTTACATAGAACAACACTGAATAAATTAAGAGGAAAAGTAATGGATCATTCCATTGGGGTCTCGTTGGATGAAATAACCGACGTAGAACAAAGATGTATAGCTAATTTTGTATTTGAAAAAGATAAATCGTATCCGCAGACTTTAAAAGTGCTGGTTAAAGTGAATCATTCAACAGTCGCTGCTTTCTTCAACGAATCTCTAAGTTTACTGTGGCCATCTGGGATTTTATACGAAAAATTGCTACTAGTTTGTAGCGATGCTGCACCATATATGTGCAAAGCAATGCGATGATTACATATTTTGTACTCAAACATGATACATGTGACTTGTGTAGCGCATGCTTTACACCAAGTAGCTGATTTAGTGCGTACTCTTCATCCAGACGTTAATACGTTGATATCGTTTGTGAAAAAGATTTTTCTTAAAGCACCAACTCGTGCCCAAAGGTTTCGAGAAATTGCAGGGAATGTTCCACTTCCACCCGCGCCAATCATTACAAGATGGGGAACTTGGATCGACGCTGTTGCGTATTACTCTGAACATTTTGAAATTCTGAAGCAAATTGTTCATGAATTCCACTCTCAAGAAGCGCAGTGCATTGGAGAAGATTTCATTTCGACTGCAATCTCTACGCTAGAAACTAAAGGATTATTTTTACAAGACAGCATTGAAATAGTAGAAAATATATTAGTTAAATGTTTAGCAAAACTCCAGAAAAATTGTTTCATCAATAAATTAAACGTAGTGCTTTCAAAAAATATGGGTTATCAACAACTGAAGAGTATCAGTGAGGTGTTGCGAAATAGAACAACGGATCGCAAACAGGGCAGTGGTAGCCCAACAGTTAGAAATTAGGAAAATATTGAAGCGGTGATGCAATTGGTAGAAGAACGTCCACAGCTGCGACATTTATACCAAGAATTAGATTTTTCTTATAGCATTTGCAGACGTATCCTTAAGCATGGTCCAAATATGCATCACTACCGCTTGCAAGCGATCCATGAAATACTTTCTGTAGATAGACCGAAACGACAGAAATTTTGTCAAAGATTTAATGACTATTTTATTGTTAATGATGGGGGCAATGAAAAGGTTATGGTTACTATTAAATCTTGGAGTCATCTCTTTGGCAACGTAAATTCTCAAAATATGAGAATGTGGAACACAAATAATCCGCACTTTTTTGTGGAAGCACCACTGCATCCACAGAAAATTGGAGTTTGGGCAGCTGGTTGTCTGAGAAGGATTATTGGACCTATATTTTTTGAAGGTATGTCAATTAAAAATACAAAATTTTAAAGTAGCTAAAAAATGCGTACACTTTTTAGGAATATTAAACGCTGCGCATTGCAGACTGGAAATCTTCATACTATTTGTATATGTTACATGATGGCGAACTAAATGAAGACTACTTCTAACAAGATGCAGCTCGTGTACATACGACCAATGAAAACATTGTTTTTCTGAGAGAATTTCTTACTATTTTCTTCGTGCTATTTTTTTATGGTCATACTTAAAAAATTCTATTTTTATAACATCGGATTTTGATCGTAATAACCTGCGACAAAGGATCACTAATAAGCTCGTAGAAATTAATAATTCTCTTTGGATCCTAGAAAATGTTGTTAACATATTACGCACCTAATTTAATGAATATTGTTACGTAATAGATTGTGTTTTGTTCTTCTTTTTATTTAAACAATAGAGTAAACGGATCATTAAAACTCCACACGACAAACTCCGATGGATTACTTCACAAATGACGAAGATTAACTTCTCCAATAAACAAAGCGTTCCGTTTCAGAACTAACACATTTGTGCTAAAAGAAAAAATTAATGACCTCTTCAGTATCATAGGTGCTTGCTTGTGTTGTATACTGCATTAATAAATTTCTGTAATTACTTTAATTATTAATTCATCTTTATTCTCAATATTATGAGATTTTTCATAGGTACATAATGTTGTTTAATGTGATTTGGTTTTTGATGTTTGCAGTTTTCAAATTTTATTTATATTGATATAATTTAATATTTTGAGAATAATTTAGATGTGTAACTTTACACAGTTTTGCATATTTTAATAAAATTTCTGCATATTTTAATCGAATTTTGGAAACATATATGCGCATATAATACAGTTTCCGTGTGCATATAATTCCGTTTAGTTATAAATAAACAGAATTTGTTTATTTCTGTACAACTACATTTATAAGATCACAATTATTATTACGTTCTATTATTACAATAAGGATTGCAATGCCTTTATTGTGATTATATTACCGAGTAATTATAGCACGTTCGCTGTTACGGTATGTATAATAATCTCAGGCCTGCATAAAATTTGTGATGACGTGATTTTTGTTTGTTAAGTTCAGTTTTTATATAGCAATAACTAATTAAAATACAGTTGGTCTCTACCACCCACAGATTTTCTTTTGCACAAAAGAAAAGGAAAAAATATAAAAAAAATCTTATAATAGGCGTTTTAATACATTTTGAAATGAATGTACTACTTCAAATTCTAGGTATTAACCCAAAAATGATTTTCTGTTGTGGTTTTAAAGAAATTTGTTAAATAGGCTCTCATTACCTGATGTAAATCTTTTATTGCATGTATTAATTTTGAACAAGATTTCCGGGAATTTTTACCTGCTAAATCCTATTTATTATGCTTTCACTTTATTAGTACTGCGAAGAAGGATTTCAAGTTTATCACTCCAAACAAAATGTATATTTTAATGTCATTTACTTCATTATAGCTCTTAGTGTCGATCAGTAAACAAGTAAAATTAATTTGTCTTTAGTGTTGTGCGTGGTATTTGATAAATAAACATTGCATAAAAATATGTCTAGCCGGTGTTGCAAAAACAAACCAGATGATTTCTGTTATATTTGTGGATATTTCGTCTTGAAAAAGTTTAAGAGACCAATTGGTGAATTTGTGAAAAATTCATATTATGTTTATTTCAAAATCAAATTAGGAGATCAAGATAAAGATTGGGCACCGCTCGTTGTTTGTAAGGTATGTGAAGAAGGTTTAAGACATTGGACCAAAGGGAATAGAAAAAGCATTCCTTTTGGAATACCGATGGTTTGGAGAGAACTGCAAAATCATCATAAAGATTGCTACTTTTGTCGTTGTGATATTAAGGGGCATAATAGAAAAACTTTGAAACATATTTTGTACCCAAACAATATTAAATCAGCTATCAGACCAGTTCATCACAGTGATCGTGTACCTATACCTATACCCACCTAAGTACTACAAGAAGATATTGAAACCTCTTCAACTTCCGGCTCCGTACAGATGGATAGAGATTTTGAACCATCAACCTCAGGTCAAAACCAACCTCAGCTATTTTCACAAGCCGAACTGAATGATTTAGTAAGAGATTTGGGACTTTCAAAAGATCTTTCTGAAGTACTAGGGTCTAGGTTGAAACAAAAAAATTTGCTTGCCCTAGAAACTACCTTCAGATCTTCCTTTAGCTGAATATGACAGAAAAACAACCAAACGAAGCTTTTCTGAAAAACGAAAACGTTTTTTTAAGAAGCATAAAGAATAAATAACTATTTCTAATAGTTTATATGTGTATATTTTTGTATTTTTTTTAATATAATATAAAACTAGCTTATAAATGAAATAAATCGTGTTTTTTCTATATTTTTTGATTTTACTGGTTTGAAAAATAACCTTATGCGATACAAACAAAAAAAAATAAGAGCAGATTTGAAATCAGCGCTACCAAATTACTAGAAAAAAGTTAAAATTTTTAAATCAACATTCAAAGAGTTGACAAATGCAGCCTGTGATATTATTATAATTTCTAGAAATAAGATTACGTGATAGAAAAATATTAAAATGTAAATCAAACAGAAATATATGAATTTTACTACTCAGGAACGGACAAAAATTACCATACTGTAAAATCTGTCGCAGTTTCTGCTTGAATTTATTAATGCTCTTCACACCCTTCAATCTATCCGGGCATTGTTCGAAAAAATTCGAAAAAATTTGGTTTGTTACATGGCTCTTGAAAATCTTTCTTATATATAGTATTTTAATATCGCATAGTCGATCTTTTGAGAAACTTTCTTACGTCATGAATATATAACTATTCTAAAATATATACATTATACAAAGACCAAATATTATATTACTAACAAATATATCCAAGGTTAGTTCAAAATAGGATATAAATCATAAGACACAACAAATTACTTAAAAAATAATGTATATAGATAATCACGTATATTAAATGTCATCAAAATAAAAAAAGGTCATAAAAACTGATTCATTTAATAATTTTTCAACCAGTCCAGTGCTGCAGAAGTTGCCTTGTAGAGCTCGTGGAAGCCACCAGGAAAACTTCTTCTGGAGCAGTAGTTACCATGTGGGTCATAGTTTGTTCCACATTTCCATAGTAGCAGAGGCTGGTATCCATTTATGCAGCATTGAGTTGCCCTTTCCGTGGACTGTGCGGAACCTATTTAGTCGAAACCATTGTCTACGTGGGAGTGAAATTAGAAATTGAATCGCTATTCTTCAATTCAGGGTTCAGGTTGTTCGAGGAGGACTACCCAGTTATAACTCACTCTGGTGAGCTGAACTTCCGTATCCAGACAAATCGGTTTCTAGATTTCAGTCGGGTCCTGGGGACATTGTCCAGATCATCGTGTACAGGAAGATCAGTGTTATTGGTAATCTTAGCCCATTCATTCTATGCTGCAGCTAGTTGTCTGATATCTGGCGAGCCAATTTTCAAAATGATCGGCAGCCAGGGACTATTGTTATACTTCAAATTCGACCCTCGTACAATTTAGTTCAGCTATATATTATTTACTAGTTATTGTACTACTTCAGTTGCAAAAAAAATAGTTAACATTATTCTGCATTTTGTTCGTTTGTTATTTTTGGATAACACTGTATATTATACTAGGTCTGTTATAATTATTAAAGAACGGACATGCTTACCACATGACGCAAAGCCCAGTGCAGTACTGGCGAAAGGCTGTATTTCTAAAATATTTAATTTTATTTATATAATTGGAAAACGAACGGGTGCTGATCTATAAAATTACGAAATACATATTTATTTGTTGAAAAGTTGTATTTATAAAGTTTTTAATTTAATTTATATAATTGGAAAACATTCGGGTGGTGATCTATCTATCTAAAATTACGAAATACATATTTATTAATTAATTTTATTTATATAATTGGAAAACAAACGGGTGGTGATCTATAAAATTACGAAATACATATGTATTTGTTGAAAAGTTGTATTTTTAAAGTTTTTAATTTTATTTCTATAATTGGAACATTTTTATTTGTTCATTTTGTCGTTCAAGTTGAGTAATGGAGTATTAATATTGACTAGCAATAGTTTCTCAAGGTTTTCTTCTGTCAATTTTGTTCTCTTTGAATTAAGTACATCCTTATAAATAGAAAACGTCCTTTCTACATCGCAACTGGATATAGGTGCATACTGGAAATATTCTTTTATTTCTTCATATTTAGCCGTTAGATTTTGTGGCCTTGTCTCCATACATAATTGCTGCAATGTAATTAAATCTGGATTTCTATTAAGAATTGCTTCAAACTTTTGCCGAAGGCCACATCCGAAGTCACATGGAATACTTTTCAAATTATTAACAGCCACATCTAATGTGGTTAATCCGTCATTTATATTTGAGATTTCGATTTTCAAAATAAGTGATTAGTTTTGGCAATTTTCCAAAGTGTTCGTGAAGAAAGTACAACTGATTTTTTAAATTTGGGATTTGTGTGAGCTCCTTGCACTCACCAATACTTCTAGCATCCTCCTTTAGCAGTGTTACGAAATGTTTTAGACTATCGAAATTCTCAGCATAATAACTAGTAGCTTCCAGCCATGTTCCCCATCTAGTTATTACTGGAGTGGGAGGCAGTGACAGAGATGGAAATTTTTCCCTGAAAAGAGCTACTCTCAATGGTGCTTTTCTGAAAACTTTTTAAAAGCCGATACAAGTCTATCAACTTCCGGAAAAGTGTATCTGATATATTCACAGATTCTGTGGAGAGCTTGTGCTACACAAGTAATATGCAGCATATTAGGATATGTTTTCTTCAATAGTCTGCCTGTTTTTAATATATACGCAGCACTATCACTGACAAATAAAAGTATTTTTTCTTTGTACGTGTCGTCCGAATGAAGCATTTTTTTGCATATTCTCCTTAATGGTTTCAGCAACTGTTTCCGCATCAACTCTATTTATAACACTTGTTGCTATTACATATGAGTTATAGGGAATAGTTGGATGTAGTACACCAGCTACAACATTTACCACACAGCGTCCTAACACATCCACCGTTTCGTCGGCGCTTATCCATATGTATTGATTTAAAAGATGGCTTCTAATGCATTCTACTGTTCTCGTATAGCACCTAGAAACATAATATTTGCGTAAAGTTGATTCATCAGGAACATTTCGACCAGTATATTTTTGAAGAAATATTTTTAAAGTGGGATTGCTAAGTTTATTTAATGGAATATTAGCCGCCATAAAAGTTTTACAGAGTTCAGATGTGTTTGTGATCCTAAGTGACGAATTTTTGACGATATTTTACGGATTTTGTAATAAATTTCGGAATCACTGACAATGGACATACAATCAGTATGACCGTCAATCCAACTCGCCATTGTTTTACAATGCCGTTCTCGACATTCTTCCATATCATGTCTGAAAAAGTAACTTAAACAATGCTCTAGATCTAAATAAATGAAAACTAAAAATGTGTGCGTAAGTTATTGAAACTGAACGAAATTCAATGCACACTTACGTCGAAATAATTGGTAGAAATAGATTCAATCAAACGATATTAAACAGGATCTATCACAAAAATTACGATGTAATTAACAGTTAAAACTATGAAAACAAGAAACTTACTCACAGCACTTTATTTATCTTACGAAATATAAACTAATAAATAAAATACATTATAAAAACCCCGCTTCTATCTACGCTCATGAAAACACTTTAAAAAACACTATATTCTCCGAATACAATAGCTGAGTTGTCCATTGTTATCGCGGCGAGACCAGGTGGCCGAGTAAGTCAAACAAATACTTCATTGAATTACGTCGGGATGTACTGAGCGACGTTATACACAATTCCAATTGCCGATTGCGTTTTATGGAAATTGCATCCGTTCTCTAATAATTATTACTACTTCGACTGTATAATTCCTAAAATTAATTATGTTTATTGTACTGCTTTGGCCTTTGATTCATTACTATCTATTTGTTTATATACGTACTACTGTCAGTTATTTGTTATCATTGTAACTTATGTTTCCCTTTAAAAATCATAAAGCAGTTGGTTTAGTTTCCATTGACGTTTTTTTAATAGTAGACCATTTAAATTGTTAATTTTCTAGTTAATTTATGGAGTCTGTATGCTGTAAGTTATGTCACATTAGAGGGTTAATATTATATAATTCTATATATACCTTTGAGTTTATTTAAGTTAATTTTCCGATGTTGTTTACAAACGATCAGGTTAAGTATTCTTAGGACTGTCAAGATGTTGCACATGCGCGTTTGCATTCACCTGGACATAGTACTTATGCTAGTTATCGTTCGGCATTATATATTTTAATTGAACACTATTGTTTAATGTAAAATATTTTGAGAATAGGAATAGTATTTTATCGGAATTTTCGAAGATATAATTTCATTGTAATTGAATAGGGCAAGTCTTTTGATATTTAGAATTGTAAGATATTGATGTAGGCATACGGTACATCTATACGTAGTCATTGGTGATAGTGTCCGTTTTGTTAATTAGTCGAATTTTGTTATAATTGGTTGAAATGTAAAGGGAAAATGATTACAAATGAGTATTATATTTGCTTTGTGATTGATTTCTTTCCTGAAATTAATTAAATGTGGGATAATTGGAATACTCTTTCGGATATGTTTTTTCTATAATGACGTAGATCCAGCTTGATATAAAAGTGGACATGGGGTGCGCTTCGATCTCATTTTACTGTGCTCTTGTAATAAAGTCTAAGTGGTCGTTCCATGGTTATAGTAAGAATCATCTTAAAAGGTAGAATTTGCTAAAACAGGGATTCTGTTCGCAATAGCGGGTTAGCAATTCCAACCTAGTTATAGAAAGTAACGAGGTATAGTAATACAGTTATTTTCTCGTGTAAATACACGGATCAATGTAGATGAAAATCTTTATCATGCGCACATCGGCCATGTTTGTGAATACAAACACGTTTTGAACAAAGTTTTTGAGAATATCTGGTAGATTTGATTGTTATTTCGATGAGAATTTGTTCCATTAATTAGTTCGAGTAATTCCATATTCTTATATTTTTTTCTCTTCCTACATTATAGGGCAAGCTGGTACGGGCGTTTTAAACCCCATAAATTAAATTAATTACCGTATTCTGGACATGAGGTAGCCTTCCGTTTTGTTCTTTCTTCCTACAGACGCAATAAGAAAGGTAGTAGTCCTTAACGCTATAATCAATCGTCAGCGTCACACGGAATAATAAAAATTTGTGTCAATTAATGAGTTTTTTTTTCCTGTTATATATTAAAATATTTAGTGTCTGAGATAAATTTGCCATTTTGTTTTCTTTTCTCGTAGTGGAAAAAGTTTGACTGATTTAATAGTCAATTTTATTAAAATCATTGTGTAAGATTTATTTCTACATATACTGTGTGGAAACATAAAATTTATTTAGAATTAATTTTGATATTATAATTTCTGTATTTATCATCAGTAAAATTACTGAACAATTTTTTTTTAAATAAGTATAGCTCTGCATATACAATGTGGACAAATCTTAATAGATAAATTTAGGTATAAACTTTTATCCAATGAAATTTTCGCCATTAGTTAAGTACTTGTGTGTGTTATATAGGGTATTATTGCATATACAAGGTGTGTAAATATCAGTGTAAGGTTTATGAAAGATCTTTGATAAATTATTAATGCAATTCTTAGAACTAAGATTCTTAATTAATTTAATTGTTTTCCATATTGGTCAAATCAGTTCAAACGCTGACCTTAAATTTTTTATATATACCATCTGGTGATCTGATTATTTGTTAATTTATCTAAACCGCAAGCTTTTATGCGCGCATAATTTAATTTCACATTTATTTCAATTTTATTGTCTGCATTTTCAACTATTTCATTAATATATTATACTGGGTGAGTCTTTTACTCATAACCAGAATTTATTTTGTTATTTAGATATCTACCACTATTGTAATGTCAGGATCGCTTTGATCATATTTAATTATAGTCAGTTTTTTTTTTATTCATTCAACTTTAATTTTTTTTATTTATCCGAGAAAAATTGGCGAGAAATATATTTGATTGTGACATTCTGGATATGTTATACTTTTGTCTGTTTATGTTGTTCTGGATTACAATAAATCCATATTGTTATTGTTTTGATTTGGTTGTTTTACTTAGTTTAACGACGATACACGTAATTACCTGGATTTATACAATTTACTACGGCAGAGTCTGTGTTCTCTGTTGCGGCTAAAGGGAGGACACAGGGGCGCCCTTGTAGATATAAGAACCCCCCTCCACTCGCCTCTAAACTGAGCTGGTCTTTAGCCGAAAGATCTCCGGGCAATCATGTATTGAGGTAAATTGGGTAAGTTCAAAAGCAAAGGAATTACGTAAGTAGGCGCAAGACTAGTGCTCGTGGGCCCATAGCACTATGTATGGATTTAACAGTACCGACGACGATCCTCATTGTATCATTAAGTTGATAATCTATTAGCTAGGTGTGAGAGCTTCGACACCAGATGGCACCACAGTATTCATCAAAAGAGTAAGTCAGTGCAATTCCTGCCTTTTGCAAGGTCTTCCCATTGCCTCCTCATGAATTGCTGGCAAGTTTATCTAATATATTATTGTGGATCTTCACTTTTTGATTAGTTGTATAGAGGTGCTGCCTGAATGTCAGAGACTGGTCTAACGTTACGCCTAGATATTGTTACGATATTTTGGTCGGTGCATGTATATTCTTCGCTTGATATGGCCTTCGAGGATGCGGTATCAGCGGTATATTCCGGTATCAGCGAGAGGGGAATACAGGATTATGCATATCGTGGGCACTTTTGGTTCTGAAAGTCAGCGAGAGGTCAGTGGGTTGTAGTGGAAGTGCTCTTAATTTTTAGTTTTGATTTTATCGTTAGAGAGAAATTAGGCGCCCTGAAGGCGAATGAGGCTTTTCACTAAATTCCCGACTAAGTAAACAGTATAAGCTGGTTCAAGTTAAGGCTCTCGTAATTAGAACTCAAGACTTCCGCTTGGTGAGTTACACTATCGTGTTTGTCTTTGCTGTTAACCCTCTTAGGGTGTATTATCTATTAAGTTTTGTGATAATTCTATCTGAAGGGTGTTAGGAATACTCTTAAAATAAAAGGGGGTCTAAATCCTGGGAATTTGCGCTGATGTGCTTGGATTTAAAAATTTCGCCTTTCTACAGGCTCATCAGTACGCCCCTGCTGGAGAAAAGATATCTCCAGACACATTCACAAAAAAGAACCACATCGCCATATCACAGAAATTATCCAGACCGAGCGTAGAAGTAAATTCAGCGCTGCCTGTTGTCAGACAGCCGAAGTACCTCGCCCTGTCCGCATAACCAATGCGAACGAACGACGCCCTTCTAAAGATGGCGCAGCCGTGTCTCTAGAAACTGCATTTTGTCTGTGCCGTCACTCATAGTACGGACTAACCGCATGTGTAATATATCAGAATAATTGAAACATACATGAGTGGGTAAAACCCCACCAGTTTTGTATAATACAAAGGTAGTTTTAATAATATAAATATTATTAAAAATCTGGTGTGAAGAACACAAATACAGGTTCACTAATAATATTTTTTGTGAACGTGTCCGAACATATCCCTCCCCAGAGACGTAGATACGTATTTCGCCTTTCTACAGGCTCATCGGTACGCCCTTGCTGGAGAAAGGATATCTTCAGATACATTCACAAAAAAGAACCACATCGCCATATCACTGGATAATTTCTGTGATATGGCGATGTGGTTCCTTTTTGTGAATGTGTCTGAAGATATCCCTTCTCCAGCAGGGGCGAATCGATGAGCCTGTAGAAAGGCGAAATACGTATCTACGTGTCTGGGGAGGGATATGTTCGGACACGTTCACAAAAAATATTAATAGTGATCCTGAATTTGTGTTCTTCACACCAGATTTTTAATAATATTTATATTGTATAAAGTGTTGTTGCCGCTAAGTTGCTGGACTCCGATTTAATCGTATTTGTTATAATTATTAATTAATGTATTATGCATACTTTTCACACTTCCTATGTCTAATTGTGTTAGGTAGTAAGAAATAACATTTTTTATTATTATTACTAACAATTTTAAACTTTAAATTTTAAATAAGATGTACTTCAACGCGACAAATGGTTCGCAAATATATACATATATCTTAGAATGAACACATATTCTGTACAAATAATACAAATAATTTTTACACGTCATATACATCTATTAATATATATTAAGGACATGAAAGAAATTATTGTTTTCTATTTTTATTAGATTAATTTATAAGAACAGGTTCGTTAACTATATTAACAACTTCGTTAAATGCGATTCTCTCATAATTAGAGAAAAAAAGTAAAAACATTCTAATTCAGAAATAATGATGAATCAATCTATTTCAATTATTATACCAATTCTTTGTAGAAATAAATAATTATTTCATTATAAATTACTGAACGAAACTATTATTAAAAAATATTTGCTGGTTAGTTAAAATTCTTTATTGTGCGAACTATTAATTTGAAGACTTTTTTCTGTGTCCCACTTATACTTTCATTTAGGTAGAGAAAACAAAAAAGATATCTATAGAAGAAAGTGACCTTCTTCTAAATAAAAATAATTTTTTATGCAATAAAAATATATATTCAAAATTTTCTTTTAAATACTAATGTTCTTTTTCTATAAAAATCCGTCGTTGACTCTTGTAATAGTTAAATATTTTGAGCTGTGCGTTTTTAGAATTTGTAAGTAGTTATATTCAATCAACGAAGAAAATATTCATGTCCGTTTTCTTCACCTCTAGATAAAGTTCCTGATATCTATTTTCAATGCTATAATGCAATCGCACGAAGTGGAAACATTGTTTAATAGTATGTCCCTTCTCTTTGTTTACGTTTTTCAGCGTCATTGTAGTATTTGAATTTTTGCTGATTACGAGAGGTGTTTTTTGAGTTAGTTTTGAGTTAGAAAATAAGAAAAAAATTATTTTTCTTTAATAATGCTATGCCTTAGAAAAAAATTCTTTTGGTAATTCCGCAAAATACGACCCCACAGCGTTTTTCACGTCGTCATTCGATAAAAATCGACGTACCGAAGTATTGCTTCAGTTTTGGAATGAAATAATAGTCACAGGGGACGAGGTCGGAACTGTAGGGTTGATGTTGTAATTCTTCAAAGTGGAATTCATTGATTACTGCTTGAACAGTGCGTACCTGATGCACCTTGCAGTTGTCGTGCAGAGCATAGTTTTCTGACCAAAATTGTAGGGGCTTTTTTCGCATATAGCCGCGTTAAAATTCTTAATTGTGTGTTTGCAGATATATCGTAGTTCTTTTTGGCATATACTCAATTAAGAAAATCCTTATGAACCCATTACATGGACTCTTGCTGCGTGGGAGGATCCCAGTGTTTTATCCCCAGCTTCAATTCTATTTAAGAAGTCTTCATCTTGAGATAAATCAGTGAAATTCTTTTCACAAATTTGTCGTCTCCACAATTTTTGTTCAGCACTGAGCAGCCTGGGAATCCATAGTGCTGACATTTTGCTCATTCCCAAATTTTTGTGTAGAATTTTATAAACACTATATATATGTATATATATATATATATAGAGTATATCTTATTGTGAAACATGCAAAGCATGCATATACGATTGTTGCTAGAGTAACGTAATAATTAAATGACAGCAATGTATTAAAGCGTGTATTTTATTTTGAAACATAGGTTGTCAAAATAATGAATAATTTCATTTTTTTGACTTAAGTGTAAACAAATCAAATACAGACATAGAAAACATTTTATTTTCAGATAAATCCTTCAATCACAGTTTCTTACTAATTTTAGGTTGAATAAAACAAGAATTAGTTGATATTCAATTTATTTTATTAACATAAATGAAGCAAATTTAATAAATTAATTTAGCAGATTTTCAAAAATATCGCCGTTGACGGCCAAACAGTGTCCTAAGCGATGATAAAATTCATTAATCGCATTTTGTATTTGTGCAGGAGTTATTTCCCTTGCAGCCACTCGTATCTTATTTTTTAATTGGTCAATATTAGTTAGATGTTCTCCATTAAAAACTTTATTTTTGATGTAACCCCAACGAAAAAAATCATTTGGAGACAGGTCTGGTGAGCTTGCGGACCAATCCACTTCTCCCCCACGTCCTATCCAGCGGTTTGGAAATCTGTTGTTTAGAAAGGT
Organism: Melolontha melolontha; assembly: GCA_935421215.2. Taxonomy (NCBI): domain Eukaryota; kingdom Metazoa; phylum Arthropoda; class Insecta; order Coleoptera; family Scarabaeidae; genus Melolontha; species Melolontha melolontha. The sequence continues at coordinate 67,761,003 of OW285238.1, forward strand.
TCGGACTATTTGGGAATTGTGCGCTGGTGCACCATCATGTTGGTACCAAATCTCACCAGGAATATTTAAGGCGTTAAGAGCCGGTAAAACTCTCTGCGCAAGCAATTCTAAATATCTGTATCCTGTAAGAGTACCCTCAATAAAAAATGATATGCTCGCCCATCAACCCTGCCCAAACATTGACTTTTTGTGGTCGTTGAGTCCTAGTAGAACGGTATCTGTGCAAATTTTGTCTGCTCCAGTAACGGCAGTTCTGTGAATTAACTTCACCGTGTAAATAAAATGTTGCTTCATCCGTAAAGCAAATTCTGGGTAGTAACGTATCGTCATTATTAAGTTTTTCCATCATTATTGTACAAAAGCTGACTCTTCTTTCAGCATCATTCGCAATTAGCTCTTGGTGATTTTGAAAATGATATGATTTAAATTTTTCGCGTTTCAATAACTTATGCACGGCAGATTTGCTAACATTTGAAGCTTGTGCTAAAGCTTTTGTAGAGAGCATGTTGTTGTTAGCGATAGCTTGTAATATTTCAGTTTCTTTTTCATCCGTAATAACATATCTGCGTCTATTCTTTTCTTGTGGTTAGGAACGAGACATCCACTATTTTTATACTTCTGTATAAATCTACTTATTGTAGCTGGACTGGGTTTCGGACGTTCGGGATACGTAAGGTGAAATAAATCTGCAACATTTCGCAAACTCATATGTGAATAATACCAGTTTATTAACGACAATTTCTCTTGTACACTATACATTCTAGGTATAATTGTAGGTTACACTTTATTGCAATAATTATCTTAAGTCAAAAAACTTAAATTATTAATTATTGTGACAACCTATGTTTCAAAATAAAATACACGCTTTAATACATTGCTGTTATTTAATTACTACGTTACTCTAGCAACAATCGCATAAGTATGTTTTGCATGTTTCACAATAAGATATACTCTCGGTATATATATATATATATATATATATATATATATATATATATATATATATATATATTGAGGCATTACAAGAAGGGCTTTTCCTCTGAAAGAAATAAAGAATACATGTAACCGTAATGTTTATATCTACTATGTACTTTAATACCAAGAAGGGGAAAGATTGATTCAAAGTATAAATACTTTATTTTGACGACAAATTTGCCTTGAAATAATCAACTTATTTTTCTATTTTTTTATTGTAATGTTTATATTCATTTTTATTTCAAATTAGTATTTAACGCGTTTTTATTCAAACAAATGTAACGTATTTATATTCAAATGTATTTGAACAATTAAGCCCCGCCCACAATTTTAACGGTGCAATAACCCGAAAAGAAACCGATATTGACAGAGTGATGGTAAACACATCAACATATGTTACCTAACTAAAGTTATTTTATAAATCAAATTGTAATTTTTTTAACTGTTTTACACTGTAAAAATGTCTAATTTAATAATATTCAAAAAGATAATGCAAGTAAAGAATGGAGCGATTTGCGGCAAGTTATGCAATTAGAAACAAGTGAAAAAATTGGCGTCGGTAATTAGTAGTTGCAGTGAGAGGTCACGTTTTTTTTGTGCTCCGAAGTAATTAAAATAAATTGGCGAAATTATTAAGTGCTCGAGATTTTTAAGTCTACCAAACGTTACACCTACCTACGAACTACCTGTAGACCAAATTTAACATCTTCCGACCAAACAGTTCAAGAGTTACGAATTTTTAAAGTTTTCGATACGAAAACTACCCGCCTAAAAATTTCACCGTACATCGAACAACATCTTTGAACGCTCGAGACCGGCCATCCGCCCAGCCGCCGTCGGACTTGGAGATTTTAAAAAGTTCAAGTCATCCCGAGGGACAGTAGCAGATATATTCTCCAGTTTCCCGCTGTGAAGACTTCTCCAGAACACAGGCGCAGGAATCAACAGAGGTTATATCCGAAGATTCAGGTATTTGCTAATTTTACAAATATTATACGCGCCATTTTTACTTGCTCATGAACATTTCTAGAACTTTTCTTTGTTTATTCCATAAATAACTATTTACATTGCTTTCACCGATATTCTACCACTGTAATTTTTATTCAACTTATTTAAATATTAGTATCCACTACTTTTAATTTTAAAACTTGATTCTATTTCACTTTTATAAACTATTTTAATAAAGCAACAATTATTTGCACTTGTCTTACACCATATTGTTTGTACTGTAAGAATACCAACCGCTGAGTGTGTCTCCCTTATTGTTATATGTGTGTCACGAAACTGTAAATTTAAATTCTCAAACTTTTCTAGATGTTTTATTATTAATAAAGTTAATTGTCAATATTTTACTTTGGTTTTTTTCTTTTAAAATACTTGAGATATTGTTCCGTTTCCAACTCAATAAGCGACGTACATCAATTCAAAGTGGAGAGAAGTGAACCTACCTTAACCCTGAAGAAAAAAAAGAAGCTAGCCGATAATAAAAAACAGATAAGTATTGAATGGGCCCGATTTGAATGAATTTTTATATACATCGAATAACATAATCATTCATTTTCTGTAATATAACATATAGAGCCCAACGTTTTGGGGCATTTATAACATTTAACATTCATTTTACATTTATTTATATATATAGAGCCCACACGGGCAATATAACATTTGTCAGCCCAACTTAGTGGGGCAACTCGGACATATAACAATATATATATATATATATATATATATATATATATATATATATATATATAATGATAATGGAAATGTTAAGAACAAAATTTAACTGTTCAGACCTAACGCGAGAAAGTTATATATTTTCTGTGCCAGTATTCGTGGATTTAAAACTGGTTTCTAAATAATTTTGCAATGGGTAGGCATCACCACTAAGCAAAATTGAATTAGAAAAGTCGTTTGTCTTCAACTTAATTTTTATTCTAGAATTATTGAAAATTGTAGCATCATGAGCAGAATCAGTCTAACAAAACATTATTAATTGATTTTAATTTATTATAACCTACAACTTGTACATTTACGAGTATAGGAAAAAAGCCTTTTCTATTACTAAATAACTTTATCTGATCTCAACCTGTAAAAACAAAAAAAAAGTATGTCGGTTGTAAATCTGTTGATAACACATGTACACTTACCTGAAGATTATTTTCAAATATGGGTACAATCTAAACATCCCTAGCTCTTGTAAAATTTGCTATCCTTTGAAACCCTTTTTACTTCTCTTGAATTTCACGTTCATTTTCCGGCGATTCTATAAATTATTGGAGCAAGAATGCTGTTACTGTTGACATTCTTTTTATAATATGGCAAGCTGTTTGTAAAAAGTCAATAATTTATTCATTGGAGTCAAAGATCTGTTGATAAAATTATACAATATATTAATCAATAGGATTATATTAAAATAACTATTACTGATTTCATACTACTTGCAAACGCGCCCCTATTTGTTGAAGCAACGTCATTATCGTTTATTTTTTTAAGGGAAAATGTTTGATTGTGTTTATATATACTATAGCTATTGTGAAAGAATAATTGAACTAGAAGGCATGAATACAATAAATTCTAATCAACACCGATTTTATGGATCTGTTAATGGCAGATCAATGAAAAATGAAAACACTAATCTAACACACCTAACCTAGAAACATACGCGCACTACGAAATTTCTAAAAGTTATATTTATCAAGATCTTTAACCTTTAGCCAAATTTATCTTATAGATAAAGTCTATGTCGAAATAAGGAAAACCATTTATGTGTTTCTCTTACAGTTATCTAGAGGGTAGATGTATCCGTTAGATATCTGTAGGTGAAGAAAATGGGCATTAGTGAATGCTTCTTTTCGTTTTTATATATCCAAAGTTTATTTGTGTTCATTTTGGTTTAATTTGTTCAGTGAATTTAAAAATCATTTTATAAAAAAGTTAATTCTTGAGTTTTGAATATATTGACATTGTTGATTATTACGGAAAGATTAATATTAATCAAAAAGAAGTTTTCTTAAAATATTTGAATGACGAATGAAATCGTTTTCGGCAGAAACAGCCAATAGTAAATGATAAAATTAAGAATTATCTTGATATCAAGGAGCACTGATATTCTAAATTTATAAAATTTTGGCTACCATTGTAGCAACCCGCTGAAATACATATAATTTTATTTTATTATTAAAATATTATTTAGTGGAAGCCGGATATCATTTTTTAGTTATCTCGTATCGGAGTTTTTATTTATTCAAATGACGTTATAAATATTAGTCGACTAGAACCAGAGGTAGGTTCTTCAGACCTTTCACTAGGTACCGTCTTCTTTGGGATAAGCACATTTAGTAAAATACTATTCTTTTTATATTTTGTCTCTACATACATATAATGCAAAAAAATAATTCGCGGACCAAAATAATAGTGAATCGGAATAATACCAGAGAAATCACGGTTATATATAAAAAAAACAGTGACTTTTCTGATTCATAATTATTTTAGTACGCAAGTGAATTTTTTTCAATGTGATATTTTGACGACATCCCTATCGTCCTTCTCACGCGCCACCTTTAATTCGGCTTGACTTGGTTTCTTACTCAGATTATTAAGGCCAATTACACGTGTATAGTAACTAATCCAAGTTACTAAATTTAGTACTTTGCATCATATAAATAGTTCAATTCAAGACTTGCACAAGTAGTTATTTGTTTAGTAAACTGAATTGAAATCACCTCTATTTACTTGAGCATGTAGCCTTCCACTCTCATTTTCACAACAAATCGAAAAAGCTAACGGAGAATTTGTATTACGTAACGTAACTTCGTGTTTGCAATCGCTGAAAAACACAAAAAAAATAAAGAAAAAGTGTTATTATTTGTAACAGATGAAGTTGCTATATGAAGGCGGCTGGTCGGCTCTTACAACAAACATACAGTAGTATGACGCATATCACGCGGTTAACGGCCAGTGCAGATAAATTGATATTTTCTGCCAAGAAAGTTTTGGTGAAGGCACCGCACGCAAGAATTTATTTTGTGGAAACTGCCACATTTGCCACTACCACCAGAATCTGTTATAACGCGCTGGGGTTGGATAGAGGCAGCCTCCTATTATCACATGCATTTGGCGACGTTAAAACTATAATCAATCTACTGGATTCGAATGATGCTGTTTCTATTTTACACGCTCAACAAGTATTGATGGACCCAAATATTCAGGTAACGACAATTCGTGAACATTATTCTAGAATACCTGTAACCATTTACCATCTAGAGGTTACTCCGACCAACCGACAACATTCTATAACTAACATCATGAATATTGTATATGATCTTCGTAATTTTTTTTCTCAATTACCTGGAGGTGCTGCTGATAATATAAAAAGAAAATTTGAAGCAGTTGAAAATAATAATAATCAAGGATTTAGTACTGAATAAGTACTAAGCGAATGTAGACGTAGATTGTTGCTATTTTTTACTATTACTAAACACATTTTAGTAAATTGTATGTAAACATGCATAAACAAAAAATTCACTTGATTTAGTAGCTTGAGTTAATAATATACACGTGTAAAGAAGCATTGACGGGGGAATCAAAGTTGTACCTGCGTTCGGATGTGTTAAGCGGTTAAAGGCGAAAGGTCTTGTGCTTAAGTTGCGACCGATAAGTGCGTTTCCTGTCGTGACCGTGCCGCTAAATTATAAAAAAAGTATATAAGCAGCGTTATTTATGATGTTATTTGTCTCTTGTTAATTTCTATTACCTGCCTTTTTGTTCTAATAAGCGTATTCGAACTTCTCATTAGTTCCTATGTATTGTTGAAGTCTATGGCGCGTCCTGTTCGGTATGGTTTCGCGGATATTCTATGCAAGGTATTTCGTAGTTGATTTAGTCTTTCAGTAAGATTTTAGGGGTGTTCAGAATTTCCTACTATTTTATGTTTGTGGAAAAAATTGTTCTTATTATTGTATTTTTTGAGGCTTCTGCTTATTCTATCGATCCAACTGGCTTATTTTATGCAGATATTTGGACGTGTTATCAAAGTCAGAGTCAATTTTCCTAGTCCTCGAAGGGCGGTCCTTTTTAGAATCCAGAGTACAAATAAATAAATAAGTTAGTCGAAATGCGACCCGAGTAATAATAGGCATCTTGCAATTACTCATTGTCGGGAAACTCCAGGTCGTCCGGTTAGTCTCTGAAATTAGATTTGTCCAGACGAATTCGCTATTGGGTCTATGAAGTTTTAAATATACGAATTCTGCAGGCAAGATTAAATGGAAGTCAGCGATAACTATTCCTGTAACAATGTCTTTGTTTACCAGTGTATTTATATTAATATTAGGATTTATATTCCGCCTTCTTGGTCTATATCTGGTAAATAATGTCTTATTTTAATTAACACAAGAATATTATGTATTTTGATATTATACTTGAAAATAAAAACTTAATTAGCATGTTTAAATGAAAAGTCTTACTTTTTCTCAAAAAGTTTGTTAAAAAATACACGGTACTAATAGTAACTAGCTTAAGCATCCTTCTTACGAGTTTATACAAGGTGATAAAAAAGTTGGAGCTTTATTTTTAATTGAAAATAGTACACACAAAATAATGACAAATGAAAAAAAAATTCTGATAAAATTTATAAAGTAACAAAGATATTCTCACTTATGCGAGCAACACAGGCAACCTCCTAGAGTAACATGCATATATGTGGTTTTTGCCTAATGGCGCTCTACCTCATAACAATTACGAAGTGCGTGAGCATTAAAATAATACGTTTGGTGACCGATGGATAGGTAGAGGTGGGCCTATTGAATGGCTACCTAGCAGTGGCGGTTTCTGCTATGGTTTGCAAGTTTGCGCAACCACCAAAACTAATAGATTTAATTTAATGAAAAAAAGCGTAATTATACATTTTTTAAATTAAAAATTTTGTACTACCTCACAGAATAAATGAACTATTATAAATTACTTATAATAGGTATATCTAATTGGATATGAATACGTTAAATAAATGAGAGAATAACACACTTGGTTTGCAGACTCATTGCAATCCACGAACGTATATATCCCTATACGGCTGACGAACTTTGTCGAACGTCTTTCGGGTATATCTCCATAAACGACAATAGTGTTGCAGCAGCAGTGCAACCAAAACATTAGACATATTTCTTGCTTACGGTGCAACGGTATAAAAGCGAATAAAAAAGTTGTATTTGTGTGTTTAAAAGTGTTTATGCTCTTTATTTTTAAATAATAATGCATTCAGTGCAGAGTTTAATAGTGGATCCGTTCTATAAAAGAACGTACGCCGAAAAAATTGAAATAAAGCGGCTGGGCAGACCTGTTCCGAATTTAAATCTGAAACAAACGATTTCCAGTAAGACGCGAACTTTTAATAGACTATTTAATAAGGATATTTATAATAAACATTTGTGGATTTGCGGTTGTAGTATAAAAAATGCATTATTCTGCATTCCTTGCTTACTATTTGAAGTTGAAGAATTATGAACGAAAATGGGTTTAACTGATTTAAATCATTCAAGCGATCGAATTAAAAAACACAGTATATCACAACGGCATATGAAAAATGTAGTCCAATTATCGCTTTTTGGGAATGTGGATATTGCTGCTCAGATGGATAGTGCATATCGAAGAAATATAGCATTGCACAACGAGAAAGTTAAGTACAATCGATATGTACTGAACATTATAATTAATTGTGTACGTTTTTGTGGAGCTTTTGAACTTGCTTTCTCAAGAAAGATAAATTTGCGACTGCGAAAGACCGTCGCATGGATTTTTTGCTTCAATAAAATCAGGATCAGAATCAGTGAGTTTTAAAAGCCTTTTTTCTTCTTTATATGTACCTTAGCAAAATTACTTTTAATAAAACATACTTAGTGACCTACCTTGTTTACCTACTGTAAAAAGTATTAGTATTCACTAAATTTGCAACCCCCACATTTTTGATGCACGAGCCGCCGCTGCTACCTAGATCACTCGACTTGAACCCGACGGACTTTTATATATATGGTACACATGAAAATTTGGTGCACAATAAAGATAATGAAATTGATAAGATTCTGTTATTGACCTTACGTCTTCTAGATGCTGCAGATACAATAAGCTGGTAAGATATTCGAGCGTGTTATAATTCGTGGACAAGGGGAGTACGCTTGTATTCAACCAGGAGGCGATAACTTTGAACATTTGCTCTAAGAGATGTTCCTGTATTGCTCGCATAAGTGTGAATATCTCTATTACGTTGCAACTTCTATGACAATTTTTATTATTTTGTGTGTATGATTTTAAATTAAAAATAGAGCTCCAATTTTTATTACCTTGTATACAAAATTTGAATATCATAAACGATTGGTTGCTTAACTATAGGGCTTTAATTACCTCTTAATGTAGAGTATCGCTATTGTAGCCCTCCTGCCTACAGAGATTTATTAAGCATCACGCATTTTTTTTGGTTGTACCAATTACCCGTACGGGGATTTTTTTACGGTGACGAGAAAGGATCATCTCCACTAACGATATATAGTTGTGTCTATAAAAAAAAAACATTAGAACAATTCTGGTACCTAATTTTGAAATTATTTATTTCTTTAAATTTTATTCGTTTATTTGCAGCTTTAAAGCAGGTAGTTTTCTTGATGGACGACTGATGTCTCGCTGTTTGTTGAAATACCTGTGGTTCTTTTTTTCCACCGTTTGATGTAGGAGATTCCCGATCTACGTGAAACAAAGGACAATTACAGAGTTAATCAGGATTAAGCTACCCACTACAGAGACGTAAAGCCGACCTAAGAGTTCTATTTTGTTCTTTTGAATTTATTTATTATTCTCTGATTTACCTAAATCATTTTCAGTTAATTTTTTTTTTGTTGTAAACGCTACGCGCGCAATTTACAAGTTCAAATTCATAATTTAGCTAATAACTACTGATCAATCTATTCATACGTTATTGAAATATTCAGATCTAGTCTTTCCTCTATATATATTCAATTTTTCTTTACTTTTTTTACTACGGAATTCTATTCATAATATAAAATTTTAAATTAATTTAAAAGCATCATTGATTATTTCTTTTTTATTTGGTTTGCTATATTTAAACGCTTAAACTTATTTCAAGAATACAAAATAATTACACACATGTTACTCTTTGACAAAAAACAACTTTTGCATAAAATATCGTCGAGGTTTTCTTAGTTGTTTGCGCAAAGTCGAAAACGTGTACTAGGATATGGGTTTCTAACGTATACACGTTAAAATAAATTTAGTTTTCTAGTTTTTTTAATTTATGATTTTAAATTAAGGTTTACATTTTTTCTATTATTTGTTATTTTAATTAAATAATCATTCATTTTTTTTCTTTTTAAAAAATATAAAAACCGCAATCTTTTGTTTAATTTACACAATGTTCAACTTCGTAAACTTTAACTTAGTGTATTTTAAAATATAAAAGCCTCCAGACATATACCATGTCGCCCAATGAATCTGGCTTATAATTTTGTATTTATATATGTGAACCAGATAAATACACATTTTAACTTTTTTTTCTGGTTAGAGTTTATACAGTTTTTTTTTTATTACATACATGAAAGTTTTCGCTTTACTTCTTTTGAGTTTTGGTGTATAATTAATTTAGACCTAGTTGTACCACTTTGGTCTTGGTTCAATTTTGATATTTTGTTATTTCTTTTACCTTTCATATATACCAATTAAAATAAAGAATAGTGGAGCTTCGTCTGGACCGGACTTTTTTTCTTTCCTCTTCTTTATCGTTTCAGATGACTTGGTTGCGCCATCTACCCGCCGCATGACTTGCCTAGCTTTTTTTTGTTTTCGAAATTTCTGAATTTGCGGCGTCTAGCCGTACCAAATTCAGTGGCGCCCTATTCCACCTTCTCTTTTGCCTTCTGGTACATCTGGGTCTCACCACCCCTGAACGGAGGCTTCTTAGTAGTCGGGTGGGCCACTAGACGTTGGCAGGGGTGGATATGTGGGGTAATCCTTGTTGCCCGAAATCTTGTCCTTTTTTCCTTCTGGTTATTATTTGTAACGCTACCGGTAGCGCCAAACGGCATGACGGCGCGACCGTAGCAAATTGTATTAATATATCTGGGTTCAAGTTAAGGATTGAAATATATGCAATTGTTAAATTTACATCGTTAGATCAAATAATATAATTATGAAACAATTTAACTTAATTTTAATTGTGTACTTATAAAATTAAGTGCATATTTTTGAGAAAAAAAGTCTGGGAAAGTCATCTTTCTATAGAAATACATAATTGAATAACCTCAAATATAAGATTCTTATAATAATTAGATTGCCCTACACCATTGTTATGGTAAATAGGGATTTTTGGATTATATATATATATATATAATAATTAGATTACAAGTGGGGATTAAGACTAATATATAGTTATTGAAAACAACTATTTTAATATTTGCTAACGTAGGTATAAATGAAAATAGTTTATTGTTAAGAGGTGAAAAGTCGTTATATTGAAGGTTGTTTTTATATTTCTTCATATATTATTGCTTTCCAAAATATTTTCCACAAAAATTGATGCACTTCTGCATTCGTTCAAACCAATTGTTAAAGCAGTTATTCTAGTCTTCAGTTGATCTTAATAATTCGATATTTTGCTGCTTCAGAAACTCAATTGTTGCTGTATGCGAACTCGCATTGCTTTGATGCAGGATGATTCGCCGTTGTGAGTTGGTTTCTCGGAGCACGGCGATTATTTTTGGCAAATAAACGATCGTGTACCAATCCGCATTAACCGTTGATTTTCCAAAGGAATTGTAGCTCCATGACATGATTTTAAAACAAACGTTGCGACCGTCTTTTTCGACACATTTTGCGAACCGATAATTTTTGTCGGATTCCCTTCATTTTGAAACATCCAAACAGCTGACGTTTATTTTCGGATTCATAAGAATAAATCCATGATTCATCCCACTCACGATGCTATAGATTATAGGCTCAAAGTTTTTCGGCACCAATTAACCCGAGTAAACTTTTGATCTTCTGTCAAAAGATGCGGACTCCAACGGGAAATTAAACTTTCTGACACCCAGTGCATCATGTAGGATCGTTTGGATTGAGGTCTTTGAAATACCCATGGATATCTCAATTTCAGGATGTCACATGTCTGTCTTCTTTAATTAGGGGGCGCACAGAATCGATGTTTTTCTGGGTGACTGCTGTTCTTGGCGGACCTGTCTTGGGATCGTCGCTGATACTGATGCATTTACGTTGGAATTCACAGTACCAACGTGAAATTACTGATTGATGTACTTCGTCTTCAAAAACAGAAACCAACTCAACAAGACATTGTTGTTGAGTTAATTCTCTCCGAAATTTTTCGGCAAACTTATAAACTCTAAAAACTTACTATGACTAAATCACTTGCGGTATTTTGACGAAACTTTAGATTTAGGCTAAAGAAAGTTTAGAATTAATTTTGACGGCTAACGTTTTATTACTGGTGCCCTCTATGAGGTTATATGCAACACTAAAGACATCTCTCGTATATGGCTTCCCGCAAGTCTAAGTTTTTATTATAGACTATAATTAGTAAGATATTTATATACCTTTATGATTAAAATATAAATAACATAAAATGTGATTTTGCCTTAATTTTCGGTTATTATTAACAAAAATGTACATAACCAGACTTTATGGTTCTGTCCGCTAGAGAAAGCTCGCGTTGTATGTGTTTCGGAATTTACAAATTTTTTTTTAATGTTACTGGTTGACATAAATTTGAAGATTGACGCTCTTTTATATTCGAAACAGGTTACAATCAAGACATAATTTACGTAATATTCATGTGACAATTGCATTAATTTATTTGTCACATTTATGTTTTTAAATAGAAATGTATTACTTCAAATATAGTGCAAAATAAAAATAAAATTTAATCATGCATTCAGCTTTTGGTGCTAAGGGAAAAGAGTGGAAAAAATATCATGTAATATAATTGTCTCAAAGATTGTGAGCTCCGACCTTTGAATTATGCAACATGATGAGTAGAGGAAAAAAGTAAGACTTTAAGAAAACGTCTACAACAAGGAAATAATTAAACCACAGTAACAAGAAAAAATACATCGTAACTTTAAACATAAGTGTAATACATCAATGCTAACAGAAAATTTACTAATAACATTAGACGCTTTTATATGGATGTGATCAGGGAGAAGATGAGCAAATCTATAAAAACTGATAGAGAAAAGAATACTTTAAAATTCATTCCTTAGCTTTATAAAAAAAAATATTTATATAAAAAATATAGTTGCATTCTAGAAGTAAATGTGGAATAATAAACGAGGATTCCAGTGCATTGTGTAATTCTCAACTGTATTGCGAAACATTAGTTAAGAGTGGTAACATCCATACAATAACAGTAGTTGACATCAAAAAGATACTTATTACGAAAATGAACTATAACGAATCAGGATAAAATCTAGTCGATATACCGGGTGCTCTGGAAATAAAAAGACAACATATGAAAAATAGAAAGATTAAATTATATAGAATATGTACCCAAAATATTTTCCAAAAATTTCCTCTATACGCGAGAAAAAAATAACGAAGATATTTAAAGAACTTTCGTTACGGCACTGTGTGACTGAATATATCAAAAATACTATCGGAGACGACATCTTAAAGCTGCCCCATAATATAGTTTTGTTATTGTCAATCTCGCTTTAAATATTGTTGTATTGTGGATCGTTACGCATGTTCGATACAATTTTTCGATTACAGATAATAGATTGTAACTTAAATGTTCTTTTACTATGTCATCTTGACTTTCGTACTAGGTTATTGAATACTTATAAGAATAAAACTTAGACACAATCTTATCGGTTTTGTAAATATAAGCATCGCTGCCTTTACCTACAATAGGAGTATTATGAATCCGATATTCATATTTTATATTTCTTACTTCTAACAATAAAGAACATTCTCGTAATATGAATGGAATTTTAGTATGATTTTTAAAATGGCTTTGTAAATGAATGTAACACATATTCTAACTTATAATTATTTACTTAAATGTATGAAAAGCTGATTTTGTACGAGATATTGACCTTAGCATACAGGATGTGTTAGCTTTTATAACATAGACACCTATTACGTATGTAAACACACGAGTGTGTATAACTTCAACAGAGGTATATATTTACATTCTGAATGTTTTGAATTCATAGGCGAAATATGATACAATTTCCAGGAGGTTTTTAGTTTTGGGGTTCGTGCCATCATTGACTCCACATTTTGGATTCACATTCTATATAATTACATCTTTCTATTTTTTCTATACGTTATCCTTTTATTTAAAGGACAGCCTGTATATAGATGGAAATAATTACATTTTATAGACGATTGACAGGTCGATAATTTTACATCCTACATTAACAGCGGAGTCATAATATTTGCCTATAAAAGCGTTAGAGAATGCACGTGTATATGAAAGATTATTCTAAATCAGAAAATTACCACCCAATAATTTGCTTGAATTCAATATATGAATTGTGCTTGAGGTTTCATCAGCAGACGATATTAAAAAGCGTAGACTCTCTATTGATAGATATTTACGGACAATGTAGATATTAAGGCTTGTATATTCATGAACATATTTGGTTTTAAGATGCCTTAATATATAATAGTGTGAACTATAGAATAGTACTTAATACAGAGATAAAAACCTCTATAGTAATTTCAGCAACTGCTCCATTTTATTAACTTAATGTAGTGTATAACTGCAGTTGTGGTAATGTATAGAGTACCTACTCTAAGAAAAACAAACAATAGAGTGCACAAAATTACGGTTATGGTATATTTAAAAAACAATGTTCAAAGTGATTGAAATTGAAAACAAAGCTTAAATTAACTACAAACCTCTCAGTACAGAGACAAGGTCTTCCGTGAATAATATTACAATGCTTACGGATAACGGTGCTATTGACATTTGGCTTTCTACAAGTTGATACTACGAGGTAAAGACATTTTTCGTATAATTGATTTATTGAAAGGAGGCGTTGTATATGTAATTAAGTAATACGAGATACATAACTTACCGAGTCTAACCCGTAAAGCTGATGTATGTCTTTTTGATATGATCTACCAAGTAAAAATGTCATAATATGGCCTAAAAGTGCTATACACTAGGATCTCGATTTGCGTCGGGGTAACGTTCCCAGCAAATCCGACGCATAACGAAACAACGCAAATTACATTTTTCCATAAGACACCAAGAAATTTAGAAGATTCGTTCCGGACATCGTAATTACGTCGTGAAATGCTAATAATGTATTATACATACATAGTTCTTATATCAAAATATTTGTAGGACCAACGTTGGGAAGTATTTTAATAAACTATTCAACAAGAAAATATTTTTAGGAGTAGTACTGTATATTGAAAAAAATAGGACATTACAGTCACAAAGTAATACAAACATTCTAATAACGAAAGTGAACTTGTAAATATTAACAATAAAATAACGCTAGTCGAAGTTTTACGTTTTAGTTTTCAAAAAAACATCTAAAGTTTGCTGCCTTGCATTCTTTTTACGCATTGTGTAAAGATCTTTATAGCACTGAATACCTTTAGCAACAGCCTTCATAACATTTTTGCTTCGGTTTTCATCGTTATCATGGTCAATAAAAATATCCAGAGCTTTATCTATCAACGAAAATGCTTCTGCTAATTTTTGATTAGTAATTTCTCTAACTTCTTCTGTATGTTAAAGAACATTATCAGTTGCAGCAGTGAAATTTTGTAGCAGCTCATCGGGTGTTATGTCTTCTTCATCTTGATTTAACATTTCTTGAATGTCGTTTACCTCCATCCCTTCAAATGTATGTGTTGTGCGAAGTGAACTAAATCATTTTAAGTTTCTTCGACATCATCTATATCTACTGCATCCTCAGTTGATTCTGGCCATAGTTTTCGCCATACACCTTTTAAACAACCTAGTTTGACTTCCTTCCAAGACGCCCCAATATTTTCAACTGCTTTTAAAGTATTTCTTAATTCTTAATTAACCTAATTACCAGGAAGTTCGTTGTCGCGAAAGGGTGTGTTCTGCATACTGGTACAAACTTAGTTTGTCGGATTGTAGTTATGAACGCATCATATAAGTCGACATTTACATGTAAGAATGTGATTTAATATTCATTAATTCTCACTTGCAGTAAATTCCAAATGTTAACTATATATACAGAAAGTATAGAAATGAAAAAGCAATGCCCGTCTTCGAGGAATACCGTGCATTGAAAAGTTCCAACCAGAACGAAACGCCGTCTGTACGTTTCCTCCCGTTGATTGACTTGTTTTTTTTCAGTATTTCTTAATTCTTAATTAACCTAATTACCAGGAAGTTCGTTGTCGCGAAAGGGTGTGTTCTGCATACTGGTACAAACTTAGTTTGTCGGATTGTAGTTATGAACGCATCATATAAGTCGACATTTACATGTAAGAATGTGATTTAATATTCATTAATTCTCACTTGCAGTAAATTCCAAATGCTTTTAAAATGTTAAACTGTTTCCATATTGTTTTAATGGACAATTCATCATTTAGAGTTGGAAAAAGTTGTTTGAATGTCCGACGTAAACAGTACGCTTTAAAATTAGAAATAACGCTTTGATCCATGGGCTGTATAAGAGCCGTGGTATTAGGCGGCCGAAAGACAAATTTGATATTTTCGCAGATATCGTCGAGATCAGGAGGATGGCTGGGCGCATTGTCCAACAAAATTAAAATTTTAAAATTTAAATTTTCTTTCAGACAATAGTCTTTAAGTTCTGGCACAGCAATATCTTTTACCCACTCTCGGAACAGAGTTGCCGTCATTCACCCTTTTCGATTCCATCTCCAATGAACTGGCAATAAATGTCTTTGTTTGTTCTTCATTGCCCTTGAATTTTGACTAGTATGGATTAACAGAGGCGTTAGTCGGTGATCACCTACTGAAGTAGCCCCGAGAAGCAGCGTCAACCTTTCCTTATTAGCCTTAAAGCCTGACGCATGTTTTTCTTGTTGTGAAACATAGGTTCTCTTTGGCAGGCTTTTCCAATAGAGACCGGTTTCGTCTACGTTGAAAATTTTCTTAGCAGAGTATTCACCATTTGCAATAATGTGCTTGAAAACATTCTTAAAATCTTCGGCCGCTACTGTATCTCCACTGGACGCTTCTCCCTTCAATGCCAAATTATGCAGTTTGGCTCTTGATTTATATTTTTGGAACCAACCTCGGCTTGCGTGAAAAATTTCGTTATTGTGAACATGTTCAGGTCTTGACTTTAATTCTTCAAATATGGATATAGCTTTTTCTTGTATGAGCATTCTACTTAGTGGTACTTTACGCTGATTTTTTTGCTCTACCCATGTAGAGAGGAGAGATTCCATTAGCACGATTAAAGGACTTTTGCTTTTTACACTTTGTTGTGCCATGAATGAGTTCGCATTTTTCGCAACTTCTCTGATTTTTTCTGCATCGCGATTACGGATGGATCTAATAGAAGTGACGGGAATATTAAGAATTCTTGCAATATCAGCGGCTTTTTCTCCTGCATCAAAACGACGCAGTATTTCTAACTTTTTAACTAGAGTTATTGTGTTCTTTCTTTTCTTTGAGATTTTTCCACTCATTTTTTATCTATAAATAAGAGATACCCGTAAAAAATATTTATAATTGTTCAATGTACATAATTCTGAATTTCAAAGTTTCAATAATATATAATATATGTATGTATTACATATAATTTACGTTTTTATTAGATATAAACAGACACGAACAATGAGAAGGGATAACATAATATTATTTTATATTTACCTCTTGGTCAATGCAAATACTACCACTATTATGCCTACACGCACGCAATGCATGCGAGGGAATCCCCGATTTATTTCAGCTATACGGACGCATATCGAATCTTAACAACGCAAACAAGATTTACCGCCATATATTTTTCATTCAACGCAAATCGAGTAGACGCAAATCGAGACCCCAGTGTATTTAGAATTACTGAAATTTTCAGTGTCTCTTACTACGTGGGTAGTATTAGGATAATAAACAAATATAGCAGAAACATAAGAATAAAAATAAAATGAAATACAATGATGTATATATCAGAAATAACTAATAAAAATTAAAGTGAATAAATATATATAAATAAATATTTATAAATGAAATGGAGTTTATACCGGTAATCATTGGAGCGCTGGGAATAGTAACACATGTCATAATGCAACGCCTTAAGAAAATGTATATTATATATAAATATATTGTAGCTAAAGGAAATAAAAATACTTACAAGCGAGAGGCAAAAGTGTGTTATCCTTGGATTCCTTCGTATACTTAGGGCCTAACCTGATGACTCAACACCGTAGAACCAGTTCGTCTGTCGACTTATCTGCATTCGAGAGAGCATTTCTTAGTTGAGTTATGTACATGCGAACTATATGGTGCCAGGCTATAAATCTACCTTTTGCCATAATTATTGTATATACTCACGCGCATGTAATAGAACCTGCACACAATAGAATATGAAATATAACACTAGAGAGTAAAATTTAACTAGCTCCTTATTTCTTATGATATATATTTATAACTACAAGGCAAATCGTCAATTTTTATCACGTCTTGCTAAAAATAACGTGCCTATAAAAACTTTCCTCATCAGAGACGGCCATGCTTCTTTTTAATGGTTGGTGACAGTGCACGTATTCTGTCACACGTATAATTTTGATAGTTTGGTTATGCTATGTAAATGTGTGTAATAATTAGTAATTTAGTTTTTGAAAAAATATTTATTACAATAGTCAAAATTAAAAGAAAATAATACTAAAGCAGATGTTGGAAATGTTGACCATTATTTTGAAGACTAAGTTGAACTCTACGCTTCATGCTTTCAAAGCCATTTATTAGGATTTCTTGGGTTATGTCATCACAATATCATTATGAAGCTCTTCGATTGTGTGATGTCTGGTCTTGAAAATGTTATTCTTTAAATATGGAAAAATAAAATAGTCTAAAATTGTAAAATCTGAAGATCTTGCACGAAAATTGATAATTCTTGTATCGAAAAATTCCTGAAGAAAGCTATTGTTTCTCGAGGTTTGTGCGCTGGTGCATTATCTTGCTGGAAGTATCCTTCTGTAAGTTCATCATCATGAAGTTCATTAAGAAACGGCTTTAATAATTAATTTCGATATTTTTCAGCAGTTATGGTGTGATTAAAAAATATAGGCCCAAAAATTCGTTTTCCTGAAACTGCTAGCCAGACCTCTAATTTTTGTTGATGCAGCGTAGTTTCTACAACTTCATGAGGGTTTTTTGCAAACCAAATTCTCATATTTTGCTTATTTAAATATCCTGAAAGATGGAAACAGGCCTAATCCGAAAAGAAGCATTTGTCGAGAATGACATTATTATTTATGTTATTCAAAAACTATAGACAATACTGTATTCTCGTAACAAAACCTACCTGTTTGAGTTTCGAAATTGCTTGAATTTTATATGGAAACAACTTTAAGTCCTTTTTTTTTAAATAGTATGACATGTTCCCACTGACAAATGAACTTTTGCGATTGATTTTTTAAGTGAGTTGTTCATTGGACGTCGAATGTCCTCTATGCAATTAGCTGTTCGTTTTCCACCGCCAGGTTCACGAATTATTGCCCCTGTTTCATTCAATTTAATAAAACCAGCTTAAATATCTTTTTGCAATTGTGCGCAAGTAATTAGCAAATTAAGATACCGTTGCCGGAAATTCTGTAAGCACTGATTAGTGGAATAAACTCAATCTTCATTTTATAATTTTTGGCCAGTTCGATAGTAACTTTGAATAATACATATTTTATGTTGTAACTCTAACGTTATAATAATAGTTATTTATATATCAAGAGATTAAAGTGGAGCTTTAATCATGAGGGAGAAAGTTTAAGTCACGAACGTTTAGCGAGTGACCTAAATCTCCCGAACGAATAAAGCTTAGTTTAATACCGTGTTAATTACAATATTCTATTTATTACTCGCATTTAGTTAATAATTTACTGAGTTTTCAACTATATCAATTATCAGTCAACGTAAGTATGAAGAATTATTTATGACATGCCATTTGTGAAAAAATTATTGTTTTCAAATTCGGGTTTTCGAAAACATGTTTGAAGATGATGCAAACGATCTTCCGGCTGAAGTTTTGATGGAAGCGGCTGCCGCAATTTTAAAAATAGAAGCACCTTTATTTAAAAGAACTTTAACTCCCTAGGGAATAAAGTCACTTTAGCAACTAGCATGCATTAAATGCGTGTAATAAATAAAATAATTTAAAAAATTTAAGCGCTTATAATATGAATTTATGATTGACACTTCTTCGTCACCCACCTATCTGTTTTTGTCTACGTCTTCTCGTTAAAAATGTTGTTTCTTATCGTTTCTGCCAGATTTGCCCTCTGTATCACATTTTCATTACTTCATATTAAATCAATTTTTTTTCTTGTGGAACTATGACTCTGATACAGGATTGACCACTTTTATAAATGTCAGTTCTTGTCTCTTTCTTAAAAACGCATTTTTTGCGTTTCTAATATAGCCTTTTGCTTGAAAACGTAATTGAGGAGAATACAGTATATAAATGTTTTTTTAAAATTAAATAGTGCCGTTTTGACATAAACGATTCTTAACGTTCAGGATAGTTATCAGACATTGACGAAGATTGTATAAACGCGTTAATTCATAATGATGTACGCCAATCAATTCGGATTTTGGCCAATATAATGAATTGTAACCAATCAGCCATAATACGACATTTGGAGTCCATGAAAAAACTGTGAGCTTGGTCGCCGCATTTGTTGAGCGAAAACAACAAGAATTAGGGTGTCAACGTTTGTACCTTTTTGCCAACTCGTCATAGTTCATCAACATCGTCATCACCCCTATCACCTACAGCAATAAACGACTTTGATTTGAAAGTGTCTAATTCAAGAGAATACAAAATATAAATATAATTTATATTGTGTATTCTCTTGACAAAGGCGTATTCCCGAAACATGTAGAGTTGTTTTAAATATATATACTCTGAAGTAAGCCAGACCTTTAATCGCCGACTTATTAAGTTTACCTTATATATATATATATATATATATATATATATATATATGAACTTCATGTGTATGAGAATTAATAATTATTAAATCTCATTTTACATGCGATTGTCGCTATAATTTGTTTCATTTAATTCTACAATTCGGCAAATCACTTTTGCCCTAGATTGTAGACGCAACAAGCCGCGACATCAACTGTACAAGTTGTCAGTACAAATGAAAAATTTTGTGAAAAGCTTATCTGCGCGGAATGTGCATATATCGATATTTCACTGTTTTTTACAGATCATCAGTGCACCTTACCGAAGACAGACATGATATTCACTTCTATACTACGTGTATATATACGAACTGTAATGAACTTCATGTGTATGAGAATTAATAATTATTAAATTTCATTTTACATGCGATTGTCGCTATAATTTGTTGCATTTAATTCTACAATTCGGCAAATCACTTTTGCCCTAGATTGTAGACGCAACAAGCCGCGACATCAACTGTACAAGTTGTCAGTACAAATGAAAAATTTTGTGAAAAACTTATCTGCGCGGAATGTGCATATATCGATATTTCACTGTTTTTTACAGATCATCAGTGCACCTTACCGAAGACAGACATGATATTCACTTCTATACTACGTGTATATATACGAACTGTAATGAACTTCATGTGTATGAGAATTAATAATTATTAAATCTCATTTTACATGCGATTGTCGCTATAATTTGTTGCATTTAATTCTACAATTCGGCAAATCACTTTTGCCCTAGATTGTAGACGCAACAAGCCGCGACATCAACTGTACAAGTTGTCAGTACAAATGAAAAATTTTGTGAAAAACTTATCTGCGCGGAATGTGCATATATCGATATTTCACTGTTTTTTACAGATTATCAGTGCACCTTACCGAAGACAGACATGATATTCACTTCTATACTACGTGTATATATACGAACTGTAATGAACTTCATGTGTATGAGAATTAATAATTATTAAATCTCATTTTACATGCGATTGTCGCTATAATTTGTTGCATTTAATTCTACAATTATAGCGACAATCGCATGTAAAATGAGATTTAATAATTATTAATTCTCATACACATGAAGTTCATTACAGTTCGTATATATACACGTAGTATAGAAGTGAATATCATGTCTGTCTTCGGTAAGGTGCACTGATGATCTGTAAAAAACAGTGAAATATCGATATATGCACATTCCGCGCAGATAAGTTTTTCACAAAATTTTTCATATATATATATATATATATATATATGTACAGTACGTCCATAAAGTATGGACACAAGCCCGTAGTAACGTTATCGTGCATTACTTGACAAAATGCAAAGATATGCTAGCATTTTGTTTTTTCCGTCGACCTTGAATAAGTTGTGACGTCATTGATAATTATTTTAAATGTCAATCCCATTTTTTTTATGGATCTTGAAAGCTTTTACAATTCTTTATTCGATGATGGAAAAATTTTGGTATGTTACATTAGGAAATTTTTGAGTAAATTGTGTTCTAATTCTAAGTTTTATTTTTGACATTTTCAGTATCAAATTTATAACAAATGCTCAAAATGTTTTCCTTCATTTTGTTGACAAAATCCTAAGCGATGAGAAATTCCATTTCGCACATTCTGTAATATTTCGGGAGTGATTAGTCTGGTTTCGTAGATGATGCGTTGTCGTAAAAGGTCCAAATTTCCCCGTTGTGTCGCTTAGACTTTTGATTTTAAGTAACCCCCACAAGAAGTCCAACGGGGTTGAATCTGGCGATATAGCTGGCCATTCAATCCATCTTCTTTCTTCATTCTTCTAATCCATCTGTTAAGAAATGTATTATTGAGGTATTGCCTTACTGGTAGCGTATAGTGCGGAGGAGCAATTCTACGATATGGCAAATGTGGATCCTCATTATTTGGAAAAAGAACCGCTAAAACGGGTACCAATTCATTCCTCAAAAAATTCAAGTATATTTCTCTAGTCAAGTTTCCATCAAAAGAAAACGGTCCCACAATGCGATCGCCGATAATCCCTGCCAATACATTTAGTTTTTGCGGGTATTGCGTATGTGTCTCTTGCATGCGATAAGGATTATTAGTCGACCAAAATCAGCAATTTTGTCTATTCACAGTGCCATTCAATGTGAAAGTAGAAGAGAAGAAAATGTTGAAGAGAAATGGGGTCATTATCACAAATTTACATCAACCGTTCACAATATTCTAAACGCCGATCAAAATCGTCCTTAGACAACTCTTGAACTAAATTCATTTTATAGGATGATACTTTGATTTATGCAAAAGTTTCTCAACTCTACCCCTTGCACGTCAAATTTTCGACTAAGTTGCAGTGTGCTTGTGTGAGGACTTTCTTGAACTGTTAACAAAATGTCAACTTGAGTGTCTTTTTTGGTTTATCTTGAACGAATCCTTCTTCCAAAATTTTTTTGTGGATTTTACTTACAGTTGAAAAACAGATAGGGTCCAGTTCAGGATGCGTTTCACTAAACAACTCCGCGACTTCCCTAACATTTCGACATCTATCTCCAAACCCAATCATTGAGAGCACCTCAATGCTTTCCCGTTCAGATAAATGCATCTCAGAGAATGAATAATTAAAACACTTTACACCAGCAACTAGGATTAAACAAAAATGTTGTGATTCGGATTATTTAGAATATGTCAAAAAAATTAACTTGTCACTTTGGAATGACAGAAAGTTTAAAAACGATTACTCAAAAATTTTCTAATGAAACATATCAAAATTTTGACATCATCAAATAAAGAATTGTAAAGGATTTCAAAATCTATAAAAAAAAAATGGGGTTGACATTTAAAAAAAATATCAATGACGTAACTTATTCAAGCTCGATGGAAAAAACAAAATGGTAGCATTTAAATATAGCTAATGAAAAACATTAATAGACCTGTCTTTGCCTTTTATCAAATAATGCACAATAACGTTATTACGGGCTTGTGTCCATACTTTATGGACAGACTGTATATATATATATATATATACATATATATTGCAAAATTTTAAAATTTAATGCAGACACTCTCATTAAAACAAGCTAAAATTTATGATCTTAATAGTATGTATATTTTCAGAAAGAATTTTATTTAAACTAGTACCTTAGTTTCCTTATGTAACAAAACAAACTTTCACCTGTTGTGTGATTATGATTACATGTTTGTTTATTACTGGTATTTCGTTTGTATCAGAAGAATATGTATATTTTATCGTATGAGCAATAAAGCTCCTATCCTGATTTACAAATAAGTAATATTTTCAAAGAAACCGTGAGAACTTGTATACATAAGCATAGAATAATGCATTTTGCTTGTTTTGAAAAGCTTTCTGCATAATCTTGTTTTCTTAAGATTAACCATATTGCAGATAGACGATTTGTATTTCAACAGAAAATAACGTATCCAAGAATTAAGCGGAACTGGATAATACATGTGTATAATATACAGTGTGTATATAAATAATTGAAAGGTGTTTGAATCGCCCGCGCTTTTTTAATGTATGAAAGTTGGTGCTTCTACAAGCTATGCCGCAAATAATCAGCGTCCTTCTGTTTATTTTGGTTTTCTGCATTTTCGTTCTCGTCTATTTATTTTGTTATTTCTCTCCTTTATTACCAGAAAGGCAGAAAAATGGCAATTTTTCTGCTGTTACATATTTGTTATTGGTAAGCGATGAAGAAATCACAGTAAATTTGTACAAATGTAACAAAGTACGCTTTTAGGTTAATAATGGCTTTCACGGATCTGCACAACAAATTTATTGTTGAGGCATATTTTCGTTCGGGAACACGCAATGTTGAAGGAGTATGGGATTATTCCTATCCAAATTGCCACCAGCAGTTTCAAGAGGAGTTTCCAAAAATGGAATTTACATATGACTGTTTTGTACAGCACGTTCGTCGTGTAATAGAGAGATATCGCACAACAGGGAGCGTTTTAAAGGGAAAATCTACAGGACGTCCTACTATTTGAATTTGTGCTTAAATTTACATGGACGGCATTTTGAACAAATGTTATAATTTTATCTTGAATAAGTGTTATAGTTTTGTTATAATTTTGATAGAGTATGCAAGTCTGAAATTAAAGTATTGCATAGTGAAATTTAAGATACCAGCATTAGAAAACATACATAATTTCATTGTAATTATCTTTCAATAAAATATTATTTATTACTATATTTGTTCCTATTCTATTTTTTTAATGTTACGCCTATGATATACGACATTTGCTCCCTCAGAGATGCTGGCATGCACTTAGCACCAACTTAAACACAAAAAATTGAAAGCGGGAAATTCAAACACCTTTCAATCATTTATATACACACCGTACATCTACATATACTTTCTTATATGTACTTCTACAGTTTCGGATATCATATATAGTGATGCATAGTTAAACAAAAACAATTTCGATGCTGGACAGTTAACGTATTTAGGATTGTAGGCAATGAAATGTTTAGATTAATTTTTTAGTAAGTTAGTATCTCTGTATTTCATTGTCGTTTCATCGTTCTCAAAGCAAATAATTTTTTATTATATTCATATTTTTGTCAGATAATCGTAGTAAATTTTTTCTGTGAATTTCTGGTTACATATTGGTATTAATTATTGCTGTTATATGTGAAAGAGTCGATTATTGTGGCGCTTAGTAAGGTTCATGATTACCTATAGCGTTACAATAGAAAAAGAAAATGTATTAATTAATTGCGAACATTAAATGAAGCATGCGAAAAGCTAAAAGAAAGTAATAGTAAAAAGGAAAACATTGAGATTCACCTTATAATGAAATACTATTAAATCTAAACTAAATAAAAAAAAATTAAAGGCTGGAAGAAAACATAAAGTTGCAGAAGTAGATTTACAATAAATGGTAGGAACTGAAGTTTAACGATACGGTACACTTGCGTATATACGAAGGCGGGTTGACTAGTTCGCGCGATCGTACGGAAACAAAGAAATAATGTAAATAAGTAAACTCTATTTTTCTACATAATCTCCTCTTAAATCGATACATTTAATCCATCTGTGTTCAAGCATCTTTATTCCACCTCGAAAGTAATTTTCTTCTAACCCTGCGAAATAATCGTTTACTGTCTTGTCTTCATTTATGCAAAATTTTTTGACCTTCAAGAAAATCTTTTAATTTAGGGAATAGATGAAAGTCAGATTGTGTTAGGCCTGGGGGTAGGGTATTAATTCGAATCTTAATTCTTTTCCTTATGCAATAACCGTACTGGAATGCATATGTGCATCATAATATTGGAAAGAGCACATTCTCCTTAGTAATTCCTGGACGCTCTTCAGCGATAGCTTTCTTCAAACGATCTAGAAGATTCGCCTAATATATGCCGTTTAAGGTCTGTTCCTTTTGAAGACAGTCTATCAACAATATTCCTTCGACATCCAAAAATATCGATGCATCACCTTCCCAGTCGATAAAACCGTTTTGGTTTCCTTTGGAGTTAGTTCTCCACGTTTAGTCGACACCTTCGACTGCTGTTCAGATTTGGATGTATAATAATGAACGCATGTTTCGTCACGAGTCACAAAAAATCTGTTGTTTTGCACTCAAAAATTTCTAAATTGTTAATCGATATTTGACAGCGAACACATCTTTGTTCCGTCGTCAGCAAACGCGGTACCTACCTTGCGGCAAGTATCCGTTCCAATAAAATGCTCACTACCTCTACTATATATAATGCTTTCAATCTTCGAGCATTTAGCAACAAGTCATGGACTTTTTTCATCATTTCTGAACTTGTAGTCGTTTTCGAACATTTGCTGCGAGTATCATCTTCTAAACTGTTTTTGCCATGCTTAAATTCATTTAAAACCATTTTCTAAAGGTTCTATACGAAGGACAACAAAACCCAGTATATTTTGCATATCTTCATGGATTTCGGTAAAGAACATGTATTTCTTTAGGAGATGCTTAATCCCTGCGCGATGTTTAAAGTTAGTCATTTGCACTTAATTAGTAAAAGGGTAAAATTTAAAAAAATGCCTAAGAAACACGCTTTGTCACAATTCATCCAACACTAACGGTAGTATAGAGAAGCATGCCAAAACAAAAAAAAAATATTAAATAAAAACGGCATACAATCAAAAGCGGCAGCATTAAAACAATACCGTTAAAGTATTAGTCGCTAAAAGCACTTGATACCGATATGTGATATAGCCGTTAGAAGATAATAAACAGGTTAACGGCAGTTAAGACGGATTTCTGCCAATAGGCACGTAACAAATATATTGTTCGCATAAAGTAAATATTATTTAGTCAAATAAATGAAAGTTTGAAACCTGATCGAAATTAGAAATAAAATAGGATGAAATTAAATGAAATGAAATATTTTAAAGACTATTTAAAAGACTATTTTAAAAAATATAAGCTGATTTGCGTGTTTTGTTCAAGAAAACTTTGCCCAGCTTTTCTTTAACTAGAACAAAAAACCTGAAGAAAGAAATCTTTCGTTGAAAATATACATGTCACCAAAAAAAAAACTTTTAGAATTGATCTGCGTAAAAATTTTAAGAGTTTATATTTTAGTCACAGATAAAATGTGACAATTTACGCCGATGGTACAACTAGACCATTGTAATATGTAATTTGTGTTAGGAAGAGATTACTGGTAGTGTCCGTAATTGGAACATCTCTGCTATTCTATTATGTGTTTAAGACTTCGAGCCGTGTTATAGTAAGGATATTTGCCATATATTATATGACTCAGCATTGTAGATTACTTACTTAGTTTAACTTTTCAGAATTTACAGTTGAGTTATAATCTTCTCATAAAAGTCTTTCCATTTATTTCTGTTCGTTGTCTCTTTAGAAGCATTGGTTCACTCACTAGTATAGATTCTATTAGTTCTGAAAGCCTTTTTTTCCAATATTATTTGTTAAATTTTGGTAGCAATACACAACAACGACATAATTTGAATTCTGTAATTTACGCAAGAAACTCTGTCTATTCATTGCTCCAGTAAGTTCTAGATACCTTATATCTGATGTAAAATATGGATAAATATTATTCCTCTATCTATCTATATTATGTCTTTAGACTGTTCGCTCCTACTGCCTTCACATGTAGATTCAGTAAATTAAATTAAATATCGTAAATGCTTTCTTGTTTTAATATTTACAATTGATATTCCTAATTTTCTAATATATATTAGTAATAAATTTACGTAACTAAAACATAAACTTTTAATTTCTAAAATATATACCTATTTGTTTGGAGAAACTAAAAAATTACTGTTTTGTAAAATAAACTAAGCATTTAGTTTTTTACCTAGTTCATTCGTGTGTCCCAAAATTTTATTTACGAGGATTATTTAATTACATTATGTTCAATCGTACTCGCCTATCAGTGTTTGTATTATTTTAGAATAGGTCATGCTTTTAAAAAGGGCTGTTTAAATTTTCAGTATCGTCTGACGTTCAGTTTGACAGATACAGTTGTTTAATCCTCGACAAGGCGTGTTCAGTGAAAATTTATAAAATCACTTTTCGCGGTGTTATTAAGTGCTTGTTTTGTAAGAAGATAGACACAATTGAGGTTTTTTTGGGAATATACAGCAAACATTGAGCGGCGATGCTTCTTCGAAGGCCACGATATGTTCTTGGGTTGCTCGCTTTAAACGTGACAACATGAGTCTCGAAGATAAAGAACGTGCTGGACCACCGACTGTGTTACCATTTCAGAAATGGTTGAGAAAACGTTCACGATGTTGTGCTACATGAAAGAGTAACAGCTGAGGAGATTGCCAAGACTATGGTGATGTCTACTGAACGCATACACCATATTTTGCATGTTAGATTAGGGATGTATAAACTTTCTGCTGGATGATTGCTGCGTTTACTGAATGTAGATCAAAAATGAAAGAGTGCAACGACAATTTGAAGCTCTTTAACATCAACCAGTAGATTTTTGCATAGCTTTGTTACGGTCAATGAAACTTTGCTCCATTATTATGTTTCAGTTCAACGCTGTAATTTCAGCAGTTTTTGGAATCGTAGTAGTTCTCCGTCAAAGAAGGCTAAGATGTTTTCATCGGCTGGAAGGGTAATGGCCACGATTTTGGGATTCGGAGGGGATACTTCATATCGAATATCTCCTAAACCCAAACTATCGACGGGACATATTATGCTGCCCTTCTGGACAAAATGAAAGAGCTATTGCCGAAAAAAAACCAACAATGTCTTGAGAGGAAGTGCTACTCAATCATGATAGTGCACCGTTAAACACCAATTGCATTGTTCGAGCAAAACGGGATGAATTGCGATTCTAGGTTGCGCCTCACCCTATTCACCGGATCACCGAATAGCAAGTATGAAAGTAAGAAATGTTAAATTATATATGCGGCATAATTTCAATTAATTCGGTTCCATTTGAAGAAAAAGATATTAGATTTATTTTTATTCTTTCAAATACGTATTGTTAGTAAAGGAAATTTTATAACATTCGGTATATGTATTTCAAAAAGGTAACTCTAATATTTTATATAATTATAGTTGCGTTTATTTAGAACTCTTGCTAACGTAATATACATATATAAGTAATTAAGGAAGTGAACTAATTTCCTATTATGCTATTCTTTCTGCTGTCCCAGTAACGTTAAGAATGCAAATGCTTTCCTTCAGTAATAATGAATTTCCGCGTCCGTGTTACCTTTTCGACTTATCCCAAACGAAAATTTAATTTTAATTTCGAATAGTGTTATAGATGCCCTAATAAATATTGTAGCACTTGCGTGTATTAAAAATTAGTCCTAGAAGATTAAAAATTTAACAAAATTGAACTGAAAAGCTAGTACATTTCCTAAGATTGTATACGATAATTACCTCTCAATGAGTTACTCAAGTGGAAATGTTGCAAAATATGTCTTCATTTCTACGGCAAACTATAAATAGTTCACCGTTTTCCTTCTATTTATTGATTTTATTTGTAAATAAAGACATAAGTGGCTATATTTTAAGCAATGATCTTATCGTCGCATAATAATTTTGATGATTCGGCGTGCAATTTTTGCAGAGAATCCATGAAATTTCAGTTGTAGAGGGGCGTATAGGCGTACACTATGCAGAGAAAGGAGATCACTAGGAAGTCGTACATATATATCTTGTCTAAGCCTCTTTCTTCACACTCTCACTGTTACATTTAAACTCATCTGGGTGAACATGAAAGTCTTCACAGTAAGTGATTAATTTTTTTTCTACGCTTAATAGTTTTGTGTTTCGAAGTGTAGTACATTGTTTTTTATCGAGCGAGAGTTGCATTTAGCGAAAAAGAAACTGTAAATAATTTATTTTATGTTTACTTTTACACGGTTTTATTCTATAATAAGGTAACAATTAAGTAGAATTAATATATTTTGAAATGTAAATAAAGTGTTTTTTTTTGCAAAATTGTAATAGGACGTAATTCCAAAGGCGTCTATCAATTAATAAAGCTTTATACAAACGCAGGCCGTATTTAAGACATAGTATTTCAATTCATTCAATTTCATACATTTTTCATACATATACTGCATATTTTTATATTTCCACAATTTTGCATAACTTCTTCGTTAATTAAGATATGCCATTATCTGAATTCAAATTTTATTAATTTGAAAAGTTTTGTGCTATTTTACACTGTTGATTGGAAAAAATTTTTGATTTTTTCATTATTTTTGCACATAATCATTTTGTTGTCACTAATTCCACGAATTCTGCTTATTAGTAGTGTTAGCAACTGCTGGCATAGAACAATATTACCTTTTCTAACTATGATTAACAAATTATACTATAAGTTTATTATTCTCTGTCAATTTTCTCAGATATGATCCGCGTTGTAGAGTATGTAAGTTGATTTACTGTCATCTTTTGAAGGTCGCTGATTCAAAATTTGTTCAAAAATGTTGTGAAGAACGTTACAGAGAAATTAGCAAAGCAAACTATTCTACACATGTGTATGTGATTTGTATAGCAGATTCGTACTTATAACAATTAAATGCTCGCTATTTAATTTTTTACGAATTTTAATAATAAGCCAAGAGTAATTTTTTGTAAATCAAAATGTTTTTCATTTTATTACAATGTCAGTATAGCAAAAATATTGTGAAATGAAATCCGAACACTAATAAGATTTGCCGCAATGTGTGAATTAATCACTTTAATTTTTAACTATTAAGATAAAATAAAATAAATTTTATGAATTTCACTTTTTAATTATCACAGTAACGAGTCGTTTCGCACCAACCTGGGCTTCGTCAGACATATAACTAACTTATTTACAAAATATTTTTTATATTAAACACAAGTAAACGGTAACAAGCAAAAACACATGTTTTATTAAAAAAAAAAAAAATAAAAAAAAAATAAGTTTGTGTTTAAATGAATAAAAATTATGAATTTTTAATTTAAAAACATATTTATGTTTATTCCTATTCTACATAAGAAGAAAAAATATTTCGTACAATAAAATGAATAAAATACGTATCGATGCATATTAGATTGTTAATATTGGATTGGTTCAAATATAAATTATAAATGCTATTTCTATATCACTAGGAAAGTAGTTTTAATTATATAAAACAATGATTGATTTTTGACTGTTTTTATTTTTGCGAAGGCACCTAGTGCAAATTTTTCTATTGTTTTTAAATTTGCTTTTTTCGGTGTCTTTCACAATCAGTACTTGAATAACATTTTTATATCAGTCGGCATCGATTTTTGATGTAATAATTAATAATATAAATGCAAACGATTTCTTTAACTTAATCTAAGATTGCCCATACTCTGTAATATATTTGTTATATTTAACTAGCTAAACTGATAAATGAAACTTATACAGAACAATATTTATAGTTTATATCTTCAATATTTATATCGTACTTAATGCAAATGAGAACCAATGAGCATTAGTTTTCACTTTGCATGTAAATGTCGCCTAATCTGTTGCGTTAATTTCTTCATTTCGACAAACTAAGTTTGTACCAGTATGCAGAATGCTATACGTCGTGACGCCACCTTGCTGGTTGTTAGAATAATGAAAAATTCGTGAAAAGTCACATCTATCCCCGAATGGGTGGATGCAGTAGTTAATATATTGACCTTAAAGTTGAATATATTAACTATATATACGTAAAGTATAGAAGTGGAAGTCATGACTGTCTCTAGGATACTGTATGTTGACAAGCTTCAATAAGAGCGAAATGCATCCACTCATTCCGGGATAGATGCGACTTTTCACGAATTTTTCATTATTCAATTTTTTATTGTCTTGATCGACTCTGGACTAATTTTGATATCGGTCACGCTTACATGTACTTGCTAATTAATGAAGGAAAGGTGGGGATACAATTGCTCATTCAGCTCTTAACGCCTTTTGCCTCTCTGTATATTACGATGTGTATAATATTAAATAATACTTAAGATATAGAACAAATGTTTAATTGAAAATATATTTACAATCGCAGTAGGAATAATAAAGAGCAACTGTAGCAGTTTAGCGTAAGAAGTTATACATAATATGTACATTTTTTTTTATAATTGATTTTGGTGGCAAACCTAATTAAAAATTATGCTGTTATAATAAAATCTGAAGAAAAAATATCTACGAGAATGCTGTAGGTTTGGGGTCAAAATATTTCCTTAAAAGAATTGTGATCAAGAATGGCAAAAAATTGGCGTTGAAAGAATCATTGTATTTATGAATCTAAAGCCGTAGCTATTAATATTTTATACATATAAAATTTAGTCAGCAATTATACTCCTCAAAATACATTAGATTACAAAAATATAATATGTCAAACATTTTTTAACATTAAGAAATTGTATATGGATGTAATTTAACGTCTGATTTAACGTAAGAAATAAACAGTTGAGTTCACGTTTTAATAAATATTTTATAATTAGTTAAATAATTTCGGTATATTGAAAAAAGGATCAAAGCCCTTAAATATATGTTTTAGTTTATATCTATTATACATCAAATCCTATTCATTATTATTAATGTGAATTTAATATATTAAACCCGGATACATCGCCTTCAGGTCGGCTATATATTGCATTCGTATTTTATATATTTTGCGCACATAGTATTTTAATTTTTTATTTATCGGTGGCGTTTTACTTAATTAGTATGTGCATAATTAGCGAACTATTGTACAATGGTTTACTCGTGAAATTCTAAGTGTAATTTATTTTGGTCGTTTCTATTAAATATTCTAATAATATTCGTTTTGGATCAGATTATATATGTATATTTATTATTTCAGGTATTTTTTGCAATCACTCTTGGGCATGTATTAGCATCGCACAACATAAAAAGGCGAGAAAGTGATGAGTATGTTGCTAGTACGACAAAGCCTATAACAGTACCTGAGATACCGGCGTCGGCACCAGGCAATGCTCTCGGTCCAGGAAAATATCAACCCTCTCCAATATTTATTCCTCAAAAAATTCAATATTCTCCTCCACAACAGCCAAACTATCTTTCACAACCTTCGTATAAGTTCCTACCTCAACCACAACAGGCATCTTCTCCTGTTTCATATGTTCCTCAACAACCACAACAACAGCCACAATATACATCCCGTGTTATTTACAATACGCAGACGGTACCTAAAGTTCCGATAATTCCACAAAAGGTACGTAAAATGCTTTTCTTTTCTTTGAGTTAGTATTGATACATGTATGTTTGTAACTATGTTTGATGTACATAAAGTTTAATTCTATCTTACATGTCATTGTTAAAAGTCTTTCTTTGGAGACTGTGGTTAAGTAGAAACTTAAAAAAAGGTATATTAACCCCTTACCAAAATTATTAATCGTATCCTAAATACGTATTTCGACAACTAAGTTGTCATCATCAGTAGGTAAAACCACTAATCAAAGTATCGCACATGGGGCACAGTAAAGCTAGCACAACAGCTTACGCAACAACTTTACACGGCGTCCACGTATACATTAAATGAAACATGCAAAAATATCGACCGAAAGGATCGACAAAAAATTATCTCTCTTACGGAAAAAGGTACCCACATCTGTTTATACTCCAGTTTGAAATATCCATGACCTTTTTATTTATGTTTCTAAGAATGAAAACAGACAGGTAAAGGGAATCGGTCCTTTATCTCTGTTCATGGAATTTTGTTTGTCTTTAGCGATATACATACTTTCGTAGGCGTCCAGATCGCGGGGGTTATTTATGGCCTTGGCAAGTTTCAACCCTTTAATCGACACATTGTGCAGTGTACTTAGAGCATGGTTGGCAACGTTAGATTTATCGGGTCTATTGTATTTAATATGTGATATGTGTTCTTTAAACCGGGTTATTATTGGTCGTTTTGTTTGGCCTATATATTTCAAATTACAATCATCGCAATTAATTTCGTATATACCTGATTTCGAATTAAAATTAACTTTATCTTTGGTAATCCCTAAGAGACTTTTGATAGTATTTTCGGACCGAAAGGCTACTTGGAGACCTCGTTCTTTCACAACTTTATTAATGTTTTTCGTGATGGGGTGGTATGGTAAACACATGTACTTTTTCTCCTGGTTACTTTGAGATATCAAACTTGTGGATTCGCGGATTGTATTTTTTAGTTTTGTTTTTCTAATTAATTTATTGATTATTTCTATGTCAAAGCCATTATATTTCGCGATATTTTTAATGAAATCAAGTTCTATTTCATGTCTCTCTTTTGTTAACGAAAAATTTAGTAACCGATTAACTAAGAAATTAAAAGAAGCTGTCTTATGTTGAAAACTATGATTTGAATCCGCGATGATGAATCTATTAACATTGGTTTCTTTCCGGGAAATATCGTTTTCTATTTTATGTTTATTCCTAATCAGTAAAGTATCTAAAAATGTTATCTTGCCATTGTGTTCCTTTTCCACAGTAAATTTAATCGTCGGAAATTTCAAATTTAACTGATTAACGAACATGTCTAATTCGCATTTCCGTGTATCAAAAATCGCGAGAATGTCATCTACGTACCTGATTCAGACTCTCGGGAAATATTTAGCGTTATGTTTAAGTTCTACTTCAAATTGACTCATGAATAAATTGGCTATGAAAGGAGATAGGCAGTTACCCATTGTTGTGCCTTGTTTCTGCTCATAAAATTTTTCTCCTACTTGGAAATAATTTTGCGTCATGCACAGAGTTGTCAATCTCATGTATTCTTTTATTTTTGAAGGTTCAATGTTATTCTTGTTGAGCAAGCCTTCTAAATATTTCATTGTCTCTGGAATAGGTACCGAGGGGAATAATGACGTTACGTCGAATGAAACTAAAATTTCCCCGGCTTCCAGTTAACAATCTTTAATTAATTTAACAAATTCTAAGGAGTCACTAACTGACAAACTTTCTGGTTTTACGGGTAAATTTTTAAATTCATTCATTCACAGAATGTATTATTTGTCGAAGATACATAAACCAGGTAACTCGATGAGACCTATCGTTCAAGGTATCAACTCACCGACTTATTTGATTTCCAAATGGTTAGTGAATGAATGTTAGTGAAATAACCAATTGGAAATCAAATAAGTCGGTGAGTTGATACCTGAAACGATAGGTCTCATCGAGTTACCTGGTTTATGTATCTTCGACAAATAATACATTCTGTGAATGAATGAATTTAAAAATTTACCGGTAAAACCAGAAAGTTTGTCAGTTAGTAACTCCTTAGAATTTCTTAAATTAATTATATATATATATATATATATATATATATATATATATATATATATATATATAAATAAATTAAAAGCGGGCAAGCGGGCTGTCAATTAAAAAAACTCATTTATTAGTTATCGCTATATTTCGCAACAACTTTGTTGCTTCTTCCGGAGAACTACAAGATTAATGAGAAATAACATAAAATTAATAAAAGTATAAAGCAGTAGTAAAATACTTACAAATGCAGTAAACATATATTATAATTTAAGCGGTATATACTACAACCTAATTATGTAACGATCTGCAATTTACCATCATAATATATGTTGCTGTTATATAAATACATAATGCTGTTATAAAAACAGTGATACATAAAATATTAGACTAATTGGAGGTCGTGTAATCATTCCGTATAAATAAATGATCGATTTCATCAATATAATATTCAGAATAATATCGAAAAGCGACAGAAGCAGAAGCAATAAAAGTAACAGAAAGCGAAAGAATAACAACAGTTTTGAGGGCCTTTGAAAGGTACAAATAATGAATACGGCCATAAAATATGAATGTAGGAAAAGCATTTAATCAATGCAAATATTGAAAAATGGAAAGGGAAAGCTATACTCGTAGACAGAAAATTGTTGTGAGAAATATGTATGAACATATGTAAGAGATGAAGCCTGGTCCATCTCAATAATTGGGCCTAGAAATCTTCATATAATGCAGCTCAACGCCTCACTAGGTGTTCAATCATTGATTATTACTATTGACTTTTTATTTACTCATGATGTTTTTATTATCATGGTTAATACATTTTTCGAAATGTTCCTTTTGTACCATTTGGAAATAAACGTTGTCATTTTATACACTTTACAAACTTTCTATTGAAGGTTGTTCATTCATTGTTTGTAATAAATTCGTGATAATCTTCCATTAGATTTCCGATATATGAGCGACATTATCTAAAGTATTTTCTATTTTAACTTCTTGTTTCAGAATCTTCCTGTAAAAAAGCTATAATCCATTCTGAATTGTCTGAGGACAAGATTGCTCTTCAAAAAGACAAATTGGTATCATCGAAACTTACCATTAGAGGCGTGGAAATGTAGTAATTGTGTATGTTTCAGATCTTCTTCTTTTGGCGTAAACTATAACTTTATTATTATATAATGTCAATACAGTGATTTCGTCATTAATATCTATGAGCATCCACAAAATTTAATGTTGCTCTAGATTAAATTTATATTTTTGTATATAAATACACAATTATATGAATTTATTGGCTTGGTTCAATACATGTAAATAATCGAAGAATCATTTTTAGTTCCAATGTAATTTTTAGTTCCAAATCTTTATTTTGTAACTTTTCTCGGAAGCGTTAAATATATGAATGGCTTACTGCTATTATAATTACAAAATTCAGATATGGTTTGGAAAACATATATAGCGCATTTTACGATTATCATGCATCTCTTGAAGAGTGCAGCAAGTTTCGGTATTTTAAAATATCTTCCTTTAGAGACACTTCGTCCCCCGGACAGATTTCTCATATCATAACCTTATATAAATACATATTATGCGTTTCCTTTTATGAACACGTAGATGTTGAAACGCTGATTGGTTTATTTGTTACATAGTCTATGAATTGTTCGGTAATTAATATCATTATATTATGTAACTCCTATGCTGCTATTTTATGTAGTTTTTATTGGTCCAATATTTGTTTTAATAAATGTCACTTTTCAATCCAATTTTTCTATATTATGTTCGCACGCTTATATCTGGGCTTAATAATAAAAAAAACATTTTGGCATAACATCCAGAAATTTCTTTATACGCATGTACGCAGATGACACCAAAAATGTCCAAAAATTCATAATGAAACACGAAATTTATTATTTGTTGCTTTATTGTCGGGATTGAGGTATGTTGAACGTCAGAGGTGGTTAAAAATTCCGTTGTTTTAGGTTTGGTTTGAAAGAGCTTGGTCAAACTACATGGTTTAATGACCAATAGTCCTCATACAGGTATTTTTAAGATTAATTTATAATTCAATAATTATAATGAAATTAACGAAACCTAAAATTACATTATGACATCATTCAATATAGGACTCCTCTTTTTGGATATACTGTCGCCATTGTTCAGGGAGGTTCTGCATTCCTCTAGAAAAGAAGTCTGGTGGCTGCAGGCGCATTATTTCTTAAACAGCTTCGACGACTTCTGTACTAAAATGAATTTTTTCTCTTAAAAATTCCTTCATGCGTCCAAACATGCTTCCGCATCTAAGAAAGTAAGCTTCAACACTATAGGGTAGGCGAGGAAGAACAGTTAAATTAAATTTTTGAATTATAGCCATCGTACGAACAGCGACATGAGGAGGAGCGGTATCCTATAAGAGATAAATAGTAGAAACCTATTTATCGCTTACAGGATACTGCTCCTCCTCATGTCGCTGTTCATTAACTCTGTCAGTAATCTCATCTGTAGTTGATGATCTCGGCCGCGCAGTTTGTTGCAGTTTCTTTTTTAAACATTGTCTGCCATCTTTAAACGTTTTGCACCATTTATATTACAACGTTTCCTGTTTTTAAATTTTTCAAAAATTTCTGATAGTTTCACACTTTCATTTGTAGAAAAAATTTATAATAATGCCTTATAATTGTAGGTGAATCCTTGTGGGTGAAATAAAATAATATTAATTTTCATAAACGAAATTCATTATTCTATATTATCACTTCGTGTTCAGTACACAAACCATCAGTGATTATCTAGAATAATAAATTCCGTTTGTGCAAATTAAGGTTATTTAACTTTATTCTATCGATTTAATAATGCATTGCTTGTACGTTTAAATTCATTTTGGTTTCACTCTTAGTTGTGAATGCCCTGCGTGTGTATATTAATTATATATGTTAAATAGTAAAAGTAATTAAAGTTTTCTACATTCTAATGATTCTGCGCCTGTTTAGAACTCAAAATAATATTTTCTATACTCGATAGTGAGGTAAATTTTCTCTTTTCATTAATTATAATGAGATCGACTTTCTTCTCAATAAGTATTTTTAATACTATCTATTTTCTCTTTCATTTAAATACTCATCAATTCTCTAACGATATTTATTGAGGAACGTTATATAGACTCAAATAACATAGCCATTTGGTAATTTATTCAGCTCCTAAATTTGAACATTTAGCATTGTTTGTTGTTGCCTTTATATTTATATAAGGACTGGATATACAACGTGTCCAGGAAAGTATGCAACAAAGGGAAAACTTTTTTATTGTCTATTTCTCAGGAAATTTTATTCTTTATAAAAGTTTTTGCTTTACTTAAAACCTATTTACCCGTTAAAATAAATAAGTTATCATATTAGATAGTAAAAATACATATATTTTATTATTTGTTCAAAATTTCCGTACCTACTTAATATCGTGTATGCAGTCATTACTTTTTACTTTTAATCACGTATGCATGGTATTTGACAGTAACTTTGACATCGTACAAAATACATTACTATGGCAGAACGTTTAACTTTGGAAGAAAGAGCAGAGTTAATAAGCATTAACTCTGCTCTTTCTTGCAAAGTTAAATTGCCACATATAACCATATGTGGCGATAATTATAAGACATGTAGAGACGTAGCTACGACATTTAACGAAAGGCATCCCAATAAAAACGTTAGTTGGTCTACGGTATCCCGAATTTTGCGACAACTTTAGCAAACAGGCTCTTTGGAATTTAATTTTAAAAAGGAACATTAGACCAGCAAGAAATTTGGATAATTCTTTAAATGTTTTACAAAGTGTAATTGGGAATCCTAAATTATCTGTGAGAAAATGTGCAACTAATTTAGGATTACGTAAATCATCAGTACATCAAATATTTAAAACATACAAGTTTACTCCATTTAACCCAAGATATGTCCAAACGTTGAAAGAACGAGATTATGACCAGCGTTTAGAGTTTTCCTTCATGATGAAATAGAAACAGACATAACATTTCCCAGAAAATTATTATTTGCCGATGAAGCTACATTCACCACAAATGGTGTAGTTTGTTCGCAAAACTGCCGTTGGTGGTCTCAAGAGAATCCACATTTCCAAATGGAGTGTAACAATCAATACTCACGAAAGATAAAAGTTTGGTGCAGAATTTTGGAGAGAAGAGTGGTCGGGCCGTATTTTTTTCAACAAACTCTAAATGCTGAAAGGTATTTAGCATTTCTGACTACTGAATTAGAAGATGAATTTGACAACTTACCTTTACAAACAAGACGTTCTTTGTGGTTTATGCGGGATGGTGCACCTGCACATAGTTCTCGTCGAGCCGTGCAGTATTTAAACCAAGAATTTCAAGAAAAATGAATAGGAAGATATTCAACATTTCCATGGCTTCCACGCTCGCCGGATTTAAATCCTTTGGATTATTTTTTATGAGGTTGGTTGAAAAATCGGGTGTATTCAGAAAGGCCATTTGATAACCAAGAAGATTTGCAGAACAGGAAGCCGTAACGCATTTAAATAGTAATCCTAATTTCCTGCAAAATGCTGTCAGGACTTAAGTAGACGTACAAATTTATGTATTGAGCGAGAGGGGCATCATATCGAGTGACGTTTGTTTAAAACATAAAAATAAAATTTTTTGTATTTTCAAGTTATTAAAGAATATTTTCATTATTTAAAGCGATATTTTATTTGTTTTAACGGGTAAATGGGTTTCAAGTAAAGCAAAAACTTTTATAAAGAATAAAATTTCCTGAGAAATAGACAATAAAAAAGTTTTCCCTTTGTTGCATACTTTCCTGGACACGTTGTATATCTTTTTTTGCATTTTACGAAGAAAGTTCATACAAGAAATCTGTTGTATATATTTGTTAATTTTCTAAAGAATAACTAATATGAGAATGAAAATGTATATATCATATACACCGTGAAATATTATATATTAGCTTCAAAATAAAAAGTTTACAAAATACTCTATTAAATTTCTCTGAAATTGAATAAATATGTATAATGATGAATTGAAAAGTAATTAGATAGGTATGTACATAACCTGTTTCATTCTTTCCTTTGGTATATAGATAGTAAATAATTACAATAAGAGGGAAGGACGGTTAAACAAAAATTCTGCTTTACATAATCAAAGATAATAAAAATTAAAAAGCCTGTGAAATTAAAAAAAGCACGTATTCATACATTCATATAGAGGAAATTCCAGCTGACCCGACCGACGTTGTACTGTCCAAAATTCAATAAATTTGCTTGTGATCGTTTTGTGAATTTGCGAAAAGCTATTGGAAATGTGTAAACAAAGTAAAAATGAGAAAAAACGTATTTCTGAATGATGATTGTATCTATTACCGATTGCGGCCATGGATTTAGAAGTACGCCAATGGGAAATTGTACATGCCAGATAAGTTCTTCGCGAAACAACACAAAAGTAAAAACAAATGTAATTTTATTTTAATTTAGGCTGGAATGCGTTTTTTCAGATTCTTCTCAAGATCATCCATATTATTTTTTCAATTGAGTTATTTCGACCCCGGCAGCATTACAAAACAAAAAAAAAATCAACTAAATATGTCGTTCCTATCGTCAGTTATGATCGAGAGTGAATACAAACATTACGATTTTTGTAGTTTGTATGAATTTTCTAACTTTCCTTTGTAATTGTCCCGAATTTTTTTTCCTGAAAACTTCTCCAGGATAACAACGAACAAAACAAGAAGAATTATGGATATCCATCGTTTGAATCGTGAGTTATGGTTTTGAGTTCATATAAAAATAATATAAGAAAAGCGCTTTTAGTTTTTCCCGAATTTTCCAATTTTCCGAGCAACTTTTCGAATTTTTCTTTCCATAAAAACCTTACGGGCTATTACGAACATTAAAAAAGAAAAAATAGCCAAATCGGTCAAGCCGTTCTCAAGTGATGCGCTTACCAACCAACGGCATTTCATTTTTATTTATAGGGATTCATCTAATTTCGCATATTGTTAATTTATTAATATTTGCCGATAAAATTTGGAAAAAGGAGTGATAGCCTTTCACACAACATAAGGATCACACACACACACAAATTTGATCAAAATCGATTATGTAGTTTGTGAGTCTATAAATAACAAATTAAATATTTTTGAGTATACTAATTTCTTGCAATTGCATTAGTACGATTATTAAGAAAAAACAAGGTTTTATCCAATAAGTTTCGGCTGAATTCAGCCTTATTCATTTGGTTTATTAACTGTAAAAATGTGAAAAACATATAATATCGTTTTACATAGTTGATAATGATTTACTAAATAAAACACTTGGTATATTTGTTTCACAAAATGTATTTAAAATATCTCTGACATATGTTTCGACTTATACAGTCATTCTCGAACAGTCATGTAAACTAAGTGAAAAGTGTGCTCCAACCAATATTTATGAGTTATTTTTTTTAAAAGGTTTATTACAGCATCGATTGTGGGGGTGTTTGAAAAATCCAACTGCGTGTTTGTGACCTGTCTGTTGAGATTTATGGCATTAATTCTAAAATTTCTAAGAAGTCAAGCCTTTTACCCTTATTACAAGAGTGTAAAAGTTTGAAATTATTAGAATTAAACAGATGAAAATTTTGAATACAGTGTTCCGCGAATCCCGTGACCATATTGCCATGTAGAATAGAACTTCTATGTTCTTTGATACGTTCTTTTATAGAGCGTCCTGATTGGCCAATGTATACCGCGTCACAATCACTGCAAGTTAATTCATACACCCCTGACTTATCACGCAATTCTGTTTTTCCTTTATTGTTAACTAGAATATTTCCTAAATTGCATTTATTTACTAGGATGACATTTAAACCTAGTTGATAATGAACTGTACTTAAGATGTAGCACGTGGTCTCCACAGAATCTGTGAATGTATCATTAATGATGGATTAACAACATTAGATGTGGCTTTAATAATTTGAAAAATATTTCAAGTGACTTCGGATGTGGCATTCGGAGAAAGTTAGACGCAGTTTTTAATAGAATTCCAGATTTAATAACATTGCTGCAATTGTGTATAGGGACAATTCCTCAAAATCTAACAGCTAAATACGCTGGAATAAAAGAATATTTCCAGTATGCACCTATAACCAATTGCGATGCAGAAAGCACGGTTTCTATATAGAAGGATGCATTTCATTCAGAGAGAACAAATTTTACAGAAGAGAATCTTGAGAAAGTATTGCTAGTTAGCATTAAAACTCCTTTACTCAACTTGAATTACAAAATGAACAAATCAAAATATATTTCGTATTCATAAATCACAACCCGTTTGTTTTACAATTAAAAGTTAAAACAACGAGAAAAATAAACTAATTCACAGTACTTTATTTGTCTTACAAAATATGTACTAATAAATAAAATAAATTATTAAAATTTCTCATCCTTATATCTACGCCCATAAAGAAAGGAACTATAATATTGAAGTAATTGCGTCACAATTCTCCATATACCATATAAAGAATTATAACTTTGTAATGTCTTTTCGAAGCTTGTCAATATTATTGATCCATTTTAGATTACTTATTGTACCTGCCTTTCTGGTTTTATTAGCGTTTGATACAGTGCTTGATATTTATGAACGTAAGTATATTCAAATGATATCAAAATACATCTTAAACAATATTTGCACTAGCTACAATTGTTTATTGTCTTTCAGGTTGCATTATATGCTATTAAACATTAAACTGTTATTATATGGATCTATTTCCGTCTATTTTCAAATAGAAATTGACGATTTAAAGATCAATCGTATTACCAGTACTGTAGCAAACAGTAGATACTTATTTAAACGAAAAACTTATAAACTGCATATTAGATATAAGCTTTTTAATATTAGAAATGATCTTTGATATATCTCTTATTTTGGTACGTAAGCATTTAATTTACATTTCTTTGGAAAGAACATAGCATGTACACGAGGTGTGAAAATTTAATTCCCGTACTGCACCTGTACAAAATGTTATCATATGGTTTCAAAATACCCCCTGTATATCTATTTACTGGCTTAAACGACGTTCTCATTTCTGCAAGTATGTGTAAAACTCGTTTTACGGAATACTGTTAAATTGTTGTTTCATATTCGGTTGAATTTCAGGTATATTAGAAAATATTTGTACTTCAAGCGCATTTTTGATTTCAGAGATAACAACAAATCCAAAGGAGTTAAGTCCGGTGAATAAATAGGAGGGTTTAATTTGGGTAATTGTTTTTTTTTTACCTGAAAGTTTGTTACATTGAACATACTGTGACTTGACGTATTGTCATAATGAATAATCCACTTGTCGGGCCACAATTCGGATCTTTTTATTTCTAGTTTTGCTGTTTGTCTGTTGTTTAAACTAAATTAATTCTTAATGAATTATTGTCGCGTGAGCACGGGAATTTCTATTGAATCTTTTGATATTTTGTTTCTGGGTCGTTCTGGAAGTGCCAATTTGCCAATATCCGTTAATAACTCTTGACTGCCAGGTTCTGACTGCAATTGTCGGCCAGCTTTGAAAATCTTATGTCACACTCTACTTTTATCTAGAATGTTTACAATATGTCATCTGCAAGAGTTATAGCATTTCACAAGCGATTTTCGCACATTGTTTAGTCCTGTGCGAAATTTCCATGCTGCAATTTACGCCAATACGTACACGTCAATTTTGAAAAGTACCTATTTTCTTTAACAAACCTATTTTTAACAAGTGCATGTTATTAATGATGCATTTATTTACATTTTCTTTTGCTTACTTAAAATTTATGTACGTACACAAATATT
Organism: Melolontha melolontha; assembly: GCA_935421215.2. Lineage (NCBI taxonomy): Eukaryota > Metazoa > Arthropoda > Insecta > Coleoptera > Scarabaeidae > Melolontha > Melolontha melolontha. The sequence continues at coordinate 67,804,630 of OW285238.1, forward strand.
TCGATCAAATTCTCACAGTATCTTTTTTCCATGTTTGCGTTTTCGTGGGCGAAGAAATTAGTTCCATTGTGTATTAGAGCAACTAATATAAGATACATAATTGTTCGATGATGACGATATTTAGAAAGGGAAGCCGATTAAATATTTGTAAATAATAAAACTAATAAAATAAATTTCCTAAGCTTTACAAAGCATACGCTTTATATATATATATATATATATATATATATATATATATATATATATATATATATATATATATATATATATATATATATTTTACAAAGAAAATATATTTTACAAATATTTTATATTTTATATTTTATATTTTATATTTTATATTTTATATTTTATTAAATATATTTTACAAAGAAAAATTTTTAACCCTGTCAATAATCGGTTACTCACGTACCCTTTTGGATCTTTTTGCGCAATATTTAGCATCTTTTCGGCAAGAGAAATTTTTTCCGCCTAGATCTCCGTTGTACGATTATTTTTCCATTGATTATCGCTTTTATTTGATGAAAAAAATATATAAGTGTATATTGAGATAATAGTTGAAGCAAACTATGCGCGTGCTCAATATCCGGATACCCAGGTACCCCTACGGGTATCAATGCATTATTTGCATTATAATGAGTATATAAAAATGAATTCAGTAACAAAAATTGATGTAGTGAATGACTACAGAGATCTTTAATTTACAAATAATTATTTATTTATAACTGTTTTATTTAATAAATACAACATTCTTTTCATTTAGTTATAGTATTTGCATGTTCATCACATACAGGATTATTACATTTGCTACACGATTTTCGGGTTTTTGTTTGTTTTTTTGTGCTAATTTATGGTATGAACCTACAACTACTTTTCGTCCTGTGGAGTCTAATTCTTGCTGAGATCTAGATGCTGCGGAAATATTACATGCTTACATTCGATTGCGATTCTTATTGCAAAATGCCTTGTTATTTGATTATTTTGGGACCGCTCTTCAATAACTGGCATGCATAATTCTTCGCATAGCTGTCGTAAAAATAGTCTTCGTTGATTACTTTTTTTATCATTTTATTATTTTCAATATATATTATATATGCGACTAGAGACGCTATGTTTAGAATATTATAAAAGAATGCCAAAGGACACCGTTTTCTTTGCCTTTGGGTGGTATATTTCCCCCGCGTCTGATCCATTGGATCAACACCTATTTTTGTTTTATTGTAATACTCCACTATTTCCGGTTTCTTCTTTTTTTCAACAGAGATTGTTATGTGGGAATGCATTGTTGACAGCAGTATAACTGCTTTATTCTTCTTTGGTACGTATGAGCATATTCTTATTCGATCACGATATCCAAATAAGGTAGAATACTAATCTCGATTCCGTTCCGCTTTCATTGTTTCAGAAATATACTTTTTATTTTTTTTAGAGTGCCAACAATTGTTAAATTCCAAAACAACAAATGCTCTACCAGAGCTAGTGAAGTGAAAAAGTTGTCCATCGTAATATTTCTATTGGACCCTCGAAAAGGTGCGGCCAACTCTTTTACAACTCTTTCGCCTTGATCCAATTCACGAGCAGCTCCATTTTTTCCAGTATACTTGTCCAAATAGTGGATATTAATTTTGAGCATCACATATCCACCAAACTTTCATTCCATATTTCGCAGGTTTTGATGGAATGTACTGAGTGAACCTTGTCCTTCCTGAATATTGGAACAGTTGTTCATCAACAGTTAAACACTTAGAAGGACTCTTTAATTTGGCTAAATTCGAAATGAGCTTGTATATATATCACGTTTTGGGGCAGACTTGTTATCTCTGATACGAGTTGTCCGCGTATTCGAATCGTAAAATCGGATAAATCTCAGGATATTCCAAAATCAATTGGTTCCCATAGTCGCGCGATATAGTGGATATCCACTTGATTTTCACATATCCGTTTTGTAGCCGGTATTACAATTATTGGCACTAGACAAAATGAGATCTCCTAAAAATTCATACACTTTTCGAGATGTCACATCTTTCCACACATTCGGTTCTATCTTAGCCCGCAAAATACATAGAATCTAAAGATAGATTAGATTCTGGAACGTCATTGGATCCTTAATTTTCTTCTAGCTCAACTTCGCTGTCTCCATCTTCCACAACTTTCTCGTTATCAGAGATTTCATCATGTAGTTGTGTCATCTGGCAACGGAATCATTAGCGTGACTATCCGATAGAAAATCTTTCGCGGTTGTCTCCTCTCCAAATAATTATTTCAAATACGCCACTTTCTCTTCTGCTGTCAACCTAGAACAAATTACAGTATAAAAAAATTTCATATTGACGATGGATTATTATATCTATTGACAGTGGACATTATTTTACTCTACCTTGTAAATTCTTTTTCGGGTACATGGTAAATTTTTCTTCTAATCATTGTATCACTAATTTTTACACAAAATCTCGTACAGAGAACGTACACACCAAACCAACTTTCGCTTTCAAGTGACGCTGAGGCGACGAATCACCTGACAATTTGACTGTTTGGAAACTGTCAGATACCTGCGCAAACTAATTTTAGAGGTTAGTTTTGTCCAAAATCGTGTAAAATTGTGTAAAATTAATGTGCGCATGTCGGGGACAGTTTCCAAACTTTAGCGATTTCTGCTTGAAGAAACCTCATGACTGATTTTATGCCCGAGGGAAGGAGCAAACTTATAATCTGCTTTCAAACTAAAGAAAACGACAGTAGCCGCCGGAATAAACTGTGCGCGCGCTATGAGTTTCGGGGTACTCGTATATTGAACAACGTAGGTAATTCTGCTTATTGACAGAAGGGTTAATTTAACTTTCACATATATGTATAGGCATTAATTAGCTATCAACTGCTAGAAATATTACTATTACATTTTGATTTTACATATTGATATTATTACTAGGATTCATCATCAATGTATATCACTTACTGTTGCCATGGTAAACAGCTACATAATATTGTTAATTAAATTATTCAGTGCACTCATTTTTTTCCTCTTTTATAACATGTATCATGCACATTTTAATAATAATAGTAACCTTTATTACCCAACAGGTAATGTCCAATTACAGAATAAGACAACATAGTACTTGTGTATATAGGAAATCATACAACTTCAATTGGTTTATTGGCCAGTAGTGAGATAGTGAACACCGCTCGTATCGCAACATTTGTCCTTGAAGACGAAATTAAAAATTTAAAAAAATAGTAGTTGATTCTGTTTAAGAGTTTATGCAGAAATTACCAATATAATGTATGTCTTCTTGTGCATAAGGATGACATATTGTGGTGTGCTAGTACCATTACCATACACATAGAGTAATATATCTTGAGATATTCCTCTCTCCAGGTAGAGTCCATCATTTAAACGAAAAGAATTTAAAGAGTCTTCGACGACGAATAAGTGCAATGCTCAGTTATTATAACCATACAATGGATACCGAATTATCCCATCGTACTGAACGAAACTGTTTCTTAAAAATTGTTAGATTGTACATAATAAAACCTAAAGATTTAAAAGCGTTCGGACATATTTTGCTTATATGAGATCAAATAATACTCCAAAATCCAATAACTTTATTGGGTATAGGAGTTTCATTATTCTAGAGAAGGTTATGTATCACTTGTCTTTTAGACTTTTACATTTTTGACAAAGTTTGTGCTAGAGACCTTCTACTAATTCTTCAATTCATGCTAGAGAGCTATCCTTTAGTCTTATATATTTTTAAAATGATCGTAATGAATCTAAATAATTTGATTGTCAACAATATACAAATGGTAAAATACATATGCGTAAAGTGAATAGGAAAAGAGTAAATTATATTTTAAACATTGTCCGCTTAATTAAAAACAGAGTATCTCGTGTACAAGTGAATGAATTGTTATCTGTTTTAAACGTTAATCAAATACATTGTAATGTTTGTTTCAAATATTAATTGTAGATTATAAAGTACAGATTGTAATATATGGCATAAATTCCAATAGCTTGTCATAGACTATTGAATATTTTGAGAATTAAAAGATTGGATAATACAATGATAACGTTAATTTTGATAATTAATCGATTTGAAAGAATTCGTTTATTAGTTTGGAGATAATTTTTAAATAAAAATTTAAAACCATCCTTCCTAAGAATGCAAATTTAAACATTAGTATTAAATAAATACGAATTTTTAAATTACATTTCTTTGTGAAAAATTAATATGCAGAAAACTAATTTCTTATCTTCATTTCGTTACCTTAAATATTTGCGTTTCGGAAAGAAAATTTCTAATACTCAGAAACATATTACCGTCGAAAAGAAATAATTTTCTTAATAATACGATTATTTCCGTGCTATTAGTAGATTTGTATGCCGAAATACATATTGGTATGTTAGAAAAGCATATTTTAGTAATTCCAAATTCATTGCTTTTATTATGACTAATTTATTCAAACATATCAATTTATTAATTTGAATGTTAGTTTAGATCTATTAAACTCCAACGTATTGCGCTAATATTTGCGTCCGAATTTTATTTATTTTGCATGTATGGTTTTTTGTAGATTTATCTTTGATCTTTGGGATTGGTCGATATACATACAATATATTCAGAGAGTAACGTGGCAAAATAGCGGTATATAATGTACAAATTCTTAAAATAATTTATTTATGTCGCTTCTATTAACAATTCAAATACAATTTATTCTTGCTTGAAATATTTCGTTACATTAATTATTATACAACTGCATGTCACTTTTGTACATATCATTTTACTATTTTAACACATTTTGTAAATATATTTTTTTATTATTATTATATCATAATCTATCACACTTGCTGATTTGCACCCAATCATTGTTACATAAAAACGTTTAACATTATTTTAAATTTATTACCATAATTTGTTCGCTAAAGCGCTCACGCAAACACATTCTTTCGGAATGAGAAAATCCATTTTAAAAGAGATCGATATCTTGTATTAAAAATTACCACCATAATAGGGACAAATTGAACACTTCTGCGCAGTAAAGAGCGAGAGAAAGTCCAGTGATTTAATTGGAGAAATAATTTATAATTGGCCGTCTTTCATTCACACACACGGACGATATTTTAATCCTAATAATTCTGAACTTGATTGATTGATGGGCGTACGCGGTCATTCATCTAAAAAATACAATCGTAAACTTTTTCCAATGGAAATTAGCTGTGGTAGCAAAAGTAACATGATATATGGTTTAATAAAAAAGCTTTATAGGTTCGCCAGTCACTTTTATTCTCTTTTATTAAGTGGCTCGGTTTGCACTCATTATTTTAGATAAAGAGAGTGTTTTAAATTTTATTTAAATGAAATATAATAATAAATAACTACTTTTAAACGTTGCACTTTTAAATAACAAAATTAATTTGATTTTATTAAGTTATATACATTATATATATTATTATTAATCGCCGACTTATTAAGTTTACCATATCATACCAAGGTCACGAAAATATTATATATATATATATATATATATATACATATATATATATATTAAAATAATAGACTTTTTTATTGGTTTAGCGACCTTTAATGAATTTCAATGTTTTCCTCTACGACGTTTCGCCTCTTTTTTTTTTTTCGTTATATTAATTTTTTGTTTCTAGTCACTTGAAAAAGACTCAATAATAAAAAGAGTCGAAACGTCGTAGAGGAAAATATTGAAATTCATTAAAGTTCGCTAAACCAATAAAAAAGTCTATTATTTTAATATTAAGACACGGCCAATAAAATAAATAAGAAATTTGATTGTTATTAACACTAAATATATATATATAACATTTTGATAAATTATTGGAGTTTTTCGGCTTTATTATATGAAATATTTACAAATATTAAATTAGAATGTATGTAATTGCAGAGTAAGTGGGGATATAAACATTGCTCTCTACAAATTGCAAAGCAAATCATACGAAATTTTTTATTTGAAAAATATGGTCTACGTTGGGACACGAACCCAAGTCTACAGCTATCCGGGCTGTCGCCTTTACCACTAGGCCACAATAGACCCAGGTTCAAGCCATCTAGAAATGCATTATAAAGTAACAGTGTTAATGAATCAGATGTCAGTTATTGAATGTAGATGTCAAGCTGAAAGCAGAAGTCAGTTTTGAAAGCTCATGTCAGTTTCTATATGGCTTGAACCTGGGTCTATTGTGGCCTAGTGGTAAAGGCGACAGCCCGGATAGCTGTAGACTTGGGTTCGTGTCCCAACGTAGACCATATTTTTAAAATAAAAAATTTCGTATGATTTGCTTTGTAATTTGTAGACAGCAATGTTTATATCCCCACTTACTCTGCAATTACATACATTCTAATTTAATATTTGTAAATATTTCATTTAATAAAGCCGAAAAACTCCAATAATTTATCAAAATGTTATATTTAATGAACGGCTAAGAAATTATCTAAACACTTATATATATATATATATATATATATATATATATATATATATATATATATACATGGTGTGTATAGATTGGGGTACTAACTACACGTGGCGATGTTCTTCGTTAAATTCGGAATCTAAAATCTTAAAACCAAAATGTTGTACCATGCTTCATGCACGAGGTTCCTAAGTTCGGAGTTTAAGTCTTCAAATAAGCGTTATTAACGTATTTCGACGAATTTTTTTTGTTTGCTCATTATGATTTTTACGTTCAATGAATATCCCGATATGTACATGATATAGGGCTTCTGTCGTGAAAATGGCAGAACGGGAATATCGAGTGCTTTTTCCAAACCGCTGGACCAACGTCTTCGTGAAATATGTTCGTTTATTCTAAGAAATTCGAAAGCTGGACGACCAATGCAAAGGCGTACCGTGCAACTAGAAGAGCAAATGCCAACCACAATATAAGAAGATCCCTTTGCGAGTACCCGTCAATTAGCTTCTACATTAAATATCCCCAGTAGTAAGACTGTTCAATTGGTTCTACTAGAAAACTTACTTCATTCATACCATGTTTCTAAAGTTCAGCCCTCTACGGAAATGATAACCTATTGCGAATCAATTTTTGCAATACAATCTTAAATAGGATTCAGGAAGAAAGTGGCTTTCTAAAATGTATTCTTTGGACTGATTAGTGCATGTTTACCAAAAATAATGTGTTTAATAATCAAAGTTTTCATCATCGAGCAGATGAAAATCCACATGAATTTCGCGAATACGGTCACCAAAGAAGGTTTTCCGTTAGCGTTTGACTGGATTTGATAAACCACAGGAGAGTTGGACCAATTTACTTATCAAATCGTCTAGATGTCTGTGAATATTTTAATGTTTTAGAACAAGTTATTGATGAGATACCGCTGAACATACAACGTAATATGATTTTCATGCATGATGGAGCCCCTGCGCACTTTGCATGTAATGCAAAGGACTGGTTGGATGAACACTTCCCAAATAAATGGATTGGTCATGGCAGTTCCATATTATGGCATATCCCCGAATCGGGGGAGATCCCCCGATTTTAATTAATTTTTTGTTTGTTTGGGGTTTCATTAGAGGAAGAGTTTATTCTCCAGCTTTTCAAAACGCTGACGAAGTTAGAGCTCGAATTAACGCCGCAGTATTAGAAAATACACCAGGAAGACTAGAGCGAATAGTACAAACGATATCACAAAAATTGCGGCTGTGTCTACAAACTGATGGCCTTAAATTTGAACAATTATGTAATCATGACGTTGATTTCTGTCAAAATATGTACAAAAATAAGTCAATACTATCACAAAATTTTAAAACTTTGTAATATTTTCACAATAAATATGCAATTTCAAGAGCAAATTTTTTTTCTTTTGATTCATGGTCACGATTTAAATGTTGCTAAATGTACGTTTTCTTCAAATTCTTTCTGAAAACACAGTAACCATGATACACTGTTGACATTAGTTTTATTAATTTACAATATTACAAACATATGAGTAATTTTTCCAGAACAAACAAGTTCACATTTTGATCCCCCGAGGAAGCATTCGAATTTGATGCGAAATATTGGGCTAAAAAATAAAGAACTGACTTAATTAATATAGTTTAATTTTGCTGGATTCCCCCAAAAAAACCCTTCCATATATATATATATATATATATATATATATATATATATATATATATGTATATATATATATAGATATAAATATAATATTTTCGTGACCTTGGTATGATATGGTAAACTTAATAAGTCGGCGATTAAAGGTCTGGTTTATTACTTCAAAGTATATATATATTTAAAACAACCCTACATGTTTCGGCAATGATGCCTTTGTCAAGGATATAAATATATTTTATATTTTTTATATCCTTGACAAAGGCATCATTGCCGAAACATGTAGGGTTGTTTTAAATATATATACTTTGAAGTAATAAACCAGACCTTTAATCGCCGACTTATTAAGTTTACTATATATATATATAATAATAGATTTTATATTTTATATCCTTGATAAAGGCATCATTGCCGAAACATGTAGGGTTGTTTTAAATATATATACTTTAAAGTAAAGCCAGACCTTAAACCGCCAACTGATTGAATTTACCATATCATACCAAGGTCACGAAATAATTATATTTATATATATATATATATATATATATATATATATATAATTTTTTTATTTTGTACGTCAATTTTATATTTTCTTCAACTCTACATTTTTTACCCCAGAAGAAGCGACAAAGTCTGTTGCGAAATATAGGGTTATTTAATAAAGGAGTTTTTTTTTCTTAATTGACCGCTTACCCGAATTTAAATTAATTATATATATATATATATATATATATATATATATATATATATATATATATATATGGTAAATTCAATTTGTTGGCGTTTTAAGGTCTGGTTTTACTTCAAAATGTATATATTTAAAACAATCCTACATGTTTAGGCAAATGATGCCTATTTCAAAGATATAAAATATAAATGACGGTATATTAATGTCATACGTATACATTTGTAGTTGTTATGCGTAAAATTAGTCAAAGATACATTCCAATATAATTATAATAAATCATGCCTTAGTATTGCCTTAGTATATCTTTTAGCTGCTCCTATTGCAAATCTGGTAATGGAACATTTGGAACAAAACGTTATCAATTAGACTTCCACCCCATTTTCTTCAAAAGATATGTTGGTGATATCATAACATGTATTCCGGCTAATAAAATAAACTATCTTTTAAATAAATCCAACAATTTTAACAACAAATTAAAATTCACTATTGAAGAAGAAATTATTAACAGTATTAATTTTCTTGATATTTCTTTAAACTATGATAGACAGGGTACTATTTATAGAACTTGGTATAATAAACCCACAACTTCTTTTCGATATGTGAATTACCACTCAAATGCACCTACAGTATTCAATAAAATGATTATTAATAATCTGACTGATAGTGCAGTAAAACTATCACATACTCAATACAGAAAAGATAACATAAAGAAAATTAAAACAATCTTAACAGATAATAATTATCCACCACAACTTATAGACCAAACAATTAAAAAAAGAATACACCAAATATACAACACTGCAGACACCAATAACAATTTAAACAATGACACAACATATATCACGATTCCATTTGTTCCACAATTATTAGAAAAAATTAAATACACTTCAAAAAAATATTATATAGCTACAACATATAAACTTAGTAATACTAATCAACATTTATTTTCAAAACTTAAACCTAAAATAGAAAAAAATCGAGAAACACATGTCATCTATAAAATACCATGTCGCGATTGCGATAGTTACTACATAGGCCAAACTAAACAATATTTATACAAAAGAATACAAGCCCACAAATACTCTAAAACAGACAAAACTGCTTTATCTTCACACAAACTACAACGCGATCACCATTTCGATTTTGAAAACACACATATAATTGATAAAGAACAACACATAATGAAAAGGGAAATTAAAGAAATGATTAGTATTAAACACGAAAAATTAACAACAGAAGTGATATAAAAAATTTAAGCAGTATATACTATAACTTAATTATGTAACGATCTGCAATTTACCATCATAATATATGTAGCTGTTATATAATTATATATCTTATGTTATTTAAAAATGTATACGTTTGCCTATCATGCTGACAGTTCCGTATTTTGATCCCTGTCTGGCTGTCCGAGTAGGTTTTAGTGGTTTTCCTTCTCGTTTAAGGCGAATGCCGACAGCTTAACATCTTAAGTCGCTCCACGGGCGCATACGTTATAATAACTCATGTCTTGTGTTTCCCTGTTTTTGTTGTTTCTATTTTAGAATACTAAGGCATGATTTATTATAATTATATTGGAATGTATCTTAATAATTCTTAATATTCTTAATAATTTTATCCATAGCAACTACAAATGTATACATATGACATTAATATACTGTCATTTATATTTTATATTCCTCGAAAAGGGCATCATTTGACGAAACATGTAAGATTGTTTTAAATATATACATGTTGAAGTACAACCAGACCTTAAATCGCCAACAAATTAAATTTACCATAACATACAAAGGTCACGAAATAATTATCTTTATATATATATATATATATATATATATATATCCAGCGGACAGATACAATCACCGATACAGGCATCGTGCAGGGAATGTACAGTCGCTGACGTTCGCTAGCAAGAAAATCTTAGCACTGGACCGGTCACCCGAAGCCGCTCAACATGTATGATGGCTCGTGTAGTGCCTACACGAAAGTTATCGTCGTCACCGAAACATCATGCACGCTTGTAACGACGAACCACCGAATGTCCCACCGCTGAAACGATGGTGTAAAATAGACCATGCATGCATTTGGTCGTAGCACATTCAACCGCCAACCTGGTCCAGATGAAGACGAATGATTTCGTTGAAACGTAGAGAAAGAAGTTCTTCTCGGAATCAAATCCATACGCGGAACTATGGAACTATACTCGAGAAACCACTTTGACATTATACAACCGCGAGAACATTAGAAGACATATATATATATATATATATATATATATATATATATATATATAGTAGATTAAATTAGTTGGCGATTTAAGGTCTGTTTTACTTCGATAAATATATATTTAAAGTAGTCTTTCATGTTTCGGCACATAGTGCCTTTATCAAAGAAATTTAAAATATAAATGACAGTATATTATTGTCAGATTTATATATCTGATATATAAATCTGACATTAATATACTGTCATTTATATTTTATATTTTTAAAATATGAACTGAACAAAATGGGTATTGTAAAAAAAAACATATCATTGAAATTATTCGAATTTTGCTTGATGAAGATCTATAATTTAAAATAGAAATAAAATTAATAGTTAAAATCCTTACTTTATTAATATTTGTGTTAATTGTTTCGCCAGCATAGTGGCTTCATCGGGACCTTACTAGAGCACGTTACAACGCGCGCAATTCTGATTTGATTGAATACTATATTATGCGAATATAAATACTCTCGAACTTTTTATTCTCGTCTTGGTTTGCCGTTTTCTCATCGTTTATGTTTATCGGCTAACCAATATAGCTTATATAAGCAAAATTGTATAGTTATTTACGAACTAAGAATTTATATGTGAATATTTGATACATACGAGGGGTCATCTTTATATTCCCGGACTAGGCATAAAAAAAAGTGTCGAACAGCAATAAAAATTTATTTTTCAATATAGCCCCCTTACTTTTGTATGTAAGTGTTACATCGTTTTAATAACATCTAATCTAATCCATTATAAAAAAAAATCCTTTGGTTTGTCTGCAAAATACATTTCAACAGCAGCTGTAAGTTCGTCATCGTCCATAAATTTTGTTCCCCTTAGAGTTCTTTTAAGATTAGGAAACAAAAAATAGTCCCACGGAGCGAGATCTAGACTATAAGGTGGATGGTCTATTTCGGCAACGGCAGCTTTTGCAAGTCTTGATTTGTGGATTGGTTCATTATTGTGAAGCAACAGGACACTTTGCGTCAGTTTTCCGTACCTTTTTGCTTTAATAGAATCTTTTAGGCGATGCATGAATCTTGCGTAATACTCTCCTGTTACCGTACTACCCTTGCGTAAATAATCAATCATTACTATCATTAGTATTCCCTGACAATCCCAAAAATTCGTTGCTATTATTTTTCCAGCGGACGGGGTGACTTTAAACTTCTTGGGGCGGGGAACCCTTAATATGCCACTGCATTAATTCTTGTTATAACTCAGGGTCAAAATTATGGACACAGGTCTCATCTGCGGTGACATGTCGATTGATAATTAAACCTGGTTTGTCTCCACAAAGCGCTAAAAATTTGGAATGGCGAAAGCATTCGCGGAACCCATGTGGCACTAACTTTTGTCCTTCCAAGGTATTCGTGTAGAATTCTGAAAAACGTGCTTTCTGAAACTCCTAATGAAGCTACTAATTGTCGCTTCTTTAATCTTGCATCCTACAGTACCAAACACTTGGCTTTTTGAAAAACATCGGAGGGGATCAAGGCAACAGGCCGACCTGGACGGGGATCATCATTCAGTTATTCTCGGCCATGTTTAAACAATTTTAACCATTGGCAAATAGTCGACTTTGAAGGACAATTCCCGTATACAGCCAACATTTCATCACGAATCATTTTTGGATATTTTACTTATTTTGTCAAGAATTTTATAACTGCTCGATATTCAAGTTTGTGCATTTTAATTTTAACGTGGCAATACAAACTGACATATATTAGAACTAATACTGCTGCAATTGTTTTGTAAATTGTCAAAGTCGTTACCAAGACATGTTTGATAATAAAACACTATACTGAAAAATTATATTAAAATTGAAAAATGTGTAGTCCGGGAATATAAAAACGAGCCCTCGTACATATATATATGAAATTGTAGTACCCTCGGTTAGGTATCTCTAGTTGTATGGGATTGCACATCAATAATTAAGGTATTTAAGTATTCTCATTACCGTATTACGAGCTGCACATGGTATAGAAGATACTTACTTATTCACAATGGAATATTTTGAATTGTAGGTGTGCAGATGTCCCGTTTTTCACAAATTTTCGTATTGCCTATGTATTCAGGGTTGATACATATTTATCAACAAGTATATTGAAGATAATCAATAAAAGTTGTGTTCAGAATATGTATTTATATGTAAATCCTAAACTAAATAAAAATTCGAAAATTTCTTTATTTATAAAATAGGCTGAAAATTCGCATAACTGGTGACAATATACAGAATATGCAGAAGACTTTACTAGTGATATAATGACGTAAATATATATTCCTGTGGCAGATACTAATTCGAATGCGGAAATATTATTTTTCTGTTACGTGACAAAGTTCAAGTTTTTTCTTTGTCAATGATTTTTTCTTACCATTCTTTTTTCTGATGTTTTAATAATTCTAATATTCAGCATCTTAGTATATTTAATAACTTAGTTTACTTCAGTATTTTAGTATACTAGTATGAACTGCGTTTTTATGGTATATTAGCCAGATGATATCTCTGATTCTGAAACACCTCAATGTAGTGCAGAAACTTTCGCTCTCTTCCTTTCACTCTATTTTCGTTTAGTTTGTATGGTTTTACTTTCATTAAAACGATAGCAAGCTTTCTTGAATTAACATAACTATCTATGACCTTTGGCAGTATTTCAATCTTGGTAGGCGTTGTGTCCTATGTTGCAAAAAACGTTTTCGGTGATGCTAATGAATCACACTTTCTTTCCGGACTGTTCTGCGACAAGAATATAACTCGATTGTTGATAAATATTCTATTTTTGATTCTTAATTTTTAGACTAAATACTTGCGAGTTCAGCATTTATCATGGAACACTTATAATAAAAAAAATTAAAGCTACTCGATAATTAATTATATATATAACGAATGAAAAATGATAAATATATATTGGTTTAATATTTAATAATTACGAACTGAATTTTCAGGTTGCCTACAGTCCAGTACAAGCTCATGCTCCTGCGCCTGCTCAATATTCGTTAGCTGGTGATGTATCAAGCTTCAAGTATACAAGTCCATTCGTCTCTTATTCAAATCAAGGAGTACTTCAACAGTCTACTGGAAAATCATCAGCACCAGCTTCTGCTCAGCAAGAAACTCCTGCTCGTCCTCATTACACTCAACAGTTTGTGCAACAAAATCCTAATCCCGAACCACTTCCTCGACCAGTTACTTACACTCAACCACAACAATTAATTTATAGACCAAAGTTACAACTTCCTCAATTGGCATATAATCCAGTTTCGCACCAGCAACCAACTGCAGCACCTGCGCCTAAACTTGTTTATTCCCAAGTACCTCAAGCCATTGGCAACATTCCAAGACCCCAATCAATTTATCAGCCTGTGACACAGAAACTAGCTGCTTCTGTACCACAACAGATTCTTTACAGGATCCCACAGCAGGTCGCTTACACGCCAGTCCAATCGCCACATTCGCCTCAACCTGTTCAACCCGCGCACTCTGTTGCTCATCCAGTTTATGTTGTAGCTCCACAATATCAGTATCCTCATTTAAACAGCGATTTAGGTCAAAGTGCTTAAAATATATTTATACGTTTTGTAAATAGTATCATTAGTATTATTATACCTAGTCTTTCTTGTTATAAATGATCTTTTATTTTTACAACTATTTCAGGAAAATCATTTCATGATAATATACGTGATTGAAATATTTGGTTTTTATTTGTTTGTTTTACAATTTGTAAAGTAGATGTAAGTTGTGTATAAAAAGTTTGATTTCAACTTTTTAAATATATATTTATAAAAAATTATAGAAACTCTTGTTTGTTAATATTCTGTTATTGATTAAATAAATTAAATTAGTACAGATTTTTCAAACAATTCGAAAAGGTCCCCACGCAATACCAATGCAGCTGATAAAACATCACACCCTTTAATGTTTTTAGATAGAGTGGATTTTAAGGAAAGACACAAGACACATTGATATTAGAGGTGATTAAGAGACCGAGAGACAAAGTTTTGACTGCCTCTGACGTAATTAAATTGTTGCTTCTTTAAATTTATAATTAAAATAGTTAGTATGATTCTCTACTAAACAATATTTATTGTTTAAAATTATAGAAAAAACAAGTTTAAAAGAAATATATGTCGAGTGATAACTAAGGTAGGCCATTTGAGAGCAAACGCAGTGTGGCAGTGGGTGGGGATTCGGTTGAACGCGCACGTATTATATTTTATACGTATCTACGTTTCCGATGTATCCAGTCTTAAGACGGCTGCGATATAGTATAGTTATTCGTGTAAAGTAAAAAATAATATATCAATAATGTCGAAAGCTATAAAGAGACCATTCTACCTCGAAGCACAGAAATTAATTAGAAGATTTCTGTATTTAGCTTACGTTTGGGTTAGTATTATTCATTTACAAGATATAATTTATAACTTATAAATGAATAATAGTAAATCATAAATAAAGTTATAAATTTATAAAACAGGCTGGAATACTTACCGTTTTAAACGTCTATGCATAACTCGAACAAATTTAAGACACCATTTTTTTCCGTATATGCGTTCCACTATTCACATAGCAGTTATATTTTGCTGTAAACCGGCGGACAAGAAAACTGACCCATCATATTGACATTTAATAACATTTTAATCATAATTACATGGTGTGAATTAGGTTTGTGAATTTGGAGAATATACCTACTTTATTTAAGTAGACAATCAAAGTAATACCATACGATCATTTAAATTCTAAATTATAGCAGGCGGTTTTTTTTTTTATTAGGTTGTCCAGAATGTCAATTATTGATTAATTGAAATTTGCGGTTATGTTATACTTTGTGACATTTGTCAATCTTATGTGTAATCGATATAATTTTAATGGAAATGAAAGCATTACAAGATAAATTAGTTTTATTGTGATTTACAAAAGGTGTTCAAAGTGTTCTCCCCCTGTTGCAATGCAACTGTTAATCCTCCGTTTCATATTTTCAAAAGCATTTTCCAACATCTGAACGGTTATAGCGATGCATGCATTAGAAATTGCCTCTTGTAGTTCTTCAAGATTATGTGGGTTATTTTTGTAAACTGTGTTTTTCAGATACGGATAAATGAAATAATCAAGAATCGTTAGGTCCGGACTGTGAGGCGGAAATTCAATAATAATAATAATAATAATAATAATAATATTTATTTATTTGCCCAACAGGTAATCCCAATTACAGAGCAATAAGTACACAAATTAGATGTATGAATACACATACTATGTTAAATTATTACATAACTAAAATAATTTTGATATATAACAAATAAGTAATACCGATAATTATGATGTCAAGGTTCACATATCCTTAGTGTCCACCTCTCCAATGAATATGTCACTATAATATGCTTCAGCATTCCTCATCATGTGGAATATCGGTGATCTCATCAGTAGATTCGTCCTTGGAGTCGACAGCAAGAAAGTAACAGGGTTACGGGTACTAACACTAGGCACATTGAATCTGACCCTAGACAACAGCGCGGCACAATCAATTTGATTGTGGAGAAGATTTTGAAGAAACCTTGCGCTGTAGTTAACTCGACGAACAGTCAAAGACTGAACCTCATAGAGTCGAAGCAGTTCTTCATAGGAAGTGTTCCAGTCAGGATATACACGATTAGATTTGAAGAAGAGGTATTTTACAAATCGGCGCTGTATACGTTCAACTGGAAACTGTTGCGAGATGTAGAAGGGATACCAAACAATAGACGCATACTCGAGTTTCGGAACTATAAGAGTGAAATACAAAGATTTTAGCAAGGAGATGCTGCTGAAGCACCCCGAGGCTCTAATGAGGAAGCCCAATGCTCTCGAAGACGAGTGGCAGATGCCCACAATGTGATCATTAAAAGATAGCTCCGGATCAAACGTCACTCCCAGGTCCCTTACCGAGTTTGTGTTATTCAACTGCTGATTATTTATAAAATAACGTAATAAGACTGGTGCGTTCTTCCTGGAGAATGACATCACCACACACTTGTCGATATTCAAAGACAATTCATTTCTCTGAGACCACTCCACAAGAATGTTAACATCATGCTGCAAGCCAATAGCATCACCTGGTTTGGCGATATCAGAAAATAGTTTGATGTCGTCTGCGTAAGCTAGCACCTGACATCTTAACAGTGGAAAAAGGTCATTCATATATAACGAGAAAAGCAAAGGTCCCAAGTTAGAACCCTGCGGTACTCCAGAAGCCACTGCAAAGGTGTATGACTCGATTATCATAAAACTCGCGAATTCGAGCCACACTTTCCCTTGTTTTGTGAGCTTTTGCATTGTCCTGTTGAAAATACCCATGTAAAAGTTCATCATCATGAAGATTTTGGAAAAACGGTTCAAGTAAATTATTTCGATATCTCTCAGCATTTATCGTTCCTTCAAAAAACACATGTCCAAATATACGCCTTCGAGAAACCGCTAGCCAAACACCAATTTTCTGCGGATGGAGAAGCGATTGAATAAACTCATGAGGATTCTCCGAAGACCAAATACGCATATTTTGTTTGTTTATATAGCCGGATAGGTGAAACCATGCTTCGTCCGAAAAATATGTTAAATCCAAAGTGTTGTATTTAAATTATTCAAAAACCACTGACAGTATTCTATTCGGACAGGAAAATCTCGAGGGAATAGCTCTTGAACGACGTTAATCTTATAGGGATAAAGATTTAAATTTTGTTTTAATATTTTCTGACAAGTTCCATATTATAGGTTTATTTCCTGGGCTAATCTGCGAAGAGATTTTTTGGGAGACTGTTCCATTCTTACTGCAACATCTGCTACAATCTCACGAGTTCTTTTTTTGGGCGCGCCACTACCAACTTTCCTACCTATAGTTCCAACATTACGACATTTCGCCACACATGTGTAAATTTCTTGGACTAATTTTTGATAATCCGCAGGAAAATTAGGAAGGCATTTTGAAAATCATTGATGCAGTGCGGTATGAATATGTTCATTCACCATTCTCTTGTCGTTCGGCGTTTTTAAAATAACATTCTGTAAGAAAAATCTTATGTTCTAAATCAAACATTTTGAAACTTAACTTTGACAATTCAAATTATAAATTAGTACTTATATACCAACTTAATTTAAATTTCACAAACTGCCCTAATTTAGAATTTAAATGATCGCGTAGTATTATGACTTATTGCATGACACATTATGACAGCTATAATAATTATTATTTTGACATATCGAAGATCGTTTTATATAACAAGGAAAAAGAGTGAGCTACGTGTTCCTTCAAAGCACTAGCTCTGCGCCTATATACACATGATTATACCAACTTGATCTACTAACTTACCCAAATAACCGGATGGGAAAATATACTATAAATTTTAGACATAATTGAAATTTAGAAAAGTTCCTTACGTTACAACAATTAATCGAATAAAAAAATTGAAATGACTCTTGTACATAATGATATTTCGATTACCCTACGCAAAATTAGGGGTATAGATTACTTAAATTTTTCTGAATGAAATATGTATATACAAAACGAATGGAAAAATGAATGACTCTAACTTTGCAATAGTCTTATACAATAGACACTAACGATTCTGTCGGAGAAAGTTACTTTTGGACTGTCTGTAGTCTTCCGAGAAAAATATATACACAATTCTACCTTGTGAGTTGAGTAAAGATCACTACCTTACGTTTCCGATGGTAATAACGTGTTGGAAAAACGATCACCAGACTTTTGAACTACTGGTTGCTTGTTGTAAAGGAACACCATGTGTTCAAACGATTCTAAGTAAAAAATACCACGTGGGGGAGGAGTAGCCTCAAATGCTTGAGAAAATAGCCTCGACTAGCACAATTATCACGTGCTTACAAAAGTACTACGTACTGGCAAACTACCATGTACTAGCAAACGACATCATACTAGCAAGGACCATATACTAGCATCCTGTTTAATTCCAGAAAGAAAAAAAAACTGATGGAACGAAATAAAATATAAAAAACAAGTCCGTTGCGCCTGGATATCGTAGAAAAAGATCCCATCTAATTAAGATTGGGATAACCTCTAAACACGTGCTCCACATGAAAACCAATTTCGTGCAAGAACATATCAAAAACGGCCTTTCTGTATTCAAAGGACCTTCGGACATAGAAATTAATTATAATCAGTAAAAGCCGCCTAGTGAAGTAAATAAAACTATTTATGAGAAGTCATTGATAATCGCACAATACGCCTTCAGTACAACGTGTTCTTGATGAAAACTCAACAGCAAAATCGAGGGCCAGGCTTCATCAAGTCGAGTCTTAAAAGGTCTTAAGTCTTTACAAAGTTAACCGATAGGGGAAGCTACTGTAGAGAAAAAATGAATGATGAAATATATATTTAGACAATTAAGACAATAAAATTCGGAATCTAACTGACGAAGAATATTAATTAATTACGATCTTAATAAAGATTTATTAATCGAAAACTATAGTTTAAAAGAATGAACACTAGATGACCCTGGCGCTGCAATACTCAAAGAGACCTTAAATGAAAATACTAACGATAAATCTAACGGAATTCACTACAGACAAAGCAGTAAAATATTCTAATTAATTTTAGGAATAAGATTCGCATTAAAACTGTTATAATGTAAACCAGTTAACAAATTAACTTTCCACCATTTGCTAACTCGACCATTTTTACTGACAACTCTAACGCCATTCCACGCGTAAAATGTGAACGATATATTAAACCAAACCTTTAATGAAAACAAAGTTGCCTACAACAAACGTGAAATATATTGTCAATTTTTAATTATGTACGTTTAAGTCAACTTACAAAAATTAATATAATGAAATTTCTAATTTTAACCAACACTAGGATAAATATCCGCTAAAGAAAATATTAATAAAAATTTTAACAATCGAAAATTACAATATATAAGCGAAAATCGATGATACACAGGTCCGTTCAAAAATGATTGAATAAACGTTTAAAAAGGTACAAGGAACGATTCCAGCACGTTACAAGTGGATCAGTTTTTTTGACTGCCAATTTACAGAAGCGCGGTATTTCACAAACTTTGTAATTTATTGTAGTACCAGCGTAAAGCAAATACGGAAACCTACTTATTAATTTCTGTGCTTCGTGGTAGAACGGTCTTTTTATAGCTTTCGATATTATTTATTATTTTTTATTTTATATGAAGTAACAATACTATATCATAGCCGCCTTGAGACTGGACACATCGGAAACATACGTACAGCTAGGAGCATGGAATTCCAGATACAAATAATTGGCTATTGTAAATATAACTTTCATATAGAATTTTATTGACATTAAACATTTATTAATGTTTTATTGACATAGATAACCTAAAGCTACAAGTTACAGTAAAATACCCGGTTACAATTGTAAATATTTTGAAAAAACTGCTGTTGCCTGGAATTCCATTTTCGAGACTGTACATATAAAATATAATACGTGCAACCGAATACTTATCCACTGCGACTCCACGTTCTCCATAAGAAAATATTGCAAGATGAATATGTTTGTCAAGTTGACTGTTAGGGAATAAAAACACTATTTTACGTTACGGTTAGTGTAAAATCGTTTTTTTCTTTAGTTTAGAGTAAAATCCTAGAAAATATTTACAGTATTCGTACCTAGATGAATATTTTATATAGGATTCCGTTATAAATTATTCGATTAACTATTACAGGGCTTATATATACAGGTTTTTTTTTTAATTTATACATACATTTTTCCTATGTGAAAAGAAAATTGTCAATGCATTAGCGGCATAGTAGGCAACCAGTTATACACCAATGAAGGGTTTACCTATAACTTATTCTTAAATTAGTATATATATATATATATATATATATATATATAATAACTTCGTGACCTTGGTATGATATGGTAAACCTAATCAGTAGGCGACTAAAGGTCTGTATATTACTTCAAAATATATGTATTTAAAAAACTCTACATGTTTCGGCTGTGTACGCCTTTATCAAGAGAATACAAAATATAAATGTCAAGTAATTCTTGTCAGAATTACTTGACATTTATATTTTGTATTCTCTTGATAAAGGCGTACACAGCCGAAACATGTAGAGTTTTTTAAATACATATATTTTGAAGTAATATACAGACCTTTAATCGCCTACTGATTAGGTTTACCATATATATATATATCTATATATATATATATATATATATATATATATATATATATATATATATATATATATTAAAATAATAAGCTTTTTTTTTGGTTTAGCGACCTTTATTGAATTTAAATTTATTTAAATAACGACGTTTCGACTTTTTGTATGTAATTGAGTCTTTTTCAAGTGATTTAGAACTAAAAAAAATACAAAACGAAAGGTAAGAATTATATTTATATGGAAGAGTTAAAATTAAAATAATGATTAGAGTAAAATTTAAAATTTAAAAGGATATAAAATCTCACCAATTTTACTTCGATGTTTAAACACATGCCCAGTGCAAATTTCATGGTCAGAAAACAATGTCGACCCTTCACACAGGGTGCGACCGTGTATCTTGGAATCTTAAGTGTAACTAAATTGTCTTGTTATTGAAATGAAATTTTTTTTATATATTGTTCCGTTTTAAATTTGTCTGGTCCGGCACGTGTGTTAGGGAAAATACAGTATGTTGTATTATTTTAATATTATGCACACGGCCAATAAAATAAACAAGAAATAAATTTTAATTTCTTATAAACACTATATATATATATATATATATATATATATATATATATATATATATATATATATGTATATAATATATTGATACCATGTTATATATGCGCTTGATATTAAAAATGTAAATAACCTAATAAATAAAATGAGTAATTTTATACTGGGCAGAAGGCCGGTTTATGAACTAATGTATTATTCAATGTTAAATATAATGGGAGAATATTAGATGTGTACATAAATAAGAAAAATGCAGATTTTAAGAATCAAAGTACGTCTAAATATTTTCAGATAACTCAATCCATAATGTGGTACCGTCACTTATGCAACTTGAAGTACAGTATTTGGTTTAGTTTTAACCCTAGAATGGTACGTTGGTGTCGCCTATGACACAGCTACACTTTATCTCTTTCCCAAACGCATAATTGAAGAGAGAAGTTAGCGACCACCTACGTACCTCTCGACGTGTCAGTACAGCTTTGAATGCGGTAGTTGTAAGTGCTCTGTTCTGTTTTACGTATCGGTAGCAATTGGTTGTGTCACATACGACTCCAGAATACCATTCTTGATATTATTTTTTTAATTTACAAAATATGGCTTCCACTAGTAAAGCATTGACTCAAGCAGAGTTAGAGGATATTATACGTTCTTACGAGAGAGGCGAAACAGATTTGGACAATATTGTTCCAGGAATAGTGAGCGACGACAGTGTATCTGAAGATGAGGAACTTTTAGACAGTGAGCATTCAGATACTTTTTCTGTCGAGTCTAGCAGTGAGGGAGAGGAGTCCGAAGAAGAATCTGTTACACGTCGAAAGGCAATTTATGGAAAAAATGGTTACAAATGGTATAAATCATCATTTTTTTCAAAAAATAGCCGTACAGTCCAAAAGAACATTGTGCTTCGATTACCAGGGCCAAAGTCAAACGCATTAAAAGCTGCAGATGAGATTGAAGCATGGAAGTTATTTTTCACCGACGAAGTGATTAATTGTATTATTCAACACACAAACCAAGACATAACAAGACAATCCTCCAAATATGCTAATAATCAAAGCTTTATAGGGTGTACTAATAGACAAGAAATATTGGCCTTATTCGGGCTGTTGTATATGAGTGGGGTTCTAAAAACAAGTTCTCTAAGTACTTCTGATTTATGGTCCAGACAATATGAATTACCCGTTTTCAGAGCAACCATGTCACGAAAACGTTTTGAGTTTTTACTTAATTGTCTTCGTTTTGATGACAAAAATACCAGACAAGAGCGTAAGGATGATAAATTTGCACCTATCAGATTTCTGTGGGATAAATTTATTGAAAAGTGTTCAGAAAATTATACACCTGGCGCATATGTAACTGTAGACGAACAACTTCTTGGTTTTAGAGGAAGATGTCCATTCAAAATCTATATTCCAAATAAGCCAGATAAATATCGTATAAAAATTGTTATGATGTGCGACTCTAAAACATTTTACATGCTTTCTGCTATTCCATATATTGGAAAAGAAAGAAGAACTAGTTCTGAAACTTTACCTACTCAATATGTCCTGAAACTGTGTGAAAGCATATATGGAACAAACCGGAATGTTACCATGGATAACTGGTTCTCGTCCTCGGATTTGGCAAATAAATTATTGGAAAAGAAACTAACCACGGTAGGAACGCTACGTAAAAATAAAGCAGATATTCCGCCAACTTTCTTGAAGAAAAAAGCTCCTGTTCCTAGCTCTGATTTTGCTTACGACGAAAATAAAACTATGGTTTCGTTTTCACCTAAAAAGAATAAAATAGTTTTGTTGTTGTCAACTTTTCACACTTATGGCGAAATTGAAGACGAAACTAAAAAACCCGAAATCATTCTATTTTATAATTTGACGAAAGGTGGTGTAGATACATATGATCAATTGTGTCACTCAAAAACTGTGTCACGAAAAACCCGTCGATGGCCCTTACGTGTATTTTATGGAATGATAGATGGAATTGGAAGCACTGCTTATGTTATCTATAACGCCAACAAACAAAAACAAAATAGTGCTTATAAGTACATCCCAAGAAGACAATTTCTTCAAAACTTAGGCATGCAATTGATCAAACCACAATTGGAAAGCAGACTGAATGTGCCAACAATATCCAGATATTTACGTCTACTAATTCAGGATATTTTGGGTGTGGAAGAAAAGAATCCTAGTTTGGAAAAAAGAAATCAACCTGTCGGCCAGAAACGTTGTCATATTTGCCCTAGAAATGCCAACAGAAAAGGTCGAGAACTATGTGTGAGATGCGGTGAACACATTTGTGCTGAACACAGAAGGCCTATTTGTCCTCCCTGCAGTGAAGAACTGTAATTAGTATTTTTGTGAGAATAACTGTTTTATATTTTTGTACAATTTTATTTGTTATAATAAAATTAATGTAAAATTATACTTTTGTTTTTATTTTGAACGATAACTATATAAAAGTTAAAGATATAATGATGTGTCATATGCGACACCACTGTACTAGTCATGTACTAGAAAATAACGATACCATTCTAGGGTTAAATGTACTTATTCTATACACGTGATATCGTCTAGGTTTTCTGAAAAAGTGAATATAAATTTATCCATAGTAGTTACATGCGTTTAATTCCTAAAAAACAAATCTGTTTAGTTACTATAAATATTTTTATTTTTCACTTAAGTATTATTTGTTCATTTCACCTTGGATACGGTTACCATAAACACGGTGATATCGCCCATGGGCGTTATAACTGGGCGATATGGCTCATATTGCTAGCTAATTTATTTACAGTTTTTAATGTTGTTTGAATATAAATAAGGCCCGAGAAGAAAGGATATACATTTTGCATAACTAATAATTTGAATTTTTAAGAATGTCTAAAGAAAGAAGCCAAACTTTAGCATTCTTTATTAAAATTAAGAGTATCCAAATATTGACAACTTGAAAACTTCAAAGTGTCAACAACTGTGATTTAAAATAAAATTAACGTTAAATCGTTGATTCAAGGACCCATGCTAGATTCGAAATGATGCGTAACGACATGACAGTTGACAGAAATCTCGGAACTTTTCCAATGTAATTTGAATTTTCCCCTTAAGAAATTAAAAAAAAAGTGAAAAATAAAATCTTACATGAACCACTGGCGTTATGGCAATTATATTGCCCTCGGTCGACATTCATCCCTCCTGCCAGAGGCCCTCAGGCTGAATTAATGTCGACGTCGGGCAATATAATACCCATAACGCCCTTGCTGCATAAATAACTATTAAATGAGGTACGTAAATTAATTTAATTTGGGTAGCTTTTTGTTGATCAGATTGCAATTTTCGATATTTTGTTTAAAAAGTACCTTATTTATAAGAAATAAACCACCTTTTAAACATTATAGTTGTGGGTAAATACATTTACATAAATAGCGAAGCTCTATTCTGCATGGTCTAGGAACAGGTAAGAATAGAAATACAAGATACAGGCACCTGGGTTAGATTGATGAACGTTTAGGAATCGTCGGTGCTTTAATTTTATTACTTATTATACTTATTTATACTTTCGACGCACCTTAGGTGTGTTCATATTGTTATTATTATATGAATGGAACATTTTACCTCTACCTAATGTGATATGCATGTTTTTTATGATGAGCATGTGTATAGTTATAGTTTTTGTGTGGGTGTGTAAATTGGTATTAATTTTGTTATTAAGCATAGTGTTCAGGAAATTGTTAGTATCGAAATATTCATATGTAATAGTGTTATTTGTTAGGTCTTTGTTTATTATGTTGTTAAAGTCAGTGTCTAAAAACGAGTATGGTAAAATTATTCTTGAGTTTCTTAGGTAAATATGCTTTGTTTGAGTGTTGTTGGTTGCATAAGGGTGATATAGATCTTTGGTTGTATGTACGTTAATATTTATTGTCTTTATCCCCATCATTAGTGTTATAAGATTGTTATTCTCCCGAGCATTCTTAATTAAAAAGTTCTGATAAGTTTTATCATTTATTAGTAATTGGTTGTGTGCATTGATTTTATTTTTGCATCTAAGCGATTTGTAAAGCTTTTGATCAGATAATGGTTTGATTGTGTTTTTGTTACATACATTATTAGTACTTGTTTTTTCCAACATCTCTTTGTGTTCCGGCTTAAGTTGGTCTATTTTTATCTCATTAATAATCTCGAATTTTTGATTTATGTTTATTGTTAATTGTTCATTAAAAATATCTATTTTTGGTATTAAATTTGTTATTAATCTTACCTTAAAAGCATCTATTTTTTTGTATAATTCTTTCTTCCAGTTTCGTCCGGCTCTCCTTTAATTCTTTTATATCCCCTTTTATTTCCTCTTTGTCCTGCCTAAGTTGGTCTAATTTGACATTATTCGAGTCTAATTTTTGGTTTAATTACTCATTATTATCTAATATGATTTATTTTAAATACGCTTCTTGTTTTTCATTATTAGTGTCTAATTTTTTATTTAAATTTTCATTATTCATTTCTAATTTTTGTGTTAAATTAGTTTCTATTGATTCTATTTTTTGAGTTAAATTGGTTAAAATAACTGTTAAAGTATTAAAATTCATACTCGTTTCTTCTTTCGGTGCTTCTTCTGGTATAGTCACTGTAGTAGCGTCCCCCTGTTCAGCCTGGTCCTCTCTATTTTCACTATTTTCCCTTGATTTACTCCTGGTGCGTTTGTCCATTTTGTTATAGTAATTGTAAATATTTATTTTTTGAAGTTATTATTACATTTTAAGTTAAAATTGTATAAATAAATTGTTGTTTAGAAAAAATTGTATTTGTTTTGATTCTTGACTTATTCTTTCAGAATTAATTATAAAAGCAATTATCCTTTAAACAAATTGACTTACAAATCCTGTTCCTGAGTATAAACAAGCGTCCTATTACATAAGAAAAAACAACAGAATAGCAAAATACAGACTCCAAAAAAAAATGTTATATATCTTAAATAAATCTAAGTAGAATACAGTTTTCCTAGTTTTTAATTTTTATCCTCTCTCGTTTTATTTTATAATTTGTGTTCTCTTGAGCACGTTTTCTAATGGCCCTACACGTTGTGGCGACAAATATTATAACAGGCTGAAAGATTATATAAATACAAAATTCAATGTTTAAATAAACTGGTTGGTTAAAATTTTAAAATGAGAATTATGAATCTCTATGTTAAATATGCTTTCTAGTGTTACACATAGATGGGGTGGTATAACGTTAAATCTATTATTTGCGTATGATGCAAAGATACATAGTCGTTCATAATGACTTATACTTAACCTAAACAGCTGTTCCGGTATATAACTTCTTATAAGTATTTTTGGGTGGGCGAAAGTTTGTGTTATGTGTCCGGCTAGGAAGAACAATTTAGACTCTTGTTGTTGGGCATAGAAACATACCCTTTAAATGGTAGGTTCGGTGACTGCAATAGGACACTTACAAAATCAGCTGATGCCAATGCAATTAATAATGGTATTTTTGTATTCAAAATTACGAAATAAAACGTGTGAGATGAGGACTAATATTAAAGACTTTAATGAAGTGATTGCAAAGAAAGAACTGGTAAGCGAATAAATTAATTAAATTAGGAATATATAAAATGTATAATGGCACGTGATAAAATAATGTGAAATAAAATCTAGGTTAAACAACACAACAAAATAAATGTGACATGAATAAAGCTAAACGCTAACATAATTCTATTATCTACTTTTAATTATTTAACAGGAAACTGTATTCTTCGTGACTTAGTTTTAATTAAATTAATATTAATATGCAACATAGGTTATAATTATTAAAACTAATTTGATACTGGTTTCATGTGTTTAAATAAATTAATTTATCATTTTCAAAAAAATTCGTAGGATGATTAAAAAATATTTATGTGGATATGGACAGGACTTGATTATTCTGGATTTGGCTGGTAGATCCGTGAATGTAGGATACAGGTATGAACGGCAATCAGATGGCGTCCTCCGCTGGTTGTTCGATCTAACGGCCGGCTTCCCGGTGAAATGTAATTCTCGTTTTCTTGGACAACGGTTACCGTCTGGACTCGCAAAATGCGTTAAACAGGAGCTGGATATACTGGTAAGGGTTGACTAGATTTGACGTATGGTTTTTTAGATTTATTAAGGCTTTTTCTTTTAATTTGCAGAGAGGCACTTAAAATACGTCGAGGTGTTTTTAATGGAGAATTTTCTAGTGACGCCAACTCTCATTTGTTCTCAATCCCAACTTCTGATTCGTTCAACTGTATGTATTTTTATAATCTCGACGTTTTATTATAATTAAAATGACAATTTAATCATTTTAAATATACATATGCTTAATATAAATTATATAGTTTATGTTAGTGAGTACATGTTTGACGTGTGAATGTTGATAATTGTATATAATGCTAGTTTTATAGTTGGAATAATTCCCGCTGTAATTATTTTAAATTAGTACAGTGTCGCCTAAATAAATGGATTAAGTTGAAATATCTTTGGAAATACAAGATATCGGAGTAAAATGACTTATGCAAATGAAAAGATAAAAATAAACAAATATGAGAATGAATTAGAAACAATTAAATACGCGAAATCAACTTTATTGATATTACATATGAAGAATTCAGTTTCAATATTTTTTAATTATTCTAAAGATTACATATATACCTTAAAATTCTATCTTTTGCTAACTGAGGCGTTCTTAGGTGTAGGCTTGACCTACATCAATATCTGTATATAAATATACAGATTTATATACTGTCATTTCTATTTTATATCGTTGATAAAGGCATCATTGCCGAAACATGTAGGGTTGTTTTAAATATATATACTTAGAAGTAAACCAGATCTTTAATCGCCAACTGATTGAATTTACCATATCATACCGAGGTCACGAAAATATTATATTTATATATATATATATATATATATATATATATAGTGTTAATAAGAATTAGATTTCTTATTTATTTTATTGGCCGTGTCTTAATATTAAAATAATAGACTTTTTTATTGGTTTAGCGACCTTTAATGAATTTCAATTTTCTCTACGACGTTTCGACTCTTTTAATTATTAAGTCTTTTTCAAGTGACGATTTATTCCGTTTTAAAACACATTTTTTGTACATGTGTGGTTCGGACTTGCACAGAGACCTTTCCTGGGATGACCGCGTCGCTTCGAATATATATCAGTCACACAATATATTCGAAGCGACGCGGTCATCCCAGAAAAGGTCTCGGTGCAAGTCCGAACCACACATGTACAAAAAATGTGTTTTAAAACGAAATAAATCGTCACTTGGAAAAGACTTAATAATTAAAAGAGTCGAAACGTCGTAGAGAAAATTGAATATATATATTGAAAATTAATATATATATATATATATATATATATATATATATATTTAGATAATTCCTTAGCCGTTCATTTAATATATCAATTGATAAATTCTTGGAGCTTTTCGACTTTTATATGAAATATTTATAAATATTATCAAATTATGTATGTAATTAAATATGTAATTGTGAAGTAAATGTGAATGTATACATTGCTGTCTACAAATTACAACGCAAGTCATACGAATTTCAATTGAAAAATATTCTCTACGTTGGGACTTGAACCCAAGTCTACGGTTTGCCGGACCGTCGCTTTAACTAATTAAGCCATTATAGACCTTGGTTCAAGCTAATTAGACACGCATTATAAGGTGACAATATTAATGATTCAGATGTCAGTTATTCAAAGTAGATGACAGTTTTGAAAGCAGAAGTCAGTTTTGAAAGCAGATGTCAGTTTTGAAAGCAGATGTCAGTTTTATGAAAGCAGATGTCAGTTTTGAAAGCAGATGCAAATTATTGAAAGCAGATGTCAGTTGTTGAAAGCAGATGTCAGTCTTGAAAGCAGATGGCAGTTTTGAAGGTTTGAAATTGCTAATCATGACTCCATAGATATATGTGTATATATATATATATATATATATATATATATATATATTTAGATAATTTCTTAGCCGTTCATTTAATACATATATCAATTGATAAATTCTTAGAGTTTTCGGCTTTTATATGAAATATTTATAAATATTATCAAACTAGTATATAATTGTGAAGTAAATGTGAATGTAAACATTGCTGTCTACAAATTACAACGCAAGTCATACGAAATTTAATTGAAAAATTTTGTCTACGTTAGGAGTTGAATTCAAGTTTACGGTTTGCCACGATAGGCCTTGGTTCAAGCTAATTAGGAACGCATTATAAGGTGAGAATGTTAATGATTCAGATGTCAGATATTGAAAGCAGATGTCCGTTTTGAAAGCAAAAAACAGTTATTAAAAGCTAATGTCAGTTATTGAAAGCAGATGTTAGTTTTGAAAGCAAATGCCGACAGCTTAACATCTTAGGCCCCTCCACGGGCGTAGACATAATAATAACTCATGGCTTGCCATTCCCCTGTTTTTGTTGTCTAACTGTTTAGAGAATGCCAAGGCATCGTTTATTATTATTGAACTTGAATGTATCATTGCATAATTTTATCCATGACAACTCAGTATATTGTATGATATTAATATACTGTCATTTATATTTCAAATTTCTTTGAAAAAGGCATCATATGCCGAAACATGTAAGATTGTTTTAAATATATACATATTGAAGTAAAACCAGACCAGAAATCGCCAACTAACTGAATCTACCATAACATACAAAGGTCAAGAAATAATAATTATCTATCTATCTATATATATATATACATATATATATATATGTATATATATATAATAACTACGTGACCTTGGTATGATATGGTAAACCCAATCAGTAGGCGATTAAAGGTCTGTACATTACTTCAAAATATATGTATTTAAAAAACTCTACATGTTTCGGCTGTATACGTCATTCATATTTTGTATTCTCTTGAAAAAGGCGTATACAGCCGAAACATGTAGAGTTTTTTAAATACATATATTTTGAAGTAATGTACAGACCTTTAATCGCCTACTGATTGGGTTTACTATATATATATATATATATATATATATATATATATATATATATATATATATATAAAGATAATTATTTCGTGACCTTAGTATGTTATGGTAAATTCAATTTGTAGGCGATTTAAGGTCTGGCTTTACTTCAAAAACTATATATTTAAAACAATCCTACATGTACATGTTTCGGCTAATGATGCCTTTCTCAAGGAATACAAAATATAAATGACAGTATATTAACGTCATACAATTGCAGTTGCTATGGATAAAATAATTCGAAGATACATTCCAATTTAATAATAATAAATCATGCCTTGGTATTTTAAAATGGTTAAACAACAAAAACAGGGAAACACAAGACATGAGTTATTATTATGTATGCGCCCGTGGAGCGACTTAAACGAGAAGGAAGACCACGAAAACCTACTCGGACAACCATACAGGAATCAAAACACGGAACAGTCAGCATGATAAGCAAATGTAAGGATATTTAAATAACCTGAGATATACAGGTTCGGAAAGACAACACTTATAATCGGCACGTAAACCTATGCATAAAAACTCGGCGCAGTTGCCAGTATCGCCTCGTATGTAGCAACGATTAGAAACCAAGCCCCCACCACGCATACAGTCTATCGATATACAAACTACAAGTATGACTAGTGCGGCAGTACTAATCTAGCATGTATTGGGAGTGTATCTTCGCTGCTGTCAATTATATCGTCTCGCGTCCGTCCTTTCAATTATATCTATTTAAAGTTTATTATAATTTTACCAGTTTGTTCATTATTATTTTCATTTATAAATTCTTATGCTAGTTACAATGTTAACTTACACAGGTGAAGAAAAGGTGCAAATAATTAAATGGTACTACTCGGGCAGCACTGCCCAAGAAGTAGTAGGTCGTTTTATATTTGCTTTTGAAAATAGACCAGTTCCAACTGTAGCAACAGTCTTAAATATCGTACACAAGTTTGAATCGACACATTGCGTAGCCAATTGTCGGAAATGTTTCGACATGAGTAAAGAAACATCTTTTGATTTGCATTATAAGAATGCTTTTTGTTTGCGTTTTAGTATTCTATTTGTTTTTTACGTATTGTATTGATTGTTGTAAGAAGTTTATTTAGTTGGAAAAGAAGTTTTAATTTAATTTTATTTATTTGATGTAATTTATTCAATTTTTATATTAAAAATTCCAAATATGTTAGTACATTGTTATGTTTTATTTTAAATGATGTTTCTTCCGCGAGAACCTACTGTTAAATGACGAGCGGAGGAGGAGCGTTGTGAACGCAAATGACGCAGGCGCACAATTCTTGTAGCATGAGCTGTACGATATGGCAACGTGCTCCTAGAATTCTCCTGTTATACATGGAAAGCCGCATTTAAGATGAACCCTTACCATACCTGTATAATTATATAACAGCAACATATATTATGATGGTAAATTGCAGATCGTTACATAATTAAGTTAGAGTATATACTGCTTAAATTTTTTATATCACTTCTGTTGTTAATTGAGTTTTTTCCTGTTAAATACTAATCATTTCTTTAATATCCCTTTTCATTTTGTGTTGTTCTTTATCAATTATCTGTGTGTTTTCAAAATCAAAATGGTGTCGCGATTGCGATAGTTACTACATAGGCCAAACTAAACAATATTTATACAAAAGAATACAAGCCCACAAATACTCTAAAACAGACAAAGCTGCTTTATCTACACACAAACTACAACGCGATCACCATTTTGATTTTGAAAACACACAGATAATTGATAAAGAACAACACAAAATGAAAAAGGAAATTAAAGAAATGATTAGTATTAAACAGGAACAAAACTCAATTAACAACAGAAGTGATATAAAAAATTTAAGCAGTATGTACTCTAACTTAATTATGTAACGATCTGCAATTTACTATCATAATATATGTTGCTGTTATATAATTATATATCTCATGTTATTTAAATATCCTTACATTTGCTTATCATGCTGACGGTTCCGTGTTTTGATTCCTGTCTGGTTGTCCGAGTAGGTTTTCGTGGTTTTCCTTCTCGTTTAAGGCGAATGCCGACAGCTTAACATCTTAAGTCGCTCCGCGGGCGCATATGTTATAATAACTCATGTCCTGTGTTTCCCTGTTTTTGTTGTTTAACCATTTTAAAATACCAAGGCATGATTTATTATTATTAAATTGGAATGTATCTTTGAATTATTTTATCCATAGCAACTACAAATGTATGGCATTAATATTATTTATTATTATTATTATTATTATTATTATTATAATCAATAAACCTTAAAATTACCCTACGGGTGTCAAGGTATACACTTAATTTTCAATATGAAACTTAATTCTATTTTCTATTATAAATGAATTTTTCCCATTCTTTCTTATTTTTTGCCGCAACTTCTGCTTCTCTCCATGTCATTCCACGTTTTTGCAGGTTTTCCGCTACTGTCTTATCCCATGTATTCTTTGGTCTGCCTCTCTTCCTTTTCTGTATTGCCTTAGCTTTCCATACTCTCTTTGTCTGCCTTGTTTCTTCC
The DNA here is from genome assembly GCA_935421215.2 of Melolontha melolontha. Lineage (NCBI taxonomy): Eukaryota > Metazoa > Arthropoda > Insecta > Coleoptera > Scarabaeidae > Melolontha > Melolontha melolontha. The sequence continues at coordinate 67,837,920 of OW285238.1, forward strand.
ATACGAACGACATGTCCTAACCATTTCAATTTCTGTCTCTCTATACTTTCGAGGATCGGTTCTATATTTAGATCTTGCCTTATCACTTCATTTCTTATTCTGTCTTTGCGTGTTACTCCTTTGACTGCTCTTAAATACCTCATCTCCATCGCTTGTATCCTGGATTTTGTTTTGTTATTTAGTATCCAGCTTTCACACCCATATGTTAGTATTGGTCTATATACGGTTTTAAACACAGTCATTTTTGTCTTCGTTGAAATTTCCCTATTTCTGATAAAAGTCTTGTTGACATGTCTCATGACATTAATATACTGTCATTTATATTTTGTATTCCTTGAGAATGGCGTCACTAGCCGAAACATGTACATGTAGGATTGTTTTAAATATATAGTTTTTGAAGTAAAACCAGACCTTAAATCGCCTACAAACTGAATTTACAATATATATATATATATATATATATATAAATATATAAATCTATTTTTTATTATATTTTATCAATCATTAGTGGGCGATGTATTAGTACAAGAAAAGATAGAAGTTACGCAATTTTTGGTCACAAACATACACATATTATTAATTAATCTTCTGTAGTATCTGTGTACATATATAGAAGAATGAAATACATGCTTTTATTTCATTTCAAATTTAGGTAATTTATACCAAGAAAAATTTATGTGTTCATATTTCAATAAAATAGCTGGGCTTCTTTGAAGATAATTTAGTTCGCCAATTTTCGTTTCTATTGCTTTTTTATTTCACACCAGCCACGTAAAGTATTCATTCCGCTGATCATAAAATGTGTTCCACAAATGATAACTTTAATATTCATTTTTACGACGTCAACTAAAACTTGAGCGTTCAACTTAATGGAATCAGATTGTAAAAAATGCTGAGAGCTTCCGAGATTCTTGGCAGCAGGGAGGATCATCAGTAGTTATATAACGAATATTATGCCCACCGTGGGTTAATTGTGAAGTCAAGTATATACGTGAAAATGCATTTTCGCTTTTTCATAACTTTAATTTATTTTATGCCTTTTTATTTATGCAAATTGAATATACATAATAAATACAGAGTAAGCAACAAGTTGTGGTGTGTGATTTATTGCGTGTGACAGTCATCCTTTGTGGTAGAATTAAGTTTCCTTTTAAGAATGACGAAGAAAATTATTTATAATAGCATTAATTATTTTTACTTTCTTTAATATAAATCAGTACTGTCCAAACCAATACGGTAAATACGTGTGTATTCCAAATGACATTACCGGCACAAGTACTCCACATTTTTGTTGTTTCAATTACAAATACAAAAGTAGTGTTCAAACAATTTGTTTAATATAGGAGGCATTACTGAAAATTAAGAGATTTCTAATTCCAGATACAAATATCTGCCCATTATATTACTAAGATGATTTCATAGAAAGTGAGACTAGACTACTAGCATCATCTTTCGGAAAAATTAAAGTTACAGAGGTCTGAATAAAGTGCCTAAATGGAAAACCATAATAGTCCTAAACTCCTAATTCGTGGTGCTGTCAAGAATTGATTTTTTAAAGGATTAAACACAATTAAAATTCTGGGTGATATGCAATAAAATTTTAGTAGTAACGGTTCTTTGGAAGGTAGACTTTGTTACGGTTGCACAATTTAATTTAAACTACTAGAAGATAATGGATCTGGACTATTAAAAATTGCCACTTCAAAAATGGTTACTCAAAACATATGGTATAATTTTGAACGACTAAAGAATTGACATCAAAGAGATATCTAGCAGTCAGCTAGGTGGAGTTTTCAAGAACGTGAAAGCCGTGACGACAGGTGATAGTTTGAAGCATTTTATCAAGAAACAAGTCGATTTTTTGTGAAGATTTGTTACGGTTGATGAAATCTAGCTTCATCACTGTGGCCATAAATGTAAACAGCAAATTCAATAGTAGACATAACAGTGTACATTTCCTTGCTGGAAAGAAGTTTCGAGCGATTGAACAAATTGTTGTAACAATGGAGAAGTATGTATTTTGAGAATCTTGTCAGAGATCATCACAGAAATGGTATAATGAAACTTCGTTGATTCAAGGGTGTTGAACAAAAACTTAATGTCTTAACTCATTTGCTTCGTTTTAAGTCTTACTTTTCGTTAAATATATCTTATATAGTATAGATATTGCTGTATATTCTACTAGGTGGTGCGAAAGTAAAAATAATTATTTGAACAAATTACTCAAGAGTATGTATATTTTCTAGACCCTGTTAGTATAAAATGTATCTCATGTTATAAATATGTCTTTCTTTATACAAGGCAAGTATTAAATAAGGTGTATTTGTGACGAGAGAAATAGTACGACAGTATAAAAGCTCATTATACAAATACTTTTTTGAAAGATTTTGTGGAAATTACAAAACCAAATAAATAATAATTATGTGTGTAATATTCACATAATGATATCATATAAAACAGTATTCAGATAAATTTCATGACAACGTGATTTATAAATATTAAAGCATAGAGTAATGATATACTATTGTCGGTATATTCTAATCAAGGGGATGTATATTATCCTCACATAGAATTGATTTTGATCCAAGAGTTTAAAAAATTTATTATGCTTCAATTTTGTCTCATTCACTTATCGCCGCACAGTGCGAAATTTAGGAAGTTTAGCGGAACTTTATTCAATTTTTGAAATACGTAAAATGCATAAGATTATTTATTATTTTGTTAGGTAAATACCCCGCCTCTAAAACCTCATACTCAGTTTGAGGATTTACCATGCGAAAGAACCGCAAAATGCACCTGAAAGTCGCATTACTTATTCAATCATAATTTTTGCCTATAGAAAGCTATTCGATTTGTTAAAGTTAATAGATTGGTACATACAAATGGCAAATCAGTAGGCCATGATTTTTTCTTCATGTATTTTACTAGAATATTGTCAATTATTGGGCATTTAATTAATTGCAAAATCTTTCCTTGCTCGTGTGTGATTTGTTCGTGGAAAAAGTGATTTTTAAGAAGTAAGTTAAATTTACATTTTTAACTTTAGTGGAGATTTTAAATAGTGATACCACATAATACCAGCTTGAAACGCACAACATTTTAAAGTTCTTTTTCCCTCTGTTGAAAACTCAAAAGATCTTCTGCGATATTTTGCGATCTTCTTTTAAATGAAACATTTTCCAGAATGACTTTGCAAGTTTCATATAACTGTATATTCCAAAAATGGACGGAAGAACCGACATCGGATGCCATCATTGGTTTTGTTTTGGAAAAAATAGGCTCACCAATGTTAAGATCTGATGCTCTTTGTAGTTTAAAGGCAACTCTTCGCGCACTGGTTTGTAAAATACGAAAAAGGTGGAGGGAATCCAGTCGAAATTTAGCATCATTTCTGAATAAAAATGCTGTCAGGCTTGAAAATAATGTAAAGTTTTCAAATGCTGAAACAGATGCATTGCCCAGTGGATCGAGGACCAATGCAGGCAGACCTAAAAAAGAATTTGGGTATTGTCATCCTAAAGTGCAAAACAGAAAAGTGAATCATCTTTTGAAGTCCAGTAGTCAAGACGAGTTAGCCAAAGCAACCGTAACAAAGCTATACCAATCTGGAAAACGAAACTCTGCAGCGATTGTCAAGGAACTGGCATCTGCTTCTCCAGAAAGGGGAAGCAAAATCAAAATGGCTCGCATGTCTTCTTCAAACAGCCCACGAAAATTAACTCCGGACCAGGCTCTGGCGCTACTTATTGATGAAAACTTATCGTCAAATCAATACAACATTGTTCGGGATCAAGCAAAACATCACGGTTGCACTTTGGATCCACCTTATTATGTAGTAAAGGAGGCAAAGAGGTTATGCTATCCAAAGGAAATAATAATAACTGAAGTTTCAGCTGAAGTATCAGTTCAGTCGCTTATAAATTATACCCTAGCAAGACTTTGTACAGGGCTAGAAGAGACTCTTAGAACTTTGTCAAACGGTAAAGCACTAAATATTATCGTAAAGTGGGGTTGTGATGGGGCGGAACAAGTTAACTATCGACAAAAGTATATGGACAAACATAGCTCTGATGATAGTATGTTTAGTGTATCAATGGTACCAATCCAAATGTGCTCCGTAAATGATAATGGTGATAATCAGTCACTAATTTGGAAAAACCCTGCTTCTTCTTCCACACGGTACTGTCGCCCCATTAAGTTAGTTTTTACCAAAGAAACAGTCAGTGTAATTACCTCAGAAGTAAACAAAGTGAAAGAACAAATATCTCAACTTACTCCAACCACTATACTTGTAGAGTGCAAGCAATTTCAGGTTACAGCAAATATGATGTTTTGTATGATTGACGGTAAAGTATGCTATGCTGTATCATCCTGTGCATCATCACAAACATGCTACTTATGTGGGGCTAAACCTAGTGAAATGAACAACATCTGCGATATACCTCAAGAAAATATAAACGAATCCTTTTTATCCCTTGAACTATCGCCCCTCCATGCATGGATAAGGTTTTTGGATTGTATTTTACATATATCGTACAAACTTGATATTAAAGCAAGGCAAGCTCGTGGAGCAGAAAATAAAAAAAAAAGTTGCAGAGAAGAAAAAATACATTCAACAAAAATTCAAAGAGGAGCTTGGCTTGCTTATAGATATGCCAAAACAGCAGACCGGAAACACAAACGATGGTAATACCGCGAGGATATTCTTTAGAAATGCCATAAAGTCTGCCGAAATAACTGGCGTTAACTTAGAATTGATCAAACGTTTTCATGTGCTGTTAGAGTGCCTAAATTGTGGTCTTAAAATTGATTCAGAAAAGTTCGGCGAATATGCAAGAGAAACTTTGGAATTGTATTTGAAAGAATATTTCTGGTACTCAATGCCCGTAAGTGTGCATAAAGTCCTTTGTCATGGAAAGGATATTATAGCCTCTTGCATTCTTCCGATCGGACAATTTTCTGAAGAAGCTCAGGAGGCAAGAAACAAAGACTGCAGAAAATATCGCGAACTTTTTACTAGAAAAACGTCAAGAATTGACACAAATACGGATTTATTTTATCGACTGCTTATTTCGTCGGATCCGTACATCGCTAGTCTTCGTAAAGCACCCAAAACCAAGCATAGTGAAGTTACGCCAGAAGTTTTAGTGTTGTTAGAAAGATTTGCAGGGCCGTGTAATGATTGCGAGTCTTCAGACGATTGCAATGAGTCTAGTTCTCAATAGGTGTTCAAAATGTTGTTATAAAATGTATGTTTTTTTAATTGTTCTATATTAAAAAACACAAATAAATTCAAAAACTTTAAATAAAACATATTAATTTTTATTAAAAATTTTAAAAACCAACAAATAGAACTGTTTTACTGGTTTGAATAATTAAGTTCCAGTAAACTCAAGAAATTTCGCACTGTGCGCCGTCTGCAGTCTTGCCAATAATTCATAAATCGAATAATAAAAATACGTAGAGAACATCAATCGTCTCTGCAGATATTATTTCAGCCTCTTAATACCCTTGTTTGATTCCATGTAATTATACTAAATTCGAATTGTTTTGAATAAAAATTTTTGTAGACGTTTCACGAAATTAATGACAAAAAGTACGTGGGAACATATAACGGGTGTTCATTTGAAAAATCAATCTAGTAGCATGTGATTTACTGAGAACCTTTTGAAGTATGTCGTATATTAAAATTTGCTCCTTAACCTACGAAGTCGTATATTTTGACAGTTTCATACATACCAATAAATAACAAATGTGATTGACATTATCAAATGTCATTTGGATTTACGTTTACGGAACAACAAATACACTAACATATATGCGTCTTATTCTATCAAAATTTCAAAGTAACCTAGATTGACTTTTCAAATGAACACACGTCACAGTTCACAGGTTGATTTCTGGGATCTCATTTCATCCACGGAAAACGCTCGCTGTTATTTTCATATGCAAAAATTCTTCCAAAGAATTAAAAAAAAAAAATTTAATATTATTGAATATTATTAAATGCATAATTATCATCCTTGTCGAGTGCTAACAAAATGCGTAATTATACATAATGCGGCAAAACTCCCTTACTAATTTAAAAGTTGAATAAAAAACAGATGGTACAAAGTCTACAGAATCTACAGAATCGTAAGTTACGTCACATGTTTTACAAGTTTAATTTTTTTAACAGTATATCGCTCAAGTGATTTCCTTCGTTATCAATGCGCTGCCGAATGCGAGTTCGGAAGTTCGCAATAACTATAACTAACATATCTTGTAGAATACGAGAAATTTCTTCTTGTATCGCATGTCGTAGGGCTGGCAGAGGCCCCGGTCGATGTTTGTAAACTTCAGCCTTATGAAACCCCCATAGAAAAAAATTACAGTGTGTAAGGTTTTGAGATCGTGTTGGCCAGGGGATGTTCCCATATAAAGACATTAAGCTTCCTGGGAACAGCTGTTTCAGCTCTTGGAGAGATCTCCTGCTTGTATGAGTAGCGGCCCGTCCTGCTGAAACCACACATCCTGTCGAATCTGCAGCGCATTAAGTCTTGGGCCATAAAAGTCTGAATCATTTGAATGTATCGGTCACTGCCACTCCTCCCTCTTCAAAAAAAAAACCAAATAGTTAACACGTTCGCTATGCAGAGGTATTTCATGGAGTTCCCGAGGGTTTTGTGCACTCCAATAAAGCTAGTTTTGTTTATTCACACATCCCGATATGTGACAATGTGCCCCATCACTAAAGAAAACCACAACATCATTTGGCACATTTTCAAGGATGCTTTCGCACGACGTTACACGATTTTGCCAATCATGTTCAGACATTTCGTGAACAATGACCATTTTTTAATTATAATATTTCGAGTCTAGGTGTAAAATTCGACGCACACTCCAATCAGACAGCTGAAGAGTTGCAGCATGTTTACGAGCAGACCGCTGAATCGAACGTCCGACTGTCTCAATGTTTTCTGTAGTTCGAGCAATGCGTGGCCTTCCTCCGCTCTTTTTAACACAGAACCACTTGCTCTAAAGTTCGATACCTATAATGTTATGCTTTTACGATCTGGAACTGCCGTATGAGGGACAAGCTGGAAGCGTGTGCGAAAGGCACGGTGGAAAGCGACAATGGAATTCCCGTTTGAGAAAAATGCTTCCACAACAAAAGTGCATTGCTCACCCGTGCACGACATGGTGGCTACTGGGTATGAGTCGTTGAATTTTATTTCGTGGTCGAAGTTGCCTCCATTTCCACTCCATTGTTTCGTATCTCCCAGGGTTGTGATGTGTTTGAGTCTGATATAATCGTGCGTGGTTGTGTTTTTTGTGCGGTCCTGTGTGTATTGTGTGTGTAAAGTCTGTGTGTCAGTCGCTTTTTTTTGCGTTTAAGTCATGTGTGTTCGTTTGTTGGTCATCATCACATTTTTTTTTTGCGTTTCAGTTCTGTGTGTGTTTAATGTGTTTTATTGTAAAGTGTTATTATTGTCTGTGTTTGTGTTACGAAGTATTGTATTTGTTCGTTTGTTGCGTTTGTAGAGTGTAATGTTATTAGCATTTTGCCTAAGGCAAGTGCTAATTCGTCAACTGTGTTAAGTGTTGTTTTGTTTTGTCTTTGAGTCCAGGAATTAGTTGTTGGGGGTGGTGCTGGTATGTATTTAGGTTTGGGTGTGGTTTTGTTTGTTGGGTTGTTTGGATTGTTGGGACAGTTTAAGAAAGTGGATAGGTGAGGGCCACCGCAGCTTGCACACTTTGGTGGGGTTGTCTTCGTCTTTGTACATAGGTGTGTCGAATGTCCGTCTCCGCATTTCATGCATTTGTAGTTAACGTTGCAGTTTCTTTGGTGATGTCCGAAAGTCTGGCATTTGTGGCATTGTATAATGTCTGTCCGTTTGTTTAATTGTTCGATTTTTATTGCGAGTCCGCAGCAGTCGTATATGTTGTATATAGATTTGTATTGTCTCGTTAGTTCGATTAATACTAGTGGTGCCGGTATGCCGTGTTTGCCGTTCATCCTTTTAATTTTTAATGTCGGGTAGCCTTTGTCAGTCAAGTCGTCTGTAATGTCAGTTTCGGTGATAAAGGTAGGAATGCCACGCATAACTACCTTTAGTGTCTTTTCGCTTCTCAATTGAAAAGTGTAAAATTGCATTTGTTCATTGTCGAGTATGTGTTTAAGTTTTCGGTAGTCTTCGTCAGTTGTCGGTTAGATATGTATGCCTGGTTTCACGAGTTTGCTTTGTACGGTGTTAATGCTGGTGTGTTTTGAGTATGTGTCGTATGTGTGACCATTTGTCTTTTTGGGTTATAATAATTGGTGCGATTTTGTGTGTTTCTTTTGTTTCAGTTTTTGTGTTTTGTGTAGTGTATGTCTTATCACTTACCCTGGGAGTGCTGTTGTATGAAGTTGACGGTTGTGGAGTGAGTTCGGTTTCTCCTTCCATCTTTTCCTCGGCGTTTGTTTTTTCGAGTGCGCTATATGAGTTTTTTGTTTCAATTGGTGTATTTTCGTGCTCGGTTTTTTGCTTTTTTGACGTTTTCTTCGGGATTGTAAAAGCGTTTTGGAGTTGGACGGTAATAAAATCTGCCATGTTGATATTGGGCGGGTTTACCGGGCTTGCTTCTTCTTCGGGCGATACTAATAATTCTATTTTTACCGTCGGCTCGTCGGGATCTACGATAAATATCTGCGGTTGTTTTTGTAGAAGGTCCTGAATGTCTTCTTCCTCCGTTGTTTGGTTTATAATGATTTCTGCGTCTTGTCGTTGTTGCGGAGTGCATCTTCTTTTGAAGCTATGCTTCAGAGCTAGGTTGGTGATAGTTTTGGTGATATATCGTCCGGCCATTTCTTCCGGCCGTATGACGATGTATCGTCGTCGGTGTTCTCAACTGCGATGCTGCTGTAACAGAGGTCGCAGTGAGGAATGGTGGCTACTGAACACTGGTGGTAAATAAAGCGTCCTCCCTCCAGCGTCCTTCCAAACCGGTACCCCCTCCCTAGATTTAATACTCGCCTTTATACACGTACATTAAACTATGGAAGGAGTTTTGCCGCACCCGGTAAAATTTTCAAAAGCATTAGATCTTAATAAAGAAAATCAAAATATGTCTATTATCACTGAAAATCTTTGAATTGATTAATTCAGACTTGAAAAGGTTAATTATTAAATATATACGAACATCTTTGTTTCATAAAGATGATTGAACTCTACCTCGTATGGGTACTATTGCTTGACATAATAAATTTAAAAAGATTAAATTCAAAAATAATGTAAATGATGAATCGTATATTAATAAAATAATTAAAAAAGATTAATTTCATGGTAAAATTATCGAAAATATATTAAAATGATTGAGAACGCGAGTTGAAATGTATTTGAAAATTTATGTTTAGATGTCAACTAATTCTTGTCCACCACGAGCTCTGTTAATATTGAAATTAAAAATATGTAATTGAAAATTGACTTATATTCAAATATAGTAATACGTGTTGATCGTAACAGAAAACTATTAATACTCAACTTCAACCCTGCGAGACGAGTATTTCTTACATTTACTTGCAAAGTCCAAGACAAGTCAATTTCATTCAAACCTACAGGCCAAACACGCATCCGTAATACAGATACGTTATAATATTTGTTATACTCGTATTATGTATATAATATTTTCTAATTACGTCAATAATTATTTAAAAATATAAATTGAGTTTTGATTGAGAATTTCAATTTAATATCTTATTTTCGCTGAATATACAAAATTCAATGTCACCATCTATATGTAAACTATCAAATCATAATATAGTTAAGGTAGGTTTCTATCAAATAGTGTAATAACGGGTGTTCAGAAACATTCGAAGACAAGTGGGCTCTGAACAAAAAAACGTATATCTTTACTTAAGTATCTGATTTGTAATAATTACTAAATGTCAAGTGTTGTCTGTCAAAAATCAATCTATCTCAGACATGACTTCATATTTTCAAGGACTACTTTGACTTCGAATGTTTCTGAACACCCGTTATATATTAGTGTTCAGAAAAATATGGCGTCAAGGCAATCCATGGAATTTTAGAGTCATGTCTGATATAAAGCACGATAGAAAGATACATTTTGAACGCAATTTTGTAGGTTATCGTATATGCAAATGTTGGTATGCCAAATGATATTTCCGTTTGCAAATAGTTGCAATATTGTTTGAAATTTCACTAAAATGCCATACTAATTTATAGAAATTAATCAAGTGATGATCTTGGATTGTATGAATAATTAACTTACAAAATTAAAATTAAGAATAAAAAATTAGGACATGCGCATTCTGAGTACCTCCTAAGTTTGTCAAATAAATTTTACTCACGATCGGTTGGTAAACTGAACATTTCTAATCTTCAAACGGGTTAGAAAATGCCCGAGGTACATACCGAGGTAGGTAATAGCACTTTACCGGCTACCTTATGTCACTTTACCGTCTAGCTTATGTCACTTTTCCAGCCAGGTAATGTCATTTCAGTATTTATGAAACGTCAGTGTCACTTAAATAAGTAAATCAAATCATAATAAAACTATTCACAAATCTTTATTAAGTAAATTAGAATTAGAATGACTGTTTGCTGTTAGAGAAAGACCATGTTTAAAATCGTAGCATAATAATTTTGAAATCTGTAAGAAAATATCACTATTAATTGTTACATTACCTGGCAACAATACCTATCAAAAGCATTTATTAAAATGCCATGAAATTTAATACTATCATATTTTTGAAATTTACTGATTTAATAATTTTTATAATAATAAATTACTAACCAATCGTGAGTAAAATACCTAGACGGAAAGATTCATTCCCGTCTCGAGGTTAAGTTCGCCTCGACGCTGCGCGTCTTGGTGAACTTTCTAATCTTTCGACGGTAATGAACTACTTTCCGCTTCGGTATGTAATATACTATTTCAGTATGGTACTATATCTAATTTGATATCTTGATATCTTGATATCTTGATATCTTGATATCTTGATATCTTGATATCTTGATATCTTGATATCTTGATATCTTGATATCTTGATATCTTGATATCTTGATATCTTGATATCTTGATATCTTGATATCTTGATATCTTGATATCTTGATATCTTGATATCTTGATATCTTGGTATCTTGATATCTTGATATCTTGATATCTTGATTGATATCTTGATATCTTTGATATCTAATTTGAAGTAACTCAAAGCTAGTTCATCATCATGAAACTGTTTAAAGAAAGCCAAGTCAATATCTGTCCGCATGAATACTTTGCATATGTTCTTAAATACTATTTAAAATGTAAAAATGCACAATAACATTTTTGCTATCAGGTTCCGACAGTTTTTAACAGGCAACGTTTGACGTTTAAAATGTTAATATAAATCAATAAACTTAAGTTAGGATATACGATTTTTGTCCAAATCCTACTTGACGTCGGATTTTTATATAACACCCGTTATAATATATACATTTCATTGATCATTTGTACAAATATCATTATATAGAAATGCAAATGGTTATGACATCTTTTCAAATATAATCAAAGGCATTATTATAATATTTTAGCATTTTGTTCAAGTCTAGATGTATTTTTGACTGTTGCCGCTTTGTGTGATTTTGTATCGAAAAAATTTACAATGACATAGGTATTTGCCGTTCGAGTTAAAAAACAAACGAAATTGGAGAATTTATTGAAGAAATGAATCAGACCATGTGTTTCGGAAATTTCATCGAGGACTGCATGTGAAGCAGAAACGACGCCGTTGCAGTTGGTTATCCTCGAGCAATATCGGCAAGCTGTAAGGTAGAGTTGTCACTAATTACGCCGTTACATCTGATCAAATATCACTCAAAAACTTGCATGGGCTATAAGAAAATTGGCGACAAGAAATATTAAGATATTAATTTATTCTTTCTTTTATCTTAGACGTTCAGTATGTTTTTAATTGTATGCTATATTAAGATAGCTCACATTATATTATACTTTCTTTGTCTTAGAAATTTATTAACTTCCTTGTTCGAAGGTTATAACAATATAGATCACACTAATTTATATTTCGTTTCTATTGCCTTGGCATACAATAATTTCTTTAATCATTTAACACTTTAATATTGTTTATACCGTATTGTAATCAATTTAGTATATTTAATATTTACGTTGATGCAATTTAGATTAAACAGAAATTTGGTGATTCAATTTAATTTAGGATTTCGTGCATAAGGATGTATTTCATTTATTTTTACTATAGTTAAATAGCGTCATAGTATATGTAGTCTTAAGATTACGTCCCTAAAATTCGTTTGTGAACGCGTACTCAAAGCCTTGTTTATACGTATGACATTTGCCTGTAGTCGTTTCTTACTTTTTTCTACTCTAATATACACAGTATAAGATCAGACTTATACTGTGTCGCACAAGAGTTTTAGACCCTGATTTTGTATTTTGAATTTATTATTAAATTATGTTGATGATTAACAGTTGTATCTTTATTTAAATTATTAATGACTCTAATTTACTTATATACAGGTCTTCTCCCTTTCAGATATTATTGAAACTTACTAACATTTTCATTTCTGTTTTTAACTTGTAAATTTTATCAACGACGAAAACGTTTATAATAAACTTGGTTCTTTTTTTTAACGTGGATCGTTTTATTTTACTTCTTATCACCTCCTGTTTTTGAAATTACTCTATTCTTTCCATTAGTGGGTTCATTAGTGCAGGTACGTTCTCCGCGTGATGTATAACCCTTATGACAAGTAGCTTTTAAATCGCGGTGGCGTCCTTTTTAGTTTTTAGTCAGTTTATCAACGTTTCAACAAGAATCGTCCGTCTTCGTTGGGTTTTACGCCGTTGGCACTGGCTGGCTGCTTGTCAATTTAGGATCACCCCCCTCACGCCAGATATGTCCGAGGAGGGTGTTTGGACTATGCAACATTCTTTTTTTTTACAAAGCCGGTTTTCGTGAATCATTTATTGTTGTATGTTACGTGTAGCAGAATTATTCACACATGAAGTAACATAGAAATATATACAAAGAGGAATGAAATGATATCAAAATAAATTTCTTATGCAGATTAATATGTAAAATAGTAAAATAAACATTTAGATTATATAATGTCAAGAGATTCAAATTAAATGTATTGCTATATACAATGGTGTCGCAAAAATTGTAATATCACCTTTAATTAGTGGACAGATTTAGAGAACCTTGTTATACTGTGGATTTAATAAGCAATTATAGATAAAAAAGTCTATATACAAAATTACTTTCACAAATCATATAAATTATATTAGTAGTAAGAACGTACATATTTCAAACAGAAGCTATTTACTTAATATGTGTAAAAGTATCCTTTATCTGCTTAGTCACCAAATTATTATTAAGTTGAGTTTTAAGTCATGTAGCTGTGTTGGGTTTGATTTTACAATAAAAATAAACGTGCATATTCTCGCATTCACTTGCATATTAATATATATTTCTCAATTATGGAAAAGAGAATACAGCATTATGCTGTTTGTTACGTAATTCCAACATTTTGCTTTTATTGGTACTTCTTTTTCCCTGTTTAGTAATAGATATATACATAAAGTATTTTTCATGAACGGTCGTGTGCAAGCGTGCGTTAGTTGAGTCATAATGTCAGTAGTGCGGTTCTGAATATGTTTAAATTTTCTTGGTTTTGAAAAAATCGTGAGGAATCAGAGAATTGTGATCAAATTATATATCGTACAACACTTTTATATGGTCATTACGTTGGAAAGTGTTTAATTGATACATAAAATTTAAAAAAAGGCGGAAAGTTGTTTAAAGAAGGGGTGTAGATGTTGAATAAAGACCGCGAAACGTAAGTACTGTACGCGCCAAAATATACAGTTGTGGATTTCGCGCCGTTCTTATGCGCATGTTTGCTTATCGTTGTAATATTGTATCTATGTATATATAAGTTTGAAGTTAGTGTCGGAATAATATCAAGAACAATTTCGTTAAGCGGCACCAAGCAACACAGTTATGCTTCCTATTGTTAAGAAATTTCGTGATATTGGCAGTGTATTTTGCCAACGGAAGGAAAGGCCTGATAGGCCAGTAATTGTAAGAACGAAAGAGAATGATGGACGTGTCGTCAATCAGGTTTTGGAGTCACCTGAGCGAAGTTTTCGACGAACGCCTTTAAAATTGAATATCAGCAATACATCGCTTCCGCGATGTTTACAGGGCGTAGTTGGATTTCCATACCAAATTAAGGTTGAACAACGATTGACAAACCAAGATATGCATGCCAGGGTTGTGTATTGTGGATGAATTTTGGCTATGGAGCCAGTATTGCGAAATTTCTTAACAATAGAAAGCATAACTGCCTTGCTTGGTGCCGCTTTATGAAATTGTTTTTGATATTGTTCCGCCACTAACTTAAAACTCGGCCCACCCTAATAGCCATTTCCGTACGAGCGAAAATAATGCTCCACAATAAATACTTTTTCCTCCTTCGTGAGACTAATTTTCAACTCTAACCTCACAGCACGATGGTCTTTCTACTTCTACGAACGCATAACGCTGATACAATAATACGCCGATAAGCAGACATCCGCACAATATCCGCAAAATCTAGTACTGTATATTTTGGCGCATGCCGTAATATTGTTTCAATACTTTCCATTTCTTCACCAGATTGAAAACAAAATCGTCTAGCTTGACTAAATACAAAAATTATAATAATATTTAATGACTATTTGCTTCACTTGAAGAATATATGGCAACAACAACAAAGGAAATATTTTAATGTTTGTTCTCCACAGATGTAATATTAGAAGAAATTATGAATAATACTAATTCGGAAGGAAATTATCTCTAAGGTACATACACCTAATTTCTCAATATGTAGTTGCTTATAGATTGCTTAGAATATCCTTAATTTCATTTTATCATTTAGAGTTAGAGAAACTAATTTTTCTACATCGCTGCACAACTTTTACATTAACTGAGTCTATGAGGCCTATAGACAAATCTTTCGTATTAAATCCGTCTCAAATTTTTATTTTCGCCCAAAGTTTCGATAAATTATCGAACAACTGCAGCATCGATATTAACACGTTTATGAGAATTGCAACTTGTATGATAGAAATGTACATATATGGTATGCTCATGCACGCGTTTTGTTCATGCATGAGCAAAATGCATGAAGCAGAAGCTTGGCGTCAAGATATTTTGGATGACTGGAAAACTTTCAGATAAAAATCTGGCATTCAAAGTAGTGCAATTTTTAGTGGGTCCATTAGCAATTTATCTTTGGATAAAAATATCACTGCTGTAGGTATACCTACTATATTAGAGTAGGATATTTAAAAGAAAGCCATCCAAACCACCAATCATCGAAAAATCGTGCAGTTTCATTATTTTGCTTTAGGAATAACGTGAGCCTGATAGTCTACGTACGAAGAACAAATGCATAATTTTGCTGAGCACTATACATCACGACGATGGCGCTAAGAGGATGCTGAAAATTATATCATATTACAATTAAACAGAGAAAGAGAGTGACATAAATCCTATTTGTATATACTTTTTACCAAAGTAGAGGATCCAAATACAGCTCAGGTCTGACTCGAACGCAGAATATTTGGTTTAGGAAAGGAACCTATGTTACCGCATATGTAAAAAAAGTTCAAGCAAGCCTAACGTGCGAGGTTTATCCTGGTGTGTATGAAAAAAATTATTTATTTTCTTCAGACTGTACAAGTGAAACAAAGATAAAAGAGATTAGTGTGCCCTTTAGACATTAATTATTTATATATAATTTATCACTGCATGCCCGGGCGACATTGTCTATATAGTTTTTCCATTTCGCTCTAAGCCTGCCAGGTCTCTTTCCACCTTCTAAACTACTTCATAAAATTTCTTCGACGTTCTATTCCTGGGCATTTTTTAATATGTCCTAACTGTTCCTTTACCACAGCGACTAATCTGGTTCATTATATGCCTCATTAATTCTTTATTTGGTCTTTTTCTCATCCACCCTGTACTTTTCTTTCATCATATATTTCTCTTAATACTTTTCTCTCCGACATTCTTAATACTTCCTATTCCACCACCGCCAAGGTTATTGGTTATTGATATGATGCGACTTCAGCCATACTTTAGAAGCCTACAGCCAAAATTTCGCCAAAGTTTGATAGATAGATCAGTTTTTACAATCGTTTAAAGTAAACTATTTGTTGTTTTTGTGTTAATATCGAGAAAGGAGAATTTCGTGTGTTATTTTCTATGAAGAAAAAGCATAGTAGAATCTGAAAAAATGTTACATAAATATTATGATGATTCTGCTCCTTCTGTTGGGATATCGGCTCTTGGAACCAATTTGTTGCGGCTCAAAGACCAACCTGTTGTGATGAATTCGGTTTCTAGTGGTGATACTTCAACCCAAGTTACTAGAATCAAGACCCCGATATTGCTTCACCGTGCACAGGTTGTAAGGCATTACCAATTAAGTATTGATGTTATAAATCTACTATGTAGTTCCGGATCGCCCTTGTTAAAGTAATAAAATTTATTATACATAATGGAATGTTATCTTAAAAATAAATATATAGATTAAACTATTTGTGCACTATAACCCAAGATAATAAAACAAGTGGTCTAATATATAAAGCAATAAAAATAAATTTGCAAATATACTTAAAGGATGCCGATTTTTATCTAAAGAACGTTTTACTATTTGAATATGATAATAAAATTATGTTATACAGTGGTTTAAACTTGAAAATGCATTTCATTGAACAATATACATAGGACGTATTCCTATATTTCTGCAAATGAATAGCTTTTTACTATTTAATTTGTTTAATGCATACCTAATAAACCGACTAATTTTGAATTATGAAAATTGTTGATATATACATAAATTCAACTCTTCTTTTATACCTGATTATTAGAGACCGTTGTTCAAAATATGTTTGTAGTCACAAACATGGCCGATGTCCGCATGATAAAGATTTCCATCTACATTGATTCGTGTATTTACAAGAGAAAATAATGGTATTACTATATTTCGTTGCTTTCTATAACTAAGTTGGAATTGCAAACCCGCTATTGCGAACAGAATCCCTGTTTTAGAAAATTCTAACTTTTAAGATGATTCTTTACCATAATCATGGAACAACCACGTAGGCTCTATAACAAGAGCACAGTAAAAATGAGATCGAAGCCCACTCCATGTCCAGTTTTATATGAAGCTGGATCTACATCATAATAGAAAAAAAAACATATTCGAAAGAGTATTCCAATTATCCCACATTTAATTAATTTCCGATAAGAAATCGATCATAAAGGAAGGTTAATAGTCAACTGCCACTTATGAAGTCGTTAAGCATTAATTGGCTCGTAGAAAGCCACAACTAAATACTAATAAAAGGTCGCTGTATGTCTATCGAACATTAGTACTAAATTACCAATATATAAATAATAGATGACTCTGTAAGCCTACATATCGTATATAAACAAATTAGATAGTAATGAATCAAAGCAGTACAATAAATATAATTAATTTTAGGTATTGTACAGTCGAAGAGTAGTAATAATTATAGCAGACCTAGTATAATATACAGTGTTATCCAAAAATACCAACGAACAAAATGCAGAATAATATAAACTAATTTTTAAGCAACTGAAGTAGTACAATAATTAGTAAATAATATATAGCTGAACTAAATTGTACGAGGGTCGAATTTGAAGTATAACAATATACTTCATATATAAACAAACCAATATCATTTACCAAAATGTTATTTGAGCATAATACGTGAAATATAATCAAAAGCTGTGAACAATAATAAGTGTAGTAATTGGATTCGAAAAAGTTAACGCCGACATTGAATTCTTAATAATTGACAACAGTTTAAATAGTGTTTTTAATGATTTGCAGGGTACAGTACAAACTTTGTTAGCGATGTTGCCCAGTACATAATAAAAACAGAGTTTTTATTAAAGGAGTGATACACAAATATGTTGCATATTCCTTGTGTAGCTCATACTCAACACATCTTCATTAACACGACAAAGAAGATTTTTTGACATAATTCACAATATATAAAGAATTATGTTCAGCCCTTTCGTTACCCCTTCAAGCAAGTTGATTCTTTGCAAAAAATATTAAGGTTATTTTGAATTTAAAAGAGGATCTTGTAGCTATGCAGTGCAATCAGATCATAGAAACACTAAACCGTTTATATTAGATCAATTACATTGAGAACTACTTTAAAAATCAAAATTTACCTTTAACAGAAGGAATTAGTAAATTATATTTAATTCTTGATTCGTTAAAATTTACTTCTAATGAATTCGGTTAAGAAATTAATGACAACATTCAAAAGAAATTCAGTAAGACCCTCATTTATATACAATAAGAAATGCGTAATTAAAATAATTTGAGATAATGCCGAAATACAAACAATTTACACAATATTTTCATCACCCGCCGTTAAATACTGTAGATGTGAAAAGAACATTTTTCCTATTTTAAGATTTACTAACTCAAAGATAACATAATCTTACATCAGAAAATTAATAAATATTGGCGAGTATTAACGTAAATAATCCTATCTTTATGATTCTTTACATGGCATCGATCTTATTTCCAAATGTTTCCACATTGAATTCGTCTGCCATAAATTACTAGATACCCACTACAGGTATTCACTTTAGGCGACTATGAGATAGGAATACAGTGATAGTTATTTTTATATCTTCTGCGTATTGTGTCGTTTAATAGTCACAACAAGTTTTGTATTCATACTTACCACCTCAAAGTTTTTTAATTTTCTTTCTTTATAAATCTACGTAAGAGTAGTAATCCATTATGTTTGTTCTTAAAAGAAGAGTAACTTGAATAGACTGATTCAAATAAAACAATCTGCATATTGTTACGCGCTGAATTTGCTTAACTGTATTTTTAGACAGCGTATACATACATATTTTGGAACTGTTTGGTATAATTAAAATCGTTAGATTCAACATACTTGTATTAATTAGTTTTGTTGTCATTTACTTTTGAACGATCAGGTATATATCGTGTGATTTTCTTTATCATAACTATTTTACTTCCATCTAAGGTTTATTTCTGCTTTTATTTAATCTCTTAAAACATCTATTAGGAACTATATTGTATAAGTATTTAGATTATGCTATCTGTAACATGTCATCAAAGAGGGAAATTGCTTTACCTTTAGTTAATTTCAATACGTACTAATTCTAGATCGTTAGTGATACCATTGTACATCGATGATATTATTTATTAATCTTAGTTTTTCTTTGGCTAGCTTTAAATTACTTATTTTTCCGCAGCATAAACATCAGGTTGTGTAATATATATTCTCTTTTCAGTTACTTATCTCGTCTGGGTTTGTCTGATATTCTGTCCTAATTAGAAGGTTAGTTTGGCATTGTGTAATATGTACCTTAATTTTCATCCTGTCTGGGTACAGGCTTTATAGTATTTATAACCATTCTCTGTCTATTTTGGTTGTCATTGAATTACGTTAAGACATATATACGGACAGCTGAGTTTGCGCATGTCCCGTAGGCATGTCTACATGAAGTATGCTACATAAAATGTTTCGATGAAGTTTCTTAATTAAATCTTGAGTTTTATCGACTATTTCGAATTGTCAGGGAGTAACTTCCTTTTTATAATTTTTCCTATAGTATTCGAGTCACAGTGACCATCTATGGGTTATGTAGTTGGGTTTCCGGATTATTTTCTGTTATTAAAAATTCTTTATGCAATGTTATTAATTAAAAATATCTTATTAGTTGGGCTTTGTATTTTATTATCTTAGTTTTGATGTAGCCAATTGATTTTCTAATTAAGTATTTCATCATTAACTCTCTTCGACAGTGCTTCCCCTGTCGTACATTTTTGGTCTGAATTACATACCTTTTCTAATATAAGCATCGAGTATGCGAATTCTCGTCCATTTTGTAGTGAACGTTGCTTAGAACTAGAAAACATCTAGGGGCGTGCGACACTTGGAAATTATTAATTATTATTTAAGTAATTTTATTTACTCGCTTTTGCGGCTTTTAGTCATTATTAATTAATTTTAAACAATAGAAGAATACAGAGGCTATCGAAGTATTGTTTATTGTTTATGTTCGATGTTTCTTAAGTGTTAGCCACGTGTTCGTGGTATTTCGAATTTCCTTTCGACGCAGGATCTTTCACTCTGCATTAGGTGAGTTTTTTTTGTTCACGATGTCGGTGTGAATGTCACTGTTCTACTTATATACTTTTGGTACATTAGTTTTTTTTGTAATTTAACAGGGTGCTGGTACATACTAGTTTGCCAGTACGTAGTACTTTTATAAGCACGTGGTAATTGTGCAAGTCGAGACTAATTGTGCAAGCAGTTGGGGCTACTTCTCCACAACGTGGAATTTTGTTTTCTACTTGGAATCGTTTGACTACCAGGCATTTCCTGGCAGCAGGCGCGGAAACGTAAGGTAGTGATCTTTTCTCAACCTACAAGGTAGGAATTGTGTATATATTTTTCTCGGAAGACTACAGACAGTTCAAAGTTGACTTCCTACGACAGAATCGTTAGTGTCTATTGTATAAGACTATTGTAAAGTAGAGTAGTTCATTTTTTGTATATACGTATTTCATTTAGAAAAGTTTAAGTAATCGATGCCCCTAATTTTTCGTATACAAGGTAATCGAAATATCATTATTAGTATTAGGGTTATGTCAATTTTTTTTATTCGACTAATTGTTGGTAATTTTCACTTTGTAGATTGGTATAGACCAACGTATCTCTAAAATTTATAGTATATTTGCACAGTTCAACTTTCTTTATTACGATTTAAAAGTTGTAGATATATATTTTTTCCTAATATTTAATACATATTCTAATTAGTATACTCAATGTACAATAATCTCGATGTGAGATTTATCGAAAGATGTTTAGATAAATTAACCACCATTTATTTAGACTAAGCATACCATTTAGAAATTATGGCTTAATGATTTATATACTGAGATCTTATTGCTTTTGTTGTATAATTTTTTGTCTAATTTCATCAGTATATTTTTGATTCAATTTTATTTTAGTAGCTAATGCTATTAAAGGGGCATTATTTTTTTTTTTATATAATATACCAAATTACTATATTAGGTGAGCCCTTTACTAAGTGTTACTTAATTATTTTAATTAATTTTTTTTGTATTCATTTTGTTATAATATACCAAATTACTGTACTGGGTCAACCATTTATTCGGGATCACATATTTACTTTAATAAATTTTTCTTATTGTATTCATTAAACATGGCCAATGATATTACATTATATTTTATTATTTTATTGTGGCTTGTAAGCCTTACATGTGCATTTGATTTATTACAGCGTCGTTAATTTATATGCTTATTGATCTTTTCCATTGTTTTGTTGTCTTGTGTTTGTAAATAAACTATTTCTTGTTATTGCTATATTTTGGTTGTTTTATTATTATGGAAACAATTTTTCACGTATTCACTTGCGATTTAGTTAACTATCTGCGGTGTCTGCGTTCACTGTACCGGCTTGAGATTGTAAACACGGTGGCGCCTATTATAAAAAAAAAACCTCTCCTCGCTCACTTCTTACCTGAGCTGGTCTCTCAGTTGAATATCTCCGGGGCAATCGTGTAAGTTATTGAAACAAGTAGGTAGTACGGTGCGTAAGTAGGTGCAGAACTAGTGCTTGGGAAACACGTAGCAATACTACTAAAAACTAAATATTGTGCATTTAGTTAAATATAAGTATGTTTTTATGATGATAATATCATTAAAAAAGTTTAGTTGCTAGGCCAGAGGGTGTGGTTTTCAACCGTCTCACTTTTTCGCATGTCTAAATTGTCCTTTGGCTAGCACATTTGGGGATATGTCACAGTATTTTTTACTATGGTAAATAATAATTTCTTGACTGGTGGCAGTCAGGTGTCATATTCAATGACGTTGTTGATCACATATCCTGAAGCGTCAAGTATGTTTAATGTTTAGTTTGGTGAAGACATGTGTCTGTCATGTGAAACGCCTAACGAGAAGCATACTTACGTATTTTGTAGTGTTAACTTGTAGGAGCTTACAGGTGTTGATTCTAACGGGTAGACAGGCTTTCACGTCACAATGTAAAAGTGACATGTCTAGATTTAGATTCGTTGGCATTCAACGCCATTTCGTAATCCAGTTTTGGATTTTGCTTGGAAGTTATCCTGAAAATTTTTTAAAGCCATGACGGGGCTAACATGAGATGTAAGAAATGCTTTATCGTCAGAATATGTTACTAAGTTTGTCAGCTGATTAGTTGGTACATCAGCCGTAAATAATAAAAACACTATTGGCCCTAATACGCTTTCTTGTGGGACAAGTTAGGTAGGATCTTAGAAGTTGATAGTAATGAGGGGGCAAATATGTTATTAATTTGTAAAATAGTCCGTCATAGCATACCTTGTCGAAGGCTCAGGCGCGGAGTAGTATCTTTTAGCTTAAAAATTTTCTGTTTATATTATTTTAATCTAATGAACTTACCGTAAATGAGAACCAACGAGTATTAAATCTCATTTTACATGCAAATGTTGCCTAATGCGCTGCGTTAATTTCTACATTTCGACAAACTAAGTTTGTACCAGTATGCGGAAACGCTACACGTCGCGACGCCACCTTCCTGGTTGTTATGATAATGAAAAATTCTTGAAAAGTCACATTCATCTTAGAATGTGTGGATGCATTTCGCTTTTATGGGAGCTTGTCAATGGACAGTCGTGACTTTCACTTCCTTACTTCGCGTATATATGATGTCCATTTTCTATCCCCGTATATGGGTAACTCTCTTAGTATTGAAGATACCGGATCAGTTAAATTAACAAAGTTGCTCAGCAACAATTTTTATGAGTATTTGATAGCATTTTCAAATTTGTCTGACGTTGTCAACTTTTTGAGATATTTAAGGAAAATTGAAATTTAACAAAATTTTCAGTTATAATATATTCGTAACCATTGAAGTCACAGCAAAACTAAAAATTTCATCTGATAGTGCTTTTTAAGTAGAATTTAATATTCTTTATTAAATATTCATGGCACACTTGAATATCAAGATATAAAATAAACTTATGTTTTTTTAAATGGCAATCATAGGTGGCCATGACTTCATTAAAATGCTTATTTTGTTCTGACTTCATAAATATAAGGTTTGCTATCGTTATCTTTTTTATAGCGGAAGTAATTCAAATACTATTAATAATTAAAGAAATAATACCCAAGTGGGCTCTTTAAAAACTACACTTAATGCAGCAAAAAGAAAAAATTAACTTCATACAAATAGTATCGAATCTAAAATTTGAGTAAATGTTTTGTAAAGGAAGTAAACAACAAAGAAATGAGCAGACAGTGAATAATGATATTTCATCAAATGCTCAAAATGACCACCATTATTCTGGATGCACATTTTATACCTTCTCACCATATCGAAATGAAACTTTCGCAGAGTCTGCGGGCGAATGCTTCTTATGGCTGTCGTAATATTCATTTTTAATTCTTCCACGTTGTTGGGTTTGTTATCATAGACTTTATTCTTTACGGTATTCAATAAAGAAAATCTACTGGCGTAAAATCCAGTTAAAAAAACGTTTTGACAGATACTCAGAAACGTTTCGAAAATTATGAGCGGCTACACCGTCATGTTGAAAGTATCTTAGATTTTGAGATAAATTTAATGGTAATTCATCTAGCATATCTTCCAGCTCGTTACGCAGAAAGTGTAAACATCGTTCTCAATTCAAATTGGCCTCATAAAAATATACTCCCAATGTTTTCATTTCAAAAATTCCACACAACTCCTTTACAGAAAATACACGTTGATCTCGCCTTTCCACAGTAAGATGAGGGTTATCGTGAGACCAACAAACATTATTATGCCTATTAAATAATCTATTGTTTGTAAATTTTGTTTCATCTGTATAAAGAATTGTGTAAGAAAAGTGCAGACTAATGTTTATTTCTTCCAAAAACCATCGAGCAAATAACATTCTTTTTTCATGATCATGGCCATAAAATGTATTACTCACACTGTATTTAAATGGCTTGCATTTATTCTGTTTTAAAATTAAACGGGCCTTTTCTGTGGAAATAGCACATTCACTCGCAAGTTCACGAGTTGATGTGCGGACTTATAACTTACATAAACTAAAATCCTTTCTTCGTCTTCCGGTTTGAATTTCTTTTTCAATTGATCTGGTTTTGTAAACGAACCATTCCTTTTCAAATTATTTTCTAACTTAGAAAATCGTCTTCGATTTGGCTGTCTTCTTTCCATATAGCGTTGATAATACATTTCGCTCGGGTCATCATTATTTCTAGTACTAGCATTCTAACAAAAAAGCATATCATTTTTCTTCGTTGGAATACCATTTTTTATAAAAATATTTTATAGATAATATCACTTAACTCTAGTACAGTTAACTATTTTATGGGAAATCAACTTATTTGACAAATTTTAAATTAATTTTTGTTGCATTAAAGTAGTTTTAAAAAGCCCACTTGGCTATTATTTCTTCAATTAGTAATAGTATTTAAATTACTTCCACTATAATAAATATTTAAAAAAAGATAACCATACCAAACCTTATATTTATGAAATCAGAACAAAATAAGCATTTTAACGAAGTCAAGGCCAACCATGATTGCCATTTAAAACAAACATAAGTTTATTTTACATCTCGATATTCAAGGGTGACATGAATATTTAATAAAGATTATTAAATTCTGCGTAAAAAATACTATTAGATGTCATTTTTAGTTTTGCTCTGTCTTCAATGGTTACGAAAATATATATAATTGAAAATTTCGTCAAATTTCAATTTCCCTTAAATATCGCAAAAAGTTGACAACATATGACAAATATGAAAATGCTATCATATACTTATCAACATTCTGAGCAATTTTGCTAATTTAACCGACCCGGTATCTTCAATACTAAGAGAGTAACCCATATACGGAGATAGAAAATGGGCACCTGTATATAGTTAGTATAATGAACTTATTGTAAATGAGAATCAATGACTATTAAATCCCACTTTACATGTAAAAATGAAGAATTCGGGAAAAATCACATCTATCCATTTACATGTAAAGTTAGATTTAATACTCATTGGTTCTCATTTACAATAAGTTCATTATACTAACTATATATACGCGAAGTATAGAAGTAAAAGTCACGTCTGTTCAGGATACTGTGCAGGATACAAGCTCTAATAAGAGCAAAATGCAACCACACATTCCAAGACAGATGTGACTTTTTACAAATTTTTCATTATCCGTATTTTTAACCTGTTATATACCTCCATGATTATTTCTCCATCCGAACTGATGGTCTGGTATGATGTTCCTTTCCTGTAAAATTTGTAATATTCTCTTAATAATAATGATTTTTTTTAATACTTTTGAGAAAATTAGTAGATGACTTATTGGTTTGTATAATGAAGCTGCTTCTGAATTTTTGGTTGATTTTAAAATTATGATTATATGTGCTACTTTACTGATATTTGGAAAGTAGTTTAGTCTAAGAATGTCATTGAAAATAAATGTTAATAGTTTATAATATTTTTCGGATAATTCTCGGAGAATCTTGCCAGTGATATCGAAACCAGATGTTTTGTCAATATCAATGTCCTCCTTCAGTGTTTTTTTAGCTCTCTTTTTCTCCTAAAACTGAAAATATTTCTTTGATCGTCATTATAATAAACTTTATATCTAATTTATTATTTTATGGATGAGAAGGTAGGGATTAGTAAAATCATAAACAACATATTTAAGAAATGGCTTTATTTTTAACGTTAGATAGTTTCATTTTCAGCTTTGGCTTTCTCTAATATAGTACAGTTTCTATGATACAATATTTATTATTATAAGCGTAAGGTTTGTTTTGTTTTATTTTTGTTCCGAGTTTTACAGAATTCGAAGTCACAAAGTTACGAATTGTAAAAAGGGGCTCATTGTTAAACTGACAGACTGTTTGGCTGTCATTCAACATAATTTTACAATACGTACTTTACACTGGACAGACAGAGTATATACTTTTTTATGTGTATATATTTATAGCAACGTGTCTTTACAAAATTTTCATATTTTATCTAACACAGTTATGTGTACAATGTTTTACATTCAATGATTTATTACTACACATTAGTTATTTACAAAATATGCTTACATAATATAACATTTTGCTAAGTACATTATTTATATTTTCAGAAAAGTACAGTATATACAGTTTCATTGACAAAATGAAAGAAGTATCGCCGTTTTTCATTTTATTTTACTACAGTCTAAATGTGCATGCTCACATTCAAATGAGAAATGCTTATGATAACATTTCATTTTTTTTCTGAAATGATATGTTTGTAATAAATTCGTTTCCACCTGGTAAAAAATCAAACTACTGCTATAAATATTTTGTACATACTATTCATATCTAAGAAGTAATGAAAGATCTGTGTGGTAGTAAGAGTTTTTAAACATTTTAAAATATTCCAACACATAAACATAATAAATTTAGCTTATGGTTTATTTCTTCATATGATTTTGTTTTTGAGCAAGAATGTCTTTGTAACAATACAACAAATGTATAATATTAGTGGCCTAGAGACATAATTTTCTTAAAAGCCTTTCTAAATTCTGGATTGAATATTGTGTATATAACTGGATTCACGAAGCTGTTCATGTAGCCCAACCAAGTTGTTAGTAAAAAAGCTGCCACTCCTGGTTGACAGTTAAGTCCCAATTTACTACACATGGCGTCCATGATATTGCAGGTAAAGAACGGTACCCAACAGATTAAAAAGACACCTGAAACAAATTAATTTTTATCATACTATTACAAAAAAAAAACACTAAACAAATATTTTCATTTTATAGTAAAAGTACAGTAAGAAAAATTTTATAAATGAAATAATGTTATTTATACTTTAGAAAGAAAATCAAGAAGCAAATTGTACAATAATAGTTGAGACAAAGACATACATAAAATAACAAGAAAGGTCAAAATTAGAAATGAGAAGTTAATCATTCACTTTTTCCGGCGAATAAAGAAATCTTGCATAAAATAAAGGACATTAGAGAAAAAAGAGGATCTGAAATAGCAAGCAATCATTAATTATTAACAATATCAATTACTATTAAGAGGAAAAATGTAGAGATAAGTAGCAAAAGAATTTGTAAATAGCAAGATAAAACATTATAGACTACAAATTTTCAGTGTCACAGAAATCTTCCAGGAGAAAACGAAAATCAATAATTACTGCTGATATGTGGAAAAGTTTCAAAACTGTAATACTCGAAGTTGTAGAGAGAAGCTATGGAATGACAGGAATTGTAAAGAGAATACATTTGCTGACAGTTAAGTCCCAATTTACTGTATTTGGCGTCCATGATATTGCCGGTAAAGAACTGTACCCAACACATTAAAAAGACTCCTGAAACAAGTTAATTTTTAACATACTCTTACAAAAAAACACTAAACATATATTTTGTTTTTATAGTAAAAGTATTTTTTATTTTTATTTTGATTTCCCTATTATTTTTTGCAGAAAAATATTCGTCGCGATTTTTACAGGCCTCGATATTCTAGGATATTTTAGAACACGTTAATTTCGCATTGATATCTTGAATGTCTTGAGTCATGGCATATTTTGTGGGTACTAAATATACTAACAAACAAAAGTTCAGGATATCTTTTTTAATTAATTTTTCGTTTGAACACCTGCGCAGATGATCTAGAAAGTTCGTGTCTAACTGCTGAACAGTGTATTTAAAACATTTCTCTTAACTGTAAAAATGTAAATTTTCGCTAATTTAGTGAGTTTGACAGAGAGCGGATTATGGATTTGCGAGTGGTGAAATGATCTTTTCGGAAAATTGCTGCTATAGTGACATCGTTGTTGTTGGATATGACTGCGAGGAGGTTGAATATAAGGACTAAAGCCCCAGGATGTGGTCTAAATACCATCAAGATGGCTACTTGAGGCTGCTGACCTTAGCAAACTGATTTTTCGGCACTAGAGTCATTGAAAATCAATAGTTTCCAAAACGTGAAAAGCCCATGGGCCTTTTATCATGGGGCAACAGGCATTCGTATTTTCTCACGCAGTCGAGTATCGATGTTACCAATTTAGGAAATGCAGAGAACGATTACAATGATACGAAGAATAGAACATAATAGTTTTTAGCGCCGAATTCCACTTATGTTAAGACATGTATCGGGAAAGGGCGAGAAGGCGAATTGACGAACGGAGTATTCCTCAATTTGATGTGAAAAGTAATGTCCATCCCATAGTTTGGGTTATGCCAATATATCTTCTTTAGGCCTTATTAGAGGTAATATGACCACCCAATATTAAATACAAGAAATTCCGCAACCTCCTTTAGGATGCATCGGAATTCTCAATAAGACAATACCCGACCATATGTAAGTAAGAGTAATACTGGGCTACTTTGGGTATGCTAGAATTAATATCTAGCTATGGTAATCAATATTTTTTCCTTGTTTTGTCGTCTTGAATATATATGGGCCATTATCGGTAGGAGATTGTCAAGTTTACCATATCTATCCCTCAGACTTTGGTGTCACTTCGTCATGGTGTACGGGTATGTAGCTTTGGATTAAGTATCAACATAAGATATTGATTACTCTATTAATTATACTAATGAATGTGTAGCATACCGTAATAGACCAACATATTAAATTGAGTTCATGTATCTATTATCGGACTGGTATGAAATTTTAATCTACTGAACTATTTTCTACATCTTCCTGGATATGATGTCAAAAATGATGGAAACCATATCATGCTATATAGTATCTTTTTTTATTCGTCTCAATTTATTCGCTTTATATTGTATGGACATTATAAGTTCTGTATTTGTTTTATTTAATATACCTGTAACTGCTTGGTCGTTTATTCTTAATTCTCCATCACTATGTTTAGAGAAAAAGGGGCATTAGGCTCTGGCTAATTCTGCTAATGCATATATTCGTGTTTCTTTTTGTAGCTACCGTTCATTTACTTGACGTATATATTTAGTATATCTTCATTTATGTGGTTAAATTTCTTACAGCCCGTTAAATTGCCTAGCGTTTCGAATTTATTTATAACACAAAGTATGTTGCTAACGTGGGACATTAGGCAATTTTTAATGAAAAAGTAATTGATTTACAATGGCGTTTGCGGTGTTATCTCCGTAGTATCTATGTATTTTATTACTCGTTAATACGATATACAAAATACTATCTGTGCAGTAATACTGACTGTGTAATTTGCGAATGTGATACAAGCTGCATTAGTAGGATAATATTTACTAGGTAAGCGTTCGACTGCCGCACATCAAGCAATGTATCTCTCTTTCGTTTTGGCTTGGTTATATGTGAATGCATATCTCTAAATTCATTTTCTCCGTAAGTTGTTCAGGTCTCTATATACACTGCTCAACAAAATTAGCTGAACACAAATTTAATACTGCAACATTTTCTAATTAAAAGGGAGGCATAATTATCAACTGTGGAATATAGAATTTTAAACATTAGTTAACAAGATTTTAATAACAAATATGCTCCAATTTAACAATTTTATTGTCTAATAATAAACAATTAAGAATACTACCAAAATCAAAATGTATTTCATTACTTAAAATTATTAAAAATTCTGTTTAGATCCGAATATCCAGATTTAAGATCGTGTGTGCTTTCTATTAGTTAGCATTAATTACAGCTTGGCATCGTCGAGGCATGCTGCAGATATAGCGTCTTAACATTCTTCTACAAGAATTTAGGCTAACTCCTGAAGATTATGAGGTGCAACAGGGCGCTTTCTGATATTCCTGTCAAGTGAATCCCAAACATGTTCAATAGGATTCACGTCTGGACTCATAGATGGTCATTCCATTACTTGAATTTCTTGTTCTCGTAGAAAATTGATCGTAAAATTTTAAAAGCGACATGTCGCATAGATCAACCATTTTCAAGTAAAGCAATCGAACTCACGACTTCGAATTCACTTAAATGAGGAATTTTAAACTTAGAAGTGACACTCAAAATTTGCGTTTATAATGTCAAAAAACTAATTTAAAAAGCTTTGATTGTTTGCTGAAGGAACAAAAACCATTTTGTTTTGTATAGTGCTTTACATTTAAACGTATCAACGTAATTTTCTTTTGTGCTCAGCTAAAACATTCCAGACAATAATAAAAGACATGAAAATAATTCGCCTTCTACTCACAGAAAAGTTACAGGCGTTCAAAGTAGTATTTCGCTAATTTTGTCGAGCAGTGTTTATTATCAAATTGTTTTAAAGTAAGTATAAGTAATAAATTGAAGTAACTAAAAAATAAAACGAATTAGCTTTTCAATTCAAAGACAACTGTGGGAACTATTGAGCAAGGAAAACATAGGGAAAAAGTATAATTGAAAATACGTAGAACTTATGAGTCCAATAAATAAAATTCTGGGGGATTCTTGTGGAATAACAACGATTTGTGGTTTGAACCAAATTTAACAGGAATACGATATCAAATTAATAATAAAAATATCCAATACAAAATATCCATAAACAATTATTCAACGAAAAATATTTTGCTAGGAGGTAACTAGAGAGATATGCCTTTATAATTAGATATATTGTTAAAGAAGTAAATAGTAAACATAATGAAAAAAAGAACATGAATTAGTTGGTATAAATGTCTTTATAGATTTCCAAAGTTGATGCATTTAATAAGATCTACCTACACATTTTTGGATGCTGTCGAAGCAATTCTTTTGCCACTCGTAAGTGGATATTTTAGAAACCTGCTACGAGCATTTTGTTTCTAATACACGGCAATAAAAAGAATTCACAAGATAATATGAATAATTTATACGGACAAAAAGACATTAATACCCGTTTTCCACCTGTAAATATTCGATTATATGATATATGTATGACTAATTGTGTGACTGTTTGCCTTTTTCATGGTAAAGGTGACACGATTTGTTTTACACAATTCATCAATGACTTTTGATAGACAAAATTGTTGTATATCAATCAGCATTATCTGTCCTTTAATCCTCTAAAGCGACAGTAGCTACGTAACAAGTAATTGAGAAAAATATATCATTTTTTTAAGTAGTAAGTTTTTTAAGGTTAGGATGCATTTCGAAACATTCAAACAGCTGATCACGTTTAATTTTGACATGTGAACTGAATTCGAAGCACCTGAGTCAAATTTTTCAAGCTTTTATTTTCTCCATTTGCGGAACCTAAAGAGCACAATGATTTTTCACAACAAATCCCATATATTTGCTTCGTACGCCGTTACGCGCCGCATATAAGAATATTTTAATTTATTTTTAAATAATATATTTCGTCTTTAAATATCTCGATTTAAAATCTTTAAACTTAAGATATTTTCCTGTACATATTCGTTTACAAAGAGAAAGCATTTCTTTTGTTATATCCTGATCGACAAACCCTTAGTTTTCTACCTGACCCAGCAACAACCCTAACGTTACTGTGGAATTTCTATATACATTTCATTTTAAATTGTTTTAATTTAATTATATACATCTCCTTTTATATGTTGTGTTTCATATCATTATAAAGCTTAAGTCATAAGGGCTATTTTAATAATATTTATGCCATCGATAGAACACCTCTTCAGGTCGCGCTTCTTATTAATTATTATTCAAGATATCGACCCTCTCTTCGACTCAGGTCATAAAACAGACCGTTTTCAAAAACCAGTGTTCTATCGACAAACTATCAGTCCATCTTCTCTTTAGAACCTTCGTGAGTTAACCCATTAACCGCCAACTTTGCGAAAACGCAACAGAATGTATATATATTTTTTTAATCATTGAAAGTTATACTGTAAATGATTTGTTTTAACGTGATGACAGTGTAAAGTACCACCAATATATATGTACTTTTACATTGAATAGATAACGCAGTGGTTTATCAGAAAAAAAAATTAAAGTTTGACCTTTTTTTAGTTTTTTACACCCTAATATACTATCTCCTATATCTTCCCTTGATTTTACAAAGTAATGTTTGTTTGCTCTTAGATCATTTCAATACGGTATTATAACTATGTTTACAAATCTAAAAAAATATATTACCTTACTTTGAAGTGGATTTTTTGTACTGAAACATTTGTTGTTGCGTTATCGCATCGTTGGCCACTTATGTGTATGTATACCTGCGGATAGCTGTACCTATATTAGTTCAAGGAAGTGCGAAAATGTGTATGTTTACAAATTTATTTTCATAGTGGTTTGTCGTTATATATTTTTATACATATTGTTGTGGTTTTTTCCCCGAAGAATAATTTTAAAAACAATTATTATTTATGTATAATTTATTTACATGTTTATATATAGTAATTTGCAATATTTTATTTAAAATTTATATTGGCATGTATTTTGGATTCTGACTGTATAATGTTCGAAGATTGATATGATTTACGTTGTGGTCTTTTACCGGACGTGATATCGTTTGTAGCTTGATTTATTTCTGATTTTGGGACGAAGGTTATCTTTTCCCGCTAGAGATCGATGTTCATTCAGATGAGTGCACGTGTTAATATTAAATAAGGACTTTCTCTTTATTTAAAAAGTTTATAGTTTCGGTTGATGTTTAGTGTGGTTTATTGATGTGTTTAAAGTAATTATCGAGTTATTACGAGTTATTTTACTTGTAATTTATATTTGAAATATGCAATTCATCTGAAAAATCTCTCATTAAGTTTTTTTTGTGTGTGCTACGATTCCATTAATTAATGTAAATAGGTTTTTTGTAATTTAATCTCATTTGATATTATTATTGATGACAAATTTCATGATTTTGAGCTCATTAGTTAAGTGAATATATATATATATATATATATATATATATATATATATATATATATATATATATATATATATTGTAGATGAAGAGCAAGGAAAATTTTCATAGTTTTTATGAAGGTTTTTTTTTTCTTTATTCAGGTATAAGACATTTATTGAAATAAGGTTTTGGAGGGAGAATTCATATTCATGTTGAAGTGTGCATGATTGGTTTTCAGACACGCGTATTGCAGCTTGTATCTGTCTGATGTTTGATTTTGGGGGTTAACGTAAATAATAATAAAAACTGAAAGTTTTCTATGCTATTTAATTAGGTTATTTTGCTCGCGATTAATTGGAGGTTTTCATTACGTGCGTGTCATTTATCTCGTAATCTTTTCCCTCCTGCTTCTTGTGTTTGTTTGCAATTAGCGATCTTAATATTTAATTAAGATATTTTTGTTTTGTTTTTTTTTTTAAAATAAATATTTTTGGCAAAGTGTTTGTTTTAATGCTTGTATATTTTTGTTTTTCTGTCCACGTTCTTAAATGAACCTGAGACATTAAGGGACTCTATTAAAAGAAATAAACTCTCCGAAGAGCAGCTCGGACTCATTGTGGTTCATTGTGGACTATCTTCAACGAGATCCAACAATACACAGCACCTATTTTGGCGTAAACCAACGTGAGGCTCGTATATAGCAGTAATTTTATGGTGAAAAATAATAGTGGAGCGAACAAAGAAGAGGCAAAGCGAATTATAAGAAAAATAAAACAACACTAGTTATAAAAATGGATCGTATAATGAATATGGAACAAAGAATAGGTTAAAAGAGGGCTATGCATGAAGAAAGACCATTCAGAGGAGTCAGTGATAAGGTGTAGGACATGATGCATGTGATGATGCAAATGATGTTAAAAAACCAAAAGGAGATGGAAAGAAAATTGGAAGATATGGAAAAAAGGGAAGATATGATGGAAATGATGTTGAAAAGAAAATTGGAAGATATGGAAAGAAAAATCGACAAAATTAAGGCACCAAACAGTAGTAGTCAAGCAAAGGAAGATATAGGACAAAAGGGAAAACAAATAAAAGAAGAAATAGAACAAATTAGAAAAGAAATTAAAGTTGGTT
The DNA here is from genome assembly GCA_935421215.2 of Melolontha melolontha. NCBI lineage: Eukaryota > Metazoa > Arthropoda > Insecta > Coleoptera > Scarabaeidae > Melolontha > Melolontha melolontha. Next base: position 67,871,927 of record OW285238.1, read on the forward strand.
TGGAGATGGTGCCTGAGGATGTCAACAAGAAAGCAGAATCCAAAGACAGAGTCACTGGTCAAGTTGGAGGAACAGGCTGTCAAACAGGGGTAAGACAAGATTTTTTATTAGATAAAATTAATATTAAAGATAAAAAGTTAAGAGAGTCTGATATAATAAGAGGACACTCTAATGTAAAATGTCTTACTACCAAAATTAATGATGTCGAGATGGTGCCTGAATTGAAGAGATGTGTAAATGAACAAATTAGTCATGCAGTTGTTATTAATAAAATTAATGATGAGCAAAGAGATGGTAAAATTAATTTGGCCTCTCCAAACAGAACTTGCAACAATAACTTCCGAAATCATGTCATAAAATACAATAATTTCCGTAAGCATGTCATAAAATACAATAATGTCCGAGATCATGTTATAAAATACAATAGTTTCCGGAATCATGTTGTAAAATACCATAGCTTCAGTAATGATCTTGTAAAACAAGATATTTTGAAAATTGAGAATTTTAAAGGTACTAGATTTAAAGTAACTAGACCTAGGTTCAGTTTTCGTATAAAGGTAAAGATGAAAATAAAGCGAAACGTGTTTACAGTCAGAAATTTTAGATAGGCCTAACATAATGTATAAATGTTGTATACTATTGAAAAAATCGATTGTGCGAGGAATTATGATTATTGCCTTTGATAAAAGTAATTGGAATTTGTTTTACTGGAGGATTTGGATTTAGAAAATTATATATATTTCGCAAGAATTTCATCGCAAATTTAAAAATAGTTTAAGGAGGAATAGAATAGTGAGAGAGCCAACAAATACTAATAAAATGCACAGTACGGATGAATCATCAGAGGAAGAGAAAAGGAAGCGAGGAGAGAATCAAGATAGCGAAGTGGAAATAGCTTGTAGTAAAAGTAAAAAAATAAGTAGATCACCATCAAAACAACAACAAAAAAAAGATGACAAAATAGATAAGATATTAGATATGCTACAACAGTTAACAGTAGACATAAACCAAATAAAGACAGAGCAGAGTAAATACAAAGAAGAAATAAGAGAAATAAAGAAAGAAAACAAATTAATAAAGAATGAAAACATGAGGATAATAAAAGATAATGTAGAGATTAAAAAACAGTTACGCGAAACGAATGACATATTAGAATATTTAGAGAAAGAGAAGAGAAGGAAAATATAGTAGTACAAGGGATAGCACTTAACTCAAACACCCAAGATGAGTTAATTGATGAGATAAAAAACTTCCTGAAAGAAAAACTTGAAGTAGAGACAAAGATTAAAGCTACCCACAGAATAGGACCAAAATCGTACCTAGTAAATGTAGGGAGCTTCGAGGAAAAAATGGAAATAATGATAAACAAGACGAAATTAGCAAAAATTAAGAGCGATAGGATATATATAAATAATGACATGACAAAACAAGATAGAGACATACAGAAACTAATTAGAAGGAAAGCCGAGGAGGAGAGGAAAAGAGGTAAAACAGTGAAAAGCGGATATCAAAAACTGATTATAGATAAGAAAGTGTGGAAATGGAATAGAGAGAAATACTTACTAGAACTAGCAGAAGACAAAGTCTATCAAGGTAAGGAGGACCCAAAAAACTAAAAGAGACGGTAGACGGGCATCTGATGACGAAATTGACAGCGAAACAGGAATTGAAGCTTAATAAAAGTAAGAATAGAAATGAGAGAACAAGCAAGGAGGAAGATAAAGGAGAAATCTGGAAAATAGGTACATGGAATATTAGGAGTCTGACAGGAAAAGAAAAGGAACTAGAAGAGAAATTCGATAAAGCAGGGCTGGATATACTGGGGATAACGGAAACGAAAAGAAAGGGAGATGGTGAATTGGAAATGGAAGGAGGGCATTTGTTAATCTACAGTGGAGTAGACAGGAAACAAAGAGCGAAGGAGGGAGTAGGCTGTATAATAAAGAAAGAGAAAGTGAAATTCCTGCATAAATGGACAAAAATATCTGAAAGAATTGCAAAAATTGAAATGAATATGGACAAAAAACACCAAAACAGCAATAATAGTGGCATATGGACCCAATGAGGACGAGGGGGCTGAAAAGAAAGAGAATTTCTTGGATTTAATGTCGGAAACAATTGAAAGTGACAGGGGAAGGGTGATATTGATAGGAGATTTAAATGCAAGAGTAGGTATAAAGACGGACGAGTCAGGAGAAGCAATTGGAAAATATGGAGAAAACTATAAAAACAACAATGGATCAAGACTGATAGATTTTTGCATACTGAATAACCTAGTGATAACTAACACCTTTTTTGAGCACAAAGACATACACAAATTTACAAGAGAAGTAAAGAGTAGAAATGAAAGGTCCATAATTGACTATGTATTAGTAAACAAAAAACACAGAAAGGAAGTAAAAGATAAAGGGTAAGACGAGGACCAGAAATTTACTCAGACCATTATCTAGTGGTGACTAAAATTAAGATACAAACACAACAAAAACGACCACCCAGAACCTACGAAAAGATAAATTTAGATACAGAAAGAATTAAAACGTACAAGTTAAAAGATATAGAGACGGCAAAGGAATTTAAATTACGGGTAGAAATAGAGATTGACAAAATAAAAGAAACTATAAATGAATTAAACGTAGAAGGGTTGTGGACTCTTATGAAAGAACTAGTAATTAAAGCAGCCAAGAGAGTTTGCGGAATGACAAAAATTAGAGAAAACAGCAAACAAACCAGATGGTGGAACGAAGAAATAAAAGCTGAGATAAAAACCAAGAAAGAGAAATGGATGCAATATTTGAACGATAAAACAAATGAAAAATACGACAGTTACAAAGAGCAGAGAAATAAAGTTAAAACCATGGTAAAAGCAGCGAAACAAGAATCATGGGAAGAATTTGGAGCCAAGATGGAGAGAGACCATTCCGGAAACCTAAAGTTGTTTTATAGAGTTCTAAAAACCCTTCGACACGGAAGAACATATAAGCCGAATTTTATTAAAAATAAACAAGGGAAAATACTAGATGAAGATGAGGACATTATAAAGAGGCGGAAGGAGTATTTCGAAGAACTCTTAACGATAGAAAAGAACAATGACATAGGAACTAAAGAAGAACAAGAGAATATTAACGAAAATAACGAACAAGACGTAGAGATAACAATAGAAGAAGTGTCGGAAGCCGTGAGAAGATTAAAAAGGTGCAAGGCGGCAGGGCACGATGGAATATATACGGAGATGATAATGAACCTAGGACCGAAAGCTGTGGAAATAATGGTAAAGCTACTCAACAAAGTATGGAGAGAGGAACAAATACCACATGACTGTGAGATAGGAATATTGACACCGATATTCAAGAAAGGGAATAAACGGGACTGCGCTAATTACAGGGGTATTACTTTGCTTTGCACGCTGGGCAAACTCTATGAATGGATACTGACCAAAAGACTAGAAAGAACAGTGGAAAGACAGTTAGAAGATTCACAAATTGGTTTCAGAAAGGGAAGAGGAGTTCAGGACCACATATTCACACTGAAACAATTAATAGAGAAATGTACCAATGACAATATATATGTGACCTTTATAGACATCAAGAAAGCCTTTGACAGCGTGCCAAGGGAACTAGTTTGGAACAGTCTAAGAAGGAGAGGAGTCGGGCAAAAATTAATAAACTGTATTAAAGTTGTATATAAGAACACAAGAAATTACGTTAGAACCAGGAACACAAGATCTGAAGAATTTGTAACGACGGAGGGATTAAGACAAGGAGGCAACCTTAGCCCAGTATTATTTAATATAATAATGGATGATGTAACAAAAGAAGCGAAAATGAAAGTTAAGAAAATGAAGGTGGGATATTACAACATGGAACCGGTAGAAATAGCAGAGAGCATATTTGCAATGATTTGGTGATTTATGCGAAAAATAAGCTCAACCTTCAGCGTAATCTAGATATATGGGCAGAGGCGTTGCGAAAGAAGAATTTAAAAATAAACGCAGAGAAAACCAAAGTTATGGTAATAGGGAAAAAAGATGATGAATTACAAATAAAACTTGACGACACTAAAATAGAACAAGTAGAAACATTTAAATACCTAGGGGTGAAAATACACAAAACAGGAACCATGGAGGCAGAACTGAATGACAGGTTAGATGCAGCATCAGCACTTTATTACTCCTTGAACAATTCGTTCCTGAGAAGAAGAGAAGTGTCAAGGAAAACTTAGACCTCAGTTTACAAAACTATATTTAAGCCCGTATTGATATACGGAAGCGAAAGTTGGACATTGACGAAACGAGAATACAAGCAATGGAGATGAGGTTTTTAAGAGGAATAATGGGAATTACTAAGAGAGACAGAGTAAGAAATAGCAAAACAAGGGAAGAACTTAAAGTACGGACGCTGAAGGAAGATATACAACGAAATCAATTAAGATGGTTTGGACACTTGACAAGAATGGGAGAGGAGAGAACAATACGAAAAGTATGGCAAGCAAGAAGATATCAGAGAAGACCAAGAGGTAGACCTAGGAAATCGTGGGACAGCCAAGTGGAAGACATATTGAGAGCGAAGGGAATGTCAGGGAGAGAGGCGAAAAGAATGGCAATCAACAAGAAAGAATGGGCAAGGATGATACACGGAACGAAATTAGAATAAAATAATAATGATAGATTCTGATAGGCTGCACTTACTGATTTAATGTACTGTAACTTTAAGGAATTGTTTGATTTTTGTATTTAACCTTAACACCTAACGGTAAATAAGGTATTGATAATATATATATATATATATATATATATATATATATATATATATATATATTGATAGTTATGGTATGGAGTAGGATTTATGGGAGATGCTTGTAATAAGAAAAGGTTATATGATGATTTGGTAATTGATTATGATTTATGATTATGATAATGATTTTGATGAATGAGTTTTTGAAATTATGTTTTCTTTTTTCATATATGATATCCATTTGAGTCATCCATGTCCAGGAGATCGAGGAGGAGCTCGATTGTTCGACCGAGACTGTTCCTCTGGAGTGGTTCTTTCGTCTGTAATGCATGGCACCAGACCTATTGCAACATGTCAAAAACAAAATGACATAAATTATTGTATGTCAAGTCAAAATGACATAAACTGTTTCATTATGTCGAATTACTATGACATAAGCAGTTTGATTGAGAAATATCAAAAGTTAAGAATGACATAGATTTTTTTTGAAAATTTTGGAAAATATGGAAATGCTATTTTGATAAGAAAATTTATATGGGTATGCTGTAATTGTTCGCTCTACGACTGCTCAACAAAGAGGATCCAGATGGAAGTGGTGCGACACTTGAGTGCGGGGGAAAAATAAGACAGGGTGCGATACTGTCGTTTATGTGTTGAGTGCATAAGATTATTCGCTAAAAAAGATTGAGACATGTACTGGCTTTTCTTTCGGATAATCTTGGGGACATGTTGTGGTTTTTTCCCCCAAGAATAATTTTAAAAACAATTATTATTTATGTATAATTTATTTACAGGTTTATATATAGTAATTTGCAATATTTTATTTAAAATTTATATTGGCATGTATTTTGGATTCTGACTGTATAATGTTCGAAGATTGATTTGATTTACGTTGTGGTCTTTTACCGGACGTGATATCCTTTGTAGCTTGATTTATTTCTGATTTGGGGACGAAGATTATCTTTTCCCGCTAGATATCGATGTTCATTCAGATGAGTTGCACGTGTTAATATTAAATAAGGACTTTCTCTTTATTTAAAAAGTTTATAGTTTCGGTTGATGTTTAGTGTGGTTTATTGATGTGTTTAAAGTAATTATCGAGTTATTATGAGTTATTTTACTTGTAATTTATATTTGAAATATGCAATTCATCTGAAAAATCTCTCATTAAGTTTTTTTTGTGTGTGCTACGATTCCATTAATTAATGTAAATAGGTTTTTTGTAATTTAATCTCATTTGATATTATTATTGATGACAAATTTCATGATTTTGAGCTCATTAGTTAAGTGAAATATATATATATATATATATATATATATATATATATATATATATATATTGTAGATGAAGAGCAAGGAAAATTTTCATAGTTTTTATGAAGGTTTTTTTTTTCTTTATTCAGGTATAAGACATTTATTGAAATAAGGTTTTGGAGGGAGAATTCATATTGAATTCATGTTGAAGTGCGCATGATTGGTTTTCAGACACGCGTATTGCAGCTTATATCTGTCTGATGTTTGATTTTGGGGGTTAACGTAAATAATAATAAAAAATGAAAGTTTTCTATGCTATTTAATTAGGTTATTTTGCTCGCGATTAATTGGAGGTTTTCATTACGTGCGTGTCATTTATCTCGTAATCTTTTTCCTCCTGCTTCTTGTGTTTGTTTGCAATTAGCGATCTTAATATTTAATTAAGATATTTTTTTTTAAATAAATATTTTTGGCAAAGTGTTTGTTTTAATGCTTGTATATTTTTGTTTTTCTGTCCACGTTCTTAAATGAACCTGAGACGTTAAGGGACTCTATTAAAAGAAATAAACTCTCCGAAGAGCAGCTCGGACTCATTGTGGTGCATTGTGGACTATCTTCAACGAGATCCAACAATACACAGCAATATGTATGTACATCTTTATATACTAAGGGTTTAAAATTTTGAAATAAGGCATAATGAAATAGTATTCCTTGATACCTACAAGCGGCTCAATGTTCTATAAATATACTGGTGTGTAATATGTGATTTCGAATTTTCAATTTTGTATTCAGTGAAGTTATCTTGTTAGAAAATATGGTATGCATTTATTTTCATAATTTATGAATTTGATGAATATTTTTGATTGTATTTTTTAGGCATTTAGAAGCGATTATGAGCAAAAAAGAGCCCTAAGTTATAAAGATTTGGAAGAGATAATTGAAAATATGTCTGACATTGATGATACAGATGCCGTAATAATTCCACCTAATGTCGATGAATTAACAGACGAGGAAGACATTGATAACACAGAAATATGTGCACCTGATAGTATTCCTAATGATATCACAGGTACATTTGAAGTAATGAATATAGGCGACGGCGCTGCATGTACAGAATTAGCATCGGAACCAACAACAAGTCGCGCTCACTCTTTTCAAAACATCAAGCTGTAAAGTGGCAGAAAACATACGTTCCAGCAAAAAACAGCCAAATAATTTAGAGGAAAAGACCGCAAGAGAATTACAAGAACAGTTTGGTAACTATAGCCCTTTCGAATTGTTTTCCTTGTTCTTTGATGACACTGTCCTCAATGCAATAATAAATTATTCAAAGAAATATGCATGCAGCAAAAACCGACACAATTTTCACATCGATATGAATGACTTACGTAAATGGTTAGGTATTGTAATTTTGTCAGGGTACCATTCTTTGCCACAAATGGATTTATACTGGTCTCTAGATGAGGACAAAGGAGTGCCATTGGTAAGAAAAACAATGTCCCGAAATCGTTTTCAAGACATCAAACAAAATATTCATTTGTCAGATAATACAAATTTACAAAAAGAAGATAAATTTGCGAAAGTACGGCCTTTATTCGACCTTTTGAATGAGCGATTTTTACAATTTGGAATTTTTTCACATAATTTATCAATAGATGAACAAATGGTCCCCTACTTTGGAAGACATTCGGCAAAGATGCTTATAAGAGGCAAACCTGTTCGATTTGGATTTAAAATTTGGTGTCTTACATCTTCTGCCGGATACCTATATAAATGCTTTCCTTACGGTGGAAAATTAAAAGAAAATCCACAACTAGGTTTAGGAGCTCAGACGGTTATTGATTTGTTGCAGGTAGTAAAGCCTTCAAATAATCATAAAGTGTATTTTGATAATTTTTTTACGAGCTACTCTCTGCTTTCATTACTGGATGAAAAAGGGTTTTATGCAACAGGTACGATACGAGAAAATAGAACCGCCAAATGTTTATTGGAAACGACAAAGCAAAGCGCTAAAAGAGATCGAGGATGGTTTGATGCTGCATATGACAAAAATTCTTCAATCAGAATGGTGCGTTGGAACGACAATGCTGTTGTTACCGTAGCGTCTAATATAGAAGAAATAGAGCCAATTGGAAATATCAAACGATATAGCCGTAAAGAAAAGAGGGAAGTACAAGTAAAACAACCAAACATAATTGAAAAATATAATAGCCACATGGGGGGAGTCGACTTGCATGATAATGCAATAGCAAATTATAGAATTCGAATAAGAGGTAAGAAGTGGTGGTGGTATGAACCTAATAGGGTGTGCATTGGAAAATGCATGGAAATTATATAGACTTTGTAATGAGTCCAAAATGACACAACTAAACTTTCGTAGTAATGTAGTTATGTATTTATTGAAAAATGAAAAACCATCAAACGTTTTACTAGGACACTTATCCACGTCAACTTCTGATGCCAGTTACGACAATGTAGGGAACGTAATTGAAAAATCTGCTACAGAACAAAGAAGAAGATGCCGAATTTGCCATAGTACTACAGTTTTTATGTGTATCAAGTGTAACGTACATCTACATACCAAATATTTTAATCGGTACCACCGAATGTAAAAAAGACTATGTATGTCGCCAACGTTGCGTTTTCGCAACAGCATTTTTTTATATGTTACTGTGTAAATATATCAATAAAATTTTGTAAGTGGCCTTATTTTACCCTCATTAGTTAGTTTAACAAAAAAAAATGCAATTTTTTAATTATTTTTATATGCGGCGGTTAATGGGTTAAACAACTCATCGTGCTGTTCAAGTTCACGATGCCACGCCGCCCAGTGTCTCTCGCTTCTAAGGTAATCTGTATTGATCTATATATATTATTCATTTAAGGGAATCCATATTAATTTAACTAATTAATTTCTTATTCCTCCGGCCAAACATCGCTCTACATATACTTGACCAGGTATATCTTCGAAGGCCACGTGACCATCTCCGCCAATCAAAGGTAACTCTGTATTGTTGGATACAGAGATTATTTTATATTAATCGTAATTAATTAACATCTAATTTACTACTCAAGTTAACGTTCGTTTTCAGTGTACGTTGTGTTAATTTTCAATTATTTATTTACCGCTCCTCGTGTACATATTACTTTTGTTTAATTACTTTTAAATATATCAATTTCAATTTCTTTCTTATGTAAATATAAATACAAACTTTAAGAACAACGCTCCTGTGTTTTATTTAGTAAGTAAGTTGTTGTATATTTATTTAAATTAACCAATATCACGCACGTCCTGGCACTTTGATGAAACTTCACCAGCACCACTAATTATTTTATTATCTTAGAATAATTTCATTATTATTAGCACGGCACATCCATCCCGATATCCAGCAAAGCCGCCGTTTGTAATATCGCCAATACATATGATACGTTTCACGGTAATCCACGTGCCGGTTCATTTGTATAATTTCTCTTGCGATATCGATGTTTATTGCAGTAACAGAGGTTCCTAGACAATTTTTACGGAATTCACCACTAAGAAGATTTCTACGTTCATGCTAGTATTTTGCAAACCAGTTGTAAATTGGAGTATGCTTTTTCCTCAACAGCCAGATGAAGTTTGGCGATGTATTGTTGAGTTAATCCACACGGGAAATTGTATAAAGTCAGTGTTCGAAATTGTTCACGAGGAAATTCTTTTTTTCTTCCATAACATTAACTGTTTATAAAACAATGCACACACGAAACTAGTCGGCTTCTTTTTAAATTGTAAAAGGTGTTTAAACTAACAAAATGTAAAATTTTACGTAAATCGCACTCTCAATCTTCAGTTATGTAACCTAGTTCTGGTTTCTAAAAATTTTCACAACTTTAGTATCCTTTAAAATATAAAAAAAAATAGTTGCAGTAAACATGAAATAAAAATATATCAGTTATGTCAGACAATTATTTTTTAGAAAGTTTTAGTACAAGAGGAGATTTTTATGTACACAATTTAAGTATTCTGACCAGGTGGTGTTAAAATTAAACACTTTTTGTACTTCGCTAGTTGTTTGAAGCATGAAAAACAAAAGCGTTACAATTTTTTTTACTAAAAAGGGAAGTATTTCAAAAGTTATCCACGAACGAAGAATTGCTGTATATGGCGACAATGTTTAATCACATTATCATGTAAAATTTTAGATTAAACAATTTAAGGTCCAGAATCCATTAGAGATAATCCAAAATCTGGTAGACTTCTCGAGACAAGAACACAGGAAACAGTAAATCAAATTGAAGGTTTGGTGTTAACAGATCGTATGATTAAAGTTTAGATTATAGTAAGAAGAGTTAAGATATAATAGTTTTTTAAATTTTAGATGAAGATTTAGGAGCCAATAAAGTGTCAGCGAGATGACTTGCCAGACTCCTCACATGAGAACAGAATCTTGTCAGGTTAGAAGTTTTCCACCAAAATTTAGATACTGTAACTTTTTTCGAAAATTGTCGTTGGAAATGGGACCTGGATAAATCACTACAACAAAACATAAAGGGTTTCCGCCTTCAAAAAAGCGCAGTGGTCGAAAATTGATGGTAACCGGTTTCTGAGACTGCGAGGATTCTGTTGGTTAAGTATATGAAAAAGGGCACTGGAATTCCCGGTGATGTTTATAAAGAGGTCATTAAAAAACCTTAAAGCTGCCATCCGAGAGAAAAGACCTAAAAATTTTGATGAAAGAACTATACCACTGCATAATAATGAATGTGAAAGGCCCAAAAAGTTCGACAAATAATCGAGAAATGTGATTTTCATAAGTTGAGACTTCCACTCAAAAGTCCAAGTTTAGCATCCAGTGATTACTATCTTTTTCCTAAGTTGAAAACAAAAATTACGAGGGTGGAAATTTTCTTGAGATGACTTGGAAATCGCGTGGTTAAGATTATTTTGAGGAGTTAGCGAAATAATTTTTTTAAGTAGTTTTGTGTGTATAGATTTTTAAGTAACATATTGCTATGGTTTTTTCCCTAAACCATATTTCTAAATTTTATTATAAATCTTTGTGCCATTATCTTGAACTTGTATGTATATTTCATGTGCCTGGTGCAAAAACTAGTTTTACATTGAATCCACCACGGTTGATGTGGACCGAGAGACGACTTTAAATCTTCAGACACAGTTTAACAGTTAGACAAGTACGTTCTTTTTATTTAAAAAAAATTAAATATATATATTTAAAGTAAAATTCGGGTTGAATTTGATTTAATTAGTTGATGGTGTTTGTTTTTCAATTCCCGAATATTCTACGAGATTTTATTCTCGTAACTTTGATGATATTTGATTTAATAACGTTTTCTTGTCAACGTGTTTCACATTATTTTTTAATGTATGTAATATATATATGATAATTTTGATGTTCTCGCGGTTGTATGATGAAATGATGGTTTCTCGGGTTCTTGTCCGCGTGTGAGATGTATCCTGAGAAGGATTGTTGTCTCGACGTTTCGACGGGATCGCACTCGTCATTTTCTAGAGTTGTTCTTTCACTTGACGCTGAAAAGTAACTGCCGATCGTGTCCTCGGGTGTCTGCTATTATGTTGCACAATGGGAGGTGGGGGTTGCGCTGCTGCCGTCGTGCGTACACGGCTTCGCGTGATTGGTCCGGGTGTCTGTGATTCCTGTGTGGGGGCGTGTACCTGTCTCGATGTGTTGTGTTTCGCATGAGTCTTGATTTGCATGCCGGCTAGGAGTTGCTTCCAGGTGTACGGTAAACGTTGGCCGTCGTCGCGTTTGTTTAGACTTTTGGGTCTCCTTTCTTCAAAGGCCTTTCTACCATATATAAAGGGTACCACAGACAAAATCGGTAGAATACTAAGAAAACACAACATAGACACCATCTTTACAGCACAGGGAAAAATAGCCGTTAAAATAGTCAACGCGAAAGATAAAATTCCACTTGAAGACCAAGGCGTTTACGAAGTGCCGTGCTTAGAATGCGAACAATCCTATGTAGGCCAGACGAACAGGCGAATAAGCGTGAGAAAAGAGGAACACATAAACGCAGTCTTCAAGAAACAAACAACATCATCTCTAGCACAACACCGCCTCCTAACGGGGCACACTATTGACTTCGAGAATACGAAGATCCTAGCGAAGAGCGAAAGTCTATCTACTAGAATTACTAGAGAAGCGATTGAAATAGAAAAGAGACCCAAAAGTCTAAACAAACGCGACGACGGCCAACGTTTATCGTACACCTGGAAGCCACTCCTAGCCGGCATGCAAATCAAGACTCATGCAAAACACAACACATCGAGACAGGTACACGCCCCCACACAGGAATCACAGACACCCGGACCAATCACGCGAAGCCGTGTACGCACGACGGCAGCAGCGCAACCCCCACCTCCCATTGTGCAACATAATAGCAGACACCCGAGGACACGATCGGCAGTTACTCTTCAGCGTCAAGTGAAAGAACAACTCTAGAAAATGACGAGTGCGATCCCGTCGAAACGTCGAGACAACAATCCTTCTCAGGATACATCTCACACGCGGACAAGAACCCGAGAAACCATCATTTCAAATATATATATATATATATATATATATATATATATATATATAGTAAACCTAATCAGTAGGCGATTAAAGGTCTGTATATTACTAATAATATACAGACCTTTAATCGCCTACTGATTAGGTTTACCATATCATACCAAGGTCACGAAGTTATTATATATATATATATATATATATATATATATATATATATAACAATTGATAAATTATTGGAGTTTTTCGGCTTTTATATGAAATATTTACAAATATCAAATTAGAAAGTATGTAATTGCAGAGTAAGTGGGGATGTAAACATTGCTGTCTACAAATTACAAAGCAAATCATACGAAATTTTTTTATTTGAAAAATATGGTCTACGTTGGGACTCGAACCCAAGTCTACAGCTTGCCGAGCTGTCGCTTTTACCACTAAGCCACAATAGACCCAAGTTCAAGCTATTTAGAAATGCATTATAAAGTAACAGTGTTAATGAATCAGATGTCAGTTATTGAATGTAGATGTCAAGTTGAAAGCAGAAGTCAGTTTTGAAGGCTGATGTCGGTTTTGATAGCAGATGTCAGTTAGTGAAAGCAAATGTCAGTTAATGAAAGCAGATGTCTGATTTGAAAGCAGGTGTCAGTTATGAAAGCAAGTGTCAGATTAGAAAGCAGATGCTTATTTTGAAAGTAGATGTGAGTTATTGAAAGCAGATGTCAGTATTTTGAGAGCAGATGTCAGATTTGAATGTTGGAAATGCTAATTATTACTCCATAGCTATATTAGTGTTTAGATCATTTCTTAGCCGTTTATTAAATATAACAAATAATAAATTATTGGAGTTTTTCGGCTTTTATATGAAATATTTACAAATATCAAATTAGAATGTATGTAATTGCAGAGTAAGTGGGGATGTAAACATTGCTGTCTACAAATTACAAAGCAAATTATACGAAATTTTTTTATTTGAAAAATATGGTCTACGTTGGGACTCGAACCCAAGTCTACAGCTTGCCGGGCTGTCGCTTTTACCACTAAGCCACAATAGACCCAGGTTCAAGCTATTTAGAAATGCATTATAAAGTAACAGTGTTAATGAATCAGATGTCAGTTATTGAATGTAGATGTCAAGTTGAAAGCAGAAGTCAGTTTTGAAAGCTCATGTCAGTTTTGATAGCAGATGTCAGTTAGTGAATATATATTTAAAAGATATCTTTTTAATTCAAAAGATTTGAATATGGTATATCAATTGTATTAATGTTGTTGTATTGAGATTTAATCTTAATTAATTGAGATAGATGACAAAGAGTATTTTTAAAATTCTAAGAAAAAATATTTAACTGTAAAAATTTTATACGTTTGGATTTCAAGGGCTGTTTTTTTTGACATGTGTGTGCACATGTTTTAGATTTTGATCGAGCTGTCAAGTTTGTTTATATTTTTATATTGTTCTCTGGGGAGAAATTAAAAATAGTCTTTGTGATTTAGTTAATTTGTTCGGAAGTCATTGAGGAAGTTTCTTAACGCACGTAGCGGTCATATTCCGTCTGTTATTTTTACCTCTAGATGTAATAAGTATATTATTACATAATCTTTATACATTATAAACAACAATTTTTTTTCTTTTTTTGATTTTGTATTAAATTTACATTTAAATTATATATTGTGAATATTATTTCTTATACTTTTCATCTTGCATTTTTAACAAATAACTTAAAGAAATATTATTTTATCATTTCCCAAAAAAAATTGAGTGGCGCCTAAGTAACAATTTTATTTTCCAGGTTTCCGATTGGAGCCCTGAGAAGAAAGCAGTCCCATTTTTTGGAAATAAACCGACTGAGTATCCTAGTTGGGTAGATTAGTTGTGGATGGTGGTGCAGTCAATTTTAAAACCACAATTCATAGCAATATGTAGAAAATTATTTTTCATTGCACTCTGTCTTTTCTTTCGTGTCTAGGTAGAACACATAAAAATCACTCTATGTATTTCTTCCGCCACTCTAGCCAGCACATATTTATATGATGGATTTTGCATATTCTAATTATTTTGTATCCAATAAATGATTGAAAAGAATTTGTGTAATTTGTAGAAGATTTCTAATATGATGACGACGTGAAAGAAAGTATTAAGATGAAGTATACCAAACTCCGGAGGTTAATCATTGAAAAATATCTTCTTTCAGGTTTTTGTGTAAGTATATTCTTAACGCCTCTTTGAGGCACAATATTTTTGTATAAAGTTTTATTAATAACAACACAGCTTACAGTAATTTTAATAACGTTGCAAAACCATATTTTTAAAGTAGCTTATTTGATTGAAATTAGGCAGTTCTATTCACAAGCTTGTATATATATTTAGATAAATTCTTGGAGTTTTTCGGCTTTTATATAAAATATTTATTAATATTATCAAATTAGTACGTAATTGTGATATAAATATCGGTCTCTCAATTAAAAACTCATTTATTAATTATTTCTATATTTCGAAACAACTTTGTTGCTGCTTCCGGAGATAAAAATGTAGAGTTCAATAAAATTATAAAAGTGACGTAAACGGACAATAAAATTGAATAGAGATAATTAATAAATGAGTTTTTAATTGAAAAACCACTTGCCCGCTTTTAATTTGTTTTATCCAATATAGTACTGTCGATAATTTCTTTTAAATTATATATATACATATATAGTAGATTTAATTAGTTGGACATTTAAGGTCTAGTTTTACTCAAAAATGTATATATTTAAAACAATCTTACATGTTTCAGCATATGATGCCTTTCTCAAAGAACTTATATTTTAAATTCTTTGAGAAAGGTATGATATGCCGAAACATGTAAGATTGTTTTAAATATATACATTTTTAAGTAAAACCAGACCTTAGATCGCCAACTAGTTGAATCTACCATAACATACAAAGGTCACGAAATAATTATCTTTATATATATATATATATATATATATATATATATATATATATATATGGTAAACCTAATCAGTAGGCGATTAAAGGTCTGTATATTACTTCAAAATATATGTATTTAAAAAACTCTACATGTTTCGGCTGTGTACGCCTTTATCAAGAGAATACAAAATATGAATGACAGGATATAAATGTCAAGTAATTAAGTTGCTATGGTTTAAATTATTCAAAGATACATTCTAGTAATAATAATAAATCATGCCTTAGTATTCCAAAAAATAGATAACAAGGTGTGAAAATATGTGTTGTTCGCTGCTAGCAATTTGTGTCTCCTTCTGGGTATGAACTTGTGTGTTGGTTGCTGCTGGCAGCTTGCGTCTCTCTATGGGTGTGTGGTTTTGTGTGAGAGCGTAAGTGTAGGGTTTTGTATGTCGGTGCGTTCGTGCGTGTGTTTAGTGATCGGTCGCATGAATTTAGAGAGGTCGGATAACCAGCCGTTGCGTAGGGCCGCCAACCCTTTCCCGACAACTTCTTTACAATACCGTGCAGTACTTCGACGGTCTGACCCCCGCCCCAACGAGGCAAGGCGCAGACAGGCGAAGCGCACCCTGTACGGGGTTGCTCATCGCAACTAAGGGAACACTCTTAGTGGCTACCTCGGTCGACGATGGTCACACTTGTGCCATCTTAACGTTTTCCGCCGAAGCGGGGGCATAGCACACACGTCGAACGTGTGTGTGCTGTTAACGGCAGCCTAGCCAGGTTGTCGCCCAGGACCGGTCCTAGTGGTGTGTGCATTGCGCGGCGACGAGATAGCGCCGCGTTTATGGGAAAGGGTTGGCGGCCCTACGCAACGGCTGGTTATCCGACCTCTCTAAATTCATGCGACCGATCACTAAACACACGCACGAACGCACCGACATACAAAACCCTACACTAACGCTCTCACACAAAACCACACACCCATAGAGAGACGCAAGCTGCCAGCAGCAACCAACACACAAGTTCATACCCAGAAGGAGACACAAATTGCTAGCAGCGAACAGCACATATTTTCACACCTTGTTATCTATTTTTTGGAATACTAAGGCATGATTTATTATTATTACTAGAATGTATCTTTGAATAATTTAAACCATAGCAACTTAATTACTTGACATTTATATCCTGTCATTCATATTTTGTATTCTCTTGATAAAGGCGTACACAGCCGAAACATGTAGAGTTTTTTAAATACATATATTTTGAAGTAATATACAGACCTTTAATCGCCTACTGATTAGGTTTACCATATCATACCAAGGTCACGAAGTTATTATATATATATATATATATATATATATATATGTATATATGTTTTCTTTTAGGTATATATATATATATATATATATATATATATATATATATTTAAGATTATGGATAGTACAAAACAAGCGTTTACTGTTTTATGAAACTAATTCGAAAAATCCAGTGGGTTATGTCCTAATAAATATTAGAAAACATACACAAATGTACTGTTACGAGGTTCAGAAGAAATGATTTGAAAGTATTTTTATGCTTATACTTTTTATTACCCAATTATTTATTTAATACTAGACTGAGGAATGTGAGCCATAAATTTTTAGCAAACCAGTAAAATAAAAATATTGTCTAATAAAACAGGCTGCCACAGTTAAAATATATTGTAAAGGAAGTTATTTCTTTTGCAAGCGACTTTAATTTCCTCTTCTGTAGTCAAAATAAAATTCTGTTCAACTACCAAGGAAAATATAAAATTCCATACTTGTTATTGTCGTTATTGTCCTGAAGCTGGCCTAATTTGGTACCAAAATAATTCATTCCAAAATATAATTGTTTTATTGAATTATATATAGGGCAGGAACATCTTAAAATAAATGAATTTTATGTCTGTTTTTAAATTCAGTCGCTCTAGTTATATACAGGAGTAGCTATTTATGTATCCGGCAACTGGCAACACTAGTCTTACTAGGCGCCATCTGACATATTGTAACCTTTGACATTTTTGGCGGTAAACGTATTTTGTAAGTTTTGTCACATTGACGCTATTTGTATCGTTTACAGCGACTTGAAAATATCATGTCACTCAAAAATTGAAATTAATTAATTAGCTTGAATTTACGTGCGATAATTTACTACGAGGTTTGACTTGGATTATCCCAATAACAGTGGCATCGATCAACAAACTTAGATTTTGGCGATGAAGGACCATCTAAAACCACTGTATATAACTGGGTTGGTGAATTCAATCGTTGTCGGCGTTCACGGATGAATTTAAAGATCTTCCAATATTGGTTGTTGTACCGGATAACATCACGAGGAATAAAGAAACTGAAGAAAGGGAAACATACTTTTATTATGTAAAGGTATCGGAAACTGAAAACATTTAGACGGAAATAGTAATTATGATTAATTACGAAATAAAAAATGTCACAGAAATAGGGTATAAAAGAAAAAAAAGCTTCATTGAACAGAAGAAAAAACACAAAATATAAAAAAATTCCTTTCAAGACTTGAGAAGATGAAGAAAAATTAAAAAATCTTACGAAAAAGTGATTTTAGATAATAAAAATAAAAGTCGAAATCTTCTGATATTTTACAAATATCAATAAAGACGGCAGACTATGTGCTCCAGTGGAGCACATAGTTGCGTTGCGTGGAGAGTTTAGCAGAATAACAGTGCGCATACATATATCGAATCCCTATACAAAACGTTAAGAAAAAACATAAATAACTTACCCAACATGTTTACATTGTTGCAAAAAAATGCGGATGTGCGCGATGAAAAAACTGCACCATAATATATGTTTCTGTATTAGTCTCGGAAAGGTTCGTACGTAGCGACGTATATATATGTTTATATACAGAGAAGGATTGTTCGACGTTGAGAGATGTTATATTTGCATAGTTAAAGCGCTCTTTGTATCTGTACAACGGATCTTCAGTATTGGTAAAAAGTTGCCCTAATTTTGTAAAATCTGCTTTTTTATCTAATACACTGTTAAATTTTTCACGGACACAATCACTTTTTTCATCTTCAAGGATATGCAGCAGTAGTTTTACGTGGTCAATAATTGCTAATGAGTCCGATAAGGACAGCGCAGTGTTCTGTAAATTTTTTATTGCGTCCAGTATTGGAACGTAACTGTCGTAAATAATTTTTAAATTTGCTGCAATTTGAGGATTGTTAAATTGAACCTGGCTGAGCCGTATTGCAGCTGCTTCTTTGGCATCTAGTTGTAAAATCACTGATTTAATTTTTTCAAAATGTTTATAATAATAAAATGCTGCTTCTAACCAAGTACCCCATCGTATAAGAATTGGTTGCGGCGGCTCGGGTATATCAGGACACAGCGAATGAAATAGCCGAATCCGTTTCGGAGATTTAAGAAAAACCGCTTTCGCTTGTCCTATCAGTTGATCCACATCAGGATAAGTTGTACGTATAGTGTTTGTTACAAGGTGTAAAGCGTGAAGCAAACATGTGACATGCAACAGGTTTGGTTGAATCGTTTTGAGTAAGTTTGCCGCGGAACACATAACCTTGGCAGCATCGGTAACTAACATTAACACTTGCTTCGGTAAAATCTCAAATTTGTGTAGTGTTTCTATTAATACATCATATATCGCTCTGGCAGTACACCCTTGCATTCGTTTACAGGTTAGTAAATAAGGAGGAGGAGGTCCTTGCGGAGTCAGCGTCCGTACTAGAATGGCTAGGATGGACTGTTTTTTAATATCTGTAGTTTCGTCTATTGTTAACCACAGGAATTTTTTTTTTACCGTATTTTTCCTACAATTTACAATTCTCTCACGCACTGACGGTACGTCATTCCGTAGCGTACTTCTTGCTGGTAATTTCCACGTAGGATTGTATTTCTTCCAAAACTGACGAAACATTGGGTGTTCCACTTTCTGCATTGGTATATTGGTTGCAATTAACATCATTGTTAAATCACACACAAATTTATTATATGATCTGCGTCCACTATTATTCGATTTATGTTTGTCACTATTTATATGTCTTTGGCACTGACTTGCTTTCCAAGTTAATAAAGTTGTTTCATAAACTAAACATTTCACTACGGTACCGTCATATATTAAATCGGGACCCCGATGTAAAAATTTCTTTACTACGTTAGCATGCAACCGAGTCGATGCATTGTTTGTACGCACTTCCGACATTTTCAACACGATTGTGTTAACAATGTATCGCTTACAACGTCTCAACGGCAACTGAATTGATCGTCGTACGCCTCTACTCGATCCCTCCACATCACGCTACTGTTCGGGCACATAGTCTGCCGTCTTTAAATATCAACAATAAAAGTATACTGGTATGGAAATATTTCTGTATTTCATTGTAGTTAAGGGAGTAGTCTGTACATAATACTTCAAACTAAGTTATTGATAATCTCGCATTGACATGATAATAGTGAGAGTCAATTGTTTTTTGGAATACTTTTGCAAGACCTTGCTACGCTATTACTAAAGACAGAGTTTAAATAAATTATAGTTCGAAGATTTCTTCAGTTTAAGGAAAATTCACAATGCTTGCGTTAAAGTATGGGAACCTCGAAACTTTAAAATGCAAATTGAATGGACCTACAGACAGGAAATAAACATACTTAAAAAATATATTTTTTACAATGTTACATTCCGTCGAAGCAATATAATACCGAATGAGGTAAAAGTAATGTGAGTGTGCCATAATTTTTGCAAATGGCGTCAAATGTCATTGTACATGTTGTAGACAGATAGAGAATTAGTTCACAATAGGCACCAGGACATACACACCTGAAGGACGCGGACTTATTGTTACTGTTTATTTGACCAATTTCAGGTCTGTTTAGCACGTAGTAAATTCCGTAGTAGTTTTCCTCCTCGTCCTGCACCATGTGTGCGAACGATTAGCCGTTTGGCTGAGCGTCTCGTGAAAACTGGATCCACTAGAGATGTCGCAAGAAGTGGTCGGCCCCGTATTGCTCGTTCAACCAAGAATATCGCTGCTGTGGCCGAGGACGTCCGATAGAGTCCACAAACATCGACGAGATAACGATGCACACAATTTGGCATCAGCAGGCGTTCGTGGTGTCGAATTTTGGTGAAAGACCTGAAGATGTTCTCTTACAAAGTGTAAACTGTTCACCAATTGGTGAAAGGTTTCACCAATTGCTGCCTGCTGACGGTTAAGTGAGGTTAACTTACTCCCATGCTCTGTTAAACCTGGAGCAGGAAGAGGATGATTTCGTATCCAAAATCATAATGAGCGATGAAGCCCATTTCCACTTAAGTGGTTATGTGAATAAACAAAATTTGCGTTTCTGGAGGACGGAGAATCCACATGAAATGAATGAAAAGCCATCGCATCCCCTCAAAGTGACTGTTTGGTGCGGCATTTTCAATAAACAACTGATTGGCCCTTATTTATTTGAGGTACTACAGACAGATGATAAACGACTTTTGTTGCCACAAGTTGCTGAATTGGGTCTCGGGTATTGTTGGTTCCAGCAGGATGGAGCAACCGCTCACACAGCTCGGGCAACGATGGAGATTTTGAAACACTAATTTCCTGGCCGTGTGATCCCTTGTTTTGGCGATTTGAACTGGCCGGCCAGATCACCAGACCTGACGGCGTCAGACTTCTCCCTTTGGCGTTTTTTAAAATCTCGCTCCAATTTGGACCCAGCTGTTTTGTGAGCAACAATTCAATACCGCAAAACGAGCACAAATGTGTATCAACTCGGGAGGTGGTCATTAGACCGATATCATTTTTTCAACTTAATGTAAACAATTTTACACCTTCAAATAAACTTTCCGTGAAAACAGAGCCAATTCCTATTATGACATTACTTTTGCCCCACCTAAAAATTTTAAAAGATTTATAGAAAATTAAAAAAGTCGATCGATATTTACAATGATTTCTATAGAATTACATTGACTGAGAATAAAAATATTTTCTTTCTAGATTGAAATCACTTCGCCGGAGATTTCAATCAAAATTTAGTTTTTAATTCAATTCGTCTATAAAATATGCTCAGACTACGCTATTTGCTGTAACTTACATATAATTCTTTATAAGGATAACATTGATACAAATTAAGTTCTAATGATTAGAATTATACACTTTTGACTAGACAATAGAGAAATAAACTAAAATTATTGAAAACTTTCCAAAAAATTACCAACTTCAGTAAGAAGTCAATTCAAAATCACTGGCCTTTTTATGATAGTCTTTCGCATGAGTAAAATATCTTTAGTCAACCTCCTAAATTCAGGTTTCTTGCATGCCTGGATTTTATTTATGTTCTTTTTAATCAATTATTAATTCTTGCATTTTTTAACATCTATTTACCTAATAAACATAACATCTAATAAAACGTTGGTCAGAAAAAAGTTAATGTGAATATATACTTAGATAAAAACGAAACTCGTAAGTTTTGCAATAGAGGTTTAATTTCGACAAGTTCTCAAAATAATTTCCACCATGTTCTGTGCACTTATCTATTCTTCGAAAACAGTCATAAAATTAATTTTTCTCTCTTTCTTCGGAAAGCTGAGCACGCTATCATCCCACTCCCTGGCTTGGAGCAAGATTTGTGATGCAGGACGTATATGCGAACATATTCAGCCCGATTTTTATTAAACACTCGGTACTGTTGTTGCATCAATGGCCTGGAGCATTGTCATAGTGGAGAACCAGGTGCTTGAGCGGAGGTGCAGGATGATATGTATTGCCTGACAGCATCAATGTTCTCCTTGGTAACGGACGAGATGGAGTGTTCTCACCTCAAAACATTTTACTAGAGAAAATTTTATGTCTGGAACTCCCTATACCACCTGAATACGATCGTACGGTGTGGACAATCATCTACTAGTACATGAGTCATTACTTCTAAACACCGATTAATATTTTATCCATTTAATCCAGATGACAAAGTGCGTTGTTACATTGCCACAGATCGGAATCAACTAACACATAGAGACAGAGCCGCCGGACAGTGTAGGTTTGAACAGGTCTCAACTACACTGAGCTCATCATAGGGCATCAATTGATTTCGCGACATTGCAAAAGCTTGGTAGTGCTCTTTGAATTGCTTTCATTTTTATGAAATATTATGGTAAAATTGGGGATAATGAAAAACTCTCCTAAATGTTTCCCGAGAGTCTGGATTAGGTATGTAGATGACATTCTCGCGATTTTTGATACACGGAAATGCGAATTAGACATGTTCGTTAATCAATTAAATTTGAAATTTCCGACGATTAAATTTACAGTGGAAAAGGAACACAATGGCAAGATACCATTTTTAGATTCTTTACTGATTAGGAATAAACATAAAATAGAAATCGATATTTTCCGGAAAGAAACCAATGTTAATAGATTCATCACCGCGGATTCAAATCATAGTTATCAACATAAGACAGCTTCCTTTAATTTCTTAGTCAATCGGTTACTAAATTTTCCGTTAACAAAAGAGAGATATGAAACAGAACATTAAACATTAACATTAACATTAAAAATATCGCGAAATACAATGGCTTTGGCATAGAAATAATCAATAAATTAATTAGAAAAACAAAAATAAAAAATACAATCCGCGAATCCACAAGTTTGATATCTCAAAGTAACCAGGAGAAAAAGTACATGTGTTTACCATACCACCCCGTCACGAAAAACATTAATAAAGTTGTGAAAGAAAGAGGTCTCCAGGTTGCCTTTCGGTCCGAAAATACTATCAAAAGTCTCCTTGAGAATACTAAAGATAGAGTTAATTTCAATTCGAAATCAGGTATATACGAAATTAGTTGCGAGGATTGTAATTTGAAATATATAGGCCAAACTAAACGACCAATAATAACCCGTTTTAAAGAACACATATCACATATTAAATACAATAGACCGGATAAATCTAATGTTGCCAACCACGCTTTAAGCACACTACACAATGTATCTATTACAGGGTTGAAGTTGGTCAGAGGAATTAATAAACCCCACGAACTTGATGCTTATGAAAGTATACATATCGCGAAAAATAAACAAAATTCCATGAATAGCGATAGATCACCGATTCCTTTCAGTTGTCTCTTTTCATTTTTATTACCATAATTGTGTCATCGTCGTTTTAAAATTGAAGTTATTAGGACATGTTTAGTGCCGTTCCCCTTAAGAAAGGAATGTTTGTCGTTCTGTCGTTCGACATATTTCAACTAGGAGAATAAACATATGTGTAGGCCTTTTCCCTAAGAGGTAAGTGCTTTTCGATCTTTTCGTAGTTTATATTCGCATGTTAAAATTAGTCTATACGTGGACGCGGTGTAAAATAGTTGTTGCGTAAGCGGTTTTCTAGCTTTACTGTGCCACATGTGCGACTTTTCAATTAGTGGTTTTTACCTACTGATGATGACAACTTAGTTGTCGAAATACGTTTTTAGGATACGATTAATAATTGTGGTAAGGGGTTATATACGTTTTTAAGTTTTTACTTAACCACAGTCTCCAAAAAAAGAATTTTTAGAAGAAATTAGCGATAAAAACACTAAACTTCTAATGTGCTTTTCAGATGCGTCATCAATAATGTTAGAAACCGGAAAATGATTAAAGATACATTTTCAAAAAAAAAATCTATTAATGTATCTACAAAGGAGGAGCACATAGTTGCATACGATTTCCTTCACTTTCCAGATTTTCAATATTTCTTTATTAAAATATTATTGATATTATAAAGTGTGGCTGAACGACGCAACTCGCAAAATTGGAGTGAGAATTCCATTGGCCGAGGGTTCGAATCTCGGGATAAATTTGTGAGAGGTCTTGATCTTCTTCAAGCTTAAGATATTGGGCCGCTATACATACACCACAAAAGAATATACCCAAGCTGCCAGATGCAGTCGCAGCTTAGCGTAGAATAGCTTGTATTCTAATTCCTGAACTAATGCCGGTATAGTGATTAATAAAAAAAAGACAATGAATTTCTATTGGTGACTTAATATTCATATCACTTTTTTTGTTTCTAATATTTTGTAAATTTATAATATGAACCTCTGTGAGTAGTAAGTAAAGATATCAATGAGATAATGTAATAATACTTACCAAGTACGATAGCAAGGGTTTTTGTAGCTTTTCTTTCCTTTCTCGCGGATGATTTTTCCCGTTTCTTTCTACTTGCTTTGTTTACTTTATATATGGTGAATCTTGCGGCAGCTGTTGCTTTCTTCTCTTTCTTTGATCCTGTAGACCTTGCAGAGCCAGAATTAAGTGTGCTGACAGTTCTGCAACAATATATCGATTCTATAAAAACATTACTATTATTATTATTATTATTATTATTGGTTATTATTTGCAAATAATACCAAAGTTAGTTTTCAAATATCATTTAAGCAAAACAGTGAGATATCGAAGCCATTTCTAGTCTTGGATGCTCAAGACGATGTCCATGGACACCATACAACTTTACAACTGCGTGATTTGGCGAAACTCAACAACGCTTCCTAGCGAAGGTGATTCTTATACGTACTGACCAAAGAGTTTATTTGAGTTTCTTGCTTCCCCTTACACCGACAAAGGACGTGTAAAAAGGGATCAGCTTTACGTCAGAATTGTGTTTATAATTATACATGACGAAAGTAACAAACTTTGAAAAAATACTGTAAGAAATAAAGAACAATAAAATTATAGGTTATGTTTATGTAATTAAAAATGCAACACTTTTTTGGGTGTTCCTTTAACAAACTGAGTTATTTTAAGTTATTCAACTCAACTCAGCTCTTTACTGATGTTAAATATAATCACAAAAAACACAGCTACTGTGAGGAAAATTGTTTTATTTTGTAGGGCTGTACACAAAACAAGATTCACTTAATTTTCTCTTAAACTGACATTCGGTTATTTTAGAAATTCTTAGGACGATTATTAACTTAAAAATGTTTAAAATATTATAACAAAATAATTTCAAACATACTTGAGTAGGTAAAGCTTTACCAAATTTTGTATAAAACAAAAATATTTTTAATAATATAAAATATTATTAGAAATCGGGCATGAAGAACACAATACAAGTTCATATATTTGTGCAAGTATCTCTCCATAGACGTAGACACGTATTTCATCTTTCTACAGAATCGCCCCTGCTGGAAAGATACGTTGACAAAACCAGAACCTCGCTATCTCACAGATATAAGAACTATCTCGCAGCTCTTCTACGTTCTGTCTTAGAGTAAAATTACTTTCGGATGAAACTGAAGCTGCGCGAGCGATGACGTTACAAAAATACTGAACACCTTAAAAACATTGAGCAGTCGCAGCAGTCGGCAGCGGGAGCAATGTACGTACATGACCACTACGAAACACGCAGATCGAGGGCCTGGTATCGACTGACAAATAATCGATAAACGTTTGTGGCTCGTATAGTACACGGATATATACAACTAGCTGTTTCTCTCATTTATGAGGTGTCTCGTTCTAATTACTAAAATGTGTTTCTGCGCTAGTCTCATCCGAAAGTAATTTTACTCTAATAACATCTGACAGACAGCGAGGTTGTGGTTTTGCGAACGTATCTCTTCAACCAGGGCGTACCGAAAACCTACTCGGACAGCCTTGCCCCAGGTTGAAATCGATTGTCAGGTTTCTTTACATCTCAAGTTACTCCGCGGACGCAAGTGTAATAATAACCCATAACTTACCAATCCATTTGTAATTAGCGTGAAGCTGTTGGGAATGTTAGAGCATGAATTATTATGATTTGAATTGAATTTATAATGTATTTATTTATCTAACCATGACTAGGTCAGTTATATAACTTTTACATTAATATATTGTAATTTATAATTCTTTGATAAACGTAATATTTACCGAAGCATGTAAAAGATTATTTTGAATATATACATACATATTAAAGTAAAACACACCTTAAATCATCGAATATCTAAATCAACTATATATATATAATATTTTCGTGACCTTGGTATGATATGGTAAACTTAATAAGTCGGCGATTAAAGGTCTGGTTTATTACTTCCAAGTATATATATTTAAAACAACCCTACATGTTTCGGCAATGATGCCTTTGTCAAGGATATAAAAAATATAAATGACAGAATATAAATGTCAAATAATTGAGTTGCTATGGTTTAAATTATTCAAAGATACATTCCAATAATAATAATAAATCATGCCTTAGTATTCCAAAAAATAGATAGCAAGGTGTGAACATATGTGTTGTTCACTGCTAGCAGCTTGTGTCTCTTTCTGGGTATGAACTTGTGTGTTGGTTGCTGCTGGCAGCTCGCATCTCTCTCTGGGTGTGTGGTTTTGTATTAGTGTGAGCGCGTAAGTGTAGGGTTTTGTATTTGGTGCGCTCGTGCGTGTGTTTAGTGACCGGTCGCGTAAATTTAGAGAGATCGGATAACCAGCCGTTGCGTAGGGCCGCCAATCCTTTCCCGGCAACTTCTTTACTTTTCCGTGCAGTACTTCGACGGCCCGACCCCCGCCCCAACGAGGCAAGGCGCAGACCAGCGAAGCGCACCCTGCACGGGGTTGCTCATCGCCAACCGAGGGAACACTCTTAGTGGCTACCTCAGTCGACGACGGTCACACTTTGTGTCATCTTAACTATTTCCGCAAAAGCGGGGGCAATGCACATACGTCGAACGTGTGTGTGCTCTTAACGGCAGCCTAGCCAGGTTGCCGCCAAGGACCGGTCCTAGTGGTGTGTGCATTGCGCGGCGCCGTGATTTGCGCCGCGTAGCTTGGTTCCTCACTCCTGCTGGAAAGGCGGAATGGCACCTGACCGCCCATCGGGCAGACCCCCCTAGAGTTTGGTAGCGCATATGCTAGACTACAACCCAGTAGAGGACCACATCAGCACAAAACAGAAAACAGGGAAAAGCAGGGAAAAGCAAGACGTGAGTTATTATTACGTATGTGCCCGTGGAGCGTTTTAAGATGCAAAGTTGTCGGCATTCGCCCAAAACGAGAAGGAAAACCACGAAAACCTGCTCGGACAATTAGACAGGAATCAAAGTACGGAACAGTCAGCATGATAAGCAAAAGTATATGATATTTAAATGTAATTGATATTTAAATAACATAAGGTATATAACAAAAAAATATATTATGATGTTAAATTGTAGATCGTTACAAAATTAAGTTATAGTATATACTGCTTACATTTTTTCTGTTGTTAATTGAATTTTTTTCCTGTTTAATACTAATCATTTCTTAAATTTGTCTTTTCATTGTGTGTTGTTCTTTATCAATTATCTGTGTGTTTTCAAAATCGAAATGGTGATCGCGTTGCCGCTTGTGTGTAGATAAAGCAGTTTTGTCTGTTTTAGAGTATTTGTGGGCTTGTATTCTTTAGTATAAATATTGTTTCGTTTGGCCTATGTAGTAACTATCGCAATCGCGACATGGTATTTTATATATGACATGTGTTTCTCGATTTTTTTTCTATTTTAGGTTTAAGTTTTGAAAATAAATGTTTATTAGTATTATTAAGTTTATATGTAGTAGCTATATCATATCACCACTAGGACCGGTCCTGGGCGGCAACCTGGCTAGGCTGCTGTTAAGAGCACACACACGTTCGACGTATGTGCATTGCCCTCGCTTTTGCGGAAATCGTTAAGATGGCACAAAGTGTGACCGTCGTCGACTGAGGTAGCCACTAAGAGTGTTCCCTCGGTTGGCGATGAGCAACCCCGTGCAGGGTGCGCTTCGCTGGTCTGCGCCTTGCCTCGCTGGGGCGGGGGTCGGGCCGTCGAAGTACTGCACGGAAAAGTAAAGAAGTTGCCGGGAAAGGGTTGGCGGCCCTACGCAACGGCTGGTTATCCGATCTCTCTAAATTTACGCGACCGGTCACTAAACACACGCACGAGCGCACCAACATACAAAACCCTACACTTACGCGCTCACACTAATACAAAACCACACACCCAGAGAGAGATGCAAGCTGCCAGCAGCAACCAACACACAAGTTCATACCGAGTAGGAGACACAAGCTGTTAGCAGCGAACAACACATATGTTCACACCTTGCTATCTATTTTTTGGAATACTAATGCATGATTTATTATTATTATTGGAATGTATCTTTGAATTATTTAAACCATAGCAACTCAATTATTTGACATTTATATTCTGTCATTTATATTTTTTATATCCTTGACAAAGGCATCATTGCCGAAACATGTAGGGTTGTTTTAAATATATATACTTTGAAGTAATAAACCAGACCTTTAATCGCCGACTTATTAAGTTTACTATATATATATATATATATATATAAATAGATAATTATTTCGTGACCTTTGTATGTTATGGTAAATTCAATTTGTTGGCGATTTAAGGTCCTGTTTTACTTCAAAATGTATATATTTAAAACAATCCTACATGTTTCGGCAAATGATGCCTTTTTCAAGGAATATAAAATATAAATGACATTATATTAATGTCATATTTATACATTTGTAGTTGCTATGGATAAAATTATTCAAAGATGCATTCAAATTTAATAATAATAAATCATGCCTCAGTATTTTAAAATAGATAGACAACAAAAACAGGGAAACACAAGACATGAGTTATTATTATGTATGCCCCCGTGGAGGGACTTAAGATGTTAAGCTGTCGGCATTCGCCTTAAACGAGAAGGAAACCTACTCGGACAGCTAGACAGGATTCAAAACACGGAACTGTCGGCATGATCAGCAAATGTATAGATATTTAAATAACATAAGATATATAATTATATAAGCAACATATATTATGATGGTAAATTGGAGATCGTTACATAATTAAGTTACAGTATATACTACTTCAATTTTTTATATCACTTCTGTTGTTAATTGATTTTTTTTCCTGTTTAATACTAATCATTTCTTTATTTTCCCTTTTCAGTGTGTGTTGTTCTTTATCAATTATCTGTGTGTTTTCAAAATCGAAATTGTAATCGCGTTGTAGTTTGTGTGTAGATAAAGCAGTTTTGTCTATTTTAGAGTACTTGTGGGCTTGTATTCTTTTGTATAAATATTGTTTAGTTTGGCCTATGTAGAAACTATCGCAATCGCGACATGGTATTTTATAGATGACATGTGCTTGTCGATTTTTTTCTAATTTAGTTTTAAGTTTTGAAAATAAATGTTTATTAGTATTACTAAGTTTATATGTTGTAGCTATATCATATTTTTTCAAAGTGTATTTAATTTTTTCTGATAATTGTGGAACATATGGAATCGTGATATATGTTGTGTCATTGTTTAAATTGTTATTGGTGTCTGCAGTGTTGTATATTTGGTGTATTCTTTTTTTAATTGTTTGGTCTATAAGTTGTGGTGGATAATTATTATCTGTTAAGATTGTTTTAATTTTCTTGATGTTATCTTTTCTGTATTGAGTATGTGATAGTTTTACTGCCCTATCAGTCAGATTATTTATAATAATTTTATTGAATACTGTAGGTGCATTAGAGTTGTAATTCATATATCGAAAAGAAGCTGTGGGTTTATTATACCAATTTGTATAAATAGTACCCTGTCTATCATAGACTAAAGAAATATCAAGAAAATTAATACTGTTATTAATTTCTTCTTCAATAGTGAATTTTAATTTGTTGTGAAAATTGTTGAATTTATTTAAAGATAGTTTATTTTATTATTCGGAATACATGTTATGATGTCATGTACATATCTTTTGAAGAAAATGGGGTGGAAGTCTAATGAATTGATAACGTTTGGTTCCAAATGTTCCATTACCAGATTTGCAATGGGAGCAGCTAAAGGAGAGCCCATGGCAATACCAAATGTTTGACTATAAAAAGAATTTTTGTACTGAAAATATGGGTTGTCGAGACAGAAGTGTATACCTCTAATAAATTAATGTTAGTATATAAAGATTCTACATCAAGTGATATAATTTTGTGATTAGTTGGTACTTTTTGTTCCTTGATGAAATTTTGAAATTGCCATAAGTTTTGGTATGATATTCAGTTTTTTCTAACATCTTAGATATGCTATCACCTAGGAATTTTGTTATATTATAAGTAGGGGCTTGTATGTTAGATACTATTGGTCTTAAAGGGATATTATTTTTGTGGCTTTTTGGTAAACCATATATTGATGGAGGGTGGAAATTAAAAATGCGAAGTTTGTTTTTAGTGTTGAAATCTATTAGGTTTAGTCTATGCTATTTATTTATTAAGTTATTATTTTCTTTAGAGTTTTCTCTGTTAGATTATTTCTTTCTTTTTTATGGGTGAATTTATCGTCTAATAGTTTTTCTATTTTTTACTCATATTGCTTATCATGCTGACAGTTCCGTGTTTTGATTCGTGTCTCGCTGTCCAAGTAGATTTTCGTGGTTTTCCTTCTCGTTTAAGGCGAATACCGACAGCTTTACATATTAAGACGCTCCACGGCGCATACATAATAATAACTCATGTCTTGCGTTTCCCTGTTTTTGTTGTCTATCTATTTTAGAATACTAAGACATGATTTATTATTATTCAATTGGAATGTATCTTTGAATAATTTTATCCATAGCAACTACATATTGTTATGGATTTTTCCTTAAATTAATATTTAAAATTTATTTAAAATGAACGTACAATTATTTTTGAATTGTAGTGTATATTTTTGAAAATTTATTTTAATCTGCGTGAGCAAAAATTTGTATTTTTGAAGGTCGGTTTTATGTGAAAGCGATTGCGGGTGATGTTGAGGGGCAGACTAAGTTATACCTATACAGAAGAACGTTGTATGTCTCTGAAAAATATATAGATTTATATATTTGTTTTGATTGTGTTAATTAGTTGATGTATCTTTTATTCAATTCCCGTATATTGTTCGAGAGTTGCTATTCTCGTAATTTTGTTGGTTTCTAAGATTTAACGACGTGTCTTGTGGGTCTCCTTAAAAACTGTAATTTTTTTTTATATTTTTATGAATTCATAAAATTTTGATTAATATTATAAGATATTTATATTGTATTCAATATTGTTATTAAGAGATTTATGATTAGAAGAATTAAATGATAAAGAATATTTTTAAAATTTCTATGTAAAAAATTATTACTGTGAAATTTTATTCGTTTGGAAATCAAGGGAATTTTTTTGTTACATGTGAGCGCGCATGTGGTAGATTTTGACCGTGTTTTCAAGTTTATACAGTTTGGTTCACTGGGGAGAAATTAAAATAAACTTTATTATTTTTTTAAAATAAGTTTGTTCGGAAGTCATTAGAGGAAGTTCTAATTCACGTAGCGGTCATATTCAGTCGATTGTTTTACCTCTTTGTAAATTGTATAATACAAAATCTTTATACTCTATATAGTTTTTTTTCTTTTTTTGTATTAAATATTCATTTAAATTTTATCCTGTGTTTTATTCTTGATATAACTTTACTACTGAATTAATTAAAAAAGTAACTCAGAATATATAAACGTACTTAAAGTGAATTCTTTTACTGGCGCCTTAAAAATTTTGTGGAAGACCACGTATTTCCGATTGGAACCCTGAGAAGAAAGCAGTCCTATTTTTGGAAATCAACCGGCTGAGTATTCTAGTTGGGTAGATTAGTTGTGGATGGTGGTGCAGTAAATATTAAAACCACAATTCATAGCAATATGTAAGACATTAATATACTCTCATTTATATTTTATATTCCTTGAAAAAGGCATCATTTGCCGAAACATGTAGGATTCTTTTAAATATATATATTTTGAAGTAAAACCAGACCTTAAATCGCCAACAAATTGAACTTACCATATATATATATATATATATATATATATATATATATATATATATTTATATTGTTATAAATTACGACTTTGAGTGGTATAATAAAATGAATGGATAAATATTAGATGTGCTAATATTGTGGTGATTGTATAAATAACATTTTATATGCATCCAAAAGCTTCCACGTTGCGGTGACGATATGTTATATATGGGTCTGTTGGCTTGCGTAATAATAATATGAATAGATAAATAAATGGAGTAATTCTTGAATTAGTTTTAATCTTATAATAGTTCATATGTAAAGTATAATGATACCTACCTTGTCTATTGTTTAGTTAGACCAATAGCTTATAAGATGTCGCTCTGATAATTTACAATTTTAGTAGGTATAGACCAAATAAATAATATAAATAATTCTATACTCAATGGGCGCCAGTTAATTTAATATGTTAAGTTATGTTAACAAAATAATATGAAATTGTATTATTCATAGGTAGAGCAAGACCTTCTCAGGAGCCGGTTCTCTTTTCAAATCAAACCTTATCTTACAAGTGACGTATTGTGACGTATTGATATAATTAAACCTTTTTTGTATATTTACTGCCATCTGGCATCGTGTTAATGGACTTACACCTATATGCGTATTTTCTTCTCTTTTGTACCGGCTTAGCCGGTCAAGGGAAGGGTTGCCATTTTCGGCATAGTCTCTTTCGTCCGTCAGATGTCACTATATTATATGGTGATATCTGATAGGACGAAATTTGCTATACCATATAGGCGATTTAAGCTTTTAAATTACTTCATTAGCTTAACTGACGACGCTTAATAGTAATAGCAGAAACATATGTCTTAAGAAGAAGTAAAAAGCTGGAAAATACGAGGTGTGTTGTCCATGTTTACAGTTACAGATGTGTATTTTTTTACAAGTCTGTTTCACTTGTAAGAAATGCGTAATACGTGCTTAACGTATTGATATACTTAAACCTTTTTTGTAAACCTTATCTTGTTTAAATTTTCCAAAATTTTGCTTTCACACTGATAATATGTTAAATGTGCAATATCACAAGCATGCGGAATTTAATTAAATAACGATAAATAAGAATGTTGTATGACGATTGTGAAAATTCAAGTTTAATAATTATTTTAATGCAGTTATGTTATAAATTAATGCATATCTAAATCAGCTGATGTCAGGAGTCGATCACGTGACATAATGTTGGTGCAGGTGTTTAAAGTATTTATATTAAACATATATTACAACAAATGTGTATTATTTTAATTAAAATGGTGACTTTGGCAAGCAATAAACATTTATGAAAATATAATTTGTACGGAGACCATTCAATTAAGGTAAGTTTGACTATATATATATTTTTCTATTTTGCGTTCGAAATGAACTCATTATGAAACCCAAAACAGTATCGCAATGAGCTTCATTTCGATACACTTTTTTTCATTTTTCAATGTCGGCGTTGTTCGAATACAGAAATAAATATCATTGCTGTCATTTGATTTTAAGAATTTATGTACATTTGACAGATATGATATATGTCCGTATTTTACACAAACAACGTATGCTGTATACTATTGACAACAACATATATATGTTTCTATGTCACTCATGTTTATATTTTTAAATGAAATATCAAGTAATGTTAACGAAAAGGAATAAATAATATGTAATATAATATACTTTGCGGATAGCAAGATTTAAATTTGAAAATGTCAAGTATCAATGTGACCAACTGCATGCTTTATATAAAAATTAAACTCTGAACTTTCAAATTAAATAATTCCAATTTAAGCAATTTATTAATGTAAAAACGCAAAACAGAAAAAATAGTATAAAAAACTCGTTTTATAAGGCCTTTTGCCGCACTCGCTCTTTAGAAAACTCGCCGCTATCGCGGCTCGTTTTCTAAACTGATCTCGTGCGGCAAAATGGTGCCTTATGAAACTTGTTTTTTAATATACTATTCTAGCTCTGAATTCGATTATTTCTAAACTTTAAATAAGGTTATGTTATGATAATGCATTATATGGTACAAAATAAATTTAACTTTAAAAATATTTGTATTCTACGTCGGGATATGGTTTCCAGGTAATGTTCGAGATCAATTTAGCAGCAAAAAGGAGTTTTGTTCAGGTGTGTTGACGAGAATCAGGTGCTGGGGGAGACGCCTACGGTTTTTAACGGATTTGTCCGTATGTGACAGGTATGCGGTACCCTTCTATATTTATATCGATGCCTGGATACTAGCTTTTTAGGATGGAAACGTTTAATGGTATAGTTTATTTCAAATTATAAGAATATAACTTTGAACGGCTCTAATGCTTTTATTGCACCACCTTCTGTGATGATAATTATTATACCTGGTCTCCTTATTGAACGGGTACGGTTTACCTATTTGCAACGTATGCATCTAGGGGCCGTATTGACTATAAATTAGGGCCCTATAATATAATAATAAAACGCTGTTAATTTCAAGTATATAATAAAAAATATCTGTACATTGGGTTTATATACAAAGAAAAAATTAAAAATCGTGTGGCAACATGTGTACTGGATACATATAGATATATAAAGCTAATTTATTTGTAATACACAATAAAATTTTTATGTGTCACCGCATTTCATAAATCATCTGTTATTGAGTCGTCTTGCAAATCGGTGTCTGTGTCTGAATTGTATTGTAAATTTATAATCAAAGGTGCTACTATTTTGTACATGCGCATATATTCGTCCTCTTTTGCTATTGCGTGTTAACAGCATTTTTCCAATTTACAGCAGTTATATGTTCCATAACATTTGTATGTGTGTTACACTGCTTTCACTAAATTTCGGTGTTTGATTTGTTCGTCTTATGGTATTTTTCAGTTGGGCCCATATCAATTCAATGGGATTGAACATGCAATGGTATGATGGTAATCGCAAAATTGTATGTCCTGCTTCTTTGGCTCTGTTATCCACATAATAATCAGTTAAATATTCTCTATTAATTGTTTTTTTGTATAATGATCCTCAAAATATAAATCATTTGCTTCTAAAAATGTTTTAATATCTTTCTTATATTACATTTTGTAGGAACTTTGGTTTGCTGTCGAGAATGATACGGAGCGTTGTCCATCACTATCATACTATCTTTTGGTAAATTTGGCAGCAAAGTGTCACAAAACCATTCTTCAAATAAAGATGAGGTCATATCTTCATGGTAATCTAAACTTGAGGATTTAACATTTTTAGCAGATAATAGCGGCTGTCCGATCCATCCTTTTTGTGACCCAGCATGAATAATGATTATTCTCTTCCCTCTCGAAACCGCCGCGTCCAACTGACACATACTTGAACTATCCACCCAACCTTTGCAAATTGTGTCATGGGTGTCATACCACATCTCGTCTAAATAACATATGAATCGTCCTTCCTGTCTAAACTTTCTAATTGCCGTTAAGTATTCGTATCGAAGTTTCTGTAACCTCGGGCTTTCCATAATTGTGCGACGTTTGTCTATAGTGCCAAACTTAAAACCAGTTTTCTTTAGCGTCCGCCACAAGGTTGCTTTAGAACACTGAATATTTATAGGCTCATCACGGATCCTTTTATGTAAGCAGTCAAGTGTAGATACAACATTTCCTCTGTAGAAGGTGTGTACTTGCTGTCTAATAGTATCAATTTCATACTCTTCAATTTTTCTCGGTGCTCCTTTGTCACTTCTTTGCTTTCGAGGCCCTGCTTTATTCTTAATTATTTTATATATGGTTTCAAAAGGCACCTTGGTTAATTGCGACGTTAGTTGAATGTTCTGGGTTTGTAGTTCGTTATTTTCTTTCATCAGGGTATGATAGACATTGAAAATTATCTGTTTTGCATCTTCTGATATATGCTTTCTCTGTCGTGCTCCAACAGTATTATCACTATCCACATCATAATCACTAACACTTTCCGCAAAAGGTCGCCACATGTTCGTTAAGTAAAGAGAGAAAAATCAAATATGTATACAGCAGTAAAGATTAACAATAAATGATAAATAGACTCAATATTAGATGTAATATATACCAACTCTCCTAACTATATTTACTTAAATTTTGTTTAATAAATATAAGCACTTATTTAATCCAAATTGTAATTTAATGACAATTTAACTATATATAATAACTATATATTCAAATTAACAACTGTTGGTACTTATATTATTATTAAATTTTATTTCATCTAAATTGCAGTAATTGCAATTTACTTAAATTTCGTCATTACGGATCACAGCAGTTGGTTTGCGTAAAAGATAATCGTATTGAGCGGCCAGGTAGTTATTGCTGCAGGTGGTGAAATAAAAGCATTAGAGCCCTTCAAAGTTATATTCTTATAATTTGAAATAAACTATAAGTATATATTGATTTTAATGTATTTAATGATATTTTAAATTTAATAATAAATTAATTTTTCCTGCAACAACCCAAACGATGCTCTCTTTCCATTGTTTTTTTCCTTGGCCCTCCTATGATTTATTTTTGCTTAATACAAGTACTTAATTTTGTATTTGTTCTCTTTGACTTATTTTATTTCATATTAATTGATATTGCCGTTATAATAAATAATAATAATTATAAAATAGAATGTTATGTTCTTTTACATGTCTATTAATTTCATTTATGTGCAAGTTAAAATAGATGATTTCCGAGGAAAGTTAATTCAAATCAAAAATATCACGGTCGATAAAATAGATTTCCATATGATATTAATATTATCAATCAAGTTAATTATTTTCAGAATTAAAAATAAATTAATGAATTTTGATAATGAAAAATGCTCTACATAAATAATAAAAATTATTCCAAATGAATTTTATAATTAAAAACGCGGTATTAACTTGTTTAATATCTTACACCGTAAGTGTAGTAAGTCTTCATTCGTACTTCTTAATCTAACGCTAATTACTAACATTTATGTTCTTTCTCTTCCAGTTTCTGGTAACAGGAAGAACCACATTATTTCCCCTTGCAAAAAGAGCTCGCACGGGACTGAAGAGCTTAAATATTGTAATCGGACCAGAAACGGAAGGAGTAATAAAATTTAATTTCAAAATTACCTTTTTCAAATTTAACAAAATTGAAGGCAAAAAAAATGAGTTTTTTATAAGCATTGTTTTATATATTGTTGTTTAAATTATTAATATATCTTAAATTTATGAATTTTAATTGTTTTGTTTATTCATTTGTTCTTGTATCTCGTAGATAATATTATTTATTTGTCTGTTTTATACTGCAATACACTGTATTAAGTTGTTTTTGTTGTTTCTTTTAACTAATTACTCTAATTTATTATTATTAATATATTATTGGCGATGTACGAATATTTATAATGTTTATTTATGTGGTTTGGTTATAATATTGAATAATTGTTATGTGATATCTACCTTTAACATAGTTTGATTCTGGTTCAATTAACTCATAACTATTGTATTCTAGTTTTTTATTAATTATATAAGGACCTTGGTATGGTTTCATACGTTTTCCCATTATTTTTTTTATTTATAAACTTTTAAATTCCTCACTATCTCCATAGTCTCCAAAATTATATGTTTTATATTTCTTTCGTTGTACGTTTTTGTTTCTTTTCGATTTTATTTTTCTCGTATTTAATCTCTCTCTTACCTCGTTCATGCGTTCTGTTAAATTAATCATTTCTGGATCTAACCATGGTCTTTGTGGCTGTTGGCCATCGATTATGTTTTTCATCTAATAGTATAC
The DNA here is from genome assembly GCA_935421215.2 of Melolontha melolontha. NCBI lineage: Eukaryota > Metazoa > Arthropoda > Insecta > Coleoptera > Scarabaeidae > Melolontha > Melolontha melolontha. Next base: position 67,909,877 of record OW285238.1, read on the forward strand.
GTAAATATATTAGCGTTTCCCTTATATACCTTTCTGTGGGATTTCCTTGAGGATATCGTACTGATGTGTAATATGTTTTTATGTTGCGTGCCTGTAAAAAGTTCTTGTATCTGTCGCTCGTAAATATGTTGAATGGTCCGAAAGTATCACTAATGGTGTACCGTATTGAGTAAAATATTCTACTAGTGCTTGTAGAACTGTGTTTGTGTTACATGATTGAGTAGGAATGAGTTTTATGAATTTAAAAATATGTCACAAATAACTGGTATATGTTTATATCGTTTGGTACTGGGAATCAGATTTGATATGAAATTTATACTTATTAGATCCAATCTATCATAAGCGATTATATTGCTACTCATATTTGTGTTAGTAAAATTTTTGTCCTTTGATAATTCACATATTTTACATTGTTTAACTACACTTTTTACAATTCTTTCTTCATTTGTACAAAAGAATGCTTCTCCAACATTTTCTTGAACCGTTATGTGTGTAAGTTTGGTGTATATAATTAATGATTTCTCTAGCATGTACTTCGTTTGTCAGATAAGCTCTATTTTTGCCTATTAATTTTGTTATTATGTAATTTTTTATTTCCATGTCTTTGTATGTACCTCTGCTATTTAATATATTATGTATCTAATCAAATTCTGAGCCTGTTTGAATTTGTGTCAATTTCTTTAGTGAAAATAGGCCTTGTTTTTGAAGAGTAACTAAATTAATGCAAATATTCTGTTTTTTTAATATCACCATCTTTCCTGGTAAGTACATCTGCAGTAATCATGTCTTTGCCAGGTTTGTATTTAATATTAGATTCATACTATTGTATTAATAAAGTCCATCTGTATATCCTGCTGTTGTTTAATTTTGAACTCATGATATTATGATCTGTTTCCAATGTAAATGGTTTGCCTATTAAATAATACCTTAATGTTGTTAGAATGTTGTTAGTGTGAAGACTATAGCTAACATCTCTTTTTCGGATATAGTATAACGAATTTCACAAGTATTCAGAGTTCGGGAAATAAAGTAAATTGGTATTTCTTTCTGATCTTTTATTTGCACTAATTCTGCAGCTATTGTCTGGTGTGAGGCATCGGCCCTTACTATGAATGGCGATTTGAAATCGGGATGGTAAAGTTTGAGATTTTCTACAAAGTTTACTTTAAGTTCTAGCAAACATTGTTCACATTCTGGCGACCATAACCATCTTTTTCCTTTTTTTTGAGGAGGTCTAGTAGAGGTAATGTTTTCTCACTATACGTTGGAACAAATTTTCTGTAATAATTTAATACTACCAAAAATCCTCTTAATGTTTTTAGGTTTCTAGGTCTAGGAAAATTTTTTATTGCATCTAGTCGTGATGGATCTAGCAAAATAATGGCTTTGTTTATAATCCATCCTAAATAGTTTATCTAATTACGGAAAAATTGACATTTATTCAAATTTAGTTTCATTCCTTCCGTCCTTAATGTTTGTAAAATAATTTTGAGATGATTTAAATGTTGATCCAAATTGTCCAAAAAAATAATTATATTATCTAAATAATAACGTAAGGCGAATTCATTGTATTTATCCAAAATGCAATGTAGAAAACGTATAAGCGCAGCAGGAGAAGTTTTCAGACCGAATGGGCACACTCTAAATTGGTATATTATGCATTGACTAAAAGACAACAATATTTACGTGAGCTTGGTTCCAGATTGATTAACCAGAAAGCATTTTTTAGATCTACTTTACTATAAAACGACTTATTACCACATTTAGTTAGTAGGATATCAATATTCTGAGTCATTTCAAATTCAGGTTTGATACGTTTGTTTAAAGCACGTGCGTGTAAGCATATTCTGAGTGATTACTGTAATGAGTCTTTTTCTGTACGATAACATTTAATAAAATATGTGTTAGATTTCTCTATTATTCCTGTTTGTTCTAATCTTTCTAATTCTTTATTTACTTTGTCTTGATAATGAAAGGGTATCGGGTAGTTTTTACTTGCTAGTGGTATGCCATTTTCAACATTAATGGGATGTAAGTATCCTTTTGCGAAAATTACGTGATTATTAATCAATTGTATATTTTCATGAAGTATGATAATTAGTTCTGATGTAATTTCAGGCTATTGTATGTTTTGAATCTTAATTATATTTTGTATATCTTCTCTCGTATTAATTGTAGTACTAGTAGATTATTCTTTTCTTATCTCCATCTCTTTTATATTCTTATCTGTATTTACCTGTATCCATTTCTTTTAATATATTATTATTTAAATTATTCTCATATCCTTCTTCCTTATTTGTCCACTCAATTTCACTTCTTTTAACTTGTACATCCCCTTGCAATAAATTTTTTATTTTTTTGTTTAATATTTCTTCCTTGTATTTATTATAGCTTCGAAAATCTTTTTCGTTTAATTGTTTTTCTATATTTATCCTATAGTCTCCTATATTTATAATACCCTGTTCGAAATCTACAATCATCTTTAACGATGTAATGTTGTCTATCCCGATTATACAATCGTACTGTAGTTTCTCAATGACATAACATTGTATAATAAATTCTGTATTATTAATAATTATTTCTGTACATATGCGTTTTGTAATCGTACCCATTTTCTTACTATTTGCTGCTATAATATCTGTACCATTTGTTTTTATGATTTTGCTATCGTATCCTGGGATTAATTTTGCTTTGTTTTCATGTGTCAAAGTTATCTCGGCCCCGTATCAATTAAACAATTTAAGTGTATGATAATGAATTGAATTTTCACGATAGTTAGAGTATGTGTATCTTTTATAAGAAATCTAGAATCTTCTGTAGAAATAAATTATTCTGCTGGTTGGTAGAAAGAAATGTTATTTATTTGGTTTAGTGTGTTGCAGTTACTTATTTTGTTTAGTTGTGTTACGCTGATGTCCCTGGTTTCGGATCGGAGTAGATTTCCACTTCTTTCACCGTTCACCATTTTTTTCTTGTACCTCTTCCGGGTCATTTCGAATTGCAGACAATGATCGGTGTCTACGATGATATGTGTTTATTTGTCCTCGTCTTCTGTTGTGAAATGTGTTTACTCTCTTCTTTGTGCTTGGTAATGGTAATTAGGGCCGTTGTAGTTATTGTTGTACCGTGGACTTTCTTGTGGTCTAGAATTGATATGGTAATTGTTATTAGCTGCATAGTTATTCAAGTTTGAACGTTGGTTATTGTTATTATAATTATTATTGGTAATAAATGGGCGAGAGCTGTATGTGGGCTAATTGTATGTATTTGGTTGATAACTAGAGGTTTGCTATGGAGGTGACGTGTTATTTCTGAGATGAATCGTATTATTGTAATTTCTGTTATATGCTGGATGATAATTAAGTGAAACTTATCCATGATTGCTTTCTGCAAAGTCATCTAAATGTCTTAAAATTCCTATCAGAGAATCCATGTCCGTCACTTTCCGGCATATAATAGCTTGGGTAGCAGTATAGATGAAATGATATAGCAATTGCCTTGCTATGGTAGATTCTTCCATTTCGGATATGTGTTTGCGTTGATTGAAAATTTTCGATGCATAGCTTTCCCTAGTGATATGACCTAATCTATATTTGCCTGTAAGTAACCGGATTTTTGCTCTGTTTTGCTGTGTTTCATTCCAGAAATTACGTTTAAATAAGGTAACAAATTTATCTAGAGTATCGCAATGGTCCCTCACACATTGATACCATTCTTGTGCACTATCCCTTAACGTTGCTCGGATTACTTCCATTCTCTGCTTTTCTTCCCCTACATCTTCTAGACAACGTAGTACCCCCTTTAAGTATGTCATGGGATGTATTTTATTAAGGTCGCCATTAAAATGTCATAAGTTGTCTATTTTAATGGTAGGGCTACTAATGTTGGCATAATTTATTGCTGAAGAATAGTTTTTTATTTTATCATTTAATGTTGTTAAGTTCAGTTTTCTCAATGTTAGTCCCGTGGAGCGACTTAAGATGTTCAGATGTCGCTATTCGCGATATGGCAATGTTAGTATGTGTGTCTATTATAGTCTAAAACACTACTAGACTGATTTACGCACGGTTTCGACCTGGCTTGTAGAAAGAAATTAAGGGGACTAATAATATAATATCAATAGTAGCAGAACTATTATTTAAATGAGAGAAGTCGGTCGCGCTTTCACGCAACGAAGCGATCTCGTGATAAGAGAGCAGTGGGTATATACCGTGTGTCCGACGAGGTAGTTCGAGCTTTTTGTATGGTGATTCATTGGCCGAAAAAATAAAAAAACGTCTTATAAATGTGGGTCGAATTGTCAACTGTCAACTGTAGAAATATGCGTTGTTAAAGTTGAGCTATATAATAGAATCGAGTAGTTTTATTGTGACAAAACTCAGATTGTCATAAATTTTTTAAATAATTTTTAAATAAAGTGCCTGCCTTAACATTTCTAAAAATTCAATTTCAGTTTACGAATCAAGAATATGCTGATATAGTGTTTTTGTATGGTTACTGCACCGGCAGTGCTGTTAGAGCTGCGAGATTATATGCACAGCGTTATCCGAATCGAAAATCTCCTTGTGACAAAACTATCCAGAAGTGCCATTTCATTTCCAAAACCAAAAAGTGAACGTGTAGTTCCTCGCAGGGATAATGCTGAGGCTGTCCTACGGGAAGTAGAACAGGCTCAACGAATAAGTCTTCGCAAAATCGCAGCAATAACAAGGCAGTCAAAGTCATACACACTACCCTACACGAAAGTGCTTTGTATCCGTACCATCTCTAGTCAATCGAGAACTTGACCTCCAATGATTACGCCCCTAGGCAAATCTTTTGTTCTTGGATTTTAGAAAATGAAGGTTTGATTCCGATTACACTTTTCTCTGACGAAGAAACTTTCACCAGAGAGGGTGTCACTAATTTCCACAACGAACATGTCTCGGACACTGAAAACCCACATGCAATTTTGGAGAACCATTTTCAGAACCGTTTTTTCGGTGAATGTATGGGGAGGACTGACAGGTAACGTTCTGTTTGGACCGAATGTCTTCGAGAGAAGCTTTAATAGTGAACCTATGAATGTACGTACATATTTTTCAAATAAAAAATTTCGTATGATTTGCTTTGTAATTTGTAGACAGCAATGTTAACATCCCCACTTACTCTGCAATTACATACATTCTAATTTAATATTTGTAAATATTCATATAAAAAAGCCGAAAAACTCCAATAATTTATCAAATGTTATATATATATATATATATATATATATATATATATATATAAAGATAATTATTTCGTGGCCTTTGTATGTTATGGTAGACTTAATTAGTTGGCGATTTAAGGTCTGGTTTTACTTAAAAATGCATATATGTATTTAAAACAATCTTACATTTTCGGCAAGTGGTGCCTTTCTCATTTAAATTCTTTGAGAAAGGCATGACTTACCGAAACATGTAAGATTGTTTTAAGTGTATACAAATTGAAGTAAAACCAGACCTTAAATCGCCAACTAATTGAATCTACCATATATACATATATGTATATACCTTTATGCTTATATATTATAGTAAGAGGACTTTGTTCGTTAATGAAATTAGTAAGTATTAGAAATATGGTGCTGTTTGATATAAACAAAAATATAGCATATAAGAAAGCCGTAAAGCTACTAGATGACTTTCAACTTGCTTTGAGTTGCCAGATTGTTTACTTAACTGGCTTTTAACTTTTTCAATTAAATTTTTTGTAACGAGGTTTCGTCCAGTTTGAATTGAAATGTTGGGGCGAAATTGCGAAAGATAAAATATTAACTGAATTGCTTGGTATTTTTTACTTACACACACTAAAGGACTAACTTTCCTGTAGAAGTAACACAAGCACGATATAATTCTTCATTTTATCGTATTTTTCTGTATTATATAAAATTACTTGCACGTATGTATTTGCTTCTGAGTACATGGTATATTATATATAGCAGTTAAATAATTATTAAAACTCATAGAGATTACATTTTTGCTTTAAGCAAAATGTGTGTAGGTATATTAAGATGATGTAATTGATTCTTAAAACTTTGTCAATCAGTCAGAGATATTTTTGTTATGTTTTTCTAGTGGGTAACCTTCGCGAAAACGGTTTTCCTTACAGTGCTATGTATCGATGAGTAGGGTAGTGGATAAGGAAACTAAAAATAAATCACGGGTTTGCAGCTTCAGAAAATTATCACGAAGCGAAACACGAAACGACTAAAAGGAAAAATAACGATGTTGGTATATTATATCTAAAATTAATGGTAACGTCAGAAAAGAAATTATAAGAGAAAGGAGAAGAATTAAAAGAAAAACTATCGATATGATTACATAATATCCAAAAAAAAAACAGCAAAAACAACGTAGAATTTCTTAGAGAAATGAGAAGAATAATGGCAAATAAAGATTGAATGGAGTGTAGGTGGATGCATATATAACAAGCGAAAATAATAATAAAGCGGAATAGACATACAATAACTGAACTTGAATTAGAATTGAAACAAACATGCAATATACACGTCTGTAACTATACACATGGACATACACCTCGTATTTTCCAGCATTTACTTCTGCCTAAGACATGTATTTCTGCCATCTACTATCAGGCGCCATCAGTTAGGCTAGTGAAGTAAGTAAAGCTTAAACAAATCGCCTCATAAGGTACAGTATTAATCTAGTGACATCTGACGGACAAAAGAGACTATGCCGAAAGTGGCAACCTTCCCTTGACCGGCTATGCCGGTACAGAAGAGAAAAAGTACGTATACAAGTGTAAGTCCATTAACACTATGCCAGATGAAAGCCAATTACAAAAAAAGTTTAAGTATATCAATACGTTAAGCACGTATTACGCATTTGTTACAATTAAAACAGACATGCAATACACGTCTGTAACAGTACACATGGACATATACCTCGTATTTTCCAACATTTACTTCTGCCTAAGGCACGTGTTTCTGCCATCTACTATCAGGCGTCATCAGTTAGCCTAGTGAAGTAAGTAAAGTTTAAACAAATCACCTCATAAGGTATAGCAAATTTTGTCCTATCAGGTGACACCATATAATCTAGTGACATCTGACGAACAAAAGAGACTATGCCGAAAGTGGCTACCTTCCCTTGACCGGCCATGCCGGTGCAGAAGAGAAAGAATACGTATATAGGTGTACGTCCATTAACACGATGCCATTTTCGTTTCTTTTGTCCGTCAGATGTCACTAGATTATATGGTGTCACCTGATAGGACAAAATTTGCTATAGCTTATGAGGCGATTTGTTTGAGCTTTACTTACTTCACTAGCCTAACTGATGACACCTGATAGTAGATGGCAGAAACACGTGTCTTAGGCAGAAGTAAATGCTGGAATATACGAGGTGTATGTTCATGTGTACAGTTACAGACGTGTACATTGCATGTCTGTTTCAATTGTAACAAATGCGTAATAAGTGCTTAACGTAGTGATATACTTTTTAAACTTTCTTGCAAGCTTGAATTATTAGTTAATTCGCGAGATGTCGTAGCATAACAACAATACGGAGAAATAAGAGGAACACATTTTTCGAAAGCGTCTTGAAATTAAAAGATACAATAATAATGGCTTCTGATATTATCGCTTAACTTGACAAGGATTGTTTAATTGCTCGTTAAGGCCTCTATAATTGATTTACAACCATATTATGATAAATTAGAAGACGACTTATCGTAACATCGATTTTAAGCCTGGCACGATAAATACAATGAAAATAATCTACTTAATAAGTCACTTTGCAAAGATCTTCAAGATTCATAAATCTATGTATATATATATATATATATATATATATATATATATAATAACTTCGTGACCTTGGTATGATATGGTAAACCTAATCAGTAGGCGATTAAAGGTCTGTATATTACTTCAAAATATATGTATTTAAAAAACTCTACATGTTTCGGCTGTGTACGCCTTTATCAAGAGAATACAAAATATGAATCTTATGTTACAAATGGTTTGGGATATTGTAATGTTTAAAATTTGTAAATAACAGGAATTCATAATTTTTTGAAATTTAGTTTTCAATTTTGAAATAGTGAAATGAAATCTGTCAAGTTTTTTCATTTTTATAAATGTAGGTGTTATTTGTAACGATCTGCATCTTACCAAAAGATTCATATTTTGTATTCTCTTGATAAAGGCGTACACAGCCGAAACATGTAGAGTTTTTTAAATACATATATTTTGAAGTAATATACAGACCTTTAATCGCCTACTGATTAGGTTTACTATATATATATATATATATATATATATATATATATATATATATATATATATATATATTAATGCACACATTAGTAGAAATGAACATGATTTTATCAAGGACAAATATACGGCAATGAATCTGTCTAATTTTATTCATAGTCTTATAAATGGCGCAAAGAATTAATTCTTACATGTCAAGATTCAATTCTAAGCATTTAATAGTATCCCTACATAGAAGGCTGAATACTAATTATTTGTGCAACTCCTTTTTACGAAGATAATATGTCGGAAAGTGGTATTATTGGTAACAGGTTCTGGCATTTGAATTGTCAGTTTTAGTAGTGAGAATAAAGTGTCTAAATGGAAAATCCCAAAATGTATTAATTCGTAATTCATGGTGCAGTCCAATATTTCGTTTTCAAAGACATCTGAAATTTTGGCCGATATACAATAAGTTTGGGCAACACTGGTCCTTCCAAAGCCACAATCTGTAGCTGTGTTGCGCAATTTAGAGGCAAATACGAGGATTCAATAGGGTATGTGATAACGTGAATCAAAAGCTGCGATAACTCCAGAAATTATCAATCAAATTTATGATATTTTTTTGGACGACCGAAAAATTGAGATCAAAGAGCGATCATATAGACTGATGTCAAAGTTGTCAGCAATATAGGTACTGCGACTCTGGAATTATAGTAAAAGCCATGAAAGAATGTGAACGTCAAGCGATAAGTTGAAGTTGTTTAAAATGAACTGAAATGAGTTTTTGCGAAGATTCGTTATGGTTGATGAAACATTACTGTTATGTTTTTGAATCTAAGCAACAATTTCAACAAAGAATACATAATGGTAGTCCTTCCTAAAAGAAAGCCAAATATCTACATCGACAATTCTCAGTCGGCGGGATTTTCAATTGCAGCAGTCATTTTAAACGATGAAAATAGTACAGAAAAATGTCCGAACGATTCTCTCACTAGCACTGCCAGACCCACAATGTACAAGACTATAGCGCTGCGATTGTGCCGATATAGCCATTAATCTGCTCACTACGGGGAAACGGAACTTACTTTACGAATGAAATATATATATATGACAAACGTAATGCTAATGAGAACCAATAATTATTGAATTCTCATTTTGTTTTTTTTGGGGATATATTCTAAAAAACATAACAAATAAAATGGTAAAAGTTTTTTCTAATAAAAGTTGTCTAGAGACGCCAAAAAAATTTTGTTTTATTTTTATTTTTTTGGCGTTTCTAGACAACTTTTATTAAAAAAAATTTTTACTATTTTATTTGTTATATTTTTTAGAATATATCCCCCAAAAAAAACAAAATGAAACTTCAGTCATACTGTATACCGTGTGTCCCAATTTCGATGCTCACCATTGGTATCTCGGTTATTAGAAGATATAGAACAACGGTTAAATGGGGAATGTTTTGCAGAATACAATACTCGCAGCAAATCTCATTTCAAATTTGACCTAACTTTTTAAATTTTTAAAATATTTTGAAAAATCAAAAATTTGCCGATTTCGTTATTCCTCAATAACTCGATAACGCTTAGTCTGACCTCTTTTAAAGTTTTACATTGTTGAGACACTTTTTTAAAACAAATTATTTGATACAAACAGAAACCCCCGATTGTCATTTGTTTTTAAGTTATTACCACTATCTTTTGTTTTTCATATGGCGGCCATATTGGATTTTGGGTTTGTTAGGTAGTCCTCAAAATGTGCTTTTCAACGATGTATAACATGCCTGAAAAATTTTTATGTATAAGGAAAATATTAATAAAAACGTAAATTAATCTTTAATATGAAATTAGTAGGCTGAAAAATTAAACACCAATGTCAAATGAAAGTGAAAAGATATTCTAAGTAATACTGTAAACAAACGAAACGATAAAAAAATTATAGAAATAAAAAGTAAAGATACAGAACTTAAAGTTCACATTCACTTAAAGAAATTGTTCAATATGACGACCATTCTGTTCCACACAATTTTGACACCTTGTTCGAGTAGAGTTACAAACTCTACGTAGCGTGTTTCCGTTTACTGATCGTAGCACATCTAGTACTCTTTGTTCTAAAATTTCCCGAGTTTCTGGCGGTTCAAAATCAAATACTTCGTTTTTAGTGGTACCCCATAAATAAAAGTCAAGCGGGGTAAGGTCGGGTGATCTCGCAGGCCATTGCACGGGTCCATTATTTGAAATCACTCTCTCATTAAAGTTTTCTCTCAAAAAATGTTGCACGTTACGAGTGTTATGGGCCGGGCAACCATCTTGCTGGAACCAGATGTTTTGCATGTTCTCGGGATTAATAATTTGCCTCAAAGCAGGCATTATCTCGTTTGTTAGTAGCTCCAAATATCTGTTACCAGTTAAATTGTAATCAAAGATGAAAGGACCTATTAACTGATTATCTAAAATGAAAAAAAGAGTTTAAAAAACAAAAAAAATGTAAACAAAATGTCATACCAATTAAACCGCACCAGACATTAAAACCAAATCGAACTTGAAATCTTCTTTGATTTACCAAATGTGGATTTTCAGTAGACCAATGATGATAGTTATTCCTATTGAACACTCCACAATTGGTAAATCGTGTTTCATCTGTCCATAGTATTTTCCTAGGAAAATTAGCGTCATATTCACATTTTTGAAGGTACCACCTGCTAAACTGTAATCGTCGGAGATTGTCATTATTACTTAAACCTTGTACAATTGTTGGTTTGTAAGGGTGATACTTGTTTTTCGTCAAGGTTCTGTGAACAGTAGATTTTGAAATCCCTGTTTCTCGTGTCACACGACGAACTGATGTGCTGGGATTGTTCATAACGTTTTGCAAAATATTATTTAGACGTGTATCAGCATCATTAACTTTATAGTTAGCTCGTTTTTGTTCGAAGATTCCAAAGTTTTTTAATTTGCTAACTAGTCTTCTAAAAATTGTCCTGTGTGGCTGTTGTCTTTCTGGAAAACGCTCTGCATAACTCGTGCACGCATTTTTAGTGTTTTTATTTGCTTTGAAATACACTTCCAACATATCAACTTTTTCTTCGTTTGAATATGTATGTGCCATTATCAATACTTATAAATCTTAATACTTGACAATAATTATTTATCACTAACTACAAGTAGTTTTAATTAACTTATCTCTGCAGCACTAATTGTACTTTGACAGGTTATCGTTTTGTTTTATTGTCAGAATACATTTGTCATTGACGTTTGACGGAACATAATGTCTTTGCTAGTGATACACGCTCAGAGGTTAGAATTATCTGACATTTGATGTAAAACCAAATACAAATCTCCCCACTACTTTTAATCCTGCGCGAACTTACCCCTCCTCGCGCCAACTTAATTGGCGTTTGCTATACTTAGAATATCTTTTCACTTTCATTTGACATTGGTGTTTATTTTTTCAGCCTACTAATTTCATATTAAAGATAAATTTACGTTTTTATTAATATTTTCCTTGTAAATAAAAATTTTTCAGGCATGTTATACATCGTTGAAAAGCACATTTTGAGGACTACCTAACAAACCCAAAATCCAATATGGCCGCCATATGGAAAACAAAAGATAGTGGTAATAACTTAAAAACAAATGACAATCGGGGGTTTCTGTTTATATCAAATAATTTGTTTTAAAAAAGTGTCTCAACAATGTAAAACTTTAAAAGAGGTCAGACTAAGCGTTATCGAGTTATTGAGGAATAACGAAATCGGCAAATTTTTGATTTTTCAAAATATTTTAAAAATTTAAAAAGTTAGATCAAATTTGAAATGAGATTTGCCGCGAGTATTGAATTCTGCAAAACATCCCCTATTTAACCGTTATTCTATATCTTCTAATAACCGAGATACCAATGGTGAGCATCGAAATTGGGACACACGGTATACAGTATTACTGAAGTTTCATTTTGTTTTTTTTGGGGGATATATTCTAAAAAATATAACAAATAAAATAGTAAAAATTTGTTCTAATAAAAGTTGTCTAGAAACGCCAAAAAAAAATTAAAAATTAAAAAAAAAAAAACATTTATTAGAAAAAATTTTTACTATTTTATTTGTTATATTTTTTAGAATATATCCCCAAAAAAAACAAAACGAAACTTCAGTCATACTGTATATATATAACGGGTGTTCAGAAACATTCGAAGTCAAAGTAGTCCTTGAAAATATGAAGTCATGTCTGATATAGATTGATACATTTACTTAATACAATTTTATAGGTTATCATACACGCAAATGTAGTTAACTAAAGATATACGATTTTTTGTTCAGAGGCCACTTGACTTCGAATGTTTCTGAACACCCGTTATATATATATATATATATATATATATATATATATATATATATATACAGTTCATAAAGTATAAGTTTTCAGTTCGTACTGCCCAAGTGGGAACCGCAAATTGTACTTTATCTCTTTCTAACACACATGAATACGCGCTGTAATACTACACACGTTTGTCATTTTAAGTTAAGACGTACGTCCTTGAAATATTATATTAAATAAAAAGGGATAGGTTGTCTAGGAGATAGTCTTATGATATTCGGATTGCTGTGAAATTATTTTAATACTGTTGTTTATTGACTTTGTTTCCGGTATTCTGACTTCTTGGTTAAGTAATCTTATTTGAATATCTCGGTTGTCATCAAAAAATTACAAAATCTGTTCTTTTGAGAACAATACTGGTAATAAATAATAATATCAATTAGTGGCAATAAGTACGAAATTATTTGATTATCAGTTTGACATTTCTAACCTATTTATTTGACAGAATATTTCTTAGATGCCTGGTAAGCCTCTTGGTTCTCAAGCTCAACAGCTTGTATTAAATCTTACAGCCTATTTTGAACGAGAAAAAGAGAATGGTAGGCCAGTTATGTCCATCGATCGTGTTCATGAGGTAATTCACATAAGGCAGTTATAAAATTAGTTTTATTTTAGAGGGTAGCACAAGCCCTTAATATTTCTAGTAGAACGGTCTACACTATTAAACATCGTAACGTTCAGAATCCAGTCTTATCATCTCCTGGCAAAAACAGGTCTTGTAGGAAGCCAAAAACTAAGGATTTACCAGAAGCAACGAAAATGGAAGTTCGAAATACTGTTTATGACATGTATAAAGAAAGTATGTGTTTAATATATTGTAAACATTTATTACATGTTCAAATTTTTCAGAAAAACATCTTACCTTAAAAACTCTAAGAAATGTTTTGGTAACGAAAGAATTTATTCATACGAGTACAACTTCTTTAGCAATATTGCTTAAAGATATTGGTTTTAAATACAAGAAAGAATGTAACAGAAGAGCACTCACAGAGAAATTAAATATAGTCTGCATGAGAAATGTGTTTTTAAGGGAATATATGAATAACTTAAATTCAACTTTAGGTCAGGTCGTGTTCCTTGATGAAACTTGCGATTTTTTAAAAAGGGAATAGAATGAAATCCTGGCAAAATGATAATATAAAAAGTGTTAGGAAACCCGAAGGCTATGATGGTAAACGGTTTATAATTATTCATGCTGGCACAGAAAATGGCTTCATTAAAGGAGCTAGACTGATTTTTCCATCAAAAACAATCGCTGGTGATTACCATGGAGAAATGTTTCGATACCTTCAAATATGTAATTTAGGAGCGGGATTGAACAAAACGCTATACAGCACTCGGGAAGAAACTACATTCGTTCACTTGTGCGTCTTGCCACAGTCAGCTGACACTTCGTGTGTCAAACTGACACACGCGTGAGTGAAATTAGTACTTTCTTCACTTGTACTGTAGTATACCATGAAAAGGCCGTAACCGAAACATGTTACAGTAAAATTATCTTAAATAAATAAATATTTAATAACAGACCTTAAATCGCCTAAAACAAGCAATTTATAATATACACAAAGGTCAAGGTAAATTGCAGATCGTTACATAATTAAGTTATAGTATATACTGCTTAAATTTTTTATATCACTTCTGTTGTTAATTGAATTTTTTCCTCTTTAATACTAATCATTTCTTTAATTTTCCTTTTCATAGTGTGTTGTTCTTTATCAATTATCTGTGTTTTCAAAATCGAAATGGTGATCGCGTTGTAGTTTGTATATAGATAATGCAGTTTTGTCTGTTTTAGAGTATTTGTAGGTTGTATTCCTTTGTATAAATATTGTTTAGTTTGGCCTATGTAGTAACTATCGCAATCGCGACATAGTATTTCATAGATGACCTGTGTTTCTCGATTTTTTTCTATTTTAGGTTCAAGTTTTGAAAGTAGATGTTTACTAGTATTACTAACTTTATATGTTGTAGCTATAACATATTTTTTTAAAGTGTATTTAATTTTTTATGATCATTGTGGAACATATGGAATCGTGATATATGTTGTGTCATTGTTTAAATTGTTATTGGTGTTTGCATTTGAGTGGTAATACATATATCGAAAAGAAGCTGTGAGTTTATTATACCAATTTGTATAAATAGTAGGGTGGATCGCAAAATTTCTTTTTTCATTTCGAAAGTTCCTGTATTCGGAAAATGTGCTTGCGTTAAAATGTAACATTTTGACACAAAAAAAAGATTAAAAAAAAATTTACCACCGCCACAAGAGCAATTGATATTTTTGTGTATCCTGGACGTGTGGCGGTGGAAGGTATTTTCCGATTTCCCTATTTTTGGCGAGAATTGACTTAAAAACATACGGAGCAACGTCTACAGTGTCAAGCTTTTTATAAAAAAAAAATTATTATTATCAATTTCAACTGCAACTTTTCAGCAGACCCCCGTATTCAAAATATGTCGGTGTTTAAGAGCGGCTACCGATTGACGACGTTGCAGCACGAAATCTACCGAGTCTTATTTTCAGTGGTTATTTCATGTTTTAAGTAGTCGTGAGTTTAATCAGCTTGCAGTGTGGTTTATGCGAATTTGTTGTACGGCTGTACGGTGCGCACGATATTAATAATACAATCAGTGTAAAAACTAGAAGTGCTGTTTAATGTCCAATTTTTGGGTCCCCGAATGAACTGAAAACATCGACGTTACCAACGTATAAAGAGGTTATACTCTACTTTTTGTTTGTTAAAAACGATTTTGAAAATAAGAAGGTAAATAGAAATCTACTTGTAACAGAAGCATCAGAAACGGAATCTGTCGCAGTAGACAATATTTATAATAATGCGAATGTGCCAACTTTAAGCCATCAAAGAATAGTAGCACTTATCGAAACATACCAAAAAAAAAAAGAAAAGATATTTTAAAACCGTATAAGCTGAGAAAGGATGTTGCTAGTAGCTATAAAGCACAACTACAATCGTTCTTAGCTCAAAGCAATAAATTATTTGACTTTTCTGCATGCAAATGCCCTAACTTCGACGTATGTATTTGTCCAAAGCATAACAAGGTAAGTTTTGTTAATAATACCATTAATATTTAAACTAACAAATTATCCTTCTTGCGACTGTAGGTTCCCTTAGCTGAACAAAAGTTTTTAGTTGACCAACGGACAGATAGAAAAATGATGTTGGGTTCTATAGACTATAAAGCTGTTCAACAACAAATAAAAAAGCAAAACAGGTTTGATCGTTTCACATTACGTCTAGAGAAGGAATCACTCCCAAGTACATCTTCTTCAAGTATTGATCTTTTGATGGAGATAGAGAGTAACTCGGACAGTAACGATGCAGCAGTCCCCATACAAAATGAAGTCATAAGCTTTCTTAGTTCGTTCTTCGGTGAAACAAAAACTCTTAGGTCCACTAACAGAGACAGAAACAATATTCCTATACTTGCAAAAACACTGGACAGAATTGCAATATCAGACAGAGCAGGTGCAGCTATTGCCTCAGCCGTATTGCAAGATTTTGGTATCATAAATAAGAATGATATAGCAAATGTAATTGACCGTAATAAAGTTAGAAGGGCCAGAGCTAGACAACGGCATGAATTCGTAGATGTTTCGTCTAATGCTTCAACATTTTATGGTCTCTACTTTGGTGGGCGTAAGGATAAAACGCTAGCTATGGTTGAGGGTAGAAAAAGGTCGGTAGTAGAAGAGCATATAATTCTAATTGAAGAGCCTGGTACTAAATATATTGGACATGTGACTCCAACTTCTGGATCAGCAAAACATATCTTGGAAAGTATTTTAATCTTCATGCAGTGTTCACATATTTCCCTTGTGGGTTTAGAAGTAATCGGTTCAGACGGAACCAACACCAATACAGGATACAAAGGTGGTATAATATCTTTACTTGAGAAAAATCTAAAAAGACCACTACAATGGTTTATTTGCCTTTTGCATGAAAATTAGTTACCCCTGCGACATTTATTCCAATTTCCTGATGGAAGTACAACTGGTCCTCGTGGCTTTAACGGACCCATTGGACGTCTGTTAAAAGACTGTTAAAATCTACCAATAGTAAAATTTTCCAAGATTAATTCAGAATTTCCTGCAGATGACGGCAAAGGATTGAGCTCTGATCAGAAGTACTTATTAGATATTTCTAAGGCTATTTCAAAAGGAACGTGTTCCGAAAACTTAGCTAAAAGAGATCCCGGCAAGTTAGTACACTTTCGTTGCTTAACTACCGCTAACAGAATCCTACGATTGAATGTAGCCACTAAAAATCCTCCAGAAAATCTCCTAATTTTAACAACATTCGTTATGAAAATATATGTTCATATGTGGTTTACAATAAAGAAACAATCTTCTTGCATTTACGGCACCAAACACATTTATAAAAGCATACAACTTTCTAATTATTTACCACAACACTTAAGAGATATTGTGCGTGATACTATTAACCGGAATGGATGTTTTGGATATCCTGAAAATATTTGTTGTCGATGTTATGGGATGAGAGAAACATATAAGGACATCTTAGGATATTAAATGCAAGAGGGCAACACGACTCAGCAATTCGGACATTTAAAATTCTAATCTTTAATTTTGAAGCTAGAGAATATTATGAACTGGTGGACTGTCAAGCTAAACAATGAACTGAACCACCTATAACTCAGCATTTTTCCAGGGAAGAATTGGAAGATATTGTAGAAAATTCTGAAAATTCAGTATTGTCCTACGTTAAGGGATACCCCTGTCATTCGCAGGCTGTAGAAAGAGCAGTAAAAAGTGTCAGTGAAGCATCTCTTGCGATATGTGGTTTTACTAGAAGAGACGGACTGATTCGAAACAAATTAGATTCAAGATTGCTAATGCCTACATTTAAATCTAAACAAGATTATCATGTTTAAAGTCTTCTTTTTCGTCAAGTGTTAAACATAAAATTATATTATCACGTATACAGTTGTTTATTTTAATAAAACTTCCATACCTATATCCTGCCACACCTCATTTTTTTAATTAAATTAAAGCTACTATAACACTTGTTTTATCAAAATACATTAATTTCTAAGTCAGGTATTAATAAAAAAAAAAAATTCCGTTCCCTTGTGGCGGTGGAGGGGGTATTTGTAAAAAAAAACTTTAACATAAAAAATTTTGTTTTGCCCCAATACACATTTTCTAAGATCAGGCAAAATTATTTTTTAAACATAAACCTGTCTTCATATGTCGTCGATCCACCCTAATAAATAGTACCCTGTCTATCATTGCTTAAAGAAATATCAACAAAATTAATACTGTTCTTAATTTCTTCTTCAATAGTGAATTTTAATTTGTTGTGAAAATTGTTGAATTTATTTAAAAGATAGTTTATTTTATTAGTCGGAATACATGTTATGATGTCATCTACATATCTTTTGAAGAAAATGGGGTGGAAGTCTAATGAATTGATAACGTTTTCTTCCAAATGTTCCATTACCAGATTTGCAATAGGAGCAGCTAAGGTCCATGGCAATACCAAATGTTTGACTATAAAAAGAATTTTTGTACTGAAAATATGTGTTGTCGAGACAGAAGTGTATACCTCTAATAAATTCGATTTTATTTAGTGATGTGTGTGGACTAATTTCATCCCATTTGGATTCTATTATGTTTATAGCTAGATCTGTAGGAATGTTAGTATATAAAGATTCTACATCAAGTGATATAATTTTGAGATTAGTTGGTACTTTTTGTTCCTTGATGAAACTATAACGCGATCACTATTTCGATTCTGAAAACACAGATAATTGATAAAGAACAACACACAATGAAAAGGGAAATTAAAGAAATGATTAGTATTAAACAGGAAAAAATTCAATTAACATACTACAATACTATATCTTAATTATGTAACGATCTACAATTTACCATCATAATATATGTTGCTGTTATATAATTATATATCTTATGTTATTTAAATATCTATACATTTTGACAGTTCCGTGTTTTGATCCCTGACTGGCTGTCCGAGTAAGTTTTCGTGGCGTTCCTTCTCATTTAAGACGAATGCCGACAGCTAAACATCTTAAGTCGCTCCACGGGCGCATACATAATAATAACTCATGTCTTGCTTTTCCCTGTTTTTGTTGTCTATCTATTTTAGATTACTAAGGCATGATTTATTATTATTAAACTGGAATGTATCTTTGAATAATTTTATCCATGGCCGCTACAAATGTATAAGTACGGCATTAATATACTGTCATTTATATTTTATATTCCTTGAAAAAGGCATCATTTGCCGAAATATGTAGGATTGTTTTAAATATATGCATTTTGAAGTAAAACCAGCAACAAATTGAATTTACCATATATGTATATATGTATATATATATATATATATATATATATATATATATATATATATATATATATATATATAAGGTAAACTTAATAAGTCGGCGATTAAAGGTCTGGTTTATTTCAGAGTATATATATTTAAAACAACCCTACATGTTTCGGCAATACGCCTTTGTCAAGAGAATACAAAATATAAATGACATAATATAAATGTCAAATAATTAAGTTGCTATGGTTTAAATTATTCAAAGATACATTCCAATAATAATAATAAATCATGCCTTAGTATTCCAAAAAATAGATAGCAAGGTGTGAAAATATGTGTTGTTCGCTGCTAGAAGCTTGTGTCTCTTTCTGGTTATGAACCTGTGTGTTGGTTGCTGCTGGCAGTAGTTTTTGTATTTGTGTGACCGCGTAAGTGTATGGTTTTGTATGTTAGTGCGCTCGTGTGTGTGTTTAGTGACCGATCGCGTAAATTTAGAGAGATCGGATAACCAGCCGTTGCGTAGGGCCTCCAACCCTTTCCCGGCAACTTCTTTACTTTTCCGAGCAGTACTTCGACGGCCCGACCCCCGCCCCAACGAGGCAAGGCGCAGACCAGCGAAGCGCACCCTGCACGGGATTGCTCATCGCCAACCGAGGGAACACTCTTAGTGGCTACCTCAGTCGACGATGGTCACACTTTGTGCCATCTTAACGATTTCCGCAGAAAATCGTTAAGATTCATCGCAGACTAGATTTTCAAACTAGTCTGCCCCTGGTAAACTAAACATGCTAATTTAAATTTAAGGGCAGTATTTTAAGAGGTCCTTACTACTGTTTATCATATTAAATTTTCATTAAATTATAATAAGTAGTTTAAAAGTTATTCAAGAAAAATTGATTTCCAGTGGCGTCCTTTAGGAGGCCGTATCTCCGTAGGGACGGCCGCTAGGAAAAAAATTATGGTAACTTGGTATCTTATTTTTTAATGTTCTATCTGAATCTGAGAGATTTCCCACATTTTCCAGGACATATTGTATATACTCTGAAGTAAACCAGACCTTTAATCGCCGACTTATTAAGTTTACCTTATCATACCAAGGTCACGAAGATATTATATTTATATATATATATATATGTGTGTGTGTGTGTGTGTAAATATTTGAAAAACTAGAAAAAGCAAGCGAAAGCTAATGTGAATTCGAGTTTGATAATTGGGTGAACTATTGAACCGGATGTTGCTTATCTCGACCAGAAGCGAGTAATTTTAAGGTAAAACAACATACATAACGTAATATACATTATATAGTAATAGTAATTATTGTGAATTAAAAAAGTCTTAGCACTTGTTAATGCAGTTAATAAAATTTCAGAAAATTGAGTAAAGCAGTTTTCTATTTTTTTAAAGAAGAATAAAAAATGCTAAGTTCGGAATCTTCTAAAAAACGCAAACCAGTACTAGGCTTAGGGAAAACATATGGGGTAATGTGTGCAAAAAATATTAACAGGGATTGGTCGAACATTGTGTTTTATAAGTTCTTTTCATGTTTCGACATCTAGTCTTTTCAGAAGTTTTGCATTGTGCACCGTGCTGTGCAATATTCTGTTAAAATCTAATGAAAAACCCTTAAAAGATCATTAAAGTTGATTAAAAGATCTTTTGATGGTTTGGGAAAAATTGAACAAATTTTTTGTTGCAGAAGGACCACAAACTTAAATATTGAGTTGGTATTACCCTGAAAGGAGAAAACAGCATTACGATAATGAATTAAGTAGCTCAATCATAAGGGGAAAAATGTTGTACTTTGTTTCTGCAATATCGATCACTTCTAATTTTTGTAGACAGTAAGTTTACTTTCTCATATTTCATTTACAATGTTTTTAATTTGTAGATCAGTGTAATTATTTACAGTTGTAAATTGTCAGGATATATAAAATTTAGGAATAGCGTAATATACATTATGTTAATACGAGTGAATTCTTCAATCTTCTTAAACAAATGTGGTTGGTATATCATATACAAGTTATTTGTTTTATTACCACTAAATTCCTTTAATTATACACATTATATCTTTAGTAGCGCACAAATTGTAAACTCGATCTTTTGGTAATTTGGTCAGTAGTATATTGTCACGGTAATATCATTAATTTATTTAGTACATTAAGATTATAAATTGAATAGTATGTACTAAGATATCAAAACATTATTTGTTTATACAATTGTAGAATCTTTACTCGTACCTCATATGATTTTAGATTTAATTTTTTTTAAAGTAGAATAATCTTCTAAATTGTGTTAATCTAGAATCATATTTTGTTCTCGCATTGATCTATTTGACTGCCTATTTATTATTCATATTTGGACTTTATAATTTCACTTTCTCGCAAATTCCCTTTCTTTTTTCTTATATATCAATCTTAAAAGTAAAGATAACTTATTTTATCGTATCAGTCTTTGTCCGGAATATATATTCGCTTCATTTATTTTTCTGATACGCAGATTTAAATATTGAAAAAGGGAACAGAAAGCGACAAACAAAGACCGTGAGATAGAAAAAGATATCATCCGTAAACTTTTCTCTGACTCGAAGTATTTTTATCCACAGTGCCTTTCGGTGAGTGTGTGTGAAAGGCGTAGATGAAACAGGCGAGGAAGAATAACAACAACTACCGAAAGTTCAACAAAGTAAGAGAAAGCTCGATTTACCTAAGTTCCGTATCTAAGGTGGCACCGTTCCTTTTTGCCTGGTGCTTTACCCTCTTCGGGCTTTCCGGGATTATTGTTTCCGGTTGACTGGGTGCGTAACCGGAATCGTTATTGCCGTTCGGATCCGCTAATGGGGCGGGAGACGTCAGCGTGGCCACTACTGTGGGTATTCTGTGGACAATAGTATTAGAACTAAAATCACATAATAGCCTTTATTAATCTTAATTGGAAAGAACCAAACTCTATTTAGGCTGGACTTCATTTTCTAGTTTATGTGGATGTTATCTGAGTTGTAACATTTTCGGAATAAGATTTCATTTTTATAACATAAATGGAAGCAGTAGGGTTGAAAATAGGAAAGATAGGACAGAAGGAGAGAATTAGAAAAGCAATATTTACATTAAATAAATAAATTATGAAATCAATATATTTAAGTACACATAGATGGTCTGAAACCTTTTTATTATAATTGTTTGAAATTCTTCTTTGCGAGCATAAATCCGATTATATAAAATTTGCGAAACAAATCAAATGAAATCATTGCGACAACAAATTATGGATGTAAATATTTTAATTATGTGTACAATGAATTGCTATTGCTTTTAACTAACTAAAAAATTCGAAATAGAAATCAAGACAACGAATCAAACAATATATATTGAGTAGTGTTATTAGATATCTTTGAATAAATATAAGAAAATTATAATAAATTGTGCTAATATTATGTGCATTACTAAACAATTTTATTACACGAGAGATGGCAAATAAAATTGTAATTAAATTATCAGGCTATTATATTTTGTAAAATATTACTTTATTTAAGTTATACGTAGTGTACTAGAAAAGTTTTGTCCTATACTAATAGTTTCTATAATTTTCCGAAATATTTTTTATTCATTTTCAATATATGTATTTCCACAAACGATAAAATCAATCGGCAAATTTTTCAGTTTTCACATTTAACTGGGACCAATAGCGCAATCTGAATCCCTCGCAATTATTAGCTCATTATTATAGGCGAAATGAGCTGTTCAGCAGATTTTATACTTTCGAAGAAAGTCCAAAATAGTAAAGTGCAAAGTCTACTTTATATGGAAGATGATATAGTAATTGTAAACCTGATATTTCCAGAAATTATTGCGTCATGTGAGTTTCATATATAGAAGCCTTGCCTTAATCCAGAAACTAGATACTTGCAAAAGTTAATCCAGGTTTTGAATAATTCCACGACAGAAAAAAACGACGATGGTCTCGTTTTAAAAAGATTGGGTCTGTTTTACAATTGTTGGTGGGTTTTCCTCCTCAAACATCTGAACTTTGATTGAACCGGAATTTCGAAGGCACAAGTAGGCAAACAAAGAGAGTACGAGACCAAAATTCCATAAGGTTTAACACTAGGCTTTAAATTTACTTTTTGTCTCCTCCACTATTACTTGACCGTCACTTGACTACATCACGGCACGTGCGAAATTCGAAAGCCCGGAAAGAGGTAATAAACAGGTATAAAATAGCTTCGACCAGATCAAAAACAGGTCTGAACAGATAACTACCAGGTCAATCTGTTCATCTTCTATTCGAACCTGCTTCATACCTGTTCATCATCAGTTCCTGGGCGTTTATTTCGCGCGTGTTCTAATGTGGTCACGTGAGGGAGACAAAAATGGAGGGAATAAAAAGTGAATTTAGACCCGTTTATTAAACCTTATGATATTTTCATGTACTCTTTTAGCTTACCTACTAGTACATTACAATAATAAAGCCACGTTTTATCGCTAGTATGGAATTTAAAGAAGCAGCTTTCTAATCACTCAATTCACTGTTGTCTTTGTTGATTCGTCAATCTGTGAGGCATTGACAATGATGTCTTACATATGAGTGATCTTAAAGACTTGCATGTGTAGTTGTGGAATTATTGCGCATTGCTATTGCGCTTTGGATTTTTCTGCAAATTCCTTAAATTTGAATAAGTCTTTCAAATTATAAAGATCACAATTTTTATAGAATTGGCATCAAAATTCCGTTGAGACAATTATTTTCCAAGTCGCACAAACAACGTCAAATGAAAACTTCAACATTTAGTTACAGGAAGATCATCTGCATGAATAGATCATTGCATGTTGAATTTCACCACCCTTCAAATCAGAGGTTTCTTATTGTATATATCAAGAATTTTTTGAATTCTATTCTAAATTATATTTTTCCGAAATATATCGAATTTAAAATATTAAAGCTTCTAGCCATTCTATCGGCAGTTGATTCTTCGTATTTGAAAGCAATTCTTTTGTATTGTACTTTCCAGCACTAGAGAAGAATGGATAGAGTAGTGTGGTTATATAGAAGGCGAAAGCAGTGGAAAGAGAAATATCCAGAGAATTTGTCATAATGATAGAACATGAATCGGACGGTTGCAGAACTTATAGAGGGACAGTCATGGAAAACAATTTTAAAAAGTATTAGCCACTATGAAGGATTGTCATCAGTAGAAAGCATGAGATGGAAAATGATCAAAACAGGGATGGCTTTCAATTTAGAAAATCCAGACGAATTTATTATAGGAGCCCAAACAAGTAGAACGTATGTTTTGCTGTTATATGTGAAGGTTGTATACATATTTAATAAAGATTATTTTTTGGCTTCTACGTGTTTATTAACACATTTATTATTAAAAAAGCCCAGATTGTGTTTAACATTTCCAGATGTTTGAAAATGAATACAGCTGATCACACTTTAATAATTTTATTCAAGCAAGAAACGGAAAATATGTATCAAACATGTTATTAGAGAGGTGGTTGAAATATTTCAATCAATCACTTATAACTTGTTATTTATTGTTTTAAAATATCGCAACTATAACAAATGTATGTATAAATACAACAAATAATTTATGGCATTGTGAAGAATGCTAAAATTACCTCAGAAGAAATATCTTAGTTTGATTTTATTACCGAAAAAAATTTGCAAAAGATAACGGTTCTTAAGAACAAAGAACCGTTATAGTGGATATAATGGCATTCTGGTGAAACTTCTGTACACAGAATATATAAAACTAATAAATTTGAAGGATTAATATTGACTAATATTTCTGTACAATTGCGGCATTAAAAAACGCGTACAATTATTTAGGCTACATTTCGCAATATTTTAATAATGTAAATCAGTCTATGCCAGTTTTGACTTTCTTAACGTTAAACGAAAATTCATATAATGTCCATAATCTATATTTCTAACAAAAGTATATAGCATAAATAATTTAAAAAGTAATTATTTGGGTTTTTTGGACAACACTTAATTGCGGCATGTCAATATGGCTTTTATATCGCGATTAAATTGCAAAATAAAATATGGTTGGCTTTTGAAACAAAAATCACAATTACACAAAAAAAATTCAAGTGTATGCGTTCTTTAATGCCGCAATTGTACCTTTTAACC
Source organism: Melolontha melolontha (assembly GCA_935421215.2). Classification (NCBI taxonomy): domain Eukaryota; kingdom Metazoa; phylum Arthropoda; class Insecta; order Coleoptera; family Scarabaeidae; genus Melolontha; species Melolontha melolontha. The sequence goes on from OW285238.1 coordinate 67,934,950, forward strand.
TCTTAACATTAGTTCTCGCTTAACATATATGTCACATAACATAATACCGTTATTTTAATAATAGCTATATGTACTTAGAGACCTATTCTATTCTATAGAACGTACTTATTCAAAACTATTTTTATTTTACAAAACAAACAGTAAGTAAGTGTATATTAAAGAATGTAATTTAAACTATATTTTGAATTATTATTTCACCATATTGTTAATTAAAAACACTGAAATTAAATTTTATTGGTATCAATCTAAAGAAAATGCAATCAAACCTTATGACCACGAGATCGATTCATTTATTTTAATTTATATAAATACACATTATAATTAAGGCGGAGCATATTAAATTACTCATTTTCATGATAAGAACTCGAATATAATGAAAATTCTGAGGAGGATTTTACTTACAGTAAAAGTCCAAATTTCTAGCTTATTCTCAACAACATTATGCAAATCATAAATTTGTTTTCTTCTGTGATAACATGAATGTTGTTCTTCCATGCATCGCCATGAAAAGAACCATTTTTAATGAATATTAACACATGAAATAAATGCTTTCTATGTTTTACGGCGCTAATTATTCGAATTTTTTACCGAAAAAAATTCGCCCTTATGTAGAATTCGAACCTACGTCCATTGGTTTGCCGGACCACTGCTTTACCATTAAGCTATTAAAGGACTGAAGTTTCCAATCGTCGGGAAGAAGAAACAGTTACAATAAACAGTTAATAAAATACGTTAATCGCCAGTATTGACAGTAAACAAACTCTTAACAGAAGAAGTTAAAAAGTTTGATTTTGCTTGCGTAAATTCGTGCTATATTTTAACAAATCACAAACGCTTATTTTAGGTCCTATCTTTTCCAACGCTAGTTTCTTAGAGTGAATGATGTATAATAGATTTAGTGTGAGTGAGTTAGAATGATCGTTCCAATGATTTATATAATTTTCGTTGCACATGATTATGGGAAGAACGTGTCTCTTAGAGTTAGTTTAAATAAAACTAACGGTAACTAAAAACACTCTATATTAAAAATAAAAATACACTAAAAATACTTAATAACAATAATAACATTATTTATCTCACATTTATACTGGGTGTCCTTGATATAAAAAGGCAATGTAGGAAATGTTAAAAGATATTATTATATAGAATATAAATCCATTGTTAGATTTTCCCAAAATTGCCTCTCATAAGCGAGAAATGACAAAGATATTTAAAAACAACTTGTCACGCCATTGTGCGATCGACTATATTATAAAAAACGATATCTTAAAGTTGACCGACAATAAAAAAAAATTGTTATTGTCCACCTCATTCAGCTGTTACGTATGTAAACATACGCTGTACCGTATGTGTGTGTGAGGTATTTATTATTTATACACATTCTAAATATTTTGAATTCCATAGGTATCACGTAACACAATTTTCAGGGTGTTTCTAATTTCAGGGATCGTGACGTAATTGACTCACAATATTTCGGATTTATATTTTATATATTACATCTTTCCATTTATCATACGTTGATTCTTTATTTCAAGGACACCGTGTATATCAATGTTCAGTTTCATATTATTATTCTAGCGCGACGGTCGCTGCTTGAATGAATCTGCCTAGCGAGCGCTCTCTATATGTATATAGTCCTGCGAGGTTCGAGAACAATCCGCATCTTCGCTTTTAGAATTTTCCGGGCGACAGCTGGCATGTTCGGCCCATGATATTATCGCCAGACTGTTGTTGTCGTAGTTGCGGATGACTCACATCCCAATACTTTGCTTGACTGTGGATGTTTTGATTACAATATATATTTCAGTCTTGGACTGACTTCTCTTGATTACAGCAATGCTGCTGGCAAAGGCTGGTTGCATATGTTCAAATTGAAATAATGGGATCGCTATAAACTAATAGTTTTCTGAGCGACAACTGGCTAAAAAATCAATAACGTTTTCTGAATTTCAGGTCGAGTTGCTTTTGCTTTGTCCAAATACGTATTCTTCATATTAGTTTGTTGTCAAGATGTAGGTTTAAGTAGTATTGTTACATTTAGGTATTATTGGATTATATCAGAAGACACTTGATGTTTCGCTACATTTACTAACGATAACATTAGACGATTTACTTTCATTAATCTTCATTTTCCACGTATTCCTGCGTCTTTTGTAGTGTGAATAGGAGGATTTTAGAAAATTTCACTGGGTTTCTAACTTTAATTAGTATAGTAAAATCATATGTATTGCAGGAATAGGTTCAGAAGCTGTGTGCAGATACATTGCAAACGCTTCAACCATGTCTTTGTTTAGTTCTGTTCTTATAGAAGGTATTGCTGCTGTATTTTTGTCAGTTTTTTATTAACTCTCCATAGCAAATAATTTTTAACAGGCGATGTATTTTTAAAGATACGAATTCATTATTGAATTACATAGAAAATATAGTTGGTAGCTAAAAAATAGTATTTTTTCAAATATTGTATTAGAATTCTGGACTTAAATAATATTGGACAATCATCATGATTTAATAAAGAATCAATTAAATACATTTGCAACTGTATGTGTCCATGTTAGTACACGAGGAGTATCCTGAAATTATAGGTTCGTAAAACTATAATATATAAGTTAGACACACAAAATTTAATGAGCGTCCCTCATCATCGATGCATTTTTAAGACGAATTTTTCATAACGAAAACAGTTTATTTCTAAAATGTAGTAAAGAACTATTATAGGATTATCGGTTTGAAGTAGACCGATGAGGTTAAAGAATAACCGCGAGATACCTGTTTAAACTCAAAAAGTTTAATGTTGTGAAAGCTCAGCTTTTTGTGAGTTTATTGGTAGATATGAAACTCCTAATATCCTATTCTTAGTGAGAACGTCTTGCCACTCGCGATTTGAAATATACTGTGTGTATAGGATTGCTCCAAGAACACTTCTCTATGGGACGGTAGCCTTTATTCTATGAACCTGAGTCATGTTCCGACGTATCTTTTATCAAGATAGGTTTTTAATGGGCGAGAAACGTTCTTGATGCTGTAGTAAAGAACTCTATTATAAGGTTATCAATGTGAAGTAGACCAATGAGGATAAAGAAAGATCAGGGGACACCTGCTTATGCTTAAAAAATTAACGTCAATATGGAAAGCTCAGCTTTTTGGGATTACATTGGTAGATCTAAAAGTCAAGGCCTTACAGTCTTTTAACATCCTATTCGTCATGAAATAGTCTGCCTCTCGCGATTTTTAATGTATTGAATTTTAAACAATTCCTCTGTCATTGACTGTGGCAAGTCGAAATGGAAAATGATATTTTCAAAATTACTTCTGTTTTTGGAGTTGGAAATTGAAATAGACGAAATATTTACGATGCAAGACAGGAGCATATATTGACAAATGTTTCGACAATTTTCGTAGTCAACCTTCGCTTCAAGCTATAGAACACATACATAATGAAATGTATTCAGCATTTTTTATGTTAGATTAACAACAGGAATATAAAAATCTAATTGACGTACTGTTTCGTAATAGTAATATGTTTATTGCTTTAAATTTTAATTTAACTAAATACGAGGATGCTTTGGTGCAAAATGGGACTCAACTACTAGCACTACCTTTCCGTATTATTTTGTACAGGCAAAATTAGGTTAGTTTCTGATATTTGATTTGAAATTTACATTAGCGCGAATAGTGTTTAAATGGAAAAACCCCAAAAATGCGTAAACTCGAATTTTGTAGTGCTATTAAAATTTTTTTATTATTTAAAATATTGAATTCTGGTTGATATGCAACAACCTTAGATGCAAATGTTCCTTTGAAGTTACAATTTATAGCTGGGCTTCGTAATTTAAACGTGGCGATGTAAACATTGAAGGTGACGTGTGACAAAGGCCATCAAAAACTGTAATAACTCTAGAAATTACCAATAAAATTAAAAGTATTGTTTCGAACGACGAAGAATTGATATCAAGGAGATAGATAACTTCGCGAGAATATCTACTGAATACATAGATCAACATTTTGCACGTATAATTGAATATATCTATGCTGTCAACAAGATCAATGCCACTAATCTTGAATTGTGAAATGTGAAATAATGCGAACGTCAACCAATAACTTCAGGCTGTTTTTTTGAGCTGACCTTTTCTAAAAGTTGTTACGGTTAATGAAGTCTGGCTTCATCACTGGAACCAAAGGAAGCCAAACATTTTCAGTAGCTTGTAAGGTACAAATTGCGTTTTTTATTATTCGATGGAGTTAATTTCCATAGACTATTTTGCAAAAGGTGAAATTCGAGACTCTCTACTAAAAAAATTAAGATAATAATTTTTGAAAAAGAGATGAAGTGGCTCATAAAAGGTTTCTTTCGATTGCTGTTTTGTATCTGGCTCGTAAGAATGGACCCATGTTTCATTCATAGCCACAAGACGGTTATAAAAAATCTGGATCTCCTTCAAAACGGGCACAGATTAACCGTGATGCTTTCACTCTTGCTTGTTTGTGTTTGGCGTTCAAGCATTTAGGAACCCATTTTGCAGAATTTTTTTTTATATCTAAATCGACGTGAACTATATGATGGACGCGTTCAGATGAAATCTTTAGTAGTGCCTCAGCTATATGCTTCAGCCCAATTCGACGGTTTGATAATATCACGTCAATATTTTCGGAGGTAGACACCGGAAATCGGTCGTCCTGGTCTCTTCTCATCCTCAACAGAAAGTTTTTCTCTTTTGAATGACGCAATCCAATTTTTGACAGATGCATATGATGGGCATTGATCGCCAAGTATGTTAAGCAAATCTTCATAAATTTACTTACCTCTTAACCTCTTCAAGTACAAGTATTTGATGATGCCTCGATACTCCAATTTATCGATTCTCACATTTGCATTCGACACGCTTTGTTTCAAAATTTACTGGACAGCAATACTTCAACTTCTTGACATAAGATTTTACAGTGACACTTTTAAAGTGTCAATATTTCTTGTCATTATAACAAGATTTTGTTTTGTTTAAAAAAATGGCCTAGGTTAACTAGATAGCAATATCCCCTCGTATATTGTTATATATTTGCCAGGAATATAGTGCTTTTTACTGCTTGTAGTGAATTTATCAGCGATTCTCTTATTGTTGCAATTTTAATTTATCATTCTTTTTATTTTCGTTTCTGGTATCTTTACTATTAAATGAATTTATCAAGAACATAAAATACCTTTCATATATACATATCTCTTCTAGAATTGGAATAACCTGAGCCCTTTACAATAATCCGGAAGTAGAAATGTTATTTTTGTTATGTGTACATTAGTTGTTAACATTCTGAACTTACTGCAAATGAGAATTAATGAATATTAAATCCCATTTTTACATGTCAATGTCGCCTTAAGCGATGCATTAATAACTACAATCCGACAAACCAAGTTTGTACTAGCATGTATAACTCACCTCGTCGCGACTACGATCTTACTGGTTGTTAGGATAATTAAAATTTTTTAATTATCCTGTACATTAGTTGTATACAACAATCCGAAAAGTACATAAATTTCTTAATGAGACTGAATGAAGAGTAGTACGAGCAAATACTCGTAGTTTGTCTATTTTTCAGTTTGCTTTGTAATTTATAGGCAATGAGTGAGGTGCTCTATTTATAACCATTTTTTCTATAAACAACATTGTAAATCATCCTGGTCCGGATTATAGTCTTCTTCAGCAAAAAATTCGACTTCACGCACATTGTCTTCATATTATTTCGTCAGCGCTTTTCTCACTTTCACTTTCAATTTCTGAAGTAAAGTCATCAAGAACAGTTTCATCTTCTTCATAACTTTGTATTAACTCCTAACTTATTTTTTTTTGTATATTTGTTCATAAACGTCATACAAGACTCGATCTAACATTTACCGTGTTAACAAAATCGTCAAAAACGACAATTCATTACAATGGCCAGCGCTAATATGTACTAAGGAAGAGATATTTTGAAGCACATTTTACATGATTCAATTCAAATATCTGAGTATCGATTATTACAGTTTATACGACGCCATGTTGCAATTCTAGGGTTAAAACACAAGAACACATGTTTAATATATTTATTAACATCACTTGACTGCAATGTATTGGCTTATGCAGATGACCTTAAAATATATCATACCATTACAAACATAACTGATGTGGATTTTTTGCAAAAGATCTTGGCTACTGTCCACAGCTGGTGTCGCATAAATAAATTTAATTTAAACATTTCAAAATGTTGTGTTGTAACTTTCACAAGGAAAATAAATTACACAAACTCTCTTTATTACGTTGATAATACTGTTATAGAGAAACGAAGCTCTACAAGGGATCTTGGTATTACATTCGACAGTAAGTTGACCTTCAACTATCATCTCTCAAACATCACTAGATCTGCTATTAGGTCTCTAGCGTTTATTATCAGAATGTCCCGAAATTTCACTTATGTTGGTACCATTAAATCTCTATATTTCGCATATGTCGTCAGTAAGTTGGAATATGGGTCTACCGTTTGATACCCAATATATGACCTACACATGAATAAAATTGAACGCGTTCGGCGTAAATGTTTGAAGTACTTGAGTTACAGGCTGGATGGGGTCTATCCAGAACGCAATATAGACTACCAGGATTTGAATGGAATTGCTAGCGGTGCGAAAACAAAGGATGAGCGAATTACTGGTGGCGAATCTCCCCAATAACCGGATCGACTCAGCATCGCTGCTAGCACGAGTGGATATACTGGTACCACGCATTGCTGCTAGACATTCATATCTTTTATATTTTCAACACCAACGACTAATATATTGTGCAGGGTTCCATGGGTGCATTCGTCGAGAAATGCGAATAATTTACTTAACGATGTTTTTATGGCATTAATTAAGTATCTTATTTATGTATTGTTCTATTGTCACATAGTCAAAGTTTTGTTGTCCTACTTTGGATTAATCTGTTGGGTAAAATATATTATTATTATTATTAATAAGAGGTACGTATCACTAAACACCATAAGGCAATGTACTTTTAAATGGAAATTTATACTAATTTATTTTTACTAAATACTATTTGAATTAAAATAACATTGAAGGAAAAGTTTATTAAATGCACATTTAAAATTGTGCCACGGGTGTAGCCCATATCAGCACAAAATCTGCAAACCCATTTCGTAACGACCTTTATTCACATTCTGGCACAAAGTTTTCAGGACAGATAAACAAGTACTTACTGTAATTACATATTGTCTTCATGGCCAAAGACCTTTGGGTACCTACTTCGCATTCTAAATATCTTAATTCAGTTTAATAATCGAGTTAGAAGTGCACTGAGAGGTGTATATACATCTAACGTTGTGAAAATTGTGAAAATGGCGATGTAAAGTCAAGATATTAAAAAGTTATCTGAAGTAATAAACCAAAGAGGAAAAACTTTGATTCTGCTTAAAAATTTTAAATTTAAACAACATAATTGGACAATGGCTTCAGGCGAAAGAAAATGGAGATTCATTAAGGACAAATGCAAAGCTTTTATAAATAGTAATTACCAATTTAAATAAAATTCATACACATGAACCCTTGATGAAAAATGCAAAAAAAAGTTCATTCGTAAAAAAGTTGAACTTGACAGAAAAATGGTTTAAGAACCAACGATCTACACTGAATAAGAAAAAATTGGTATTATGCTTCTCGAAAATTGTTGCCAGCCCTGTTGAAATCTACCTTAGAAGTTCATTCAGCGGTACAAAAAATGCAGGCGAGGACCAACAGGGAAGAAAATTTCTTACTGAACGATAACGTGAAAATGTGGTAATCTTTTCCTGTTATACAAACTTTTTTGTTTTTGTGTGATTCCATCGTAATTTATATGGATGGAACATTCTCATATTGTACCAAATATTTGAAACAACTCTTCACAATACGTTTTTTTTTAAATGGTACCTAATTACATTTCCCTAGCATTTTGCTTATTAAATGATAAAAGCCAAATGAATTCTGTTTTTCAAAATTTGCAGAGCTTTGCCCAAGTTAACATTTTTTATGCTAACTTGATTTTTTGGCACAAGAAATTATAGTAGATTTCAAATTAACGCAATAAGAAGTATTTGTTAAGGCAACAAGAAGTATTTGTATCAGAATAATTGAAACATACATGAGTAGGTAAACCCCACCAGTTTTGTATAATACAAAGGTATTTTTAATAATATAAAATATTATTAAAAATCTGGTGTGAAGAACACAAATGCAGGTTCACTATTAATATTTTCTGTGAACGTGTCCGAATATATCCTATCCCCAGAGACGTAGATACGTATTTCGCTTTTCTACAAGCTCATCGGTACGCTCCTGCTGGGGAAAGGATATTTCCAGACACATTCACAGAAAAGAACCACCTCGCCCTATCACCGTAATTATCCAGACCGAGCGCAGAAGTAGCGCGGAAAATATTAATAGTGAACCTGCATTTGTGTTCTTCACACCAGATTTTTAATAATATTTTATATTATTAAAAAGAAGTATTTGGACAAATGCAAAAATTACGAACTGCAAATTCCCAAGCTTGGTACACCGAAGCTTTGTACACCAAGCTTGGTACACCAAAATCCAAAAATTAGGTTAACTCAATAATACTAATAAATAATACTCAATAAAACTAGCAAAGCTATTCATTCTAATTTCAACAATTCAATGCACCAAACACATCCATTTATTTTTATTTTTATTCATGAACTTATTAATGTCCAAACCGAAGTGTATATAAAGTTAAATTGTATTAATAAATATCCTCATATATTTAAAAATATTGCAACAAAGAAAAAACACGAATTTATTGCTAGTATAAAAATAACAGACTAACAAAACTAAAATATATAAAAATCGTATCACATTATTATGAACATAACAATTAATATTATTTGTATCTATATAAGTGAAGATTATTGCATATATGTAAAGATGTATATTATGTAAATTAATAAATATAATATTTTAATTTGGAAAAATAATAAACAGATTGACCTGTTTCTGTTATCCCCAAAAGTATTCAATTAGTAACCACAAATTTTCTGTGTACCGAAATGGGACATTAACATTTAGGGTGTGTCTGAAATTTGTGCCGATTTAGGTTGTTATTATTTCGGATATCTGCTTCATGTGCCGATTTGGTAATCATCGAGTGTCATACTTAGGAGTGGTCATGTAATAGGAGAAAGATGCTGTGGATGAAGTGGTAATATGAAAAAGAAAAACGTGACGGGAAAGATACTATAGGGCTCATTCGAGGTAAGAGAGGTCTTTGCTAATGCTCACTTAAATCTCGAATATTTCAAGCAATAATGCCAATTTAGTGTGAAGATATGGGCTAATTAATTTTAATATATCCTGTACCTAAACGTATTACGTTTTGAAGAAATATATAAAGTACGTGGTCATTAAACAAAGTACTAAAATGTATATTTTTTGAACATTTATCATTCGATTCTTCGTATATACTTTTGTATGCGGTAGAAAGCATGAATCAGCCACCGAGCTGAATGCACTTTACGTTTCAGCAAACTTGTCAAAGAGCAATAAAAACTAGAAATTTCAAAGAGAAACAATAAAAATAGATGAAATGAAAATTATATCGTTATTTGGACCATTTTATGCGAAATTCAAAGAAGAGAAAATATATTGGTGATTTTATTAAAAAGCATAGCCCTTATAAAACATGAGCGATATGTTGTTCTTAAAACGTTACTGTATTTATTTGAAACATCTTATATCAAAACTAGCCGAATTTAAACAAAATATGTTCTACAAGTAGTAAAATTATTAATATTGTCCAACTATTTCAATTAAAACCTATTTTTTAAAATTATATTATAGAGGCTTCACGTTCACGGTGTAGTATGGATTTTATGGAGAAAGCTTACATAGTTGTCAAATTGTTCAATACAATCTGTCAACTGATAATAGTATATCAAAACACAAGTTTCATAAGGCACCATTTTGTGGCACGAGTTCAGTTTATAAAACGAGCCGCGAATTTTCTAAAAGAATGAGTGCGACAAAAGGCCTTATGGCACAAGTTTTTTATACAATTTTTCAATTTTTACATTAATAAATTAAAATAATTTAATTCAGAGATTCAGAAAGTTCATAGTTTTATTTTCATATAAAGTATGCAGTTGGTCACATCGATACCTGTCATTTTCAAATTTATATTTTATTTAAAAATATAAACATGAGTGACATAGAAACTAATATATCTTGTTGTCAATTGTATTCAATATACGTTGTTTGTGTAACATTTTTCTTTTCTGGGTATATCATTCTATCGAATGTACTTAAATCAAATGACAGTAATAGGTTATTTACATCTGTGTTCGAACAACAACATTGCACAATGAAAAAAAGCGTATCGAAATGAAGCTCATTTCGATACTGTTTTGGATGCCATAATGAGTTCATTACGAACGCAAAACAGAAAAAAAAAATTTTTGAAGTTGGATTTTAAGATAACCTCTATTGACGATGTTGTCATAGCACATAATCTACATAAATTAAATACGTAATTATAATGAAGAAAATTCTTGTTTATATTGACTTGTATATTACCAATTAGAAATATAATATTGATTATCAGCAATAAGGGTTTGAACGTGCACTTAATGTTAAAGCAATCGACTGGATCTGTTAATAAATTAGCTTTGTAGCTATCTATTGAACTAGATTCTATCGTGCCATGTTTTATAAACTACAATGTGAGAGCAATAATTCTTGAATGTCTTTTTTGTATAGATGGTGACAATAATATAAACAAAAAGTCGTTATTTATTTTTATAGAACTATTTTTATTTTATAGAACTATACTACGTTTAATTATTTGACTACAATTTATTTTTGAAAAGTTTAAATTACAGTTTCAATATCAGCATGAGCATTTGATGTTGACAGAATGTTAGTGTAATCAATTAATTGGATCTGTTAACAAATCAGCCTCGAAAATGTATTATGAATTGCTCAATATCATCCAGCTGTCCTTCAACAAACCACATTTCCTCTTTAATATTTTTTACATGTTTGATGTAATTTTCCCAAATATTATCTTCAGCTCTAAACCTCTTGATATCTCGTAAATATTTATGTCTCCATCTAATAATACCAAGAATGCTTTTTCGTTCTACGTTTTGAAATTCAAAGCCAACGTCTTTCAAAATCCTATATTATTTAACATCATTGTTAATGATTTAATAACCTATATTCATTTTTGTTTTTAATTAATGTTTTGGTTTATACTGGCGATTTAAAACTCATCGGATTGGTGGTGCTCAGGATACTGGCTTTTTTAAGAAAACCGGGATTGTGTCACAAATTGGTACTCTTCAGACAAATTAAATTTAAACATCGACAAATGCTGTTTTATATCTTTCACCAGAAAACCCACTAGATTTTTTTCCAATTATTCTGTTGGCAACCGCAATCAACCGAAGAAAGCATGTCTGATCTTTTTGATGAAAAGCTGACCTTTGCTAATCACGTTTTTCAAGTCACTACGTCAGCATGTCGAGCACTGGGTTTTATTATCCGTATGTGTAAGGACTTCGACAACATAGCTTCACTCAAGTCACTTTTTTATGCGCTGGTCGGTAGCAAATTACAAATATGCTGTTGTAATGTGGTATCCAATATATTATTTCTATATTAATGCAATTGAATTCATACAGCGCAAGTTTCTAAATGATTTGAGTTTTAAAATTGATGGAACGTACCCTCCTCGTTGTTTGGACTATGAGTTGCTCTTGGATCGTCATGGAGTTAATTCGTTAGAAGCAAGGCGACATCTAATTAGTTCATAAAAAATGTCATTCTCTATAAGATAGACTCAGCGGTTTTACTGGCAGAAGTGAATTTTCAAGTACTTCGTTCAAGCTCAAGGGTGACTGAAGCGCTTCTACTTCCAACGACTAGAACGAATGTATTGTGACGGCCACCATGATGCATTCTGCCAAGAATTTTAATACTTTCAATAATTTTTCTACAGACATTTTTTGCTTCTTTTGTATTACGGCAGTTTGCTTGTTTTTCTGAATTATACTTTATCAATTTTTTCACATATGTAATATATATATTTTTTGTTTATATTGTCTGTATTGAGGTGACCTGTTGGTCCATTTAATAAATATTATTATTATTACTATTATGTAAATCATATTAAATTAGGTAGATCATTGCCAACGTTGATGGAAGCAAGAACCGTATTAAAGTAGGTGCAACATTTAGTAAAATAAAACTATGTACTCTATGTGGTACAAGTAATTATTTATCTTCATTGTAACATTGTAAGTATGTAAGTCAGCATTTATTTGCAAATCTTTTTTCTTCTGTTTATTTTTTTAGACTCGACAATGGCCCTTTTTGTTGTTCCTTTCTTATATTGCGTAAGCTTTACACTGAACAATTTAGGGCTGCACTTGCACTAAATTGTTCAGTTGTTGAAGACATTAAGCATTATCTGTTTCTTCTTTTCGGGTAAAACATTCATCCTTTCCCAATCTTTTCATTGCAGGCTCCATTATTTATATATCTGCAACACTAATATCTCCATCTATTCATAAATTTATTTATATAATTTTGGAAATTACCGCAAATACCTTTGTAAACAATAGGTAGTGTTCTGATAAGAACGGTTTATAAATAACTGAATAATTCTAATACAAACACCAAATAAATAATAATAACAACGAAAGTAACAATAGTATTTAACAAATGAAAAATAAATTTAACTATGTCCATTAGGGTGACAGCCAAAATTTTTTTCGCGAATTTTAAAGCTTTTTCAACGGAATATTGTGCCAATAGGTCCAAAAGTTTTGTGACGAAAATTTGAGCCAAATCGGACAACGTTTTCTGGACGCGCATCCAGGTCAAAGGTCAGGTATTTTCATATTTTACAATATATACGAAATAAATTTTTTGAACTCGTTTATTTTTTTTCAATATTTAATGAAAAAATGTGAATTTATATATTTTAGTGAAAAAAATAGTAAAAAGAACTTTTTTGGTAATTAACCTTTCCTTTATGTCAGGAAATTAATAGATGCTTTTATTCAAAAACGTTAACTACAAAAACACATTTGTTTGTTTGTATTAAATCACGCCATCTACATGTCAAATATTTTAAAACAACCATTATTTTTAACGGATTCTACTGATAAATTTCAAGGCCTACTAGATTTTTAAAATACGACTGAATTATGTATTTCCCCAAGAATTATATAAATTGCATTCAGTCGTGTGAATTACTTGTGTAAAGTGCTTTTGGTTAGAGATTTTTTGTGAATTTGGTAAAAATATATAACAATGCCCTCGTTAAGGGAAGAAATATTTTTAATAGGCTATTCAAAACACCAAATAGTTGGTTCTAAACTTCCCTCGAAGGGGGACTGCCTCAAAGTTTTTTTTCATAATATGAGGACAACGAAATTAACTGCAAAAGATAGTGCTGATCTTGTGGTAAGAGAGTGTAAAATTTTTTGGGAAAAGGCCCGTATTCCTGTTCACGATTTGCACTGGTGTACAAAAAAAATGTTGCGTCTGTATGAGGAATGGAAAGATTTAAAAAAAAATATATCTAGAGTGTCCGACATTCATAAAAACAGAAGAAAACTGTGGAGCGATAATTTAGGCGATCTCTTCGATATTGCTCGTACCGATGCACTGGAACTAATAGATTTAGAAGAAGACAAGCAATTTTTAATTAAACAAAGAATGAAAGGTCGCGAAGGTTGTATGTTGGGAGTCGACTGTAATCTAAAAAAAAAAGAGGAAAGAATAAGAAATCGCAAAAAACAAGAAGAGTTGCGTAAAAAATCAAGTGACGAATTACCATCAACTTCATCAGGTAAAAATTTAATTAAATGTTAAATAACGTTGTTTTAAATTTTTGTTGGAAGTACTGAACTGTGACAAAATTTATTTCAGCCTGCAATATGATTGAATTTTCCGCGTCTGAAGATGCTGCAACATCAGAGGATGAATATTCTGAATGTTCGATTGAGGCAAAACGTTTTCGCAGTACTTCTTGTACGAAAAAGCAAAGTGTCTTAACGTCAAGACTAGCTGCAGTTTTCGACAAGTTAAAAATAAGTCAGAGAGATGCTGTACACTTATTGGTTGCAGTTATTGACGCCGTCGGACTTAATACATCCGATTATATTTTAAATCGAACCTCCATAAGTCGGGAAAGAGCGCAATTAAGATTAACGCAAAGTGAAAAAATTATAGAAAAGTTTACTGCAAGTGATCAACCTTTGACCATCCATTGGGACACTAAACTGTTATCGACAATAACAGGAAAATCAGAAGACCGTTTGGCTATAATTGCTACGGCTCCAGGCCTAGAGCAAATTATAGATATGCCTGATATTCCCTCTGGGACTGGAGCGGAAATTTCTTCTGCAGTTTATGATGCATTAGAAGACAAACATATTTTGGAACGAACGGAAGCGTTTGTTTTTGATACAACATCATCCAACACTGGTAGATTGAAAGGTGCATGTGTGCTTTTGGAGAGATCTATTGGAAGAGAAATTCTATTTCTAGGCTGCAGACACCATATTTTCGAAATTGTTTTGGCAGCAGTTTTTACGGAGGCCAATGTTGGAGTGTCTTCTGGACCGGACATAACGATTTTTAAAAAATTCAAAAAACATTGGCCAGAAATAAATACAGATAGTTTTGTGCCAGGAATAGCTCATCCACGAATTATGGAAATTATAGGCGATAATGTTGGTGAACTTTTAGATTTTGCTTTAGGAAAAATGAACGATTCATTCCCGAGAAATGATTATAAAGAATTTTTGGAGTTAGTAATTATATTCCTTGGTGGCAATCCTCCTTTAGGAATAAAATTCAGAAAACCCGGTGCACTGCACTACGCAAGATGGATGGCCAAGGCTATATACTCTTTAAAGATAGTGATTTTTCGCAATCAATTTCCTGAAGTGACAGATTTTGAAATCAGTGCTTTGATAGAAGTAACAGGTTTCATTGTAAGTTGTTATTCAAATTTTTGGTTTGATTCAAATAAAGCGGATAAAGCTGCTTTAAATGATATTATGTTTTTGAGAAAATTGGAAAACTACAAAACAGTCAATCAAAATATTGCGGACAAAGCCATTTCAAAGGTATTAAATCATCTGTATTACTTAAGCCAAGAATGTGTGGGCTTTTCTTTGTTTGACGAAAGGATAGACAACATAACAAAAAGCAAGCTAGTAGCGAATATGTCTGTAGATATATCTGGAAATGAGGATGAAGAGATAGCAAAGAAGCTAATAATAAAGAAGGAAAACTTAAAAAGTTTTATTTTCAGAGACAACTCTGATATTTTACAAGATTTGTTTTCAAAAAATACCAAAAAAGTTTTCAAGAGATTTGGAATTTCAATAGAGTTTTTCAGCAACGATCCACGTTCTTGGAGTGTTACAGGAGAGTACCTAAGAGCGAAACAAATTATTCAAAACTTGGCTGTTGTTAATGATTGTGCTGAAAGAGGCATTAAGTTAATTCAAGAATACCATGACAAAATAACAAAAGATGAGGAACAGAAACAACATTTAATGAAAGTAACTATCATATATTATAACTTTTTTAATTTTTTTTTCTCTTGACATGGTTTAATATTTTACAGGTGGTACAAAAATATAGGCAGCTGTATTCAAAAAATGCTAATCTATATTCTCTGCAAAAAGATTTTGATCTGTAGATTTTAAAAGAAAAAAAACCTACCAAATCACCGATCATAATTTTTGTTTTTAAAATTAGAAAAAGTAGTAGATTGACCATTGAATGCGGTCGACGCTGGTAGCGCAGCAGAAAATATATGCATATTCCATCCTGTTTTGTGTCAATTGTTTTTTCTAATATTTCTTTGCAATTATTGCATTTTCAATTTACAAAATTTGTCTAATATGGAGAAATTTAAAAAATATAAGAAGCTAAGGTTGGAAAAAAACGTATCATATTGAAATGTAAAAACTTTATGTTAATTGAAAATTTGTATCTTAACTTTTTCCTGCAATATTTTTAAGTTATTTTATCAAAAGTACACAGAATTTATATACATTGCCAATAATGGCATACATATATTAAACATTTTTGAAATAAAATAGTTTGTGGATCACTTTGACGCAAGGGAAATTTGAGAGTTAGTTCCCAAAAAAACTATTTGAGTGTCCTCTTTATTAAAAGTCTACAGAATCCAGATGTTTTTGTAAAATAAAGTAGAAAATATATGGGTTTCTCAACTTTATTTCATACTAGCTGTGAAATATGCAAATACCTGACCTTTGACCTGGATGCGCGTCCAGAAAACGTTGTCCGATTTGGCTCAAATTTTCGGCACAAAACTCTTGGACCTATTGGCACAATATTCCGTTGAAAAAACTTTAAAATTCGAACAAAAATTTTTTTACATACAAACCATTGTCACCCTAATGTCCATGTCAATTTCACTAACTGTACAAATGAAAAATCACGAATAAAAATGTGGATACATTTGACAACGGTTAGAGAGAAGAAAAAATAAGCGTTATTACAATTGTTGAAAGAGAAAAGGATATATATATATATATATATATATATATATATAATAACTTCGTGACCTTGGTATGATTTTGTATTCTCTTGATAAAGGCGTATACAGCCGAAACATGTAGAGTTTTTTTAAATACATATATTTTGAAGTAATATACAGACCTTTAATCGCCTACTGATTAGGTTTACCATATATATATATATATATATATATATATATATATAATAACTTCGTGACCTTGGTATGATATGGTAAACCTAATCAGTAGGCGATTAAAGGTCTGTATATTACTTCAAAATATATGTATTTAAAAAACTCTACATGTTTCGGCTGTATACGCCTTTTTCAAGAGAATACAAAATATGAATTCATATTTTGTATTCTCTTGAAAAAGGCGTACATATATTTTGAAGTAATATACAGACCTTTAATCGCCTACTGATTAGGTTTACCATATATATATATATATATATATATATATATATATCCTCATAAGAATGAACACTGCATCATGAACGTGAAACAATCTATAGAATGTGACATGTTAATATAATGTATGTAATTAATAGTAGACTTGGCAAAGAGGCGCAATTTCATGTGTAGTGCCGAGAACAATGCGAGCAGCACCGAAACTGAAGCCTCCGTATAAAGCATACTTGTCCGGTATTATTCGACTCAACGTTGTAAGTGCGTGCCAGTACACACATACTTAGAAAATGTCGCATTTAGGTATGTTTCGGAAACGGCGTACTTCGAAGAGACTAGAAAAAGTAATAGCGAATATGTCGGATTCAGAATACGAAGACGATAGAATTAAATGTGTTAGGTGCGACGACTATTTGACGTGTACCAGCAGGTGGAAGTGTGAAGGTATAAAACACTGTTCTACAATCCATGGCAAACGATACAGCGAACAAGTAACATTTGATATAGCTGTTTTGAACCGTCATCCTCTATCTTACTTGCTTCTAAAAGAGTTGCAAAACGTACTAGCGATGAAATTTTAAAAGTGGCGTTGAGCGCATTGAACAAATTTCAAGTTTCAACAGCCCCTAACATGATTTCCTTAGGCCGATTTCTTAAAGAAGAGAGTGGCAATCTATTACATGTAACATGTAAAATTCATGCTTTAAACCTTGTGGCGCAATTGATACCTAAATGTTATCCACGAGTAAATACTTTAATAGCTCATACGAAGACAATGTTTCTAAAGTCCCAAAAACGCACAAAAAAACTTAACGAATTGTGTCTCAAAGTGGTTCAACCACCACAGCCGATTACAACGCGTTGAGGAATATGGCTAGAGGCTGCGTTCTACTACTGCGAAAATTTTGATGAGATAAAAAGGATAGTTTTACAATTCGATCCGAGACACGCCGAAGCTATCAAGATAAGCCAGAAAATGTTTGAAGATGGTCAGGTAAAAAGTGATTTAGAAACTATTCGCAAGAACTACTGGACTAGCGGCGGAAATTGAAAAATTATAAAATGATTCGATGTCATTTGATTCTGTTCAAATTGTGGACGATGTTCACTCACACCTATGTGTGGCAGAAGGAGTATGTAATACGAAAATTTAAAAGTGTTATTGACAAGGATTAAGATTTTCTCATACTAAGACAAATTTGTGAAGGTGCGTCGAAAGGTTCATTAAGTTTCATCATTGAAATATATTTATTCCGCACGCCGTACTCATTTGACTGAAACAAGTGTGGAAACATATTTAATGTTTCAAATATTTAATAGATGTCACCTAGTTTTGATTTTAAGGAAGCTTTTTAAAGTAGTAAGTGTTTCAGCACGTTGTATAGTATATTTTTTATCATTATTTTATGTGTAAACGATGCGTCCGCATCGCCTATGCTTACTCATGAAAGTAACGAACATAAATGATGCGAGTACGTTAACGCTACTGAACGCTCGCCTTGATACGGCCGCTAGGCCCCTCCACGTTGTTCTTCGCACTGCACTAAAACTTGTCCCACTTGGCCGACTCTAATTATTATTAGCATTATAAGAGCCCTTGTTATTTTTTTTAATTTAAGAGATTTTTACTTACGTTACTTCTTCAGTAACCGTTGCTAAAATGAATTCTGTACTCTTATCGTTAGATATGACTTGACAATCTTGTTCTCCTATTTCATCGTCCTCATCACCGGAACCTGAACCAGTGTTTGTCGCAGGTTCTTCGACTGTCGGTCCTAACGCTGTTTCAGCGAGTCGACGCGTATTAGCCACGTTTTCTATCACAGTTCCGGGCTTGATTTCGTAAGGCAAAGGTTTGCGAGTCAATTTCGCTTGCATAGCTCTTCGCCTCAAAGCCTATTATTAAAACATAATACGAGAATAATTGTTTGTATTAGTTATATATAAAACTTACCTTAAATATATTGTAATAGAGGAATACCATTATTATACAAGGAATATAAAAAGATGAAAGACTAGAATATATAATAAAGTCGCTGTTATAGAAGAGGCACGCGTCTGCGACGCGATCCGGAGTATTATTTAGACCAAGGACTATGGGGGAGCCTATTGCTGCTGATATAACCCATACTAAAGCTATTGTCAACCATACTCTTCTGTTGTTTTTGTGCTTGGCATATTTAATTGGCTGCGTGACAGCTATATACCTGAAAAAAAGAAACATCGGATTAGTTTTCAATATACATAAAAGTATTGCTTTATATACTTTGTAAGCTTTTAATCACAAAACAGTGTATTCAAAATATTCACTTCATAATAATAATACTACGAAACATCTTTGCAAGATTTAGATTTTTAAAATATTCTTTTAACTGAATAACTGAATTGATTTTTGGATTTTACTGGATAAAGATCCAAAATTTAAAATAGAAATAAAACTACGGTTCAAATCTTCACTCATATTTAATCGTAACGCGACAATTGTTTCGCCAGCACAGTGCCTTTCTCAGGTACTTGCAGCTAAAGAGTACGTTACAAACTCAATTTAAAAAAAAATATATAAAATCAACAAGGTTGGTATTATTTTACGTTTTTAAAGAAATCTATGAATTTACACTATTGCAGGTAGTGAGAAAATGTCGCTCATCTGGTTGGCCCTAACAGTTATATTATAGGGTACTAAACATTATAGTCTAAACATATTTTGAGTGTATACATTTAACAAAGGCGAGTTATTTAGATCTAATTGGTCATTAAGTAAAATTTGTGAGTGTTTTAATTTATTGATTTCTAAACTTTCCAGTAATTTATTGCCTTTATTTTCTAAATGCGGAATTTGAAAATCTTTATCGAAAGAGTGGCTTTCTTCTAATAGATGATTTTCTCACTCCCGACAATACTTGTTTAAATTCAGAGATTTCTTTAAAAACGTTATAAAATAATATCAACCTTGTTGATTTTATATATATTTTTTTAATTTAGTTTGTGGCGAAACAATTGTCGTGTTACGATTAAATATTAAAAAGTGAAGATTTGAACCGCAGTTTTATTTCTATTTTAATATTCTTTTAATATTACATTTAAAACTTTCTATTCATTTAATAGAAAAATCTTTATTACTTGTCAAAAACATATTTGTCAGATAACTATGTTTATGACCTATCACCCTTGGCTGCGGCAGCAATTAGCTGAACTAAGTCACGTGACATACGATTTCAAAATATTCTTTTCGACAGAAGTTTTAGCAATATTTCTAATAATTTTAGCAACGATGTCCAGTAGGTATAACGCTAGTATTAATGAATATATTTTTGCTACGAGTTTTTATTTAATTTTCACAATATCTGAATATTGCCACCCTCAGTTTTGGCAAGCTTTCGTATATTTCGTATATATTTTCCGCTCACGGAGCGGTTTTCAAACAGCTACATTTTACGGCTAATAATTTTGTTATATTCTTAATGCTGTTATGATAGTTTTAACTATATCACGATTTTAATTATGAAATCAATACTATAAAACAAATAGCGGTAATCAATAGTTATAAAAGTAGCGTAATTGACAGTATACTAAAGAAAAAACAGTTACAAGTGGCCCTTAGTTTAGTATATCCTAAAGATAGTGCTAATTTGAAACAATTTGTCTCGTTAACTTACTTCGGTAAAATAAGCGAGCAAATTGGAAATATAATTTCAAAAAATAATAGTAATATTAGTATAGCTTACAAACCATATGTAAAAACAAGTAATTTCATTTTTAACGCAAAACCTAAAACAGATATCAATAATAAATCAGGAGTGTACAAATTATATTGTAATGATTGTAAAAGTGTATATATAGGTCAAACTGGTCGAAGTTTTATTATACGGGTAAAAGAACACATGAGGTCATATAAACTAAAGAAGACAGTTTCAACATTCGCAAACCATCTTATTACAGAAAGGCATACATTTGGTCACCGTAAAATATTGCATATGGCCGAGAAAGGTCGTAAATTAAATCTTTTAGAGGCCCTAGAAATTTTTAAAAGCCGAAACAACACAATAGATATCGTTTTAAACGACCAGTTGGATCTTATATATACACCTCTTTTCCAATGTTGTATATAATAGTTAAGTATATAGTAGTAATTTTAAATAACATCATAAACCACCCCCATATATTTTTGTGTCATTTATAAGTTCTATGTAGGCCTGTAACTTTTGCAGTTTGATAATGACATTGTATGTCGAAACCGCGGTCACGATTATATGTGAATAAAGTGGTATAACAAAGCTATTGTTTTATTTTATTTTATTATTTTAATTATTTCTTATTCTTAGCGCTTTACCCCATTGATCGCATCAAAAGTTATACGTCTCATCGATTTCCGTAGGAAACAAGGTGATGTTACCAGTTCTCGATTCACAATACATTCTTTTACAATACTTATTCCAAGTACACAACTTTGTTCAAGGAATAGTATATCTACACACATATTTGATTTACTGCGATGTATATAGTTAGCCCAGGTCTCAAAAAACATAGAGTGGTAAAAATTTTGCGCAGAACGTGAAGCCATTTTTTTAGGTTCAGCGTACTATAAGGTATGTGGTTCTCACCACAGAATTGGACTATTTAAACATATAATACAGTTGATTCAATTAACGTTTTTTTAACCAGTATTTTCTGCTTTTACGATAGAAATAGTTTGTTTGTACCATTAACTAGTCAATACGGACGAAATATGTACATGCGAGAAATGCCATAAGGAAAGCTCAATCTGATTCCGAGAATTCATACATATACCATTTTTATTACGGGAGAAAAAAAAGTTTAATAAGCAAAAATACCCTAATCCGAATGAATAAAGCTACACATTCAGAAAAATAAATAATTACAAAACAAGAGAGCATCGTGAAACAAGTTCATTTTTATAAATATGACCGAAAATACCGAAATTAACTACTGGTGTTAATGAACTATTGAAGAGTTTTAATTTTTTGGCAAGCTGAAGTCACGGTAATTTTTTGAAAATACCATCAGTAACGTTAGAAAATAAAACAAAAACAGTAATAAAGCCTATCTAATAATAAACAAATACAAGTTAAACGCAACGGTAACAAATTAGAACAAATATTTTCCATTTTTTTGAACACATAGTTGATCTGTCTTTAATAAATTTCTGTGCGCTCTCTGTATAAAAATTTTAAATCAAAATATAAAACTATTTCGCTGGCGAAATAGCGTTCCTAATCAAGTTGTTTTTAAATAATTGACGATCTCGACAATCCACAGTCTCGAGAATGTCTCTCCTGCGAAACCAAATATAATGTTGAATAGCTAGTGGTATGTCATTCATTAAATCGCTGAATTCATTTAAAAAAGTTTCTGCATCTTTCATTTATAAGTGTATTCTTGAAAAAGTATTGCTTACAGCGTCAAACTGTACAATAACTGAAAATTTTTTGACATCTTCATGGCTATATTTGTTTAAGCCATCATAGAAATGGTTATTTTTCTAATAGATACAATATAGCTTGTCATTATTCATTACATCTTAATAAGTACGATGTTAATATTAAATGGGTAAGGTTATCTAGCCAATCATAAAATAAATGTCGTTTCTAGTAATTTCCGTCTTTTAATCCCTATACCACTCGAATTTTGTGTGGTAACTAAACTATTAACTATCGTTTCGCTTGTGAAACGTTAATAGGCTCTAAAGTTTATCGAAACGTGTTCGTCATTTTCCATATTGTGTAGCTATTGTCGCTGGTGTGGTCGGAAAGTGACATTGCCAGGACTGCGAAAATAAAATTCTAATATATTAAAAATTTAGGAATCGTCGCTTTGCGTACAAATTTAAATAATTTTCCGTCTGATATTAGTGCATTATTATTACATTGAATAAATTTAATTGAAATTTTTAGCACATTAAATTCTTCATTATTTATTTAATTATTTCATTGAATTGTTACTCAAACAGTCGTTAATGGCAGATACAAATGTTAAATAAAATAAAAATAATCTTTTATTCGTTCGCTGTAGTGATGCCTCCAATATTACCTCATTTTGTATAAAACGAAAATATTTATTTAATTATATAAAAATGTTATTAAAAATCGGGTGTGGAGAACACAATACAAATTTATACTTGTGTGAAAGTATTTTTTCAGACATGCAGACACGTGTTTCGTCTTACTATAGAATCATCAGTACATGCTGCTGGAGAGATACACATAAATATGAACTTGTATTGTGTTCTCGACATCCGATTTTTAATAATATTTTTATTTTATAATTTTTATATAATTATATTTTTATAGAAGATTTGGTGAGGTTTTACCTACTCAAGTATGTTCTTAATTATTTTTTTATATGCTTCGTCTTTGTTTAAATTTATATGTCTAAGGTTATTGAGGATATTTTGAAGAAATACTAAACCTTTGTTAATAAATTATAATTTGTGTATCATTGCAATGGAAATTTCGAGATAACTATAAAAATTAAATTGTTTTACTACACTCTTTTGTCATTGTGTAATTTGTCCCGCGAATATGTAGCAAATATTCATAGTAAAGAATACTTTTATTTATTAAAGCTTTTCTATCTCTCATAATAAAAGGAATATATGCGCGAACACGCAGAATCGATCCGACTCTTTCTGATATATTTATATATGTTATTAGCACCAGTTTACACTCTCTGGAGAATTGAAAACAAACATCTTAATATATTTCGTTAATAATATTACCTTTCTTTTTGTATCTTTCTGGTTTTATTTGATTTTTTCTTTTATTAATTTCGAGGCACTTTTTATTTCAATTATTTATTAGTTTCTCTTTTCATATTGTATACACCAAATTTGTAAATATTATCCTGTAATTAGACCTTGGCCTCTTGGTTTACAAAGAATATTTATTATTATTGGCCATAATTCTTTTAAAATAATGTTCCTAAGAATGTTATATATATTTTATATATATATGTTAGGTAAAAATTTCGAAATAAAATTGTGATGAAAGCATTATTGGAATAATGACTGAATTAAAAATTGGTTTGAATATAAGAAATTAACAAAACAACGCGTGTTTTACTCTGAATAACTAAATATAACATGAAACTTTTTAGAAAAAAAAAATGTAATCGAAATTATGTAAGAACTAGAGAAGACTACTACTACCTACTATCCTCAATGTAATTATTTGCCACAGAATCAGGAAAACTACAACCTTCGGCATACAAATGGAAGACTCATATGGATATATATCTACATAGCACATATTGCTACCTTTTAAAGTAGAAAAGAGCTCTTATCAACATGACCGTATAACGATTAGTAACATCGATTATTATTGGTGTTAAATACTTTTTATATTTTTATATTATACAAAAACAAATATATTCAAAAAATAACAAAACAGAGATAAACAATTAGCTTTTATTAAATCTGTTTGGGTAATATGAATACAAAAAAGATTTAACAGCCCCGAAGGACGTATTTTCTCACAATTTGAACATGTTAGTGCTTGGAGGTCAAAGGTCTATTACCCATTATAGACATACGTTCCCATTAAAGTTTTGCTGTGTAAGTTAGTTTGCGTTTACTTAAATATCTGATGAAGCCACTGTATGGTGAAACAATTGTCAACAATCAAACAATTTTTTAAAAATGTGAAAATTTCTAATATCTGTCTCTTTATTCTATCTTTCGTTTGTGTGTTGGTAATTAATGTATATGAATATGCATTTTCATCAATTAAAGGCCGAATCAATTCAATATTTGGTTATACACCATACGTTTCAGCTATCGTCTATAAAACTAAATGAATAACTAAATGTCATTGCAGCATCACTTTTCCGCAGCCAAGAACAAACTGCTTCGAACAAAAGAAGAAGGAAGCACCATAATAAGCAGAACAGAGAATAAAGGAGCATTCCAGTGACACACCAAGAAAAAAATGAGCCAATCAATACAAGAATTGCCATCGAAGAATTATTGAAAAAGTTATTGAAATATAGAAACATCAAAGAAGGAGTAATTTATTACGATAATTTGTCATGGTCAATGAAGTTAATGATTTAAAACGATGATAATGAAAAGAATCAGTATAATAGCAGATTGTGAAGAAGCTAGTAGTATGGATAGTGATATGAAGCGAGAGGAATTTAACGTTAGCATTAATTGTTATATCTATTTTTGTGTAAAGAACGTACTTTTTAAATTAAACAGAATTTTGCAGGAAATTAATTTAAAATTTTAACTGTCACAAACTAAATCTTGTATTTGCAATGAAGTGAGGATTTAATTTAAATTCACATTCTACTTAAAAAAGGGAAACTCGTGGCTAATTTCTCAAGGAATGTCGAAACCAACAAAATGTAATGCGAAGGACTTTTGGTGTCTTTGGTGTCAACAAAGTGTAAACATAAAAATGATGTATAAAATACATATAAGAGAATTAAATTAAAGAATATGGATATAAAGTCCATCGCTGAATAAGCGTGTACATGTACATATTGCTATGAATTGTGGTTTATATATTTACTGCACCACCATCCACAACTAATCTACGCAACTAGGATACTCAGCCAGTTGATTTCCAACAATGAGACTTCCTTCTTCTCAGGGTTCTAATCGGAAAAACGTGGAACTGTAATATTATTTAGGCGCCAGTCAAAATGTCTTGACAAATATAATAATTATATTCAATTATAAGTTACTTATTTTAATAATTAAACAACAGTAAAGGTATTAGAAATTAAACGAGCATAAGATAAAATTTAAATGAATATTTAATACAAAAAATCAAAAAAAAGAAAAAAAATCTATCTTTATAGAGTATGAATTAAAACTTCCTCTAAATTACTTCCGATCAATTTATCTTACTAAAATAACAAAGTTTATTTTTAATTTCTCCCAGAGAACAACACTGTATAATAAACTTGAAAACACGAATAAAATCTAACACATTCGCGATACATCAAACGCATACAAAAGATACCCTTGACTTCCCAACGTGCAAAATATTACAATTATAATTTTTTTTTACGTAGAAATGTTAATAATATTCTTTATCATTTAATCTTACTAATAATAATAAATCTCTTAAATAACAATATTAAATACTTTATAAATATCCTTATTATATTAATCAAAATTTTATGAATTCATAAATTTTAGAAAAAACTTACAGTTTTTTGGAGACATACAAGACACGTTGTTAATCTAAAACAACAAATTACGAGAATAACAAACTCGTAGAATTATCGGGACTAAATATGAAATACCATATACTATGGTCGCACTAAAAAGAAAACAACCCGTACAAATTAAATATTAAATATATCAATCACTACAACGTTCCCGGATAAATTCAGAAGTTCAAAAATAATGGTACAGTTATTTTCAATAAATTTTAATATTATTTATTAGGGAAAAACCCATAACAATATGTATGTACAAGAAATTAATGACTTCCCTTAGTCATGACTAAATATCAATCCTACCATCTAAGGCGCAGCCGTATATTCTCTCACAAATACGTAAATACTATTTTGATAATGTGAAGAGAATCGTCTAGAAAAAACGAAAATGATAGTATTTAAATATTCCTCTTTAGGCAAAAATACCCATAAATATTTTAATTTCTTTCATTGCATAATAAAATTCTTTTACGAGTACATTGAATTTTATATATCTTTTTTTTATTTTTACGAGGTGTATTGTCCATGTGTACAGTTGCAGATATGTATATTGCATGTCTGTTTCATTTGTAACAAATGCGTAATACGTGCATAACGTATTGATATACTTAAACCCTTTTGTATATTTACCGCCATCTGGCTCGTGTTAATGGACTACACCTATACGTATTTTTTCCCTTATGTACCAGCTTAGCTGGTCAAGGGTAAAGGTTGCCTTTTTCGGCATAGTCTCTTTCGTCCGTCAGATGTCACTTATTATATAGTGCCACCTGATAAGACGAAATTTGCTATATTTTGAAGGCGATTTCAGCTTAAATGTACATACAGATACAAATCTGTTTTTTAAACAGATTTGAATTATTTTGTATACATTGCTTCACTAGCTTGACTAATGACGCCTATAGATGGCAGAAACACGTGTCTTAAGCAGAAGTAAATGCTGGAAATACGAAGTTTATTGTCCATGTGTACAGTTATAGATATGTATATTGCCACTATTCACAACATATTTTTGGCAAGGCCGACGTGGGGCGAACAGAAGCAGTATTGGTAGTGAGTAACAAACGGAACACGAAGATGGAAGCAAAAATGACATCAGCAAAGAATGGAGGAGAATGGAGGAAGCCAAGACAAGAAACTGGAAGCGAGGAATTTTTGGAAGAAGCAAGGGCAAGATTAGGTCAAGTAAACACCATACATGAAGAGGGGCACGACAGGGTAAACAGAGATATGATGATGGACATATTAATAAGAATGCAGGAGAGGATGGAGATAATGATGGAAAGAGAAAAGAGAATGGAAGAAAAGATGGATGCGATGATGGTAAGACAAAAAGAAATGGAGGTAGGCATTGTAAATAAAATAATGGAATTAAATAACATGAGCCAAGATGAAGATTTAACAAGGGGTATGGACTCCATGCAATTGTCTTCAGGACAACAAGTAGAAGAAAATATAACGTACTTAAATAGTAAATTATCAGAGGAAATAGAAAGAAGAGAATTCTCCGAACAAAGAATGGGTTACCTGGAAGAAAAATTAGAAAAAAAAATAGAAGAAGTAAGACGAGAAATAGTTGCTGATGATTGAAAGCTGCCTGAAGGATGATGCTTTGGTTTGGTGGGAGATGGTGCCTGATGAGGTGACGACCATGGATCAATTTGAAGCCAGATTCACCAACCAATTCTGGGGACAGAATAAGCAGACAAGGGTAAGACAAGAATTACTATTTGGTAAATATAGAGTTGGTAATAACGAAACAAGAGAGGCCTATGTCATGAAGAGGCACTCCATATTAAAATATTTTGCCCCAAAGATAAATGAATTTGATTTAGTTTCACAATTACTCAGACATTTTGATTTTGAAGTCAATCAGGCAGTAGCTATGCATAACATCACTGGTATGCAACAGTTTCTTGAGTTAGTAAAAAGGTTAGATGATGCAGAGCGTGACAGTCGATATAATAATAGTTGTTCAGAAAATAATATTAAGAGAAATAATTAAGGAAATCAATATTCGAGAATTAACATGCACAACATGCCTCTGAGATCTGAAAGACCTATGTTTGATAATCATATTCAAATAAATAGAAATAAAATAGCTTCCCCAAACAGAGAAATAAATGTAAATGGGATTTAAGTAAAACACTTATACTTTATTATATATTAATAAATAGATGACATGTTTCGCTACGATGTAGCTTCTTCGGATCTTATATTACTACTGAACACGCTCTTCACAAATGTATGGCTTGTATGAGTGCTGTATAAGTGTTTTACTTAAATCCCATTTACATATAATGGATTTCCAGCAAGTATCGGCCGATTCAATTAAATTTATTAGAGAAATAAATGGTTCAGATAGAGATAATAGAAAAGATAGAGTAATAAATCAAAATAAATATACAGGTAGGAGATATAAAGATACAAGGCCTAATTTTAATGTAGAGCCAGAAAAAGTAGACCAAAAGACCAAATCAGAACTTGCTTGTAGTAAGGATTTTTGTTAGGGCCAACCAAAAAGAATGAAAGTTATGCATTGTTATATGATAGTCAGATAGCGCGATTAATACTAGTTTGCCACATATTAAGGTTAAGATAGGAAAAATGGAATGTTATTGGTTAATTGATTCGGGTAGTGAAGCGTCATTTTTAGATGAAAAAGTCGTTGAAGAGTTAATAAAGAATAAGGAAGGAAAATTTGTACTACGAGAAAAATTACAATTGTATCAGCTACTAAAAAGATAATTGCTGTAGTTAATAAAATTTAAGTTATGGAGTTTGAAGTAGAGAACCATAAATTTATGGGAGAATTTATTGTAATCAAAGGTTCAGGAAGAGATGGGATATTGGGAATGGACTTGTTAGAAAAAATTAAAGCAATAATAGATATAAATAAAAAGAAGATAATAATCAATAATAAAAATATACCGTGGATCCAGGAGGCTGGAGAGGAAGAAAAATAATAAATTGTATGCAGAAAATGAATTGTATGAATAAAATAAAAAATATAAATAAAATGAAGATTGAAGAAAATGAAGTTGAAGAAGGAGAATTTGAAGAAATGGAGCTAATGGTTTTAGAAGAATTGGATAAAGAAAATGATGTAGAAGTGATATTGATTCGTTAAAAAAAAAGTTAAATAGATAATTAAAAATAATATTTAGTTAGTAAACAAGTTTCCCAGTATAACCAGAAATTATCGACATTCACTAGAAGTAGATGATACAAAACCTTTCAAAGTTAAAAATTATCCTATTCCAAAGAATATGCAACAACAAGTTGAAGAAGAAGTTAAGAAGATGTTATGGTGTAATAGAACGAAGCAAAACTAGATATGTGAATCCGTTAGTAGTGGTAAAGAAGAAGTCGGGAGACATCAGATTATGTTTGGATGCGCGCAGACTTAATGAGAGAACAAAAGCTCAATTTGAAACTCCGATTACGATTGAAGCATTAATGTCAAGATGTAGCAATGCAAAAGTGTATAGTAAGTTGGACTTGGGGAGTGCTTTTTGGTTGGTACCGTTAGAAAAGGAATCGAGGAAGTATTGTGGTTTTATGGTAAATGGCAAAGTATATCAGTTTAGGACTGTACCATATGGATTAAGCAGTTCTGCTGCTGCGTTCATTAGGGCAATGCAACAAATATTGGAACTCTATGAAGATTATGTAGTACATTAAATAGATGATATTTTAATATACAGTACAAATTATCAGGATCATTTGGAGCATGTACGAAACATAATGGAAATATTGGTAAGAGAAGGTTTAAAATTAAATATTTAAGAAGTGTGAATTTTTTAAGAGTGAAATAAAGTTTCTAGGTTATAATATAAGCCCTAGATACGTCAGTGTGGATCAAAGTAGGCTGGAGCTGATTAAAGAGTATCCACGTCCTAAAAATGTAAGAATGTTGAGAGGGTTCTTAGGTATAATTAATTATTATAAACGTTTTATTCCGTACCTGGCACAGACAAGTGCACCACTGTATGAAATGTTGAAAAAGAATGTTAAATTTAGTTGGAATGAGGAAAGAATGAAAGCTTTCGGAAAATTAAAGAACGAATTTTATAATCAGTTAGTTTTGATATAGCCAGATTTTGATAAACAATTTGTATTAAGAGTAGATGTTAGTGATGTCGCAATTAGTGGAGTTTTAATCCAAGTGAATAATGAAAGTATAGAAGAACCTATTTGTTTTATATCTCGAGTCTTAAAAAGCTATGAAATTAAATATACTATTTCTGAGAAAGAAATGTTGGCTGTAGTACATGCGGTTCAAAAGCTAAGATTTTATTTATTGGGCAAGAACTTCCTAGTAGAGACAGATCATCCTGCGTTGACATCACAATGAGTACAAGATTTGCAAATAATAGAGTGTATCGTTGGTCCTTATTACTGTCAGAGTACAAGTTTGAAATTCGCCATATAAAGGTAGTACTAAATGTTACTGCCGATGCGTTATCTAGAATGTATAACAGTAAAAGTAATTTTAATTATATAGAACTAAATGCGTATAATAGAGATTATGCTGAGGGGGCATTTGAGTATGATGTGATCCTTCAGGTCCAACAGAATGAAAGTTTTGATAATTTAAGAGAGGTTTTAAGAAATCAAGAAAATTATAAAAATTTTGTTGTGCGCGACGGTTTAATAATGAAAAATATTAGAGATCAAAGTTATGTGGTAGTTGATGATATATATGCTCGGCAAGCAATGTTACAATACACGAGAGTTTGGGACATATCGGTGGATATAAAGTATGGCTCACTTTTAGAGAGGCATTCTACACGAAGAAAGATCGAACTATTGCTAAAGAAATAGTTAGAAATTGTATAATGCTTCGGTTGGGTAAACATAAAAACCGCACGTGTAAATTCGAAGTAAAGAGTATAGTGGCACAAGCTAAATTAGAGTTAGTCGCTATTGATTATTTAGCAAATCTCATTCCGGGAGAGTTCGAATATAGAAATATTTTAGTCATGGTAGATATATTCTCGAAATACGTTAAACTGTTTCCTAACTCTCAATATAATACAGAAACCACATTGCAATGTATAGATTACCCACCAAGGGAAAATGAATCGTATTCTTGCAGACAATGCAACTTATTTTAGTAATGCTGGATTTATAAATGCCTTAAAAGATCGAAACATTAATATTTCTTTCTCTTCCATACGCCATCCATGTGGAAATACATGTGAGAGATACATCCAGGAGAATATCAAGTTCCTGCGAATCAAGACTCACGACAACCATGAAGGATGGGTGACACATGTTCAGGAGGTTGAAGATAATATCAGGTATTCTCCGAATACTATTACTCTGGAGTGTCCTTCGACTGTGATGTATGGGATAAAGCCTGTCAGACCCTGGAATCAACAACAAGAAAGGGTAAAAAACATCGAGCAAATTTCATCCCAAGTGGGAAGAAGACTTGCTGATAAAGGGCTAAAGTATGTCAACACACAAAATGACAAAATTACAAGCAGAACCAGATTCGAAGTTGGCGACTCCGTTATTGTAAGAAGCTATCGTCTTGGTAGACGTCGCCAAGGTAAATGCCAAAAGCTCGATCATCCATATATTGGACCCTATCGTATCACCAGAAGATTTAATGATGTCACATACGAGTTGTATACTTTGGATGGACGTCGAAAGAAGGGACGATACCACATTAGTGCTCTGCAACCGTTCGCTCCACAGGTGCGTGTTGATGAAGAAGGCCCAGACTGAAACTCTTCATCAGCTGAGTACGGGGACAATTGTGTAGGTGTAAGAAACTGATAATTTTCGATGAGTGCGGAAAACTATATAATAAATAAGATTTTGACTTGTACAAATTTATTAACTATATATTTTTGGGGATGTGCTGTGGATTTTTCATCAGAAAAATACTGAAAATTACGCGATATATTTGAATGTTTAAAAATGTACATTTATATGTGACATGACTGTATAATGTTTATAAATTTTGCGTTGAATATTTGTCATGTTTCGAAGGTTAACAAGAAAAGAAAGAAGAAAAACTTGTTATCCGAGGATTTTTTCATGTAGAGGTCGAAGTTGAAAGGGGAGATGACTTTAGGCCATTGAACGAAGAGGTGCGAGTTTCGGGATATATTTTTAAATATTTAATTATTTCGGTTTTTTGAATTGATTGCAAGTGATTTATAGTTGTTATTTAGATATTAAATTCCCGATATTTTGATGATTAAATTGCTTTAGCGCCTTTTCGTCAAAGTCTCCATTAGTTTTGTAAGTATTTAAAATTTTTATGACGTCATAATTATATTTCCATTGTATCAAAGCTAGTAGTTAAGAGAGTTAATTATTAGGCATACAGATAATACAGCTTGTATTAAAATTCTTCGGTATACTTTTATAGATGAAAATTTGTTCGATTGGATTCAGTTTTTTTTGTGTGTCAAGGCGCATGCGTAGTTTTTGTTCACGTATCAGTATCTGATCATATTTAGTGGTTTTCTTTGAAGAATTGACTATAAAGCTTGATTATTTTTAGATAAGTTTTGTTCGGAGTCATTAAGGAGGATGTTTTCCATTCATTTAGCGGTCAATTGTCAATGAATGTTTTTACCTCCAGTATCTTTGTTATATGATACAGCATCTTTATACTTTCTAAAGATATATTTTTTAATTTTTTTTTATTTTTGTATTAATATATAAAATTTTTATTGCAATTTTTAACCTGTGTTTGTTTTATTTACTCATTCCAATATTGCTAATTAATTTATACCTATATAAAAGAATATATTTAAAAGAAACTTAAAGAGAGATTAGTTCAAACTTAACTTATAAAATAGATAAATAAATTTTTGTGTACAAGTGTACTGGCGCTCAACTCATATTTTAGACGTCTTTCCTAAGTGGAACACGAGAAGTTAGAGGTGTCAGATTTGAAAATTCACCGGCTGAGAAAACCTAGTTGGGAAAACTAGTTGTGGATGGTGGCATGCTAAATGATCAACCCACTATTCACAGCAATATGTAATGGAATCATATTATTTTCGTTGGACAGAACTTATGACACGACTAAGCAATGATACTTAAGCTAATAGGATGCGTTCTAATTCTAGGACTATCATTTTACTGTTATTAATATATACGTGTTTTCTAGCTTGTCTAAAGCAATTGCAGAGTGAAAGAATCTAGACTTATGTAGTTGAACTGATTTTTATAATCTAGTAAAAAATCATTAT
Source organism: Melolontha melolontha (assembly GCA_935421215.2). Taxonomy (NCBI): domain Eukaryota; kingdom Metazoa; phylum Arthropoda; class Insecta; order Coleoptera; family Scarabaeidae; genus Melolontha; species Melolontha melolontha. Next base: position 67,968,356 of record OW285238.1, read on the forward strand.
GTTTAGTTACGAGTATTAATCTGTTTTATTAATCACAGTTTACTAAACCGTTTAAAAATCTTTTAAATTACGTTGAGTGATTCAAAAACGCAAAACTCTTTATATGATTATATATTTTCATATCAAAGTTTAAGTTTATCCTTTCAGGAATATAATTACTGGCAAACAATTAATTACAGACTGTATGTTGGAGAGGCCTTGTAAGCAATGAAAAGGATGAGAGTTGTTTCCATAGAGGACGTGAGTTTATTCCACTGGAACTATTTGTAAAAGTTGATGTCAAATATCTTTATTCAAAGAAGTCATGAATGGATAATGCTCAAAATATATGCTTAGAACTAACGGAGTGAAAATTAGAAATGTTTTTGTTAATATTTTCGTCTAAATCGTTAGTGTTATAGTGTTCTAAAGTTATAGTGTTTGAATAAAATATAAAAAGGAATTTGGTAGTCTGAAATTATAGGATAATTAATCCTAGCGTACCAAATTCCTTTTTTATTTCATTCAAATACTATAATTTCTTTTATCTTCTGAATATTTAGGGTACGCCACTATTTTGTAAATCTTCGTAATACTATCCTACCCTGTCTTAGTTATATTAACTTATGTATTATGAGTTCCTTATTAATATTTTTAACGAATAGTTAATATTGACAAGTAGTATACTTGGACGTTTATTACATCAAGTATACGAGAGCCACTGCTAAAATTCGCGGAAAATAGCGAAATAAAACAAATTAAGCTATGTAAATCGCTTTACTGTTTCTCAAAATACTCCCCTTTAAGATGTATAGACTTTTGCATCCTATAAAACCATCTTCAAAACACTTTTTCCATTCTGAGCGAGGTATCTCCAAAACCAGTGATTTAAATTCTTCAACAGCCCCTTCAGGCGATGAAAACTGTTTTCCACGCATGGATGTTTCGGAATAAGAAGAAGTCATTGGGCGCTAAATCGGGCGAATATGGGCAATCAGTAATTCATTCGATGTTCCTGTTGGTCAAAAACTCTACAGTTTGTCGTGCTGTGTGAGAGCTTACATTGTAAGGATTGTACATGGTAATGTCATAATGAACAATGATTCGTCGGTTTATGTTGTTTTTTCTGACTTCATCGATAACTTCAGGCAAGCGAATTGACGTCTACCGGTCAGCATTAACTGTTCGTCGATCCTCTAATGCAACAGTTGCAACGTGACCCGTTCTTTCGAAGAAACAAGCAATCATTCTTTTCGAAACGCTTCGTGACCGCACCACTTTTGTTGGTTTAGGTTCATTTTGAAACACCTATACAGTCGATTGCTGTTTAGTTTGAGGCTTATATGAACATATCCAGGATTCGTCACCTCTTACAATCTTATATACAGAATTTGAAGGACCACAATCAATTTTTTTTAACATTTCCTTGCACCACTTGACGTGCCTGTTTTTGCTCGTCTTTTGAATTTGGAGGGATCCAACGACTGGAAAATTCCTGACATGTAAATGATCGTGAAAAATCGTATGTATTTGTTTCGCCGCAATGCCTAAGGACACCTCTATCTCACTGTATCTCACATGTCGATCTGATAAAAAATTTCACGCACAGCATCGGTATTTTTCGCAATAACAGAGGTGCATGGACGCCCTTCACGAAGATCATCACCAAACGTTGGTCTTCCACGCTTCAATTCTGCGAACCATTTGTAAAGCATAGTTTTGGACTGTGCTTCATTCCAAAATACCGAACTAAGTTTTTCTACACATTACTTTGGTGTTAAACCGTATCGAAAATCGTAAAAAATCATCATTCGATAATCACCATTCAAAATTTCCATTTTTGACACATTTATTACTTTGCTAAATTCTGTTGAGACAAATCTGTTCGGTTTTAAATCGAACTGTCAACTGAATTATAGGTTAAAATTGTCAAATTTTACGAATATGATAATTATGGAATGCTGGCAATTCAAGGAGTACTTGATTCCACGAATTTTAGCAGTCTTCCTCGTATTACATATACTGTAAACATATGCGTGTACAAACATCCATGAATATGTATGCAATAAGGATGCATGTATACATATATTTGCAGTTTTTCTTTAACAAATGATTAATGGCTACACTATATACTTTTCAAGCATTGTTAACGACATGTACTTCAAGATGTATTGCAAGGCATATCTTTAGATATGTGTAATATTTTGAGATGCAAATGTTAGACATAATATATAGTATTCTCGTACATTTGTAACAAATCTTCATAGAAATTGCATATTATGGTGTACGTATTCGTAAATCATAGTCACCAGGTAACATAAATATTTCGTTTAATTGTCACGGCTTAAACTCGTAAATTGAATCTAGTAATTTGTTTGGGAATAGTGGTAAAGGACATTTTAGTACTCTCGTGAAATTAATATTGTCTCATCGATTCGAGTTAGGGTGTGTGCTTCTCGTTTACGTCTTCCGTTTACGTTAGAAATTACCTATTCACTGAGAATCTTCCATGGATTATCGTCGCCTTTAACAGCATTACTGACTGTAATTTGTTCAACATTGATGAACTCAAATAGTGTCCTTGATAGCATATCGACTAAAATCGAGCGACAATGCAGTGCTTCTATAGATGAACTGTGGTATTAAATCTGCGATCATTTCAATAATTATATATTAGAATAAATCATAGCGTTTCGCATATACTGACATTATCATATAATTTGTATCACAATCAATTTAAAAAATATTTATTTATTTATCTATTCACTTGTGAATACAAATAATATAAATCAATAAATAATTGTTGCAATGACAACAAAACAAAAATTAAAACAATAAAATAAAATAACAGGCTATAGTAAAAATATAAAAAATATGAAGCTATACTTAAATGAGAACAAAAAATAAATCAAAAGGAAAATGTCATAAAGCTAATACAGACATTCAGGCTTATGTATTGCGCACTAGAGATATCGAGTTAAAGGTAGTATTAAATAAATCTATCTCTGTGAATAACTTCACAAACACTAATTAATCAATCTAAAGGATTATGCGTATGAAAAGATATATAAAATTCATTATAAGGCCAAAGTTAGAAGTTGGAACGCGTAATTGTACACATGCTAACAAAATAGGGCAATAGAAACAATTGTAAAATGATATTCTGTTTTAAGGGCAATCAAACAGTGATGATATTCAAGACATTTTATGTTCACTATGCTCAGTCTTTCATTATAAATCATGATCCTTATTCGTATGTAATTTAAATAAAACACTGTTATTATGTGTTATTTGGTAGGAAGACCAAATTCCACTGCATTATTCAAGTATTGGCCTAGCTATTGAATTAAACTATATCAAAATTGCCATGACATTTGCAAAACCAGAGCATATGCGTTTGATAAAATTTTAGATATGTACTGGTACAGCTGAAAGTCATCCGTGTAGTCCAGAAAATGACTATTGGTGAATAAATATTACAAATCATCTACTAATAGGAAGAATAGAATCTATCAAATACACAATTTAGACGAAATTGTGCGTTAAATAGTCTATTTACAGTCTATTGCCCAGATAGAGGGACCTTATAAAATAGCCGCGCATGATCAATGAGATGGAAATCTCAGTAAAGTACGTCTACCTGCATACCAGATTCTGGTAAATTTCTTATTAAGTTAAACAGCTGAAGTAAGTTTGTTGAGGTGCTGCGTCCTGAAAAGAAACCGCGTTTATTTTAAATTAATTAGGCTATGATAAGTATTAAACATTGATTCAGAAACTATGTGTTCTAAAATCTACGAAACGTTGGATAATATAGATTTTAGGCGATAATTCTCTACAGAAGATCGGTCTCCAGATTTAAATACTGGAAAAACGTAAGCTAGTTTCCAATTATAAGAGAAGAAACTGGAATTTAGAGAAGTCTGGTATATTATTGACAAAGGGCTGTTGTAGGGCTGCATATCTTAAAAAAGTCGCTGTCCACGCATTTTTTGTTTCACAGTTGAGAACAAAAAGAAATTATTCGGTGACAAGCCAGGTGAATATGGACAATGAGACATTATTTCAACACCTTTTTCCATAAAATAGTGAACTGTTAGACGTGCTGTATGGGAACTCGCATTTTGTGATGAAGAATAATGCGACGTTTTCGGTTGTTCTTCCTGATTTCGTCTATAACTTTTGGTAAAAAATTACTGTATGCCAATCAGCGTTAACAGTTTTTCGATCCTCTAAAGAAATTGTTGCCATGTGTCCTGTACAGCCGAAGAAACAAGCGATAATTTTCTTGGAAGTGCTCCTTGCACGAACAACTTTTGTGGGGTTCGGTTTGTCATGAAACACACATACAGTAGCTTATTGCTTGGTTCCCGGCTCATACGCATATATCCATGTTTCGTCACCTGTGACGATGTTGTATACGGATTTTGCGGTTCCTACGTCGAATTTCTTGCGCACCTCTTTACACCAATTGACACGAGCTGCTTCCTGTACTTCGGTCAAGTTATGTGGAATCCATCTGGATCATATTTTTTTTACAAATAAACGTTCAAATAAAATCGAATGAATTGCAGTCTACGATATGCCAAGAGATGCCTCTACCTCACTGTAAGTCACATGTCGATCGTGTTCTATCATTTTCCCCACAGCATCGATGTTTTTTGGAATCATAACAGTTTTTGGTCGACTTTTACATGATTCGTCACTTACTGAGGCACGACCATGACGAAATTCAGCAAACCAATTGTAAACTGTCGTCTCTGATGGTGCTTCATTACCAAAGGTTGACCGAAGCAATATAATGCATTCTTGTGGAGTTAGGCCCTTTTTATAATCGCAAAAAATTATCCAACGAAAATCTTCACGAGTAATCTCCATTATTTTACAAACTCACTGTCTTAAAACTGTCACTGTCAACAAACTACTGACTCAATTTCTAAACTATCGGGGGTTTCTCATTGACAAATGTCAAACTTTAAGATGATTACACATGTCAAAAGCACCATCTAGTGGTCGATGGTAAAAATATAAAAGGTGTTTCTCGTACTTTTGGCAGATCTACAACTTATTTGTTACTCTTTTGAATCTCTTTACACCCGACATAGAACTATTTCTTCAGATTTACTAATGTCGTAAAAATTACGACATTAGTAAATACTAGAGCAGGGTGAACATTTACATAATTTATATTAAAATTATTAGAAAAAGCAGAGATATCGTAGTTCAATGAAGAAATAATTGTGTTGGATGTAAACAGCTTCAAAGAGAGTAGCAAATAAATTGTAGATCTGTAGATGAAACATTATTATACGTAACACTTGTTGGTATAGGCATGTCATTTTGTTTTAGTTTTTACGAAATTACATAATGTTCCCATAGTAGAAGAAGACTAGTTTTGAGTAAAGGATACGAGTTTCTTGTATATTCATATTTTTTTGAACTTGTTAACAGAGCTTGTTTTTCCATTTAAGAAGGCTGTATAATGGACGAATTCAACTACATAATAAAAATAAGTTAAGTTTTAATATAAATTTTTAGAGAGTAAATTCAGTCAGTCATGGTGGCAAAAAATTCGTTTGAATCGTCATAGAAGGCATTCCTTTTGTTGTATTTTCAGAATTGGTTGGAATCTATTATGGGGGTATTATTTAGGTTGACATGAAATTTTAAACGAAGGTGGTGAGTATCAGAATTTTTACATTTACAGAAGCTTTATTTATAAGTACGAGATCTAGAATAATATTATTTGTATTAGCATTGAAATTACACTCTACAAACTATTAAAAGTAAAACTATCGCACACTTCATTTTCAAGGTTAGTAGAGTGTATGCCCATAGATTGGTGTTTGGCGAATGACCAGGTGATACCAGGATGCTTGAAGTCTTCGACTATACAAAACTAGATTTCAGGATAATGGTCCGGCAGAAAGTCTATACCATAAGAATGCCTGTGTATCCTCAATGTTCGACGATGACGGTATATAAACACTAACAATGACATGGGTGTTGTTAATTACAATGGAGACGCAAACCATTTCAACTTTGTCTATAGATAGATTTATCATCGAAGAGTTATCACGTGTACCACCAGTACACGACGTGTCCTTGGCTTTTGTGGATCCCTTGGATCTTTTGGCAATATCTGCATATAGTTATATTTCCCTTAGAACAATAACATAGTTCACTATCATTCTGGTAAAAAATAGATAAATTATTAATATATTTCTCATATAGTTTTTTAAATCGACCATTTTCAGTGTACGCTTACCTTTACGTACTAGATTGTTTTATTGACACCATTGACATTTTGTTCGTGCAGCCGGGGATGAAATGTGTTATATAATGTGCCTTTGCATAGGAGTAAGTTGCGAGTGGACTTTTAAAGAGGAAAAACTGATTGTTTTCCTGTTCAAAGACTTTAAGAGTATCGCCTTTAGATCATAACGTAATATTTATAGAATGTTTTTTCTCGTCCACATATTTTTTAAGCCTGACAAACTTGATATTAGTAACATCAACACAATCATCTATAGGTTGTGCTACCACAACGCGACCAAAATAACAATAGGCAAGTAACAAGGAGGATGCAAGATGTTCTGCAAAAAAAACTTCCTCACTTGGTCTGACCTAACTGAAGGTGGACGTCCCGTCGTTAACACCCTGCCGACTAGCTCAATTGATTCGAAGAGCGCGCGAGTCCCAAGGTCGCTTGCTGTAAAGGTGGCGCCACCGAATATTAAATCCAACAAGGTTCACCCCATATATTCGGAAGCGGGTGGGACTCAGGTAGCACCAAACTCAAGGGAGATAGCGCCCCATATTACTTGCTACTGTTACAAACGAGAGTCTTTGCTTATCTCAACACTTGCGGGAAAGGGAAACAAACAAAACACAAGTTAACAACAATAACAAGATTTAATTCCAGGAAGTAGTTTCTTAAAAATTAACAAAATAAATATCAGCTGTCGTAGAACACAGTTTATCAAAGGTAAAACAATATTGAACAAGGTTAGCTCGTAAATCAATAATTAAATAGATACCAATCCAGCAAAAGATAAATATAATAATAAGTAAAATGAATAAATTCTTAATTAAATTGTGAAGTATAAACAAATGTAAAAATATGATAAGATGTAGATATCAAGAATGAGTAAGTTGAGTCAAATTAATAATTACAGTGTAAATATGTAAAAAAAAGAAAACTGAATTTAAAATAAACTAAAATTCAAAGCAATTCTACAAGGCAAATGAATTTATAAAGATAGTATAACAAATCTAGATAGAAATATACGAAGTGTAAACCATATGCAATAATAAAAGCATCAAGCTGCTAAGAGTAAAATGTCTGAGCAACTAATTGATTGAGTATCTAAAAATTGCAAGAAGCTAATTGAAATTCAAAAGTTAACAAGTTTCAGTAAGTAACTCTAAAGTTAATTAACAGGAGATATAATGTTATAAAAGAATACAGGCTTTATTAAATGAATTAAACAGAATAATACCTCAAAGCAATAAATTATTTAAAGGTAAGACTGCAAATCTAGGTGGTATAATTCGAAATGGAAAGACGTAATCAAAAGAATAGCTACAAACTACAAAGTGTAAAGGAGCCACATAACAAATTAAATGTGTAACAAGAATATCTTTCAACGTTCGCCCAGATCTAATAAAGGCTTAGTTAAAAATAAAGCCAATATACATATACTTCCATTAATACACTCTAAAACACTCCAATATCGCTCAAGGCGCAATTTGGAGTTCTCTTAAATACAGTTTCACCTGTCAAGACAACAACACCCTGTATACACAGGTGTGAAATTTATGAAAATTATAGTAAAATTTACGATTTAAGATCAAGATAAATATTATACAGAACTCAAATGGTATACGTAATAGCGGTTCCTTACAATTAGTTAACAAAGCAAAATAATTGGCCCGACAGAAGGTTCTAAGCCTCGTTCTATAATCTACACTAACTACTGGCTGCTGGAGAAGCTAGTCAACCAGTTATTATATAACAAAAGGTAATTAGAAATCAGACGTTAAAAGCCTATCGGACAAAGTAATAAGGTGAAGCCCAGTATGCTACCTTAATTTTGTGCAAATTTACAAAGGAAGCCCAGAGAAGTGATTAGCTTCACTAACGCCCACTAAAGACTAATTAATCAATCGATTGAACATTAATTATGAATTTTTGATAAAGATAGTTACAGGTTAAAAGAACCAATAACTAACAGAAATACTACAGCAACTACTTAGCTTGATATTAAATTTGTTCTTAGTCCTTGACTTCCCCCGTGTTAGTCCTCACGGCGGTAGAATGGGACGTCGTTTCCTTTAATGAATTAATTGAGATCAGCCGCCATTTTGTGACAACGTGAACATGAATCAGGTTTTCACAGAACTGGAAGCTCCGAAGTAACCAATATCTCCGTTGAGTGTGGAAAAAGGGTTTCCGATGATTCTCCTTACAGTAGATCTCAATATAACGTTTCCTCGCTGAGAAGATTAATTTCGAATCCAATCTGCTTACACGTGTCGTAATAATCTCGAGAAATAATAACACTTATAATTAGAAAAATAGCTCCAATAATAAATTAAATCCTAAGAAAAATAGAAGATTCGAAATAAGCAAAGATACAATAGATAAAGATATTTCTTACCGCAGTCCAAGATCACTCACAAAATACGACAAGTTCTAACGACGTTCAAGAATGAAGTGCCGACCGATAGAAGTACGATATTTGATCCAGAGCCGATATACGTCATGAACAAGATCGATAGACAGGTAAATTTTGAAAAGAAAGGAATTTAATTAGAATATTCCCAAAGTAGGTATAAGTGGGTAGAATCAAACTAACAAGCGAAGGTACGCTAACTAAAACACCGTAATAAAGATGAAAAGACAAGGTAAGAACGTCCAGAAATCTGCAACTAAAGTTAAAGTAAAAGGTTGAGAGAGGGCGCTCCAAGCGAGAGAAAATAATAACGTAATATTAAGTAAATTAAATGAGATAAATAGACGTTATAGGCTCTAAAATAGATGCATGAAATTCTAAAAGAATTTCTACAATTTAAGTAATGAATTAAAGAAACAGATACATAGCCCAAAAATAATTCGAACATGACTAAGCATCTTCGGATACAAGATGCCAGGCACCCCGAAGTGTATGAAACGTATACCGGAAATATATAGGGTGAGCCAAAGTATTAGAACATGGGAAAATTTGAGTAAATAACGAAGTTTAAAGAAGCCCAAGCGTTAGTTAATTTATAACCAAAATCAATAAAATATTAATACACGAAAAAGGTGAAATAAGAAAGGACTGAATAGATAAACTTAGGAAAATAATGAAATAACTTCAAAATAAATTACCGTATGGTCTTAAAATGATTTTCGAGCGTAACAGTCGATAAATTTCGATAGTTGATTGGAAACAATATGACTTCGTTCTTGTTGATCTGAAGCTGTAGGTTCTTCTAAATTAAATGTAATTAAATTAGTCTCTTTAGCTTAATGATCGCGGTTCATCATTAATTTGGTTAACATCTAGATTATTCATAGGGTTGGATATTTGCGTAGAGCTGGTTACTGGCCCTACGAGATCTTGTCTCATCATCTAATTTTTTAACAGTTTTTGCGATATTGGATAATGTTGTTAATTGTGCCTTAAAATCAGAACAAATGGTAGAGTAATATACTAGTTTTAGATCTTTGGCTATAAGGCATTAAGACAAATTATCGTAAGTAGAATGAATGAATTTATTACACAAATCATAACTTTTTCTTGGATTCAACAGCTATACACGGTACACTCTAATGCAGATATATAGTTGATCAATTACTACAAATTAGAAATATAAAAATTACAAGTGTTGTTTTGGTGGGGCTAATTATTTCCGTGCCCGCCGTGGTGGCTAACAAAGACAAACACGAATTAAATAGGCAACGTAGAAAAAAGACAATTAATAAAGGCAAAAGAGGGATATGCTGGTAAAATATTTTCGATTAAATATAGTATAAAAAAAATCCAATATCATTGTAAATTAGTTCACATCACTAATTTATTTATTTATTTCGTATGAGAGCGATGTTAAAAAATAAATAAAAAATATTAGTGTATAAATCACTTTTATGGCGAAAAGAAGGTCATAAAAATAATTTATACACTAATATCAAAATTTTTCAACCATTTCAATGTCGCAGGAGTTGCTTTGCTCAGCTCGTGGATGTCACTACGGAATCTTATTCTAGGGCAGCCGTTTATTATGTGGGCCATACTTCGGTAGCCAGGGTTCTAAATAAAACTAACAGTAATTTAAACACACACTATATTGACAATAAAAGACACTAAATAAACAACTTAAAACTACAACTAACTAAACAATATTTATTTACACAGAATTTATATCTATGTTTATTTATTACAATATCAGCACGACGCAGCGACTATCCGTTGAATGTATTAAATCCTTATCGAGTGTTATTTATATTCACGGGAAAACTTCTAGCATATTCGGGAATCTCTGTCTAGATTTTTCCCGATACATCGACATCTTTCGAGATGATACAAGGCCGGACGCATTGTCGGACGATTCATCACATTACCCCCTCCTTGAAAATGAAGTTTCGTCCCGAAACATATCATGGCTCTGGTTCCCTCAAACGATGACGCAATCTACAGGCGTAGGACCTTTGATTCATTGCGACGTCATGTCGAAGTAACAGTCCACGGACTTATCTTGTCTGGGTTTAAGAGAATATTCCGGCCGGTAACTATATACCAGAATTTCCATACCAGTATGTTGGAATATTACTTCTAACATGCTTCTTATAATTCTCCAGCCCAGGCGGTCCAATTCACAACCCAATTTTGGAACTGCTAATTTCAAAAAGTCTTGTTGTAACATTTGTTCGCGTAAATGGACCAGCCTCCCATAAGGCACGATAGGTTGGCTTCAGGCTTGACAGTTGTTTCGTAACCAAATAAAATATGGGCTGTTTTCTATTTATAATTTGGAGACTCTTCCCAATTGCTGGTCCCTGCCGCCTCAGTTTTTCGATTCTGACAAATCTATCTTTAAATTCTCTAGCAATTCCTTTGGCCATTCGCAGATCTCGGGCAACGCAATGAGCAAGCGCGTAGTCTGGCGGCACCGTGAACAAATCTTGCTGTTTCTCGATGGTCACCCCAAATCGAGCTTTCCTCCTCCATAAAATCTTCTAATGTTAGTTCCTTGTGGTGGCTATTTAATAGGCGTAAGTCAGCGGCTTCGTCATTTCTGTCTCCAGAGTATGGGGCTAATCGATTAAAATGTACTACTCTTGGCTTAGTATGAGGTGTTCGGCTTATGCGGTATATTACATCGTTAATCCGCTTCAATACCTCGTATGACCCCACCCAGTTCTTTTAAAGTTTTGGAGATAGGCCGTGTCGGCGTTGTGGATTATATAACCAAACCCGATCCCCCCATGGTAACCACCCTTCTCGGCGTTGATGTCGTAGCTCTCCTTCATTCTCTCACTCGCATCTTGGATATTATGTCGTACTTGTCCATGGATATCATCTAGTCGTCGTCTGAGCGTGCTGACATAATCTTCTCCAGCAAGATCGTCACCAGGCTTGCTCCCAAACTTTAAATAACAGGGCAATCGGAGTTCCCTCCCGAATAGCACGTTTGCTGGTGATTGGCCAGTTGTCTCTTCAATAGAGGCCCGATACGCCATTAGGAATAACGGTAAATGTTCGTCCCAATCTCTCTGGTGTTCGGAGACCACTTTGGATAGTTGTCTGATCATGGTCTTGTTCATTCGCTGTACCATCCCATCGTATACCCAAAAGCCCACACATCTTTTCGAACAGACTGAACTCGAAATTTCGCCCTTGATCGAAATGAAGTTCCAGGGGTACACCAAAACGGCTGACGAACTACTTCACAATCACGTCTGCTACAGTTCCAGCCTCTTGATTTGGTAGAGCATATGCTTCAACCCATTTGGTAAAATAGTCCATGACCACTATTATGTATTTATTTCCTTTGTAGTTTACTGGAAAAGGGCCGGTGGCATCTATGCGATTCTTTCAAATAGGTTTCCCACATTGTATTGACGCATGGGTGCACAATGACCCCTCTGGGGACCATTACTTCCGGCGCAATTAGCATACTTTTGGCAACACTCTTTCACATCTCGTGAACAATTCACCCAGTAAAATCTCTGGCGCACCCTCTCCAGTGTTTTGTGGACGCCAAAATGTCCCCCAGAAGCACCATTGAGGGGTTCTCGCAATACCTCCGATATTATTTTCTTGGGAACCACCATTTGCATCTTCCGCTCGCTTCCATCGTGATTTTCAACCTTACGTCTCAGGAGATCGTCTTACATGGTCAAGGAATCCCATTGTGCCCAGTATGATTTCAATTCTCGTGAATGGGGAGCGATTTCTTGCCAGGTCGGTCTTTGTCCATTTCTCTTCCAAGCCCTGAAGACTGCAAGATCTGTATTAGCTTCTTGATCTGCTTGCAAATTGTCAGGTTGCCATTGGTCATCAACCACGGTGGTTCTAAGAGTGTTGGCCGATTTGCCTTCGATTCGGTTGCAATGTCGACAGTCTTCTGGACAGAGCCTTCTGGAGAGAGCATCAGCATTTCGATGTTCGAGGCCTGCTCTATGTTCGATGTCAAAATCATGCTCCTGTAGCCTCTCAAGCCATGTAGCGTCTTGACCATCAGGATTCTTAAATTGTAAGAGCCACTTCAAGGCGGCATGGTCAGTGCGGATCAGGAACTTCTGTCCATCTAGGTACTTAAAGTACCCAACTGCTGCCCATCCAGGTACTTGTAAAAATGCTCAATGGTCTTAACTACTGCCGATAGCTCTCGCCAGGTTACGCAGTAGTTCCTCTCTGGTTTGGACAGGGTCTTGCTGAAGTATCCAATGACTTTTTCTCGTCCATCTTGGATTTGAGAGAGCACACCAATAATCCCGACGTTACCGGCATCTGTAACCAGAGCGAACCTCCTAAATGGCAGTGGGTAGTTTAAAACATGTGCACTTATCAGAGTTTCTTTTAACAACTTAAAAGACGCTTTGCATTCGTTATTCCAAATGAATGCTCGATTTTTTGTTAGGCGGGTAAGTTGTTTCGCAATGTTAGAGAATTCAGGAACGTAGCGTCGATAATATGTGCAAAATCCCAAAAAGCTTCTTAGCTGATGTTGGTCATTGGATACAGGCCATTTTTCCACAGCTTTTACTTTTTCTGGATCCACAGCAACTCCTTTTCCGGAAACCACATGTCCAGTAATTTACCTCTTTGCGGAAAAGGTGACACTTCTTTGGATTTAATCTCAGGTTGGCATCTCGTAAACTCTGGAATACCAAGCCCAATTTTTCCATTTGGGTCTTTCCTACTATTATCACATCATCAAGATATACCAGGCAGGTATTCCAAGACAGTCCTCTCAGTGCAGTGTCCATGAGTCGCTCAAAGTAGCTTGGGCGTTACATAGTCCAAATGGCATGACTGTAAACTGTGCCTAAACTGAAAGCAGTCTTCTCTTTCTCATTGGGGTCCATTCCCACTTGCCAATAACCGCTCTTCAAGTCAAGAGTGGAGAACCATTTCGCTCCTGCCGGGGTGTCTAATGTATCCTCTATTTTTGCGAGAGGATAACTGTCCCACTTGGTAACACTATTCAGACGACGATAGTCCACGCAAAATCTGGTAGATCCATCCTTTTTCCTTACAAGGAGCGCTGGTGAAGCCCATGAACTATTCGAAAGTCCAATTACTCCTTGGCTTTCCATACCTTGTATAACCTGCTTGGATTGGTCACGTTTTGTCAGTGGTAACCTTCTTGGTCCTTGTATTGGACTTGCATCGCCATTATTTATTTTGTGCATGACAATGTTGGTTCTTCCTTTCGTATTACTTTCAGTTTCAAAGACGGTTTCAAAATGTTTGATTGTATCCTTAACTTGGCTTTGTCCTTTCGTGGTCAATTCTTGACAGGCTGAGTCGATTATCTTGGATAATTTCGCAGGACATTTCGTCATCTTTCGAGATGACACCAGGCTTGACGCATCGTCGGATGATTCATCACAGTATTAAATGTTTTGTGTACCTGGTAAAAACTATACATGAAAAACTTGACCGGCTGTTTACACTTTATATTCAATGCCAAGTGGGGAAAACAGGTGACTATGTTTGCAAAAATAAACAATATAATTATTCAACACATAGAAAATAATATGCAAATGACATTTAATTACATACGCGATAATTAAGCAGAAAATAAATCGGTTTTCTTGTGCATGGATAATAATTAATTTGGACAACATTTGATTGCATTTGCGGAAATAAATAAAATATAAATGGGCTTCAATATACAGCAAATAATATACAGATAATATTTGATAGTATATTCAAGTTTAAACTGGGTGGAAACTTTACTTATGGAAACATGTGCCAGTTTCCATAAATTCTCTTTATAGTTATACAAAATATGTGTTTCATAACAGGATTTAAATTAGATTAACACTTGTTATGCTCTGAATTTGATTACTGTATTTTTTTTGGCCAGCGTATAAATATTTTGAACTACCTGGTAAAATTTATATCTTTAAACTAAACCTACCTGTAATAATTGTTTTGCTTGTCAGTTACATTTAAATGTCCAGGTATATATCCTGAGAATTTCTGATATTAAATTATTTTTTCTACGTCTAGAGTCGTTTCTGTTTGTATCTATTTTAGGGACCTATCCTGAATAGTATTTCAATTTTTGCTATCTGTAACATTGAAATGTCATCAACAGCGATATTGCTTTTCCCTTTAGTTAATTGTAATACGTAGAAATCTAGATCGTTACTTAACATTGTACCTCGAGAATATTATTTAAGCACCTTAGTTTCCATTAGTTTTCCAATTATGTATTTTTTTCCACAGCATAAATCGTAGGCAGTGTCATCATATTTTCTACTTTCCTCGCTACTTATCATAAGTTTCTGAAATTCTATCTTAATTAGAGGATTGGTTAGAAATTATGTAAAATGTACCTCAAATTTTCATCCTGTCTGGGTACGTTTTTTCGAGTTTATTTAAATCTTTGCTCTGTTTTGTTTTTATTGTCAACTACTCAGGTTAAGATACATGGTTCTGGCAGTTGATTGCGCCTGGTCATGGCATGACCTGTCAGCAGTGTCTACACGTACATGTGTGTATATGTGTGCGTATGTGATATGCGTATAAAATGGCGGACTAGATATGTATCGTAGTTAGATATTTATTTAAATTAAAATACTATATTTTGAAGTAGTTTCATAATTAAATCTTGTGTCCTTTTAGAATTTTCAGGTAGTAATTTCTTTTTATTCCTTTTGGATTTTTCCTTTATTGTATTTGTATTGTATTGTATTTCCTTTTAATTAGAAATTCTTTTTGCCATTATTTTGTTTTTTTCTTCTCTATCTTAATTAAGATGAAGCGAAATACTCTTCTAATTAGACTTTCATCTTTAACTTTTCTCGATAGTGTCTACATCTGTATTGAATTTTTCGAAAGAACAAAGCAGCTTTCCATATATAAGATCGAACCTGCTATGTAATCGGCCCTTTTGTTCGTGAAAGTCTGTTGGGCCAAGAAATCATTTAACAGTACGTCGCTAGGAAATTAAAATTACATATGACTTTTTAAAGTAATGGAATTTTACTCACTCTGTGGTTTTTGTCATTTTAATTTATTTTAAACAATACAGGATACACGTGGCCGTTGATTTCAAATACCCTTCGACCGTTATTTGCATCAGGTGAGTTCCATTACACGATGTCCTTGTCTAAAGGCACTGTTTCTTTCATAATAGTTTATTTCGTTACATTGCTTCTTTTCTTTCTGGAATTTAATGAGGTGCTAGTAGAGGTTACATTAACACGTAAAGGTCACATTGCTAGTTCCTGTAGAGACTGCTTTTGCTAAGACGTGGTACTTTTGTGAGGACCAGATTAATTTGACGAGCACATGGTCATATTTCATGTTCAAGGTGGACAGAAAACTTGTCAAGGTAGAAAATCTATTGTTCTCAATTTTATCTGAAGACTGCAAGCAGTTCATTCCAACTCCTTACGACGAACTGGTTCATGTAAATCGTACATATTATCGTAGATTAGATTGATTCATTTTTTTAAATATATAGTTCTTTAGTAAATTTAAGAAAATGATAGCCATACTTTTGCCTATTTAGTGTTATCGAAATATTTTATGTCATACTAGGGTCATGACCGATTTTGTAATTCTTAATTATTAGTCATTCTCGTAAAAGTCATTTATCAATTTTTTTTTATAAATTCAGCATCATTTTGCAGAAAGGTATAGACCAGCACATGTTATAAAGACTATAGTATATTTGCATTGTTCTATTTTCTATATTAAAACTGAAACTATCGATTATTTAATTTTTGTATTGTATTTAACAATTTATAAATATACTGTATGTACAACAATATTTAAATATTTATTACTCAATCATTTAAACATTAAAATCTTATTATTATTTAAATCTTACTACCTATTTGACTTCTTTAAAATTCAGTTATATTCTTACTCAATTTAACGTCAGTAGTCAATTATTGCTATTAAGGCATATTTTATTTGTGCACGATTTAGTAGTTTTCTTTCTATACAACTTACTAAACTGGGTGAATCTTTAACTCATGTCCAGTTATTGCTTTAATCTCATTTATATACTTATTTTGCTTTGATTTATCAAATTGATCATTGATATATTGCTTTTATTAATTCATTTTTGTAGCTCATAAGCCTTATATATATTTTTGCAACATTTTGGTCTTGTGAATTTTGTTTATATATTTCAGCATTGTTCTTATATGCTTATGATATTTTTCTTATTTTGTTTTGGGTTATTGTTAACGGACTCTTGTTATTGTTAGTATATTTGATCTTCTATTGTATGGTGACAACTGTCCACGGATATACCTATGATTTAGTCAAGTCAGCGTCGGCAGTGTCTGTGTTCACTTTAATGGCTCGAGAGTTTATACACGGTGGCGCCTATATTATAAGAACCTTCCCTTAGTTCGTCTCATAAATGAGCTGGTCTCTTAACCGAAGATCTCTGGGGCAAACGTGTAATTGGGCTAAGTTGATAAATCGTAAGTAGTATTACATTGAGTACGAAGGCGCAGAAATATTGCTTGTGAGGGCATATAGCACACCAGCAGAGGTGATCTGACTTAGAAATTATTCTTACAATTTGGGATATAATTTCAGCGATATTTTGAGAAACAATTTCCGTGGTTAATTAACCAGGTTGAAATTATTGCAATTAAACGGTGCCTACAATACAAATATTAGAACGGAAAAGCAATTTGAACTCTTACTCTAGAATAACAGTACGTGCAGTAGAAGAGCGAGAAAACTGGGTTTTCCGCGGCGTCGTACTTGACGGGAAACTTCTGGCCCATACGGCAAGAAGACAGTAGACGACACACTGAGTTCGGGCGTCTTTGACGTTGGTGAATTTACGTACCCGGTTGCGGAGGTATACAAAAATTCATATACGGCGTGTCAGAAGAACGCTGAAAAGGTTAAAGAGGTTGTGCCATCCAGCGAACGACGTTGGGCAGTAGAATGGGATTCTGCCATCCAACGTATGACATAAGATAGAAGGATAGAAGAAGGAAGGAAGGTTGCTCTAGGGGCTAGGTCGAGGTCCCAGCCAGAGAATAATTTAATCAATACTTTAAGGCGGTTAATTTAAGGGCCAAGTTGCGGGAATGCGGGAAAATTCATTGACGTGGTATCAGAAGAACGCTGAAAAGGACAAAGGGGTTGTGTCATCCAATAAATAACTTAAGGAGGTAGAAGGGGGTTCTGCCATCCAGTGGAAGACAGAAGGAAGAAAGAGGGTTGCTCTAAAGGATTGGGCGGGGTACTATCCAGAGAACAACATGATCAATACTTTTCACGTGAAATGGGCCTTGTTTATATCCGCCGGATTCGAAAAAAACATCTTCAAATGTTTGGGAGTAAACGCACGCAGATACAAAAAGAGTTACTACGTCGGCGCGGACATAAGAGAGGATCCTCACATAAGACAACTAGATACTAGCTTAAACAACATAAAAACTAAAACAGTATGCTTAATAATATAATCGTGCATGGTAATAGTTAAAAACTATAAAACGCACACAACGCACTTTAGTTCGTAAACTTTTGGTGGAGATTCGTCACAGTATAATATATTCCTTTGAGATTATTTAATTTTATATGAAGTTAGAATGCTAGAATGGGAAAAAATAAAATATATACCAAAAATTATAATAAAAACGTATTTTACGGATAAAATTTTCCAAAGTACAGTTGCAAGCAAGAAAAACCGAGTTGCATTCGAATTTCTTGCCTCTTACGATTAAGGACATGGATCTCACATTAATCATAAAAGGCAAAGCGCTGGTCAGTGGAATGCTATCATATTCTATTCCGAACAAAGCCGAAAAAATGCAAATAAGCTCTAAGCACACAAAAGTGATGGTTTTGATTTTTTGATATAGGAAGGGTATCCTTCTACTAGCTTTCATGCAAAGAGGAAAAACCATAAACGCAAAGCCATGTTGCCAGACCTGTCGTCTGTTACGCCGCGTCATTGATTTAAGAAAACACTCGTGCACATCAGCTGTGTTAACACAAGACTTGCTTCACCTGTTCGAGTGACAAGTTTTCAAGCATCTGCAGCATAGCCTAGACTTAGTATCTAGTGATTTTCCCCTCTTTCCCAAGCTGAAAGATTTTTTGGCGGTAGTCATTTAGCAAGTGATGTCAAAAACGATTCAATAATGATAAGTGTTTGAACTTGAATGTAGTTTATATAGAAAAGTAGCGTTGGTATCATAATAGGCATGAAACAAATTCTGTTTCATTGTCTCAACTAATAAATGTCTGAGAGAAAAACGTTCTTTACTTTCTAGATGATCTTCATTAATAAAGTTAGCTCGGAAATCGTTGTCTTAAATTAGAATAATAAACTCATGCTAGTTAAATTGTGACGAACCGCTTTTAAACTTGTGAACTTGAGAAAGTTTTGGGCAATGTACGATTAAAATAATAATTTCGTACAAAATGTTAGTAAGTTTTAGAGATACTTGTACATATTTTGTATATTTTATTTCTATTTGTAGTGACGCAACTTTTTAGGTAATGTTTTGTTTGGCTCGTGTACAGCTGCGCTAACTTTGGCGTCCCACTTTTCTCGCCATCGTAGAGCCGATTTGATTTGGTATTTACCTATTTTCCTCCCATGCGTACGGTCACTCCGTCGTCACCAACATTTTCATATAAAAAGCTCCGTTTCTTTGGAAGAATTAATCAGTTTGATCGGCGTCTTCTCGATGCCTTTCGAATTGAGCTAGAGCTTCTTACCCTTAAACTGTTCACCCTCGGCAGGGTCTCCTTGATGAAGCAAAGGGATTCATTCTATTGGCGTCTTCTCGATGCTTGCAGTCTGAAAACAAAAATACAGCCCCCCCTCCGCCCTTTGGCAACGTGTCCTCGATGTAGCAAAGGGATGAATCTCCTAACAGCGCGTCTTCTCAACGTTCTGTCCTTTTTCCCTTTAAATCCTTTACAGCGCGTGTCTGACATCTTGTTGGCGTCCTTTCATGCACCCGAGTATATCCGGCACGAAAACGTATTTAGTCAGAGGCGTCGTAAGGTGCCGCATGACACAGATCGAAGCCAGACACAATTTCCTTCCCAGAAATTTGTCCCGGACGCTTTTACCAAGGTAGAACCGTCAATCCAACCAAGGTATAAGTATCGATAATAATTCGGTTTATATTTCTTTCAAAAAGCATTTTTCTAAGTACAGAATTCAGTTAAAATATTTACCCGAGATTTTCTTATAAATGATTTTATTTATATTAAAATATTGCCGAAATATCTTTCTGTGACGAAAGATAGCAATTCGGTTTATATTTCTTTCGAAAGATCGCAAGATTATTATTAATTACTTTTTAATGATAGACACCCAATAGTTACCGAGTCCCGAGAATACAATTTCATTTTCTATTGCAAACTCCGGCAGAATTATCTTTTGTGTAACAAAAAAGATAACAGTAGCATATGAAGGAATTTGTTTATTTAAAAACCGAACTTCACCTTTCGTACTTTTTTTTACTTTGTGCCTTTTTATCTTTTATTTAAAAATAAACACATATTTTATTTCAGGATATGTAAAAGAAAATATGTATTTTTATGTTGTAACTTTGTTAATGATTGAAAGTAATTATTCATTAGTTAAAAGAAAGGTCCGTATATAAATATTCGAATATGTTGCAATATATGTAATGTTTCAGGCTTGCTATGTAATATAATGCATTGAATTTTGTTTACTTTGTTTTCTTTTTCTGAAATTATATTTTACGTTTATGCAATGAAATATGTATATTTGTTTGATTATGTATTATAATTATTTTTGTGTGTGAATTACCTCGCCTGTATTTTGCAAAACTGCCTTCTTATTATTATTTGCACTTGGAAAAGAACACATAACCACGTTTGAGTTAGTATTTACGCTGCACTTTTGGGAAGATATCCGTTCAGTGTAATAAGCATCAGCTCTTAATATATTAATAATAACTCAAACTTCGACTGAGATACACGAATATTAGGCAAGAGGCTAAAGACAATTTTGATAGTCCCTAACTTCAAATTTTAAAGTAACGTTGGTTGCCCAAGATGACAACTGTTAAACATCAAAACCCTGTTAAAATTAAGTAACTAGTTCAGCTCCGCTATGGCGTTTATATTGAACTAAAAATAGTTTTTGTACAGGCCTCGACTTTTGAAATTTTCCCCAAATTTAAATGTTAAATTTTGAATTCATAATTAATATTCATTAAATTATTACGAAACCACGCGAACCACATTACAAAATATATATTAATAAACGAGATGTACTATTAGCTACTTTTTAAATGTCAGTAGAAAATTGATAAACCATCACCCAAAGTGCTGCTTGTTGTATTACAGATTGCTGCAGTCGTATACCGAGCGATAGGGAATTTAGAATTTTCCCTACATTCTTGAATTATTATAATTATTTTCTGTAATTTAATAATAATAATATCAATTAAAAAAGAAAAAAAAATGTTAATTTTTAAAAATTTAATAGTATTTGAAGTAGTCTCTTATGCTTCATGTATAACATATACCGGTCTTGAAAGTATCGTAGAAAGATGGTCATTAAAATACATAGGCACTGTTGCAATATAATCTCTACAGTTTCTAATATTCCATTAAAGAGGAATTTATTATCATAAAATAAATACGATAACCGCAAAATTTAAATACTTTAAAAATATGGAAATAAATTTTATTTTCAAATATGTGTATAATTTATACTTTAAAAGATTAGCCAAAGAAATATAACATTAAGATAAAAATTCCTTTAAATAAGAAAAAATATTTTATATTTCACATATGAAAATAAAATAAATTTCTACTTTCAAAATACCTAAAATTTCTGGTTATTATATTTATTTTCATTATTATGATTGTATGATTTATTTCCTTTTAACAATAACGTTAAAGCTAAAGATGTATGTTAAATTACTTATTAATCATTCTTATATTTTTTGCTTGTGAGTATTTTAAGAATTTTGAAACATATTTTTATTAACGCTGTAGTGTAAGGGATTGATTGCTAGACACGACTGATTCTTTTAAATTTTATCCTTTTAAATTTTTTAAATGAATTAGTTTTTTTTTCTATTATTATTGTTATTATTAAATCAGAGGAATTCATTATAATAATTTAGTATTCTAAGGAATATTTTTAATTTCGTATCACTCGGTTTGCGAACTTCAGCAACCTATAATACACACACAACAGCTGTATTTTGGGTTACGGTTCATATATTTCTACTGACGTTTAAAAAGTAACTAACAATACAACTCAATGAAACAGTTTAAATTGTGAATGTAGCATTTCGTATACGCTGTACAAATGTATGGGAAGCGCCGCCGTATTCAAGACGGAGTAGATGGGGCCGATGCCGCGATGTGAGAAAAACAGTTTAAACTGCGAACATATAATTGCTGAAAGTGTACCAAAAGATACCATCGATGATTTATTAAACATCTTTATGATGATGAACATATAGGATACAAGTCTATTTTTGGTCGTCTGTAGCGACGCTACCAGTGGAAAGAAAGTTAAAAAATGTTAGCTGAGCGACAAGGCACATTTGTCCATAGTCAGCTAACGAAAATGGAATAAGCCGTTCTACTTGATCACGTATTAAAGAAAGCAATTACATATAAAAGCGACAACAAAGAAGATTCTTCTGCGTTTTGTTAAAAACCAGAAAGGCTTTAATTATTCATATTCTAAGTATATATGTCAAAAGAAACGCTCAATGATAACCCGTTTTAAAGAACACACATTAAATTTAATAGACCACAAAAATCGAGCGTCGCTAACCATATATTGGACACGGATTATAGCGTCATGATAAAAGTGCGAAAGTATTCATATCGTTAAAAACAAAATTAAAACGTTTAACCCCAACAACGACCCGCCCTATCCCATACACTTGTCTTTTTTCGTTCTTAGAAAAGTAAGTAGAAAAAGTCGAGGGCGCGAGAATGAATACATGGTGTTGCCGTCTTCTTAAGAAGAGTAGGTTGACATAATTTTCCACTGTGTATTTATTTTAAAGTCAGTGCATACGTGGACGCCGTGTAAAGTTGTGCCTATTTCTATGTATTAGCTTTACCGTGCACTATGTTCCACACTTTGATTAGTTGTTGAAATACGTATTTAGGATACTATTGCTAATTGTGGTAAAGTTTTTGAGTTTTTACTTAAGCACAGTCTTCAAAGAAAGACTTATCATTTGCGTATTTACTTTCTTTTATTCTGTTTATCTAGCTTATCTACCTCGATTATTAATTGAAAGTTTAAAAAAATCCTTTGTTATTAATAGAAACATATTATTGATTGTTAATATTGGTATTTAACAATAGCCATTTTTTCAAGAATACAAAAGTACAATCCAATAATAATATCGAATAGTACTTTCGAAGTGGTCAGAAAGTTGATCGAATTGGATGTTATTCAATTTATGAATGTTTAGCCGAATTTGGAATGAATACCTAGAAATCGGCGCCAGATACGATCAGTTCCGTAAAGCTCTAAATCTTTGTGACTTTGTTTCTAGAAACGGAAGTGTTAGTAGAAGAGAAGGCGGTGAACGATCTAAAAAACGCACAAAGCAAAAGTAATTGAAAATATACAACGAATAATTGATTTCCGTTATAAACTGTCATGCAGCTGTGACAAGAATCTGCATCTATGATCTTATAATATAACATCAGGAACGTCTGCCAATTGATCCACTTCAAAGGCTCCGTTATTGTAAATAGTTCATTAATACTTTGGACAATGGTGATATTCTATTGAGAACTTTTTTCAGATCAATCCTAATTTCATGTTTCTGGATATATTAATTAAAAAAAGAGTGAATTGATTCGTCCCATATTATTTCAAAAGAAAATAAACGTAAAATGTTATTAGAAAACAATAAAGTTTATATTTATTTTGGCAAATATTAATACGCAGAGAAGAAATTTTGTTGCCGTTTATAATAGAGCTGTATGATGACAAACACCAATTAAGATCTTTCCAACATGATGGTGTATAACCTAATTGTACCACGTAAATCACTTTCTTGATTTTTGATTAATACACTGCGCAACACTTTGCGATTTATTTTTGTGGCCTTACTTAAAAATACCATTTTTAATATAGCTGTACAGAATTTAAATAAACTCAAGCACAAAGAATTATTGAATAATTTAATGAAATTAAAAAATGAAATGAGAAAATGCATTCACAAAAAGAATAACTTCGCTATCACAAATATTATTAAGACAGTGCATAGAAGAACCTTCTTCGACATTTACAAAAGGCTAAAACATCTAGCTCTGTCAACATAGCAACTGTAGAACTAAGCAACGTGTTTCCATCAGATAGCACTGTCGTATCTGCCGTATTAACGTGTCTTCATTATTTAATGGACCAAACCGCATGCGTATATAATTTGAATCACATAGAGAAAACGCGTTATATCCAATTGTGCGTCATACTAGATCCATGACGACATGTCCTATATATGTTGCCAGCAAGGTGTCCATTATAAGATTATAAGATGTCAACTATAAAAAGGTCAATAATGAGGCAATTAATTGTTTCTACTGTTTACAGAAATCTGTCAGCACTAGATTCAAATGACGCAACGAGGTAATAAACACAATGTAGTTCTAAAAGCAACTGTTTTCAAACAATCAAAATAAACGGGAAAAATGTACACACAACTGGGCCTATTTGACAGATGTGATATCTTTCAACACCGCAAGTAACTATTACCCTGTTAAAAATATACAAGAAACAAGAAACATTTAATATTGAAACGGAAATTATATTTTTATTTGCCATGAATGTCTATATTATCATCAATTTATAACATTTTGTATTTAAATTAATAAAATAAAAGATTTCAAATATAGTTTAATAAACTAACTTTTTATCTAGTGATTTATAACACCATAGGTACTGTTGTCTTGTTTCCCTATTTTTTTAATGTAAACTACGAAAACTTAAAGTCTATCTACTAATTTAGACAATGAAATAGTAATTAAATCAATATTTTCTTAAACATTCATTATATTTCATATAACACAATGTATTTGCGTATAGGCTACTATACTCGTACGTTGACAATAACTACATATTGTCAACGTATAGTGTGTTCAAATCAATATCTTAATTAAAATATCCACAAAAATTAGAATATAAACTTAAATTTCAATTTAGATAGTTATTTGTTAATTTATTGCATCTATAAATAAAAGTGATTAAAATTTTGTGTAATAAAGTGTTTTTGTGACCTGTGTGTGGTGGCTTTACTGTGGCCCATGTTAAACACTGTTATTTTTCAGACTTAAGATGATCACGTAATTCCGAAATACGAGTTAAATTTCGGAAGCGTTTGAAATTAAAAAAAAAATATTTGTTTGTGGTTTTTGACATTACAATACAGTATAGATTATAACTAGATTACACTTGAGGATTATTAGCGATATGTGTCGCGTACAGTTACACTAATAACTCTGCTTTACAAATGCATTGCCCATCTTATATATTAAATATTATCTTATCTTATTCCACGTGTATCCAGATAAATGAATGAAACTATAGAATCAGCGTCTGGGGGATAATACATGAAACTATTGAGTCAGTACCTATAACTTACATATTTAGGATAAGAATACTAATGTGGTAAGAGGTTTTATACTTTTTTAATTTTAACCTTTCTTTATGTTATTTTATTGTTTAATTTGTCATTTTGTTTTTAGGAGAACGCAAATATCCTCTTGTTTCTGTGTTTTTTCTTGTTTGATCAATAAATATCAAAATTGAAAATTCATTAATTTTTATCGTAAAGTATATTAGCGAAGAATATAAAAAAAACAATAGAACGAGATATGTTCTAATATCGTAAATTTTTATTTTTATAATAACACGCTAACTAAAAGCAAAATTTATAATGGCAAGTTACAATAAGCAGTAGGTAAATCATAAAATATCCCGTACAATTTTATGGTACAAACTAGATCGCTAGGAATTGTATAATATCCAATTACGTATGGTTTATAATTGAATTACATACAGTGCTCTTACACTGTTTTGATTAGTATTAAATAACATTATGCAAGATTATAAACTATCTAAAACACAAATCTCTGTACCTTAGTTCAACACCAGTATTAACGATAATTGATTTTAGTAGTATGCAGTAGTTGATAGTCTATGCGGCAAGTAGGTACAAACCGCGATCGATAGGAAAATTATACTTGCAAAGTTATCGACTTCGGCATTTAACTTTTACGTACACAAGTTCCTAGCAAAATCATTGCATAATTCCAAACAAAATTTAACAGTTTCTCAGTGCCGGTAACAATTTGTACATATATTATGAATCATTATGACTTATGCAGTAATCATTAATGCACATGTATTTATGCTCTCTTTGACAGAGTTTTTAGTGAATATATACCGGGTAAGAGGTAATTTTATTCTCTTTCTAAGTATATCTGTTTTGTTTCTATTTACTATTACTTTTTCTATACTTTCAATTTATTTATATTGTATCAAGTACCTCACATTTTTTTTCTTTTCGAGTTCAACTTTTCCAATTTTGCGGTATTTAAAAAAAAACTTATGCAGTAATCATTAATGCACATGTATTTATGCTCTCCTTTGACAGAGTTTTTAGTGAATATATACCGGGTAAGAGGTAATTTTATTCTCTTTCTAAGTATATCTGTTTTGTTTCTATTTACTATTACTTTTTCTATACTTTCAATTTATTTATATTGTATCAAGTACCTCACATTTTTTTTCTTTTCGAGTTCAACTTTTCCAATTTTGCGGTATTTAAAAAAAACTTATCATTTCTTCTTTAAATACGTATATCTTATTACTTTTTGCGCCGGGAGTTTTCATTTGATGATGCACTGGGCTTGTATAAAATTTCTATAAATATTACATTCGTCATCAGTACAGTATCATCAGTAACATCACAGTTGCATTTGCTCTACCGTTTGTAAGGAACCGTTTAGAACTTCCTGTGTAGAACTAACAAGGACTGAAGTAAAAGAAATAATTGTGGTATGTTTTCATCCTGGAAGGATTGTTTGAAATTTGGTAATGATTTCATCAGTTCTGCCATTTTTTCTTTACAAGAAATGATAAAACTATTAAAATCAACACCAGTCGCCTCATAATAAAATGAAGTAAATTCTTTACTCGCAACTGAAGAGATTATTTAAAATAGAAATAAAACTAATGGCGTTGTATGCCAACAATATCTAAATCTAATTTGTTATACGCACCTACTTACACACAATAAAACCTATTTGATTTAATAACTTACCCCAATAACATAATTACCCCGGAGATATTCGGCTGAGAGACCAGCTCAGTTAAGAGGCGAGCGAGTGGAGGTTTTTTATTTTTAAATAGGCCCCACCGTGTTTATGCTTTCAAACCGGTACAGTGAACACAGGCACCACCGACAGTAAGTTCTAAATCACAGGTTAATTCGTGGACAATTGTTACCATAATAATAAAACACCCAAAATATAACAATAACAAGAAATAGTTTAATAACAAAACTAGAACAACAAAACAATGGAAAAATCAAGGAGTATACGAATGAAACAATGCTGTATTAAATTAATGAATAATACAATATATGAAAAGTAAGTAATACTGAACTAAAAATTTAAAGAAAATATTAATGACCAACTAATATAAATTTTATATAAATAAGTTGCAATAAATATATAAAATGATACTGAGTTAGTGACTCAACCAGTACAGTAATGGGATATGAAGAAATCGTATACATATAATATACATTGCAGAGCAATTAAATACTGACGAAGTACAAGTTATACAAAAAAGCAATACTATCTCACTCAGTATATAAATCATTAACCCATAATTAAGTAAATGGTATGCTTAATCTAGACAAGAAATTGGTTAGTCATTTATGCAAAGATCTTTTTATATATCTCACATCGAGATTCTTGTACAATCAGTATACTAATAGTTTATTAAATATCAGAAAAAAACAAATCAATCTACAGTTTCAAATTGTAATGAACAAAAAAAAATAAAACAACGCAATTATAATAGGAAAATTGACACTGCTCAATCATTCACAAGTTATAATCAACTATGTATTAAGCTTTAAAAAGTTTTTGTACGATAACGAATAATAATTCGCAAAACAAAATCGGCCATGATCTTAGTATGACACATTAAGTTTCGAGTAGCCTGTATACGCAAAATTAGGAGTATCGATTACTCAAATTTTACTAAATGAAGTATGTAAAAAAAATAATAGAAATAGAATGGTATACAATAGACACTAGCAAATTCTATATATATTCTATATATAATTCTATATATAATTGAGTACCTTAATGATTTAGATTAAAATAACGTCTTGGAAATAGCGATCACCGTACTCATGGAACTAACCCTGCTGGCTGCAAAAAGATACCACGTGCTCGAAAAGACCCCACGTGCTTGTGGAAGTAATCTTGTGCTAAAAGTAACACGTACTAGCAAAAACAGCCTCTATTAGAACATGTCGCCTCTACCAGAAAAACATAGGCTCTACTAGAACCCTGCTAAATTCCAGAAAGAAAAAACTAATGTAACGAAATAAAATTATAATGAAAGAAAAATGCCTTTACACAAGGACAACGTGCAAAAAACTCACCTAATAATATAGGGATACCTCTAACTACGTACTCTATGATCACCATCTTGTGGGAAAAGGTCTCAAAAGCGGCCTTCCTTATTCCAAATGACGAACAGATGTATAATTAATAATGCCTCAAAAGCCGCATAGTGAGCAATAATATTACTTAAAAGAAGTCATTACCAATCACACAATATGTCTTTAGTACAGCGTGTTGTCGATGAAACTCAATAGCAAACAGAGAGCCAGAATTTTCCAACTCGACCTTATATATGAAAAGGTAAGTAGGTCTTAAAGAAACTAACCGATAGGAGCAGACACTGTAGAGAAGAAATCAATAATTAAAACAATAAAATTAGGAATCTATCTGACGAAGATCATTAATTAAGTACGTACTAATTAATGAATTATTAATCGAAAACTCTAGTCTAAAAAGAATGACCGCGAGATGACGCTGTCGCTACAATAGCCAAGGAGATTTTAAATGACAATATTAAGGACAATTCTAACTGAATTTTCTATAGACAAGCCGTAAAATATTCTCATTTTTTTAATAAAAATATTCGCATTAAGCCTGTTATTTTCTAACCCAACTAACAACTATTTGCTCAAGATTCACTAACTCCATCATATTATTGCGAATTTCAACGCCTCACACGCGCAAAATATGAACCAAACCATACTGAGACCGAAGCTGCCTTCATTAACGTAAAAATATATCCTAAATTTCTAATTAAATTTTAAATCAACTTTGAAAACTTAATATGATGAAATTTAAATTTTAACTAACTCTAGGATAATTATAATTATACGCAAAATGAAAACGTTAATAAAAATTTTAAACATAGAAATTTACAAAATATAATCGAAAATCGACAATATACAGGTACGGCCAAAAATGATGAAATAAATGACTAAAAATAAACCAGAGACGACTTTAGCACGTTACAATGGTTAAAATCTTCACATCTTCAATACGTGATTGTAAAACGTCAATTATTTGGCCAGCACAGCCGCTTCATAAAGTACTTACAGATAAGGAGCACGTTACAAACTGTTTGTAACCTGCTCTTTAGCTGTAAGTACCTGATGAAGCCACCGTGCTGGCAAAACAATTGTTTTATGATTACGTATTATAGAAGTGAGGAATTTAACCATTAGTTTTATTTCTATTTTAAATTGTGGATCTTCATTAAGTAATAGCCGAATCAATTCAATTACTCGAAGAGATTATTCATGAAATTTTTGAAAAATATATTTTGGCTTCTGGTGTTTGAGACTTAAATAAAGATCCTAAAGATCAGCGTATCACATCTAAACGTAACACTGTTACTGAAATTTTCAGGTTTCTTGAAGTTACTGTTACGAACTTTGGGTTTAGCATGTTGGACAGTTTTGATGTCACAAAAACTGTCTCTAAGAGGCCGTTAAAAGCTAGACTTACTTCTTCGAATGCAGTTTCTGAAGTAGTCAAAAACCCAAACTGCTAAGTGGCTCTGATAAGTATATTAATATTTCCATCGTACAAGATCGTACATCTTTTCAACAGAAACTCTATAGGAGTCTTAAAGATGAGCTTACAGAATGCAAGAACAATAACAAGGATAATTTCAGAATCAAGTATGTCGGTGATGTCCCTCGAATAATTTCATTCAGCATCATTAGAAGAATAATGATTTTATGGTTTTAACGCAATTTAGGAACTAAATAATCCAAGATAGAATATATTTAGCTATAAGAATCCTTAACAGTCATATTGATGTAAAGAAAGGATCAATCTGTTGTTGAAAAATCAAAGTAGAGCTTATGGTAATCAACTTTATTAATGTTATATCTAGTATTACTATTGGAAGCAAAAATAGCTTGCATTAAGGACATTATTAAATTGACGCAGTCTTGAGGATTCCATAAAAGACAAAAATAATTTCAGTTATGGATAGTAAAAATCAAACTCAGATATAAGGTTGACAAATTGAAATCGCCGACAAGACCACCCGCTTATCCAAAATAAATACTTCAAGTAAATCGAGAAAATATTCTATGGAATCGATATTTAAATATAGAAGTTTTCCACTACTATAATCGTCAAAAATGGAAACCTGTTCAATATATTAACTATTGTAAATCTGTTTCCCGTCCAGTCCTGGATATATTGTTGTGCACTTAATATATTATTATTCTCATTATTATCATTATTTTATAAATTTGAAAAAAAGGGAATATTTTCACAGTGTTTCTAGTAAGGTAATGCAGCGACGGAAATTCTTGTCCCAGCTAATTAAAAAACAAAATTGCGAAACTTAAATAAAAAAATGGAATGAAACGTTTAGTTTAAAAGCTTGAAATATAAGCCATTTTTATACACGTATCTGCGAGAATTTATTAGTCTAGGAATTGAAGAATTTGAAAATGAATTATCAAATGCGAGAGTCTGTTTTACTAATGAAAAACTAAGATTTCTCACCAGCGAAATTATTGTTAAATTTGATCAAGGTTTCGGTTTTTTTATTCTAAATCTTTCTCACAACCATTTTAAGATACTTATAGAAACTTACACCTTTGAAGTAGATTAACATTCATCAACAGTAACAGAATGCAATATCAGTTGATTCTATTTATTTATAATTTTATAAATGAATTTATGTTTTAAAAGGGGGGAGGGCCTAGGTGTCTTGACATTTTTTGTTTAAAGTTGTTGTGGAAAAACCAATCGCCCATCTGCCACAAATCAGGCGTCTTCCGCCGCAAACTGTTCCGCAATATTTTCCAAACTTCCAGGTGGAAAGCTTGGTTGACTGTCTCACCCTGTGGAATAAACTCTGAATGGGCGACTGCTCTCACATCGAAAAAGCAAATCAGCATTGTGTGTGGCATTTGATTTCACGGAAAAGTGTTTGTATCATTTTGGAACTCTTCTTTTAAAGCATAGCATGGTGCGACGAGACCTTGTTTTTATTTAGCAGTCGAGGGTCGTATTTGACAGCCACCCTTTTTATCCCAAAATCTTCCTTTAAAATTCGCTGAATTAAATTCAAAGTCACTTCAGACAGCTCCTCAATTTATTCAAAGGTCCGTCGTCGATCTTTTAGGGTGATTTCCCAAATTTTTTAAACATTTCCATCGTTCCGGCCGTGGAAGGGCAACCAGAGCGAGGTTTAATGATAATAATAATAATAATAATAATAATATTTATTTATTTGCCCAACAGGTAATCCCAATTACAGAGCAATAAGTACACAAATTAGATGTATGAATACACATACTATGTTAAATTATTACATAACTAAAATAATTTTGATATATAACAAATAAGTAATACCGATAATTATGATGTCAAGGTTCACATATCCTTAGTGTCCACCTCATCAATGAATATGTCAGTGTTCCAGTCAGGTTATACACGATTAGATTTGAAAAAGTGGTATTTTACAAATCGGCGCTGTATACGTTCAACTGGAAACTGTTGCGAGATGTAGAAGGGATACCAAACAATAGACGCATACTCAAGTTTCGGAACTATAAGAGTGAAATACAAAGATTTAAGCAAGGAGATGCTGCTGAAGCACCCCGAGGCTCGAATGAGGAAGCTCGATGCTCTCGAAGACGAGTGGCAGATGCCCACAATGTGATCATTAAAAGATAGCTCCGGATCAAACGTCACTCCCAGGTCCCTTACTGAGTTTGTGTTATTCAACTGCTGATTATTTATAAAATAACGTGATAAGACTGGTGCGTTCTTCCTGGAGAATGACATCACCACACATTTGTCGATATTCAAAGACAATTCATTCCTCTGAGACCACTCCACAAGAATGTTAACATCATGCTGCAAGCCAATAGCATCACCTAGTTTGGCGATATCAGAAAATAGTTCGATGTCGTCTGCGTAAGCTAGCGCCTGACATCTTAACAGTGGAAAAAGGTCATTCATATATAATGAGAATAGCAAAGGTCCCATGTTAGAACCCTGCGGTACTCCAGAAGCCACTGCAAAGGTGTACGATTTATAACCATTATAAAACACATAATTATATCGATTAAATAAATAAGATCCCAACAACATGTATAAATTCGGAGATAAGCCAAAGCTATCAAGTTTTTGAAGTAGCAACACATGGTTGATGCTATCAAAAGCATGTGATTAATCCATAGGTTTGCCATCAATTGACATTTCACCTCTTTTGAAATGGAGAAACCACTCAAACAATTGAGTTTTCCTAATAGAATCATCCTTGTAGGCAGATTGTAACATTTATGCCAGTTTCTTAAACTTACTTCGGTAAAATAAACGAGCAAATTGGAAATATAATTCCAAAAAATAATTGTAATGTTAGTATAGCATGTTAGTAGTATGTTAGTGTAAAAACAAGTAATTTCATTTTTAACGCAAAACCAAAAACAGATATCAATAATAAATCAGGAGTGTACAAATTATATTGTAATGATTGTAAAAGTGTACATATAGGTCAGACTGGTCGAAGT
The DNA here is from genome assembly GCA_935421215.2 of Melolontha melolontha. Classification (NCBI taxonomy): domain Eukaryota; kingdom Metazoa; phylum Arthropoda; class Insecta; order Coleoptera; family Scarabaeidae; genus Melolontha; species Melolontha melolontha. The sequence continues at coordinate 68,001,174 of OW285238.1, forward strand.
TTTAGTATACGGGTAAAAGAACACATGAGGTCATATAAACTAAAGAAGACAGATTCTACATTCGCAAACTATCTTATTACAGAAAGGCATACAGTTGGTCATCATAAAATATTGCATTTGGCCGAGAAAGGTCGTAAATTAAATCTTTTAGTCACTTGAAATTTTTAAAAGCGGAAATAACACAATAGATATTGTTCTTAACGACCAGTTAGATCTTATATATACACCTCTTATCCAATGTTGTATATAATAGTTACGTATATAGTAGTAGTATTTTTAAAATAACATCATAAACCACCCCCATATATTTTTGTGTCATTTATAAGATCTATGTAGGCCTGTAACTTTTGCAGCTCGATAATTACATTGTATGTCGAAACCGCGGTCACTATTACATGTGAATAAATTGGTAAAACAAAGTTATTGTTTTATTTTATTACTGAATTAATGTTAAAAACATTAATTCAGTATATTTTAATAGTACATACTAATAGTAGTTTAATAGTAGTTGAAATCGTATTAGAAAATTTAGTTGAAGCCATTTGTTACATTATCTAGGTTAAAAACGTGGAGCGCTTTCTCGCTAATATGATCGAAATATCATTCTATGTTCCACAGTGATATATTTTCTCACTACTTCATAAAGCGATTGTAGATTCTAACTATTTCATTTTCGAGTACTTTCTCTTGGTCATATTTGTCGTATGGCAGCATTTGTGTTATTAATTTATATTTGAACGCTAAAGCTAAAGCTAAAGCTTTATAGAGAATTTTGGTAGATAAAAGCCATACTCCACTTAACTTGGCAAATAAACTTGAAAATAACGTCAGAGGCCCAGCAAGTTGATCAATGGGCCCGAAAAGCGCTTCATTGAAAGTGAGAGAAGTGTACAATAGTACAATAAACTTTAGCTTGACATTAGAACAACAACTAAGTTGCCAATGATTTAGAAAAGTACTTTATGGAAAATATGTATGGGAACTAAATCAGTCCCAGGTTGATACTCTTGCATCGGCCTCGTCGTTGACCTATTAATCAGATTATTAACACCAAAAATTGTAGAAAATATGTAATTAAAGATTATATAGAAATATAAAGTTACAATAAGATAGTTGCAGGTTATGTAACAAAGCTCCGGAGAATATGTATCTGGAGAGAATGTATTTCCTTTTGAAACAGGTTGTATAACATGTTTTAAAAAGAAATACATCTAGTTGTCCATGGATTTCTCATATAAATTATGATGTTCTGAATTCTTGATATACGGATATAGATTAAATGGTATGAAGGTTATCTACTTGCCACTGTTAAAATTGATTATCGGGAGATATGGTGATGAAATTAATAACAAGTACAATTATATTATTAATTTTTTTAATAAAAAAACTTTAAAGATGGGATATTAATCAAACAAGCAAGGTAAATACCTAATTTGTAGAAATTATTCTAATTTATAACGAGTGTTCAAAATGTTCATAATTCTGTTGAATGCATAACGCAATACGACAATTCATGTTGTCAAATATATTTAGCAATACATTTCGTGATATTTCATTACATTTAATTGTAATTGTATTCATAAAGTCATCTAAGTTATTCATTCTTGTCTTATATAGTTATTTTTTCAGCAACTATTAATGTTTGTGAAAAAATATTGGTCCTATTTTTCCACGATGAGATACATCTATCTAACACAACTTTAACAGGATGTAAAGGAACTTCGATGTTATTGCTTGGATTGTTTATAGATCATGTTCTGTAATTTTGTTTATTTACAAATCCACTTAAATGAAACCATGCTTCATCAGTAAAAAAACTTAGATCAAGAATTTCGTCATTATTTAAATTTTCTTGAAAGAACTTGCAATAATTAAGTCTACTAGCGTGATCTCTAGGTAAGATCTGTTGAACAATCTATACCTTGTATGGATATATATGTAAACAACGCTTCAAAATTCTATGAACGGTACTAGAAGACAGGCTCGTTTGAACTGATAAATGACGAACTGATGTATGCGGGTTTTTTCCAACAAGGTTTTCTACGTGTTCAACAATATTTTGCTGTATATGTCGTCTACCAGAACTTTTGCCTCCTAACACTAATTCTGTGGCCCGAAACTTATGCACGACTAGACGAATGTGATTATGTAAAGCGGCATTATCCAAAATTCTCTTAGGAAACTGCAAGTGAAACTGCCGTTCACATTCCGCGTAGGAATATTGCCATTCTCCGTTAAGAAACTGTGCACTTCATAAATAAGCTTCAACAACAAAAATATTTTCTTGCAATGTGTACATTATTTAGTATTATTGTAGATTAAGTAAAAAAAAAAATTTGTGGGAAAAATTATATTGCTAGTCACAAAATAACATTAGATAAAGAGTTAGTTATAAATAAAAGGCGCTTATAATAATTTGCAAGTACTAGTTACTCAGTGCCTACTGAGATGAAGTTCTTTTTGAAATACATTGTACAATGTACGAGTACCATATCTACATGTCAAATCATTGCACTAAGTAAATATGTTGTACAAATTATTCATCAAGTTTTAGCGTTCAACTATGAATTAATAACACAAATGATGTCATACTACAAATATGACCACGACGAAGTATTCGAAAATGAAATAGTTAGAATTTATTGGAATAGGAGCATTAACAATTACCTGCATTACTATCCGTCCTTTGCAGTTCTGAGGAGCATTTAAAGACAAAGCGAATTTTGCTACTAGAGAAGATGGTACTGCAGCTTTAACAATAAGATAAGAGATTGTACTTCTGCTTTATGATATCGATTGATTACTGTATTAGGTAAAATTATACCAACGTTTACATTTCCCGATATCTAGAAAATTAGTAGAACTATATGGTTATACAAACAGGAGGTCGATCTAACATTTTAAATTAGACCAATGAATATTGAATGTGATTTTGCGAAAGCTGTTGATTATATTGAATATTTAGATTATTAACAGATCTACATGGATTGAAAACATTTATGGGCCGCACAAGAATATGGGTTCATTATGGGCAGATCAACAATGACAAATTTAACGCAAGATGTCGTAATCTTGATCATTGTGGATAATGTTTGTAATAATAATAATTCATTCCTTAGCATCCTCCCACAGCTTAACGTCAATTTCAGGGACCATTTGCAGGGTATGAGTTATTATTAAGCCAGCGCCTATGGAGTGACTTAAGATATTTGGCTGTTAGAATTTATTTCAAACGAGAAGCAAAGCAAAGACAACCTTTCGGGGTGAGGAACCGGGTTCGATCCTAAGACTTCTACATTATAATTCAGTGGTTTGCCACTGAGCTATCGGCCAACTATTATACATTTTATAAGTGCTATTATTAAATTTGCATTTTTTATTGTTATGTTGACCACATAGTGAGTTACTTCACAAAACATATCTTCGCTGCTCTGTTTTTATGATAACTTTTTTTTTTGTGGTCTTCTACTGTTAAGTCCACTCTTTATCAAATAACTTCATATGCTACATGTGCACAATTAATATTTGCTTTTGAAGTTTGTATATATCTACTACATATTATCTCAGTATTCTGCGTTGCTGTATAAATTAGTTTTTTGAATATAGTTAAGTGTCGGGTACATCTAAAGTATAAAGTATTAGTAGTAATTTTTTCGTAATGTATCGTGCATAGTTCTAGTTAAGAGTTGTTCGCTCGATTTCCTCACTGCCTTGAGTCAGTGTCATAATATAAGATGAAATCCCTTTATCGTGTAATATGCGCTTTTTAAAAAATGCTATTTTAGATAATATTAGCTTATATTGGTAGCAATACTGCAGAATGTCTAAGATTTATACGGCAGAAATTGTACTGAATGATGTATTGCCCTGTTGGCAATACATGCTGCTCGTAAGTCCCTTAGGGCTAGAAGTACTTGGTCATTCTATCTATAATTTCGATCAATAACTGAGCCCATGGCGTAAACCGATTTATATATTATAACTGATGATTTTAATGGATTGATCATGTAGTAATTTAACATGGCAACATGAGAATAGAATCGGAATATATAAATAAGTTTTTAATATTTAACTAACATAATTGCGATAAGTCCTCTTAAAATTATTTGATTAGATTATTCAAAACATATTAACAAATAAAACAGTGTGACAAAAGCAATTATTTTAGTTAAAACACTATAATATGTTTGATTAATATCTATTTTATGAGGCAATCGTTTTGACACACAGTCGTTCCTTCATCTTTCGTTTTAAATAATACACTGCAGGAAAATTCGTACATAGCAAAGTCTGAGAAACTTACATATTTATTATGGACGGAGGAATCGTATATGAGGACAGTATGATTCGTTACTCAAAATTTGTATATCATCATTTAGACAACAATATTTCAGATATATTCATCAGTAGTGTTTGTTCTGATTGTAGTTGAATGTGAATAAGTTAGCATCTTATTGAAACCAAGAAAAAAGAGAAATATTGGCCATTCGGTGATTCGATAATTTTTTCTATTTGATAAGAAAGCTTTAAGGAAATAAAAAAAAATTAATGCGGCTTATAACAACCTTGCACCTTTGATAACCACCATCAGGTATTGGTTCAATAGATTCAAGTAAATCGCCGGTTGAAGGTCGGTGACATAGCTGGTATTTCTTTTGGAAGCGTAGAAAATGATACAAAAATTTGAGATGAAAAATATATTAGCGAAGTAGTCGCCACGATTGCTGACTGTTGAACATAAAAGGAGTCGCTGAACTGCTTCAAAGAATGTAATTATTGGTAGAAATTGAGGCCATTATTGCGAACCAGAATTGAAAATTCAGTCAACACAGTGGACTTATTTGGGCGAACTTGTTGCAAAGAAGACGAGGATGGCTTTCTTAGTCAGAAGATATTAACCACTATATTTTGAGATTCGCAAAGCATTATTTTCGTTGACTACTTGAAGAAGAGAAAGTCGAATAAGTTATTTCATATTAAAGTACTTGGCAACGAAAAAAGCAAGTGAACCACCACTCGTCCACTATCACCATAGTAAAACTGGTCGAGCTATATCATGAATTGCTGCCTCATCCGTCGTATTCTTCAGACACATCTCTGCGATTTTTTTTTGTTTCCGAACATGAAATCATGTCTTAACGGAAAGCTGTCCACGACAAGTGAGAAACTGATCATCGAAATATATGTCTGTTTTGTAGAGTTCAATAAATCATATTTCTTGGGGGACTCAAAAATAGGGAAATTGAAGAACACTGTCAAGCTAAAACGTGATTACCTGAAAATAGTTAAAAAAATAATGCGCTTTCTTCTCTAACACCGGTATTTTTTATTTCATATTCGTAAGATACTAGACGGTCGTACACTTTTATGAAAGAAACTAGTACCAAAGCTAGTAGATTTTTGGATTTGGTGCTACTCCATAGAGATTCATATTTTGAATGAACTAATATTGCTTTCACTAAGATATATTGAAGAAAATTACAATTCTCAAGGATTTCTAATGCAACTTTTAGAATATTTTGAAAAATGGGTATATGATATTACGTTATTAAATCAAAACAAAAAAATCGCATTTTCTTGTATGCCTAAATAGGAATGAAAAAATTAATTTCGAAAGTTTTTATTATAGACAGTGTAGCTATAAATTCTGTCAATATTGTACAATAGCACGAAAATTTGGTAGCCGCTCAGTGAATACCATTTATATTAGGAGCGGTCCAAATACTACAACCGCGCATTGTACAAAGTGGGAGAGAATGCGCTGCAGATTCTTCTTTCGCCCCTTAATATTAACGAACATTTCGTATAGAGTACAATTGTTAGTTTTCGACAAACTGGTATTGCCGTTGATCGCCCTCGTACCGGTTTTCCGTGTTCTGGACATAAATCCAACATTGTGGCAACTATTCGTGCAAGAATAACTTAAAATCCACTGTGGGAGCAAATAATCTAGTCTCGTGAAAAAAGATCATCGAATTCAGTATTATATTTCGCATCATTGGGTAATATTTAGATGTGAACGTTTACAGAAAGAGCAAACGCCATCTGTACAATACCAGCCTTGAAGGTCATAAGAACTGAAAGAGTGAACAAGTTATTAAGTCGTTACGGTAAAAAGGGGTATCCTAAAATCTTCTCAGATGAAAATCTCTACCGTTGAGGAAAAATTATACCTTCAGAATGATGGTACAGAATGCCTGTATACTAGCTCGAAGTTCCCTAGAAGCCCGGAAGATAATCTGGTCACCATCGGGCCTCAGTAATGGTTTAGAAAGTATTTCTGTCATACTGCGAGATTAGGGTGAAAATATCTGCCCGAGTGTACCAAGGAACTCTGCTGGAAACTTTAGGGAAAAGAAAAGGGTGTTACAACAGAATTCAGCCCACCTCGAACAACATTTTTGAGTTTATTAAGATCAACTATTGATTATAGAATGTCTCGATGCAGGGTCTGTAAGAAACGGCATCCAAGTTTGGGTCCCTAATACGAAGTATTCTTGAAATTACAACAAAAATATCGGTTGAAATCGTGCGTAAATGTATGTATTTTAGTTTTTTACGATGTATATTCTTGCTTCTTTTATACGCCATTAAAATACTGACGGTATTTATTGATAAACTATGTATATTAAAAAAAATAATGTAGAAAATGTTGTAAAATAGCTAATTTTAATATACATGTTGTGTTTTTATTGTGGGTAGGCAGTTAGTCTAGCTCTCATTTAACACATCTTTAGTGAAAAGTACTGTTTACATGGTGCCTGTAAATGTAGTAAGTGATGCATCATCTGAATTCCTCTATCGACTGTAATATTAATTTGGTAATAATACACTGGCTAAGATTAAGGGACGTAGTTGAATGACTAAACATTAATCAATAATAAAAGCCTTTTTTTTGAAAGGGAAAGTGAGCTGTGTCCTCAGTATTTCTTTTGCGAGTCCCATTTTTTAGTCAGCGCACTTTAATGGATATCTCAAAGTTAACAATCTTATCCTTTCTGTTTATTCTGTACCTCTGTATAGGTTCAAACTACAATTGTGTGATGGCAACTTTTTTTATCATTTCGAAAACGAATCAGTAGTGAACGTATTTAAAACAAACGTACAGATAGAAAATTGCGTACCAAACTGTACCAAACATCGTGAAGCCACATATTTATGTTGAAATAACATTTAAAGAGCTGCCATAGAAAAGAACTTTTTCAAAGATGGATAATTTCCAACATAAAATAGTGCACAAAAAGTTTTAATTACCTTTATCGTTATTATAAATATGCTGCAATATGTAAATTTTGAATTGTATTGCAAGCCATATTTTCATAAATAGTAAATTTAAAGAGGTTACAATATTTTAAGAACATAAATATTTTTATTTTAAAACGATATAAGAAAAGAAAAACAACTTACCTATCTATAGATATTGCTACTAAATTAAAAATGGATGACGTCGAACAGGCAACGTCCATTGCTATGTAGAAATCACATACAAAACCCGGTAGCGCCCACGTTCCGTTTACCTGAAAAATAACATAATTTCAGTTTGAGTTTCAGAATTTCCTATCTAGTATGCATTATATATTAAATAACACTCTGTGTGCAATTTTAACTGTAGTTGGTGGAATTAAAATCGTCAAACTAAATATTTTAATATTCTTATATCGACAGCATTTCTTTTTTAAATAATTAGGAATAATTTGTTATGACTTTTATCAATAGTAGGTATACACATTGTCCCCTGAAATTTTGAATACGGGGTTTTGAATGGATTACTTGGCGCTTAGCTACCATGCTCGTTTTTTTGCATAGCTGAGAATATGTTGTTATTGCAAAATGAATGTCAATTTGACTTATTGTTAGATAGCTTCAAATTTGATACACTCTGATACAATTAAGTGTAGTTAATTTTACTTTTCAAAATGTTAACAACGGAACAGAAAACTCAATGGAGGTCAATAGATGAATGAAATCGCAAATAATTTGTTTGTTTTGGCATACGATGTGACAGTAAAGACCAATTCGGTCTTCGGTCTTTGTTTAACAAAATTGGTTCTGTAAATTCACCATGTAAGTGCTCAAAGGAAAGGAGGCTTCAAACTGAAGAAGCTGAAATGCGGGAAATTATGGATCGCAATATGTAATAGAAATTAATACCGGAAAATCAGAAGTGCATAAAATACTTAAAAGGAGTAGTTTCAAGTCTTTCAAAGTTAAAACGACCCAAGAGGTTTCCCCGGCGGACCATGGTCGTCGAATGTAATTTTGTGAAGATATGATGGATAGAGTAAACAAAATTTTCTTTCTTCGAAATATTCTGTTTAGTGACGAATCGACTTTCCCGTTACATGATCGTCATATTCCTTCTTAGTGAGATAGGTACTGGTCCCAAGAAAACAAGCACAGAAGTATAAATTTGAGAACTCAGCACCCCCAAAAACTTAACGTTTGGACTGGTATTTGTTATAGGACCCTTTTTTTATTAACGGGAATCTGAATGGCCGAAAGTATTTGGAACTGCTTAAGAATGAAGCGATACCAGCAGTAGAAAGCATACAGAATATTGATATTGCTCATATCAGGTATTAGCACGATGGATGCCGTGCTCATAATGCGGCTCGTGAATATTTAAATCAAATATTTCCTCGCTGTATTATTAACACCAACGGAGACATAAAATGGCCACCAAGATCTCCCGATTTGTGCCCGAATGATTTTTTTCTTTGGGTCCATATAAAGCAAACAATTTACACCCATCAGCATCTAAGACCTAACAACGTGTATGACCTCAGATTAAAAATTCTTGAAAATATCACTCCTGCTATGTTAAGAGAAATGCGACAACAATTTTATGATCGTCTGGGATATTGTTTGGTTCTACAAGGAGATGTTTTCGAATATTTAATAAGACGAATCTTGTAACTAGTTATTATTCGTTACCTTAGCATTGTGTTTGTTATAATTTAAGTAAAATTTGTAATATTAAAATATTTTATAAAGACTTTTCACTTTGATTCTCTATTTTATTATAAATTAGATATTATTAATTATTTCCCGTTGCTTAGTGAATTGAAATATTGGACTCAGCTATGAAAAAACGAGCATGGTAGCTAAGCGCTAAGTAATGCATTCAAAAGCCCGTATTCAAAATTTCAGAGGACAACGTGTATATCATAAAATGCCTTGCGATATTGAATAGTCAATCATACAACTTACATGCAATATTATGACACATAGAAGTGTCAGAAGTAATAAATCTCGAAAAGGTAACATATAACAAATACATATGTTACATGGATGTCAAGTATTCTATTACCAACTACAGACACTTGAGATTGTCCCTTGTTTATTACGAGTATTAGATACTGTTTTAAATCTTTCAACATATTTTTGATTATAAATATGTTTTTTAGGGGATTTGTCCAATTTAAAATCGGTAGCAATGTAATTGTGGTTGTACTAAATAGTTATCGTTAAAAGTTAAATTTATATTTATGTAGTCTAATTTTCTGTCTTATTGCAGTCAAGTGTTCTAAGTTCTAAACTCTGTTATTGACACTTATCGAAAAACTTGCATTAATAATTTTTATATGAATTTTTTAGTTATATCAATAACGTTATTTTGCACTTAACTATAAAATAATTCTTTTGAAGAATTGGTGAAGTGCCATAGATATCTTTGTGTCTAGCGCTTTACGTCTATTAGAGTAAAGTGTTAGTCATATGCATAGATAGCAACCTTTTGCAAATTTAGTTTGTATTTTGTGTATTGCAAATTTAGTTTATATTTTGTGTTTGAAATCCTTGTTTGTTTGTAAGATGCTAGCATAGATATCTTTCCTAAATTTTAGGTGTATACAAAAATACGCCGTTTCTGTTTGAAATTTTATAGTGCCTAAAATTCGTTGACAGCAATATTTATAGTTTTTAAAATTAGAATTAAGCTTCTTGGGGTTTTGGACCTTCAATCAGACCTTCCGGACTGCCCCTATTCGATAGTACATAACGTAGGTACTAATTATTTTTTAGAGTAGACCACAAATAAATTAAAAATAAACAAGCGTTTTCCGATTAATTCTTTACTAACATATGGTACTGGAACACAAGTTTTTGGAGCATACTTTATTTGTACGTTACATTTGGACAGAAATTAGTACTTTCTTCAAAATTTCTTTGCAAAGTATCATTAATTTACATGAGATTTTTAAATCCTAGGTTTTTGTCTAACACCGAAATAAGTTTTTTTTACAAATATCATTATTTTTGCCTACCGAAGTTTCGAGCCGATTTTTTACAGAATCTACTAGAGAAATACCTTCGTTCAATGAAAATCCTCTGCCTTCTAGTTTAGTGACTGCGGTAGTAATACACCAAAAATTACTCTTAATAAAACACAATTGACTAGTAGTTAAGGGGTTTTCAAATAAACTAAAGCATTTTCTAATTGCTGTCGAGCAATCTGGATCAAAATCGCAATTAACATTCATTCATCATTTCTCTATAAATTTCGGCAAGAAATCTTACGGGGTTTAACCACGCCCCCCACTGAGTAACAATTGGTTCTGGGGGTAGTGGCAATTCTAGATACTTTTCCTTTTATACCTGAACTTGAAGTGGAGCTTTAACAAAAACTTTCTGCACGTTACTTACTAAACTATTAACTAAAGGAAATTCTAATTTAACAGTTTCAGCTACTCTATTTAATCCATGTATCAAACAGGTGCAATCTATTAAATTAGGGAATTTTTTTAAAATTTTCTGCACCTTTCACCATATACGAAGCAGCATCAGTTAACATTAGTAATACATTTTCTACTGGTAATTTTTACGGTAAAAATAAACTACATTCTACATTCAATTCAAATAATAATAATTCATGACCTAACACAGCTTGACGCCAATTACAAAGGGATTGATAAGTGATGAGTTATTATTACACTTGCGCCCGTGGAATAATAACTCATGACTTACCAATGCCTTTGTAATTGGCGTCAAGGTTTTAGGTCTTGAATTATTATTATTTGAATTGAATGTAGAATGCATTTATTAATATGTATTTCTCACAATGACTACATCACTTATATAACTCTGACATTAATATATTGTCACTTATAATTCTTTGATAAAGGTAATATCTACCGAAACATGTAATAGGTTATTTTGAATATATACATATTAAAGTAAAACAGACTTTAAATCGACGAATATTTAAATCTACTATATTGTACAAAAGTCAAGAAATAATTATATATATATATATATATATATATATATATATATATAATATTTTCGTGACCTTGGTATGATATGGTAAACTTAATAAGTCGGCGATTAAAGGTCTGGTTTATTACTTCAAAGTATATATATACTTACGCATAAAATTTGTTTTAATAAACTAAATGTCAATTTTTATTATCGTCTAAACAGTTTTTAAATGAATAAATTTAACAAAGGCGAGTTATTTCAATCTAATTGATGATTATGTAAAATTTGTGATTGCTTTAATTTATTGATTTCTAAACTTTACAGTAAATTGAATTTATTGGCTTTATTTTCAAAACTAATAATAATTTATCAAAAATCTGGAGTCTGTACATTAACATGTGGATGCGGCAAGATATATGTTCGTCAAACAGGAAGATCGTTTGAAAATCGCATTGCTGAATATTGTTCTTCGTTTAGATCTAAAAAAGAAGATTCCAGTTTTGATAATCATCTATTAGAAGAAAGCCACACTTTCAATAAGAATTTTCAAATTCTACATTTAGAAAATAAAGACAATAAATTAAATTTACTAGAAAGTTTAGAAATCAATAAATTAAAACAATTACAAATTTTACTTAACGATCACTTAGATTTAAATAACTCGCCCTTGTTGAATTTATTCATTTAAAAACTATGTAGATGATAATAGAAATGTACCTTTATTTTCTTAAAACATTTTAACATGTTTAGTAACTTATAGTATAACAGTTAGGGCCGACCAGATGGGCCACATTTTCTCACTACCAACAATATTTGTGTAAATTCTTAGACTTTTAAAAACGTTCTAAAATAATATTAACCTTGTTGATTTTATATTTTTAATTTAGTTTGTAGCGTGCTCTTTAGCTGTAAGTACCTGATGAAGTTACTGTGCTGGCGAAACAATTGTCATGTTATGGTTGCGTATTAAAAAAGTGAAGATTTTAACCATTAGTTTTATTTCTATTTTAAACTATGGATCTTAATCAAGTAAAAGCCGAATCTATTCAGATATTTATTATTATAAACTTATTTTATATATGAGCTTATTCAGTTAATGCGTCCCTCAAGGTTGTTTAAATATCAGATGAAATAAAATTGTTACAGTAAAGGATACAGTGTTTACAATAAAAATATAAGATAAACAAAATTTTTTTTTCTCAGAAACATAAAATCAATATACTTATTTGCCCTATTGCACTTAGCAACAATAAATTGTGTCTGGAAAACACAGTCAACGTCGCAATTTCATTAAAAAGTGCACATAATGTATGTATAATATTTATATTTGAATAAAATTAAATAAACCCCAAAAGTATTAGCAGTAATATACTTGCTGTTGGTCGGTGAAAAATGCATTCAAAAACTCTTATTGATTAAAAAAAAATGGTGAGATGGAAAAAAATATTAATTGTATATTGTCATCTTACAAACAGCAACAAATATTCATTAAAATTTGTATTTTTAAATAGAATATATGTTATCATCTGCTTTAGCGTGTTATATTCTGCGTTTAAACGTTTGAACTTAAAACTGTCATTTATTTTAGACATTTTAAATTAAATAAGATACAGCTGTAACAGCAGATTACAATTATCAAAACTTTACTTCAAAAACATCACGAATATTATTTAATTTCACTAATTTTAAATAAGAATCATAGACCACTACACATAAGAATTTAATCAAGAGCACGGTGTGTGTATAATATAAACTAGAGATCCTTTAATACTCCTATAATAAGAGATGGAAATGTTTTTGAAGTTAACTTTCTTTTAATTCTTGACACGTTTTTTAAAGTTTCTAACTGCTGGTGTCACATGGCCCAAATTATTATAGTGTCTTGTTTCGTCTTTGCGTAGAAACCTTTAGATATAAAGTTTTAGGTCTAGAGTTGGCTTCCGAGTTTCCTGACATAGCTAATTACTGTTCTAGACAAAAGATAGGACCTTACGCATACGTGCTTTCAAGAAGCATGATCTTAGGTATTTATCTAATTAATAGAATTTACTGCGTTTAAAAGCATCATTGGAGTGTATAGGTACGTGTATAGATGTTTGTATGTGTATGTATCTTAAGAATGCTCATTTATGTTTTGATTAGTTTTGTTTTGTTTTAATTAAGTTTCGCTATACATAGATTGTGGCATAAGTTGTTTCGTAACACATTTTTTGTACCTTTCTAAAAAATGTATATTACTATCACTGCACTTCTCCATTTGTGAAAACTGTTTAGTGTCTATCAACGCTGCAAAAAGATCATCTGCAGATACAGTACACATAGTTTTTAACCTTCCAAGGGCAGTTTTATATAAGCAAGGGGTGAAAAACCAAATGGAGCTAAGCCTGGACTGTTGCAAGAATTATCTAATACTTTTAGGCCTGAATAATGCAAAGTGTTGGTGGTTTTTGCAGGACGGCGCGCTGTCGATTCATATGGTAATGAATGTATGTACCACAAAAATGTTTTCGAATTCGGACGATAATTTTTCAGCGCTTCGAAAATTTGAGGTAGACAGGTTTCGGTGTACCACTTGATTTTCCGAAAGGCAGCATCTCATTCACTGCTCCAGAACGTTTTAGTAACTGTCCAACCCCAGCTATTATTTTTGTTTCTAATTTGAAAACTGAAGTAAGCTTAATACATACTTTTTACAGGTCTTTTTGCATTGAGCATGAATGAATATGATTAACATTGTATTCGATAGGTTTTATAAATTTAGATGTCACTAAATATTGTCACTGACGTATTATATATATATATATATATATATATATATATATATATATATATATATATACCTTTGTATGACCTTTGTATGTTATGGTAAATTAAATTTGTTGGCGATTTAAGGTCTGGTTTTACTTAAAAATATATATATTTAAAACAATCCTACATGTATCGGCAAATGATGCCTTTTTCAAGAAATTATTCAAAGATACATTCCAATTGAATAATAATAAATCATGCCTTAGTATTCTAAAATAGATAGACAACAAAAACAGGGAAACACAAGACATGAGTTATTATTATGTATGCGCCGTGGAGCATCTTAAGATGTAAAGCTGTCGGCATTCGCCCTAAACGAGAACGAAAACCACGAAAACCTATTCGGACAGCCAGACAGGAATCAAAACACCGAACTGTCAGCATGATAAGCAAATGTGTAGATATTTAAATAACTTAAGATATATAATTATATAACAGCAACATATATTATGATGGTAAATTGCAGATCGTTACATAATTAAGTTATAGTATATACTGCTTAAATTTCTTATATCACTTCTGTTGTTAATTGAATTTTTTTCCTGTTTAATACTAATCATTTCTTTAATTTCCCTTTTCATTGTGTGTTGTTCTTTATCTGAAAAGGGAAATTAAAGAAATGATTAGTATTAAACAGGAAAAAAATTCAATTAACAACAGAAGTGATATAAGAAATTTAAGCAGTATATACTATAACTTAATTATGTAACGATCTGCAATTTACCATCATAATATATGTTGCTGTTATATAATTATATATCCTAAGTTATTTAAATATCTATACATTTGCCAACAAATTAAATTTACTGTTTATATATATAGATAGTAGATTCAATTAGTCGGCGATTGAAGGTCTGTTTTACTTAATGCATATATTTAAAATAATCTTCAAAGAAATTTAAAATATATATATTTTAAATATGTACATATTAAAGTAAAAGAGACCTTAAATCGCCGAGTAATTTAATCTATTATAACATACAAAAGTCAAGAAATAATTATAATTATATATATATATATATATATATATATATATATATATATATACACCATTCCATGTTTAAGTAAATCAATTTCCTTCAGAATCAATTAAATACCTACAACTAATTAACATATTTAAAATAAGATATTAAAACTATTCAAAATAATGCATTTATATTTCCTTTGCATTTGATAATAATACTTTCAACATTCTCAGAAATTTAAATTATAGGTATTTTTAATTTTTCAAAATTTTATTACTTTCTAAATTTCGATAATTAATATATATATATAGTAGATTTAGATAGTCGGCGATTTAAGTTTAATATGTATACTTAAAATAATCTTGCATGTTTTTATTAAGATTCCTTGAAAAAGGCAGTAATTACCGAAACATGTAAGATTATTTTAAATATATACATATTAAAGTAAAACAGGCCCTAAATCGCCGACTATCTAAATCTACTATAATATATAAAGGTCAAGAAATAATTATTTATATATATATTTATATGTATGACAATTGATAATTTATTGGAGTTTTTCGGCTTTTATATGAAATATTTACAAATATCAAATTAGAATGTATGCAATTGCAAAGTAAGTGGGGATGTAAACATTTCTGTATACAAATTACAAAGCAAATCATACGAAATTTTTTTATTTGAAAAATATGGTCTACGTTGGGACTCGAACCCAAGTCTACAGCTATCCGGGCTGTTGCTTTTGCCACTAAGCCAAAGTAGACCCAGGTTCAAGCTATTTAGAAATGCATTATAAAGTAACAGTGTTAATGAATCAGATGTCAGTTATTGAATGTAGATGTCAAGTTGAAAGCAGAAGTCAGTTTTGAAAGCTCATGTCAGTTTTGATAGCAGATGTCAGTTAGTGAAAGCAAATGTCAGTTAATGAAAGCAGATGTCTGATTTGAAAGCAGGTGTCAGTTATGAAAGCAAACGTCAGATTAGAAAGCAGATGCCTATTTTGAAAGTAGATGTGAGTTATTGAAAGCAGATGTCAGTATTTTGAGAGCAGATGTCAGATTTGAATGTTGGAAATGCTAATTATTACTCCATAGCTATATGAGTGTTTAGATAATTTCTTAGCCGTTCCTTAAATATAACAATTGATAAATTATTGGAGTTTTTCGGCTTTTACATGAAATATTTACAAATATCAAATTAGAATATATGTAATTGCAGAGTAAGTGGGGATGTAAACATTGCTGTCTACAAATTACAAAGCAAATCAAATCATACGAAATTTTTTTATTTGAAAAATATGGTCTACGTTATATATATATGTATATATGTATATATTATATATATATATACATATATATAACGTAGACCATATTTTTCAAATAAAAAAATTTCGTATGATTTCATTTGCTTTGTAATTTGTAGACAGCAATGTTTACATCCCCACTTACTCTGCAATTACATACATTCTAATTTGATATTTGTAAATATTTCATGTAAAAGCCGAAAAACTCCAATAATTTATCAATTGTTATATTTAAGGAACGGCTAAGAAATTATCTAAACACTCATATAGCTATGGAGTAATAATTAGCATTTCCAACATTCAAATCTGACATCTGCTCTCAAAATACTGACATCTGCTTTCAATAACTCACATCTACTTTCAAAATAGGCATCTAAAGGCCTAAAGATATCGCAACGGCAAAGGATGTAAAAACGAGAGTAAAAACAGATATACATGGATTCTCTGAGGTTAAACGAAGAAAAACCATACGTGGTAGAAATACTTCTACTTCGCTGGCTACTGTAGAAAATCGCAAATGGATATTTATATCAAACTTTTTGAATACAATTACTAAAAATGATATAATGAAATATTTACAGAAAAATGAAATAAGAGTAGTAGCATGTGAAAAACTAGATATTAAAAACACAGAAATTGCTGCTTTTAAGATAGCAGTTCCAGAAAAACACATCGAACAAATCTTTGATGAAAATTTGTGGCCTGAAAACGCAATAGTTAGACATTATAAAAATTTTCGGCGACGAGGCACGGTAGAATCTCGGAAGAACTAACGAAAAATAAGATGAAAAGAACAAGTTTATTTAAAATCATGCATCAAAATATACAGAGTCTGTTAAATAAAACTAACGAAATTGATATGTTGCTGAACAACATTGAAGATGAAGTTCAAGTTATTGCGCTCACGGAACATTGGCTTAGTGTTGGTCAGATAAACTTTGTTAAGCTGGATGGCTATGTATTGGGATCGTATTATGGCAGGACGTCCAAAAGGTGCGGCGGTTCCTGTATCTATATCCGAAAGAATATTGGTTTTACTGAAATGGAAAATCTGAAACAAAAAAGTGTTGAATCACATATCGAATGTAGCAGCATAAAAATACAAAAATCCAATATACTAATAATTAACGTCTACAGACCACCATCTGGGAATATTAATACATTTATTGACGTATTCGAGGATATTCTGCGAACTATAGCTGGAAAGTATAATAATGGTTTATTGGTTTCTGGCGATTTCAATGTAGATTTGCGCCGAGAAGGAGATACTAACGTCAAAAGAACGAGAGACATCTTGGCATCCTTTGGTTTGGTTGAGGCTATAAGTGAGCCTCCCAGAGTCAACAAACAAAGTGCTACAACAATTGATAACATATTTACGAATGTAAAAAACTTCAACAGTAGTGTTGTCATAACAGCACTATCGGATCACTACGGTCAAAAAATTAGTTTTAGTATCGAAAATGAAGAACCTAGCTAGGAATGTGGAATGATGAAAATTTGCAAGAGATACTAGAGTACTTGAACTCTATTGATTGGTCAGTGACTGCGAGTATGCAAAATCCTGATGCAGCCTATTGAACTCTTCAGCAATATATTATAAATAAATTAGATGACATATGTCCTAGGAAATTCAGTAAATCTTATAAAGACAAAAACCTCAAATGGATAACTGAGGAAATAAGACAGAAATGTTGTATAAAAAGGCAGATGTATCAAGATATGAAACAGGGCCTGATTAATGGGGAAACTTACAAAGTTTATTCTAACACATTAAAAAGGAAATAGAATATCAAAAGAGGAAGGAGAACAGTGCATTTACTAACAATTCAAAAAACAAAATCAAAGCAACCTGGCAATTAGTTAAGCAAATTACTTCAGAAAAGAGACAAACCCCTCTTAATGTTGCAGACCTAAATATAGAAGAAAATTTTAAAGACAGAAGTGAATTGTTGTCTTACATCAATAATTACCTCCTTAATATGTGTAATGATATGGAGCAAGGATTAGATAGCTGTGAATTCTCGGATTATAATCATCATACACTATATCTGAGACCAACAACATGTTTTGAGATAGAAGATATAATTCAAAATTTAAAAACCACAAATTCGGTAGGGTTCGACGAGGTGCCCATGAAATTAATCAAATACTGCAAGACAACACTGTCAGTCATATTAGAACCTTTGATAAATCAGAGTCTCGAAACAGGTATATTTCCGGATATGCTAAAACACTCGAGTATAAAACTTATACACAAGAAAGGGGTCAAGAAAGACATAGAAAACTATAGGCCCGTTTCCCTGCTACCGAATATATCCAAAATATATGAAAAAAATATATATAGGAGATTATACGCATTTGTTATAAAGCATAATATTATTACTAACAGACAAAATGGTTATATAAAAGATAAATTCACTTCAAGAGCTATTTATGAAGTTATAGAAGACGTATTGAGCGGAATACATAAGGAAGATGAGACAACGTGTGGTTGATGAGGGATTTGGGGCTGCAATGTATTCTGACTGGGGCACTTTTAAAAGGGGTGTGCCTCAGGGTTCGGTGCTGGGCCCCTGCTTTTCCTTCTTTATACGAACGAAATACCGGCAATTACTAACCACCTAACAACTCTGTATGCGGATGACGCTGCTGTGGTTGTGAGATCTCGTGGTGATATCGGGGAGGAAATAATAAGTACTACGGCAGAATTTCAAGAATGGTTTTCCAAAAACGATCTCAAACTTAACGTAAATAAGACCAAGGTTATCCAATTTAACTATTACAAAGAATTTAATTGACTTGAATTTAATTTAGAAATTTATTGACAATTTAAGTAATCTATAATTAAAGAAGAATCTATTTTTTTTAATGGAACACGCTGTAGATGAGCACGCCATAATAAGTAGATAAACATTTTGCCTCGCATGGGTACCTGTTTCCCTATGTTTATCTCTCGTAGTGTTAGAGTTATTAATGATTATTTTTTAAATTGAGCATTATCAAGAAAAATTGTAGGAGTAAGCCTTGTAAAGTAAATCTGATGTGTCAAAATTGTCACAGAGTTTATTTCGTGTCTAACTGGTTTTATGTTGTTCACAAATATGCAAGACGAATTAAATATTTATTCTAATAGGGATATTTGGAGTTTATTCTACATTCATGTTAATCTCTTCAAATTATTTAAGGAACATGTCGACTTTTTAATGAAAGATACCCACATTTACCAGCAATTAATAAAACTAAATTCGAAGTTATTAATGATTATTTTCTAAATTTATCATTATTAGTAGAAAGCTTTGGAAAAAAAATTTAAATAATTTTGGAATTATACCTATTATATGTATATATTCAACAAACTTCTTGCGAAAAGGTTAGAAAAGAAAATAAATTTCAAAGCTGAGAAAATATTTTATACCATATGAGAAATAACCATACATTAACAAGACACATAATGCGTTAATAATGATATACACAAATGTTCAAAATGATCTGCGATCTAAACAAAGCATGACTCTTCTTAAGTCTGTTGTAATTGCCTTTCTTACTTGCTCAGCGTTCAAGTTTCGAAAACCGTCTCTTACTCTAGTTATAAGCTATTCTCTGTTTGGAACTGGGAACGCATAAACCTCATTTTTTATTTGACCCCATAAAAAAAAATCAAGGAAAGTCAGATCGGGAGATCTAGGTGGCCAGAACCAAGGTCCATTGCGACAAATCCACTTATCCTGAAAGATATTGGTTAATTCCCGATATACCTCATGTGAAGAGTGAGCGGGTGCTAAATCAATTTGAAACAAACATAGATTATTCAAAAATGGCAGTACTACTTTCCTTAACAATTGTAGATACCTAACGCTTGTTAAATTCTCTTCATAAATTTCATTTTCGACGTGAATATGTATAATTATTGCAAAAACATTAGAGCTAAAAGTGTCTTGAAAATTTGCTTCTTTAATGGCATGTGGATTTTGTTATGCTCAATGATGACAACTTCTTCTATTAAAAATCCTAAAAATTTTAAATAAAAAAATGGGATCTTCTTGTGTTTTTGTTAAAATAAACTCGCAAAATTGAATTCTTCTACCTTGATCTCCTGGACAAAGAGCCTAAACTGATTGGGAAGAATAAGAATGTATTTGGTTTTTTTTAATCCTTTGATGTACATGATGTACATGATGTACATCTGCAGACGCCACCGGTATAGAACTAGTTGGATGCGCATGAAAATATCCCAAAACAACGATTTCATTACCTTCGTCGCCAGTAATCGGTTATGGAACTGTTTTCTTGACTTAAATACCAAAGCAAATGGAATTTGACTCTATTCACTTCAATTTAGTTTTATTCATTGCTGGTAAATGTGGGTATTGTTCTTTAAAAAGTCGACATGTTCTTTCAATAATTTGAAGAGATTCACCATGAATGTAGAATAAATTCAAAATATCTCTATTAGAATAAATATTTAATTCGTCTTGGATATTCTTGAACAACATAAAACCAGTTAGACACGAAATATACTTTGTGACAATCTTTTCTTGATAATACTCAATTTAGAAAATAATCATTAATAATTCTAAAACTATGAGAGATAGACATAGGGAAACCTATACCTGTACGATGCAAAATATTTATCTACTTACTATGGCGTGCTCATCTACAGGTGTTCTATTAAAAAAATTTTTCTTTAATTAAAGATTACTTAAATAATCAATAAATTTCGAACACCCTCTAAGAGATTTCTTAAATGTTTCAACATCACTCGGAATCTTAAACCTTTCGCTGTCTCCAGTAGAAATATGACGTAGTTTAGATCAAATACGCCTGAGATATGTGGTTTTAAAAAGTACATTGAGAAAACAAAAGAATTCACAAAAATCAGAATAATTCAAAAACGGTTAATTTTTTGCAAAAGAAACTTTAATATAAAGTGTTATAGTACTTTACAAGGAATCTAAAAAACAAATAATAAGTATAACATTCTATTTAAAATATCAATGTTGGCTATGACTTCCGGTATAACCGAAAGTGGTTCATGGGTGTAAATATTTTATTGTATTATTATATTTATTATATTATTATTTATTATATTATTATTTATTATATTATAAGTATCAATATTACTTGCCACAAATTTTCAAAAGGGTCCTAAGGCATTAACATAGAAAACTTCTAACGAACGGGTTACATGAAAAACCCTCTATATCCAGATGTTAGTGCCACTATTGTTTATGATTTTACTAGACTTGATCAATTCTAGAAAATTCTAATTAAGTTTTAGATCAAATAAGCACACATTTATTAATGGCGTAACCTTCACCTAACGTTATATACATTCAAACCCTAGTTTAATGTCGGTCTGTAGTATCTACTTCGTCATAAATTTCGCTAGATTATTTAAATTAAAAATATTGCTATTCAGTATTAGATTCAGTATGCGATTCAAAATTCGTGATGACTTTCTTATAGAAGAATAGAAGAGAAAGGATCGCATAAACTAAGAAGTTATATATGCATAAGTGTAATAAATAATTATTCAGGTACAACATTCTATTACGGTGATAGAGCAGAACTCATAATATGGAATACATACGTGCATATTTAAATACCTATAAATTTGCCTGTTCTCAGATTGCTTATATGTACACGACTCGCCGACGTTATGTCGTTATTGAGCAAATAATTTGGAACATGTCATTGTATTCAACAACAGCACGAACTAACCCCCATCCCTCAAATATAGCAGGGCTTCTTGTTTTGCATACTATGGTGCTTGTTGCAAAGTCGGATGTCATTTCATCTCTGTCATTATTGCTTTCTATCTATTTCCTTGCACTGTCTTCGGAATCCGTGCAAGAATGCGAGATATGGGGTTATGAGTTTAGCACTAACTTGCTATAGACGCTGGTTTGACATCTAAACTTTCATATATATAGAAACAAAATTTATAAAATGAGATAAATAATGTAAATGGATAAATGCCCAGTATTAATAATTAACTATATTTTATATGGACACGATCTCAGGCGATTACAAACTAATATTTATTTTACATTAGTTTGCCAATTAACAAAAAAAAAATTAAATTTTAAAATAAGACACGATATTAAAACAACAATATACATGGAAATAAAGCACTATTATTTCTAATTTTTATGTGTTGTATATTAATGCAGACTTTACTTTAGATGAGTGTAAACGTGTAATGAATATATAAATTATTGGATTATGATTTTCGCGTTTTATGTTAACCATTATCTCGTTCTAAAGTGAAGCTTATTACTCGAGATGTGATTATTCATAAACGATAATAAAATTATAAATAATCAGCAAAAAATATATAAAAGTTTTACTTAGCAGCAAGTAATTAATTTTTTTATTCACTTATCTCCAATTTGATATTGTTAAGTTAATATCCTAATATAACCCACAAATATTTACAATTTTAATATAATGAAAATGAATGTAAATCTTATAAGTTTTATTATTTAATGTATTCAATTAATAATCATTATCATTGTACTTTCGTAGGTACCTCATATTTCTGATAGTTCTAAGTACGTTGTCGAAAAATATCTGGAATTTATACCAGCGATTTCTTGGGCTGGGTTGAATAAACATCGACTAAACTCCTTCATTGTAACGAATGTTCAGTTCAAAAGTCCTCCAAATAATCTTCTAAATCTCAATTTTTAATATTTTTTGAATCTACAAAAGACATTTGTTTTGATATTTGAAAGATGTTACAATGTAGACTCGAAGTTAATTGAACAATGCACCAGCTTCTTATGGCGGAGTTTGTCAATATCTGGTGTTACTGAAGTCAATTGACGGTGCATATGTTAAACGAGTTCGATATTACGTTTTTGTAATGTACCTTGCGTGGTATCAAAAGAGAGTAGGAACAATTTAGCTTTTGAAATTGGATATCAAATGATCCTATCGTAATTGAGCCCAAAATTGGGAAAGTAGTTTGCTTTTGAGTGATGCTTGATAGTGTGCGAAGGCATGTCAAGAACTTCATATTCGGCCACCGTGAAGGTAGCTGGTTTTGAAGGAAATTGTTAAGGTGTTCTTTTGTTATGGCTGATAATGATTCATACATTGTTATGTTATTTTCTTCTAAAATATTTGAAGTCAATGAGAAACATTTCAGATTCTTATTATCGATTTATGTAGATCATCTTTTCCAGCACTGCAATTTTGTCATTAGTAGTAAATATTTTTTTACCTTTTGACGAAAACTGTGTAAAGTGATGCACTTAATTTGTTTTGATAAATGGGGTGTTATTTATGATCACATTGTACCTAGAGAATATAGAGTAAGTGGAGAGTACTATTTTACTGTACTTTGAGGAACCCTAAAGGGAAAAATAAAGAAAAACTGCTGCTTTACTAAGACGTCGGTTGGATCCTGTATCACAACAATGCTCCGGCCCACAGATCAGCGATTTGCCAACGAATACTTGAAGAATTGGGAGTGGAAGCTATGATTCACCCCCCCCCCCCCTACGCACCTGACCTTGCACCATGTGACTTTCATTTGTTTCCTGAAGTCAAAAAAGAATTGAGAGGTCGAAAATTTTAGTCGAATTTAGAGCTCAACAACACGGTCACGGGTATATTAAATAGACTCTCAAAAATGGTTTTTAAGATGTTTATGACAAGTAGACAAAATGATTGGACACGTGTATTGCACAGATTGGAGAGTACTTTGAAGGATAGTTTTTGAGGTTTACTAAATAAATGTTTCATTTTTGTACTGCAGCACTAGTCTCCTTATTTTCTGATATTTCCTCGTAAATCATAATATAAAATAGGGTAGGTCAACTTACCTGCTGTAGAGTATAAATTTTTGCCGATAATTAAAAAGAATTAACAACCACGAAAATCAGTGCCTACGAGTTATTAACTCAAAAAAGTGAATAACGGCGCTGTCTGCTCGATATGTAAAGCATAAAAAAATTCGAGAATCATCCAGTAGGTTGTATTTAGTTTGTTATTTTTCGTCTATGTAAAGAAAGATCGAGTTAGTTCTAGTACTGTTTTATCTTTTCATGGAAGTAGTTTGCGTTCTTCTCGCTAGATGGAAGCAGCAATATTGTGTTTTTCATTTTTTATCTTCATACTGCGGATGGAGGCCCTGGAGAAATTAAGCTTCTTCCTTGAGAACAGTTCGTAAGGCACAAAGATGGTTTAGATTTTTTCCTTAATCGATTTGTATAAAAAGAATAATTTAAAACTTTATAGAAAAGATTCTTAATATATGTGAAGCTAACATAGTTTAGTACGTATTAAAATTTATAACACCACTAGTTGTGAGAGTTTAAATCTTACGAAATTTGTACAGTTCTCAATAGAAATATTAAGAAGCAACAGAGATTTGATCGTAAATATAAGACCCGAGATATAACTGCTAAAATACTGATATTAATGTAAGTATCTGCTATCAAAGTGGGTGGAGAGATAATTACATATCTGACGCCCAACGTAGGACGAAATTGTTAAATCGTACAAAACTTACTATGAATGAAGTGGGTTTTATGTATTATTAGCGGGCTGAAATGCATTTTTAATATAAAAAATATAATTAAAAAGAGTAGTCTAAAGTATAGCTACTGATTAAAAGATAAAGAACAAGAAGAAGAAGAAGAAGAAGAAGAAGACTATCATGTTTTAAAAATGATTCATGTGAAATTGAAGGCGAACATACAAGACCATGTAGAAAGAAGGTAAAGCGTGAATAGAAAAGAATTATCGGGTTTATACATACAGGGTGGCCCATTACTGCGAGGAAGTCCAATATTTCGTTTATTACAACACATATTAAAAAATGTTTCAAATAGAAGTTGTAGCAAATGCAACACTGCATATTTGTAAAATAATTGGAACTATACAGGGTGCTCAGATTAGTCGAGGCATTTAACCGAAATATTTTTTAAACGGCATGGTAGCTATATTTTTACATTATCGCAATCAGTATAACGGTGTACATAAGTCACTAGATTTTTTCGAAAAAATTTTACCGCGTTGCCAAATTATTGCGAAAAGTATGACATTTTAGAGAAAATTGCATGATCATAAATGTATCTCATAAAAGTTTACTAATAACATGTAAAGCGAAATTCTTCTTAATTACAAAGAGAAAGAGTTTATTAAACATACGGCGCGAGAGTATTTTTTTTTCATACACAGGGTGTTTAATATGAAGGCACAAAATCATCACATTTTAATAGGTCAAAACTTATTTTTTTCAAATAAAACACCCTGTATATTATTGCACAATTTTGTAAAGCTACTAAATCCCTTCAATTTATGTGTATACCATATAGCCTCTAAAACCAATAGTTTCAGAGAAATTACCGTTTTATGAAATTCTTATTATACATAAATTAATTTCGAAATGCGACATAATTTATAAAATTTATTAACCCTAAGTAAAATATAAAAACATAAATTTCTTTTCTTCTAGATATCTACAAAACAGTTACTTTATTAAATGCTCAAAATCGCCACCATTTACTTCTAAACAATAATACATGCGGTCATTGAAAGCTCTGCTAACATTTCTTAGCATGGTCTCATCAATAGTTCGGAAAGTGTCTCTTATCCTTTGTTTCATATCTTCCTTTGTTGTTGCGAATGTTTTGTAAACTTGACTTTTAACATAACCCCACATGAAAAAATCTACTTTGTTTAATTGCGGGGAACGGGGTGGCTATTTAACTGGCCCTCCTCTGCTTATCCATCTTTCAGGTAGCCAGTTATTTAAAAACGTATTGACTACACCGGCATGATGAACTGGCGCTCCGTCATGTAAATACCACATCATTTGCTTGACTTGATAGGGCAAATGTCGTATTAAATGGGGTAAATGGTTCTGTAAAAAATCCAAATAAATTTGAGCAGTTACCTTCCCATAAAAAAAATGCGGCCCAATCAAATAATTTCCTATTATTCCACCCCAAACATTCAAGGACCATCTTGTCTGACTAGTAGTCTTTACATAATGTGGTTGTTCGGTGGAATAATAGTGAAAGTTATGTCTATTGACAAATCCATTTTTGTGAAATGTCGCTTCGTCAGAAAATAAAACATGATTGAAAAATTGTCTGTCTTGTTCAATTCTTCCTGAAGCACATTCACAAAACGTTATTCTTTTTTCAAAATCATCGGGCTCTTGCATCATTTGTATGTGGTATGGATGCATCTTGTTTTTGCTCAGAATTCGTTGGACAACTTATGTTAGTCTGATGCGAAATTTCTCTACTAGATGTGTGAGGATTTTCTATAACCTTTAACATAACTGTCATCTCATCATCTGCTGTTATTGCAGTCTTTGTTCTTTCACCTTTTGGATATGCAACATTTCCAGTTTGTGTAAATCTCAACAATAAACTTTCAAATGCTTCTCTTCTAGGCTGCCCTCTAAGTGGATATTTTTCATGATATAATCTTGAGGCAAATAAACAATTTCTTAAACTTTCACCCAGAACAAAAATCATATCTATCAGTTCTTGATTGTCGAAGTTCATTTTTGCAACCTAATTTACACGAAATGTAGAGTAGGTATACTAAACTACTTATTCTTGACAGTAGTATAATAATAAATTAGAAAATGTCGCCCCCACCCCTACTTCTGCCATTGGCCAGTCCGAAATCACCCAGATCCCTACTTCTACTATTAATACCGTCGATCTCCAAGTCCCGATCATTCGCACGCTATCGATTGCTCTGAGCACATCGGTAGTAATAGAATACATCAACCGTTATATTATATTATAATATAATATATTTTCCACAACACAGCGAAACCAGAAGAAATGGCTGGCACCAACGACAACGGCCAACGTATAGCAATGGATATATTGCAGAATATTGACACCTACGATGAATTGCAAAAGACAATGGAGAACTTTATGAAGATGATGCACGACGCCTTCGAAACAAAGATGAACGAGCTTAAGAAGAACGAAAAACCACCACGAAAATCCAACAAACGACAGAAAACAGAATCACCGGAAATAGAGACGAGCAACATGTACGAAGCACTC
Organism: Melolontha melolontha; assembly: GCA_935421215.2. Taxonomy (NCBI): domain Eukaryota; kingdom Metazoa; phylum Arthropoda; class Insecta; order Coleoptera; family Scarabaeidae; genus Melolontha; species Melolontha melolontha. Next base: position 68,028,503 of record OW285238.1, read on the forward strand.
CGCACGATCGACGAAGATACGAAGAAAGAAGAAACGACGCCAATGGACAGCGGCGAAGAAGAACCGACAGCCTCCACCTCCGCAGAGAAACCCGGGGTAAGTACCAACATCACAAAACACACAAACACACACAAACAGCACAAAACAAACACAAAAACAGCAAACAACACAATCCAATTACCCAAAATGCCTTCTATCTCCCCAATTACAATCACTGACCCAACACAATGGTATCGAGTCCGAGATCTAATGAAAACACACAACATTCAATACACACAAAGTAGGTCCGTCCCGGCCGGAGTCCAAATCACTCCAACAACAGAACAAGACTATCGCAATCTCAACCGAATTCTCAACGAAAAAGCCATTCAATCTTTCACATACCAACTCCGTAGCGAGAAAAAAATTAAAAATCGTCATCAGAGGCGTACCCCAATTCCTAACCGACGAAGACATCAAAGCCGATCTAGATTCTAGAAACTATCCGATCGCAAAAATCACTAGGATGAACGGTAAAGACCGCCTTCCAGCCCCCCTTATTTTAATAGAAATAGACAAAGAATACAAGTCAATTTTCGACATCCACACAGTTTGCGGATTAGAAGTAAAAGTAGAGTCCCTCAGACTTAGAACAGACATCGTACAGTGTCACAGATGTCAGAAATTCGGTCATCAACAGCGTACTTGCAACGTGAATTTCGCGTGCATGAAGTGCGGAGAGTCACACTCGACGCATGAATGCACAAAGCCGTCAACCACCCCCCCTAAATGCGCAAACTGTGGCGGAGCTCACCTCTCGTTCAGCTTATCATGCAAAAAGAATCCAAATAACCCAATAAACACACCAATACAAACACGCAAACTCATAGAAGCACCACTACCAAAACACAACGCGTGGACTCAAAGACAACAGACAAATAACATCACCGCAACCACACCCACACCCACAACCCGGGAAAATACACCAAAACCAGCACTTAACTCACACGAAAAAGCTGACGACGCAATTGCACTCATGATTGGGAAACTATTCCTAACATTTAGCTCGACAAACCCTACACTCCAACAAACACAAAGCTTTTTCGAACAAACAAACGAACTTACAAAACTTTTCCACGCACGCAGACAATGAATCACAAACACAACATTAAAATAGCCTATTGGAATGCACAAAGTATAACACACAAAAAACATGAATTACACGTATTTTTAGACGAACACCAAATAGACGTAATGCTGCTAAATGAAACACATCTAAAACCAAGTCACTCATTAAAAATACAAAAATACAAAACATACAGACACGATAGGCCGGTACAAAAAGGCGGCGGAACCGCTATACTCGTACACGAAACAATAAAACACAGCGAACTTGAATACAAAACACTCGATGAAATCGAAAACACAGGCATACAAATAAACACAAAAAGGGGACCGATAAACCTTTACGCAAGTTATCTTCCCTCCGGATTAGACATAGTAGAATCAGACATACAAACGATCTTCAATCAAAACACACCTACAATATTTGCGGGAGATTTTAACGCGAAACACCAAAACTGGAACTCGAAAGTAGCAAATAAAAACGGTAAAAAACTAAAGAAAATAGCACAAGACAACAACCTCAATGTAATCGAGCCTGTAGAACCCACACACATACACATACCAACGGGCACTACTGACGTTTTAGACATAGCAATACTTAAAAACATAACCACAACACATACAATAGAAACTATAAACGACCTCTCCTCAGATCATTTTCCAGTGATATTAACGCTTGACATGGACACAACTAGAACGAAAAAAACATTTAATAAGACAGACTGGGAAAAATTTAAAGAATCCCTAGTACTCAGAACAGTAAAAATTCACAACGCGAAAGACATCGATCAAGCAGTGATCACACTGGAAAATGACATAAAAAATGCAATAGCACAAACGACAAAAACTAAAACCATCGACACAAAACTTAACATCCCGACTGAACTAAAAATAAAATTACGACTCAAAAAAAACATACTTAAAGAATATAAAAGAACGCTAAATCCGGTAATAAAAACAAAATTAAACGCGATAACAAATGAAATAAAATCTGACATGATCGAACACTTTAATAAAAACTGGAATAACAAAATTGAATCCCTTAACACGCAAGATCAAACACTCTGGCAGATGACAAAAGCCCTAACAAACAAAAAAAACAAAATTCCACCGCTAAAAACAGCAAACGGACCGGCAATAACTGATAAAGAAAAAGCAGACGAATTCGCGAACGCGTTAAAGAAACAATTCGAAACGAACCCAACAATACCGAAGCATAACACATTCACAAACCAAATTGAACGGCAACGAAATACAAAAATCGATATAACAGATGGAGAAATCGACGCCACAAATACCGACGAAGTGGAAAAAATAATTAAAAACCTTAAAAACCGAAAAGCTCCGGGAGCGGACGGGATAACTAACATTGCAATAAAAAACCTACCAAAAACCGGTATACAAATTATAACCGACATAATAAATGGAATAATAAAACACGGACACTATCCCGCGATTTGGAAACACGCGCAGATAATAATGATCCACAAACCTGGAAAAACAACAAAACCAACCGCAGATTACCGGCCAATAAGCTTACTTCCGTCAATAAGTAAACTGGCAGAACGCGTAATACAGACAAGACTTGAAAACGAAGTCGAAAACAAAAACATAATCCCAAATTTTCAATACGGTTTCCGGAAAAATCACTCTACCACACAACAGGCACTAAGACTAACAGAACACATAACCGAAAAAATGAACATATCGACATCAACGACGGGCGCAATCTTTCTCGACATTGAAAAGGCCTTCGACCGGGTTTGGCACGCCGGCCTCATACACAAAATGAAACGTCACAAAATATCAAACACATTAATAAAAATAACCGACAATTACCTAAAGAACCGTACATTTAATGTCACAATCGGAAACGAAAAATCGACAATCGAACACATAGCAGCAGGAGTACCACAAGGATCCGTTCTCGGACCGCTCCTGTATAACATATACACTTCGGATATTCCCACAATAGAAAAATGTAATATCGCACAATACGCAGACGACACCGCTATATACATAAGTAGCAGACGAACATCGTACATACACAAGCAGTTACAAACCAATCTAGTCCTCCTAAAGGACTGGTACGACAAATGGAAAATTAAAATTAACCCACTAAAAACCGCGGCAATTTACTTCCAACACAGAAAACGACACAAAAGGCCGGACGAAGTCAAACTCGAAGGCCACACAATACACTGGCAGGAAAAAGTTAAATACCTCGGGGTCACAATGGACTCACAACTAACATACACGGCACACATTAAAGAATTAAAACGAAAAATAGGGTTCACAACACACGCACTGTACCCGATACTAAACAGCAAAAGCAAACTAACACTGGAAAATAAAATATTAATAATAAAAACGATAATACTCGCGGGCGCAACATATGCCGGAGAAATATGGCATCAAGCCAGCGAAAAGCAAAGACAATCGGTACAAGGGAAAATAAACAAGGTAATTAGACTCGCGATAAATGCACCGCGATACATGACAAACGCGCAGATACATAAAGAGACGAAACTCGAAACACTGGAAACAATAATATGCAAACGAACACTAAAAACAATAGAAACAATACAGTCACACGAAAACCCCACAATAAGAAAAATAATAAATCCAAAACGGAGACTAATTAAAAAAGACGGACTTAAGCAAATTAAAAGACGCGCAGAGGATAACGATATCCAAATAGCCGCGAAAAAAATCAAAAATTAACAGATAAACAGAGGTCAACACAAACACACAAAAATGTAGCAAAACACACAGCATTCCATATAGGATAAACAAACGTAACACACAAACACACAACTACACATAATAACACAAAACATACACAACCCCGGGTAATGAAATTGGAGTGGAAATGGGGGCAACTCCGACCACCGAACAAAATCAAGAGGACTCATATAAAAAAAGTCCCGATATCATTCGACGACAAGAAACCAAGGAGAATACTTCGACCTCGCCGCTGAAGATGTTGTTGTGGACCGCATGTATTATTGTTTAGAAGTAAATGGTGGCCATTTTGAGCATTTAATAAAGTAACTGTTTTGTAGATACCTAGAAGAAAAGAAATTTATGTTTTTATATTTTACTTAGGGTTAATAAATTTGATAAATTATGTCGCATTTCGAAATTAATTTATGTAGAATAAGAATTTCATAAAACGGAAATTTCTCTGAAACTATTGGTTTTAGAGGCTATATAAATCGAAGGGATTTAGTAGCTTTACAAAATTGTGCAATAATATACAGGGTGTTTCATTTGAAAAAAACAAGTTTTGACCTATTAAAATGTGATGATTTTGTGCCTTCATATTAAACACCTGTGTATGAAAAAAAATACTCTTGTGCCATATGTTTAATAAACTCTTTCTCTTTGTAATTAAGAAGAATTTCGCTTTACATGTTATTAGTAAACTTTTATGAGATACATTTATGATCATGCAAGTTTCTCTAAAATTTCATACTTTTCGCAATAATTTGGCAACGCTGTGAAATTTTGTCGAAAAAATCTAGTGACTTATGTACACCGTTATACTGATTGCGATAATGTAAAAATATAGCCATATATACCATGTCATTTAAAACAATGTTTCGGTTAAATGCCTCGACTAATCTGAGCACCCTGTATAGTTCCAATTATTTTACAAATATGCAGTGTTGCTACAACTTCTATTTGAAACATTTTTTGATATGTGTTGTAATAAACGAAATATTGGACTTCCTCGCACTAATGGGCCAGCCTGTATATTTAAAACAACCCTACATGTTTCGGCAATGATGCCTTTACCAAGGATCATTGCCGAAACATGTAGGGTTGTTTTAAATATATATACTTTGAAGTAAACCAGACCTTTAATCGCCGACTGATTGAATTTACCATATTATACCAAGGTCACGAAAATATTATATATATATATTAGATATATATATATATATAACATTATATTTTAATAATCAGAATCAATTTTAATTATAACAATGTTCAAATTTTGGAAAAGGAAAATCATTACAAAAACAGACTAATATCTGAAACGATACATATTAATAAAGAAATAAGCAAGTTAAATTTCAAAACAGACACTAATAGTTTAAGTGTAATTTACTCAAACTTATTAAACAGAGAATAAATAATTTAATATTTTAAATATCTTGCACATGACACTGTAACTAGGGAATTTATCTTATTTACTAAAACATTATGTATATAGATAGATTTTTTTACATAGACCTCTTTTCCTAACACCTCGACTTTTTACAACCGGATAAGGATCCTACATAGAAATAAGGATATAATTATTTCACTTACACATCATACAGACATTCATTTGAATAAGGTTCAAGTTTAAAAAATTATTACCTTGTTAGTTTTGTTTTAAAATGAAATTTTCAAGTGTTTAGTAGTAAATTACTACTTACAATTATTTGCGAATTAATTAATAAGACCAAAGCTTTACTCTAGTTGTAAGTATCTTTTTAAATATATAAGTAGATGTGTAAACTATGTATTGAATTTCCTGGTATCTCTTGACGAAGTTATTAATAATAACGAAATATTGAGAAAATGAACATTTTAGTTTGAATGTAAACAGATCGATAACCCAAATATAAGTTAAATTTCGTTTCAAATTAAAAAAAAATTATTTGTTTGTGGTTTTTGACATTACAATACAACATAGATTATAACTAGATTACACTTGAGGATTATTAGCGATTTGTGTCGCGTACAGTTACACTAATAACTCTGCTCTTCTAATGCATTGCCCATCTTATATACTAAATATTATCTTATCATACTCCACGTATATTCGGCTAAAAGAATGAAACTACAGAATCAGCGTCTGTTTAATAATGAATGAAAGGTATTGAGTCGGCACCTATAACTTATATATATAACAAGTGTTCATTTGAAAAGTAAATCTAGTAGCATGTGATTTACTGAGAACATTTCGAAGTATGTCGTAAATTAAAATTTACTACTTAACCCTCGAAGTCGTATATTTTGACAGTTTCATACATACAAATAAATAACAAATGTGATTGACATTATCAAATATCATTTGGATTTACGTTTACGGAACAGCAAACACATATTAATATATTTGCGTCTTATTCTATCAAAATTTCAAAGTAACCTAGATTGACTTTTCAAATAAACACTTGTTAGTATTAGAAGGAATTTCTAATTTTCTTGGCCGTAATTATAATACGAAATCAAAGTATTATTTTTTGTGAGTAGCGGCCAGGTAATTAAAACGATATTTAATATGACGTTTCGTATCTTTTTCAAAAATCTGAAACTTTATTTAATGTCAAAAATTATAAAAAGAACAATACTATTAAACCACAATTCTCAAACTTCACAAGATTACTGAAAAATGCTATTATATGTTTTTTTGTAAATGACTCGTAGGTAATTTTATATTTATATTTTCGTTCTAACATACTTGTCAAATAAATGTAATAGATATATTGTATCTCTGGAACTAACTTAATATATTTTATGTTACAAATTGTGTTTTTGATTATATTTACCTTAATTATTAATGTGATGTACATTGATCTGTTTGAATAATGTATTGCATTAATTGTTAATAATAGTTACTATCTTAACTTAATATTATTATCTATAGTGAGAATATTATTAATTTTGAATGAATTTAGTAGTAATAGCCATATTTAAAACACAAATTAATTTCTTATTTAATAGTGAACCCTCTAATACGAAACGCCACTGAAGAAAAATAATAAAAGCATATTTTAAGCAGATATATGTTTAGATGCACGCGCCTTAAATCAAAGAATATAGCCGGAATTTGAAATGCCACAGAATATCGATATTCTTCTAACAAAATGAGGAAATAAAAGAATATACAGTCAATTAGACATAAAAACGCCTTTTGGCTTATAAACTTAGGAAACAATTCACGCAAATATTGTGGTTTTATAATAAACGGAGTAGTTTACCAATTTCGAGTTTGCCCTTTCGGACTAAAGACATCACCTGCCGCTTTAATAAGATTCTTACACCAAATACTAGACAAGTACGAGAACTTCGCATTACACTATCTTGACAACATTATTATATTTTCTAACAGCATTCAAGAACATTTACAACATCTAACAATTATTTTAAATACATTAAAAGAAGAAGGAATGAAATTAAACTTAGCCAAATGTCAATTTTTCAGAGAGGAAGTGAACTATTTATGATATATAATCAACGAAAAGAACATCTTATTAGACCCTCAACGTCTAGATGAAATCAGAAATTTTCCCCGACCAAAGAATTTAGGAACCTTAAGAGGATTCCTTGGTATTATGAATTATTATCGAAAATATGTATCTAATTACAGTCAACAAACCCTACCATTGTTAAATTTATAAAAGAAAGCAATAAAATGGAATTGGACAACAGAATGCGAAACATGTTTTATTAAGCTAAAAGAAAATTTTGTGGAGAATTTAAAATTACATCATCCCGACTTCAACTTACCATTTATTGTGCATACAGACGCATCTCATCAAACGATAGCTGCAGAACTGGTACAGGTAAAAGAACATGAGGAAACACCGATATACTTTATATCTAGAACGCTAAAACCGTGCGAAATTAGATATACTATATCAGAGAAGGAGATGTTAGCGATTGTGTTTGCCCTAACGAAATTAAAATACTATTTAATAGGAAAGAGATTCACGTTAGAAACTGATCATAAGGCACTTATCAACATCATGAGCACAAAGCTAAATAACAACCGAATCTACAGATGGACACTCCTCATACAAGCATTCGAAATAGACATAAAATATGGACCAGGAAGGGAGATGATTACTGCAGACGTATTAACAAGAAAAGATGGTGAAATTAAGAAACAAAATATTAGCATAAACCTGATAGAATTACAAAAGCAAGGAATATTTTCTTCTAAGCAAATAAAACAAATACAAACATCTGAGGAATTTATAGAAGTTTAAGAGTTATTAAAAGAAGTGGACAATTACAAAGGGATGAAAATTAAGGACGGTTATATAGCAAAATTGATAGGCAAAACTAAGGTATTTGTATTAAACGAATGTCATACGAGGAAAATTGCGCATTATTTACATAATTGGAATACTCATATAGGTGCACGAAAATGTTGGCTGATTTTTCGAGAAGCATTTTATTGTATCAACGACGAGCGCATAATTAAGAGTGTAGTAAAGAATTGCCAAGTATGCGAATTAGCTAAGGACAAGAACATGACCCACAAAAATATAAGTCATAATATAGTAACGTATGAAAAACTTGAATTAATTTCTATCACAGATTCATATTTAATGAGTAATTAAATCCAAAAATTTGTGAATAATCCATATTTACATATACGAATTATTATTAAAGACCTAAATCTTACATACAATAAGAATTTAAAAAATTTAAAGAAATATCTTAACAATATTTGAAAATAACGGAAGATATCTAGAATTCAAGGTTGTCGCAATATTGCGAGTTTTTAAAAATTGATAAATTATTTTAGATATTCCATATTCCTGCATATCAATTTCTTGGTCCTAATTTGGATTTATCTGGAATTAAGAATTAAGGACACTGAAATAACACGAAAATAATCTTCCTTGAATTATAATCAAGGCATTTAACTTTCGTTAACGATCCTTGCTTATCAGTGGGTATTTTTAGCCAGTGCTTTGGTTGTTAAAATCAATTCTGTGTCCGATTGTCATGAAATGTGTTAATGACGAAGTGGCGAAGTATCTACTGACACGGTTCGTTGTATCCTTTATCTAGAGTAGAAATAGCTACCTTTTACTTTCTTGTTGCTTATGTAGTGACTTATTTATTAAAACACAACTGTACCCATTTTCTTTAATGTTTGGCCTATGCTTTGTGATTCTTCTTGCCTATTATCTTGGTCGACCAATTTCTGTAACCTTATAACTAATGTGTTTAGTGCTTCATCTTTGTGAATCTTGGGTAAGCCTTAGAATTTAGGACAGCGAAATATTTTTTCTCAGGATCAGTTGTTTCTTAGTTGACTGGAGAGCTTCATTCTTTCATTCGTTGTTTTCTCCAGATAGGTGACGGGTCATTCGATGTTTTCGTGTGAGTCGAACTTTCTATTAGAATTGGTACTTTTTGTTGATATGTATCTGCCGGTAAAATCACCAGATCTCGTCTTATAAAATCCTTAAAATTAAATATTTGGAAACCAAAAACGTATCATATTATTCATTATCTGATTCAAATTTTTTGTTGTTATAGCAGTAATGATAAGAGATAATTCCAAAAATTAAGCAGGAAGCGTCTTTTTCTCAAGCATATACAAGGCGGTGTACGGTATATAAAAAAAATATAAATTTTCAAATTTTATTCTTGTGACCGCAGAATATTAAAATTATTTTTTTAAGTTTTGCTTTTCATAGTCGAATGATATCTTACTAATCAGTTTTCATTTCGGTGTATTTAACAGAACAGCAATCAAGGCGAAATATTAGCGTAAATTGTTCTTAGTTAATCGGCAAGCATGGATAACAGCAAACTTATTTGTAAAATTATTATTACACTTGCGTGTTTGTTTTTCAACTTTTAAGTATGTGTATAGCAAAAGCTGTCATTTTGCGTATTATGATTCATCTACTACTACTATTACTACTTATGTAAATATAAGGAAATAGCTTAAAATTATTTTTCTGTTTAGAGCTATTACAACTTATAATACTTGTACTTTTATTAGGTGCTTTTGCTTTATACAAGTATAAATAAAATTTCCTTCGATAAACCTTCCGTTATTAGTAAGGAAATTGGACAACAGGAAAATTCTAATCCGGCTTTTCGTAAGAAATTTCTGTAGTCATCCTGGATATTCCTTAAATTGGAGTTCGGGTTTTGATACGAGTAACCTTTCGTTATTTCGCTTAACTGGATTCTGCCCTGATTATTTTTTATGTATGACGGGATAACATAGGAAATATGGTTAATTTTCTTTCTTTGGATAGTAAGTGGATTTTAATGTAGATTTTAGATTTTAATGTAGGTTTTAATTTGAAAATATTTGGTATATTTTTTCACTACGTCTATTAATATGTTCTTCGAATGCAATTCAATATATCTTTTTGGAGAGACTAATTGATAATATTTTGTTATTACGTAAATAATTAGTTGTTCTAAATAATTGCTTCTGGCATTCCGGGCTGGAAGCTTATAATTGGCATTGCTTCCTTCTTGGCTGACGTTTCGTCTACTGCTGCAAGCGTCATCTTCAATGCTGCTACTGCTATTGTTGTTACTGTTACGCTTGAGTTTTTGAGGTAGAAAACTTTACCAGCTATTTTCTAGAGAGTATACGTCACCACGGTTAATATTATTGGATGCCTTACAGTTTCTATAGATTTACGTATTTTACAGTTAAAGTAATAGGGATTGTAAGATAGAATCTGGGCAAATTGAAATTTAATTGGTGTTCTGTTTACAACCTATGTTCTACAAGTGCAGACCCTGTTACGCTTGGAGCCCTAGAACAACACTCCTATGCAGCAACACGAATATTTACTGAACACTTTATCTCGCCGATGTATACCTTGACACACAAGTATAGAATTCTGTAAACACCAGATGTTTCTAGATGGTTCCGGTTCTTAACAGTAAAGGGGCGTGAGGTTTTAATATGGTTTTGATGTTATGTTTTGTGAAAATTTTGCTGACACGGTTAATGCCGCCTTGTATATAAGGTAAATGGGCTTTAGAAATGTCACAAATGTGCTGAGAAGCGGAATTGAACACTCCAGGGCTAAAGTGCTGGTTTATAGTACATTGAGGTATTGGTAACATGGTCCATTTCGTTTGATAAGGAATTGTGTTGGGAATTAAGGAATTTATTTAAGGCATCGCGTCAATGTAGCCAAATAACGAAGGTGGTATCTAAGACAACACTTCAGTCTTTGGATATGGGAACAAATGGTTTGTTGTACGAACACCTCCATAAAGCGGTTGGCGATTACAGCAAAAAGTGAGGAACCCATGCCTGCAACAAAGCACTTGTTCGTAGTCACAGCCACAGAATTGAAAATAAGTGGAGGTTGGACTAGTTCCACTAGATCGCCAATGTTGCCAGGCTGGTTATCAGAAGAAAGAAATTCTCGGATTATTTGTATGGTGCCCTGGTATGGAGACTTTAGTGAACAAAGATTTTATATCAAAACTTACCACTAAATCCTGGGTATTCGCCGCAAGTTTTTCGGCCATTATACAAAGTATTTTCAACTTTAGATATGGGATTCAATGTTACCACTTTAGAAAGTGAGGAAATTACCAAGGTATTTGAGTAGTTTGTAAATGAGGATATTTAAGGTACTGATAATAGGACGTAAGGGAAAGTTAGGTTTGCGAATTGTTTGGTAGATTGTAGTTTTAGGGTATTGAAATTACTGGGTGGAAGAGATCTTTTCGATGAGGATTGAAGATTGCATAGAGAAAATAATTGAGCGTTCGATGGAGTGGAATCTCGTGTCAGAAGTCTTTAGGAATCTTCTTGGAAAAAAGAACGTATCTTCGTACTCATCACTGTTAAGGATACCTCTTATATAATCCCGTTCTAAACTAACAGACTTTCAGGTTCAGTGCTCTGAAGATCGTTTACAACAGTGGACGAAACGTCGGCTAGGGAGGGATAGTGTCAAGGACGTCATTCCAATCCGGAATACTAGAAGGTCATGGATAATGACCGTGGAAGCCCACACACCAGATTAGCTGATCTAAATATTTGTTTGCTCTGATAAGGAAGTTCCTGTTAATATTCTGTATCCACAATTCCCGTTATTAACGAGAACTACTGTTTTAAAATATGAAAATTTTTATTGACTTTTTACTGTAAAAGTTATTAAATTAAGTTCTGATATGAAAATAAACTTAAATGTTTCAAAATTCCAAGCATTTTAATTTTTCGTCTATTGTACAAGTTTACTATTTATAAATCATATTCAAATTAACATTTCTGATGTTTTTGCATTGTTTATTTCGTATTCACATTGATTTTCAATTTAGTTTGCATTGGAGTATCTTGGAGACACACTTTATCGCATTTAAATCTTCCTTGTTTAGAAATATCATATATACGAGGTGTGGTAATAAAATAACAGAAGCGACAGATTTCAATAACCGTTTGCGTGTTTCTCTCTGTTATCTTTCCTCTAATTTCATTTTGTAAAATTATCTTCATCTTTGTAATATGTTCTCTCATTTCAGTAAAACATTTCTTTCTTGATCTGTAAACATCGTAGTTTGGTTATTTGAATTGTTTCCTATTGAATTTATTCGTAAAATTTTCTTGTATGTGATTACCTATTTAAGTCTTCTATATCTTGTAATATGTTTTTCATGCTGTAGTCTCTTTCTTAGGCTATATATTATCTACTCATCGAAAAAACCTATATTCATCATCTACTTCTCTAGTTCTATCTTTGTTGTAGTTTTCTACATGATTCTTTTCTTTTCACTGTGATATTAGTGTACTTTTAATAAAATTATACCACTCTTCTCGTACTTAGTTTTCTTTGAAGCTTAGTGTTTCACCGATAGCTTCATGAACAATATTTCTTGCATATTTTCGGTGCTTTGTTTACTTTCAAGTCGTTATTTATTTTGAAAGTTGATTTCTATATAATATAAATGTGAGCAAAATATAGTCCTTTTAAAACTTTATTTCTTGTTTTTTCTTTAAGCAATTTGTCTACATAACCTACTTGATAATTGATCCTGAAGGTAGCTGATTATAAGATGCAGGTATTATCTAGTTCTTTCCATGGTATCAATTTAGATAATATTCTATTTGAATATAAATGTCCATCCTTTTATTTATATATCTTTTCTATTTAATTTCTAGCTTATAGCCTAGTTTATAATATTATAAATATTTATACCATTATTGGATAGAAATATATGAGTATATATTACAATTACGTGTAGTATGTAGTAAAACTTAATTTACGAGGGTAAGCTGAAAAGTAATGTACATATGCTTGTACAGTGCGAACAAAAAGTACATTAAAGAACAATTTTTAAGCTTCGAAACCATATATTTATTTTTCTACATAGTCACCATGAAGACTAATATATTTCTCCCAACAAGTTTTTACATTCCGTCACTGAATAATTCTTCCGATTCGCCAGTCCTTTTGAATCAAATCGTCGACAAGTTTGCGATGTTTATCGTCTATGACAGTGATTGCACGTTCACTAGGAATCACTTTTTCAGCAGTCAAAAATTCGATAATAGCACGCTGTTTAACTCGAGTTGCCATAGCACTAGAACACGTTTCTATACTTCCGTCTCTCAAAATACACTGGATGAATTCAACGATCTGAAGCCTATGCATGCGTATTGAAGGGGAATGTCACTTTCACACTGCACCTGTCACGCTTCTGAAGGTCATTTCGTTCGCGCTGTAGAAGTATGTGTGCATTACTTTTCAGCCTACTATCGTATATATATATATATATATATATATATATATATATATATATATTGTCGTAGGGCATTCCCATTCCCACGAGAAGCCCTAGAACCAAAATATTAGATAATATTAATCCTATAAAAATAAGTAGCATATAAGAATTATTACGGAACTGTATATTTCATATGTCAAATCAACGAAGTTAATTCCGCGTATTAATTGCTTAAATTTGTGTCACTTATCTTATAATTTTCTATTTTTCATTTTCTTTAGTCATTTTCATTAATATTGATGTTATTCCGAAGATTTTTTAACTTGGTTGATTGAATATTTTATATCAATTTTCTTTAGAAATAACAGTACCTATTTAAACTATTCACAGCGGGAAATATCCCAATTTTGTACAGGCGCATAGGGAAGTGTTGTATATTGCTAGGTTAGATTCTTGTATTTTAAAATTAAAATTATTAATTATGTGAGATATCTAAACGATTTGTTGTTATAAATTAACTCATTTCGAAATATTAAAAATTAGATTAAAAATTACAAACTTTAATCAACGAATAAGAAGCAAGGAGAGAAACAATCGCTAGTTAGCGTGGGTAGTTGGTGAAAATTAATTACACGCGTCGATATATTTTAAGGATAGCTCCAAGAATTAAGTAGAAAGTTTATTAAAAAGTACAATATCCATACCCAAAGTCCTATCCATCGAATCACCAACATTTAAAACATCGATAGACGCAATATCCGATTCCAACTCCTACTTAGAAGTTATAAAAGCGAATTTCCTTTCCCGAGGGACGCTACCTTGCCTAATCTCTTGACCAGAATATTATCCTATTGAAAAGGTTCCTGAAACCGTTAGAACATCTAGAAGTCTCAATCTACCAAACTTTAGTATTTTTTAGTCTATTTTCTATAACACCAAAATTATTTATATTATTATTTGAATACAATCGTTTGATATTATTTATTTTATGCGAAACACTTTAATTATCACTAAGTATACCTTTATATCGAAAAATACAGTTCCCTTGTGTAATTCAAGTAAATTTGGTTAGTTAATTTATGTATCACTTCAAGAATAAAAAGATAACCTAATTTTGAAATCATAATATGAACACGTGACCGTATATAGGTTAATGTACTTGAATATTTTTGTAAACACTTACCTTCAAGAAAAAGTTCTAATTAAAAAATTTATTTATACTCCTAACTTTCTCGTTTCCTTTATTAGATTACATAGCTAGGATTTAATTATAATTTTACTTGCTGATTCACACGTATATCAACACTAGGTACCAGACCCACACTATTGTTATTAATAAATTATAAATTCACTTTATCAATCTGAGCTAGTTGGTGCCCATTAATCATATTTATAAAGATAAAAACTAGAAGATTATGTACCCTGAAGAGACCAATTAAGATAAGTACAAAATTTATTTATTTTTTTACGAACTATTAATGTTTATCCCCTTATTTCAAGCGACATCTGTGAACATAAGTATTAGCAACATCTATAGGTCGTTTATTGAACTTTATCAGCATAGTCAATATTTAAATTACATAATCTTTTAATTACATTACGTTTCAAATACAAAATATAATGTAGGTGTCATTCATTAGCTTACGTTATACTTCAAATAGTCGCCCAAACGTGGTATGGTTTATTTATACACCATACGACATATTACAATATATATATATATATATATATATATATATAACAATAATAATATAATATATTTATAATTTAAAATTAATTAAAACCAGTAAAATCAAGATATTTCAAGAAAAATGGTGTTCAATAGAATAAAATAAAATTAATCTAAAAGCCGAAATACTTTCCCGTCCCTGTATCCAACGGAAACTATTACTATTGAAAATACATTCCAGTCCAACCTATAGGGATCGAAAACCAGTTTTTCCAGACCTGAATATCTAAAAATCAATAAAACGAAGGTATTGTCAATTTAGCGTACAATTATAAGCGTACGGCCAAATTTATATCGAAATCATCAATATTAGTCACAGATTAATTAACTTACATATTCAAGAGCTCATTCACTTTAATCCAAATTTAATTAAACATATTTTTTAACTCATTCACTGTAATTTTTAAAATCACCATGTTGCATACAATTATTTCACAGAATAGGCAATATATCGTAATAAATTCACCTTTCATTTAAAGAATATTCCTATATATTTATTCTTATATAATATTATATGTAACGCTGTCTTATACATCAGATTAAGTTATTAATATAGTATTTATAATAGCATATCAAGTCTTTTATTTCTCTACAAAATATAATTCGACATTAGATATACTGTAAGTTCACGAAGCCTACTTCTAGATTCTTTAATTATCATAACAATTAGAAACAAAGAAACAAAGTATTAAGTTAAAATTAAGGTTTCATCTGATAATTCCTTTAATGTGAAATAATAAAGCATTATTTTTCAACAAATACTTAGTTTGAGTAATGCAGGTATATTTCTCAATACGTATTGCTATGAATAGTGGTTTGCAGGTTTACTGCGCCACCATCCACAACTAGTTTACCCAACTAGGTTACTCAGCCGGTTGATTTCCAAATATGAGACTTCTAACTTCTCGGGTTCCAATAAGGAAATCCGTGTTAAAACTAAAATAAGTCTGGCGCCAGTGAATAGTTCACGATATTTATATACTTATTTAAAAGTTACTTATTTTTTAATTAAACAGCAGTAAAGGTATAAGCACAAATATTTACTTATTTTAGATATTGAGCTTGAACAGCACTAAAGGTATGTAAAATAAAACAATCGCAGGATAAAATTTAAACTGAATATTTAATACAAAAAATAAAAAAAGAAAGAAAAAAACTATCTTTATAAAGTATAAAGATATTGTATCTTTCAATAATACATGAGGTAAAAATATATCCGCTAAGTGGATGAAAAAACTTCCTCTTAATTCCGAACAAACTTATCTAAAAATAATAAAGTTTATTTTTAATTCCTCCCTAGAGAACCACACTGTATAATCAAATCTGATGCACGATCAAAATTTACACATGCGCAAACTAACATGTACAAAAAAAACCCTTTAATCCTCTCGAACAAACTTTTCAATTATGATATTAACATAGAAATGTTAATAACAATCTTTATTATTTATCTTTCTAATAATAAATCTCTTAAATAACAATCTTGAATACAATAGAAATATTCCTATAATTTTAATTAAAATTGTATGAATTCATAAAAAAAAACTTACATAATTTTACTGGAGACTTACTAGAACAGTTGTTTAATCTTTAAAAAACATCAAATTACGAGAATTAAAATCTCTAAAATATATCGGGAATTGAATATCAAAAATACAAACAACTAATTAACACATTCAAATCAACCCGAAATAATTAACTATATAATATATATATATATATATATATATATATTTCAATAAACACAACGTTCTCGTGTTATAGCAGATCTTCGTCTCCCTGAATTTTACAAGGCCTCTCGATCAGATCAACCTCGAATAACCAGTTTTTATAACACGTTAAATATAAAACATTTTCAATATACGAGTACATACAGTGAAAGTCTAAAATAATTGTAAATTTATTTTAAATAATTTTTAATATTATTTTGGAGAAAATCTAAAGCACGTCCCCAAAAATATATAATTAATAAGCCTGGACATGTCAAAATCTTATTCATTATATAGTTTTCCGCACTCACTGAAAATTGTCAGTTTCTTACAAGTTCACTATTGTCCCCGCACTCAGCCGATGTACAGTTTCATTCTGGACCATCTTCCTCGATACGCACCTGTGAAGCGAACGGTTGCAGAACACTAATATGGTATCATTAAATCTTCTTGACGACGTCTACCAAGACAACAGCTTCTTATGCATACGGAATTGCCAACTTCGAATCTATTTCTGCTATTAATTTTGTTTCGTTTTGAATGTTGTTTGTTAATAGGCTCTATCCCATACATCACAGACGAAGAACACTCCAGAGTAAATAGTATTCGGCGAATGGTTGATATCATCTTCAACCTCCTGGACATTTGTGACTCACATGGATTGCGTATGGAAGAGAAAAAATATTTGTAATAATGCTTGTCAAGCATAAACATCAATAACCATAACATAACTTTAATCGCTAATATTTTTCCATTAATTAAATCTTCGCGCACAATAAAATTTTGATTAATTATCTTAATTCCTTAACACCTCTTTTAAACTATCAAAACTTTCATTCTATTGGACCTGAAGGATCACATCATACTCAAATGCCCCCTCAGCATAATCCCTATTATATTCATTAAGTTCAACATAATTAAAATTACTTTGATTGTTATGCATTCTAGATAACGCATCAGCAGTAACATTTAGTACTCCCTTTATATGACGAATTTCAAAATTATACTCTGACAGTAACAAAGACCAACGATACACTCTAGTATTTTTAAATCTTGTACTCAAAAGTGATGTCAAAGCAGCATGATCTGTTTCTTGCTTTCAACCAATACTGCTACTGTTCGCGCCACGTTCGCTGCCAAAAATATGCTATTAATAGTGGTTTGTAGGTTTACTGCGCCACCATCCACAACTAGTTTACCCAACTAGGTTACTCAGCCGGTTGATTTCCAAATATGAGACTTCTAAGTTCTTGAGTTCCAATAAGGAAATCCGTGTTAACTAAAATAAGTCTGGCGCCAGTAAATAGTTCACGATAATTATATACTTATTTAAGAAATACTTATTTTTAATTAAACAGCAGTAAAGGTATAAGCACAAATATTTACTTATTTTAGATATTCAGCTTGAACAGCACTAAAGGTATGTAAAATAAAACAATCGCAGAATAAAATTTAAACTGAATATTTAATACAAAAAATAAAAAAAGAAAAAAAAACTATCTTTATAAAGTATAAAGACATTGTATCTTTCAATAATACATGAGGTAAAATATATCCACTGTACATTTGACCGCTAAGTGGATGAAAAAACTTCCTCTTAATTCCGAACAAACTTATCTAAAAATAATAAAGTTTATTTTTAATTACTCCCTAGAGAACCATACTGTATAATCAAATCTGATACACGATCAAAATTTACACATGCGCAAACTAAAATGTACAAAAAAAACCCTTTAATCCTCTCGAGCAAACTTTTCAATTATGATATTAACATAGAAATGTTAATAATAATCTTTATTATTTATCTTTCTAATAATAAATCTCTTAAATAACAATCTTGAGTACAATAGAAATATTCTTATAATTTTAATTAAACTTTTATGAATTCATAAAAGAAAACTTGCATAGTTTTACTGGAGACTTACGAGAACAGTTGTTTAATCTTTAAAAAACATCAAATTACGAGAATTAAAATCTCTGAAATATATCGGGAATTGAATATCAAAAATACAAACAAATAATTAACACATTCAAATCAACCCGAACTAATTAACTATACCGGGTGTTTCAAATTCGACTCTCACCATTGGGATCTCGGTAACGGTAAGAGATACAGGGTGGCTTAAATTAGGGAAAAGTTGCGTATCGGCGAGTCCAATAATTTTACGTTTTAAAATTAAAGTTATCTTGGCTACTTCCGGAAATTTTGCGGAAAAACTGAATATTCCGGTTTTCGTTTTTATTTTTGTACGACTTTATTTCAAAAGTTAGCCAAAATCTATAAATAGATCCTCATTGGAACTTTTTGGGCTTCATCCTTTGGCCAGGTCAAAAATCCTTTACGACGTTTCGTTTTTCTCAA
The DNA here is from genome assembly GCA_935421215.2 of Melolontha melolontha. Lineage (NCBI taxonomy): Eukaryota > Metazoa > Arthropoda > Insecta > Coleoptera > Scarabaeidae > Melolontha > Melolontha melolontha. The sequence continues at coordinate 68,047,863 of OW285238.1, forward strand.
ACCATCATCAACTTTATTTTTTCTTATAGGCGCCATATTGTTTTTGCAGTTATGAATAGCCCGTTTTATTACTTTTTTAATGATGTATCACAAGTTACGCTAGTATTTCCTCAAATCCAAAATATTGAAGAAAAACTTTTATACCAAAGTAAGCTTTGATTTTTTTCAATCTGTCACATGTAAATGACATTTTGATACATTGTGAATCTCTGTGTAGTTCAAAATGGAGACATCGGCAATGTATTTGAACATTTAAAAATATGGAGACAGAATGGATGAGGAAACTAAGGACAATTTAGTCAATGAGGTAAAATTAACGTTAAATTATCGTATAATTTTCAATAAAAGTAGATAGATGAGAGGAGAGACCTCAAAATACATTGAAAAAAACTAACCATAATAATAATGACTAAATAAAAATAATAATTACAACAGATGCTCAAAATGTCCTCCGTTTTTCTCCAAGCAGAACTCTACCCTTCCCTCTATGTTGTGCACTGCGCGATGTATTTCCCGTCTCCGTAATCTACCAAACTCCCTAATGATGTTGATTCGGAGCTCCTCGAAATTTTGGTACTCACCCCGCCCGTAAATTCTATTTTTAAGTATACCCCATAAAAATGTGTCGAGGACACTAAGATCTGGAGACCTGGCTGGCCATCTTACTGGTCCATTATTCCCGATCCATCTGTCACCAAACCTTTCGGTAAGATAATCAGATACCAGTCTTGAGTTGTGAGGTGGAGCACCATCGTGTTGAAACCAGATGCTGTTGTAGTGGATCAAAGGTAAGTTATCTAAATAGTCTTCGAGAGTTGTCGCCAAAAACTGATGAAAAGTTTCTCCATTCAGAGTGCCGTTAAAGAAATGAGGACCCAAAATTTTGTCTTTATAAATACCTGCCCACACGTTAAGACTGAATCGAACTTGCGGCCGAATTTCTCGAAATTGCCTAGGGTTGTTTACGCTCCAGATGTGTTCATTGTTCCGACTGAATATTTCACAATTCGTAAAAGTGCTTTCATTTGTCCAAGCCACATTTTCAAGGAAAGCTGGAAAATCGGGTCTCCTTTGTACCCAACCACAAAATTGTAATCGCCTTTCGGAATCACCTGGATGTAATTTTTGTGATATGTGAATTTTGTAGCATTTGAAACCACTTTTTTTTAGGTGTCTCCAAGCACTCGTATGAGAAGAAGCATCTACATCGGAGGAAACTTGGCGTATGGATTTGCCCGGGTTCATATTTATCTGCAAAATATCTACTTTTATTGAAAAGTATACGATAATTTAACGTCTATTTTACCTCATTGACTAAATTGTCCTTAGTTTCCTCATCCATTCTGTCTCCATATTTTTGTCTTGGTTTTTCAAGCGAACCAAACTCAGCGAGATTTCTATCCAATAATTTAAACAAAGTACGATGAGGTTGTCGTCTTTCGGGATACATGTTCAAATACATTGCCGATGTCTTGACACCGTTTCTATCGTTTTTGTAATAAATTTTCACCATATCTCGTTTTTCTTCATTGGTAAACTCCATTTTGAACTACACAGAGATTCACAAAGTATCAAAATGTCATTTACATGTGACAGATTGAAAAAAATCAAAGCTTACTTTGGTATAAAAGTTTTTCTTCAATATTTTGGATTTGAGGCAATACAAGCGTAACTTGTGATACATCATTAAAAAAGTAATAAAACGGGCTATTCATAACTGCAAAAACCCAATATGGCGCCTATAAGAAAAAATAAAGTTGATGATGGTTTGAGAAAAACGAAACGTCGTAAGGGATTTTTGACCTGGCCAAAAGATGAAGCCCAAAAAGTTCCAATGAGGATCTATTTATAGGTTTTGGCTAACTTTTGAAATAAAGTCGTACAAAAATAAAAACGAAAACCGGAATATTCAGTTTTTCCGCAAAATTTCCGGAAGTAGCCAAGATAACTTTAATTTTAAAACGTAAAATTATTGGACTCGCCGATACGCAACTTTTCCCTAATTTAAGCCAGCCTGTATCTCTTACTGTTACCGAGATCCCAATGGTGAGAGTCGAATTTGAAACACCCGGTATAATATATATATATATATATATATATATATATATATATATATATATATATATATATATATTTCAATAAACACAACGTTCTCGTGTTATAGCAGATCTTCGTCTCCCTGAATTTTACAAGGCCTCTCGATCAGATCAACCTCGAATAACCAGTAAATAATTTTTAATATTATTTCGGAAAAAATCCATAGCAGTATGTACATAAAGATAAAAACAAAATCAAGTTTTACTACTATAATTCTTAACCACTTTACAGACAAAACTTCATGAATAAATTCAAAAGAGATAAAAAGAAATTTTACAGTAGTTACCAGCCCAATATTAGAATCTTAGAGGCCAGTAATGTCGACCCAAGGGAAATTAATTTTCACGACGTCGTCGTAATAATACCGATATCAGGGTATGAGAATACAATGAGTTGATGCTAACATTAAGTTAAATGCGGTTAATCTTGGCTGGTATTGAGAAGTACAACGTTCTGCGGAATAAGGTGCAGGATCTTGTGGAGTGACCCTTTCCCGCAGATAGATGTCATTGTCGTCATCGATTGCCCTGGGATTTCAATTGTTGATGTCTGCATTGTCACTGAAATAAGATCTTGCACTATTGTGAATGTTGATTCAAAGGGATATCGATTTCACAAGTGTAAGTTCCTAGTTTCTAATCATGAATTTTGCGTAGAGTTAATTTGATTATGCGATAAATCTATTTGTTTCCGCCTCTAATTTTTGTTAATAAATCAATAGTTAAGACATTACTTAAATATGTTATGCATTTTTTACTATCCATTTGAATATCTATTACACAAATTTATGTATAACCGCTTTATTTAGTTACAGCTACATGTGTTTAAACCTACATGTGCTAGAACCTAATGTAAATATTATTCGATGTAATTGATAAACTTTACTTAAAATTAAAAAAGTATTTACCTTAAGTTAGAAAGATATATAGAAAATTAAGAACGCTAGCACATGAGCAGTATATTTATTGCATTTACACTTGCAATTGGTCAATGTCCATTACGGTGAAGTGTCCTTTGATTCATGTGTTGAATTTTCTAATTATTTCCACCATCTGAAATCATAGTTGACTTTATACAATTTAGTAATGCTTAAAATACATGAAACGGTTTCTCTTTCTCTAATGCATTAAATGCATTAGTTTATCTGTTTACTTTGACACGTTCACCGCTGTGATTTTTCATCAAACATGACTTAATAGGAGCCTACTTCCTCCGCTTAATTTCTCATCTATATGTGCATAATTGTATGGATTTAAAACAAAATCAGCTGATTTGGTTTTGATGAAGAAAATCGTAGCTGGGTTGTTTATTGTGATATATCATATAATGTTCGTTCAACATGGCGATCCTTTTTAAGTGTTGGGAGAAAGTAGATGAAAGATCTAAAATTATTAAATTCAGATTATCTGATGGCTGTTAAAGGGTGTTACGATGGTTTGGACTGAAGTTAATTGCGAACGGGACTAAACCTCAATTAATTTTTCATATTATTTTTGTCATTTTGGCAGTTATGGATAGATATACAGTAAAACGACGTAAAAAAGTTATTGAAGCCTATTATGAATGTGGCAGTTCAAATAAAAAAGCAAATCGCGCACTATGTGATTTTTTGCTCAACATAATCCACCAACCGAGAGTGCAATTGCCAAAATGGTAACAGAATTCCAACAAATTGAGTCGGTAGAATGTGAAAACACCACGTGTGCAGGCAGGCCATTCCCTCGAAATATTTCTGTAGTGCGAGATAATGTTCATTATCGTGTGCGGGAATTGAACCCCTCGATCGCATTAAATTTTAAAAAAAATGCATTTGCACGCTTACAAAGTTGAACACAACAGTTAACAATACCGTATGTCTGTCGACGACAATTGTTTTCTAACACAATGGTTTCATCAGGTACATACTAGAGCAAGTTACAAATTAGCTTCGGCATAAATAAATAGTTTATAACTGGCTCTAGTACGTACCTGTGTTGGCGAAACAATTGCCGTTAATTGAATAACCACAAAATCTGTATATAATTATATTCAGTGATATATAAAAGTGAAAACCCAGCACTTATGAATTTATTTCAATATATTTACATAAACACAAGGGTGTACATTTTTCGTGTAATCAATTCATACTGAATTGTTTTAATTGTATTTTTTGTTAAAATTCCATATAGATGATCCAGAAAATTTTGTAGCTTCCGTGTGCGCTTAACTGTTGAACGCCGTATTTAAAAAGCTTCTTCCAATTGTTTACCATTTCGAGAAAGCGACCAAATGCAAATTATAGCTAATTTAGTAGATTTTATAGAGAGCAGGTTTTCATATTACGAGAGGAAAGATTATGTTTGCTGAAAATTACCCCCAGGGTAAATAGGTCCCTATATATTGTCGTTTTCGGGCATGTTTTCAAGAAGATTAAAAACATAAAGGCAACGGACATCGTCGAAAAATTATAGAACGTCAAAATCGACCCTTAGGTTGATTGTTTTAAAAAACCGTTTCTTCATCAGTAAACCATTTGCAAATCAGTTGCTTAGAGAATATGAAAATCTCATTCGAACATGTTCGGCTTATTATTGGATAAGAAGTGCTACTTTTTATTCTGGAGTAACTTGACCGACTTTAATAATGTATAGGATTATTACAGTGTAATGGGCAATGGAAGGTAATAGGTTTTAGTTTTAGTGAAGAATCTCGCCTTTGTCTAGATAAAAATAATGATCAGGTAAGGGTAAGAAGGCAACATGGTAAACCACTTGATCTATAATTTAATATGGGGAAGGCATGTTGCCGTTATAGTATGGGAAGCTATTGCCTATGCCGGTAGATCTCATAAAATCTCTGTTAGAGATAACATGATAGTCCAAGGTTACAGTCCAAAAATGACAAAAATCGCATGTAGCAGGAGTAAAGCTGGACTACTTTAACAATATTCTCCCATGGCCAGCAAGGTCTCTGAATCGTCCCCCTATTAAATGCTTAAGCGAAATTATCAGTGGGAGACTATTACATTTATCCTCCCTTACAGACTCTGGTGCTACTTCATCATAAGGTTCTAGTGGCTTTGGATGAAATACTCCAAGAGGATATTGATGTTTTCTTCAGAAGCATGCCTAGACGCGCTAATGTATATGTAGCACACAGTGGCGAAAACAACGCATTATTATAAATTTAATTCATGTATTTAATACGGAATTGGTCTGGAATTTTAATTAACTCCTGACTACATCTTTCTGGAGGAATACGAATACTAAAATTTATCCAAATAAAAAGTTCTGGGTGTTCACTTTTTTATGTTACGTTATCATGGGTTTTTTTTTATTTTTGGATTTTCAGGAATGTTATTTCAGTATAATTTTTGAATTATTAACCACGCTGCGTATTCTAAAAAAAATAACTAGCAATATGTTTCTAAATGCTTTCAAACAAAAAATGAAATGTATAAAGTTTCACTCGTTACACTTGGTTACACCTGGTAAAAAGATGTTTCATAGTGAACCAAAAGTATATCCACAAATAAAAGGACTTGTCGACAAACAGAATCTTTTCAAATGGAAGATTTTGCTTTGCCATAATAATACATACAAACGGTATATCTAGATATACTAAATAAGAAGTTCATACAAATACATTTGCTTATAAACTTGCACTTACATTTTCACACTTCGCTACGTTCCTATCTAAATATTGTAAAAATTCGCTCTGCTATATAAGTAAAAGTAATAATATGAAAAATAAGATGCCGAACCAAAATACATGTGGAATTTTATCATTTACGTTGTTTACCAGCTTTACATCAACTTTCGCAACAAAGCGGTTCTTCGAACTTCAGCTAGGCACACTTCATGTTTCCGCCTCGGCTTTTATACAGCAGATAGGTATAATCTCGATGTACTTTATATAAGCCGAATTTTGTGTTCGAAACCTACGTGAACTGTAGTGATTTCGCTCAATATGTGACTCGGGAAACTTATTTACCGCAGAACTCCTCTATAATGGTAGCACATATTAACTCTGCGCCTCCTACGCCCATATTTGTGTAATATAGGACGTCTGCTGTTATATGAAAACGATTTGATTATAGTTTAACCCATTTACTCATGTTATTAGTTTAAATTTTACAATTTCAGAACAGAAAATGTGTCTAAATATCCAAGCGTTTAAAATTCTATGAAACAGTGATAAGTTTCCTCTTCAAAAACCGCTAACCTAATTAATAAATCTCGGGGTACAATTAATATATACATGATTGCTGACTTTCAAGGCATACTCTATCAATGATATTCATGAAGGCACAAACCATTTCGTCTTACAGTAAACTATGCACATTGTATGATACCTGATTAAATTCGAGACTGTAAAAGTTAATTTAAAATAGCCCTTCATAATATAGCTTAAAATTCTGGATACGTATTTAAATAACTAAGTTGTCATCAGAAGAATTATTACACTCTGAGACCTAGCACATACTTTACACAAGTAAACTAACCCTATTTATATGTACTTATAAGTATGTATACGATTATAGAGTATTTATTCATAATACGGTATTAAGGCATCACAGAGCTTATAACGATGTGTTACGAAACACATTTGTCAAAAAATAATTTGAAAATAATAATTCAAAATACATCCATTATATAATAATATATAAAAGTCACAGTAAATATATCAAAGTATATTGTATCCGCATTTTTCATCATATGACTTATTGTGTTCTCCAAAAAAAAATTGTGTTCGAAGTGCGATATATAAATGTAGAAAAATATCAAATGGTAATGCGTGAAACATGAAAGTTAGCCCTAGAAAATAAGTTCGAACAGTCAATCAGGCCACTGATTCATTTATATAAAAATCGTGTGCTATATAACTTTATTCGATCTGATTGAACGTTATCCTGCTCCAGCAAAAATAATAGTCGATTCCTTAATCCGGATAAATTTCAGATGTTCTGTAATTGGGAAATTCAAAAAAACAAACCTTAAATTCGCACCATGGCAACATTCTGAGTATCGTAAAAGGGATACCAATTAACAGATCCGTATTCAAGCTTGCCCATAACTAACGCAAAATATAATATGTATATTGAAAAGATCGATGCTTTTGAAAAAATTGATAGCACGTAAAATAAAACCTAACATTTAAACCAATGACAAGTACATGTTTTGCAAGTGAAGGTTCAAGTTCGAGCAATGACCAAATACTATTTGAAAATCGTTCGCTTTCGAAACCCTATGGCTGTTCATAGAATAGGAGGACAGAAAAGATATTAATTTCTCAGTACATTACAAAGCATTCATCTATATTCAACAATGTGATTGATACTAGAATAATTAATGATAAAATCAATACTTTCTTGTAAGCGCTCGACATCGGCATCATTTAACACAATATTAAAAATTTTAATATCGGCAACATAAACCAAAGCATCAAAAGGCAAAATTTCATGTAAATCATTTATAAACGGTAAGAATGATAAAGGTTCCTTGACTGGAGTTTCGGGGAATCCCAGAAGTAGATATAAAACATTACAGAAAAATATAATTGATTCAACTGTTTAGATACAACTTCATAAGTCTTAGAAGACGCGATAGTAGTTAAAATAAATGTTATCAACCTGACTTTGACAATAAACAGTATTATTAACATATTGTGTTAAAGTTGCAAGGTTACAGTAGAGTGTGCGGAGAAGAAGCCATATGATCGCGGAGAAATATAAGAGCGGATATTTTGAAATCTGTAATTCTATAAAATACTGTTTGTATACTTTAGCAAAATAGTGACGAATAGCAATAGGAAGACATTTTATTATATTGGTTTTGTTACATCTTTTGAATACAGGAACAGTAGTAGCTGTCTTCCACAATTAGATAAGCAGATGAAGAAATGTATTGATAATCTTTTGTAGAGGAACAGCAAGGAATATTAATGTTTTACCAATAAAATATCTTCTTAACGTGAGAACGATTACTCAGCATCGACAACCAAATTTTTAATTTTGTAGCAATGAATGCCATACCCTTTTATGTTATAGTTCGTTATAAGTCGATTTCGACCACTGAATATTTTAGGTATCTTGATTTTGCAAATTGGTTTGTTGGTTATTATTGAACCACTAGGTATATATAAAAGGTTTGCTAATTTTGTTAGTAGAAATAGCTTACACATTTATTAGATCTTTCAATAACGGATCCTTGCTTTGTTATATATAGAATAATGTATTGCTTGTAATAATGTAATTACTGGTGCGTTATTATATTTTGATGGTTTGCGTAGGTACGTGAATTTAGAACTTTAAATTATCTGTACATCTGATTTATAGTCAAAATTCTCGACAGCCATGGACAACAGTCTCTTATATCAGTTTTGAGCGGTTTAAAATAACCCATTCGTTCGCATAGATTTTGGTTATTGAATTAACATCGTTTACAACGTTTACTTATGTTAGGTTATATCGTAATTCTTCTAGTAAATTATCGTCATGGGTGTTCTATAATTCATGTTAAATTATAGGGTTAATTAGATCTCATTGTATAAATACTTTCGTCTTTTTGTGCTATTCTAGGGAATGCTTATGTAAATTTTACTTGACTGTCATTATTTGAATTAAGAATGTAAATATCTCAAGTCAATCGTAAATGAGCTATAGATTTACAGGTACGGACGGAAAATGCATATGTGTGTGTACATAAAAACAAGTCATTCCGTTTTCTATAAAATAATAAACGTTGTTTTAATGTAGTATTTCTAATTAGAGGAATCCTAAGTAATTATGAGAATTTTCGAATACGTCAGTTACGGCTTTTGTTTGTATTTCGGTATGGGATTTAAAAATTAGTGATATCTATACGTAGTTATTTGTGTTATGGTATGTTGTATTAATTATTAATTTATTGATCCTAATTAACTATAGTTAATTTGTACTGCTTGTGACCTAGCTATAGGGTTGGGTTGGCTTTCGATTTACTTCTTGGAAATAATTAACTATAGGGTAATTAAAATATTCTTTCTATATAGTTTTTTTTTTGTATGACGTAGCTTCTGATCTGTTACAAAAAGGAGACCATTTAGAAGATTCGATCTATTTTCTCTTGTGTTTAGTGCGGATGTAGTTAATGTTAGTTTTCCTGTGTCGACCAGATTAATCTAGCACAGTATGGTTATATAAAAGTCTAGAATTAGGGCTCGCTTGTTTTTGCGGCTTATCAACCTATTGTACTATTGTAAATTCAATATAGAAAGGATCTATAGATGGATTTAACGTTTGATTAAACGGATATAAATAGATTACATTTTTGGGACATACACGAGGAACCGCCATTTTGGGCACAATGCGTATTAAACATAAGGTAGGCAATTTGATACGAGGTTCTAATTGCAAAAGACATCGTTCTCTTAATTGGACATTTCGTTCCTTATATGTTTTTCCTCTTTTCTTTTATCGAACAGAGAAGTTGGCAAGGGTCTAGATATATTCCTAATTGAGTGAAGGACGTAATCTGCTATTTCTCAATGTTAAAATCGATTGGCTGAAAATTTCCATGATATTAATTGGAACCACCAGATCACATTTTTTTTTGCTGGTAATCGTCACTCGACAAGGTCGTACAATTGTGACTATTTTCTAAGGATCAAATATTGGTGTAATTTGATTCTCTCCAATGAACAAACATTTTGTATAGATTTTGTATTTAAAACATATAGTCATTAATTAATTTTTTTTTTACATAATTATCATTTCTACATATACTGATTGGAACCATAATTTTTGGATTAATTTGTGTAATATAATTTTTTTTATTATAGTTGAAATTAATGATCCGTTCATTTTGTGATATAATTAATATATTTTCCGCATATACAGTGTGGACTAATCATTATATATTAATTTTTTCACAAATTTTTCTTATATTGAAATTTGAGCAATTAAATAATTGATTGTGTGTTATATATAAATTAATTGTTGCATATACAGTATGTATCCATCTCGATGTGAGATTTAACTAAGATCTTTAATAAATTATTTATGCAATTTTTAGCGTAAGATTCTTAATTCATTTTATTGGTTTTCCATATTGGTCAAATCATTTCAGACGTTTACCTTAATTTTTTTATGAAAAATATGATTTATTTTTGGAACTTATCCAAAACACCTGATTTTATGTGCCTATATTTTAACTTCACATATTAGTCAACTTATTGTCTGCACTAATTTATTTAATTCATTTATTATACTTTTATATATATATAAGTCTTTTACTTATGACCAGGCATTTATTGAGAAATCATATCGCTATTTGAAACGTAATTATTACTTTGGTCAAATATATATATATATCTTTTCTAAATAATTTTTAATATTTTATTGTGACGTGGTTAGCCAAGTTGGTCTAACCTTTATTTTGACATTCTGTTGTACCATATCTTATTGGTTGTTGTTTTGTTTTTGGGACATAATAAATCCTCCAGTGTTGTTTACTTTGTTGTTTTATTGATCTAAGTATATGAAACACGTAGATAACTTTGATTTATTCAATTTACTATCGGTACTGTCTTTGTTCACTGGACGACTAAAGAATTATAAACATGGTGGCGCCCTCATAAATTTGATTAAGATCCCCCTACCGCTCGCCTCTATAACTAAGTTTAGTTCTTTAGTTTAAGATCTTCGGGGCAATCATGTTATTGGGGTAAGTTGATAACTCTGAATTAGGTATTACGGTAAGTGAGAAGGCGCAAGACTATTGCTCGTAGGAGCATATAGGGAATACAATCTAGTTTTCGAATAAAACTTCAAAAGTATCTTGAGATTTTGTTAATGGTAACAACGCTTCCAGAGGTTTTATAAAAACTGAAATAAATCCTAAATATTTAACTTACTTTATTTAATTTCTTATAAAGCAGAAAATCTACATCTCTGATTTTTATGTAAAAACATAATACTATTACGTGTGAAAGATAATATCGGCCAAATATTCGCCAAGACTTCAGCGGCGCATCTACACGCGCAGGTCTAAATTTTGGATCACATCTCGACATAATTGGACCTCTATCCTACCGATATACATTATTATCTCGTCATTTAGCGTTGGTCTGCAATCTGCAAAATGTAATGAGTAATGAGATTGCACCTTCTATACCCTCTTTCTTTCAATGTAACCTAAATTCAGATATACACTGCCATTAGTCAGATCAGTGAAATGAAGCAATTCAAGAAAAACATTCAAATTTGGCTAATTATGTTTTATCACTATAATACGAAACTGCGTACCACAATGCAAGCTCATCGATAGTTTTAGGAATTAAGAAGGGGTAGTTTCATTCATTCTCACTGTTACTCTCATCGTCCGAGTTTACTCATTCGTCCACTATAAAGCTATTTGATTTTAAAAAATATGTTGTTAGAGAATGGTAAAAATTTCTTAAACTCGTTCCTTGATAAACTAACCAACTATGGAATCGATATTTGTATGCTCAGATTGTTAGAAATTATATAATTGATTCAATATTTTTTTTTTCTTAGTAATTAGTTCTTTTTACTTTATATAAAGTGTTATTAAACCTTTTTACAATGATTTTTTGTTTTAACGGACAAATTGTAATTTATCGGTGACTGAGATTTAATTAATAATTTAAAAGCAATATCTTCGTTAATTCAAAAGGTTAGAAGAATATTAGACTTTGTTAACAGATGCTAGTATGACATGGTTTGCTCCGAGTTACAGTGATGAATTGTTAACAGATGCTAGTACGTATTTGATTAGTCCCACATTGCAGCGTCAACTGTATGTGTTGAGTAAATTCGATTAGTGGGGATTCTGACTAGCTATAGCTTCATAATGACGAAAAGGTAATTATTCATTAATTTATTAGGAATATCCAGAATATGTAGAAAGCCGAAAGAAAATATTAATAAAAGAAAATGAAAGAGACTGTACTCAAAATTTTATCAAAAAAATAAAGCCTTGAAAAAATTACTTGTTATGAAATAAAAAATATATATTCGGGTAATAGAAAAATTTATACAACTTTAAATATTGGAAGGAGTAGGTTATACAAGGAGTGTTTAAAAATATAGGTATCGAGTGGTAGAGTCTATTTCCAGATGTATGTATATTCCGGGACATGGTTTTACGTTTGGCGTGGCAACACGGAACAGTGCGACTCACTATGTGTACTTGGAGTACTAATAGTGTGCTAGATGAACTTATCTCATTGACTAACTTTTACTGACTATTGCTGACCGGGTGCTTGAATTATCAAATGATCGTATTGTTTCAAGGCACCGATAAGACGAAGTATGGTTACTGTGGTTTATTAGTAGACTGCGGAACCGACGCTATCCTCTAATGAGGCATGCAGGAGCAGAGACCGAGTCGGTTTCGTTAAATAATAAGATTGATGCAATATTCACTCGTAGCCCTCATTTCAATCTCCTGAAAGACTTTTGTAGTAATGTTCAAAATACGGAAATCGGTAAATATATTAAATTTAATTTATATTAAATTTAAAGATTATTATTTCTATGCGCCACTCACTAGCTCTGATGTTGAGTGAAGTTTTTCTATATTTAAAGACACTATCTAATAAAAGAACGCATTTACGGTGGTGTGACTAAGCATTCACTTTAATTATAGTTGATATAATTAATTTCAAGTTATATTTTTTCCATATTTTGAATTTTTTCACTGTATAAAGTAAATGCATTTTGTATATATACCTATCTGGAATTAATTTCAATTCAAGTTAGTTTAAATTCATTTAACTTGAGTTTTATATTTATTTTCGTAAAAATAAATGTCCGTATATACATTTCATTGCCTTTATTACGACTCTGGCGAAATATATTTCACACTCGGTCTGTTCGCATTAAAAGCCGTACAAAGAGATAAATTTTATCAATATTATCGCGCTATAACATTCATATATACATGTTAAGTTGATCGATTATACATTGTCGGCACCGATGAATCACACCCGATATGGGATAGCGCCGTTTCCTTAGTCTATTTATTAGAGATTGACCCATAGCAGTATAGATAAGGCATACCAAAATTAATAAATTATTTAAACCTCGATATAATTAAAAGCACTTTAAAGACAGACAAAACAATATTATTGAAAAATTACTTGTGTTAAGTACTTCAAAGTAATATGTTATACGACTGTACGACTGTTCTGTAACCGCTATAATGGGAGGTAAAACAAATGTTAATTTTTGTCAAATTGGGTCTTTTTAACGGGTAGAGTAAGTATCGTTTACTGTTAAAAATCAAAGTTTAAAAAGATCATAGATCTTGCAGATATTTCGAAATAAGGGTTTTAGTTTGTGATCAATCCACATGTTAATAAAGAAATTTCTCATATGGATATGGGTCAAATAACTATTAGTAGTTTGTTCAAATTGTTCGAAAACAAAGAGAATCTGGTAGCCTCAAATTTAACAATTAAGTTATATTATTAGACTATATTCATAATACAATTGGCAGCGAGATTCTGTCAGATTTTCAAGTTTTTGTTAATAAAATAAAAGGATTCTGCAGTAGAATCTATGAAAAATGCAAAGCTGCACCATGTTCTCGCTTCTAATTTTTTAAATAGAACGAGAATTGGATGAACTTAGTTTTTAAAATTATAAGAACTGAGGAAGCCCAACTTTAGCCAAGTACATTAGGTGTTGATAGTCAAAAAAAAATTGCTGTTCATTAAGTGAAAGAACAAAATGATGAAAAGTTCCAATTTTATAAGATAAGGTAGCATCGATGAAAATTTTATTTGCGTGATGAAGCAAAAAGAATAGCAGTCAATTTAATGGCACAGGCTATCAAATCATCACCAACACATCTACTTCGAATTTGTAAATTGATTAAGCAAATCCTGAAAATGAAAGAAATTCGTTCCTTCGCCGAAAATGAAGGTTTACTGATGTTACTGAAAGATCTAACTAGCATATACATGATATTGTGGAAAAATGCTAAATCATCATTTCGACGTATTTATGTTGACCTATTAAATTCAAATATATTAAAGAAATTGGTGAAACCATCAGAAAATAGATCGCCATTTAAAAGTTAGAACACCACAATAAACTTCAAACTTAATTTAAGAGTGGTTAATAGAAAGGCCATCCATTAACAAACATTAAGTCAGTGTTCCAATAGCCGTAAATGTAACCCTGATACCCAAATAAATGATATTCAAAATAGGAAAAAAATACGTGAATGAAGAAATTTGCAATATTGCCTTTCAATTTTACATGCTAGAATAAAATTTATAGAATGTATTTTACATATATTATATAAATTAGATACACAGACATCCACAAATAGAGGTGCTACGGATGTACAGAAAAAACATATTGACGTAAGAAACAAAATCATTCAAAATAAACTTTGGCAAGAAGTAGGCATCAAAAGTGGATAGAGTTACACAGGGAGGAGGTAATTAGTAATTACGGAAGTGAAGTAAGAAGATTCTTTTAGTAATTAAAAAAAAAATCGTCGAAATTACAGGAGTCGATGAAGCTTTAATCGAAAGATTTTATACCACACTGGCTGTTTTCTCTAGGTCTCAAAATATACAACAGATATAGCTAAATTATTTGTACAAAAATATGGATCCTACAGATTGCCGGTAAATAAGTGTCCACAAGATATTAATATATCATGCATAAGCTATAAGGTACTTACTTCTACAGAAGTAGCTCAGGAAAAAATAATAAACTTTATAAGAGGGGATACAGAGAACATTATGCTATAAAAGATAACACACATAAATAAAAAACAATTGACGGAAGAGCTCTTTCATTATTAAAAGGTACAGAATATAACGACATTCATTATGAAATCTCGGAAAATGGAGATGATGATTGTGAGGGAGAAGTAGACGATGAATATGATGACAATTTCAAATTGTAATTCTAATTTAAAATACATTAATTTTTCGTTTTTTATAACAAATATTTGTGATATATATTTTCACAATATATAAATATATAAATATATATATATATATATATATATATATATATATATATATATATAGTAAATTAGTCAGTCGGTGATTAAAGGTCTGGTTTACTTCAAAGTATATATATTTGTAAATGGGATTTAAGTAAAACACTTATACTAATTTCCAGTATATATTACACTTTTATTATATATTAATAAATGGATGACATGTTTCGCTACGATGTAGCTTCTTCGGATCTTATATTACTACTGAACAGGCTCTTCACAAATGTATGGCTTTTCTCCTAAACTATTTCAATGGGTTGCACTTGTCTACATTAGAATCGTCTCTTACCGATATATCGTCTAAAATTATTGTTATTTTAATATTTAATGAAACCAGTTTAAAAGTGGGGAATTATTAAGGTCTAATTGGTCATTTAACAATATATCTGCATATTTAAGTTTATTTATTTCTAAGGATTCCAGTAAATTTAACTTTAATCCTTTTTGTTGTGACTGTAAAATTTCGAAATCTTTATTGAAACTATGATTATTTTCCAACAAATGAATTGCATAATTGGAATCTGTCTTTTTGTTAATAAAACTTTTAAAACAAAAAGACAGATTCCAATTATGCAATTCATTTGTTGGAAAATAATCATAGTTTCAATAAAGATTTCGAAATTTTACAGTCACAACAAAAAGGATTAAAGTTAAATTTACTGGAATCCTTAGAAATAAATAAACTTAAATATGCAGATATATTGTTAAATGACCAATTAGACCTTAATAATTCCCCACTTTTAAACTGGTTTCATTAAATATTAAAATAACAATAATTTTAGACGATATATCGGTAAGAGACGATTCTAATGTAGACCAGTGCAACCCATTGAAATAGTTTAGGAGAAAAGCCATACATTTGTGAAGAGCCTGTTCAGTAGTAATATAAGATCCGAAGAAGCTACATCGTAGCGAAACATGTCATCCATTTATTAATATATAATAAAAGTGTAATATATACTGGAAATTAGTATAAGTGTTTTACTTAAATCCCATTTACATATAATGGATTTCCAGCAAGTATCGGCCGATTCAATTAAAAAAAAAAAAAAAAAAAAAAAAAAAAAAAAAGTATATATATTTAAAACAACCCTACATGTTTCGGCAATGATGCCTTTATCAAGGAAATAAAATATAAATAACCTTATATCCTTGATAAAGGCATCATTGCCGAAACATGTAGGGTTGTTTTAAATATATATACTTTGAAGTAAACCAGACCTTTAATCGCCGACTGATTAATTTACCATATCATATCAAGGTCACAAAAATATTATATATATATATATATATATATATAAATATAATACAAAATATGAATTCATATTTTGTATTCTCTTGATAAAGGCGTATACAGCCGAAACATGTAGAGTTTTTTAAATACATATATTTTGAAGTAATATACAGACCTTTAATCGCCTACTGATTAGGTTTACTATATATATATATATATATATATATATATATATATATATATATATTATAATAATCTTATATTCAATCGTTCACTAAAAAGAGTTTTTATGTCAAAATATTGTAATGACTCATCCGATGACGCGAGGTGCGTCATCCCTCTGGATGTTTTCGCGAGGCCTACGTGAAGGCTCTAGAAAAGTATTCACCGATATAAAAGCCGCGTCGAAGAAGGGATGGACATTCATTGAATCCTACAGTCTCGCGAAGTAAACATAAATGTAGTTACATAAATATAGAATACATAAATGTACTTATTGTTGTTAATAGTTAGTTTTATATTGTTATACGTTTTAATATTAATATAGTGTGTGTGTCTAAAGTTATTGTTAGTTTTATTTAAGAACCCAAAAGACAAACTTTACAGTGGTATTCAGGTGTGGACTAATTAATAAATAATAAACTAAGTAGACAATTAAGTGTTAATTAAGTATTCGTTTAAATAAATATACAGTACGGAAAGACGTTATTTTAAATATCGTGATGGCTAATAAAATGAAACTGACGGAATTGAAAGTGTCCGAGTTAAAACGAGAATTAGAAGAGAGGGATGAGGATACAACTGGCAAAAAGTCGATCCTCCAGCAACGGCTTCGCAATGTGTTGATCCAAGAAGGCGAGGATCCAGAGAATTATGTTTTTCAAGTTCCAGGCGGAGATGCTGACGTGAATTTGCTGTTAATTCAAATGAAGCAAATGGAACAGAATAATCTGGATAGTGCGAAAAATATGGAACAAAGACTAATAGATAATTCGCAAACCTTGGAACAGCGTCTAATAGATTCACAAACTCAAATGCAACAAATGGAGCAGAAGAACCTGGAAACTTCTGGAAACTTAGCGAAAACTCTAGAACAAATGGAGCAGAAGAACCTGGAAACTTCTGGAAACTTAGCGAAAACTCTAGAACAAATGGAACAGAAGAATCTGGACAGTGTGAAAAGTTTGGAACAACGATTGATAGACAATTCGCAAACTTTGGAACAGCGTCTAATAGATCCACAAGCACAGATGGAAGAAAGAAACCTAGAAACCGCTAGAATTCTCGAGAAAAATCTGGAAAAGAAATTACTAGAAAATTCTAGAAACTTCGAAAAAAGTCTGGAACAAGTGGAGAAAGTTCTAGAACAGCGATTAGCGGAAAAATCAGAAGCGTTAAAAGAAGAGGTTTTCATAGCTGTAGAAGAGAAAATTGGAGAATATTCTAGGCTTTTAGAGGCAATAATGATTGAAATGAAATTACCCGCTACCACGAGTCATTCTGATCCCAGGCAGGTCAACAAAGAAGTCACACCGCGGCCCATCGAAATAAAAGAAGAACTTGTGGCTATTTCAAAGACCAGAATCAAGCCACCAACCTTTGATGGAAAGACGTCATGGGCAACTTACCTGACGCAATTCGAAGCGGCCGCAGAAGCAAACGCATGGTCTTCTGCCGAGAAGGCGACTGCTTTAGTCATAACATTAAGGGGTGATGCTAGTGATATTTTACAGACATTGCCTCCTGAGGAACGTAAAGATTATTCTCAACTCATTAAACGCTTGGTGATGAGATATGGCCATGCGCATTTGGAGCAAGTATACCACACCCAACTGAAGAATCGATCACAGAAGAAAGGCGAGAATCTTCAGGAATTTGAGGCAGATATTGCTCGGCTAGTTCGACTTGCATATCCGATGGCGCCAGATAATTTCATGGAACACCTAGCTGTCCAGACGTTCATAGATGGTCTCCGGGATATTGATACGCAGCAAGCATTAAGGTTGGCAAGACCGAAAACCTTGATCGATGCTTTGGCGCACGCGCTTGAGTTTGAGACTGCTAAACAAGCCTCTCGGAACAATGCTCGTGGCTGTTCTGTCGACGAACAGGAAAATGAGGTGTTCATGGAGCAGGTGGTTAATCAAGTCCTAAATCAGATCAAATCAAATAAAAGTGCGCGGCCATGCGGGAATTGTAGAAGAAACGGTCATATCCAGAATAAATGTGATAAAAGGACCAAGAAAGAATCCGCTGAGAATCCGAAAGTCCCAAGGACTGCCCAAATCGCATCCTTGCAAAATCAAACCAATGGCCTGTATGTGGATGCTATTATGGAAAGAAGAACCTATGCTTGCTTGCTAGATACTGGATCGATGAAAACCATTGTACGACCCGATTTAATATCCAGGAATAAAGAATTACTTTCTAGCAAATGGAGACTAAGGACAGCTACTGGAGAAGCAGCTTCTGTGGAAGGTGAAGTAGATGTCACTTTTGTCATAGGACCAACATCAATCCGACATCGTGTTCTCGTAGCCGACATAGAAGAACAGATAATCTTGGGATTAGACATCATGAACACCTACGGCTTCCAGTTAAACATGAAGGAAGGCACTTTAAAAATAAATAATGAGGAATTGTTTCTTCATGGAAAAAATTGTGGGAGTGTACAAGTAATTACAGCAGAGAATGTTGTTCTGGATGCAAGAAGTGAGACATTTTTGACGGCGTGTACGGAAGGTGATTATTTGGACGGAAATGTTGCAATGTTAGAACCAAAGGCTGATGATGACGAGGTGGGTCGAGGAATAGTAGTTGCCAAAATGCTGGTTAAGACTCAGAAGACTGTACCGATAAGGGTAATGAATGTGAACCATTACCCTGTTTCATTGAAGAAGGGTACTATTTTGGGGTGGTGTTCACCAGTGTCGGCCGTCGTTCATCATATAAAGGCGAAGAAGAATGGATTCGTGCAGGTTTCTGAGAAATTGTCCAAGATAATCGACTCCGCCTGTCAAGGATTGAGCAAGAAGGAACAAAGTCAAGTTAAGGACCTAATCAAACATTATGAAGACGTCTTTGAAACTGAAACTGGTACGAAAGGCAGAACAAATATTGTAATGCACAAAATAAATACCGGCGATGCAAGTCCAATTCGACAAGGGCCAAGAAGGTTACCACTGGCAAAACGTGAGGAAGCCAAGCAAATTATACAAGATATGGAAGGCCAAGGAGTAATTGAACCATCGAATAGTCCATGGGCTTCACCAGTGGTCCTTGTCAGGAAGAAGGATGGATCTACCAGATTCTGTGTGGACTATCGTCGTTTAAATAGTGTGACCAAAAAGGACAGCTATCCTCTCCCAAGAATAGACGATACGCTAGACACCTTGGCAGGAGCAAAATGGTTCTCCACTCTCGACTTAAAGAGCGGTTATTGGCAAGTGGGAATGGATCCCAATGACAAAGAGAAGACTGCCTTCAGTTTAGGTACAGGTCTCTGGCAATTTACAGTCATGCCATTTGGACTGTGTAACGCCCCAGCTACTTTTGAGCGACTTATGGACACTGTACTGAGGGGACTGTCTTGGAACACCTGCCTGGTATATCTCGATAATGTGATTGTGGTAGGGAAGACCTTTGAAGATCACATGAAAAATTTGGAAGTAGTATTCCAGAGGTTGCGAGATGCCAACCTGAGATTAAGTCCAAAGAAGTGTCACCTTTTCCGCAAGGAGGTAAATTACCTTGGACATGTGGTTTCCGGAAAAGGAATTGCTGTGGATCCAGAAAAAGTAAAAGCTGTGGAAAAATGGCCGGTACCCAAAGACAAACATCAGCTAAGAAGCTTTTTGGGATTATGCACATATTATCGACGCTACGTTCCTGGATTCTCCAACATTGCAAAACCACTTACTCGCCTAACAGAAAATCGAGCATTCATTTGGAACAACGAATGCCAAGCGGCCTTTGAGTTGTTAAAAAGTACGTTGATCAGTGCACCTGTTTTAAACTATCCACTGCCATCTGGGAGGTTTGTTTTGGATACGGATGCCAGCAACGTCGGGATTGGTGGCGTGCTCTCTCAAATCCAAGATGGACAAGAAAGGGTCATTGGATACTTCAGCAAGACCCTGTCCAAACCGGAGAGGAACTACTGCGTAACCAGGAGAGAACTATTGGCAGTAGTTAAGACCATTGAGCACTTTTACAAGTACCTGTATGGGCAGAAGTTCCTGATCCGCACTGATCATGCTGCCTTAAAGTGGCTCTTGCAATTTAAGAATCCAGAGGGTCAAGTAGCTAGATGGATTGAGAGGCTACAGGAGTATGACTTTGTCATTGAACACAGAGCAGGCCTCAAACATCAAAATGCAGATGCCCTTTCCAGAAGGCCCTGTCCAGAAGACTGTCGATATTGCAACAGAATCGAAGACAAATCGGCCAACGCTCTTCGAACCACCGTTGTTGATGACCAATGGCAACCTGACAATTTGCGCGCAGATCAAGAAGCTGATCCGGATCTTGCAGTCCTCAGGGCTTGGAAAAGAAATGGGCAAAGACCGACCTGGCAAGAAATTGCTCCCCATTCACGAGAATTGAAGTCATACTGGGCATAATGGGATTCCATAACCATGGATGACGATCTCCTGAGACGTGAGGTCGAAAATCACGATGGAAGTGAGCGCAAGATACAAATGGTGGTTCCCAAGAAAAGAATACCAGAGGTATTGCGAGAACTCCATAATGGTGCTTCTGGGGGACATTTTGGAGTCCATAAAACACTGGAGAAGGTGCGCCAGAGATTTTACTGGTTGAATTGTTCACGAGATGTGAAAGAATGGTGCCGAAAGTGTGCAAATTGCGCTGGAAGCAATGGTCCCCAGAGGCGTCGACGTGCACCCATGCGGCAATAC
Organism: Melolontha melolontha; assembly: GCA_935421215.2. Classification (NCBI taxonomy): domain Eukaryota; kingdom Metazoa; phylum Arthropoda; class Insecta; order Coleoptera; family Scarabaeidae; genus Melolontha; species Melolontha melolontha. Next base: position 68,069,123 of record OW285238.1, read on the forward strand.
AATGTAGGAAGCCCATTTGAAAGGATCGCCATAGACGCCGCCGGTCCTTTTCCAGAAAGCAGCAAAGGAAATAAATACATAATAGTGGTCATGGATTACTTTACCAAATGGGGTGAAGCATATGCTCTACCAAATCAAGAAGCTGGAACTGTAGCAGACGTGATTGTGAAGGAGTTAGTCAGCCGTTTTGGTGTACCCTTGGAACTTCATTCCGATCAAGGGCAGAATTTCGAGTCCAGTCTATTCGAAAAGATGTGTGGACTCTTGGGCATACGGAAGACGAGAACAACTCCCTTGCGTCCACAATCAGATGGGATGGTAGAGCGAATGAACAAGACCATGATCAGACACTTATCCAAAGTCGTCTCCGAACACCAGAGAGATTGGGACGAACATTTACCATTATTTCTAATGGCGTATCGGGCCGCCGTTCAAGAGACAACTGGCCAATCACCAGCAAACGTGCTATTCGGGAGGGAACTCCGATTGCCCTGTTATTTAAAGTTTGGGAGCAAGCTTGGTGAAGATCTTGCCGGAGAAGATTATGTCAGCACGCTCAGACGACGACTAGATAATATACATGAACAAGTCAGACGCAATATCCAAGATGCTAGTGACAGAATGAAGGAGAGCTATGACATCAACGCCGAGAAGAGTGGTTACCATGAAGGCGATCGGGTTTGGCTATATAATCCACAACGCCGACGGGGACTATCCCCAAAACTTCAAAAGAATTGGGAGGGGCCATTCGAGGTGTTGAAGCGGATCAACGATGTAATATACCGCATCAGGCGAACACCTCACACTAAGCCAAGAGTCGTACATTTTAATCGATTAGCCCCATACTCTGGAGACAATGACGAAACCGTTGACTTGCGCCGATTGGATAGCCAATACCATGAACTAACCTTCGAAGACTTTATGCAAGAGTATTCTGGTTCGAGAAAAGCTCGATTTGGGGTAACCATCGAGAAACAGCAGGATTTGTTCACGGTGCCGCCAGACTACGCGCTTGCTCATTGCGTAGCCCGAGATCTACGAATGGCCAAAGGAATTGCCTGGGAATTTAAAGAGAGATTTGGCAGAATCGAAAAGCTAAGGCAGCAGGGACCAGCAATTGGGAAGAGTCTCCAAATAATAAATGAAGGACAGCCCATATTTTATTTGGTCACGAAAGAACTGTCGAGCCTAAAGCCAACCTATCGAGCCTTATGGGAGGCCCTGACCCACTTACGCGAACAAATGTTACAGCAAGACATTCTGAAATTAGCAGTTCCAAAATTAGGTTGTGGATTGGACCGCCTGGACTGGAGAATTGTAAGGAGCATGTTGGAAGTAATCTTCCGACATACTGGTATGGAAATTCTGGTATGCAGTTACCAGCTTGAATATTCCTGTCCATCCAGGCAAGATAAGACCGTGGACTGTTATTTCGATATGACGTCGCAATGTAACAAAGGCCCTACCTGTCGATTTCGTCATCGTTTGAGGAGACCAAAGCATGACATGTTTCGGGACGAAACTTCATTTTTAAGAAGGGGGCAATGTAATGACTCATCCGATGACGCGAGGTGCGTCATCCCTCTGGATGTTTTCGCGAGGCCTACGTGAAGGCTCTAGAAAAGTATTCACCGATATAAAAGCCGCGTCGAAGAAGGGATGGACATTCATTGAATCCTACAGTCTCGCGAAGTAAACATAAATATAGTTACATAAATATAGAATACATAAATGTACTTATTGTTGTTAATAGTTAGTTTTATATTGTTATACGTTTTAATATTAATATAGTGTGTGTGTCTAAAGTTATTGTTAGTTTTATTTAAGAACCCGAAAAGACAAACTTTACAATATTAATCTTAAAAGAAATAATATGAATTTAAATTCGAATCTTTACCAAGGCATTATGATATACTTCTACGCAGGACCAATAATTGATTGTAAACGTTTGTAGTTAACGATCATAACCAGAACAACCAAAATAGTATTTTGGTTTAAAAGAAAATTTGATATTTAATATAATTTGGAGAAATAACGAACATGAGTTTTCTAAGTATCTCCAGGATCGTGAAGATTCTTGTTTGACAAAGAAATTAAAAGGTATGTTAGTTGTTTATATCCCAGAATTAATATAATATTAAAAAAAAAACTTATTAGACACAAACGACTTGCTTTGGTAGCTTAAATTCTGTTTATTAAAAGAAAAATCTTATCTTATGAGTTGAATATTTAATTAGATATATTATATTAGATAATATTTAAAAATTATTCAGAACAAACATTGGATTAACTATTTTTTTTTTATCGAAGACATAATTATAAAGTTTAAAGGTTATGTGGAATTTCTTATAGGTGGAAAATTAATCGAATCTACAGAAATGGGACAAATATTTGGCTACTTAAACAAATAGGTTCTGATAAATCAAACCACGCTTAAAAAATGAATGTGTATATAGCTTCCCTACTTACAATGTTAAAATGTTTATTAATGGAACCTTTATTTACTTTCGGTAAGTAAATATATCTGTTTACTTAATAATACAAATAATATAGACTTAGCTCAATATTCTAACATCACTATTATCCGTCTATAGACCATCTAGTCTATATATTAAATCTTGTTTCCCTGACGTACGGCTGGTATATTTTAACTACAGGAACAACGGTCACGATCCTAGCAGATCTTGTAGGGTATGGCCCCCCGAATACTCAAGGTTTTTCAAACTTTTCTAAAATTCTAAATTCTGCTTTTCTAATTTTATGTTTTTCAAAATTATCTTCTCAAAATTGCAACTTAATTTTTATTCCTCCAAATTCTTCTCCAAAAATCAACTTAATTTCTTATCGTGCAAAATTCTTCTTTTCTAATTTTATATGTTTTCAAAATTCTCTTCTCCAAAATGCAACTTAATTTTGATCGTCAAAAATTATTCTTTTCTAATTTTATATCTTTTCAAAATTATCTTCTTCAAAATGCAACTTAATTCTTATCGTCAAAAATTATTCTCCAAAAACCAACTTAATTTCTTAACGTGCAAAATTCTTCTCCAAAAATCAACTTAATTTCTTATCGTGCAAAATTCTTCTGTATTTAAAACATAACTCCACTTTCTAAATGCAAAAATTCTTCTCTCCAATTGTTTCAATAACTCACCATAGCAACCGAACAGTTTTTCCTCTTTTTAAGCTCATTGGTCGCTTTAGTTATACATAATTTTCCAAAATATTTGACATTTAAATTATAATTTTGTTCCTTGATTAATATTATGAACTTATTGGTTTACGAATAAATTTTTCCTTCACAAATAACCTTTGACATTATCAAACATTAACAATTGTATATAAATTAACTAAATTTACATTGTTCTATAATTTTTGGGAAATGTAAGAAAGTCATATTTTTAAAATTGAATTATAGATTTGACACTCAAGTTAAAAAAAATACAATATAAATATAATACAGTCTTCCACTCTTAATAACAGAAATGTAACAAATTAAAACTAGTGTTTTCAATAAGTTAATCAACATTTCATTATAATATATATATATATATATATATATATATATATATATATATATATATATATATATATATATATATTTATATGGTAAACTTAATCAGTCGGCGATTAAAGGTCTGGTTTATTACTTCTAAGTATATATATTCAAAAAAACCCTACATGTTTCGGCAATTATGCCTTTATCAAGGATATAAAATATAGATGACAGAATTTAAATAATTTATATTCTGTCATCTATATTTTATATCCTTGATAAAGGCATAATTGCCGAAACATGTAGGGTTTTTTTGAATATATATATATATACTTTGAAGTAATAAACCAGACCTTTAATCGCCGACTGATTAAGTTTACCATATAATACCAAGGTCACGAAAATATTATATTTATATATTTATATATATACAGTGTGTCCACAGATTCATTCTCAACATGGGGATCTCGCTTATTATGAGAGATACAGATTTGGTTAAATGGGATCAAATACTCCAAAGGTAAAGTTGTACTAAACCCTAGACACTAGCTTTGAATATTTAATGTACTTCGGGCGCTATTGCAAAAAAAGTGAATTTTTGTTTTTTTGATTTTCTTTAATAACTCATATATTAATACAAAGGTATTTTTAATAATATAAAATATTATTAAAAATCTGGTGTGAAGAACACAAATGCAGGTTCACTATTAATATTTTCTGTGAACGTGTCTACGTCTCTGGGGATAGGATATAATCGGACACGTTCACAGAAAATATTAATAGTGAACCTGCATTTGTGTTCTTCACACCAGATTTTTAATAATATTTTATATTATTAAAAATACCTTTGTATTATACAAAACTGGTGGGGTTTACCTACTCATATATGTTTCAATTATTCTGATACATAACTCATTTATTTTTAAAATAAGATAAATTTAGCTTTCACTTCCTTAGGGCACTTTTTTACTGGGAATATGGTGGTGTATTTATATTTTTGAATACTGATATAGTAGTTGAACTACAATGGTCAAGTTTCATTTTTCTTATGGGAGTCATAGTTGGCTATAACACCATCGAAAACAATTTTTCTTGTCCTTTTCAAAAATGTATAATTTGTTATACCTGATACCAAAACTAATTTAAAAAATTAAAAAAAAACATTGTTACATTAGCAGGTTAGAGCGCTTGCGAAATTTGAAAATAGGAAACTTGGAAACATAAAACAATCTAAGATACAACTGTCATTGTTAGTGTTTGTTTATAGTTGACATTTAGTTTGTGTTCTGTGAAATTTACAAATCGAATAGCAAAATAAATACCTAGCATAATAAAATATAAAGTGCCATTTAAATACTAAATTTATTATTAAATAATTTTGCTGTCATGGAGCCGTTTAGTAATAGTGACAAATTTGATATGTTGTCCTGTTCAATTCTGTGTCGCAAAAATTCGACGAGAGCTGCCGCAGAACGCAGATAACCCCATCTTTCTACTTACAGAAATTTAACGGTAAATTTAATACATCGTGGATCATTTACTAAGCCATATACAAAACCGCAGCGCATAAGTAATGAAACTAAAACTAATGTTTACAAGCAGTTGTTGAAAATCCAAACACATCAGTTCGGGAAATTCAATATAACACCGGCGTTCCCAAATCCACTGATCATAAGATTTTGGCCTCCCACAAATATCATCCATCTAAATACAATGTATGTCAATCTTTAAGACCGGGGGATAATCAAAGACGAACAGAATTTTGTGAATGGTACACTAGGCAATGCGATGATAATGATCATTTTTCTTCTCAAATATTATGGTCCGATAAGCTAGATTCACAAACAATGGTTTATTCAATATTCAATTCAAACCTGCGCGACATCAAGTGCATTTTGGATTTAATGTCTGGTGTGGCATACTATGCTCACGATTAATTGGTCCAATAATTTTTGATGAAACACTAACGTCCGACGCTTATTTGCATTTACTGTAAAATAATATTGAAGACTTGCTGAGCGAATTATTTTTACAAGAGGCTCGTAATTATTGGTTTCATCAGGACGGTGCTCCAGCACATAATTCCAGAATTGTAACCAATTTCCTCAGTCAGGTGGATCGGAACTCTTGGACCAGTTTCATGGCCACCAAGATCTCCTGATCTGACGCCGCTCGACTTCTATTTGTGGGGTTACATTAAAGACAAAGTGTATGCCCGCAGCTACAATAACGTAAATGAACTTCGCGAAAGCGTTGTTCACGAATGTCGAGGCGTATTTTATATAAACTTGTTAAATCTACTATTCGTAGATCCTATTTATGTTTGGAAAATAATGGTCAACTGTTTGAATATTTTTTTATAATTTGTTATTATAATTTTTTTTAAATAATATCTAAGTATTTTTTGAGCTGCCTATGTTTTTAATTTAATAAATAATTGTTGCACAATAAAGTTTTCTTCCTTTCTTTGATTGCAAAACCTTCTATTGTCAAATGCCACAACCGCTATAACCTGCTAATGTAACAATATGTTGTTTTTTTAATTTTTGAAATTAGTTTTGGTATCAGGTATAACAAATTATACATTTTAGAAAAGGGCAAGAAAAATTGTTTTCGATGGTGTCATAGCCAACTATGACCCCCATAAGAAAAATGAAACTTGACCATTGTAGCTCAACTACTATAGCAGTATTCAAAAATATAAATACACAACCAGATTCCTATTAAAAAAGTGCTTTAAGGAAGTGCAAACTAAATTTGTCTTACTTTAAAAATAAATGAGTTATTAAAGAAAATCGGAAAAACAAAAATTCACTTTTTTTTGCAATAGCGCCCGAAGTACATTAAATATTCAAAGCTAGTGTCTAGGGTTTGGTACAGCTTTACCTCTGGAGTATTTGAACTCATTTAACCAAATCTCTATCTCTCATAATAAGCGAGATCCCCATGTTGAGAATGAATCTGTGGACACGCTGTATATATACATATATGTATATATATATATATATATATATATATATATATATATATATATATATATATATATATATATATACCTTAAGCTTAGAAGTATTTGACCATAACGTTTTTTAAAACACTTAAAAAGAGATTTCAATAAATAAAATAATTTTGTTCATCTAAAATTGCGATTCCTGCCCTAGTAGTCGTGCAAACTTCAAACAAGAAGTTTCTTTGTACTTAATTCTTCAATTGTTTAAATATATTAAATTTTTCAAAAATTGTTACATGTTAGTCTCAGGCACCGCTTTAAAACTTGAGTAAATACTGAAACTGGAGATTTAATTGAAACTGTATATTTTACTGTAATTATCTTTCCTTGAAGAATGATGGAATGTATAACAGTAGAGAATAACGAAAGCAAATTTCTGTTAGGATGTATTGGTGCAAGTTTTAGCAACAAAATGTCTGTATTCAAATTCTATCATTTCTATGTACCTCGTGTAACAGGATTCTTGCTAAAGTTTCAAATATGTCCTGTATACGTAATTGTTTGTTCCGACTGAATTAGAGTGCGGTAATCCCAATAGACAAAGCTAAATGTACTCTAATTCTCAAACATTACGAAGGGATACACACACAACTACAAATACATACACAGCTGCACATTCGCATGAACATGTATAACACTTACACAGTATTCTAAAAGTATGAAACTAGACTAGAATCTAAGAAACCGATTAATCGATTAGTATAAAAGGTGGACGGTATGCTAAATTGGTAAATGGAAATATTTTGCTACTTTTTTAAGTTTTATTTACGAAATACAATTCCCATTTGTAACTTTATGTTACTATTTTATAACTAAAAATGTTTCTTGTTATTTCAGTAGAGCATTTATTTATATTAATTTTACTTAATTTAAAAAACAATTCGCGATTTAAATATTTTCACGGCTAGTCACCTAATACCAGAGTATTGACATTTCATCTACTTCTATTTTCTATAAGTGTAGCGTTAGATAAGACAGCAGTTTCGTATAAGTCACTATCTAATCCTCATACCACATAGTAATGGCGAATCTCCCAGAGTGGAACGAAATGGCTTTTTGCAGACCTTAACATAGTTTTCTGTATTTGTTCAAACAAATATATCTATAATCAATTTTTGGTAAATAATCATCCGTTAAATTAAAAAAATATATTGTAATAAAATTTTAGACAGAAAATTAGGGATAAAGAGCCATCATTTGAAGTATTTTTTTTAAATATACAGGTGTCCAAAAAAATATAACATACTAAGTAACACTTTATAAATTGAACGTATTTTTTAGATTTTATGATTCTCTTCGATGACACTGTTTCGACAAACTATAACACTTGGGGTCTAGAATATTATTATTTATTTATTGGAAAGGAAAAGAAAATAAATTGGTCATACAAACAAAGTTAAACTTAATTCATGACGTTTTCAAAGTAGGCGCCATCTACTTCCTGACACTAAACCAATCTGTCTGTAAATTCTTTTGTAATAATCGCTATGTTATCTGGTGAAATGCTTCGTATATCTTCAATAATTCTTTTCGTCAAATCTTACATATTTCTAGGTCGGATAAAATATATTTTCTGTTTTAAATAGCCCCAAGAAGGATCTAGTGGACTAAAATCGGGAGAACGTGCAGGCCATTCAATTTCGCCTTTTTTTGCAATCCATTTGTCGGCAAAAGTTCGATCCGATCGATGCCGAGCAATAACTGCATAGTGAGGGGGTACCACATCCTGCTGAAACCAGATGTATTGTGAAAGTTGGCCATTTTTCTCCAATGTAGGAAATATCTGGTTATTTAAAAGTTCTAAATATCTTTGACCAATTAGAATTTCTTCTATACAAAAAGGCCTTATTAATCTGCTTCTACAAATAACAGCCCAACTGTTAAGCTTTCGAGGCTATTGCCTATGTACCCCTAGCATCCAGTGGGGGATTATTCTGTTGCCAGTACCGACAGTTATGTTTATGAAAAGTATTGCACAAATAAAAGGTTGCTTCATCCGAAAATACTATATTATTTACAAAATTGTTATCACGATTACAAATGATCATCATTGATTCATAAAACTCTTGCCTTTTGTCGAAATCATCACCTGAGAATTCTTGAATGAGGCAAATTTTATAATGATCGTATTTTGCTTTTTTAAGAATTCTTCCTACTGAAAGATGACTAATGCCTTTGCGTCAGCTTGTTTGTAGATAAATGGGGATTTTCCTCTTCATATATGGCAATATCTTGTGCTTTAATAAGTATTTGTACGAAAAATTGCGAACACCGCAATTTATGTTGTATCTTCTTAAAGTTTCGGTAACAGATCGCGAAATTGGCTGTCGATTGGGACGTATAGTATTAACAAAGTTACATTCTTCTTGAGTTCTTGTTTCATTACCAAAATCGATCACCATTAATATTTGTATTCTTTCAATTTAATTTAATACAATCGTTACTAACAAACGACAATTATTTAATAACATTTTTAAATGTCACAAACTGGTAGACCTTGTGATATTATTTAAAGATTGTAATATTCACGTTAACTTTTTGTTTGACAAAAAACAATTTTTTAGTCGCCACAATAAAAGAAGAAAATAAATTCCAGTACCTACATTTCGGATTGGAAAGATTTTTATTTAAACTGCCTGCATATACGAAACATGATAAATTCCATGCGTATGAGAATTAATAATTATTAAAATCTCATTTTACATGCAATTGTCGCTTAATTTGTTACATTACATTGATTTGTCCTCACAACTAGGGCGGTTGACGTCGTGACGTGTTGCGTCTACATTCTTGGCAAATGTGATTTTATCAGATTGTATAATTTAATGTAACAAATTAAGCGACAATTGCATGTGAGATTAGATTTTAATAATTATGAATTCTCATACGTATGAGGTTAATCTGTCTCGTATATTTGGGTCGGGTTGGGTTGGGTGGGGTCGGATTGGGTATACACGCAGTATGAAATGAGCCATGTCTGTCTCTGAATATCGTGTACTGACGATTTCTAACAATGAATAACTGGTTCCAGAATACATACATTATATATACAAGGTGTGTATAAATTGTCGCAAAAGCTACACGTAGCGACATTCTTCGTTCGGTTCTGAATAAAAAAATCTTAATGTTAAAATGTCGTATCATGCTTCGTAAATTCGTAAATGTCAAAATTTGACAGTAATGCTTTTAATTGAACTCACTTTGAAATACAAACTTATTGTTCTACAACGTTGTCAAATGTGTTTTTCGTGAAAGTACGTTAATGAATAAATGTTTAAAACAAGCTTTTAAATCAAAAAGAAAACGAAATAATACTAGTAAAAATTTTTTCTTTAAACCTAAATTACATCTATCTCTATTAACAGATATCGAAGAGCAAAGGTTAGTTACGCACTAAAAGTCTGAACTTCAAGAACCGCGTGAAAACAAACGAAGCATGATACGACATTTTAACATTAAGATTTTTTATTCAGAACCAAACGAAGAACGTCGCTGCGTGTAGCTTTTGCGACAATTTATACACACGTTATATATGTATATATATATATATATATATATAATATATATGGAAGGTTAATTGTTTTATATAAATATATATATATATATATATATATATATTATTAAAAACCAGGGCTCGTCCGGGATAATAATAATTAGATAATAATAAAAATAATATAGAAAATACGAGAAGCTTATAGTTGTAATATTTAAATAAACAGCGCAATAAATAATAGTTGAAGTTATACACTTCTATAGGGTTCTTTATAATATGATTATGCTGGGGTTCGGGTTTAAACTATTATTCTAATTTAGTGCTCCGGACTAACACGAGAGTGCTCTGTCTTCTTCAGGGGGATCTTGTGTCGTATGTCAAATACAGTCATAATCTTACTTTTTTTTACTTACCTGATATTTAATATCGGTCCAGTATTATGGATAGTGTATTTATTTGACTTAGTTGTTTCAAACAGAATGTCGTTCAGGATGAAATCAAGCAAAACGCAGGTAAACATTAAATTGTTCTTTAATAAAAGTAACTATCAATATCATTAATAAATAAATGCGCGCATATGAATCTTATATGACATGAAATAAACAGAAGTAAAATATATCCATATATAAGTAACTACCGTCAAATGTAATGAAATACTACCTATCTTTCTTTAATTGTTGGAAATGCATTAACATGGGCACATATAAGTAGTGTCATGAGAATTAGTATCAGAGGTTATATCAAAATCGTCGACATGCGGACGTTTTCGGTTAAGAAATGGTAAGTCGGCAATCTGTGTATAACAATTTGATAATTAAAAAATGATAGATTTTGTATCATCAATTTAGAATAAATTAAAGGTATTTTATTTAAAAGTGACTTTATAAATACTTTGAGAGAAGATTTAATTTCAATTTTCTATTTTTTTCAAAATATCTGACCATGAATTCGCTGTGTTCTGATTGGTGCTTTTTCTTTCCAAGCTGCAATTCTATTGGTCTTCACAGAATCCTACTGGTTTGTTCTTAGGAAAAGGAACGGCAGTAAAGCTCTAAATTGGCGGGAATTTGTTGATGCTTCGAGTTTTCCCTCCAAAATTGTAAAAGGCCAAATTTTCTGCCTGGAATCGCCTGGAATGAGTCCCCTTAGACGTATTTAATACCGGAACAATACTTCTTCGCTATATCGGCACCTTTTCACCGATTTCGTCAATTTTATGAAGTGGTTTTTTATCGGTATGTCTGCTCGGCGTCGGTAGTAGATTTGATATAAAATAAAATATCTCGGTTCCAATATGAGATACAGCCGCACAGTAATTTTTAAAATGTGTAGAGATATTACGGCTACCTTCCTACACAATTTCTTTAAATCGCACAAGGAATATTTAAGCACTATTTTAATTTTACTTTTTATAGGGTCAACAAACGCGTCTTCTCACCCTGGCGTTTTTCGCGTAACTCCCGCGTGAAACAACGTTGTATAGTAAGTTCATGTAGCTGTAATGAATTGTGATCACATTAAAAAGTGTATTTGATTCATCTCGTGTAAATCGACAAATTATCGAATTTTTACCTGTATTATTAAAAATTTGTTGTAATTTCTGTCTATTACAGAAATATGGATATAACTGCTGTTATAGGAGCTCGTCCAATAAATATTTCAGTAAAAAGTAAAGTCGTTAATTAATTCCGAACGTGTTCTTCGTTTCTAACTTATAAATTTTCACAAGTAAAGTATTATTTGGAGATTTACACTGTTCATATTTTCGATGCAAAAATAAACTAGTAAATTCTTAAGGTTGTGCCACTTTGCAGTGTCAGATGAAACATTTTTTCACCTCAAGTACGTATGTTGGTGCTACTACTATATACGGTTCCTGAATATTTCATGAACTATATTTTCTTTATAGTGATTATCCTATGGAATAAAATCTTTCTAGTGTTGTGTGCGAATTTTTGATTTAGTAAAAAAGCGATGAGCACAATTAATTTTTTTAAGTGACGATCATATTTCAAATAATATTAAAATTTACAAATTCGAAACTCGGAAAGCTGACAATACGTATAGTCAACCTTAACCGCAATTGTAACGCAACTTCCTGACTGCGTAGTTGGTGTGTGTAATTTGTTGAAAACACATATTTCTTAAAAATAATTGCATTTTCTTAGTATATAATTGTATAAATCATAAGGGACTTATTTCTTTTCGGTAGCATTTTAAGAACTTCTATTGTTTATGAAACTTCATCGCAATTATTTTATCAGATTTTTATCGTTTCCTAATCGTTCTGTGGTTGAATTGCTTCCTGAGTTGCTCCTGCTTGGAAACAGTATTTAGTTCACTTTTGTTATTGTAGACAGAAAGATGAAGCAACTTGTTAACGATTTTGATGGTGATACCTTTTTAAATTTATATCCAGAACTTAAAGACGGTAAAATTGGGGTGTATAACCTAACGGCGTTACAGGTGAGAAATAATACAGATTGCGAATATTTGTTTTTATAGAACAGACCACATAAAATGTAATTTAGAAAGAAATAAAGGTATCTATTTAAATTATATTCGGCGCAGTATGTGTTCGGCAGTTTATTTGTGTAGTGATTATAGATATGTTATAGGATGTAATATTTATAGCCTATTAAGCAAACCTTTCCTTAATATTATTTCTGTCAATTATGTTTAGATTTTTCAGAATTTATCGAATGTTATAGTAATATTTAATTTATGAATAACATTAATACATATCAATATACATATACGTAATAAATAATTAGTTCTTTCAACATTTAGAAACTAGTCTATACTATAATTGAAGTATCTCAACTTCAATGAAACTTAATAGATTTATTACTTCTACAAATTTATAACTCTCTTTTCGGTTTTGGCATTTTGACGGTTGAAAATGATTATTGAGGATTGGATGGAATTTTAATTTGCGTTTCACTAGGGATTTATGACAACTAAACAATAAAATGAAAACGTTCTTGCTTTATCTTTCGGTGTCGAGGGACTTAACACACCGAGCCGAAGTGTATTTTTTTTACTGGTTACCTATCCAGTAACAGATGGTAAAGTCTGTTGACTATGTCAATTGCAATATCGTTACTGTAACTGCATCCTTGTACTGTCGGCATTGCATTATTTGTAGCCGTAAGAATTTACTACTAAAAATTAAGCAACTACAGTTATATCGCCCTTGATTTACACATCGGCGTAGGAATGGTTGGTGATGCACAAAACAGTATTATGTATTTAAAAGTAGAAAATATTATTATCACAGCATCTTATCTATAACAAACAATACTAATTGTTTTTATTTTAATAATTTCCTTCGACGAAGATCATACTTTTCTTCACACAACAAGTTACTTTTACGATTGCCAAATTTGATATTCTGACTTATCTATTTTACTATTAATCTGTGTTGTGTATTACCATAATATGCTAAAATGTAAATTAAACTAATATTTAAACCTTCATTTTATTAAAATCTAATCGTAAAACGACATTTGTTTAGCGATATAGGGGCTGCGTCAGGTACGCACTAAAGCAAGTTACACACAAATTTAAAATAAAATTGTTTCTAGTACTTTTACTATATATGGACTTAATACTCTTTTTTGTTTACTGAACTACAGTTGTAGTGTATATTTCTACAATACATTCATTATAAATATTTTGTTTTCTGTACAACAACATTTTTAATAACAAGGTATGTAAGATTCTAATCTTTGTTTTTTAAATACTAAATTTAAATAATACTTTTGGAAAATAATTAATAATTATCAAAGATTAGATTTCTAGTGTATTGTAACCGCGAATGGTAGATAGTGGATTGACCGCAATGACATGAATAACCAGACGCTGATAAAGTGGAGATGTATCGACATGTAACAAAAAATTAATTAATATTATTGTAAAATTGAATTTTCTACATTTGAAATAGTTACTGTTTGTTACATAACTAACAGGATGATGGCTTATAATTTAAAAACAAAATTTCATTATAATTTATTTAATTAATTAACGTCCATGTTATATAACTCATGAAAATTAAAGTAGTAAACAAAATAAAATTCACTATATTCAGTTTCTATATGGCAAAGGAGTCAATGTACTTTGCTTTTCGTGATATAGATGGCATGGAATTGTCTTGATTTAACTAGGTTACATGATGTACAATTTCATACAAGCCACAACTCTGCAAGGTGTGACATTTAATATCCGGAATAGTTGGTAATCTACATAAATAGTATGAGTAATTGCATTTCGGCGTATTTGAGCTAATCTGCTGTAAATTTCAAGCCAATAAAGCCAGTTGTTAGGGGAACAGATATCTGTGCGCGTGCTTTGGCGTAAAAAATGGCGACACAAATTTAGAGCAGCGAATGAATATTAAATTTTGATCAGAATAATTGAAACATACATGAGTGGGTAAAAGTCCACCAGTTTTGTATAATACAAAGGTATTTTTAATAATATAAAATATTATTAAAAATTTGGTGTGAAGAACACAAATACAGGTTCACTATTAATATTTTTTGTGAACGTGTCCGAACATATCCTTCCCCAGAGACGCACATACGTATTTCGCCTTTCTACAGGCTCATCGGTACGCTCTTGCTGGAGAAAGGATATCTTCAGACACATTCACAAAAAAGAACCACATCGCCATATCACAGAAATTATCCAGGCCGAGCATAGAAGTAAATTCAGCGCTGCCTGTTGTCAGACAGAGCGAAGCCCTGTCTACATAGCCAATTTGAACCAACGACGTCCTTCTAAAGATGGCGCAGCCGTGTATCTAGAAACTGCATTTTGTCTGTGTCTTCACTCATACTACGGACTAACCGCATGTGTAATGTATCAGAATATTTGAAACATACATGAGTGGGTAAAACACCACCAGTTTTGTATAATACAAAGGTATTTTTAATAATATAAAATATTTTTAAAAATCCGGTGTGAAGAACACAAATACAGGTTCACTATTAATATATATAATATATAACCAACGACGCCCTTCTAAGGGCGTCGTTGGTTCGCGTTGGTTATGTGGACAGGGCGAGGTACTTCGGCTGTCTGACAACGGGCAGCGCTGAATTTACTTCTACGCTCACTCTGGATAATTTATGTGATATGGCGATGTGGTTCTTTTTTGTGAATGTGTCTGAAAATATCCTTTCTCCAGCAGGGGCGTACCGATGAGCCTGTAGAAAGGCGAAATACGTATCTGCCTCTCTTGGGAGGGATATGTTCGGACACTTTCACAAAAATATTAATAGTGAACCTGTATTTGTGTTCTTCACACCAGATTTTTAATAATATTTTATATTATTAAAAATACCACAAAGCGGTTTTAGGAAGGGAAGAGGAGTACAAGACCACATATTTACTATAAAACAAATAATGGAAAAAAGACAGCAAAGCAATACGTACTTGGCGTTTATTGACCTAGAGAAAGCGTTTGATAGTGTACCAAGGAAAGCGATATGGGAAAGCCTAAGAAGAAGAGGTGTAAATAAGAAATTGAGAAACAATGTGGAGTGTATGTATAAGGTCACAAAGAATTATGTACGAACGAGAAATGCAGAGTCACAGATATTTGAAACTAAAGAAGGATTGAGACAGGGTGGTGTACTGAGCCCAGCACTATTCAACATAGTGATGGATGACGTACAAAAAGAGATAAAGCACAAACTGAAGAAATTACCAGTGGGTTATAGAAATATGGAAATAACGACAATAACTGACTGCGTCTTTGCAGATGATTTAGTAATATTTGCAAAAAACACGACAGACCTGCAAGAAAACGTAACAATATGGAATGAAGCCCTTCAAAACAGAAACTTAAAAATTAACATCGATAAAACAAAGGTAATGGTGATTGGGAAAGGAAACGGGCAAGCATCAATAATACTGGACAATACAAAAATAGAGGAAGTAAAGACGATGAGATACCTGGGCGTAAATCTACAGAAGAATGGTAAGAACGAAACTGAAATAAATGAAAGAATAGAAAAAGCAACACGGACATACTATGCTTTGAATAACAAATTTATAAGAAATAAAGAAATATCAACTAAGACAAAAATCCTAGTTTACAAGTCTATACATAAACCAATATTAATGTATGGTAGTGAGAGCTGGGTGTTAACAAGGCAGCAAAAAAGTAAAATCCAGGCGACTGAGATGAGATTCCTGAGAGCAGTTAAAGGCATTACAAGAAGAGATAGAATACGGAATGAAACAGTGAGGGAAGAACTAAGAGTGGAATCGATTTTAAAGAGCATTGAAAGGCAGCAACTGAAGTGGTTCGGACATCTAATAAGAATGGAAAACCAGAGACAACCGAAACGGATATGGCTGGCAAGGACACAAGAAAAGAGGACTAGAGGAAGACCGAGAAAAGAGTGGAACAGTGCAGTGGCAGAGTGCTTGGAAGCTAGGGGAACAAAGTGGAAGGATGCAGAAGCAATGGCAAGAGACAGAAGGGATTGGGCAATGTTTTGTTCGTAAATAAAAAGTTTTTAGACGCCTTAACACCTTCGGGTATAATAAGGCTTTATCGATTATATATATATAAAAATACCTTTGTATTAAATTTTGAAGTAGAAAATATGTTAACAAAAGTTGAGTGAGTTCGTGTTGTGTTAGATATTTGACGAGCGAGAGGATGTATTTAGTTCGTGTCTAACCGATGCATTTATTATAATGCAAACAAAATCATATAAAACAAACATAAAACAATTGCAATGTATACTTATAACTCAAAAAATATATAACAAGATAGACAGTAGAATTTTAAAGAAAATTTTGGAAATTAAGACCAGATCAGATACCTCGCTCGCACCAGTATCGAGTACACCCGACAGCAAGCAGGGTAGCACTTGTGAAATCTCCAATGCCGCAGGCATCTAGGGGATTCGGGCGGATCAGCAGGTATGCTATTGTCTGCAGCACACCATAAGAGCATTGCATTTTCCCGTGCTGACTGGTGCGCCGCTGGTAGAGAGCTTTCCAGTTTTGCTAGATCTGGGTTTTGTTAGATCTGTATAGCAGTTCCTTATTTATGGGTATGTGCATCAGCTGATCTCCAGAAATCAATGATTTCTTTCACAACTGCATTCTGGTAGCACCTGAAGAGTCTTCCAGGGGTTGTACGGAATCAAGAAAGATTTTCCTGGCTTGTAAACGAGATGTGCCTGGTGTGACATCGAAAAGTGGATGTCTAAGGTCCACAAGTTGTTTGTAGCGTTCCTGCCTACAAATGACGGCTCTCCTTAGTGGCATAATGGGTCCTTCAGGTTGTTAACATAACAGGAACTCTTCCACATAGAAGCAGCACACTGTGCCTGCTATCGAGTGACATAGTGGCAAGAGCACTGATTCTTAGGACTTAAGGGCATGCTACTGGCATAAACATATGCTTAAATATAGCATGCGATCAGAGTGACTCCTAGATATTTCAGTATCTTAGATAATTCTATTGTTAGACTCACCCAGGCGATGTTCAGCTTTTCATTGGCTCTTTTATTGTATTAGGTGGAATAAACTCGAGATGGTTTTTACTGGGTTTGGTTTTAAATTGTTTTGTTTATAGAATATTATTCAAAGCTCGAATTAGTGTCCGTTGTATAGCATTAATATTATTATCTCGAGTAACGATTGCTAATTTGTCGGTGTATAAGTAGCTTTTGCTTTGCCCACTGATTGGCTTGCCATGAATGTACATGTTGAAAAGGGTGAGAACGAGAACACTACCCTGAGATAAACCATTTCTCTGAAAACTCCACTCGATATGTCCCTCATTGTGTTAAACTCTAAATCTACCTTTACGTAGAATCTCCCGCAGTACGCCGATGAGCCCACAATCATGGGTCATGCTGTAAACCTTTGAAAGAAGTATTAAATGGTTCACCGTATCGTATGCGGAAGATACGCCAATAAATACAGAACCTGTTATTAGGCGTTTCTTAGAACCATCCTCGATACACGTCATGAGAGTGAGGATTTAAGATCTGCAGTTTCTCCTCGATCGAATGCCAGCCTGTTCTGATATTAATTGGTGGGTGTGAAACGGTTGAAAATTATTCGTTCCAGAATTTATATAGAGAGCGCAGTAGTGAAAGGGGATTCTAGATGCCTAGCCATCGCCTAGCGCCTTTCCCGGTTTATCAATTGCGACTACGTGAGATCTTCTCCATATTTTAGGAATTATGCCATCTCTCAGGCACTAATAGAAGATTTCAAAGTCAATTCTTTTGTCTGGGGTCCAAAGGCAGTAATTTACTTATTTCTCAAGTCATCTGGACCCACATCTTTCCCAAGAATGTATTTATTTCCGAAATTAGCAGTCTTTTCTGAAAATGAATAATCATTATAACTTTGTGCGTAGACATCCAGAAGTTCTTTATGATCTTTATTTAGTTGCTAGACAATCTCAGTACGGCAGACTTTGGGTATATGTCTTCTTGAAACTTCCTAAACAGCATCTATAAATTGACTATAAGATGAGATATGCAATATGGTCCGACGGAGGATTAAGTATGAACACATGACCCAGTACGCAGAAAGTATATCTCAGAACCAAAACTTTAGAGCATGCAATGGAAATTGTAAAGTAAATAAAAAATTTATTCTACAGGAACAAACAGTCAACCAGTAGAGGCACTGAAGGGATTGCGATATTCTTTTCTAAAGAAAAAATCTGAATTGTGGTTTGATAAGTGGATCATTTTTCATCATGAAAATGTCACAGCCACAGAGAGTCTGAGAGATTTTTTAGCTAAAAAAGCAATTATCCGATTAGATTATTCACTTTACTTAGCTTTAAACTATTTCTGGATATTTCCAAAATTAGTAATTGCGATAAAAGGATTGAGATTATATAATATAACTAATATCCAACAGAATGGGAGGCAGCTGCTCTACGGAATTCTGGAATATAAGTTTTAGACATGCTATCAGAAATCGTATCGCTTTGTACGTATATTTTTTTTAAATCGAGTAAATTTTTTATATACGCTTCGATAAAATAAGGTTTTATATATTTTATTTTGTGTTTCCGAAATATTTTGTACTTTTAGCTTTTATATCAAATTTTCTGGAACTAACAGAACTACATGCAAACATATCATTTACAAATTTACAACTTAGCCTTGCAGTGTTAAAATACGAAGAAATATACATATTATTAATTGCTAACATATTGTTTCTTTGGATCACAATTCTGTATTTACTTCGATTTTACAAAACGGTACGCGACGACCAGCATCGAAGTTTTACAGTTTTTTTTATGCCAGACAAAGTAGAACTCAAGAGAAGATTATTTACTTAATGCAAAGTGATTGGATTAACCTGTTGACCATTACATTTCATTACAAATTGAAGAAAATATTTCGTATTTCCATACAAGTTGCCACGTGTACGGCAATCCTGTCCTTCGGATAAAACTCGAAGACTTGAGTAATTTGAAGAGATTCTATATCTAACCAATTAAAATAAAGATACATTTCATTTAATATAAACTGAAAATTTTCATACGTTCAATTCCATTAATGTAAGATGCACTACTATATTCTTCTCATGTTTACGGTTATTAGGTTATTATTACCTTGGAATCAAAATGAGGTAATATGTAATTTTTTAAAAGAATTTGTGAATAGGTTTGTTTGTCCATAATGTCAGCAAAAGGGATTTTAACAATTTAATTCAATAACCTTTTTCATTTAACATTGCTTGTTTAAAATTTTATGTTTTCTGATATTTAATTGTACATATTCCAACAATAAATTTTCATACTTCACAGTTAATAGTCTATAATTCAGTTTCACATTAAGTGTGATTGTAGAACAATTAAAAATATTCTGTCGTGTATTATTTGATAGCTGTGGAATTTCACTGTAAGGGTAATAAGAACAATTTAGCTAAAAAAGTAAAGCGAAACCTTAAGTTCACATAGTTATCTATTGTATCACTTTTCTCGAATGGCGCACGAAGCAACTATAGTAGTGACACGGACAAAATATCACTTCACTGGATATAACTGGATATAAACATATGCTTAAATATACCAAAAGCCCGTTAAGTTGAAGAATTCCAATGGCGGGATGTTTTACCGCTATAATTTAATATGAGTTTTTGAGCAAGAATTTAAGCTTTTATGGTTAGTTGTACTTAATATTGGATATGTATTAAAGTACAACAAATTTTATACACTGAAAAGCAAAATTAAACATACAAGAGGAATGGCAGCAACTTCAGAATAATATAATATAGGTGGAACCAATTATGAAAAAATATTTAACTCTTCACAAGTATAGTGGTGAATATGAACAAAAATCCTCTTTAAGGCTATCAAAATAACGTGGTCCACTTCCATTTCTCTGACTTTGGACAATAGAATTAGTGGTTTTATAAAGTTTAAACATATTTCACAAACATCTGCCCAACATATTCTTTCGAATACAAGTAAATTGTCACTTTTATTATAGTTGAAAAACGACCTTATTTCGAAATATTTACAGTTGTTTTCTATAAATGTTCAAATTCTGTGCCAAAAGATATTGTTAACTTACTTACAATAAGTAAAAGTCAAATACAGTTAATAAAGTACTTCTTTGCAGTTCGTACTGCCCAAAGTGCGAACCGAAAATTGTACTTTATCTGTTTCTAACACACATAGATACGGCCTGTAATATTACACACGTTAGTCATTTTAAGGTATTCTTATGTCTTAAATTTGGCTATGTGACTACAAAGTAATACTTTTTGAACTGTACAATAGTTTGTTTCAAAACAGCAAACTCGATTTTCAAAAATTGAACTGCACGTTTATGAAGATTTGATTAATTGCATTTTCGCGAAGTAATGTAAATGTAGATATTGCTTTCTTCATTTTACGACGCTAATTATATGAATTTTTAATAGAAAAAATTCGCTCTTAAGTACACACAGTACAGTATAACAAAGTTAAACTTATATATCTGTAGTTGTCATGGATGAAATTAAAATATTCAAAGATACATTCAAGTTTAATAATAATAATTCATGGTTCAGAACACCAGACAGCAAATTACGGGGGATTGGCAATAAAATAAACTATCTTTAAAATAAATTCAACAACTTTCACAATAAATTAAAATTCACAATTGAAGAAGAAATTAATAACAGTATTACTTTTCTTGATATTTCTTTAACCTATAACAGACAGGGTACTATTTATACAAATTCGTACAACAAACCCACAGCTTCTTTTCGATATATGAATTACCACTTAAATGCACATACAGTATACAATAAAATGATTATAAATCATCTGATTGATAGAGCAGTAAAACTATCACACACTCAATACAGAAAAGGTAAAATCAAGAAAATTAAAACGTATTCGAACCCACGTCCATGATTTGTCGGACCATTGCTCTAACCACTAAGCTGTTAAGGACTGTACACACATATGTGTGTGTGCACGCGCGCGCGCGTGTGTGTGTGTGTGCGGATGTACGTGGTAAAAATTTTCACGGTCGAAATCAGTTTTTTTTTGCCGAGTATGCCTTCTTCAGAAGGACTGCTGTTTCTAATGGTAGTATTTCCCATTCTACAGCGAGACTGCTGAAAGCTCGTCGGAGCAGTCTTTCTGAACATTGAAAATACTCGAGAAAATCTACTGATATATGTATATATATATATATATATATATATATATATATATAGCATTGATATTATTTCTCTTGATAAAATAAACAATTCTTTAATATTAATAAAATATATAACGAAATGCACCAAACAATCCACTTTCATCATTAAAATCCATGACGTAATAGTTGTATCACGTGTATGTGAGCCTGATGTCGACCTATAAAATTTACGGTGAAGTTTATAGGTTATATTTATATCTAAATTAACCAAATTTTCTAAAGACAAATCAAGTACATTCTTATAAAAGAAAATAAATAATAAACTAATGTATTTTGCGACTATGTATAGGTAAATAAAACTACATTTTTAAGTTCACTATTTAACAAACGAAAGAATCCTACAATTACTGTCATACACATATAATATATTACAGATTAATAAAATTATAAATTTAGTAATCAATAAGACTATTATTTTTGTTGAGACTGGCAATACAGACGTCATAGTTTTTGGTTCATGACGGAAGTGGATTGCTTCGTGCGTTTTGCATAGTAAAATAAAATTATTTGAAACTGGTAGCTGGTTACTTAATCTTATTTAAATCTCCAATAGAATAACTATATAATAAAAATGTTCTAATAAAATTTAAAAACATTAAAATTTTTTTTGATATAAATAAAAAAAATGTATTTATAAAAAAACTATTTTCTTTGGAATAGCTACAACATTTTCGTCTCTTTTTATTTCTAGATCTCGACTATAGTATATCAAAAATAGAGAGTTCAAAATCGTAAATAATAATAATGAATTGTCAAGCGATTTTTTCTCTTTAAAGCGAAACTCTGCCGTTGTAATAACTGTTTGTCCAATATTTTTGATTGTCCTACGATATCATTAAATTTCATTGAAATTGGAGTTTAACAATTCGTCAGAGTTAAACACTCACAAAATGCTTAAAAAAACGTGAAAACAAACGATGTTTGAATTACAATAGTCAGTACGCGCTCCTTGCATTGTTATGTGGTTTCACCGAGAACAATTTTGATATCTGACGACAAAATCTACAAGTAATTCATTCTAATGAACTTTGTAAAACTTTTGCTGTAGACGAAAGATATCTATAGTATTGCTTATTTCTTCTTTGGATATATTACTTGAATTAAAGTCCTCAGTCATGAGTAAAGTAAATTATAATTTGGTTTTAATTTTTTTGTTAAATGCGATTATGTGACTCTCCTTTAGTTCGCCAAAGCGAAAAACTGAATCTGCCGAACAAAATGATTTAATTAAATGATAAAGTGAAGCCATAACGAAATCGAATGCAACAAAGTAATCTGTTCATCAGGTAGCGTCCGCCTTTACCAAGACCGGCCTCATTCCGATTCTAAGTGAACTAGTGAAACTCGGCAGGGAATATGTCAACACTGGGGACCAGCTGGGTAGAACACCTCTCCATTATGCCGCGATCAACGGAAACACGGAATTGGTCCGGCTTTTACTGGAATCCGGAGCAGAAGCGGATTGTAAATTTAAATATTGCGAGACCGAGCTAAGAGCATCCAAAAGTAATTACGGAAAATGGAATAGGTTGTTCATGACGGTAAGATTGTAAACAGATTTTCTTTTAGTTGTACAACTAATTTCAGTTTTACTATATAAGGATTGTTGCACATTACGATGTGTATACGACGGGTAATTTAAATCAATTAAACGATTGGAAAGCCTTGTTATATTCAAGGTAGACCAATTTTTGTCATTTGAATTTTTTTTATTTTTAACAAATTTAATGAACTTAACATTCTATGTTGGACTATCCAAAGATGTACAGTCACCTCTTAATCCAAGATACGTTTAATTTTGAACTAGAAGAATTGTCAATCAATCAACTAAAAAGTGATTCTAATAAAAAGTAGAACGAATTGATTGACAGACCTCGTTTATAGCCTTCATAGGACTGGAGTCCCGCCTTTGGCATTTCGAAAACAATTGCTAAAACAGTTCTTTAAGGAACATTCGGCTATTTACAATTGACCTATTGAATAGAGACAGAAAATCTGTTAAGATGATAGTAGGCTTATTATAGAGAAAGCTGCGATTCATGTACTATGCCAATGCGAAGATTTGACAAGAATGCGGTTTCTGCAAATGAGAACTCAATATCCTAAAGCGAAACTATGTTAAAAAAAGCCGCTCTAGAAGCTGCTAATATTAATTAAAAGAACAGGGCTAGAGTAAATACTATAACGAGGCATGAGGGCCACAATAGATCTAGAAAACTAGCAATTGAATAGGCTTTATGGCCACCCTAAGTAATTTAATTTAATCTTTTAGAAACCCTTGTGGTAATAATTTTCTTGTATCCTCTAGAAACTACTTTAGTATATTCTCTGTTTTTATAACTTACCTTAGTGCCTTTTTGGGTTCATATCTTTCTTGCAGCTAAAAAGAATGACTGAGCAGCTTCAATGTTAGAATTTAAATCGCAGTGGAATTATACGCAATTTACGCGCGCGCACACACACACACACACACACACACACACACACACACACACACACACACACACACACACACACACACACACACACACACACACACACACACACACACACACACACACACACACACACACACACACACACACACAGACAGAGACACACACAGACACACACACACACACACACAAACACACACACTCTAAAAATGCTCACATATGTATAGGTATATATATATATTTAGTGTTTATAAGAATTTTCTTTTTCTTTTTTATTTTATTGGCTGTGTCTTAATATTAAAAATAATAGACTTTTTATTGGTTTAGCGACCTTTATTGAATTTTTATGTTTTATTCTACGACGTTTCGACTTTTATTATTATTCAGTCTTTTTCAAGTAACTAGAAACAAGAATTAATACAACGAAAAAGTGAGAATTATGTTTGCCTTTGTGAGACTGAATTGACAATTAAAATAACAATTAAACTTAAAATTAGATTAAAGACTGAATTACCAATTAAATTAACAATTCAAATTAAAATTAGATTAATAATAAGTAAGGAACAATTAAAATGATTACATCTGTAATAACTGAATTGAAAATTTAAATTAAACTACTAATACAATAAAGAAAACATTGAATGACAATTAACTCACCGTTTTTTTTGGGTTTCAAAAACACTCATTCCGTGCAACATGTGTTATCGGAGCTTATCCGAGACCTTTTTTAGGGGACCGACCGCACTGGTTCGAATATTGTATCTGTGTCTTTTGTTTAGAGAGGTGGATTTCTGTTCTATTTTGGAATTAGCAAGTTGGTCAGGACCGTGTTTAGGGGTATATAGTAAAAGTATTTACAAATGGGTAATAATAAAAATTTTTTGGTTGAGTTTGTGTGTGCAAGGGGGTTTGATTTTATTCTATTGTTTAATGAGTGGGTAATAGAATTTAGAAAGGCCATCAATTTCGTTTCTGTCGTTGATTGTTCTGCTGTTTTTGAAAATATGGATCATTTCTAAGACCTCCTTAGCTTTTGTATCCTTTCTCTGTGTTATTACTTTGGTGTTATCAAAATCAAAATTATGTTTTAGTGTCAATTGGTGTTTCTTTAAAGCAGTTTGATTTTTTGCGTATTTGTGACCTTTCAATCTTTCTTGTAGTAACTGTTTTGTTTGGCCTATGTATACTTTGTCACAGTCATTGCAAGGTATGTTGTATATTGTGTGTGATTGTTTTAGTCGAACGTCAGGAAATGGTTGGCTGGACAGATATTCTCATCGAATAATGAAATCATCGAAGCTGTAAATGAACATTTGGAAGGTTTTGATAGTTCTTATTATTCTGAAGGAATGAAAGGTCTTGAAAAACGTTGGACTAAATGTCTAGAGTTAGTAGGAGACTATGTAGAAAAATAAATATGATTTTACTTCAAAAAGTGGTGTTGTGTGTCTCGTTCTAGAAACTTTCCGATCTTCCCTCGTATATATACATATATACTTAACGGGTGTTCATTTGAAAAGTCATTCTAGTAGCATGTGATTTACTGAGACCATTTTGAAGTATGTCGTAAATTAAAATTTACTACTTAACCTACGAAGTCGTATATTTTGACAGTTTCATACATACAAATAAATAACAAATATGATTGACATTATCAAATGTCATTTGGATTTACGTTTACGGAACAACAAACACATACTAATATATATGCGTCTTATTCTATCAAAATTTCAAAGTAACCTAGATTGACTTTTCAAATGAACACACGTTATATGTACATATATGTAAAATTTTTCTCTATTTTTTTATTGCTATAGTAGTTATAGGAGTTTGTTGGAAACGTCGAAATTACAGAATTTTTTTAGAGACTAAATCGAAACGCAGAAGTCTTAAAACACCCTACTAGTACTGTAATATCAATAAGCACTATCAGGCTCTCAATGAAGACAAACAGCATGTCATTGAAATATCGAGATGACAGGGATCTTCTTAGTATGCAAAAACGTAAACTACATTAAAGATTAAGTAGTTAAATTAAAGACATCCTTCAAAATGTTCAGAGTATGAGACAGCTATATGAATTCCAATTGAACGCATGACAAAATATAGTGACAAGAGAGACAACATTTAATATCTAGAGATGGTGAATATGCACATTAGAAACATGTAACAAATAAACCATAGCTTCAAACATTATGCTCCGTTACAGCAAAAGGATTGCCTACTACAAGCTGGTTAATATACCTATACCTGATTGATTTAAATAGCTCGCCATTTTTGATACACGCATTTCCGTAGGTGACGATGTAGTAGTTGTTTAAAGCACGTGTGTAAAATTGATCATGGAACGCCACACGTTACAATAACGCATTCGTGTTGCTAAAAAGTTTTATTTAAATAATAAGTCAATGATTGCAACTATGCGGAATCTACGACGAATCTACGATCGAAATAATGTGCTTATTATCAACACCATTCGTTAATTAATGCGGAAATTTGAACAAAGCAGTGAAGTTAAAGACTTGCCAAAGTCGGGTCGTTTTCGAACTGTTCGTACGCCGGAAAATGTTGAGAGGGGGGTCGTGAAAGTATAGTGGAGCGCATTGAGACCTCTACCAAACGTCGTTCTCATAAACTGGGCATACGTCGCACGTCATTAGACACTATTTTTAAAAAATTCTGGGATTTGTAGCTATACAAAATTCAGTTGACTCAAGAGCTACAGTCTGGAGACCATGAAAAGTCGTCAGCAATACAATTACGCAATATTGCAGCTTAATAACCAAACGAAAAATTTTGAATTTTGAAGACGCCGCAGATAATTATCTTACTGTCGCTAGTGAGCGCTACCGTGATATGCTGCAAAACATTATGGCTACTCAAATTCAACAACTTAACCTGAAAAGCATGTGGCTCCAGCAGGACGGAGCAAGTTGTCATACAGCTAGGGAGACAATGAATCTTTTGCGAACAATGTTTCCGGAGCGTTTACTCCCTCGATTTGGCAATGTCATCTGGCCCCCAAGGTCACCTGATTTAACGGCTCCAGACTTATATGTATGAGTATTTCTAAAAAATAATGTTTTTGTCACTATAGAGCAGCTGAAGAATAATATTCGGGAAGCAATTCAAAATATTCCTCCCGAAACCTACCAAAAAGTGATGGAAAATATTATTGAGAGGGCTCAGGTTTGTGCGCCTTCCAGAAGCAGGCATTTGTCTGGCATTATTTTTCATACATAATTTCTATCATTCAATAAAATATTAAGATAAAAAAATAGACATATTTTATATCATTTTCAAAATATTTAAGAGACAAACCAGTCACTTTATATGTTGACCACTTTGTATAATGTTTTAGAATAAATTGCATTTGGAGAAAGTTTTATTTTTAGCTAAGGTTGTAGATAGTAAATATATATCGTCTCTGTCTTTTATAAATTGTTTCATGCAAAAATTTTGGAAATATTTAAATATGGTTCACAGATAGACACAATCATTAATATAAACAATTAATTATATTTTGCTAGATTAAATTCTTTTATTTATGTCTATATTCTAATATATTTAAATATATCCATCTATCCTAACACTTCAAACTCTAAACTTTTAAATTCCAAATTAAAGTCAGAAGTTGCAATTGCTTTTTAAATATGATTAATTTTATTCGACCATATGCTTAACGCACTTGTAATAATGTATAGCACTTTTCTTCTTTACTGTTTTAAGTAATATACGTTGCAGGTGACACCTCCTGATATTTGGGGTAGAACACCTCTGCATCTCGCGGCAAAAGCGGGGCACGCAGAAGTGGTGAAAGTATTAATCGAAAAATCAGCTGACGTAAATGTGGAAGATAATAAAGGCATTACTCCTCTGTTGTTGGCTGGTTGTATAGGCAACCAAAGTACGTTCGAGAATATTGTTAAGATGCTTGTAGAAAATGGAGCAAATGTTACAAAGAGGAACATAATTACAGGTAAATTTAAGAAAAATAAGAACGACATTATATACTAGCGCAATTTTAAATTAAATACTGTGCTGGCAAAACAATTGTCGTCGTTTTACGATTAAGTATTAAAAAGCGAAAATTTCAACTATTAGTTTTATTTCTAATTTAAAATTTAATTTTATACTCGAAAAAATCCTGTTGCATATAGAAGTTATTGTTTAATAGAAAAATAGTTATAGTTAAAAAGTCCATCTTTGGAAACTGTGGTTAAGTAAAAACTCAAAAAAGGTATAAAACCTCTTACCGTATATAGGATACGATTATTATTAATAGTGATAAGGAGTTTTATACCTTTTTTGAATGGTATAGTTATTAATATTTACAGTAAACATAGCATAAATGTTGCAGTGATATCTATATTATAAAAATAAAAAAATTATTTAATTTGTACTTAACTTATACCAGCAGTCTCTAACCAAATTATTAGAAATAGGATTAAAATTTTAGATATGATAAAATTATGAGAACAAAACTCATTATATATATGGTGCTATTAAGGGAATATGTAGATAGGACACATAGATAATAATTTAAAATTGTCATAGTGTAATAATTTCTGTAAGTGGGTTGGTAAAATTCTTAATAAAAATTATTCAATTTCTCCAAATAAGCTGTAAAAAATATATTACTGTAGAAAGAAACGCGCAAATTTCTGCATTACTAGTAGAGACCGGGCGCATCAGGCCAAAATTACGATGGACTATATAAATAGCGTATAACATCGCTAAGTACAACATGCGGTTATTGAATAACACTATTCATTCGGTTAACCGCACATCTGTCTTTTGCCGATGAATTGTGACGCAACTACTTCAATATTACCATTAAATTCCTTTCTTCATGGGCGTAGATAGCAGCGTGAGGAGTTTTTATAATTTATTTTTTTATTAGTTTATATTTCGTAAGATACATAAAGTACGGTTAGTTTCTTTTTTTCATTACTTTAACTGTTAATTACATACTTCGTATTTTTTGTAATAGGTACTTGTTTAATTTCGTTTCATCGAATCTACTTCTCCCAATTATTTTGACGTAAGTGTCCGGTGAATTTCGTTAACTTTCAATAACTAACGCATACATTTTTAATTTTCATTTATTTAGATCTAGAACATTGTTTTAGTTACTTTTTCAGATATGATATAGAACAACTTCGAGAATGGCAGCGTGAAACAATGGCGAGTTGGATTAGTGGTCAAACTAATTGTATGTTCATTGCCAGTGATTCCGAAATTTATTGCAAAGTCTGTAAAATATTGTTAAAAAATTCTAAAAAATCGCACGTAAAACGTCACTTAGCATCGCAAACACAAACATAGATATTAGACCCGTTGGAATCTGACAATTTTAACGAAGAACTCTGTGAAACTTTAATGGCGACAATTACTCCATTAAATAAATTTAACAATCCCAGCTTCAAAACATTTCTTAAAAAATATACTGATCGAAATGTTCCTGATGAATCCACGTTACGGAAATATTATGTTTCTAAGTGCTACACGAAAGCAGTAGAACGCATTAGAAGCCATCTTTGAAATCAGTACCTATGGATAAGTGCCGACGAAAGTGTCGATATATTAGGACGCTGTGTGGTAAATGTTGTAGCTGATATACTATATCCAACTATTCCATATAACGCATATAATGTAATAGCAACAAAAGTTATAAATACAGTTAATGCGGAAACAGTAGCTAAAACGATTTACGAGTATATGCACCAAAAGCTTGATTCCGACAACAGGTACAAAGAAAAAATATTTCTAATTTAAAAATACTTTTATTTGTCAGTGACAATGCTGCATGTATGTTAAAAACAGGCAGACTATTAAAGGAAACACATCCTAATATGCTGCATATTACTTGTGTAGCGTATGCTCTCCACAGAATCTGTGAATATATCAGAGACTCCTTTCCGTAAGTTGTATCGGCTTTTAAAACCACAATTGAGAGTAGCCCTTTACAGGGAAAGACTTTCATTTTTGTCATTGCTTCCCTCTCGAGTAATATCTAGATGGGGAACATGGTTGGTAGCTACAAGTTTTTATGCAGAGAATTTTGATAGTTTACAAAATTTCGTTACATAATTAAATGACGATGCTCGAAGTATTTTTGAAATATAAATTCCAAATTCAAAAAAAGAGTTGTACTTTTTTCAGAAACCCTTTTGAAATTTGCTAAAACTAATCACTTATTTGGAAAATCAAAATCTCAAATTAAATGATGGATTAACTATATTAGATGTGGCTATTAATAATTTGAAAAATACTCCAAGGGACTTCGGATGTGGCCTTCAGCAAAAATTAGACACAGTTTTTGATAGAAATGCAGATTTAATAACATTGCGGCAATTTTGTATAGGGACAATGCCTCAAAATCTAACAGCTAAATACGCTGAAATAAAAGAATATCTTCTGTATGCACCTATAACCAGTTGCGATGTATAAAGGCTGTTTTATATCTACAAGAATGTATTTCATTCAAAGAGAACAAATTTTATAGAAGAGAACTTTGAGAAAAGTATTGCTAGTTAATATTAATCCTCCTTTAATAAACTTGAACAACAAAATGAACAAATAAAAATGTATTTCGTGTTTTATTGAACACCACCCGTTTGTTTCCCAATTACATAAGTAAAATTAAAAAGTCTTTAAAAACACAAATTTTCAATAATACACACGTGGGCGATGAGTCATCGGCTTCTCGTGTCCGGTCTCTAATTTATTAGATATAGTAGTATATTCCTGCAGTGAGAAACTTTGCGAATAGAAAATATTTCTTCACAATGAATCGCGTTGCAGATTTAATTAAAGTGAATATTTCCAGAAGACTATTCGGCAATAGAAAAAAATCCACACCTAGGGATGTACAGAAAATCATTAAAATAGGAAGGGAAAGTTGTAGGCTTTAGCAAAACTATAAAAAAAAGAAGAAGAAAAGAACAGTATGCTAACGTGTCTATGAAAAAGTGCTAAAATATAGGTGTATCTTAGAAAAATAAATTTGACATCAAGAATGAAACAGATGGTCTACAATTAAATCCAACAGCAGGAGAACTATTATTTTTTGTACATAATTTTTAATTTTTTTAAATAAAATTTGTTCAGATTTTTCGTTTATGTAGGTCATCTTTAATGATGAAACAATTAATTCGTCTTACGGAGCGATACAATAAAGAATATATATATATTTCAAAAACCTCTCAAACTGTACATTAGGGTGGGTCACTGATGTACGAGAAAAAATAAAAGTTCTCGAATCATATTCTAATAGCAATATTTTTTTTGTCTTACGTTAAAATAAATAAAAATTTCTAAAAAAAAGTTAAAGAAAGACATCTTGAGGCCGCGCCGGAGCTCCTAAGAATTAAGTATTTTTGAAAAAAAAACCCATTTTTTTAATTTTAATATTTTATTTACTATCAATTACTATTAATTAAAACTGAAAACATTTTAATTAAACTTAAAAAAAAATAAAACTTTGGTTCTTATACAACATAAAACAATAAAATCACGAAATTATATTAGTTATTTTTTGGTCACAAAATCTTGTTTACTGTCAAATCTGGGCATCTCTCGTCTTGATTCAAGTTTCGTCTGTATTAAACCTTCTCTTGATTTTTTATCGCATAGAGTCATGGATGCTTCTGACACTATTTTCACAGCTCGTTCCACCGCCTGAGTATGACATGGCAGCTTGGCAAAAATTAGATTGTCACTTTCTTGACACTCAACTGCCGCATTTATTTCTTCAGTAGTGATGTTTCGAAGAATTGGTAGATCGAAAACTTTTGATTCCAATTTATAACTTCAAAGTAGTTACTTGCGCCAAAATTGATAGTCGGGACCTCAAACACGCGAGGTTGCTTTCCAGTATGAGGTGAGCTTCGTGCTTCTTGAATTCGTCTGGCTGCCAGTTCTCTCACTGCTTTATTTTCATCCAACAACATCGATAGAAGCAAGTTTTCTGGGTGAGCAAAATATGCGTTACGTTGAATTACGGGATCTATCTTAAGCCCTCAAATTGTATTTCCGGAAGCTGGCTTTCAATTCTCTCGTACTTGGCTACGGGTAGTTTATCGCAGTTTTCTAATAAGTTGCCAATAGGACCAGCATGAGAATATGGTCCCTTGGTAACACCATCTCGTTTGTTAAATAGATGTTTTAATGGCAATTCGTTCAAATGTAGCATGCAAATAATCCATTGCAGTGGGCGCTGAAGTCTTTTTTCCAATACTCTTATTACTCCGTTAAATTTCTCAGTGTTAGTGACTGTACCATCACAACCAATTGCCATCAAATTTTCTTTATTAATTTTCTGAGACGAAAGAAGGGCAATAATTGACATTTCAATACTTTTAGAAGTACTTCGATCTGGTGTTGCATAGCCAACATAAACTGAATCTGGCTCCTTGAGAACAGATACATGTTCCTCAATCAATATTTGTCTGTATTTCTTAGCTCCCTTTTTAATAATATTAAGCGTCTTATCTTTTCGGCCGTCAAAGTATAAAGCTGGTAGGTCTAGCTGCTTCTGCTTTTGAATATATTCTTTACGTACTTTTTTTCTTTCCCGTCGTATTTTTGATTTATCAATTGGTTCACCGCCAGGAGATATATCTAGCAATACAGAAGAAGCAATAGCAGCCGCTGCTCTATTGGAAACACCGTAACGGTCACAAGTTTTTGACAACATAGGCAAACTAAAAAAAATTTTTGTTTTTTCTTTGTTTCCTTCTGCCTTTGACGTGGAAGGTAAATTAAAAGAATCATCACAAGAAGAACTGGAATTACTTACAGATAACTCCAAGTCCTGCTGTTTTGAGTTAATTTTGTCGTGACTTTTATTTACGTTTTTTTCTGTCTTTGGTGCTCGGGCTGCTCTTTTTTGCAATTTAGTTGTAAGAACTCGATCTATTCCTCCAATACGCATCTTTCTCGCCCCCCTTTGGTCACTAAAAAACTCCTGTTCTTCTTTGGGTACCTTATATTGCCTTGGACAGCAACAAAGCTCAATTTGTTTACATTTACAGGAACAAATATCAAACAAAACTCTGCTACGTCGGAGAAAATTTTCTTTCTGATAAACGGATATTTTTTTTCAACGACTTTTTGAGATTTTTGCACTTTATATGATAACCGTTTATTAGTTGTATAACTCTTGTATTTGAAACTGTAGGAAGAAACGATTTTCTCCAAACACATGCTACCCTTTGAGCTACAAGTTTTGCAATATCTAAAAACGATGGTTCTTTGGTAGTATTCCTCGTTATTTTTAGTTGCAACCTATTCCACTCATAGCATTTCATAACATCTTCGTAAGTTGGCAAAACGTTATCATTAATATCTTCTACATTTCCGAATATCGGGAAGAAATAATCTTGGCTTCTGGTTTCCATAATAACGATTAGAATTTAAAACAGTTCAAATAAAAAAATAAACACACAACTTCATTGTCCAAATAGTAAAACCAAACTGATCTTTTTATTGTGTATTATTTTATATGAATTCTATCAAAAATATTTCCTGGAAGAAGATATAGGTTTCAATAAATGAATTGCTTGTGTGTCTGAATTCTCGAGAACTTAAAAGTCGTTAGGATACAGTAATATTCTTTTCTGCAATGCAATGCTATGTTGTTATGTAAAAAAGGGATATGGTCGTTATATTCAAAATTTAACAAAATTGAAGGTCAAAGCGCGAGCTCTTACACTAAAAATAAATTAATAATATTTTACAGGGGTCTAATGCAGACAAAAATACAACATATTTAGCTATTAGAAGTCGATACGAGAAAAAAAAAATGTTTGACCCACCCTACTGTACATTGCGTTGCAAATTGAATTAAAGAGTATATTGTCACTATCAATACCGATAGATCATTCGTTTGGCCAAATTATTAGAAATAGGATTAAAACTTATTATAAGATATTAACAACAAATTAATTTAATTTAATTATTTATTATTATCAAATTTAATTAATATACAAAATTTCTTGCCTACATCTTACCCATCTTTACTCTTTACCCCCCCCCCTCTATATGCTTACGTAAGCATTGGTATAATTTTTACAAAATCTGTTCAAGCTTCTTTATTGTTTTTAAGCAATTTATAAACTATAAAGGAATTTAATGCACATTTAATATTTATTGAAGCAAATCATATTTAAATATATTATTAACATATAAACGATGTTTATTTATTTTGTTCTATTTAAAAATTTGGTGTAAACACCATGACGTCATTTCAGCCCGATGTGTCCTGTCTCTACTTATAACTAGAGACCGGACACATCGGGCTGAAATGGACGTCATTATGACGGACGATATAAATAGTCTATAACATCTGTAAGTACATTACGCAGTTGTTGAATAACACTATTCATTCGGTTAACTTAATGAATAGCGCTATTCTTTAAGTCATTTCAGCCCGATGTGTCCGGTGGTCTCTACTTATAACCACGCCAAACTTTATTAACTAACTTCTGTACATTTTGTAATTTTGTGTTCGTGTGAGATTTTTAAAACTTTCGAATAATGTTTGGTATAATTTTGATTTGTCTACATTAGACGACTATTTTATCGGTGGAATAATAAACAAACATTAACTTAGAACACGTCGAAGCCAATGCTATTAGACCGGACAAATGCAGACAAGTAAATAGCGCGCGCGATAATTCTCCTACTTCTGTTTTGTCTTACTTAACCACAAAACACCGCGCGAGAGCGAGTATAAAGCAATAATTAATTATTTCGGGAAATCCCCGCTGTCGAGCATAGACAAGCCATATGTATTCAAATCAGACAAAAAAATAAGAAAAGTAAATAAATAAAGATTGCTGACGTAATCACTAGAGAACGGACACGCTTACCACATGACACAAAGCCCAGTGCAGTACTGGCGAAAGGCTGTATTTCTAAAATATTTAATTTTATTTATATAATTGGAAAACGAACGG
Organism: Melolontha melolontha; assembly: GCA_935421215.2. NCBI lineage: Eukaryota > Metazoa > Arthropoda > Insecta > Coleoptera > Scarabaeidae > Melolontha > Melolontha melolontha. Next base: position 68,104,223 of record OW285238.1, read on the forward strand.
GTGGTGATCTATAAAATTACGAAATACATATTTATTTGTTGAAAAGTTGTATTTATAAAGTTTTTAATTTTATTTATATAATTGGAAAACATACGGGTGGTGATCTATCTATCTAAAATTACGAAATACATATTTATTAATTAATTTTATTTATATAATTGGAAAACAAACGGGTGGTGATCTATAAAATTACGAAATACATAGAGTATTTGTTGAAAAGTTGTATTTTTAAAGTTTTTAATTTTATTTCTATAATTGGAACATTTTTATTTGTTCATTTTGTCGTTCAAGTTGAGTAAAGGATTATTAATATTGACTAGCAATAGTTTCTCAAGGTTTTCTTCAGTCAATTTTGTTCTCTTTGAATTAAGTACATCCTTATAAATAGAAAACGTCCTTTCTACACCGCAACTGGTTATAGATGCATACTGGAAATATTCTTTTATTTCTTCATATCTAGCCGTTAGATTTTGTGGAATTGTCTTCATACATAATTGCTGCAATGGAATTAAATCTGGATTTCTATTAAGAATTGCTTCAAACTTTTGCCGAAGGCCACATCCGAAGTCACTTGGAAGTCACAAATTATTAACAGCCACATCTAATGTGGTTAATCCGTCATTTAATTTGAGATTTCTATTTTCAAAATAAGTGATTAGTTTTGGCAAGTGTTCGTGAAGAAAGTACAACTGATTTTTTAAATTTTGGATTTGTGTGAGCTCCTTGCACTCACCAATACTTCTAGCATCCTCCTTTAGCAGTGTTACGAAATGTTTTAGACTATCGAAATTCTCAGCATAATAACTAGTAGCTTCCAGCCATGTTATTACTGGAGTGGGAGGCAGTGACAGAGATGGAAATTTTTCGCTGAAAAGAGCTACTCTCAATGATGCTTTTCTGAAAACTTTTTTAAAAGCTGATACAAGCCTATCAACTTCCGGAAAAGTGTCTCTGATATATTCACAAATTCTGTGGAGAGCATGTGCTACGCAAGTAATATGCAGTATATTAGCATATGTTTTCTTCAATAGTCTGCCTGTTTTTAACATATACGCAGCATTATCACTGACACATAAAAGTATTCTTTCTTTGTACGTGGCGTCCGAATGAAGCATTTTTTGCATATTCTCCTTAATGGTTTCAGCAACTTTTTCCGCATCAACTCTATTTATAACACTTGTTGCTATTACATATGAGTTATAGGGAATAGTTGGATGTAGTACACCAGCTACAACATTTACCATACAGCGTCCTAACATATCCACCGTCTCGTCGGTGCTTATCCATATGTATTGATTTAAAAGATGGCTTCTAATGCGTTCTACTGTTCTCGTCTAGTACTTAGAAACATAATATTTGCTTAAAGTTGATTCATCAGGAACATTTCGACCAGTATATTTTTGAAGAAATATTTTTAAAGTGGGATTGCTAAGTTTATTTAATGGAATATTAGCCGCCATAAAAGTTTTACAGAGTTCAGATGTGTTTGCGATCCTAAGTGACGAATTTTTGACGATATTTTACGGATTTTGTAATAAATTTCGGAATCACTGACAATGGACATACAATCAGTATGACCGTCAATCCAACAACGACATTCTTCCATATCTTGTCTGAAAAAGTAACTTAAACAATGCTCTAGATCTAAATAAATGAAAAATAAAAATGTGTGCGTAAGTTATTGAAACTGAACGAAATTCAATGCACAGTTACGTCGAAATAATTGGTAGAAATAGATTCAATCAAACGATATTAAACAGGATCTATCACAAAAATTACGATGTAATTAACAGTTAAAACTATGAAAACAAGAAACTTACTCACAGCACTTTATTTATCTTACGAAATATAAACTAATAAATAAAATACATTATAAAAACCCCGCTTCTATCTACGCTCATGAAAACACTTTAAAAAACACTATATTCTCCGAATACAATAGCTGAGTTGTCCATTGTTATCGTGCGAGACCAGGTGGCCGAGTAAGTCAAACAAATACTTCATTGAATTACGCCGGGATGTACTGTGCGACATTATACACAATTCCAATTGCCGATTGCGTTTTATGGAAATTGCATCCGTTCTCTAGTAATCACCATTCAGAGCCCCCCCCTCCGCCCCCTCCCTAAAGCTAAACAAAGGCGAAATACGTATCTACGTCTCCGGGGAGGGATATGTTCGGACACGTTCACAAAAATATTAATAATGCCCCTGTATTTGTGTTCTTCACATCAGATTTTTAATAATATTTTATATTATTAAAAATACCTTTGTATTATATTGTAAATATTATATAGATTTATCGATTTGTATTCTAAGAATAAATATCTTTAATAAAATTGCATTTAACGTTGAAATTTTAATTTAAATTTGAAATATTAATAATATGAATATTTATGATTGTCATTTATATATGCAATGTTATTAATAAAAATAATATCAGAATGTAAAAAGTGCAAAGTGTATTTAAAATGATGTGTGAAATGAGTTGTACGTTACGTTATTTACACGATTGATACAATACTGAACATTTTTGCTTCTTCATTCTCATAGTCATAATTAATTGTTTTATATTTGGAATTATGTATAGTTTTGTACAAATGATATTTAATAGAAGTTCATACATTCATTATTGGAAGCTTCAAAAGATTTTTTGAACTATATACTAATAAAATCAAATATGTCAAGATAAGTAAATAATTTCATATATCTAAATACAATAAAGGGTGATAGATATTTTGAAAAAATTGAGACAGGTCAATACCAGCGTTAAAACATGTGAGGTATGTTTCAATGTTACGAGTTAAAAAGTTAAAAAAATTATTAAATTTATTTTTCTGAAAAACAATGTATGTAGCGAATACATTCGGAACTATGGCAAACAACTGTTTGTAGGAGGTTTAGAGACTTTAGATAGAGCAGTAGTTCGCTAATAAATACCGAATATATCGAAACATCTGCCGCAGCAGTTATTTCTGAAAATGAGGCTTGTCTCTACATCTCGTAACAATATATATATATATATATATATATATATATATATATATATATATATATATAACACTTCACGAAGAGATGAACAAATTTCCCAATTTTTAAAGTGTAATGGTCACTTCTAAAACTATAGCAGGTGGTCAATTCTATATTCTTTTCTAGAATACACTGACACCTCACTGACACATCGTGAAAGTATTGGTGTTTGAAAATTTCTCAATGACGACTTCGGAACGGCAACGTTCTATGCGAACTGTTTTCTTATGAGATAGGTACAGAGTTGGCGAAAGTTGAAAAACAGAATGACGTCACAACATTAACCGCCTGAAGTTTTCTAAGGCCATATAATAAGGGACTTGGAACTTTGTCAACTATTTCAAACTATTTAAGGGAAAATAGTATCAAAGTTAACTGACATGAACCACGTTTTTCTGATCTCAAAGTCTCTGATTTTTGGTTATTCTTTAACTCAAAAGGAATTTACCTCGTTGCCACAAGTTGTAACACCGTATAAGTTAGATGTTTAATTGGCTTGTGGAATTAACTATACAAATAATACAGGGCGTAATGTATAATATTATTTTATTAACTAATCACTACTTAATTTGAATAAAAAGGAACTCTCAAGAATCTCTGCTGAATGAGTACTGTTAGACAGGTCTTGTTGTGGAACAAATGCTGCTAAAATGTACACTCCAAAAAGTAAATCTAAGTGTGAGCAGGTAAACTGCGGGTGTAAATAAAATAAATTAAAAATAATGCCCCTAATTCAGTACGGCGGAGCCGAGTTCGTTCCCAAATCCGCAGGTAATAAAATGATATAGACCGAATTCGTTCCGGAGTCTTAGCCGAATTCGTTCCCAAAGTTGCCGGTGTATACATTAAGAGGATTAAGAGATAATGAGGTATTTTAAGTGTAACACATTTATAATAAAACTATAAGATAGAGTAAATGCTATGTATATATAATGAGAATTTCATTACCCGGTCCTCAGAAACCAATATGCATACATTGCGTGCTATTATCCCTTCCTCTAATTACTCCTAAAGTTGTCAAAGTTTACCTGGTAAGATATTTTGCAACACATTTGAATATTGTCCTAGATTCTTTCTACAACTATTCACTATCCATGGAATCAAGAATAGCCACTATATACCTCTCGCGTATTTTTACTCCCAAAATCGGCGTTTCGTTATTTGATGCAAGAATGCCAAAAACTTGGTTATAATTTTTTTCCCAAACTATTTACGGTAGATTTTGAAATTGCGATTCATAGAGCTATTTCTCCTGTTTTTCCAACTGTCATTAAAGGATGCCGTTTTCATTTAGGTCAGTCTTGGTAAGTAATTATTGTGGTTTCTTAAAATAATTAATTTTAATATTTATGTTTTCCAATTATTGACAGGTGGAACAAAATTCAAGAATTGGGTCTCTCCACTGAATTTCGGAATAAAGACTCAGAAACATCACATTTTTTAACCTACGTATTTGGTCTTCCCTTTTTAAACCCCAAGGACGTTGAAGAATGTTTTATTGAAAATTTCATGTCGTTGCGACCAGACAACGCAAGTGTAATATCATTTTTAGACTATTTAGTTGATACATATATTTCTGAGGATGCTACATTTCCACCACAAATTTGGGCAGAAATGTCGTCGTCGACACAAACAACCACAAATGCGTGCGAATCTTTTCACGCTAAATACAACTCACGCTTCTACAATAACCGACAATAACCGACAATAACCATGAGATTGCACGTGTGTATATATTTGTTATAATATGTATATTTGTAAATATTTTTGTATATTGTATTTGAATACATACATGTTTGCTATGGTTTGAGTATTTTTAAAAACGCCTTCGTCCTTATCTTTTAATCCTCTAATGTATACACCTACAACTTTGGGAACGAATTCGGCTGAGACCCCGGAACGAATTCGGTCTATATCATTTTGTTACCTGCGGATTTGGGAACGAACTCGGTGCCGTCCATTCAGTAGCTGTAATAAATGGAATAAGGCCCTGATGTATTTATATTATGTATTTACATGTAATACATGACTAACATGACTACAATACCTGGACGAAGACCCCAATAAAACTAATTTGAATATACGAAATAAAATACATAGGATAATTCATAATATGTTTGTGTTTAATTATGTAAGTAGAATAAGTAGATCTACAATGAATTAACAGCAACTATTTGGAAATTTTGCGGTGAAGTTGATACGGTGAAGTTTGCTATATATGTAATGAAATTATACAGTGTGTACATGGACTCTTAATATGAAAATAAAGTGTTATGAAAGTAAATATTTTAAGTGGAGTGAACAATTCGTATTGAATTTATGTACATATTATAGTGTATCGTGTAAAATATAGTATACCAATGTTTTCCAGCAACAGGTGTATAAATACGATATACAATGCTAGTTGTGTATGGTATGAAAATGGCAAGAAGAAAAGGGGTGAAAGGTATGTGTGAGTAGTGCCTTCATACAAAAAATCGCAGTTCGCGTAGTAACGAGAAAATGATTTTTCTTTATTCGAGTCGACAATACGTAATTCCATACAAATAATTAAATCTATCCCATTGGACATGCTACATACCGACGATTTTTGTTTTATTATAAACATAATAATTTAACTTTTAAAAGAAGTCTAACGTTCAAACTATTTAGTTTTAATCACATTTCAATTAATGCGAGAGATATCGACATATTCGATGTAAAGACTTATTATTGATATCCACAAAAAAACATCACCAAATGTGTGGCATGTTTTCGTAGAAAACAATAACATTCACTATCTATGAATAGGACCTTATTGTAGAAAGTAGGTATTGTCCAGAAAGTTATCGACTTTTTTGCAAGCTAATGAACTTGATTACAGCTGTATTCTTGATAAACATAGAATAAATAAAGATATGGGCTGACTTTAACTACATTTTGGCCCCAGAAATTTGGAAATTTTTGATGAATTGTTAAGAAATTAATTTTTTTGATTTTCAGTTTCAGACATTTATACATACCGCTATTCAGCGGTAACCCTGTGTAGGATAATGTATATATGTTTCAACATATAACGTGCCTTCAAAAACTTTTCTCATTAGACGCGGCCATGCTTTTTTTTATAGTTGGTGACAGTGCATGCAATCTCTGTATGTATCAGTGCATGTAATCTGTCTCAAACCTATAGTTTTGATAGTTTGGTTATGTCATCTACATGTATGTAATAATTAATAATTTAGTTTTTGAAAAAATATTTATTACAATAGTCAAAATTAAAAGAAATTAATACTAAAGCAGATGTTGGCAATTTTTGACCATTATTTTTAGGACAAAGTTGAACTCTACGCTTCATGCTTTCTAAGTAATTTATTCGGATTCCTTGGGTTACGTCAGTGCAAGGATCCACAATAGCATTATGAAGCTCTTCGATTGTGTGACGTCTGGTCTTGAAAATGGTATTCATTAAATACGGAAAAATAAAATAGCCTAAAGTTATCGAATCTGGAGATCTTGGAGGAAAATTAATAATTCATATATGGAAAAATTTGAAAATAAAATAAAGTTTATAAAACGCAACCTGGACTTGCGCTGTCCAGGTATTAAATTTTGGGGTTTAACTCATCGGTTAAATTTAAGTTTCACAAAGGTGTCGATGCAAAATCCTGAAAGAGAGTACCAAAATTAAGAGAAACTGTTCTGTGAAAACTATTGAAAAAGAAATTTAAAATGAACATGAAGCTAATAGCTAAACTCTTCACTTTATTAATATATTATTGTAAAACGACAATTCCTTCGCCAACAGAGTGACTTCGTTACGTAAGTTACAAAAGTTTGTGACTTACTCTAGTACGTACCTGACGAAGCCACTGTGTTGGCGAAATAATTGTTGTTTTATTATCCCATTAATAAAGCGATAATTTTAACTATTAGTTTTATATCTTCATCAAATAAAAGCTGAATCAATCACAATTTGATTTCCAGTAGCAACAGATGAAGTTTACTAAATAATTAATTAAAGTGGTTCAAGTCACTTAACTTCATAATCAGGTTTGATTAGTTTGTAGGTTAACGTATGAAATATGTATATGTTAATTGAAAGTCAAAAGGATTAATTCAGATTTGCTTATTCTTGTTAAAGAATCGATCGTAAACGTATTTAGTGTGAATGAAAATGTAATAAAACAAAGTTATGCATAGAAATATATGTTATTTAATAATGAAATGTTTCTGATTTTAACTACATATATCAATAAGGAGATCGCCACAAAATTAAATTGATAAAACAATTTGTTCCTTGCGTGTTTAGGATATCCGTGCAAAGATCAATGATAAGGCATTTGTTCCAATTAAATCCACTCACATTCTGCACGTTAACTGTTCTTATTACACTTCTGAAATTAATTGCTTCTATTAAAACGTAATAATGTTTATTCGTATTCGGCCATTGGATTCTTATTGATAACTTTTATTTTTTCAAAATGATTTAAATTTACTTGAAAGTGTAGTTTTTAAGAAGGATAAGAATAAAATCCGGTTACCATATATAATATATATATATGTATATGTATTGTAATGTTATACATTTATATTCAAATTTATTACTATTTAAATTTTTATATTGAAACTATAAACTTTAAATTTTCCGTAGATTTAAATCATATCTTTAGTTCTTAGTGAAAATTGTTTCTAGGAACTAGAATCACAACCAAAATATGATTTCTTTATGACTTTGAATTAGACTTAGTGAATTATATGGCATTTAGAGATTACGCTTTAGACAATTGTCTATAGTTGATTTAGGAAATTGGATAGGGAATGTAAAAAGGGACTACCACTGTGGTTACAGAAAAATTTATCAGCGCTCACAAAATAATACGGGGTCAATGCAGGTAACAAAACGTACATTCCTTGTTACGATCGAAAACAAGAAAGTATAGTATTTTTCACAATATAAGAAAATGCGTTATGAGCCGTGCAAATACTTTAATAAGGCACCATGGCGTGAGGATCTAGGCAAATAGAATTTTTAGACATATTAATGTTTGAAGACTGTTCACTATAGACACTATGGAAAGAAAGCGTATGATGAAATAATGAGCCCTGTTTTCTTCAGAATTACAGAATTGGTGAAAGCTATTATTCAGAAGGCGAGAAGCCTATCACTGTAGGGAGCTTAAAGCTTCCTCACGACAACGCATTTTTCCGTGCTGCTACCAGCAGCGAAGTGCTTTAAACACTTAAAAAGTTTTGTGCCTCGTGTTTACAAATATTTTTCTCTAATGTCAATAGTTTCGGGAGTCTCCTAATAGGGCATTACAAGTTTATTAATATACAGGATTACTACAAGAGAATCATCGGGTTTAAGAAAGCTATATTTCAGAAAGCATTATAGATAGATTAGTAAATGACATGTCTATATGCCGAGAAAATAATCAAGTTTGTGAGAACGTTCAATGTGGGCTCCTCAAGTCACACGACAAACGTGCAAACGATAGTCCAGTTCAGTCCATACACGCTGCAAGGTGTCTCGGCCGATACTGTTAACAGCAGCAGTAATGCGTCTTCTGAGTTCCTCAAGTGTTGTAGGTAGAGAATACAATCCCGAGATCCCGAATTCCGGGATCTCGGCCGAATTTTGATCCCGTAAATCCCGGGACTGTACTTGGCTAATCTTGGGATTTTCGGAATTGCCAGTTTGCATTCCGTAATCCGTTGCGCCCTGACAATGACCTTACCTAGATTATATTAAGGGCACTTATTACATAAAGACAAAAAATCAACCTTAGGTACGCCGTACGAAAAAAGAACTACACAGGTACAGCCCAAATAATATGTAACTTTAAGGGACTTCCCCGCCCGGCCTACTTCAATAAAATACTGTTAAAGTAATTTCCCAACGGGCCAACAGGGGAATCAACCGATCACCTCATATTATATATCATAATATTGTTGCGAGGGATTCCCCGTCGGGGATTCCTTGTAAGAAAGTATAAATACGCTTATTAGGATTCACTTTTTTCATTTATTATTCTACCAGCGACAAGGTTACGACAAAGTTATTTTAAATGGCGGGAGACTTTGTTCAACATAAAAAAACAGTTATGCGTCGTGAGCGTGGAGTTATTTTTTAGTTGCGAAAGACGGGAATAGTGCTAAATGTAAGCGATGCCCTGCCATTCTCAAGACTTTGGGTGGGTCGACTAAGGGATTACATACACATTTGTCATCAAAACATAACACTAATATTTTAGCTGACGTTAATCGTTTAACGCTTCAACAAGTCAAGATTCTGAAAATCTGAACACAGAACCGCCGCCAGCTAAACAAAAGTTAGAAGATTATTTTACTAAAAGTGCCAAAGATAGCCTGGCTGATGTTTTGGCGAGAATGATTGCATCAGATGGATTTCCATTCAGTACTTCAGGCGATTTGAGAAAATTGCTCTTAGCGAAATACACGGATTTACCAAAATCAGCCGTCACAATTCGAAAGCGTGTTATTAATTACAGTGAAAAAATCACAAAGCAAGTAACTTCAGAATTAAAACATTTGAAAAGTGCAGGTGAAAGATTTAGTCTATCTTTCGAGGAGTGGACATCAACGTCCAATAAACGATACATGGCTGTTTACGTTCATTCATAAAAACGAATTTGGAGCTTAGGACTCGTTCCTATTTATGGAAGTATGACGGCTGAAAATTGTCTTCGTATATTGAAAGAGCGTCTAAGTAAATTTGATATTTCCCAGGAAACTGATATCGTGGCTACTGTAACCGATGGACCGAACGTTATGATAAAGGTGGGACAGCTTATTTGCAGTGAATAACAACTGTGCCTCGCACATGGTATCAATTTGGCCGTCTGTGATGTGCTTTATAAAATAAAGTCTAATAACCTGTGCCCTAAAGGGGTGGTCTGGATCGCCATATGATAATGTAGGGCCCTATGTGCCTGGAGGATCGGTGGGTAATGTGTGCCGTTTGGGCGGCCACATTGGGTAGCAAGTCCGAGGCGAATAAAGTATTAAATGATACACACAAAGTCGGGTAACATTCTATAATTAATTAACTCTTACAAAACTGGATAACAAAGTATTTACATGGTTCACTCTACTCGTACTGTTACTCTGACTATCACTCTGGATAAGACTGAATCTGAATCTGCCTCTGACTCCTCTTACTTAAACTAATGTATATATATACTTAGAGAAGATCCTTGGTGCGTTTCTAGAACATATCTACAACCCTGACACATAGTCTTGTGTATGCAATAAACACAGAGTGAGGTCGTGTTTATATAACACGTTACCGTTTGTATTGAAAAGGCGAGGTTGTAGCCTTGCCGAAAGTGTTACGCATATACATGACTATATCGAGTTATTACACCATCCCTCTTGGGAAGCAAAGAAAAACTAACACTAATATGTTTGTTTTTCTTTCATCGGAATCTCTCTAACTATTTACTTTCCCTATTACTATTTTAAAAATATGATAACATTGTTGGGATTACAAATTTACAATGATATTATTTAAACAATAAATTTGTTAAAATTACGATAACTACAATTCTAAAATGAAATCGTTGTCAAATATCACATAATAACAAGTACATAGTAAAATGATGAATAGTCTAATATATATACAGTAATAATAAATATATAACGAATAAATATATAATATAAATCGTAAGATGATAAATATCCTAATATAGACAGTAATAATAAATATATAATATAGGTTGTAAAACTTTAAATGGTAAATGATAAATTTTCAAGGTACTGCTAAATCGTACGTTTTACATTGTTGAAAAAAAAATAATAATAATTAATAATAATCGGGCCTTTGTACACTGTCTCAATTTTGCTAGTCTGTTCGCTTTGCTGTATTTTATTTCTATATCATGTGCAACTTATATAGAATAATTGCCTTGTTTCGCAGTTTGCCATTCTTGTCTTTTGTTTTTCGAGTTTGGTTCTTGTTTTCCGATTCCTCATGCTTGATCTTGTGGTTTCAATTCTTGTGCATGATTGTTTGCTCCCAATTCTTATGCTCCCTTTCCAACCATACTTTAAAATAAATCGACTCTCCGTTTTTCTATCTATTTTCCTCCATGGAAAAATTATTTTTGGAATCACTCATTCGTGTATTTCCCTGGACAACACATATTCCGTGTCTGTGATGTTCCTGCGCAGAACTATCTTTTGAAGCTTATTCTGGCTACAGTAAGGGAGCTCGTGCAGCGGAAATGCCCTTATACTGTAAGCCTTTTCTTCAATACAGAAAAACTTGAGACCAGTTACCAAAACACGCTTTTGTTATACCTGTAATCTCTAAAAAAAAAATTCTGAGAGCGTTTTTTGTCGTGTCGGACTATTCCCTGGAAGCGCATGCTTGCCTCCTCACGACCTAGGGGCGAATTGGAGTCTTCTTTGCCTTTCTTCTACTTTTGAAGTTCGTCTGATTCGGTTGGTTATCGTTTTCGCTAGTTCCACAACTCTAGGATGATCTGTCCTGGGGGTTGGTGGAAACTGCACTGTTGTTGGTGTCGTAAAGGTACAATCGATAGGTCTCTGTCGTCTTATTGAGCTCTTGACGTGATTAGGATGCTATCGAATCGTCCCGTTACTAACCATTGTATCATTGGAATCAGCTTCTAAGGCATTTGTGACAAAATTTTCGGAATTCTTACAAATAAAATTAATATACTACTCCTCGTATATTGGTTTCTTTTTTAATTTAATATTAATTCTCTTCTGATTGCGAAAAACTTTTTTTTTGAATATGTCAACAATATTTTCTTCAATGTCAAGTATCGTCGTTTATAAATAAATGATGTCTCTGCATTTTATAAGTGAACTTGACTTCGAGTATTACTAAACTATACATATTCTATTTTCATTTGATGTTTATTTATTCGCGACTAGTTTAAATATACATGCTATTGTTTATTTGTTCGTTCAATAAACCATATGAACTACAGCATTCATGTATGGTGCTTATTAAAAAGAATAAATGAGGACGCATGCATTTTTTATGCACGTAATTGAACTTATGAAAAAAAAAAATATAACATATTTTACTCTGTTTTATATATATGTATATATAGGCGGCTTCTTAAAAAAAAATATATTTAAACTTCTGCGTTAATAACAAAATTGCGAAGTGTACGGCCAAAATGTAGCATTTCTAAATTACATTGCACATATCAGTTTTCAAATAAACTTGACCTTTAAATAAAGAAAGGTGTGCTACGCGCTTTGCGACTTTTGCATTTTTGCGTAGGTAGACATAAATAACATTGTATGTACGCATTAAATCAATATCATTGTCTCTTATAATGCAAATAACATGACAAATGACATTTTCACTCGCGAAATGTACATAGTTTATAGATATGAAAGTCTTGCACCGTTCATTCACTATTATACACCGTAATTGTCTGTGTGTAACTTTATTTTAAAATGAATACCTGTGTTTCTTCCTTTTCTTCTCGCCGTGTGGAGCTTCTGTTCGCTCTTGGAGATGATTTCCTCCATTCTTTGTCGCGTACTTGCCCATTTCTTACGCTGACCTGCTAAACTGTAGGTTTCCTTCGTTGGTTCGTTCCGGGTTCCTACACGTTCCCTGCAGTCTTAAACGACTGACAGAATGGTCCTAAACCGTAGGTAGGCTGGATGTAGGTAGGTAGGATCGCCATCTAATAAGGTGCGCCGTTTGTGTTAGTTCGTGGCAGGGCGCCATCTAATAACCTGTGCCCTAAAGGGCTGGTCTTGATCGCCATATGATAATGTAGGGCCCTATGTGCCTGGAGGATCGGCGGGTAATGTGTGCCGTTTGGGCGGCCACATCGGGTAGCAAGTCCGAGGCGAATAAAGTATTAAATGATACACACAAAGTCGGGTAACATTCTATAATTAATTAACTCTTACAAAACTGGATAACAAAGTATTTACATGGTTCACTCTACTCGTACTGTTACTCTGACTATCACTCTGGATAAGACTGAATCTGAATCTGCCTCTGACTCCTCTTACTTAAACTAATGTCTATATATACTTAGAGAAGATCCTTGGTGCGTTTCTAGAACATATCTACAACCCTGACACATAGTCTTGTGTATGCAATAAACACAGAGTGAGGTCGTGTTTATATAACACGTTACCGTTTGTATTGAAAAGGCGAGGTTGTAGCCTTGCCGAAAGTGTTACGCATATACATGACTATATCGAGTTATTACAAAAGAATGTTTTCAAGACAGGCAAGACAGGCCTACCTCAGACGATACTATAAATAAACCAGCTGTGACTGCTGATTATATGAACGATAGCGATGATGATGACAATTTAGAAGATTTAGACTGTCCAGAATCAGGTTTAAACTTAATGACACAAAATGAACTTGCGCGAGAGCACATACCAGAGTTAACGAAAGATGACAACATTAATGAGCTGATAAAGAAAATCCGCAAAGTTGTAGTGTATTTCAAAAGATCACCATTGAAGAATGAAACAGTACCTCAAAAATATGTGAAGATTGAACATGAAAAAGAGCTGTCACTTCTTTTGGACTGTAAAACCAGGTGGAATAGTCTTTGAACCATGCTGGAACGATTTTCTCTTTTGAAAACCTGCACTCAAAAAGCTCTTATAGATCTCAATCATCCAATCCGTTTAGAAGATGCTGATTTTTGACTTGGTAGATAAAATTGTTGATGTGCTAACCCCAATTAAATTAACAGTAGAAGCAATCTGTCGACGAGATGCTAATTTATGTACAGCTGATGCTGCTTTGAAATTTCTTATAAAACAATTGACTAGCAAAAACTCAGCACTCGCCAATAAAATGAAAACATCCTTAGTGGAACGTATAAAGCAACGACGAAATGATGATTTAGCTGATGTGTTGAATTATTTACAAAATCCACGAAAAGGTGATGAAAATCGGTTATTATCGGATTTGGAATGGCTTGATTTATTTCCAGTTCCTACAAAGGCTTTAGTGAGGGCACAAATGAAGAGTATTTTTAAAAGACTAAATAGTCGAGATGACACGGAAGAGGAAGAAAGGTCAGGATCACAAACAGATGATGAACAAATGCAACCAACCTCCCAACCCCAATTGACACTAAAGGAAAAGTTACAGCTAGAAATTAATAAGAGCTTGGAATCCCCAGATCCTGAAGTACAAAATGAATAAGTACAGAAGTACAGAATGAAAAAGTTGGTATATAGTATTGGACGCGAAATGATCTTGTTCGAAAATGGAGGAGTTCGTGGATATCACCTAGAATTAGCATATAAATATCTATTGTCTATTCCTCCAACCAGTGTAGAATCTGAGCGAGCATTTTCAGCTGCTGCTTATGTTGGCAATAAACTACGAAGCAGACTTGGAAGTCAAACATTGGATGGTTTGATATTTCTGCGACTGTATTTTCGAAATTCTAAATAGTTTTCTTTATTGTCTTTTTTGTTCCTTATTTTAGTATATTGTGTTGTGCAACAATATTAATAGATAACTTTTATGAAATTACTTTTTTTTAGTTTCGTTTTCATTTGAGCCCAATTAGAAACCACATAGTCTAATCCCGGGATCCCGGAATCACACTTCAAAAATCCCGTAATCCCGGGATTGAAAAACATGGTCGGGATTGTATTCTCTAGTTGTAGGTAATGGTGGTACGTAAATCCTGTCTTTAATATACTCACAAAGGAAATAATCGCACGGGGTAAGATCGGGAGAATAGGGAGGCCACGCGTACAATGCAACATCTGTTTCAGCACAGCGGCCTATCCAACGTTGAGGTAGCACCTCGTTTAGATACCGACGTACTTCATTAGGCCAATGAGGCGGAGCTCCATCTTGTTGGAATATAAGACAGAAGACATTCAATTTTGGAATCCTTTTCATGTTGCACAATGACATGAGGCGGTTCCGTACCCCATATCTGAATGTTATCACGGTTCACCTTGCCACATAAATGAAATGTCGCTTCGTCGCTAAACACGAGACGGTTAGCAAATTCGTCGTCCTTTATTGCTGTCTGCATGTCACAACAAAACTCGGTTCGCTTGACATAGTCGTCTGGAAGTAAACTTTGCGTCACGTGTATAAGGTACGGCTTGAATCGCGAACGCTTCCGCAAAATTTTCCAAACAGCTTGCTGAGGAATACCAATTGCACGGCTTGCGCCACTGGTAGATTGTTGTGGCTAACAAACGAAGCATTGTCCAACCGCATCCACCGTTGCTTTAGGCACTTCCAGGCACTCGTGAGCGTAGTTACGTGCTTTGGTGCTTACGTTTAGTAAGTGAACCTGTTGACTGAAATTCTCGATACCATCGTAGAATACTAGGATGACCTGAAGGATCACTTTCGTGTTGCCGCCGGAACGCACGTTGCACCGTAACAAGAGAGAAACATCGCGCGTTGTTGCATCGTCGCCATTTTGCATACTGCGTGCTGGCTTCGGTGTGCGCATGTCAAGCGAAGCACGTAGGCGCACGTTCTAAGCTAGAAGGTTGTCGCTGACTATAGTCATGTCATTTACTATTCTATCTATAATACTTTCCGAAATATAGCATTCTCAAACCTGATGATTCTTTTGTAGTAACCCTGCATTTATGCTATCTATTGTTATGTACTACGAGGTTTTGATATAAGTTTTTGTGCTAAAATAAAAACATACACTATAGTTTGTAAAAACATCACTCTATTTAGTATAATGTGCCACTGCAGTTTCAATATACAATATCATTAGCAAATCGTTACAGTATTTCTGTTTAGAAACTAATGCATGAGAAGAAAATTAACTCTGGGAATACCTTTCCATTACACAGTCATTTCATTCTAGTGACGAAACGAAGTAATTGCACCACTTTCAAGAGAGGTGTATATATTAGGTCTGTTCGGTTATTAAAAAGATTGTAGGAATATTTCATGGCTACATATATTTCTAATGATTCTAAGCGGTTAAAAAGAATTGATAAAATATTTATTTATAGTTATAATATCAATCCTTTTTTAACTAAATGTAAGTTTAATTAAATGATCTAATATGTTCTAGTTCGATACTAAAATTTTTATCCAACCCAACGCATATGACGAAGTCACTGTGTTGGCGAAACAATGTTCGCTGCACGAACAAATATTAATAAAGTGAAAATTTTATCATTAGTTTCATTTCTATTTTAAATTATGGATCTTCTTCAAGTAAAAGCGAATCAATTCAATTAATTAAAAAGTTATTTATTTAAAACCAATAGAAATTTAAAGAACTTACCTTATATTAATTTAATTAATAAAACCTAAATATAACGTGCCTTCAAAAAACTTTCCTCATTATAGTAGGTTGTTTTTTAAGAATTTAAGTAATCCAAGATTGGTGCATATGCGAAGCTTTGAAAAACATAACATTCTGACAGTTGTCGTATATAAATTCAAATTATGAACGCTTATATTTTTTAATTTTTTTTTTTATAATGTTAGACAACATAAAATATTTAGTATTCAAAGTTACTATAGAACTGGCCAAAAATTAGAAAATAGAGATTAGGTTTATTTCACTAATCAGTGCTTACAGGATTTCCGGCAACAAATGCACTTCATGATGATGAACTTACGGAAGGATATTTCCAGCAAGAAAATTCACCAAGGAACAACTCTTGAGAAGCATTAGCTTTTTCACAAGAATTTTTCGATTCAAGAATTATTAATTTTCCTCTAAAATCTCCAGATTTGACAATTTTATGCCCTTTTATTTTTCCATGTTTAAAGAATACCATTTTCAAGATCAGATATCACACAATTGAGGAGCTTCGTAATGCTATTGTGAATTTTTATGGTGATATAACCCAAGAAATCCTAATAAATGACTTTGAAAGCATGAAGCGTAGAGTTCAACTTTGTCTTCAAAATAATGGTCAACATTTCCAACATCTGCTTTAGTATTATTTTCTTTTAATTTTTACTATTGTAATATATATTTTTTCAAAAACTAAATTACTAATTATTATACACATTTACATGACATAATCAAACTATCAAAATTGTACGTGTCTAACAGAACATGTGCACACCAACCATTAAAAGAAACATGGCCGTCTCTAATGAGGAAAGTTTTTAAAGGCACATGATTCTACGTATTTCACTTAATTAATATATCTAAGGAATGGTTTCAATTGACGAGTTGGGGCTATAAAGTATGCCGGTATATCTTTTACGTATTTATACCGATGTTAGAATCCTTAGAGTAATATTTTTCATGAAAATATCTGCTAATAGTGGGCTTAAAAGAGAATCCTTCTGTTTGTTTGTATACTTTATTATTGAACGTGCGATATTTTAATTAACGGGTATTTTTACTGATCCTAATAGATCATGTATTAAAACCAGATAATGATTGTATAGTCGCTAGTTAAGTTAAATAAAGTCATTTTATTCTTTGTAAAAAGCACGTATGTGTGTTCTTATTTTATAAAATATTGCAAACTACAGGCCTAAAGTATTATATAAATTTTTTTTTTTTTACTTTTCTTCTGAAATTTCGTAAATAATGTAATTATAACTCTCTTCTATTTGGTAACATTACGTCAAATAACTCTTGTTACTACTTTTTGCTAACAAATATTTTTGAATATCCCATAGATTTATAGTTTGTTGGCCTTTCAGTGCCACTCCTCAAAAAAAGAAATTTCTGTAGACCGATTATATTTGGAGTGTTTGATTTTCGATTTCTATTAAGAATTTAATTAGGTTTCTAGCAGCGGTTAGCTTGAAAGCTTGAAAGGGGCATATTCTTCAGGTTATTTTAAGAAAAACACAAATAAAGTATATTGTTACTATAAGTGAATATTTGTTTCTTTATTTTCTTGTCTGTTAAGTATGTATACAGAGTGTTTCTTAATTGAATATCAATTTTGAAAGGGGCGATTCTCAAGGTTATTAAAAAAAAATTAATATAAACATTACTCCAGAAATACTCCCTTTCCGAGATACAGGGTGTTAAACTTCTAAGAAAAACGTTTTTTTTATCCTTCCATACCACTTCGAATATGCTTTCGTATCATAAAGGGGCATTTTCCGATGTAAAAAATTCTTTAACTTTTCTACTAGTGACATTCTAGCGAAATTTGTACCGAATATTTTTGAAGAAATAATGGTATGCCACTTTTTGTTTAAATAAAAATTATTTTAACGGTACTTCATTTTGTAACTTGACTTTTTTCGTAACCTAAACTCTTTTTCAGTAAAGAAATTAACAACAATTATTGTTCCTATACTAAAAGCAGAATATTGACAGTAGTTTATGTTTGTTGTTGTTTTATTAATTTTGACAGTTAAATTAATTTGTTGGTTAAAATATATGTACAGTTTTATTAAAAAAAATGGTTTATTTTACTAATCTTGAGTTGGCTGACATTCATTGAATGTATGGTATCGCTGATGGCAGCGCAACGGAGGCTAGACGATTGTATCAGGAGCGCTTTCCGGGTAGAGTAAAACCAGATAGACCAACATTTTCAAACGTACATAGTAGGTTATCTGAAACAGATACTTTTAGGCCAAACGATCAATTAAAAGGTACCCATCGTACTACAAGAACTCAGAAATTGAAGAAGTAGTTTTAAATTTAACTCATGAAAATTCTCAACTTAGCACTAGAAGAATTGGAAATAACTTGAATATGTCGCACATTTTAGTTTGGAGAATTCTTCATGATTTTCTGTTATACCTGTATCATATTCAACGGGCACAAGCCTTACTTCGCCGAGATTTTCGTGTAATTGCATAAAATCCCATATTTGACTGTAAATTAATGTTCACAGATGAAGCTAATTTCTCAAGAAGCGCTATCAGAAATTTCCACAATAATCATGTTTGGGCCGAAGAAATCTCGCATGGATTTGTTGAATCTAACCATCAAGAGCAATTTTCGCTAAATGTCTGGGCTGGAATTGTTGAAATTGACTTAATTGGACCTTTTTTTCTACCACAAAAGCTAAATGGTCATAACTGTCGTTGATTTCTAGAAGATGATTTGTCAATATTGCTTGAAGAATTGCCAATTTGATTTAGAAATAGTATGTGGTTCACGCATGACAGTGCACCAGCTTATTTCACACTAGAAGAAAGAGATAAATCGTATATTTCTTAACACTTTCGCTGCCAGTCAAATATCTTGACGCAGCAACGTCATGCCGGTATATATATTTTTCCTTAGCTTGGTTATATTACTTGAATTACATCAAACAATATCTAATTATATATCCAGAAATTAAATTTTTTCTCAATGCGGAAAAATATAAATAGACGTGCTAGCGCGTCGTCGGGACTGCAGTGTAGTAGGCCATATGGCGCGTTACAGCGACACTAACCCTGCTGACACCAGTGATGAAGTTTTTGGAATAGAAAAGGAAATTAATTAAAAATCTTTAAGGTACGCACTCTTTATTGCTTAGAAAAAGAAACAAAATAAAATACAGTCAAAAAGTAATCAAATATCAGAAAATAAAAAATTCGTTTTTTTCAAAAATGTTTTCTTATAAATGATATATTGTAGAACAGTCTGAACAAAAACGAAGTTTGTCTGGACAAGAATCGCATGCATAAATTGTGTCCTTGCGTAATCCATGCTCAGAACACTTTTTTCTCATAATCTACCTTTTTTGTTCTTGAGATTACGTTTTTTCACAGCATGATATTTAGTTTGTTGAACATTTGACACAGTTCTAAGATATCCATTTGGAAAGAAAATATCTCTAACAATAGACAAACGAAATTAATAATGTCCAATTCTGCTTGTAAAATATTTTTTATACAAAATATATGAATTTACGATCATCATATTTCTATAACTTGAATAAAAAATTTTTTGGCCATCTCAGCGTCTTTCGCCGAAAGTGGTGATAGGCAAGCATTTGGTCTATTATAGCTTAAATATAAATGGTTAAAGCGGTCGAATAAAGGCAAAAAAAGCAATATTTTAAATCTATACAAATATTACATGCAAAATTTCAAGAATTAAAACCAAGGCATCTTAAAATTCTGGTTTACAGTACTCTAGCTAACACTATACAAGAATTGAAGAATCGCATAAGAGCTTTCTGTCATGTAATAATGAATACTAAAGGCATTTTTCAAAAAGGGCGCATGAATATGAGAAGAAGAGCTGAAGCATATATCCTGGGAAGTGGAGGGCACTTTCAACAATTCATCTAATTTCTTTTTTGTTTTGCAAAATTGTTGTAAAATTGTTGATTAATTAGATCAGAATTGGTTATTAATCTTCTAATGGTTTTTATGATTTGACTTGTTTTCGTACTACGCAATCGAAAACTTTGCTTTGTACAAGAAAAGTCAAGGAATCAAATGTACTCCAAAATAAATGGGCGTTTCTAAAATAATTTTTATTTTATGAAAAAGGAGTGGCATACCATTACCATTTTTTTCTTAGAAGCTTAACAGTCTGTATCTTGGCAAGGGAGTATTTCCGGACTCATGTTTATATTAATTTTTTTTAATAACCTTAAGAATCGCCCCTTTCAAAATTGATATTCTATCAAGAAACACTCTGTATACATACTTAACAGACAAGAAAAGAAAGAAACAAATATTCACTTATAGTAACAATATTCTTTATTTGTGATGAAGTATCCAGAATAGCCGCCTTATAATATTTTGCAACACAAACACAATTACATTTTTTTACCGGGTATTCGCTCTTTTTTACTTCTGAACAATACGAATACAAAAATAAAGATCTGGCGGCAAACTACGCTTCTCGTGAAGGAAAGATCACGTCCTAAATTGAAATTTGTAAGTAAGAACATTGAGGTTACAGAAAAGGTTTATTTTAGCCAAATGACTTTGTCGGTGTTAGCCGATTAATTACTATCCACGTTCATATCTCTCTTGATTGCTATTTTATTAAATACATTCGGATGAACTTGATTAACAATAAGTCATTCTATTACAAAAAGCGAAAATTAAGTAGATAATTATAACATGCTGCAGAAACAAAAATAAAATTAGTAAATCATATTGCTTCACTTTGTAAAAACAAGGTGAGATGTGCTTCTATCGCCTCCACAGACAGCCCACGCTTGGTTTATGTTAGTCCTTAATAAAACTCTATCATTTACTAGAAATAAAAGTATTTATGTTTAAAACTTAGATTGACAATTTAAATAAAACAAAATAAATTGTCTTAGTAGTTCCTTTATATATCACCTTTAAAAATAATATTTGGTCCTTCTCTTTAGAAACATACTTTTCTAACATTATACCTACTCACCTATAACCATTGTGTGTAATTAAAAAAAAAATTGAGCAAATTCTATATAACTCTATATATGCAAATATAAGATCCCGAGTTCAACACGGTTTTATAACTGGATGGTCAACGGTTACTAATTTAGCCTGCTTCGTTCAAAATATTTGGACCGTTACAATCTTCGTTCTAAGGGTATAGCAAACGCCAATTAAGTTGGCGCGAGGAGGGGTAAGTTCGCGCAGGATTAAAAGTAGTGGGGAGATTTGTATTTGGTTTTACATCAAATGTCAGATAATTCTAACCTCTGAGCGTGTATCACTTTATGATCCCCTAGCAAAGATATTATGTTCTGTCAAACGTCAATGACAAATGTATTCTGACAATTACTTGAGTAGTGGGGGTGAACGTTTTTATAAACGGCTTCTGCGCACCGCCTACTCGCGCCAACTTAATTGGCGTTTGCTATACTTATATTTTAAATGATATGATTACAATGTAAACCGAGACAATCTACAGAGTTGTCACTGTATTATAGACTAACGCGTCCTATTTGATGATTGTTTAATCTTCATCTGACGCAAGCTGCGACTAGAATTCTTGGTTTCGTTCTGAGAAACTCTAAATATTTTAATGACACTAATGTGATAAAGTATATATTCTATTCCTTCGTGCGAAGTAGACTTGTCTACGTATCTGTAATTTGTAGCCCGATATAGGTACTTAAATCAGAAATTGCACATCGAGAGGATTCAGAGACGACTTGAAATTTTTCAGTTTAAACAAGAATGAAGATTATACTGCCAGGGGTAGTGACTGAATACACTTCTGTTGGGGCACGATGTGGTAATTTTGAATTTGCGTCATAGTGTGGCGAGCGCTTGCTTCTTCCAAAACATTATTAATAATTGAATCGATTGTCATTGTTGTTGTGAGAAGTCCTATTTACCAAATTAATAGCAACTCACGAGCAGCTTAGAGACATATTTTGGCGTACTAATAAATATTATTATCGTTATTATTATATACACGCAATTACTACGATATGACTTGTCTGCGATAATAAGAAAAGAACGCGAAGGTAAATTATTTACAGTAACGATATATTTTCATCTAGTGAATGCATATGTACGTAATTATCATTCAAATAATGAAAGAAATGTATTGCATACTTTCTTTTATTTACTTGAAACTTATTGGCTCTTTTAGGTATAATACAAATTCTAAAACACTCGAATAAAGAAAAGCATGATAATCATCATCATCATTATCATCATCATTTATATCCTCTTGTACTCGTAGGTGATGAAGGTCTTCACTCCTTCCCTTTGTTCTTAAAGAAGATACACCATTCGTTTATTTATATTTCTGAACTGGATTTGGAAACTAAGTAATAAAATATATTTTTTTAATTCATTAATAAAACTAAGGCCGTTTCCGAATTAAAGCAAATTTAAGAGTTTAGAACGTGTTGTAAAATTGTAATTTAAGAAAAATAAATCAAACTTATCAAATTATTGCAGAATTACATTAAATAGGCTATAAAAATGGAGGTAGGGGCGCTTGATAACGAGCAGTCGTCAATCACCTCCCGTCTAAAGAATCGGGTCATTATTATTTTCGGAAATCGTAAATTAACGATTTTACACAGCCTCCAAAGAAAAAAAAATTAATGTTCTATTATGCGCGGGCTTCCATACTGTTAAACCAAACACTTTTCAATATAATATTTATTATTTCGATTAAAAGTAGAGTGCATTTAACCCATTATTTTCCGCCGTACTCACTTGAGTACACCTTATTTTTAATACATTGTGCCATCTAGAAACCGTATGATACATTTACCTTTTTAGATTTTACATTAGTAACTGTTATATGCTTCAGTAAACGTGCTGTGCTCGTTCATTTTCAGACAAAATGGGAGGTATGTGTTTTATTTATTCATTTATTTTTGTAGTTCTTAGTTTGATAGAATTGTTTGCATGATTTGTCAACCAATATACTAATAACTCCGATTACATGATTAGAAAGTTGTATAAATTGGTTTTAGTTGAAATATTGCCATGTATACTTTGTTGTACTCATTTGAGTACAGTGGGCACATGCAACCTATTTTTTATATATTTTTGCTTTAGATCCTGTTACGATCTCTACCTGTAGTTTTTACGGTCGGAAACGTTTTGAGAATCTCGCCAGTGCTGCAGATTCAATTGAAGTAGCAAGCAGCAATAGCAAAATTGATGTCATAATCATACCACCAAATCCTGACATACTAACGGATACAGAAGAATACGACGATGATGATTTAGGTTGTACAGAAATTCCTCAAGACATTCCTGGAGCAGTCGAGCTGTTTGTGTCAGAAAGCGACGGCGGTTTTGCGTGGGACAGTAGTGATGATGAACGCGGCGGAATTCAGAAGCAAGGAAAGACAAAAACATTGGATGTCAATAAGGAACAACCTGTTTGGCTAAAAAGTAACTGTATGTATTCTGATCATGAATTTTTGAATATTACAAATGGTGTAGAGTTACGGCAAGAAATAGTTGCAAAGTATATAGAAAAATTAAATCCGATAGAAATATTTGAAACGATGTTTGATAGTACTGTAATTCAACATATAGTTGATCAATGTATAATATATGCACAGCAAAGTAATAGACATGGTTTTCATACATCGTGTGATGAGATACGGGCATACATTGGTATACTGTTATTGGCCGGTTATCATAAACTGCCTCGAGAAAGGATGTATTGGGGATTGGATGAGGATGTAAGAATCGATTGTATTTCGCGTTGTTTACCTAAAAATAGATTCGTGGAAATCAAGCGCAATTTGCATTTAGCTGACAATTCAAATGCAACATCTAGCCGTGACAAAATGTATAAAGTCAGGCCTCTAATGAATCTTCTAAACAGAAACTTTCAACAGTGGGGGCGGAAATCGTAAATTAACGATTTTACACAGCCTCCCAAGAAAAAAAATTAATGTTCTATTATGCGCGGGCTTCCATACTGTTAAACCAAACATTTTTCAATATAATATTTTTATTTAGATTAAAAGTAGAGTGCATTTAATACACTATCAATAAAAAGACGGTACAATGATATTATTTCAAAATATTTCAACGGGTATATTAATTTTTGCGGATTCTGTGTGCGGCAAGTATGCACAATATACCAATTAATTTCTGACAAACATTGTACTGTTGCAGAATTATGAGAACCAAGTACAAAAATGTAGATACATTCATGAACAGATCGTTTGAAGTAATGCCTATTTTGCCTTATTTCTCAGTTGTGTCAAGAGAGTACTGATGTAGTGGTACTGTAAATATTTCATAATTTTTTCTTTTTATTTTAAGGATGGTACTTGTCATTATTTAATAGTTTAAATAGTTTATTTTTTATTTATTTGACGTTGAGTGTCGATGCCCATATGCGTCATTGCTGTATGCCTGTAAACTTACAGTAAATAGAGAGGTAGCTTTGGAAGATAACAGGAACACAATATCATATTTCGGGGCCTGCCGTAATGACTAACAAACAAGAAATCGGCATTCGAAATGAAGAAAACACTCATGAAGTATAAAGGAAGGTTCTACTCTTTATTAATTAACAAATTTTTTATTTTGAATAGCACAAGTAAGCGAATTAAGTATTACATCCTAAAGATGATTATTACACAAGTATTCACCATTCGTATTGTTATTCGGCACTCGAATAACCAATAGGTCATTTTCGACGCTGATTCCGAATCTGTAGCCTGCTTTTCTTGATTGGCTCCAGTTTTTGAAATAATAGATATAACAGCCGTTTATGACGATTTTATTGAAAAAGAAAGTGACAAATTAGAAGTGAAGTGCAGTAAAACTGAGTCGTTTGTATTGTTTGGTGTGGGGGGAGAGGGGGGAAGGTGTACGGTATTAAAGTCCAAAAGTAATCGCTTGTCATGCCCTCGTCCAAAAATCCTTGGTAGTGTCTCTTGATTCTCATCAAATCTTGGTGTAGTCGTTCTCATTGCTCGTCGCTCGTTTAGCCCAAATTATCAAGAAAACGCAGAAAATAAATCTTTGAAGACATTCGAGTTCTAATCTTGCGATAATTTTTCAAAAAATTGGCGATTATTTGCTTGAAGTCCGGGGATTTTCGTTTACCAAGAAAGTTGTGAACGACACTTTTAAAAGATGCCCATGCTGCTGCTTCGTCAGTTTTTAAAGACTTTGGATTCTTGTTGTCATCCATCAGCTTTCTTTGATTTTCATGTGCGAAATTTTATGTAAGATCTTTATGTTTTGTGTAATGCCTTTATGTCTTTGTTTAATTGAATAATTCATTAATGTACATTGTCTACATTATTAAAAAAATGCCACATTACCGCATTAGTAATAGAATTGAGTCGGCTTTTACTTGACGAAGTTAGTTTGTGACGTGCTCTAGTAAGTACCTGATGTTTTGTTGTTTTACGAACAAATATTAATAAAGTGAAGATTTTAACTGTTAGTTTTATTTATATTTTAGACCACTAGAAAAACTAGATCTAAAACATAAGCAAAAATAGAAGCACGTTTTTGATAAAAACGATTCCTTAATAACTTGTTTTAAATAAAATATAAAATTTTTTTAGCATTATATATTGAATTTTATTTCAGGTACTACTGCTCTTTTTCACGCTGTTGCTTTGAAAAGTACTAAAGCCACACAATGCTTATTAAATGCCGGTGCTTGGATAACTGAAGGACCTTGTGGAGAAACTGAATTACATGAAGCGGCAGCTAATCATCTGCTGGAGATATTGCAGCTGTTTTTGGAGGACAAAAGAATCAGTTTTGATAATATAAACAAAAAAGATAAGTGCGGTAGAACACCTGCACACAGGGCAGCATATTGCGGTTTTAAAGAGGGCTTGAAGTTGTTACTTCTTAATGGTGGTAACATGGCCAGCATTTCTACTACCAAAGATACTGTTTTGGATTTGATATTTTCTCGAGTTGAGAAGCCCACCCTTTTTGTAAAAGATGTTCTTGATTGTGGAATTAACAGAGACAAAGACAGTGGACAAATCGTGTTGGGTTAGTTAAAATGTTATGTACTGCGCTATTCAGAACAAATAGTAGATATCTAATGTTATACGGTAAACTTTGGTAACTCAAATCAAATGACATTTTAAGGTTAAAAGATTCCAAAACCATGTTTTTCACTCACAAAAATGATGTATGGCTTTTCAAGTTTCAAACTTAAGCTGCTCATATACCTTTTACTTTCTAAATTAGTATCTAATAAAGTGAAAATTTGAACTATGACGTAAAGTATGTATTTTGAAGACCGTTTTTATATTTTTCGACAAAGATCATATTAGAATTTGTGAAAATAGCTTCATAATATCTAACATTGATGTATTTAAAATTATAATATTTGTTCTAAGCACTTTTATTAAATACTGTTAATTTTCTTGATTGAATAGGGAATATATTTATTAAAAAATGTTTACTTTATAGATTTCAGTATTCTCACACGTTCCGGTAATGATTCACAAACAAATTGTGTATATAACATCCTCAACACTTCTCAACAAAATGAGTATGTCCAAATTTTAGAACATCCACTAATAGGTAAGATTTATACAATATATTTATACAGAGTGAGAGAGAGAGTATAAATAGAGTTTAAAGATTTAGAATTCAGAATTCAGACTACCTCTTATTATTGTTAAATTTCTTGTCACTTCAAACAATTAGTCTCTTTTGCATTAATGTGTTAAATGGAAAGAGGAGCTTTAAGAGCTTCTAAAACCTTTGTTTGAGAGCTGAAAATGATTATTCGTGAATTTTTATTTTTATTATAAATCGAGCAGCACTTATCGGTCTCACAATCATTTCTGTTTTGAGACCTATGTGATTCCTGCCTGCCTTTCAGAAAAATGAGAGTATTTCCTGTTGTATGCAACTACAGTTGGTACTACTCCATTGTCATTGCAATGTATTATATAGACGACTAATATGTTATATGAACAAAAAAGGTTTCACAAGTACACTACAGGGAAGTACACAAGGAAGGCGTACGCATATTTTGACCAAACTTGGCAAAAACGAATAATCATTCAAAGTTAATAATCGATTGTAATTTTGTTACGATGGATCAACTGGTCATGGCATATCTAACATTTCGTGCACTTTTTCCTGACATTAATGTCAAATATATTTCTTGCGAGATTTTATTCTACTTTCACCGTTTTTTCTTGTCATACTTTTGTTTAACGTGGTTGATTTGTTGGCTTGCGTGAAAGTGGCTTTTCGTAATTGCAAATCGCTTTAACCGGAACCAATCCATCATCATGCGCTGTTATCCGTTATGGACTCGCGAAGCCAGGAAATATGCCGAAGAGGAATTGGGGACCGAAGAAGAATTTATGAGATATAGGGCTGTCACCTTCTGTCACCTACTGGTACTAAGAGACCGATTCTCCAGTACCAGATTAATCGCTGATCGATGATTAAGTAATGAAAGTCGTCCTGTGCCAGTTCGAATCGTTTATTGCCGAATCCGGGCTTTCAGTTTGCAATCCTATCGTCCACATCTAGTGTTACCACTTACGGCTCAACATCGAGTCAACGTTTGGAGTGGTGTCGGCTGCGATAGCACTGGCACGTGAAGTGGCATAGGGCGGTGTTCAGTGATGAATCTCGATTATGTATGATGGTCCCATAAAAGCCAGACAAAGATGCGTGGAACGTGGCAATATTCAATTATCTGCGGAAAGACGTACGCATCGAGTCATGGAAATTATGGTTTGGGGTCCTATGTCGTATGGAGTAGATATCAGTTCGTGTTCATTTTAGGCACCATAAAGCGGCGCTGAACTTTTTCCATGCTGTCTTTTATACCTAGACTGTATGCTGTGGAATAATCGAGTGTGAATTTTGATTGCGGCATCATGCACTGGCTTGTGAAATAGTAGGACGAATAATTTATCTTCGCTCTTCTAGCAGTTGTTAAAATAAATATATCATAATTTCAATTTTCATACAAACTTATTTGTTACGTATTACAGATATGTTCAATTTGTTAACAGTTTTTGTCAAAGTACATTGCTAAATTGTATGTGTATTTTCGAAGACGAAGGCTACTAAGACAAATATGGAAAGATTTCCTTTCAAATCTCGATGTTCGATTTGTGCAGATTGAAAATTAAGTTCACCTTTATATTATAAACTAGATACTTGTCAATAGCTGTAGCTTTGTCCCCGTGTTTAACATTGTTGTAATTTTCGTAGATTTATGGTAGATTTTTCATAGAAACATAGAAATTGCTAAATCTAAGAAAATTTTGAATGTAACCGAATCTCTTTCTTCTTACAACAAAACATATGTAAGCCAACTAATAAAAAATCGTGGTAATCATAAATCATTGGATGTGTTGCTTATATAAATAAAATTAAGAATAAAAATAACTTCTCTCAAAACAATATTCGATATCTCTATGCTACCGTTTTTTACCCCATTTTGTCCAACTAGATTAGTTATTCAATCATATAAACATTGGATATATTTTATTTAACAAGTACTTCAAACATATTTTCTCTTGATTCGTTTTTCCTAAATTAGTTGCCCAATGTATTTTATTATAATTATTTAATAATTGATGGATAGTAGTTTCCTGTAATCCTAAATTTTCGCCAAAAGAATCTGAAACTACTGGAGAATCATCCATTTTAGTCGACTTAGATTTATAATATCCATCATTTGAGAAGCTACTAAATCTGTCAACAGCATCATTCATTATACTAGGGCTTTCGATTCTTTTTAATTATTGAACTATTGACACACGCCAGTATCTAGTAAGTTAATACTGAAGACTGATTTTTATAAACATAATAAAAAGCAGAGGATCTACAGTTGAGCGACCTGTCATTAAATAATGCTGGCAGAAAAAAAAAACTTAATGGCGAATATGCGAATAAATTAAGTTATATAAAATATGTTCAAAAATGTTGATAAAACTTACTTATATAAACAGAGGATCTCAGCTGGTAAAGCCTTTTTTGAAGACAAGATCTATTCACGTTCTCTGGTACTTATCGGGAAAAGTTGATGCAGCAATGGGTAAATTAATTATTTCTATGGGGTATACTGATAAAATCTCAATTAAATTTCAAACTAGGAAACTTCGAATAAAGTCATTACCAGCATTATGAAATATAGATTGCTACCTTTAATTAATACGTATAAGTATTATATGTAGTAGAAGAATTTGAATTTAAATTCATTTCAGAAATATAATTTACTAAACAATCGAGATTGTCTTGTGGTGAGTCAGCCCCAAGCTAATTATAATATAATCTACCAGGTACCGGGAATTTAATTGCTTCATTCGCATGAAAGATCAAACTTCTTTAGGATTATATCTAACAGAATTCTCCATACGATTTAAATAAGCACTGTAATTTGTAGAGGGTTTGCAACCAAGTCAATTTAAAATTTTCATTAAAATAGAATCGATTATCATATAATTTTTTGCATATAATAATGAAAAGATTAATAAATAGTAATAAAATTGTGTACTGTTATTTAAAAAAATGGTTCTGTATTTAACCATTTGAGTGTGCATTTTCATTAATGCGAAGGAGGCTTAATAATTAGACAATTAGACAAGGAAACAAACTTTTTGGTAAAAAATTATTTGATTTTTCAACATATTCCTTTAAACTCATTACATTTAGTCTAGCGACATTTCATTCTATCAGGAAAGTACCTTTTATCAAACTATTCGAAATTTGATTAGTTTCAGTGCTCAGTCGACCTAAATCTCTTTCCATAGAGTCAAAGTTTTATGTTACTAAGTTTTCAAGTCTGGTGAATGAGGATGAGGCAGGAGGTCGAAATGTAGTCCAAGAATTTTGTCATTAAAATAGTCAAAATATACAGTCCTGAAGGAAAAGCACTCGCTTCTTCTTTGGGTGCGGTCTTTTATGTTGTCTTGTATCGCAGTTGATCAAAACAAACTCATATCATTTCCCTGTTATCTTTCTACCCTTTTGAAGATAGTCGATGAAAATAATCCCATTGCAGTTCCAAAAGGTAGTGACCAAAACCTTTTCGGTTGAAATACGTTCTCGTTAGCGTTTGTGATTCACAGTCGACAAATAAGGCACCTATCTTGCATGTAATTTTTTAATTGTCAATTCATTATGAAAAATTGAAACTGCTAATCCAAGTGAGATGTGTAGATCCTCTATCTATTTTGCGCTCTCTTATTCATCTTGCACCATATCTTGTACCTTTTTAATCGTATCTGAAGAACACACGTTTTTTTTTACTATTCTACTATGTTCTTCATCAAATACTCTGGCAGTTTAAATTCACCTGTCCAATTTAGAGGGTACATTCGAAGGGAATTGGTGTACATAAGCAGAATCTAGCTCGGCATTGACTTCATAGGTTGTTTTATTCTTATAAGAATTTAATCACTAATCGTAGTCCATTTTTACCATGTTCATCATGCTAAAAACTGTTCACGTTTTACTGAAATAACGAAATAATAAAGTGTCCTTATCATCGAACTGGATGCAAATCTTATAGATATGCTTTGAAGGATTATTAACTTGACAAATAAATAATTTTTTTTAGTATTGCCTTTTAATCAGTCTAGTTACTAGTTACTAATCCGCTATCGTAATATTTTTATAATTAAGTTAGCGCTATTCATTTAGTTTATAATTAAACAATTTGAAATAATATATTTTTTCTTGAACAATATTTATGCTTATTCTGTATATATGTTCTAAAGTTAGCAAATTAGCATTTATATTCAAGCCATTTTTATAAATATCCTTTTGTTTTAGAGACATTTTTACGTTTGAAATGGATAAAAATAAGATGGTTTTTCTATTTGCTAATAGTTATGTACACTATTTATGTTGGGACACTCTCTGTGTATGTGTTCGTCTTAATTCATAAAATCAAACATTTTGCTATAATAGGTTTTGTAGCGCGATATATAATTATAGTTTTAGCAGGAGGGCTTCTTGTCCACGCAATTATGCAAGTAAGTGGTCTTAAGATAATTAAATTATTGGGTTATTGCAAAGGTCTTGATACAATTTTATACTTAATACTTTATACCATAACCTCTTTTACCACCGGTGTAGCGATAATAAATTTTTTTAATGTCGCTCTCCCTCTTTAGCCGTCGTCCTTTCTAAACTTCACTTAAAACCTATCCACAATGCCACCATTGGTTTATCTCTTCTCTTTCTCTCACGTAAGGCTATCTCTCATGTAGTTTCGACCGTTCTATCTTCCATCCTTCATTCTTTAGAAATAACCGTATGTGCCCAATTGTAGCCTCTTAATTTTGTTTAGAATTTCTTTTACTCCTAAAGGTTTCACTATTTCAGATATCACTATATTATATGGTGCTACCTGGTAGGACGAAATTTGCTATACCTTATAGGTGATTTAAGCTTTTAAATTACTTCACTAGCTTAACTGACGACGCTCAATAGTAATAGCAGAAACATATGTCTTAACAGAAGTAAAAAGATGGAAAATACGAGGTGTGTTGTCCATGTTTACAGTTACAGATGTGTATTTTACATGTCTGTTTCATTTGTATCCTAAAGATTTATTAATGTTTCCACTCTTGGTTATATCTTTGTTTGTTACATTCATAGTTTTAACATTGAAGCTTTAAAAACTGATTTATTTATGTCTGCGCATGAACTAATTAAGAAAAACAATAATTTATTAAATTAGTTAATTTCAATAACTCTCAATAATATTTTTCTACCGATTTGATAGGATTTATATATCTTTGTCAGAGAAATTGGCTGATTTTTTTATCAAAACTGTTTTGTATCTCACGGAAGTTGTAGAAATCTTACGATGTCAGGTCTGAAGAAAATGAGGATAAATAAGATTAATTCACCCAGCTTTCGCTGGATTTACATTGATGTATGCCGTTTTGCATTATTGTGACGAGATATGGTTAATTTTCGATTAGTTAAACTTAAATGTTTTCTCGAGTTGCCTAATTTAACTCGTCCGGTTAATTGCAATACAAATATATCTTATATCTTGATAGTTTCATTTAGAGAAAGACAATTTTATTACCCTTATAAACACATTTCTTTAAAGTGAGTTTGAGGAACTTGGAGAGTGTTCGGTTTGATATATTTTCATAACTTTCCCATATTGCACCCATTTTTCGCCTCCTTTATATGACTTAAAACTAAGTCATTTAAAATGTAATTGATAATTACATGGAATAAATGCACAATGGCGCATTGGCGCATAAAATCGTTAAGATGTCTTGTTACCAATAATCAAAGACAGTATAATTAGTATAGAACTTGGCTGATATTTACTTTTTTAATGTAGGGAAGAATTAATTTTGATAAGAGAAAATTTATATTTGATAATAATAACAACAGACACTGACAAATGACAGTAACGGTTATCGATCGTTCAATTGAAAAACTTGGTTTTTGAACGGATTGTTCGGAAATGAATCATTTGTGGGTCTGTATAGTTGTTCAATTGAATTTGCTGATTTAGCTGAATTCATTAATGACATGCTGTATCAAAATTGATGGTTCTATTGAAAAACTAAAGCAGCATTTATAGGATAACTCTCTCACAATCCAATTACACCTATAACAATATTTAGAATGCAGATTTACTTTAGGGTGATTTTAAGGGCTACATTTGAATGTTTTAAACTGCATTTGGGTCTGATATTCTTATAGTACACCTATTTTTTGTTGCCTGTACCTAGGTGTTCTTAAAAGGACTCAATTGTCATTCGTATTGAAGAAGAATTTTGCGATGATATGCAGTCTATTTTATTTCCTTCAATCAGTATTTTTAAAGCTTTATTAGGTTTCTTAACACGTATATGCGCTAAATTGTTAAGCATGCAGTCGGGTAACAATTTCCTTACTCGATATTCCGGGATGCGCAAACCACCTTTTCACTGTACTATCTGCTGATGTGCTGTTTGGATATATTTTCTTAATGATTTTTTACAGCAGTTAGAACAGTTAAACAGTTAACATTTTGCAATTTTACCTTTAATGAATGTAAATAAAGCCATGTACATCGTCACGTCCACCAACCTATGTTACAATCGGTAATTCATCAAGACCTTTGCAATGAGCCAGTATTATTTTTTTGTGAATCTACTTGAACAGCCTTTATCAATATTGCAAATGTCACACTAATGCTTAATATATTTAATTGATTTGGCTTTTACTTGATAAAGATCCATAATTTAAAATAGAAATAAAACTAATGGTTACAATATTCACTTTTTTAATACGTAATTGTAAAACGACAATTGTTTTGCTAGAAACAATTATCGTCGTTTTACGATTACGTATTAAAAAATGAAGATTGCAACCATTAGTTTTATTTCTATTTCAGCTTAATATGTTAACACGTATGAACCAATTTAGCTTTTATCTTTTATTAATTATTCCAATCTTGCTTGTAATGAAAACCCGGCCTATATTATAATATTTTATTAAAACGTACGGTCTATATTCTTTTTCATTGCTATATCAGTAAATGATATTAAAATAACTTCATTTTATCTGAATTGGAGTAAAGAAAAAAAAAACATATTAGTCAGAATGATTCGAACTGACTCAAATATTGTTGAAATGTGTACAGCAAATAACCGAGAAGAGAAATATGAAAGGCAATTGAGATATTTGGTTCAGAGACTTGAAGAAACAAAAATCAATTTCATTAAGCTTAAAAGATAACACTAGCATGAATTACTAACTAATAACGACATAGCATTTTTTTTACGAGGACGTTGTATAAAATAAAGCTTCAAAGAATTACTTCCAAAATATTAGGCAGAAGAATGATTAGAATATTTTCATAAGAAGTCTGCAAACGCTTGTGCGAGAACGACATTCCGCTTCGTAAAAGTTTCTTAAAAAAAAAATACAAAAATACTCATGGAATTCTCTAATTACATTGAAAAGTATTCCAACCAATCAAACGACAGTGAAGTTAGATTCTTCTTAGTAATTTAAATTCACGTATTTTCAATTTTTTAAATAAGGCATCATCATTCCACAAATAGAATTAAAAAATTCTTGAGTAAGGTTCAAGCATATTACAAATCTTGTCCAAGTCGAGCATAGTAAATATGATATATATATATATATATATATATATATATATATATATATAGTAGATTTAATTAGTTGGCGACTTAAGGTCTGGTTTAACTTAAATCGCCAACTAATTAAATCTACCTTAACATACAAAGGTCACGAAATAATTATCTATATATATATACATATATATATTTATATATATATATATATATATATATATATATATATATATATATATATAAGGTAAACTAAATAAGTCGGCGATTAAAGGTCCGGTTTATTACTTCAAAGTATATATATTTAAAAAAACTCTACATGTTTCGGCAATGATGCCTTTGTCAAGAGAATATTCTCTTTACAAAGGCATCACCGCCTTAATTAAAACAAACCTAGAAATTGCCCACGTTTCTAGCTCACACGAAGATATTATATTTATATATATATATATATATATATATATATATATATATATATTAAAAATAATATATTTTTTATTGGTTTTAGCGACCTTTTATTGAATTTTGATGTTTTTACGACGTTTCGACTTTTATTAATTCAGTCTTTTTCAAGTATAGTTGTTGTTCGTTTGGTTTTTACAAGTTCACTTACAATATCCGCACAAGCACGGTCGTTCTTTAAGAAAATTGGTCTCGGATGTCTATATAATAAAAAAAACACATGTGTTACACAGAATGTGTACCCTTGTAAAAACCAAACGAACAACAACTATACTTGAAAAAGACTGAATTAATAAAAGTCGAAACGTCGTAAAAACATCAAAATTCAATAAAAGGTCGCTAAAACCAATAAATAATCTATTATTTTTAATATTAAGACACGGCCAATAAAATAAAATAGAAAAATAAAATTCTTATAAACACTAAATATATATATATATATATATATATACTAATGAAATGAAAAATGTCAAACGTATGTGACAATAGTTTAAAATATGACATAATTTCAACGTAAAAAGTTAAAAAGTGATTCTCTATATATAAAACGCAATGTTCGTATGTGTGTCCGTTATAAACTAAAAAACTTGAACCGATTTAGGCGCGATTTTTGCAAAATGGTCTGCGTTGTCCAGAGTAGGTTTAAAGCTATTGAGATCCTTCTGACAAGTAGAAAGAAGGGAGTCTAATAAGATCATATCAATAGTAGCAGTACCATTATTTAAATTTAGATGGCGACACGACGCAAAACTTAAGTATTATCACAATGACCTTGCCTAATCGACTAACTAATAACATATTTCATACTGAATTCCAACGAGAAAATAACTTTGACATCAATTAATTAAATATATTTATGCAATCAAATATTCAAAAATTATTTAAAGAACAAAAACACGCTTATGATGCGATAATGCGAGTAACAAATGATAATAGAGGTGGGATGTATTTCTTGGACGTGCCAGAAGGCACAGTAAAACATTCCTTATTACGGTACTAACAATGATATGTGCACAAAATAATATTTCATTTGCAATCGCATCATCTGGAATTGCGGCGATCCTTTTGGATGGTTATCGAACAGCATATTTATCACTTAAATTGCCATTGAATGTACAAAATAGTGAAACATTAACTTGCAACATTTCGAAAATATCGGGAATACTCATTCCCGATGTTTTCGAAGTACTCCAGCAAAGAAAGATAATTATATGGAATAAATGCACAATGGCGCATAGGCGCATAAAATCGTTAAGATGTCTTGTTACCAATAATCAAAGACAGTATAATTAATATAGAACTTGGCTGATATTTACTTTTTTAATGTAGGAAGAGTTAATTTTGATAAGAGAAAATATATATTTGATAATAATAACAGACACTGACAAATAACAGTAACGGTTATCGATTGTCAATTGAAAAACTTGGTTTTTGAACGGATTGTTCGGAAACACACTGGATTGTCTATTTTCGGGAGGATTTAGTGAATGTTTATTGAGTAACTCATATTAATAAAGGGTTTCGATTGTTCAGAAAATTTAGTTTATGTGGTATTCCGCTATAATTTAGCTTCCTTTGTTAAAATCTCATTAGATAACTAAAATGTAGAAATGATAGTAAAACTGTGTAAATTTGGTAAATCAGGAGCATTGTTAGACTTACTTCTGTCCTATCAAATTGGAAAACCTAATTAAGTAATTTTACACTGATTTGATATCAGAAATTTCATTATACGTTTCTCTTTATACTATTTGAGTTGAACTGTTCAATTTTTCATTTGATTTAAAACAAAAATAGAATGTTATCTCTTCTCGTGTGATTTTGTATTTAATTTTGTAAACGCGCATTTTGTGAGATAATAATGGCGCACAATTGACGGTTATGCTGTGAGCTGTATTCTTATGATAACATAACATGTTCACCGAAAACTAAAATTGACATTTTAATGTTCTAATTACGATGTAATATAGATTTTGTGGCCCAGAAGCTTCTGCATTTTCTTCTGTTTTTTCTTTTAATTTTTATCTCTCTTTCTCTCTTCAGTAATAAAACATGCAAAGTGCCTATAATTGAACTAAGCATACACCTTATTAATAAGATAACTTTGGACCATAAGCTATCAGCACAATGAACACTTAAGAGTCAACCATCACATCATATAGCTTATCAAAACATGTTATAAATGACATTTTGTTTGACATATGACAGTTTAGAAAACTTAAGCAAAAATCAGAAGGTGTAAACAGAAAAAAAATTGACAATAGAGTCGAGGATTTTACATTCCAAATTAAACGAGAAATCAGAGATAGTGGAAATAATACCTAAAGAAAATAGTGAAAGTATTTTATGAAATTGTCCTTGATGTACTGTGTTTCACAGGGACATGCATTTGGACCGTTAATATTCAAAGGAGTTTATTGATGACATAGTTTGTGATGAATTGCTTATACGTTTGTTGATGTTACTGGACGCGGGTTTTCAAAGTGAATTTAAACCCAGACTGCTACATGTGCTTAAGCAATGGTGTTTTAAGAATAGTACACTTCAGTCTCAAAAATTATCGAAATGAAAAGAAGATATTTTGTTTACTAGAAACCAAGTTACGACGCATTTAAATTTGTACACCTTGTCGAAAAATAAATAAACAAGAAAGAATAAACATTAAGTTCTGCGATAGAAAGAGTAAAAGCTCTAGAAATGCTCCCCATACGATTCGGAGAAGGAGTCTATTAAAACGTTGACCAAAGAAGGCGTGATTTACTGAATGTTTCGAAAAATCTTAAGATTCATGAAAATGATACTCAAATACTCAAAGCAAGAATTCATTACATTTCATTATAAAAACTTGCTATTCGAAAGTAAATTCACAGTTTGTTCTGTTGGTTGAAGGACAGCCAAAAATTGTATCGATTTGGGCGTTGCAAACATCATCGCCGTAGTTCGATGAGAATTTTTTTTTTAGAATGATTGCAATTGGTTATGATACATGATGTTTTCCAATGCGATTAAAATGTAGTCATCAGGTAAAAGAAATTAAAAAAATATCATTTAGAGAAGATGAAGATCAAAGTAATGTTTATTATTATTTCCTGACTCATGCGTATTTTCCACAATGAATTCTCATGCTTCAATTACCACTGATTGCTACCAAATTTTTTTTTTTTTGAAGATACAAAATGATGCACAACTACATTTTGAAGAAGTAATCAAAACGTATAATAAAAAATATGCCAAGAGGCTTAATCACCTTAATGTGTTGCGCTAACAAATTATTCGTAGATATTGCACACTGGGGCAATACTCTACATCTCATTATTATCATTGCTAACATATATGTTTATTATCCTTTTTGTCAGATTTCCAAGATCAAGCATCCTTGATCTTGGAAATATGAGCAAAGACTGACTGGGTAAATGCAATAGACTTTAGGTGACCAATAGACTTTAGGTGCAATAGACTTTAGGTTCCAAAGCCACAATTTATCTCTGGATTGTACAATTTAAAGGTAGTGATATGACCATCGCAGTTGATTTGCGACCAGAATCATGAAAAACTGCTACAGCTCCGGAAATTATAAATAAAATTAATGATATTGTTTTGAATGACTGAAGAATTGATATCTAGGAGATCTTTACAAAAGTGACATAATCGCTCTTCAGCATTTTTAATGTTCAAGTGTGAAGTTGAAGGGGAGTATGTTGAAAAATAATAAAAAACTTATTGCCCTAACTATTTGTTTCATTCCTACTGCCCGTCAAATCAGTCTCCTTCATATAACTTATTGCTGTAAATTGCTTTATGTCGCCCATAGTGCATTTTGATCAAGATATTATTGTTACTCTTAACTAGAAATTTGTTAACTAATTTTAACTAGGTGTTGATTAATGCACGCGGTTTGGTAAAGCACAGATTCTCTTATACAATGGTATACGTTATTATTTTTAAAAATTTGGCCTTTATTTCTATTTATATAATTGAATCTCTTAATTCACTGTTTCATAGATTACATATTTTATTATTCAATATTTGTCAATATATCTTGTCTGCACTTAAAATCTTTTCGGTTTTAGAGTGTGATAGCATGGAGAATATTCTACAAAAAATATGAATTATGGATGAATCTTACGTGTACATCCTTATCTTTAACAATCGCTGTAGGGCATGAAATCGATATGGGTATGTATAGTCTCATAATAAAGTAATTAAAATTCAACTAATTAAACTTTACAGAAACCTCAGACTGGGAACTGCACGCCTCTAGCATTGCAATACTTCTCGCTTGGACGGAGTTGATGTTATTAATTGGCAGATTCCCTAGCTATGGTTATTATGCTCTAATGTTTGCCGCTGTCTTGCAAAATGTAGTCAAGGTAAATTAGTTGATCATTAGAAGCTTCATTTCACTGCGAGCTGTTGTTTATGTGCGCGCTGCTTTGAAGAAAAAGCCTGCCATCATCTCATTTTCGGCGAAGCATTATGCAGGGGTTGACGGCCGTAGGGTTGCGCACTGTGCCGGAAGTAATTTCGGTTGTATAAAGTAGCGACACAATTCAGAATTTTGAAGGTTGTTTAATGTTCTTTTATGTAAGCGTTTTAACAGATTTTCACGCTAAATGTACTTTAAACGTTTATTATTATGCAAAAGTTTAATGCAAAACTATTTATGAAATTCTGCACTTTAATAATATGACTAACATTTGTTTTGGCAAATTTTCTGCATTATCAATTAAGTTAATGTAACTTTTCATGAAAATAATTTCATTTAAACTAGATAATGGTAAAATATTTCATGAATGAATTTTTGAATCTAAAAGGCTTATTGGTGTATATTATGGAATCGATTTATTATTAACAATATAAATTCAATATCAAGGAAACTGTATGCTATTTACAATATTAATCTTTCTCATAATAGTGGACACTGCTACGTTAGGCAGCTATTTAGACAAACTTTAGCTTATTTACAAATAATTATCTTTCAACGAGAACTAATTTATTTTATGAGTTCTAATTGAAATGCAGTACAACGAAGCGCGTATAATATTTATTAAGTAAGTGTCTGCTTATTGCTGGATTTCGTCTAGCATAATTACTTACTATATCTTGTTGACAAACTTTCTTAATTACCTTTATACTTGTGTATACGGACTACTTAAAGAAATGAAGTTTTAATACAAGTGGAATGAGACTTGTCGATGAGGGCTGCTAGGAATACTTCTGGAAACGATGTAAAAAGGACACATAAAATTTGGTATACCATTTAATTGTCTTTCAATGTAATCGCCTTTGACACAAATACACTTTTGCATCCGTTCGAACCAACTTGTCAAGTATTTTTCCACTACGAAGCTGTTACTTCGGAAACCAGTGTTCAAAATCTTTTAATGGCTGCTTTAGATGACGAAAATCGCTCGTCACGCGCTTTATTTTTCATGTTTGGGAACAAATAAAGATCGAAAGTGATCAATTAGATAAATACGGGGAATGGGTCATTAATTCAATATATTTACAAATTATGGCCTGGCAATATAGTGGTGGTGACTTACTGACTTACCATGCCTGTGATCCCGGAATAAAATTCAGAGCTTGCTGCCAGAGAAGGTTTCCGTGGTTTTTCTTCCCGTTTACAGTGAATGCCGAGAGCTAAACTTCGTAAGTCGCTTCACGGGCGCGTGCGTAATAATAACTCATAGCCTGCAGATGCCTCCTGTACTTGGCGTCAAGCCCTTCGGAGATGCTAAGGAATTAATTATTATTATATTTTTTTAGCCCGAAAATTAACAGCTTGACGTGAAAAGTGAGATCTGGCGCTGTTATAATGAAGAATAATTGGTCGATATCGATTCTTTAGTCTTGTTTCATTGATGACG
Organism: Melolontha melolontha; assembly: GCA_935421215.2. Taxonomy (NCBI): domain Eukaryota; kingdom Metazoa; phylum Arthropoda; class Insecta; order Coleoptera; family Scarabaeidae; genus Melolontha; species Melolontha melolontha. The sequence goes on from OW285238.1 coordinate 68,144,965, forward strand.
TCCGACAAAGAAATTCTGGTATGCTAATCAGCGTTCATGGTTCTTCTATGACCAGTAGAATAGAGGAACCAGCGATTATTTGCTTAGCAGCGCCGCGTAAGCAAACAACTTACGTAGATCGTACCTCGCTGTGAAAGACGCAAACTGTGGATGACTGTTTACTTTCAGGATTCTCCAGTCTTGTCACCAGTTACGATGTTATAGACTAAATTTTGATGATCTAAATTAATTTTTTTAGTGTTTATGTCCAGCAATTAACACAATGTTGTCTTTGAGCTTCTATAAAATTGTTTGGTAGCCAACGGATTGGAAAGCTGTCGTACATTTAAATGTTCATACGAAATAGTATGTATTGCTTTCATACCAATGCTGAAGGATGGTTTAAGCTTATACATGTCATATGCTTATCGCATTAAATTATTTCGTACACAGCATCAACAATAGTGGCAATAACAGACATTGATGAAGGACCTTTACGAAATTCGTTGCTAAGAGTAGTGCGACCGCGCTGAAATTCGGCAAATGAACATTGCTTTGGGATGGTGCTACATTTCGAAAAGCCAAATAAAATAGAAGGATTGTTTTGGTGTTAAATGACATTTGAAATCATAAAAAAATATGCCTATAAATGTTTAGAAAAACTATTTTCTTTTAAATGCTGTGTAAAGAAAACTAGCCCGCTTAAGTATGAACTATCAGCTGAATTATTAGATGGAAATGTTGGTTATATTTTGAGTTACTAGACTTCACAAACTTTTCCAGAAGCCTTCGTATATATTAATATTTATTCGGCCAAAATAGTCTTACTTACTGAATTTTACTTATTGAATATATACGAAGACGGTTTATCATAAATGGACAGGGAACTCAATTCAAAATACAATTCAAAATTAAAAAACTGCATTGGAGGAAAAGTGCCCACACTTTAATTTACATTAATAAGTCCAGTAAATTAACTGTGAGTGTGTACAGTTAAGATATCTATTTTAAAGCCCTCACCTGTCTCTGTTATACATATTTTTATTAAAAACTTAAAAAGCATCTCACGGAAAAGCGTTTTGCCTCTGAAGAAATACTTAAAGGCGTTGTTGAACAATATTTTCCAGATTTTCAGAAGAAATTTTTTGAGATGTTATAAAGAAACTGGAAAAAATGAAATAATTGTTGAGATGTTGGAGACAATTGCATAAAAAAAGTAAGGGTTGTGACTCTGATCGTGCTTTTTCCATGGGCTAACTAGACATGTTTTCGTATAATGGGCGAGCTGCGGTCTCCTTTGTAGTAACAATTCTAAATTGTATTTTGTATAGTATTTCTTCGATATTTTGTATCCTACATATTTTTAGTTTGATGATTTTTTTGTAACTACTTATATTAGTGGTTTAATTAGTTGGTAGTTTTCACAAATCTATAGTTTTTAGGTGTTTTGTTCGTGTTAATAAATATATTTTCGTATCGTATGTGTGAATTTCCTCGATGTGAATTGATTTTTAAAGAAGTTTCGATCTTCTTTATTAACGATAGGTTGTTTTGATTTATTCAATATCGAATATTTAATATTCGTGTTACCTGATAGCGCTTCTTTTGTTGGTTCATCCATGAAATTGAATATTTATTTACGGTTTTTGTTTCGTTTTCTGTATTTTTATTTCTTGTTGTAGTAACACCCCATCTATTGACACGGCTGTTCTCATATATTTTAGAGATGTAGGGTTTACTTTTTTATTGTCTTTATTACGGTTGCATTTTTGTTTATCAAATTTTATATATTACTGTCTCATTTATACTATTTTATATTGAAATATGAACATATACATAGATTTGTCCTAAAAATCCAAATGTTGAAAGTTGGGCTACAAACCCTCTAAAAAGAGATAATTAATTAGAACTAAATGCTGTTTTGTCTTCGAGTTATTGTATATATATATATATATATATATATATATATATATATATATATATATATATATAAATATAATAACTTCGTGACCTTGGTATGATATGGTAAACCTAATCAGTAGGCGATTAAAGGTCTGTATATTACTTCAAAATATATGTATTTAAAAAACTCTACATGTTTCGGCTGTATACGCCTTTTTCAAGAGAATACAAAATATGAATGACAGGATATAAATGTCAAGTAATTAAGTTGCTATGGTTTAAATTATTCAAAGATACATTCTAGTAATAATAATAAATCATGCCTTAGTATTCCAAAAAATAGATAACAAGGTGTGAAAATATGTGTTGTTCGCTGCTAGCAATTTGTGTCTCCTTCTGGGTATGAACTTGTGTGTTGGTTGCTGCTGGCAGCTTGCGTCTCTCTATGGGTGTGTGGTTTTATGTGAGAGCGTAAGTGTAGGGTTTTGTATGTCGGTGCGTTCGTGCGTGTGTTTAGTGATCGGTCGCATGAATTTAGAGAGGTCGGATAACCAGCCGTTGCGTAGGGCCGCCAACCCTTTCCCGACAACTTCTTTACAATTCCGTGCAGTACTTCGACGGTCTGACCCCCGCCCCAACGAGGCAAGGCGCAGACAGGCGAAGCGCACCCTGTACGGGGTTGCTCATCGCAACTAAGGGAACACTCTTAGTGGCTACCTCGGTCGACGATTGTCACACTTATGCCATCTTAACGTTTTCCGCCGAAGCGGGGGCATAGCACACACGTCGAACGTGTGTGTGCTGTTAACGGCAGCCTAGCCAGGTTGTCGCCCAGGACCGGTCCTAGTGGTGTGTGCATTGCGCGGCGACGAGATAGCGCCGCGTAGCATGGTTCCTCACTCTTGCTGGAAAGGCGGAATGGCACATGACTGCCCAACGGGCAGACCCCCCTAGAGTTTTGTAGCGCATATGCTAGGCTGCAACCCAGTAGAGGACCACATCAGCAAAAACAGAAAACAGGGATAGGCAGGGAAAAGCAAGACATGAGTTATTATTACGTATGCGCCCGTGGAGCGACTTAAGATACAAAGTTGTCGGCATTCGCTCAAAACGAGAAGGAAAACCACGAAAACCTGCTCGGACAACTAGACAGGAATCAAAACACGGAACAGTCATCATGATAAGCAAAAGTATATGATATTTAAATGATATTTAAATAACATAAGGTATATAACAAAAAAAAAAAAAAATATATAATGTGATGGTAAATTGTAGATCGTTACAAAATTAAATTATAGTATATACTGCTTAGATTTTTTATATCATTTCTGTTGTTAATTGAATTTTTTTCCTGTTTAATACTGATCATTTCTTTAATTTGTCTTTTCACTGTGTGTTGTTCTTTATCAATTATCTGTGTGTTTTCAAAATCGAAATGGTGATCGCGTTGTAGTTTGTGTGTAGACAATGCAGTTTTGTCTGTTCTAGAGTATTTGTGGGCTTGTATTCTTTTGTATAAATATTGTTTCGTTTGGCCTATGTAGTAACTATCGCAATCGCGACATGGTATTTTATATACGACATGTGTTTCTCGATTTTTTTCTATTTTAGGTTTAAGTTTTGAAAATAAATGTTTATTAGTATTACTAAGTTTATATGTTGTAGCTATATCATATTTTTTTAAAGTGTGTTTAATTTTTTCCGATAGTTGTGAAACATATGGAATTGTGATATATGTTGTGTCATTGTTCAAATTTTTATTGGTGTCTGCAGTGTTGTATATTTGGTGTACTCTTTTTTTAATAGTTTGGTCTATAAGTTGTGGTGGATAATTATTATCAGTTAGGATTGTTTTAATTTTTTTGATGTTATCTTTTCTGTATTGAGTATGTGATAGTTTTACTGCCCTATCAGTCAGATTATTTATAATCATTTTATTGAATACTGTAGGAGCATTTGAGTGGTAATTCATATATCGAAAAGAAGCTGTGGGTTTATTATACCAATTTGTATAAATAGTACCCTGTCTATCATAGCTCAAAGAAATATCAAGAAAATTAATACTGTTATTAAATTCTTCTTCAATAGTGAATTTTAATTTGTTGTGAAAACTGTTGAATTTATTTAAGAGATAGTTTATTTTGTTGGTCGGAATACATGTTATGATATCATCAACGTATCTTTTGAAAATTTTTAAATTCAACAGTTTTCACAACAAATTAAAATTCACTATTGAAGAAGAATTTAATAACAGTATTAATTTTCTTGATATTTCTTTGAGCTATGATAGACAGGGTACTATTTATACAAATTGGTATAATAAACCCACAGCTTCTTTTCGATATATGAATTACCACTCAAATGCTCCTACAGTATTCAATAAAATGATTATAAATAATCTGACTGATAGGGCAGTAAAACTATCACATACTCAATACAGAAAAGATAACATCAAAAAAATTAAAAGAATCCTAACTGATAATAATTATCCACCACAACTTATAGACCAAACTATTAAAAAAAGAGTACACCAAATATACAACACTGCAGACACCAATAAAAATTTGAACAATGACACAACATATATCACAATTCCATATGTTCCACAACTATCGGAAAAAATTAAACACACTTTAAAAAAATATGATATAGCTACAACATATAAACTTAGTAATACTAATAAACATTTATTTTCAAAACTTAAACCTAAAATAGAAAAAAATCGAGAAACACATGTCGTATATAAAATACCATGTCGCGATTGCGATAGTTACTACATAGGCCAAACGAAACAATATTTATACAAAAGAATACAAGCCCACAAATACTCTAGAACAGACAAAACTGCATTGTCTACACACAAACTACAACGCGATCACCATTTCGATTTTGAAAACACACAGATAATTGATAAAGAACAACACAGACAAAGTGAAAAGACAAATTAAAGAAATGATCAGTATTAAACAGAAAAAAAATTCAATTAACAACAGAAATGATATAAAAACTCTAAGCAGTATATACTATAATTTAATTTTGTAACGATCTACAATTTACCATCATATTATATATTTTTTTTTTTTGTTATATACCTTATGTTATTTAAATATCATTTAAATATCATATACTTTTGCTTATCATGATGACTGTTCCGTGTTTTGATTCCTGTCTAGTTGTCCGAGCAGGTTTTCGTGGTTTTCCTTCTCGTTTTGAGCGAATGCCGACAACTTCGTATCTTAAGTCGCTCCACGGGCGCATACGTAATAATAACTCATGTCTTGCTTTTCCCTGCCTATCCCTGTTTTCTGTTTTTTGCTGATGTGGTCCTCTACTGGGTTGCAGCCTAGCATATGCGCTACAAAACTCTAGGGGGGTCTGCCCGTTGGGCACTCAGGTGCCATTCCGCCTTTCCAGCAAGAGTGAGGAACCATGCTACGCGGCGCTATCTCGTCGCCGCGCAATGCACACACCACTAGGACCGGTCCTGGGCGACAACCTGGCTAGGCTGCCGTTAACAGCACACACACGTTCGACGTGTGTGCTATGCCCCCGCTTCGGCGGAAAACGTTAAGATGGCATAAGTGTGACCATCGTCGACCGAGGTAGCCACTAAGAGTGTTCCCTTAGTTGCGATGAGCAACCCCGTACAGGGTGCGCTTCGCCTGTCTGCGCCTTGCCTCGTTGGGGCGGAGGTCAGACCGTCGAAGTACTGCACGGAATTGTAAAGAAGTTGTCGGGAAAGGGTTGGCGGCCCTACGCAACGGCTGGTTATCCGACCTCTCTAAATTCATGCGACCGATCACTAAACACACGCACGAACGCACCGACATACAAAACCCTACACTTACGCTCTCACACAAAACCACACACCCATAGAGAAACGCAAGCTGCCAGCAGCAACCAACACACAAGTTCATACCCAGAAGGAGACACAAATTGCTAGCAGCGAACAACACATATTTTCACACCTTGTTATCTATTTTTTGGAATACTAAGGCATGATTTATTATTATTACTAGAATGTATCTTTGAATAATTTAAACCATAGCAACTTAATTACTTGACATTTATATCCTGTCATTCATATTTTGTATTCTCTTGAAAAAGGCGTATACAGCCGAAACATGTAGAGTTTTTTAAATACATATATTTTGAAGTAATATACAGACCTTTAATCGCCTACTGATTAGGTTTACTATATATATAAATATATATAGAGGTAATTATTGCATGACCTTTCTATGTTATGGTAGATTCAATTAGTTGGCGATTTAAGGTCTGGTTTTATTTCAATATGTATATATTTAAAACAATCTTACATGTTTCGGCATATGATACCTTTTTCAAACAAATTTAGAATATAAATGATAGTATATTACTGTCATACTTATATATCTGTAGTTGTCATGGATAAAATTATTCAAAGATACACTCAAGTTTAATAATAATAAATCATTCGTTAGCATTTTCTAAACAGTCGGCATTCACCTTGAAACAGTGGCGGCTCTTGATGACGTACGATGTGCGCTGCTGCACGGATGAGACAACTTCGAACTATTTCGGAAGATTTCGGTACGGTTACTTGCTTCTCTGTATATATGAAAGCTTAAACGAAGCAGTCTCATCCGTGCAGCAGCTCACATCGAACGTCATCAAGAGCCGCCACTGCCTTGAAAGGCAAGGAAAACTACGAAAATCCTTCGAACAGCCAGTCAGGGATCTAAACACGGAACTGTCAGCATGGCAGCAAATGTACAGATATTTAAATAACATATGATATATATCTATATAACAGCAGCATATATTATAATAATGATCTGCAATTTACCATTATAATATATGTTGCTGTTATATAAATATATATCATGTTATTTAAATATCTGTACATTTACTTATCACGCTAGCAGTTCGGTGTTTAGGTTCCTGACTGGCTGTCCGAGTAGGTTTTCGTGATTTTCCCTCTCTTTCAAGGCAGATGCCGACAGCTTAACATCTTAAGCCGCTCCATGCTCGCAGACATAATAATAACTCATGGCTTGCTATTCCCATGTCTTTGTTGTCCAACTGCTAAGAGATTGCTAAGGCATGATTTATTATTATTAAACTTTAATGTATCTTTGAATAATTTTATCCATGGCAACTACAGGTATATAAGTATGGCATTAATATTCTAAATTTCTTTGAAATTTCATCACAATTAAGAGAGTTCTAGCGCGGTGTGTTTTGTACAAGACACTGTATATACACATATGTATATGCATATATACGTATACTTATATTCTTTCACTTCTGACTTTCAGGTACTATTTATTTTCATTTGCTTAGTTGTTGGCTTTGCACTGAGCTTCTCTATTCAGTTTCACAATTATGAAGAATTCCAAGATCCATGGAGGGCAATAATCAAAACCACAGTGATGATGATGGGAGAATTCGATTACATGGATTTGTTTACGAAACCTGAAAATTGTACTAGTTGTGAATTACACGGTTTGCCTACGACTTCACGAGTTATATTTCTTATGTTTATAATCGTGGCAAGCATAGTATTAATGAATTTACTAGTAGGTCTAGCTGTAAGCGACATACAAGGACTAACACAGTTAGGAAATGTAAAAAGATTGGAAAAGCAGGCGGAGTTTCTGCATCAGTTTGAGAAGGTGACCACTAGAATGATGAATATGGGCACGTTCCCCACTTTTTTGACAAGCATGTTGAAAAGTAAGCGCGCGATTAGCGTTAAATTTATTGTTCGATCTGACATGTTTGGGCCAAGTCGCAATGGTATCCTTGGGCCGAAAAAATTACCAAGCGAGCTATATGGTAAGTAAATATCACAAATAAGAGAAAGCTAATTATTTTTAATGAGTATAATGTGTATTTAAGGATTGTGGATAAATAGGAAAGAAAACTAAACCTGTTTTTATATTTCTATATTTTTCAAGAAATATATATAAATACGATTACACTTTCCAGTGCTACATTGTCTATGAAATAATAAATCTTTCATTTTTTTCTTCCGTTTTTAGCTTAAATTTTCCAAATAAATAAATTTTATCTGCTTTCCTCGGATTTTGGTTTCAATCCTTTCAAAATTTAAGATTCATACCTATATCTACCGAAGAAAAAATCAAACGTGTATTGTGAACCAATAGTCGGAGAATACTCAACCGACTTCAGCAATAATCGGACAGTTGTAGATCAGATTTTTGTTGTAAAAGAGATTTAGGCGTTATGTTGTGAATATAGAATACCGTTGCATACAATATTCATTCATTTCAGACAAGTGTATGATAGCATACACAAAAGAATACTGGGTTTTAAAAGAATTTCAAATAATAAAATCGATAACTGTGTAAACAACGAACAACAAATTAGTATGGTAAGGGTATTAAAGAATTCTGACACAAGGAAAGGATTCAAATAAGGAGACCCATTGGGCAGTGTATTATCTAACGTAGTCCTAAAAGAAACAATTAGAAATATCAGATTAAAAGTAGATGAATATATTTACAGCGATAACCACTAAAGTTTAGTGGTTACCGCTACGTCAATGACAGAACAAAAATAACAAAATCTAAAAAAGTAAAAATTATAAAAAAAATAGAATGTGAGGGAAGGAAATATGGGCTAAGAATAAATCAAGAAAAACAAAATATATGGTGATGGGAGATGCAAAACAGGAAGCTGAGGAACAAGTGATTATTACGAGGTAAGAGACATAGCGGTGCAAAAAAAGGAAAAAGAATACGAAGATCAGGGGTGTTAGAACCTGAATCGCAAAACGCAATCAGAAATACGGAATACTAAGGATACTAATGAGACACAATATGTAGTGAGAAAGACAAAAATTGGGATATATAGGACTGTTATAAGTCAGTGATTTACGCCAGCGAAATTTAGGTACTAAATAAAGATATTGAGACTCTTTCGGAAAGATGGGAAAGAAAAATGCTGAGGTCTATATATGGGAGAGTAAATACACCAGCAGACTGAAGGAGAAGAACAAATAGAGAGATAGAACAAATTTACTACGAACCTAGTATAGCAAGATGAGTAAAAGCTCAAAGATTACGGTGACTAGGAGAAAATATTCAGAGGTAAAATGGTAAAGACATGTCATGAGACCAATAAGGAGAAGAAAATATTATATACCAAGAAACTAAGAAAAATATGGTATAAAGCACATAAAAAGGCCTAAAGAGCATGCACGTTACTGATTGGAAGACAAAAGTGACTAATAGAAGAAAAGGAACAGACATTATTAAACGTTTTGTGAATTCAGTGTAAACTATGTTTTATTCTTGTAATAATTATTCATTATTCATTCTATTTGCGTGGATGAAGTTGTTCTATTTATAACATATTGCCAGAAAATCAATTCCCATGTTTATCGCCAATGGTATCTAAATTTGGAACGAAAAAGACTTTTCTATTAATAGATTATTTGCATCTAAGAGGACTCTGAACAAGGTCTATGAATGCTTTTCATCTTCTAGATCTTTATTGTTCAATTTTCCAACAAATATGTGGTTGCGCACTATTTTTTTTTAATTTCATGCATAATGAATATTCATTTATTTCATATAGCTTCACCAAAAATCGATGTAATCGTATCTAGCCCATATATATTTAATGCTTTTACAACATTTTTAAAGTCAGATTTTATATGTAATGGTGGCGAAAAAGAGGATAAGGTTCAATAAAGAGAGTAATTTTACATACATTTATTTTCAAGGGAAATTACACAGCCCAACACACATTTTGGTGCCTTTTTAACTGTTTCTAGGTAATTTTTATTTGTAAAATCCAAAACAACTGTCAGATTTAGTCCATCAGATCTAGTTTTTGAGGAACGCTACATTAACCTCTTTTAGAAAAAAAAATCATCTTCTTTTTAAGTTTTTAAGTACCAGTATTTTCGACAAAGTCTCATAAAAAACAAATAATAAAAAGTAAGGTATTTAATTCACAAAATAGATATAAATATGCATTTATGGCTTATTACTAAAAAATAATTTGTACACGGTTTTCCAGCATGGAGTTCAGTAGGACAGTCTCTCTGCCGACTCCATCAGTAGTCGGCTATCATGTGGGTATCACATCTCCTTTGATATAGTTCTTCCATCGTCTGAAGGTCCTATTGAAAACTTTCACCCTGTTCTTCACTGTAATCATCTAGGCTTTGTGGGAATTGATCGAAGTGGTTGTGAAGGTAGTGAAGCTTTATTGCTCATGTTACAATCAAGAATATTAAATTTAGAAAGCATATATTCCACTGATTCTGTGTAATTCGCTGCTTTATGATTGCTAGGAAAATTCTATACTACTTGAACAAACGAATACCAAACATTAGATTCAATCTCGTTCATTGCTATGGTAAGTGATTTTTTCTAAGCTGTCTTATCCATGGGCCATTTTTATTCAGTTCTTCCATGCTAGGCTCAGAAAATTTACGTATTAAGTACCCAAAGCAAAGTCCATATCGATTTAAGGCCTGGAACCATGACGTTTTATAAGGGTTAATTTTTATTAACCCAGTGCTGATCTTTAGTTCTGTTGTCCCGAAAACAAACAAAAAACATTGATATTTTGTGTAAAAATAGAATTATTTCATTATTTTTGCCTGGTACTAAAACGGAATGGATCTCAAGAACTAAAGCTGCTACGAAAAAAAGTCATGTATATTTGGAATCAGCACATTAAATATATCCAAAATCAGTTGTCAGTTTCTCGGCAGCAAGAAAATAATTTAATTTTGTTAGCTTGTGTTATCTTAGTCGGTCAGTCTTTAGTCTTTATTGAAGTAATGCTAGGCAACAGGACTGAAATACAAACAGTATTTTGTGAAGTTGTCCCTTTACTACTTTCATATGCAACCATTATAATCATGACATAACTTGATAACAATGATTAACATCACGTAGTGGAATATTTTGGAATATATTCTAATTTAACATAATTTATATTAGCCAATCTAATAAATAATTATTTTAAACTTCTTGAATACTGCCCTCCTTAACGAAAAGGTAGTAACTATCGAAATGCTAGTTTTGAGTTAAACGCAGTTTTACATTTTCATTGAAACTCTAGCAGAAGTAATATACAGATAGCAATGGAAAATATTTTTTACAACTTTTACTTCAGAAATTTAATTAAACTAATAGTTTCGTGTTTATATAGTGCATATAGTGCAAATTTGTGTAAAGTAAAGTAAAGATTCTGCTTAGGAATAGGGCAGTAGCATGTAGATACGGCGTTCTTGTCTAGAATATAAACTTATTTAATAAATGTATTTAGTAAATATTTTTGCCACACTGACATAGATAATATAAAATAAATAAAAACCTAGATTTATTTATTTATCTAGGTATATTGCTTTTATTAAACTTAAGTGTTAACAGAAACCAAAATAACATTAAAGCAAAATTAGAAAAAATGTTTATTATTTCTATTATTATTTTCTATTGATAGATATTTTAATCAGTGCCCGTATTATTTTTTATTGGTAATTGTTGCCAAAATGCTCTACGATTCTTATGCAATATCATCTCAAATTAGTTAGATACTTTCTCTTATTTTAACACTTCATAAGGCTCTGATAAAGCTGTCTGTTTTGGAATACCGTCTTCTCTCATATTCTTTTTGAATAAAAAATCAAAATCACTAAAGAATTCATTTGTAAATGGCATCCTGTACTGCAGCATAAATTTTCCTCTTTCTGCTTTTATACAAACAATCTTTGCTAAGCAGGTGCGATTAGTGGATTTATTTAATTTATGTTGAGATTTGCAATCTTTCCAGTTAAAGAAGTCAACGTGATTTATTTGTTTTACTTGCACTTTGCTTTTTCCAGTACTGGCAGCTTCCACAACGCTAGCAAAGTCTGCAGAGTCGTATGTTTTTCCTTGTTTTTTTCAGAGATAATTCCACTTTATGATGGAAGCTGTCGGCACTCATAAAAGTGTGACCAACTTCAAAATATTGTAATATTATTTCGTTAGTGGAAATTTCATCGGAGTTGCCTATGTAGACAAGAAAAATTAAAAGGTACCAGTTCTTATTTTGAGCTGCAAAGTTATTCAACTAAAGTGTAATCTTAACGGCGTCTCGGTATAATTTAAAAAAAAAGTATAAAAATTAATATCCTCTCTGTTTTTTTTGTCGTGCTGCTCTTTGTTATTGTTCTCTGCCAATTTTAATATTAGCTTTACACAATTACTACACATTATTTTAAAATATTTATAATATAATATTGTAATCAAAAAATATATGTCTTAAACAAGATGTGGTTTCACAAAAACTGTCACCATAACGCATAACGATATACTAAGCATGAACGCAGTATCTACATTGCATACACTGCGTTTTTACGAAGAAAACTTGATGTACTGCGTTTATATCTAGCAACGGCTTATTTTTTAGGTATATACTGTCATTTATATATGCAATATTTCGATATTTAAATCAGATACGGCTTTTTAATCTAGTCAGGAAATTTCAGTATTATGTATGAATCCGCATAAAATCCATATCTCAATATTTTTTTTTAATTTCGCACATACTGCCTTTATACTAAGGAGGGCAGAATATATATGACTTGATAAAAAAAGATACGCATGGAGGGCGAAGTATAAATATTTAAAAGATTCAAACTCTAATGCCGAAGACATCAAGCATACTCAGGATGTTTTCAATTCATTTTATATTTCATTTAAAAATTGTTTTTATTACCGTTGTTCCAATTTTGACTTTTATTTTACAGAGACAATCACAAATATGGCAAACAAGAGAAACCAAAACGATCAAGATATTTTTGATAATGAAAATTTACCTCATTTGATAAAAACATTAAAGTTGATCATAAAAGCTTATGAATCGAAATCTACGCGTCAGGAATGAATACTGGTATGCTGTATATATGTTTCTAGAGTTAGAATGTTTGAGGAAGTCTATTTCAGTGATGAGTTTACGATCGAGTTAAAACAAAACCATTTTATATTCATTCACCTATCCCGGATCGAAGAATATAATAAAAATTGTAATGAAGTATCAGGTGTGCAAAACCAGAAATGAGCAGGAATAAAGAGATATTTACTGCGATAGAATGTTTTGTTAAAGCGACATTTAGCTTCGCTCCTCGATTCAGTTAAAACGCCGAGGAAACGCTTTTAAATAGTAAGGTATGTCGGGGAAAGATGCCTATAGTATTATAATTTCAGAATAATTCAAAAAGTATGTATATTTTAGAAATATCAAATACATATATTCAAAGGATGTAATGTATAGAATGTTATAATAGAAACAAACTTTATTTAAATGGTAAAATGATTAATACAAAAACATTAAACTAAAACTTTACGATAGGCATCTTACCCTGAGGTATAGGGGGAAGATGCCAAAGTGAACAAGCTATCTTCCATATGGAATTGAGGCATCCGCACCGAATATTTCAGTACTGTATTACTTGCTATTGGGTAAAGATGCCAAGTAGTACATAAAAATATTAGATTGCTGCACAATAATCGCACGTATTTTCCCTAGTTGTGCATATTTCATGCAACTAGTTCTTACAAATAATGCAGCAGATCCAGTCTACTTTTGGGCCATTTTTGTCACCATAATAGCCTATACATATGGCACAAAATTCCTCACTGTCACTGTTTGCGTTGTCGGAAGGATGATCGGACAAATTCGGATTATCAATTTCTTCATCGCTGCTGCTTTCACATAACTTCTTGGCCAGTTTTGCTTTTCTATTTTTGTAGTCTCGATTCTTCTCTTTAGTGTTATTTTTATTTTCTTTTTCCTTCTGATTTTGTTGTCTCTCATTTTGTTTCGTTTGTTTTTGCTCTTCTTTCTTTTCTTCTTGCTTCTTTTGTCTGTCTTCTTGTTTCTTTTGCTTTGAAGCCTGTTGAGTTAGCCGTTTCCCCAATTTTTGGCGCTTCTGTGCTCTAACTTCAAGAGAGGTCATTACTTTCGCATGCTGCTTCCTAGGATGTGCCTTGCTTGGTCCAGGCAATACAGAAATGGGAGAATTTTCTGAAAATGTCACTACGGCAGAAACATCGGGAATTTCTTCACCATCATCTTCTGGCTCTATTTCGTGACCACCTTCTCCTGCTTCAATTCCTATATAATCACCTTCTCCTAGCTGAACTTCTTCCCCATCTCTTGTTCCAGGGTCTTGTTGTATTGAAGTTGGTCTTAATTCAGGATCTTGAACCTAATTGTGATTTGAACTTCCTGAAGCCCTATCCGAAACGGAGAATGCGTAATCGGGAATGCGATCTGCGTTATAATTATGAATTCCGCAAGCGACAAAGCCCGAGCGTCCATTTTCATGAGAGGCAACTCGTCCCCACGCCTCGGACAGGAGTGACCCAAACTGCAGTCTTGTAAGTTTTCTTCCTGGATGATTTCGCATCCAGGATGCACAAGCTTTGTTCCAGTAGCATTTTAAAGGCCGAAAAAACGACCTATCTGGCGGTTTGAGCCAGTGGGTCGTATGACTAGGAAAACATAGGAGTATAATTTCGTTTTGAGCCAAAATGTCTAGAACGTTGACACCAATACAATGGGAAGAATGCCCATCGATAAGGAGCACTGGCCCTGGCTCTTTTCGTGGCAAAAAATGAGTTTGTACCCAATCTAAAAATATATTGGCCTTGACATATGCTGATACGTGTGACATAAAAAGTTTAGATCCTGGTGGCATGTTATCCTCGAATCCTGCTATCTTATTTTTTCCTCGAAAAATACAATATGGAGGTAAAAAATTACCTTCCGCATTGCAGCAGGCAATAATGCTTATGGTTTCCCATTCTTCACTGCTAGTAAGCATCTGAATATCTCTAGCTCCTTTTGTTTTGCTACCACTTTCCCAGGTTTGTGATTTAACTGTAACTCAGTTTCGTCCATGTTATAGATTTTACGCGGCTCGATATGGAAGTTGTATTTTTCGAGTGCATTCCAAAGTAATTGGAAATATGCATCGACTTTTTTGCGACACATTCCTAATGATCTAGGAATTGACCGACCCTGAGCGGTCTTCAGGCGTAATTGGGGATGTCATTTCATAAATAGAGAGAACCAATCATATCCAGCTGTACCTTTCTCTCTATTAAAATTGTGTCTAATCTTGTTTGCATCTGCAAAAGTGAATGTTAGACGTCTAATTTCTATAGGGGTAGCTGCATAGCCGGATTGTTCTAACTGTTTGATGTACTGTACTAAATTCTCTTCGTTTTCTTTCCCTAGCCAGCCTGGTGGACCTAAACTGTATTTTGTAAGATTTCCACTTCTTGAACACCTCAAAAGTGTACGCATTGGAATTTTTAATTCTTTTGAAATGGAATTAGCACTACGACCACCCTCCTTTAATAACGCAACTGCCCTGGAGAGATCTTCTTCAGACCACTCGGCCCTCTTGGATAATCTTGTGAACTTCCGTGGCATATCGATATAAAAATGGAAAAAAAATTATGGCATCTTACTCCTATAGCTGGGAGAAGACGCCAAACTAAATTATAAAATCAAATTTCGCGGCAACTCCCAGGTGGTAATAACAAACATCAACACTAACCTTTACTTTTTGCTATTATTTCTTTAAATCGATTATAAAGTACTAAGATAACTAGTTGGTTACGTCAATTGCAGAGCATTGAAAATATTTACTTACCTGCTCTAAACACAAATTTACCTTTAAAATCAGTTCACTTCCTCGAAAACTTCCGAACGTCCCGGCTCACCTACACTTGTCGTAATACAGCATTCACAGCGTCCATTACACCATCTGAGCGTTAGCGGCCGAACTATTGCACTTTGGCATCTTACCCGGTTTGGCATCTTCACCCGACTTACCTTATAAAAAAGTAATCTCGATTACATTTTTAAAACACTTGTTACTTTCTACAAACTTATGAAAACAATGGGTTAGTTTTATCGTGTGTATAATAACCAAAAATAATTTATTTATTTCGTATGAGAAGCGAAATCGAAATTTAGATATTAGTATATTAATCAATTTTATGACAAAAAAGGATTATCAAACTAATTTGTACACCAATATCTAAATTATTCAATCAATCCAGAGCTGCAGGTACTGTTTTGCTCAATTCGTGAATACCACCAAAGAAACTTTTTCTGTGGCAGTCGTTTACTATGTGGGTCATAGTTTGTTTCATATTTCCGCAGTCGTAGAGGCTAGTATCTGTTAGCTTCCATTTATACAGCATTGAGTTGCATTCCATGGTTTGTGCGGAACCTATTTAATTGAGACCATTGCCTATGTGGGAAAGTTATGCCCGTCATAGATTCTGAAATTAAATCTCTATTCCTCAATTCAGAGTCTTGTTCAAGGAGAGCTATCCAGCAATCATTCACATTGATGGGATGCTGAACTTCTGTCTAGTCAAATTGGTCTCCTAGATTTTAGTCGCATCCTTGGGACGCTCTTCAAACCATCGTGTATGGGAAGATCGATGTTGTTGGAAATCTTAGCCCATTTATTTTGTGCTGCAGCCAGACGTCTGACATCCATCGGGGCAATGCTAGAATGAATCGGTAGCTAGAGACTAGAAGTGGAGCTAACAATAGCGGTGACGATCCTCATTGTATCGTTAAGTTGAATATCTACTAGCTAAATATGAGGGCATTACCAGACAGCAGAACAGTATTTGGCAAGAGAGTAAGCCAGTGCGATGGCTGCCTTTCGCAATTCTTCAAGGATTTGCCATTACTAGCTCGATTGCTTAGCCAGACTGCAACTCGGCGATTGCTCAGCATATTCTGGATAAGTTTGCTAAATTTAGCACATTGGATGATTTTTTTGGAATTTAAAAAGCATTCTATCCTTCCAGACTGTGTCATAGCCATTTGAGAGATCGACAAAAGTAGCGGATGATTTCAGACGCTTCTGAAAACCTGTTAACGCCAAGACTTGGTTACAGCAGTTTCTTCAAAATTTGAATAATAGTTATCCTTAGCGGTCGAGAAAGTCATATATACATTCTTTACGTGTTATATACTAATATGTAACAAAACAACTAGTACAAAGTAATGCATATAATCGATTAATTACAATAAAAAATTAAAATCTAAGTACAGATTTTTTAATGTATCGATTGAAAAAGGAATTTTTGAAACTAAAACGATGTTAGCTCTTTTCAAACGAGATATTCTACAATAATTTCAGAGCTAACTGTCATTGTTTTTTCACATAGGGCTATGAGCAGCTTTTAGCAAATTTTGAAGTTCTCCTTTGTTAATAATTGGTATTAGAAGTTGTGGTCGTTGATGTCCATAATACTTAATCTGTTTTATTGACCAACTATTATAACTGACTTGCTTAATAAAAAAAAAAACCGTACCCTGGCTTTTATACTGACTTTCAAAAAAATTCGAGTACCCAGTACGAGTTAATCAATTTCAATAAAATCTATACATAATATTTATTTAATTAAGCTTAAGAAATGATTTAATTTTCAAACTCAAATATTAAAAAAAAAATCAATGTTATTTAATAATGAGTGAGTCCGCCGCGCCGCGGTTTTTTATACATTCGAGAACTCTACGGGGCATGATTGAAATTAAATGATTAATGGTATCCTGGAGAATATCATCCCAGGCTTCTTGAATTCGGTGACGAAGGTCAACTAGGTTATTTGTTGGTTGGAGTAAATTACCCAGTCGAGCACCAATCATATTCCAGATGTTCTATTTGTAATAAGTATGGGGACCGAGAAGAACGAGCTCTTGTAAGAGCCTTGTAGCCTTGCTGCCTGAGGACGTTGTCTTGTTGGAAAAAGGAGTTGAATTAACCTTCGTAGGTACGGCAGTGCAACAAGCTACAATACGTTTCGTGTGTAATCACTTGCATTAAAGTTCCTATCGATAAAACTAGAGATGACCTGCTACCGTATATTATCGCACCACATATCATCATCACCGGTGTAAAGGCCGTATACAGTTCCACAGAATATTCTGCGTTCTCCACGAAATCGTTTTGCTTTTCTGCCACCAAATAATCTACTTGACCTTCGTCAACTAATTCAAGAAGCCTGGGATTACTGTCCCCAGGATACCAGAAATCATTTAATTTGAAGCATGCCTTGACGAGTTATCGAATGTATAAGAAACCGCGGCGGACCCGCTCATTATTAAATAAGTGTTACTTTTTAAAATCTTAGTTTGAAAATGTAATAATTTCTTAAGTTTGATTAAATTTAATGTAGTTTCCAACAACGATCGCGAAACACTCATTAAAGAACTGAATTATTGTGTTGTATAACAGTAATTATTAAATTCAGTTATATGCGTAATAATAATAATAATAATCTTTATTTAAGAGCATGTAGCTCGTAAGCCTCAAAATATGTACAGTACAAGATACAAGATATAATATACACACCAGAAAATACATGACATTGCAGCATATACATGCAGTATATACAGTATATAATGGTCAATGCAAAACACTGATAACACTAAACAAAAACACAACATATGCCCCTACAGAACAGTGTATATATATATACACGTCAGGGAACATAATGTAAAAATTGTCGATCAATAATGCAAAAAAGGTCACAAAACAAAATAGAACAAAATAGAACAAAAAGAAACAAAAAAAAAACATATTATTAGGAAGAATGTACAGTGCCATACCAAAGCAGGGAACATTAGATAAGCCAATGATACCATCTATATCAAAACAGTCTCTTTAATATAAATAACACACTTTCGTTTAAAGTTTATTATATTACTACTAGCTTTAATGTCATTAGGAAGTTCGTTATATAATTGTAGCCCCTTGTAAAAGAGACTATTTTGGTTGTAATTGGTCCTAACTTTATTTAAGTAAAAGTTACCCTTAGAATTACCTCGGGTATTGCGCTCGTGGACCTCACTAACAAACCTACAGTGACCCAAAAGATGACTCGGTAGTAATTGGTTAATCATTTTATATATGAAGAGCATAGTATTAAGGGTCACAGTTTGTCTTACACTCAATAAATTTGCAGTTTCTAACATATCAATTCTGCTTGTTCGCCTATGACGTCCCAGAATAATTCGTAAAGCTTTAGTTTGCTTTTTCTGAAGAACTCCCATTTCTGACTTATTCATCAAAAATAGTAAGGTTGAACAAAAATGAAAATGTGGTGCTATAATTGTTTTGTATATTGTCATTCTTGTCCAAGAACTTAGATTGTTTGCGATTCGTCCAAATACGTTGATTTTTTTAGCCACTTTATTGGTGATATAACTAAAATGCTCCGAAAAAGTAAGATTCTCATCTATTATACACCCAAGATATTTGAATTTCCTTACCCTTTCAATAGTCGTATTGCTGATATTTAAGTGGGGATTGTTTGATAATGCTTTCTTATTATATTTATTTTGTATAATCATCATTTTGGTTTTATTTGAATTTAGTCCAAGGGAATTGTTATTGAGCCATTCCAATATGTTATTAAGATCTTCGTCTAATGAATCTATGATATCCCGCACTGTATCACCCTAAACATATACCAATGTATCGTCCGCAAAGAGCTGAATGTTATATTTTTTAATTACTTTCACCATATCGTTTATATACAAAATAAAAAGTGTGGGGGCCCAGCACAGTTCCCTGGGGCACCCCATGCTCATTCATCCTGGAACCAGAAGTATTACCATATGTTGTCACCTGTAATCGCTCACTGAGGTATTCTCGAAACCAAGCCAAAACGTTGTCTCCAAACCCATACCTTGCCATTTTCAGCAATAATAGTCGTCTGTTTATGGTTTCGAAAGCACGTTTAAAATCCAGGAATACCACTCCAATAAGTTTTCCCTCTTCTAATGTTGCTTTCCAGTCAAATAGAACACTCTGCAGCGCACTCTCACATGAGTTTTTACCTCGGAAACCCGCCTGAAACTCACTTAAGATGTTGTTTGTTTCTATATAGTTTATTATTTGTTTATTTACACATAATTCCAACAATTTTTCATATGGTGGCACAATATTAATGGGCCGAAATTCTTCACTCCTTATGGTGCCATTTGTCTTCTCTATTGGAACTCCGGTATTTAGTTTCCAGTTCTTTGGAAATTCCGCCTTCTGTAAACTTGTGTTGATGAGATTAGGAATCCTATCTCCTATTGTTTCGAATGCTGCTTTTAGTATTTTAACCGTAATGCCATCTGTATTGCTTTCCTTGTTCGGCATATTGTTTATGATCGCTCGCAATTCAGACATTTCCAACCTGCGAAAACTTTCCATCCTACAATCAACCTGTATATGATCAACACTCCCTAGAAGTGTTTTACTTGGTATTATGTTTTCCACTATTTCCGTAATACTGTTTATGAAGAAATTATTAAAGGACTCACTTATTTGATCACCGGATACAATTTTATCGCCAAATACTATTTCTGCTTTGGGAAAATTTTTATTTTCCACTTTTAATAAGCTTTTTAGAGTTTTCCACATTTCGTTGGAGTTATCCTTTGTTTTATCAATCGTTTCATTATAATAAGCAACCTTTGCCGTCCTTATCAATGTTACAACTCTGTTTCTTTTAAGTAATAGAGTTATTCTTATTATTTATAATAAGAATAGTAATAGTTTATTCCTTTCGACTCGTAATGGAGTATAAGAAACGTCAATTTAATCAAATAAAGTAAGTGCTATATCATGAAACATCACTTAAAAATTCTGTTATTGTGTAGTAGCTGTTTGAATCGAGAATTTCTTGATGGTATTTTTAAAATCGTATATTGCATCGCGTATCAGTTTTCCTTAGCATTCAAAACCAAAATCCGCATATATAATTCACCCCAAATTAAAGTCCACACAGTAGAGTTTAATTTAAGACACAAATCTCTACTGCTAGTTCTACCAGAATTCCGCGTCATTATATCTAGTGCTTGTTATAGAATTTTGGAAACTTGTATCATATACATAAATGATTCCCACCCTAGTATAGCATATATTATAAATTAATGAAGCGAAATAATGCATCCGGAGAACAGTAAAATCAACCTTATATCTACTAAAAGTAAACCAAATAGGACCAGGTGTCTTAAGTAAAATCTCTATACGATCTTCCAATTACACTGGAATAAATTGTTATATTCGAAAATTTTGTTTTATCTACCTGAGCTCTGCTGGACTGATGTCCTTTAACATAATTAAATTGATCACTAATACTATAATCTGCTTTAAATTCAATAAATATGGTTTTATTAATAATCCGTCAAATAGTCTTAATAATAATTATTGCCGTGATGCACCCCAGTACATCACAGTACAATTGCTCGATATGATGTTATTGAATTGCACATATATATTGTATTTGTCAAAGTAACTGTCAAAGTAAACCATTCTACGGTTTTGCTTTTGCTTTCGTAACATGAACATTTTTCATTTAACCGTCCATATTTACCACACTGAAAGCTTTGCCAGGTCGACAAGAATTCTATCTATAACATATATTAGCCTATTCTATGTTTTTATATAGTTTATGTAAACACTGAAGTTGCAGAGACAGCGCTATTTTTTGAGACCAAACTAAAGCTCATTGAGTAATTGCAAATAAACTTTATGAGGAAATTGGTCGATGATTTGCAATTCATTCCTTTAATCCCTCTGAAACAATGATTTTATTTTTGCAGTTTTTAACTGTGCTGAAAGGTCTGCGTCCAGAGTACGACATTGGAGCAATACTACCACCAAAAGCACTTTTCGAATTTCTTTTTTATTTAGACAAATTTAAAATCATGGGACTTCAGAGAGTTGCCATTAAGAACTGACTCCCAAATTTAAGAACGCAAAAGAAGCATAGTTACAAGTCGCAAAATCTTTTGAACTCTATACGAATTTCTTACTTTGGAATTCTAAAAATAATTCATAACTTGTACTATATACACTTTTTCGATATGAAGTAGTCAAATACGTCAAGTTTATGCTATTGAGAAAATATACCAATTTAAATAAAATTGAAGAATAATATAATATATGATATCATCATAGAAACTAACACGATTTTGAAGGTGTAGTCGAAAAATTTTTTTATTGTAAAAATTAGTAAAATGGTATATTTTTTATCGTTTCGAATAACGAAGATGTTTTCTCGAAATAAAGTTGTTTTAATACATTCATATCTATCTAAATTTAGTGTTTAAAATACCTTTACAATATATATGTTGTAAGAGTATTGTTATTGAGATAATATTATAGCAAGTACTTGGGGCAGATTTTACTTTGATTGTCATTAACAATAAGAACTTTTCTTACATTTAAATATTAAACTGTTAAACAGTTTTCTCAACTTTTAATTTGTTGAATATATTATATGATATTTATTTATGTGTATTAATATTAAGGTCTTTAATTATGTTTTAATAAATTTATTGTTCTACGTACATATATAAGTTTTTTTTAATTTTGATTATTATTTATATTCTACTTTATGTTGTGGAATAAAAAATGGCCTATTATTAAATTAAATTTTTTTATTGTTTAGAAAATAATTATCTATGTACGATTTGGTTAAAATATAGATAATTATACTATTAATGATTTCATTTTTGTTGTATGTTTACTATGCAATTTGTTACTATATAATAAGAATAAGCATATTTGCTGTTTGAGAAAATGACATGAAAATATTCTGTCCGATGACAGACATCTCCAACGATTAAATATAGTTAGTATTTTGAATGGAATCTAAAGCGTTTTAAATACTGATTTTTAGCATATGTTATTTAATTGAGTTTTAGATTCAGCAGTGACTTTTTTTAAGTGTCTAGTTGAATGACTATTATCTAATAACAATATTGGTAGCACATTTTGGTGATTTTCGTAATACGTAATATACCCTTTGCTACACTTCATTAGCACTTTCCTGACTATAGCTACTATATCACTCTACTATTTGTGACAAACTAAGGACAATCGACTATTGCACAGTCCATATGTATAGACTGGTTTGAAAACTGTGTTATATACTAGGAGTTAATTTTTAGTTGGAAGTTGCGATTGAAATCCCAATAACCAGTAGTCTTTTTTAAATTTCATTTTCAGTTGTTTTTACATATTAAACGCTCATGATTTACTACTAAATTTTGTGATTTGATTTTGCTTCTGGATATGCCTATATTTCAATTTGATTTAATGCACTTTGAAGATTTAATGCTGCATTAATGAAATCCTTATGAGCAGCTTATATTTCTGTATCATCTGCAAATGTTACCGTAAGTACATAATAATTTGCGGATATATCGGATGAATATTCTATACAGTATATAGTATAGGTATACAGTATAGGTGGGAATACGCTACCCTAGGGGACTCCTGATGTTATGGAGTGTAGCACTGTATAGTTTATTTCTAACCGATCTTCAAAATATCTTTCTGTAAGGACTTTAGAGTCCTTACAGAAAGTAAGTGTAAAACGGACCTAAGTGGTACACACTTAGGTCCCTTTTAAGCTTAGAAGAAAGTCACTGGTACCAAACCTTTCCAAAGACTTGACTGATATCAAGGAATGCTGCTTCGCAATAACTTTTCTTTTCAAAGGGTTTGGCATCGTTGAAATTAATGTGCCTTCCATAACATTTCTTTCGCATATTTACCCCTTAGTCAAGGCTCGTTACCACCATCTTCAACTGAGCAGACTGGCAAGCAATATTCTGCTTGAATAAAACAGCGTGGAAATTCAGCACAAGGTAGATTTATTTGTTTATTTTTGAATGTAATTGTTATTTGGTATTTCCGTTTCGTAAAAGTGTGTCAACAAGAAATGCAAATTAAATATCGAATGTCGCTGGTATAATCCGATGCCATTCTGTATTACTTCTAAACATTTCTATATAAAAATGAATAACCTGTCGATCGATTATGGCATTTTTATTCAAATGAACCAGGTACAAGATATCGATTTTGTTTATTTGCCATTTTAAGTGATGGACGCGTCTTTATACCTGTATATTGGTAACAAGTTGAAAGTACCATTAAGGTAGCCCAGGTTTTAAAGCACCCATATCAATTATTTGTATTTTATTTAGAACAATAGTATGCATCTATGTAAGACCAGGTATTTTTAAGTATATTTTCTTTTAATAAGTTTGCTCTAACATGCTCTATATTTTTACATATACAGCGAAGTACTGTGATTAATGAATTTACCATATCATACCAAGGTCACGAAATAATTATATATATATATATATATATATATATATATATATATATATATATATAACAATTGATAAATTATTGGAGTTTTTCGGCTTTTATATGAAATATTTACAAATATCAAATTAGAATGTATGATTTGCTTTGTAATTTGTAGACAGCAATGTTTACATCCCCACTTACTCCGCAAATAACATACATTCTAATTTGATATTTGTAAATATTTCATATAAAAGCCGAAAAACTCTAATAATTTATCAATTGTTATATTTAATAAACGGCTAAGAAATTATCTAAACACTGTGCTTTGCGATATGTTTATTAGAGTTATGTAAAAAGTGAACCTCATTCATTATCGCCTTTACATATTCTATTTTAGTTTTAACTTCCTAAATGATGTTTAGGTACCAAAGACATACGATATTTACTCGAGCGACAGAATAACAGGAAAAGACAAAAATATTAAATTTGAGATTTTTGTTTCAGTGTGTCGAACAGATTTGGCCATTTTGAAAATATATTGAAAAGAACTTGTAATGTTATTCTGAGGGTTGTACATGATATCGAAGACATTTTAGATTATTAACGTCGTAACGTCGTATGCTTTTCCAATATTCAATTCTTAAGTTCCTTTTTTTTTCTTTGAGTCGTCAGTAAATAGATTCTTCAAGAAAAAAGTAACGAACAAAAAGTAAAAAAATTAAGCAACTGAGTATAAATATAAAACTTTAGCTTTATTTTACTTTTAAGAAATACACAATTAGGTAACTTTTAAATAAAAAATATAAAACTGTACAAGGGACTAAGCTTGGAAAAAACCCTAACTTTATTTTTGATACCTCTAAGGTAAATTTTAAAAGTTTTTTGTAATAATACTTCTCTAGACTTAATAGTAGAAGGGTTAAACATTATACGAGGGTGACCGGACGGGAAAGCGATTTTTCAATGAGATACTTATTTTAAGGTAAAAATATATTTTATTTTTCAACATAACTCCTATTAAAGTCTACACACCTGCTTTGCTACTTCCAATTTCTTAAGCCATCTAAAAAGTAATCCTTTGGAAGCTCGTCAAAATAGGCGTCGGTGCGGCTATCTCTTTCCACCAAGCCATTTTGCAAGTTTGCGAACATGAAAAAATCACTTGGAGCCAAATCTGCTGAATATGGCGGAAGAGGAGGTGGCAAAAACTCTACAAATCCTAACTAATTCTATAAATTTAGCGGTTGCTATAGCGAGTGTATTATCTTGAACAAAACTTACTTTTGAATAAATGTCGTAGTTTCTTTTCAGATCAGCACCAAAATGTGTCAGGATACAACCGATAGCGTATATAACAAAGTTTGTATCCGATGTATAGTAAAAGCACGTTAATACAGTTTCCGCAAGTTGCGGTTGTGTCCGTCAGGCGAAAACCCCTGGCTAAGTCTTACGCTTGTTATAGAGACAGCGATGATTGTTTTGACGTTCATGATGTTGACATTAGTCAGTGAGCTGAATGTTCTTTTACGCTTTGTTTTTATAACTTTTGTAATGTAATAAGAGTGTTATTTATTGTGAATGTATCTCTCCAGCAGCATGAACTGATGACTCTGTAGGTACTTTTGCACAAATATGAACTTGTATTGTGTTATCCACAACCGATTTTTCATAATATTTTTATATGTTTAAAAGTGTTTTTTTTTATACGAAATATGGTGAAGCTTTACTTACACAAGTATGTTTAAAATTACTTTGTTATATACACTGATTTTCTATTTTCACAGTTGCAGAAATAATACAAGTGGTGAATTTTTAAAAATACCATGAGAAAAGTAGGGTATACGATGCGTATTGCTCAATATTAAAATCCGAAAATTAAAGTACAGTTAGTAGTCGCATATGCGGTGAAGTATAACACGTTTATTTAATTAAAATAGAACTTGCTCAAGATAAACTAAAACACGTCATAATATTTGCGTTGAGAATGAAGCCAACCTGACAGTAATTTCCAAAGAACAGTATATGAGATTTGTGAGTTTTAAAGGATATGCGCACATCGGATCTTCCTGGAAGCTAATTGAAGTATATTTAGATCTTATCTCGTCATTAATTGAGTGAGCATCTCTAAAATTGCATTTGCTTTTCGAATGACTGACATTTAACGTAATTATTAACAGTACATTAATTAAGTGGCGGTTTCTATACTCCGTTTCAGAATGTCTGAGAGTAAAAGTATACAGATCTCATAGGCGCGTTGACCAAAAAATAAATGTTAATAATTCTCTAAGAAATCACATATTTGCTTAGTATGTACTTATTCATATTAATGTATGCACATCGCATAGGGACCCACGAAAGTTTAGCTGAGCCAAAGTACAGGAAAACATGGAATAATAATAAATGAGAATATTCAATATGCTATTCGTTGCAATATCTATTTTCTTTTTTTTAACCTGATATAGACATTGAAAGTGCTTGTCGATTTTTGGTAGGTGGTGTTAGAACATATCCGAATATATAAAAATAACTGAATTGAAAACAAATGACATGTGTGCACATTCTAAAAGGCGCTATTGAAGTCGTTTTTTATAGAAAAGTTGGGTTGGAATACACTCATTTTTGTTAGTTTTACATGTAAAGGAACAAAGTGCATTATAGGCATTTGACGCTTTCCTTTTACCGGAAAGGCAAATATGTTTCGTAAGTAGCAAACAAGATATGTGCTGTTTGTGGTGTCGATGTAATAGCTGAGAGAACTGAGCGGAAGCGGTTTGCTTCTAATTTCTGAAGATCAGATCAAAACACTGATTGAGAATAAGTCACGCTATATGGCAAGTGAATTAGTAGGAATGTTAAAAATACACTATCCATGAGCATTTTATGAAGCTTGGCTACATAAGCCGTTTTGACGAATAAATTCTTCGCGATTTAACCGAAGAAAATCTGATGGATCACCTTTCCATTCGGAACTCGCCCTAAGCACAATGAGGAAACACTGTTTTTGAAGGTAGTGACGTGGGAATGAAAAAGGATTACCTATAATAATGTTTAGTGGAAGAAATATTTAAAAAAACAGAAGCAATTACCTTCAACCACCTAAAAAGTTAGTCTTTATCTGAGGAAAGTCATGTTCCGTGTTTTGTAGTAGGATTGGAGAAAATGCTACCTACGCGATCTAAAATAGTAGCGCACGCTAACAACAAGGCTGACGCTTGATGTTCAGCGAATACCTCTCTCTTTCGGACTGACCCACCTGAAGGTGGACGCTCCACAGAAATGCCCCTACCGACTAGCTCGTATGAAGGAGAGCGTGTGGGATCAAAGATCGCTCGATGGTAAATGAAAAGGCGCCACCGCATAAAGGTCCACGGCAGGCGCACCCCGTATACACGGCTGCGGGTGGAACTAGATGGCCTCAGTCGCAAAAGAGAGAAGTATTCCCCCCACGCCTTGTTGCTGCCATAACGTGAAACTGTGATCTCTTTAACACTCGCAAGGAAAGAAATCAAACACGCAAATCCAAACAACAAATATCTTTAATAATCTAACAAAGCATCAATACAAACGTTTTCTCAGGTTCAAAAACAATTTACAAAAAAAGTGATTAGGTATCTAACATCAGTATCAAAATAGATCAAAATTCCAAAAGGTGTACGTATCTACAACTTGGTAAAGATGGCTAAGTATAAAATTATCAAAATGTATAAAAAAATATAAGAAAGGTTAAGCCATCTCAAAATAATAATACGAACGAGGTTAAGCCTCTCTGTATGTAGTGACAAAATTAGTTGAAAGAATATAAAGTGTCTAGAACAAAATTAAATACCCACAAAATATTTAAACACCTGGTATATAAATTTAAAGTATAAATAAAGTAATATATAAAATATCTATCAGAGATAACGCTATATGAAACTGACAATAAGCAAATGTGCACGAAAATAAATCAAGCACAGGTACACTAATTGTGATAGCAACACCCTGTATAACAGGTTAAAAATAAGCACAAATAAACTATACGTCAAATTAACAAAGAAAAGGTAATTCGAGAGAACGGTAGTGAGAATTCTTACAGTAGTTCTGTACAAAACGTTTACAAAAAAGTAATCACTGATTTAAAATTCGACGTACTCACAAATTAAACGGAAGCTCCACTCATGGTACGAGCCTCATGAATATGTTAAAGTCAAATGAAATGGTAGCAAGATTCATAAACTGCTTTATAGATAAAGAAATGTAAATGAGTATAATCTAATTATATTTTACCTTACTAACTTAATTTAGGGGGTGAAGCCCTTAATTTGATTAAACAAGTGATAGGATCACAACTAAAATATAGTAGAGAAAGGAGAAGCCCCTCTCTGTAGTTTATTAGAAATAATAAAACAAAAGTTTACAATATCACCCTAATGATGATTAATAATCTAGAATTTGATTTGCCTCCATAAAAAAAAGATAACTCCTTATAGACACCAAAATATTCTAATGCACACTTAGCTGGCACTAAAGTTTTGTAGAAACGTTCCCCTGGAGTCTGTCCTCCTGGTTAGAACATCAATTAAACGGAAGGAAGGAGATTAAACCAACATACAGGATACTTGGTCCCAAGATGGCCTTCGATCACCACGTGGAAATATTTCTTGACAGAATAAGTACAAAATGGCCAAATCATGCCATTCCGACTGAATATACACCAATTCCAAAAATATAGCAAAATAAAACCAGATAACCAAATAAATCCTAGGAAGAAAATTCGAAATAAGTAAAACTCAATATAGTAAAAATATTTCTTACCGCCAAACAAGCTCCTTCGAATAAAAGAGACACGTTATCGTGGCGATGTCTAAGGAAGAAGTAATTGCAGAAAGCCGCGTGTTTCACACAATGGCCGACATACGTCATCCAGAAAATTCGGAAATATTAATGAAAGAAAACAAAGCTTAAAATCTCCCAACGATTAAAGTACGCCTAAAGAGTTCGAACGAGCCTACTTTGTTAATAAACTAATTTTCAGAAAACGGTAAATATCAAAATCAAAGATAATTAAACATTCAAAGTAGAATTCTGTAACTGAAGGAAACCAAAATTCCGAACAGAGGGCGCTCTAACGAAAGAGTTAACAATTAATAAACTGAAACGGTAATTCAAAACTAACGACACTGCGTCAAGACGATCTTACAATACAAAAGGCGAATTTCCACATAGCAAAATTAGGTAACAGAGTTACATGATTCGAGGTAAACGGAAAACACTGCCAGAATGATTTACGCGGCAAAATGCATGTTTAAAGAAGTGTACTGCGTCAAACATAGCAACTTCAACAATATCGGAACCAAAATTATATAACGGAAAATATAGGGTCGGTCAAAATAATCGAACCCGAAATTAGAATTAGGAAGAATTTAACTTTTGAAAAGCTTAAACGACATGATAATTAATAAACTAAAAATATAAAATAGAGTAATTTGTAACAATAGAAAAATAAGCGGATCACGATGACTTGAAGAGCCTGGAATAAGAGTAAAAGGAATAAGAATTTACCAGCATAACGCCGAGTGATTTTCTATACGTAACAAAGAAGCTTGTATTATGAGCTTCTATCGCATAACTAGACGATAAATTCGAAAAAGAATTTATCGCAATTAGGTGAATTACAGTCATGAAAACTAAACGAATTAGAAATGTTTTGTGTTTTATCAGGACAGTGCGCGGCCGCATGTGCCTTCGACTACTCGACAAAAGTTGTTGGGCTGCCATATTCGCCGTATTCACGAGAAATTGCACACCAAATCTTCGCCTATTTAGGTCATTACAAAATACCATGGCAAAAATTTAATCGCTTTCATCGACATAAAAAAATTATATTGAAAATATTTCACCGAAAAACCTGAGAGGTTTTGAAAGGCTGGAATACTCAAGTTCCATGAAATATAAAGAGAGGCTGTTGGACAATATTGGCACCTATTCTATTCAATAAATGTATGTTAAAATTTAAATGTGCTGCCTAAAAATCGGTATAAAGTTTCCGAACAACTCGATACAAAAAAG
This sequence comes from Melolontha melolontha, assembly GCA_935421215.2. NCBI lineage: Eukaryota > Metazoa > Arthropoda > Insecta > Coleoptera > Scarabaeidae > Melolontha > Melolontha melolontha. The sequence goes on from OW285238.1 coordinate 68,175,056, forward strand.
GCGGAAAAACTTACGGAGACTTTTCCTTTACGAAAAGCAACTTCAAAATAGTAGTAATTAATAAAGATGATGGTATGGAGAGATTGCTTGCCTAAAATAAAGTGTTCCTTAAAAAAGAAATGTACAAATTTATTGTATGAATGAATGAATGAATGAATGAAGCGTGGCTTAATAAAGAACACAGTTGCAAAGACATTTGTAAGAATATAATACAAAACAATCAAGCCCTTATATACTAAAAAATATGCTATGAAGGGAAATATTTGATAATAACATACATTGATAGAAGTGATGGTTTTGAAGAAATGGAAATTTCTTCAAATAGTGAAGTTTCTACAAAACTAAATATGGAAAATGCTATTCATGACCTCTATAAGAGAGATACAATATTATGGTTGCTCCACCATAACATTGTGAATTGAAAGTTAGAGTTGGCATGCCTCCAAATTAAATGTCGAGATAAAAGTAAAACCTTTAGAATAAATTGTGCTAAAGAACTGTTATATAATGCAATTTTAGAGAAAGATGTAAACTTTTGGTGACAGAAATTATATTAATAACAGAAATAATGGCCTTAATATTCGCTTAACGATCGGCCTTTATGTTGATTTTTCTATTTGTACAGCCGGCTTCCGAATTTCCTCGGTGCAGGCTGCAACTGCAAACAACTCATTTCAGCCTGGAAAACCGTCATGCATTTTGCCAGACTCAGTGATCTATTTCTTCTTCAAAGATTTTTGTACCTCAGCCATGATTGGATTGCGATCCATCCCTGAATTAAGCTCCGGCGCCCCAATCGCTCGAGTGAGTTATCGAGTGATCGGTATTGACATATTCAGCTTAGTTATAAAAATAATCTCAGATGCCATTCTGCTCGCCGGCGTTTGTAATCGCAGCTTCTCCAGTGCAGTTCCGGCGATATCTGAAGGGTTTCCAACTACATTAGTGAGACATCATAAGCCTTCAGCCTTAGGATCGCTGTCATGACGTCCTTTTCAAAAGTAGTTCCAGTAGAGGAAGGCCTACAATGGCCTCTATGGAAGCAGTTCCCATGCTGTTCATGGTTCTTGAGATTCCAACAGAGGCTATGGCTGGAGAGTCATGAAGAACCCTATCGCCGATGTTAGCTGCATCCTCCTCCATCAGACAATTGCCCTAAAAGTAATTGTTAGTCCTACTACCACTGTGTATAATCAATGTACTACTCTTGGTTTTAATCCTTAGGTCTTGCCGACAGGCAACTTTACTTCATTGGTTAGTATTAGTTCTTGTCCAAACAGTCTTATGCTGTCCACACCATTTAGCTTTCTCATCTTAGTCAGACCTACCAATACCGTTTTTGTGCATTAACTGTTAGTTTCGCATTTAGGCATAATCTTTTCACAACTCGTATAGGGTATGGAAAATTATTGGAATGCCTAGAAATAAATCAACTGTAAGCTTTCTCAGGCTGAGGAAACTACCAAGGTATTTGGATAGTTTGTAAGTCGGGGCTGTTTAAACTGGTAACTCTAGGATGTAAAGGAATATCTGTGAGTGCGCGCTTGTATGCGTGCGTACGTGTGAGTAGTAAAAATTTACCCGTTCAGAAATTACAGCCTTATGACGATTAACGTTATATTGTCATACTCCTCACACAACTAGATGAGCTTTGATGATCTTCTACTCGCGATAAACGAAGTTGCGGTGCTCGTGTTGGCGATAGGGAAACTAGGATCCGTCGCACGTGGTTTTCCTGCTTTAAAATTAAATATACAGATAAGTATGTAGGTACATCGAAAAGTTTATAATGGGCAAAAGGAATATATTTTTGATAGTATGTCATGTATCATGTATGTCATGTAGAAGCGCCACCTGCATCGTCGTGCATTCAAAATAAGTCGTAATAAAAATGTTTACCGGTATTTTACCGGCAAAAGGAATATATTTTTGATAGTATGTCATGTATCATGTATGTCATGTAGAAGCGCCACCTGCATCGTCGTGCATTCAAAATAAGTCGTAATAAAAATGTTTGTACCGGTATTTGCCTGATTTGGAATGATTTTGCATGATGAATTTTGAAGACAAAACCTTGTTCCATATGCTTACAGAGCCCAATCCGGAGGGCGTGTATGTGGCGTCAGGCGAGCTGTGTAAAATGGGAGAGCGTAAGGCGGATGGGTGTATGAGGCCAGATTGAGTGGCATGGGATGTAGGAATATATGTACAATTCTAATTGTAGGAGTGAAAATCTAGAGGCGATAAAACGAAAAACAGTTGACGTACGTATAAAAGGTAGTTTGTGCATGGGTGTGTAATTTCAGATACAAACAAAGAATGGAGAACGAACTAATTACTTTGGATTCATCAATCTTTCTACTGAAATTTCTGGTTAACTGTTTGAAAAATGGACATTACAAAACTATAGATTGGATAATGAGGTGGAATATCCTTAAAATCAAAAGTGTTCAATATGAACTGCTTTCAGTAAAGCGAAACTTTATATTAGTGTATTAATGGTAAACTAAGCTAGTATAATAAGAAAAAACCAATTGTGTAATACTAATAAGTTGTGATTCGATTACAGAGAACGGAATGCTACAAAGTATGTAACAATTTAAACGTTGCTGCTTTTTTAAAGTTATAATATTTTTCGTTCTTGATATGGCTTATTCCTAATGTCGATTATATTTTATTTCTCTGTTTTTTTTTTTTTGTACAATGAGAGTACATGCTACATATATTGCACGGAATCACAGCTAAACGTGTAACACAATTTAATTGAATTAGATTATCGGCTGCATTTGCGGATGGTGTTCTGAACTGGAATGTTCATTTTTATCAATTATATAGCAAATTAAATTATATTATATACCACATTAGAAAAATGATTGATATTACAGGTCTAGATGCAGCTAAATCTTTATATTATCCCAACATCTACTCATATGTTAATAATTCATTTTTATTCTGAGGCATCACAGGACATATATCCAGGATATTTATGATATAAAATTATGATATATACAGGGTGGGCCAGAGGGCAGAGTAGGATTTGACATGTAAATATCTTGTTTGCTAACGGTTTGGTTTCTTTACTTACAGGTGTATATCATAAGTGATTCCTTGGAGATTGGGCATGATGAATTACACCAAGGAAGAACAACTAAAAATAGTCGAATTATATTTTCAAAATAACAGGTCTATTATTCTAACGCAAAGAGCTTATCACAACCATTTCCACGTCAGACAAGGACCCTCAGCGACTATGATTTGGAAACTAATGGCACGCTTAGAGGAAAAGGGTTCTGTGATGAACCTTCCCCCTACCGGCAGACCACGTTTGGCTCGCTCGGAAGAGAACATTGAAAAAGTTAGAGCCAATGCCGAAGAAGAACCAGAAACATTAACGAGAAGACCTTCTAGGGAATTGAGAATATTCCGAACATCCTTAAGAAGAATTTTAGAAAATTAATTAAAGATGTTTCCATATTAAGATATTAAGATATTAATTAATAATATATATTAAGATATTTCCATAAAATACAGTTAGTGCAGGAAGTGAAACCTGTGGACCACCAACTGCGCTGAAATTATGGGATCCGCATCCAAGAATTAGCCAGAGAAAACAATGAATTTATTAATAAACTTATCATGTCTGACGAAGCTCATTATCAGCTGAATGGTTTCGTCAATAAACAGAACTGTCAGTTCTGGGGCACAGCAAATCGAAGGAGAATTTATCAGCGCCAACTGCACCCTCTGAAATGCACGGTTTGGTGTGGGGTTACCTCGCAGGAAGTTATCGGGCCTTACTTCTTTGAAACTGATAACGGTAACAGTGTGACAATTACTGGTGACAGATATCGGGATATGATTTTTCACATCCTGCAGTAGAAAATCGTCCAGAAATGTGGTTTCAGCAGGATGGGGCAACCCCCGATACAGCCAATGTCACAATGAATCTCCTGAGGCAACTATTCGGTGAGCGGATAACTTCAGGAAATTCCCATGTTAATTGGCCGGCACGTTCTCCCGGCCTTACGGCCCTCGTTTACTTCCTGTGGGGATACCTTAAGGAACGTATGTACGTGAAGAAACCGCGTATACTTGAGCTGCTATAGGACAATATCCGTGCAGAAATTCGAGCATTAACTCCTCACACCTTAACCAATGTTACGAACAATGCTATCGAAAGAACATGATTTTGCGAGGCCGCAAATGGAAGTCATTTGAAGAATGTTGTTTTCCATACATAATCTCTATATGCTAAACATTTACTTCGTGAAGTATAAATAATATTGGTTTACAACTAATAAAGTTAGTTAAATGCTAAATCCTACTCTGTCTTCTGGCGTAGCCTGTAGTATACCAATAGATACGTTCAATTATGTTCGGGGCATTGCAAACGGCATTTAAACAATATCGTCTTTATTTATATATAATTGTCTGGTATTTGCAATAAGAAACTTTTGCAAATTACCGTTGCTGTCAGATTCTTGTAATTACTATACCAAAAATAATTCGATGGTGAGAATTTCTTTCTATAGACTTTTCAGAATACAGCACACATAGTGCGACAAAATTGTTTAATAACTTGCATGAAGAAACAAGAAGCATGCCACTAAATACGTCTAAAAGGGGATTAAAAAAGTATTTAGTCTCTTCAAATTTTTGCAAAATTGAAGAAACTTGTTTCAGCCGAAAAACAAAAATAATTTAGATAAAATGTATTTTTTTTTTAGTTTCGTTTTTCTTTTTTTGACTTTCTTATTTTGTGTTTTTCTCGCTGGAATACTAATCCTGGTCTTACTTTTGTGACTTGTCACGAATATGGAAAACTCTTGCTGCATCACGTAGGGTTCTGAATATCTTCCCTCATAGCCAACATAGACAGTCACTTATCACACTGGGAACGGACATACCATATATTGAATCCGCACAGGTACCGAGATGGAACTTACTGGTTTATCAAAAAGGCAAACCGGAGTGCCTTTAAGCAAGAGGTCCATCAGCGTATACAGGATCCCCCTCGGAGAAGTAAAGGCTATCATAAGTGCGCATCTGTAATTATTAATGCTGCTAAATACTCCATACTTCGTGGCTATAGAAAACTGTACCTCCAGGAGTGTTCAAATAAACTTGAAGAAATTTACAAACTATGAGTATATTCTGAGAATGGCGACAATGAACTAGCTGATCAAATTCTTAGCCAATTGGATGTGGATTGGAAAATATAAAACCTCGTAAGTTCCAGGAAGATTCTAGATAGTGATGGTCGGATTGACCACAAATCCAACTCTAAATATCTGAGCGAAATGTTAGAGCGGTCTTTGACATTCAGGCAGCTCCTAAAACTAGTCAAAAGGTGAAGACCCTCAATAATATATTATACAAACTTGCCAGTAATTCATCCGGAGCCAATGAAGGGACCTTGCGAACGGCAGCAATTGCATTGGCTTACTCTTCTGCTGTATTCTATGTTGCTGTATGGTATCGAACACATCACACCAAGCTAATAGATATACAACTTAATGATACAATGAGGATCGTCACCGATGCTGTTAAATTCACACTTAGTCTCTGGCTACCGAATCTTTTTAACATTGCCTCGCCGGAGATCAGACGTCTCACTCCAGCACAGAATGAATGGGCTAAGATTACCAACAACATTGATCTTCCTATACACGATAATTTAGATAGTGTCCTGAGGATTCGACTGAAATCTAGAAGACCGATTTGGCTGGATATGAAAGTTCAGCAGCCCATCAATATGAGTGATTACTGGATAACCCTCCTCGAACAACATCGTGAATTGAGGAATAGAGATTTAATTTCTCCTCACACGAAATAATAATAATAATCTATTTTTTGAAAATAAGCGTTATTTATAGATCTTTACTGTTATTAGTAATGAGAGTGCTAAATTATTATATAATATAGCTTTTTCTACGTTCAAGTCAAAAACGAGTTTTTTTTTTGGTTACTGAAATGGTCGCATAAATTTTAAACGAAATGAAATATTTTCTAAAGGACATTCTGCTGCGAAAAGATAGAGATAGTGGAATGATGATACATTATACTTGTTTATTATATTCGTAAAATGAACGCAACGAATTTAGTTTTAACCTCCAACAAAAGCTTGCATCATACCACAAGTAGGTAGTCTTCCATAAATCATACGTCGCTTTGATATATTCCTTATGAAACGCTTAACTTGCATTAATATTTAATTTCTGTTCGTTTTCCTTGTTTAATAGATAACCAGAATATTTTATCGATCAGTCGTGTAGCAATTACTTTTGTAATTGCTACAAGAAAAAAAAATTGCTGAAGCATTGTTTTCAAATATTGGGTTCATAAAACAATCTAAATGTTCCTTATTTCATTTTTAATAGAGGAGTATCTAAATACAAGGTATTTATCAATTTTCCAATTTTTTATTTTATGAAAGGCTGCAATATTTTACCTATTTGGCTAAAAAATCGTTTTCATAACAAGCGCTGCCAATATACTTAAGAATCATATTGTTACCTCATAACATTTTTTTATACTAATTGGTGAAATATGTGCAAATATAGATTTTTAAAATAAAGCTGTAATACTAATTATTATCCATTACAAATGTCTTAAGAAGGAACATATTCTATTTTTATAATTATTTTGTTTTAAATTGTGTTATAGTTGTATTTATTTCTTTTCGTTTCATATTATAATATATCTCAATAATTTTGTATATGTATAAAATAAATTAATGTTCACATATTGATCAACAGAAATTTTTGTAGTCGTATATGTACATATTGTACGTCAGGGGACTAAGACCGGTCTATCTGATCGGCTCCGTCGCAGTTGTTACCATGTGCATGTGTGAAAGTTACGAACATTTGCATATACTATTGGGGATATATGAGTAATGAGTAATGTATTAAATTGTAGATACTGCCACATTAAAGTCATATGTTCTTTTAGATGACATTGTTGTATGCAAATTTTACATTCGAATTACTGTATATCACGTTATATACGAGTATGCATATTAGAAGGAATTTTCTATTTTCTTGTCCGTAATTATAATACGAGATAAAATTATTAAGCTTCGATGTTACCTCATTGTTTACATAAGTATAGCAAACGCCAATTAAGTTGGCGCGAGGAGGGGTAAGTTCGCGCAGGATTAGAAGTAGTGGGGAGATTTGTATTTGGTTTTACATCAAATGTCAGATAATTCTAACCTCTGAGCGTGTATCGCTTTATGATCCCTTAGCAAAGACATTATGTTCCGTCAAACGTCAATGACAAATGTATTCTGACAATTACTTGAGTAGTGGGGGTGGACGTTTTTAAAAACGACTTCTGCGCACCCCCTCCTCGCGCCAACTAAATTGGTGCTTGCTATACCAGCCGAAACATATCATCGAGTTAGTAAAACACTGTCTAAGTAACACCTACTTTATCTACAATAGTCAGAGGTACAAGCAAGTACCGTTATCGCCGATAATAGCGAACTCATTTATGGAAGAATTCGAGACAAAAGACATTAGATGTTTGCTATACCCACGAACATGACAAACTGGACCAATTACTAGAATAGCTTAACAGCGTACATTAGAATATTAAATTCACAATGGAAATCGAAGCACAGGGACAACTACCTTTCCTAGACGTTTTAGTCATTAAGAAACCCGATGGCATATTAGGACACACAGTACATCGAAAAGAGACGCATACGAATAGATACCTCAACGCGCATTTACACCACCACCCAGAGCAACTGCATTCCGTAGTCAAAACACTGATTTCACGATTAACGGATCAAGAAAACGTAAGTACAGGAATGAGCACAATGCGGAAAACTTTGATGGCCAATGGTTTTATAAATAATGACACTAATAGAGCCAAGCCGGTACATAAGAGTCCTTGTGTACAGTTACAGATGTGTATATTACATGTCTGCTTCATTTGTAATAAATGCGTAATACGTGCTTAACGTATTGATATACTTAAACTTTCTTGTATATTTGCTGCCATCTGGCATCGTGTTAATGGACTACACCTATATACGTATTTTCTTCTCTTATGTACCGGCTTGGCCGGTCAAGGGAAGGGTTGCCTTTTTCGGCAAAGTCTCTTTCGTCCGTCAGATGCCACTTATTATATAGTGCTACCTGATAGGACGAAATTTGCTATATCTTGTGGGCGATTTAAGCTTAAATGTAAATATAGATACAAATCTGTTTTTTAAATAGATTTGTATTATTTTGTATTACATTGCTTCATTAGCTTGACTGATGACGCCTATAGATGGCACAAACACGTGTTTTAAGCAGAAGTAAGTGCTGTAAAATACGAGGTGTATTGTCCATGTGTACAGTTACAGATGTGTATATTACATGTCTGTTTCATTTGTAACAATTGCGTAATACGTGCTTAACGTATTGATATACTTTTTTGCATATCTTTTTTGTATATCCTATTATATATTCATGGGGAAGGAATTAATGTGCAAATTAATTATAATTTTGAAGCAACTGTTATCTTGAAAATAAAAGCACACGTTTGCTTAATACCAAAGTTTACTTAAAATGTGATGTATATTATTATCTACTCAATATTTTAGACAACAATTATGTATGCGAGTTTAGCGTAAATTTTCTTCGTTTAATATTCAAAGCGAACAGGTTTAGGTTTCTCCAAACTTTAATGAAGATAAAATGAACGAATTTTGTTTTAATGTTTTAGAAGCTACTAAGCGGTGGTGCTGTTAACGTCGCGTCATTACAAATTAATAAACTTTGAAGTAGATAAGCAGTGTTGCGGAGAAATATATGTTTACGAACGTCAGGATCAGAAGGCAGGAAGAAGCATGTACGTAGTAGGAATTCCCTCTGGTCGAGGCCGCCAGTTCCGGATGTAGTACTTGACCAGAAACGGATGGAATCTCTCAGCTTGGATTGCATGAAATATTTTAAATAAATGTTGCAGCTACGAGTGACAATGAAAAACTTTACAATTAATATTTTAGAAACGTTTACAGTGTACGCCGACGGGCTTTATATTCTGCATATTAATTGAAATTTTCATGTGAAACAAGGATAATGAATTTTGTTTATAAATTGTTTAAGCTATGTAAGTGACACATCTCTACATTATCTACTATTTTAGAATAGGGCGGACGTATTTAAGCGATGACAAATAGCTTCATAAACCAATGTTGAGTAATAAACTTTAGCTTTCTAAATATTAACCCTATTTAGTTTAATATTATTATACACGAAAGAAAATATTATTGCTGCTAATGACATTAGTTAATCACAGGCTGCTTTTGTAAGAAAGTTCTAATTTAATTAACAATTTTAACCTTATTAAAATAAAAGGCGATCGAACTATTAGGCACCTTCTTTGAGGAGAACGAAGCCGTTGCAGAGGCCAAAGGAATAACTTTAATTAAAGTAGCGTTCCAACAGCAAAATTATTTAGCGTACATAATAACCAACTCATATTTCAATTCTTAACTTCTGATGATGATTTTAAAGCTCTAGAGTCTATTATTAAAACAGTAAAAAATCATTGACGGAATTACTTACTGTCATGCATTTTTGTTATAAGAACAGTTAACCTAAATTGTTCAAAAATTAAATTGTGTGTGTGTGGCTTCTATTTGAAGAGTCCTAGTGCTTAAAGTATACTAGAAGTTCAACGGAGAGATATTTTAACCCATTATGTCACGCTAAACGTAAACTTATTTTAAAGAAAAATTGTAGTAATTAAAGGGGTAGCACACCCTCGAAATATAAGAACTACAAATATCAGCATTGCGATTGTGCTTCTCTGTAAGAGCATATATCGATTCAGTGTTATACAAAACTAAAGAAATAAAATATTTCCGTGTCGTATTAAATGAAGTGACTATATCGCTAAGAGCTTAAAGCAAATAAAGAATAGATAACGTTAATAACGAGGAAAGCTTATATTCTGCGTGGCGATAAAGCTCCATAATTAAGATAGAATCCAGAATAAATTACACCACTAATTAAAAAATATTTATAGATCGCAATGTATAAATGGATATTTAGTGAATAAATGCCTTCAAATAGTCTAATAGGTCTAGAAAAAAATACTTCCAGACATTAAGGACGACATGACACTAGATACTGATTTTGGAACACGACAGTTGAATGGTTGGAAGAGTATCTGTATCTGAAAAACCAATGACTACTATCCAAATAATTTAGGATAAAGTTCACACCAGGGTCCTTTCTTAAAGAATCTGAAACAAAAAGAAATATACACTAACCCATGAAGAGCCTAACTTCACTGAACGGAATAATAGCGTTATATAGATTCTCTTCACACTAGTATCGTCATCCCATTAAATTATGGCATTTATAAAAGGTGATTTAATGAATTTTCACTCTTAGTTGTTAACTGAAAATTCATTTACTAGTCCTGCTTCTAATAGGCGAGCAAAGCGTGCGAAATTAGCTTTGCACTAACTGACGTGACCTGTATTTGAGCTAGTGTTATATTATTGAGTCTTCAGCGAGTAAATGGCGTATGCATATCTAAATCGACATTTACGATGGAGGTGGTGATACTAGGTATTGCTTGAACCAAACATATTGAATTTTTCATATATACACGTATATATATGTATAATATATATATATATATATATATATATATATATATATATATATATATATATACAGGGTGTCCAGAAAATCTGCTGACAAACGAAGACCGGAGATTCCTCTGATAATTTTAAGACGATTAAACCCAAATTCACCTAGTCCGAAAATGCTTCCTAAGGGAGCTAGAGTTCTTTGAAGATGGCGCCTTGTATTTATTTTTTTTAAATACCTCCAGAACGCTTCTATTTAGAAAAACAAAAACTGGTATGCTTATTTATCCTCCAGAGATGAATCGATTCCATCAATTGCGAATTTCTAGTACAGGCCATAGGCGTCCGTTTTGGGTAGGTCAACGGTTATTTTAAGGCATAACTTTTTTGTCTTTAACTTTTAAGCATTTTTGACACTAGATTATTAAATTTTCAGGTATTCCAGTACTAAAATGTGCTCTTACTTTAAGTCGGTAGGATACGCCGTTTTCTAGAAAAATCGATTTGTAAATTTTTCGTTTTTTCTTCATTAAAGTTCAATTTATTATGTACCTACTTATTTTTAGCGACGAAGTTGGCTTGGACTATCAAGGCATGGATGAAAATTAATTTAATAAATTAAAACAAATTATTTATTACAATGGAACGAAACTAACAAAAAAAGAACAAGTATCAAAGGTAGATTGTTACAAAAGTTGCTCGACGTGATGACCATTAGTCTCTATGCATAAGTTTACCCTTTTGCTTAGAGAACGCCGAATTCTTGCAAAAATTCCAAAGTTATTTCTAAATTCGTTGCAAGCATCTTGTATCCTTAGCCAGAGTTGTGCGCGATTTTGTATCGGAACGGAATAAACAAAAGCTTTTATGTATCCCCAAACACAATAATCGCAAGGATTCAAATCCGACGACCTTGCTGGCCAAGCAACTGGACCGCCTCTTCCAATCCAATGGTCTTCGTAGTTATTATCTAGAAAGTCTCGTACATTCCTGCTAAAGTGGGCCGGACAGCCGTCCTGTAGAAACCATAAGTTTTGCCGAATATTTAAACGCACCTCATCTAACAAATCAGGTAAAATATTTTGCAGGAAATGTAAGTAATCAGCACCATTTAAACGAGCAGGTAATTCCACAGGTCCAAGTAGATTATCGTCAACTACTCCTATCCAGACGTTTATGCTAAACTTATGCTGATGCTTAAATTCTTGAACAACGTGGGGATTGTCACCAACGTACGAATAATAATGTGCATTATGTACATTAAAAATTCCATTTTTTGAGAATGTAGCTTCGTCACCAAACAAAATGTTCCTGAAGAAATCTTCATCTTGATTTTTCTGATTTTGTAACCATCTAGCGAATTCTACGCGAGCAGGAAAATCTCCTTCTAGCAGCGCTTGCACCTTTGTAAAATGAAAAGGATATAAATTTTCTTTGTGTAAGATATTTCCTACGGAAGATTTTGAAATTGTGGGGTACATGGAAGATAGTCTTCGAACGCTAATTTTTGGATTTTCCTCTACTTCCATTAAAATAACATCTTCATGTTCTGCTGCAAATGTTGAGTGAGTGTGATGCTGACGATTGGGAAATTTTTCAGCGTGTCTACGTTGCGCCGCTCGAGCGTTACACCTCACTTCGCCATAAAATAAATGCATATCGGCGTATTCCTCATTAGTAAAAACCATTTTTTTTTTAATTGAAGGAAAAAATGAAAAGATAAACTTCGCGAACTGACAACAATTTGACAATGAAAAACGTAGGTTTTACTTCTGTTGGCAGTTCAGAGCTAACTATTGCAAAAAATAAAAAATTGAACTTTAATGAAGAAAAATCGAAAAATTTACAAATCGATTTTTCTAGAAAACGGTGTATCCTACCGACTTAAAGTAAGAGTACCTTTTAGTACTGGAATACCTGAAAATTTAATAATCTAGTGTCATAAATGCTTAAAAGTTAAAGACACAAAAGTTATGCCTTAAAATAACCGTTGACCTACCCAAAACGGACGCCTATGACCGGTACTAGAAATTCGCAATTGATGGAATCGATTCATCTCTGGAGGATAAATAAGCATACTAGTTTTTGTTTTTCTAAATAGAAGCGTTCGGGAGGAATTTAAAAAAAATAAATACAAGGCGCCATCTTCAAAGAACTCTAGCTCCCTTAGGAAGCATTTTCGGACTAGGTGAATTTGGGTTTAATTGTCTTAAAATTATCTGAGGAAACTCCGGTCTTCGTTTGTCAGGAGAGTTTCTGGACACACTGTATATACATATATATATCACAGATTGCTACTGATCAAAATTAATATTTAAACTATAACCTTCGTATTATATGCTTTAATATTATTATACCTAATGCAAATTTTTAAATAATAATAGATGTTATGGCACAATTTCTTTAAATGTGTAAATTTAATTTACAAAGATCTTCATTGTTTTAACTAGGCTATGACTATCTCAGGGCATGGTTCAAAATAGATAAAAAATCTCCCTCTAAACTGAAAGTATTTATTATATACAAATAATGTATTAATATCATTTGAAAGTAAATACTTGTATTAACGATATTTCTAAATATGTAATTATAATCAAATATCTATTAGTTTAAAAGGTAACTGAAGAAGAAATTGTTAATAGGTAAGTTTTCCTAATGTTAATAATAATGCTCTTTTATTAGTATCGTCTATTGAAATAGGTAATGTATCAATTATATTTATTTGAGGTTTTTTTAATAAGCATCTTTTCTAATGCCATGTTAACTATTTTAGGTATAATCCAAAATAAATGTTTAATTGCAAAAATATTTATATCAATATGAAATGTATATAATCAAATTATTCAAGTTTGAAGATTAGTATCAATAATTAACTGAAAATGAACCTGGATATTTGTATTTTAAGGTAAATATAGTAAGCATACCCTTAGATAAATCAATATATTCAACGTTAGTAGATATTATAAAATTTATAGACTTCTAGGCAATCTTTTTAGCATATTCCCATTAATAAGACATTAATTAATACCTTTTATGATATAAAAATATATGTATATATTAACTTTAATATCTTTTGTATTTCCTTCATCAATTCTACTTAATTTAACTAGTAAACAGATGTTCTAGATGACTATATGCGGTCCCTGAATTCCAAATGTATCCTAAATATGGTCAGAAACAATCATAATTGACGTATCAATGACTATATAGGAATATAGGTATCTATTAAACTTCTTCAGGTTTTCTTGTAGTATATTTAATTATCCGATAATTAATAACTGCTTTGGAATTTAGCTTCTTTAAATTAAGCTAATAGAGTTTTATATGGGAATTCTATTAGGAAGCTCCTATTGAAGTTGTGGTATTTGTACTGATTATTGACGCCTGTGCTCAATCAGGTTGCAACGTAGTTTGGTCACGGTTAGTGTTGTTTGTTTCTGTAGGTTGTGTATTCGCGATAAGAGTTTTCCATATATTAGATAGTCTTTGGCTGTTGTTTCTTTTGTTTAAGCTATCCGACCGCTTTTCTACTTCTATGCTTCTCGTATAACGAGTAATAATATTCGGATTTCAGGAAGATTTTTGTTTTATCGAAATCTATTGTGTGTCCTATCGTGTTGCGCTAGATATGATGTGGTGTCTTTCTGTACACTTTCTGTGTTCCTCTTCACACACTGACGCCTTTGCTAGTTTGTGCAATTAAGATTAGTCACAATAGCTATACCGTATTTCGTGTATACCTCGGTTTTTTAAATGTTTTGTATCCTTCAATTAGTAACCTGAAGGACAAAATACAGCTCTGAATTATTGATAATGCTGGAAAAAGCATACAGTAAGTCAGCTTTATCGCAAATATGATCATAGAAGTAGTAACAAATGTTCAAAGAAAGGCGAGACCCGGTTGAAGACTTGCCACGTCGATCTTTAGCGTCTTATGTTGATAAATGCATGGACGAAACGTTGGTGGAAGATCGTCCGGGACATGAGCTGGACCTGTTTCATGTATCCTTTCGCGCTATTATAGTTCGTATTTAGAAAACGAGCACCGTATACAGATTGCTCAAAACATGCTTGAACGACTTTACATTCATGGAGCGTAACATAACAGATAACGTTACTTTGGCATTTAAATCAGCCCACGAACGTCGGAGTTATGTTGACCATCTTCTTTGATTACGGTGGTATTCTCCACTTGAAATTCCTGTCAGAGGGATAGTCAACGGACATTATAACCTGAGAGTTATGAAGTGTTTGTATACCTACGAATTTTTGATTAAATACATGTCATAGATATATATGTTAGTTACCAAACTCGAATTGCCACTACATGAAAGACATTCTGAATTCAATAAGTTAAGAAAGAAAATTCACAGAAGCCGCTGTAGGAAAGGGCCTATAAGTAGTGTTTCAATGACTGCATTATTTATTTGCATAAATTTGGATGATTAAGTCAATATTTTGTATTTTATTGAATAATTTCCGATATTTGTTTGACATAATACTTTACATACTGTTTAAAGTTTATTTTTAACGCACTGTCTACGGCGTTTACTCCGGTACAAATTACTGTTTACAGATTTGCCATTCTATTTTGTCTATATTCTATCGTTTTATTTTTTTTTGAATCTATATGATAGTGCACCAGCGCGATTTATAGAAATGTTTTTTTTCTATTAAATATATTTATTTCTAATACGGTAATCTGTTCTTTTAACACTTCATTTAGATTTTTTATTTATATGAGTTCCTACAACGAATGCTTTAAGATTTATACCAACAATTCCTTAAATGGCGTCTAAGCCTTCCTCGAACAGCTGCGAATATAGCAAGTTAAACTTGCCATCTAGAATTCGAATTTTGATACTGTCAAGAGACAGCAGAGAGAGTGTCACATGTTAATTTACAAATTACTTTGCATGGTGTTCCGTTTCGCTTAGAGATTTATTTCCGTTTTAGTAACTACCAATTGAACAACGTACTTTAAATTAAATAGATTGGATAAATTAAGTACTACCGGTATAATGGCTGCGAGAAAATAAGAACGGCAAATCGTAAATCCAACTCATAACCATCGCGTACTAACGTATTTTAAAAATGCAATAAAAACGAAATGGTAGAACTTTTATAGAGGTTACAGTGCCAAGTATTGTTCTCGAAGCAATAAACAGCATTTCGCGAGATACTTTATCAATTCCTCGAATGGATTTATCATGACATAAAACGTTGTTATAACGAGTTACAAGAATGTACGACAAATTAGTGGATTTATTGTGAAAAATAATGTTTTAAATTTGTTGTAGGTTACGTTCCTTCCTCGATTTATTTCGCATTTTATTTAATAAGAACAATGATAATGTATCTGCGTATCGCACTAATAAACGGTACACATTCGTTCGAGTAGGTAGGAGAAATTTTCAAAAGACTAGTACTAACTTGAAAAGTACTGGTACTGTTATTAGCAAATCTTTATTTATTTATATTAAGTAACAATACTTTTGCTTTCTATAAACTTTCTCTATAGTGCAATAATCTCTCAATGAGATGACGGAATTCGTAGAGTACTTCTTCAAAATCGCCTCCAAAGCCTCAACAGCATCCAATTCCATTCGAAATCGTGATCCTTTAAGTTTTTCTTTACTTGATGGTATAGGTAGAAGTCGCATGGGGCTATATCAAGACTACATAGAGGGCGTGGTATGCACTTGATACTTTTATAGTTCAAAAATTCCACCACAACAGTAGCTATGGGCCCAGGGAGCGTTATCGTGATGAAGCTTCCATCTTCCAATCAGCTCAGATCATTTTCTGGGCATGTGATCCTTCAGTAACTGACGGTAATACCTGTGGGATCCTATGCGTATATACCATCTCCTTGTTATCAAAAAAAAATATGTCCATAGTTAGGAGCAGTGTTTTGTGCGCGCTTCTTTCTTTGGTAGCCCTTCGTCCTTTTTCCAGCAATTGCGCCTGCCGCTGCTTCATCTTTAGATCAATAACAATACACCATATTTTATCAACAGTAATAATCGTCTTCCACCATTCTTCTCTTTTCTCTTAAACCCCCTACTTTCCAGTATGAACTGCTACTCTATTTATTTTTCCATCAGGTCATACATCTTTACTCCCCTCAGTTCAACCATTACGATTTTCAGAGACACGATAACAGTGTGACATTTTTCGATCTCTATTAAACTTAAATAAATAACTTGTGACAATACGATGCTTTATAATACTACGTACAAGTTCTATTATATATAGATTAAATAAGAATTGAGCAAATGATTTCGAACATTATTTTTTTTGGCAAAAAAGTCAATCTAAAAGCCAACTTACAAATTATAGGAACAAAATTTGATGTAATAATTATGTAAGGCTGCAATATTATGCAGTTGTAGTAGAATCTGACTTGTTACTTATATTGTAACGTTATGGACATTGCAAAAAAAAAAGAAAAGTTAACGGAAGCACATAAAACTTTGTAAAATAAAAATATTCTTCCATCTATTAACGAAATAGTACGGAATAATAAACAGAAAAAGAAAAAGAAATATCCAGACAAAAATCTGTTCCAAATATATAAAATACTAAAAATAATTTTTTCTCATAAAATAAGTAATTTATTAATTTTGTTGTAAATTTTAATATTAGGTTAATTTTTATTTATATTTATATTTTATTAATATAATATATAGAAGTAACTACACATCCGGTGCACGTGGTGCATTTCTGGATCCGTATATATATATTAATACGAAAAGAGCTATTAAATTAATCTAATCAAGCACTGACCGAGTTTTTCATCCAGTGCCTAAACGCTTATCATTGGCAAAGTAGGGAGCGCATGTAGGAGATTTTCTTCAGGCCTCTTCAGAGTTTTTCGGGCTCCATGGCTGTAATAATAAACAGCGTTATCGGCCTCTTATGGCAGATAAGATCGCTTACTTGGTGGCGGGTCTTTTTCCTAGTTGGCGTTTTGTCAGGCGTCTTTGTGGTGATGGATTTACTCAGCTGGTACTTCTCGGTGAAAGGATATCTTTCTTTCTCGACCATGACGCACGTGAAATGTGTTTTGGCGTAGTTCAGGAACCCAATATTTCGATGCGATCGTGAGGAGACCCCCTGCGCCTTTACGGCGGAGTCACCCCTCCCCCAAATGTCTGTCTGTGCCTTGCATCAAGGAGTTGAAACCATCACGGACGACGTGAGTAAGTAGGTTGTTGTAAAAAATTTCCATGCTTCCGACCGCATCATTTTCGCCTAGCATTCCGTTGAAGCTTTAGCTGCGTACGAAGATTCTGTTATCTCCTCACACAGATCTCCTCTGTGGGAACCACACAAAGTTTTTCTTGTCAGAGTTAGTATTATTTTACGTTTTTTTCTTGTATGAAGTTCGCCACATACCGTGAGGAAATTCTGATCTCGAAATTCCGCGAACACCGTTGCAATAATTTCGGTACTAATTTTAAACCCACTTATTCGATATGTTATGTTATTATATTTAATTTTCATCTAATATGCGTCCAATTTTATTGGTATTAAGTTTGAATAAATTTAATTTCATAACTCGTGAATAACCCAACAAATATTCAAATTGGTCGGTTTGATTTATTTTGGATTGTTTTATTTAAGTCTACTTTATTTTACATATTCGATCTTTCTGCGTGTAGTTTATTTAAATTTGATTTACATCGATTTGTGTAGATTTTATTTAGTTTTGGTTTATTTAAAACGTACGTTGTTTGTTGTACGATTTAGTTATTTATAATGCTATTTCAAATATATTTCTTGTATGAAAACGTCATTTAATTTCATGTAAATAAACAAATTGTAAAGATCTGCTTGACACACGTGCAGGTAAAGAATTAAGTACAGCAAAACACGATCCGTATAAAACCAAGATGAACAAATCAGAAAAAGTCCTGGTGGTCGACAGTGTTACTACCTTATGAGAGGAGGAATAAGTTATTTGCCGTTCTTGTCACAATTCAAACCCTGTCGTTTACCATATACAGCCGACAAGACAGTCTCGCCTGTTAAGCCAGAACCGACCTCATTGAAGCAAATCTGAAAGCTTTTTTAATTAATCATGGACGTTGTGATTTATTATTAATTATTTATTATTATTTATAATTAATGTAGGCAAATAATTCGATGTTAGTAATACAAATAAGCTCAAATTAGAGTCTGCATATCCAGATAGGCGTTTATGTACACAAGACTGAACTAAGCTGCAGGAATTTTATTATTTTCTCAAAATAAGTAGTAAAATTTTGCCAAGCGTCTGCATCACTTTTCGAGGCTTGCACTTCTTATCTTAGCAGTGGTGAATATGTTATATTATGAAACTTTCAGGTGCGAACTGTTTAAACATTTTCTTCGCTTATAAGTTTAGTTGATCGGCTAGAACGTTTATCGTTGTCCACATCCTCTCTGATTTCTTTGAATTATCAATGTCGCTCCAAAAATAGTGTTTCTGTGATAAACAATTATCTCCAAAGAAATTTTAAGCATTTGAAGCGTTTTCGTAGCAACTTTATTACTGTATTTGTTGATTCTTTATTTTTTATTCATTTTTCTATTGAGTCGTAGAGACTTAAATAGTATAGTCTCTTAAATACGTCTTATCCTCGCTATTATTGAAAAAATGTCTCTTTTACAGGCAATTTAGAAAAAACAATCTTCTATCAATAGATAAATAATTACCTTCAACTACTTAGTCGCAGAGAGAACACAGTAAAAAATATTAGTACATAAAAATAACTTTTAGTTAAGCTATTTCATATATATTTTCTAATAAAAGGAGTAGTATTTTTGTTCGTATATCTTTAAAATAAAATTTTATTTACTCACTACATGTTTTTCAATATCCCTTGTCATTTAAATAAAAAATTAGTGAAGAAGTGCACAGTATTAAATACTAGTATATAAAACAAAATTAATAACTTAGAGTATTAGAGTTTGAAAAAATATTTTTTCATGCATAAAATTGTTCCAGTAGATATATTTAAAGAGCGGTACATATGCCCTGAGTGAGATACTTAGTGAGCGTTCGTCGGAGAATAACTTTTCATAAGAACAGGGAACTGCAACCAGTCAGATTGCACTAAGTGCCGGCAGGAAAAGGCCACGTCAAGCATATTACTACGAAGATTTTCGAGTACTTCACGTTTCCACGTTTAATCAAATTAGTGGCTGTTTCCGCAAGTCACTTTTTCCTACAATTGTCTTCTACTTTCGGTAGCAACTAAAGACGTAGTAAGTAAGAGCAAGCCATGCAGATGCAAATTTGGTTCCGACGTTTTCTCAGATAAAAGAATGGAAATTCTAGGCAATGCGGCATAAACTGGAAGTAATGGATAAGTGGATACGTGCAAGATGCCACGTTTTCTGTCTACTTCTTTACTTCGTATGAGTCCTGATACTGAACGTTGAATACAGATGGTAGTATATTTTAATTAAATTTGAACGTTTAACACACATTTCTTTATCAAAATTAGATGGTTATTGTTTTCTTTTTTGAAAGTACGTATTGTAATTATAAAATTCTAAACAACCTACCAATATTCTTATTCTGTACATTAGCCGAAACTTTTTACTATCACGAAGGATATAAAATAAATTTTTCTACTGTTTGTTTGCTTGTTTCTAGCATAAATATTAAATATTTTAACCATGGTTTAATAAATAACAGACAGAAAACATTTAAAGAATACTACGGTTTCTAGAAAAGAGTGCAATGATCTTATATTTTATAGTATACGTAAGTAGATATTCTTAATTTAAATCATACGCTTATATGCAATAAGAACAGGTAATCAGAATGTGAAACGAAAATCGCGCAAAAGTATTTTGTTCGCGATTTCATGTAAACAAGCGTTAATAATCGACGAAGGAGATACTTGTTGAAACTTCATTATATAGATATAATAAAACACAGTTGTATAGTTTCAAAATAATATATATGCACTACATATGTTACATATTAACGTCCCGTTGAGTAAAGAAAACTTCGATATAGAATTAAATAGAATACACGTTATAGCGCTAAATAACGGTTTCACCATAAATTTAATTAATAATATTCTAAAAAAACTACAGAAATCTAAAACGATATCTTCAATTTACCCCACAGTAAAAGACAATAAAACATTTAGTTATAATTCTATCACATACATCGGTACAATTTCAAACAAAGTAGGAAACTTAATAAAAACAAGTAAAGAAGAGACCATTTCATTCAAAACCAACAATTCCTTACAAAACGCTATAAAAAACAACAAAGATAAAACGGACAATAGATTAAACTCAGGGGTTTACAAGTTGACATGCGAAGATTGTAAAAAAGTGTATGTCGGACAAACAGGACGGACATTTGATATTAGAATGAAAGAACATGAAAGAAGCCACAGAGACAAGAAGACAGACTCAACTTTTGCCAATCATTGCCTAGAACATAATCACAAATTCAACACTAATTTTAAAACTTTGCATGTTCTAGATAAAAGTAAAAAACTTAATATGTTAGAAAGTTTAGAAATTAACAAATATAATAAATTAGGTATAATTTTAAATGACCAACTAGACATAAATAACTCCCCCCTACTAAACTTAAAACTCATACATGTCCACCCCCTCTTAGAATAAGATTAGTTCTGTACTTTGTATTGATATATATAAGATCTAATTGATATTTTGAATTAGTATATTCATCCACCTGATGAAGCCACAGTGTGGTGAAACATATGTAGTGCATATATATTATTTTGAAACTATACAACTGTGTTTTATTATATCTAAACAAGCGTTGATGGTTCCTGAATTGCATTTGTAACATAAATGTAACAGTTTGTATTAAAAAGATGAATTTAATGTTTGGTGTGTAGCTACTATTTACTTTTGATCTATTTTTTTTTGTGCCGCGTGTTGTTAGGTGAGAATAAATGCTTACATGCTGAATGTTATCGCTTCACAATACAATTTAAAAGTTAAAAGTACATATGTGAAAGAATTGAGAAGATTTACATATTTTAATTTAACATAATTTAATTTAAAGTTAATGAAAATACTTAAAAAAATATAGATTATCGAGGCTTTACAAGAAGGCATGAAGCTTAAAATACTTAATTATCTAATCTCATACTGATATACTGACTAATAAAATTTAGTTCAAGAAGAGATTGGGGCTTTGAATTATGAGTTTGCACTAGATAAACTTAAGCGAATTACCTTCTACAATGACCATCAGTCCTATGAAGTAGTGAGACACACTGTTTGCAGAGTCGTAGACCTGTAGCAAGCTAAGCCGAAAGGCGAAAGTGAAAGGCAAGAACATTTGCATCAATAAATTGAAATTATAGAAGATCTTTTGTAAGATTTCATTCATTTATTCGTAAATTGAAATTTACATGAAATGAATTCACTAAAGCAACCCAACACGCTAATCCTTAGAAATTTACGTGCCAAGTAGTCGAAATGAAGTCCATCTCGATTTAAAGCCTACACAAGCTACTTTATAAGCCCCAACAAAATATGCAAGGGTGAAAATTCTCTTGCAACTGAAAGTTCGTTGATTATGTTTTGTCTTCATTAAATCATGATATTTCTTTATGACAAATTTTTGTTAGCCCAGTGCTGATTCTTAGAACTACTGTCCCAAAACTGTATTAAAAAGTAATATTCGAAATGGATCATTAGCATTCTGTACCAACAGCGATGAAAAAATTTCAACTAAATTTTTCAAATTAGACTCTGTTAATTTATAAAGTACTCACTCATTTGGCATGCGTTAAAATAAATCCAAAACTATGAATATGTTAGTAGTTATGTAAGACGGTATGGGGCGGTGAAAAGTCATTAAGGTATACGAAATTTACATGTATCCCTCTATCTTTTTCTTTCGAACTCTTTTCGCATTGCTAATGAGATTCAAATTACGGTGGATGATCATAGATGCATGTAAATATTTGTTTGGCAAACCACGTCAACGATAATTTTATGTAAATATAGGTTTTATATGTCAACGCACGTTCTTTTTAAGTCGTGCGTCGATAAATGCATTTGAAACAGAAATTCCAATCTGCATTTTAAAGGATATTGACTTGTAATTTTTAAATTAGTACATATACGACTTCTCTTTATATGGTGGTTTGCCAAACAAATATTTACATGGATCTATGACCATCCACCATAATTTGCATCTCATTAGCAATGCGAAAGGAGTTCGAAAGAAAAAGATAGAGGGATTTCTCTGACCGGAAGTGACGTCAAATACATGTAAATTTCGTATACCATAATGGCTTTTCACCGCCCCATACCGTCTTACATAGCTACTTATGTTCCAGAATTGTCGAATGTAATACATTAGATAATTGTCAAGTGATGAAATAGTAAAACGTCATACTCGCTTTTCGAAATCAGAATGAAACGAGGTTCATCATGCAGAATAGAATTTGCCTTTCTTAAAATTTTCGAAATATCTTTGAACAATACGCATGTTTATAGCACCTACGACCCTAAACGACAGATTGTTTCTCTTTTAATAAATATAGAGGAGGCAATTTTAATATCACTAGGAGAATTTGCTAGAAACATTTTACTTTAAGGCCTGTGTTTTAGGAAATATAAACTACGAGAAGTTGCCGAAAGATCTAATATATTTGTAGCTGCATCATGCATTAAAGCAAGTGCGAGGTATATTTGAAATATTTCCGGCCTTACCGATATAAAGTAATTGTAGAAAATAATTCCCTTCGCTGCCCGGTAGATGGCTTTAATATATGTAAACTGTCAAAATTGCAAGTCATACTGATTATTAGTGTGTCTATGGTACACTTCTAAATTTGTCAGTTCACATTGTCGTTCAACAATGGAGAAACTTGAGTATCACGTAGTGATAAAATTCCTTTATTTGAAATTGAAAAAGACTCAGGAAATAAAAGATGAGTTAGACTCTGTATACGGTGAAGCCTCCCCTTCATTTACGGCGGTAAAACATTGGGTGGCCTGTTACAAACATGGCCATACGAGCATTTTAGGTCGATTGGTCGATTTAGTGTATCAAACTATGGTGGAAGATCGTCGATTGACTGTTATGGATATAACTAAGGCTTTTGGGATATCATCTGAGCGGGTGCACAAGATTTTACATCAAGACTAAATATGAGAAAATTATCCGCGCGATGGGTGCCGCGTTTGTTGACGACCGACCAAAAGGACATGTCGGGCGAGTATCTGTATCGAACAAATATGGCGTACTTTTTGCGGCAATTGATAACCGTCAGTGAAACCTGAGTACACCACCATACGCCCGAGACCAAACAGTGGTCAGTGCAGTGGATTGCGGTGGGAGAACAAACTCCGAAGAAAGCAAAGGTCGCTTTCTCTGCAGGAAAAGTGATGCCAACAGTTTTTTGGGATAGCCGAGGAATAATTTTTGTCGGCTACCTTGCAAAGGGTTAACAATCAACGGACAGTACTACGTTGCATTGCTAGATAAATTGAATAAACAGAATTATGAAAAAAATGTCCACATTAGGCGAAAAAGAAAATCTAGTTTCACCAGGATAACGCTTGGGTTCACACGTGTATGGTTGCAATTTAAAAATTGAAAGAATTGCAGTTTGAATTGGTTACACATCCACCTTATTCGCCAGATCTAGCCTCCAGCGACTTTTTCCTGTTTCCTGAAAAAATATGGGTCAAATGCTGAGATAGAAGACGCTGTAAATCAGTATTTTTCAGGTTTCGACAATCAATTTTTTTCTGACGGTTTGAAGAGAAGGGAAAACCGTTGGACCAAATATAGCGAGTTGCAGGGAGATTACGTCGAAAAATAAATTTTATTTCGCTTCGAAATATGTGATTTCGTTAAAAAGGCCGGAAACATTTGAAATATCGTTCGTATGTATTGACTGTTTATTTGAAATGTCTATTTAATTGGATGAGTGTCCAACAACGGTTACAGTGGGACCAAACGCCATAGTTTAGGGTATATTAAAAGTAATAACAATTCATGCCTTAGCATTCCTCAACAGGTTAAAGTACAGGGGTCATTGGCAGGCTATGAATTAGTATTACGTCTAGGCGATAGCGAAAAGGGATCAGTTAAAAGTTAGAATTGGTTTCTATGTAATGAAGGAGAGCACACTAAGCGCAAGTGCACAAAATAAGTCAAACATTGAAAAGCAATATCAAATCGCCACATGTCAAGCTTAATGAACAACCCAATCAAAAGCCTTTGCTTTTAGAAATATATACCCGGTTAGTTCATTAAGGAAAACAATTTTGGTTTTGTTTTCTTGGGAAACTGTCAGATGTAAAATTTTGTATTCACCTAGCGTTAATTTTTTAATAGGTGTATATATATATAGATTCACTACTATTTGGGTTTATTGGTCTATTTTAATTATAATTGAAACAGACCGATAACCCAAATAGTAGTGAATTTATATTAGTATGGTCAACAAATTTTGTGGAATTATATACAGGGTGATTCTAAATATATTCGACAAATTTTACGGGCTGATTTTTAGGGTTATTATGATCATAAAAGTTCTTATGAATGTATGTCTTAAACGGATTAGTTTTAAAATTACGAGATGTCTAAAAAGTTTATACAATAAAACGCACTAATACAACAAAATTAACTCGTAAAAATTGTTGAAAATGACAGCTTCTATCATCCGTTGAATTTATTGGTGAATGCGTTCAAGAATACCGGGGATGTTTCGAATTGTCGCAAATGCTGCAACAATACAATTTATTTGCAATAGTATAGTATAACTCTGCAAGAACATTCGTTTTGTAGGGAAAATATTTATTTGTCATTTCAATATTATTGTGTGAAGGTATTGTCAAAGTTTTCTAAAATTAATTGCACAAATCCTGAGTTGTGCGATATGCATTTTGTTTACGGTCTTACTAATGGTAATTGTCGTGCAGCTAGACATCTTTATGAGGAACTATACCCTAACCGTGTCATCTCGCATCATTCGATATTTTCCCGTCTTCACTAAAGTCTCAGTGAAATGGCAATTTTAAAAAAACATACGACTGATAGCGGGCACACACGTACTCTTAGAACTACACAAGTTGATGAAATGTGCTAAATGAAATTGAGTAACGTCCTACTACAAGCACCAGAAAATTAAAATTAAAACAGTCCAAAATAAATTAAAAATAATACAAATAATAAAATACTAAATATACAAAAATATTATCTTGATAGCTGACTTCAAAAGGCTGTTTTCTCATGGAAGATCGACTAAACCACTAAATCCACACTTTCCTGAGATCACAAAGAACTTCTAATCAATGTTTCAAAGATAAATAAAACTATAATATTATGTACTATCCGAAGCATAGAAATTTGAACGATAACAGTTTTCTATTGTAAACTACACTTTTATACAGTTGTAATTGGTCTTGATACAGTTGACATATTAATAACAGGCAATTAAGTTGTCACGTCTTTGTCAAATTTGCAAGTTCAAAAATGGTGCATCTTACGGTTATGCAGAAAATAAAAATTGTTAGTATGTTGGAAAGTAAATATTCAATGCGTCCTGCAGCTAAAGAGTTTAATGTAATTAAGTCCTGTATATTTTACGTAAAACGAAATGGCGCGAGCAACAAACCGTAGCTAGAAAAATTGGAATAGCTCATCGAAAAATATAAACGCAACTGCAAGGCCAAGAATTAACATAGTACTTACGAGAAAATTGTTTTGAAATTGCAGTGTCAGCAATCCATCAAAGTAATTTTCCTTGTTCGAAGTGGACTGTTTACAGGCGAATAAAATTATCAGATTTGAGAAATCGAAATGCTGCACTAAAACCATTTCTCACAGAGCAACTTAAGCAAGCTAGGGAAAACTTTTGCGCATTATTATGTTGATAGAGGTGAAGAGTTCTGTATTTCAGTCGTGTTCTTTGATGAAAACATTTTTCAGTCCTACGATAACGGGTCATTACGCGTCTATCGACAATGGAATTCCAGATATCTTGAACGCCATTCAAAAAAAATGTAAAAACAGTGGCCGACTTAGTGTCAACGTTGGGGCATGGATTTCCAGTAATGGTCCAGGTGCTTGTTGGAGGGTGGATAAAAGGCTTACAGAAATTTACTATAAAACTATTTTAAGTGATATTTTGTTACCGTCTGTTTTACAAAAATCTTTGAAGAATTTTATATTTCAACACGATAATTGTTCTTTTCATCGAAGTCGTCTTGTCTAAAATTGGTTACAAGAAAATCGTATTAACATCTTACCATGGCAATCTTTAAGCCTCGATTTAAATCCTATGGAAATATCTAGACAATGATAACTAAAAAAAATTATAAAATAAATAATAGAGAAGAATTGTGGACAGCAATAGAAAACGCTTGGGAAGATTTACAAGAAAATTACATTAGAAATTTGGTTGTATTAATGCCTAGACGTTTGCAAGCAATTGCGGAAAGTAATGGTGGTCCTACAAAATATCGATTTCTTACTTTATTATTGTATCCCGTTTTTCAAATGAAAATATTATACATTTTCGATTATTTATTATTAATATGCTAAGCAAGTGCTACGTTTTATTCAAGCTCAATATAAAGTCATATAACAACATTAAAATAACTCATAAAATGTGTATAGGACTCAATTTTCCATGCTCCCGATGGTACATGGAGCTTCAGTAAGCTGCATTTAGAGTTGCGCATTTAAGCTGCATATAAGTGTTTTATACAAGGCGATTATTATTATTATTATTATCTCTTCCACTCACAAGAACCATTCGTTCTTGGTTGTCATTATCTTACCCCATCGGTTCATTCGAACAAGATGGGTGGCATAGTTATCTATCATTCATTTATTTTTATATGAATATTGATTATAGTAGATACTTACCAGTACTTTCAGGATGTGAACTAATGTGTTGTCCGCTGCTGGCAGCTTGCTTATCTCTCTGGGTGTATGGTTTTGTGTTTGTGCGAGCGCGCAAGTGTAGGGGTATTGTATTTTAGCGCGCTCGTGGATGCGATTAGTGTCTGGTCGCGCTAATTTTGAGAGATCGGAGAACCAGCCGTTGCGCAGGGCCGCCAACCCTTTCCCGGCAACTTTTTTACTTTTCCGTGCAGTACCTCGACGGCCCGACCCCCGCCCCGTCGAGGCAAGGCCCAGACCCGCGAAGCGCACCCTGCACGGGGTTGCTCATCGACAACCAATGGAACACTTTTAGCGGCTACTTTGGTCGACGACGGTCACACTTTGTGCCATCTTAACGTTTTCCGCCATTGCGGGGGCACTGCACACACGTCGAGCGTGTGTATGCTGTTCAAGGCAGCCTAGCCAGGTTGCCACCCAGGACCGGTCCTAGTGGTGTGTGCATTGCGCGGCGCCGTGTTTTGTGCCGCGTGGCTTGGTTCCTCGCTCCCCTGCTGGAAAGGCGGAATGGCACCTGTCCGCCCATCGGGCAGACCTCCCTAGAGTTTGGTAGCGCATATGCTAGGCTACCACCCAGTAGAGGACCACATCAGCGCCCCACCCATTCCGTCATTTTGCCTCCCGGCCACGTTGCGCACGTTCGCGCGCTCCAACATCAGTTTAGCACACTACGTATTACTGCAGCCGTGTCTAACAAGATACTTTTTGCATTTTTAAATAAAGTTTCTGGTAGAGATCTAAAAACATTTAAGAACTTGTGTAATTTATGTGTGATTTCTCCCGTTGCGCCAATCACAGTTGGGACTATTAGGACCTTGTCCATCTTTCGCATACTCTTGATTTCGTCGCTGAGAGGTAAATATTTATTTACCTTCTCCCTGTAGTTCCTTGCAGTGTTTTTTTGCCAACGGAACAGCAATGTCAATGATGTACGTTACCTTGTCCTTCTTCAGTGTCAGTACTATATCTGGAATACTGTTGGGAATTGTTTTATCCGTGATTATTTGGCGAATCCAATATAATCGAGAATTTTCGTCCTCGCAAACTGAAGGTGCTTCATATTCATAATACGGGACATTTTCAGAATACGAAAAGTTTATTATTATTATTATCTCTTCCACTCACAAGAACAATTCGTTTTTGGTTGCCATTATCTTACCCCATCGGTTCATTCGAACAAGATGGATGGCATAGTTATCTCTCATTCATTAATTTTATATGAATATTGATTATAGTAGATACTTACCAGTACTTTCAAGGTGTGAACATATGTATTGTCAGCTGCTAGCAGCTTGTGTCTCTTTCTGGGTATGAACTTGTGTGTTGGTTGCTGCTGGCAGCTTGCGTCCCTCTCTGGGTGTGTGGTTTTGTGTTTGTGCGAGCGCGCAAGTGTAGGGTGTTGTATGTTGGCGCGCTCGTGCGTGTGTTTAGTGACCGGTCGCGTTAATTTTGAGAGATCGGAGAGCCAGCCGTTGCGCAGGGCCGCCAACCCTTTCCCGGCAACTTCTTTACTTTTCCGTGCAGTACTTCGACGGTCCGACCCCATCCCCATCGAGGCAAGGCGCAGACCAGCGATGCGCACCCTGCACGGGGTTGCTCATCGCCAATCGAGGGAACACTCTTAGCGGCTACTTCGGTCGACGACGGTCACACTTTGTTCCATCTTAACGTTTTCCGCTATTGCGGGGGCACTGCACACACGTCGAACGTGTGTGTGCTGTTAACGGCAGCCTAGCCAGGTTGCCGCCCAGGATCGGTCCTAGTGGTGTGTGCATTGCGCGGCGCCGTGTTTTGCGCCGTGTTTTGCGCCGCGTAGCTTGGTTCCTCTCTCCCCTGCTGGAAAGGCGGAATGGCACCTGTCCGCCTATCGGGCAGACCCCCCTAGAGTTTGGTAGCGCATATGCTAGGCTACAACCCAGTAGAGGACCACATCAGCACCCTACTCGTTCCGTCATTTCACCTCCCGGCCACGTTGCCCGCGTTCGCGCGCTGCAACATCAGATTAGCACACTACGTATTATTGCAGCCGTGTCTAACAAGACACTTTTTGCATTTAAATAAAGTTTCTGGTAGAGATCCAAAACATTTATGGACTTGTGTAATTTATGTGAGATTTCTCCCGTTGCGCCAATCACAATTGGGACTATTAGGACCTTGTCCATCTTTCGCATACTCTTGATTTCGTCGCTGAGAGGTAAATATTTATTTACCTTCTCCCTGTAGTTCCTTGCAGTGTCTTTTTGCCAACGGAACAGCAATGTCAATGATGTACGTTACCTTGTCCTTCTTCAGTGTCAGTATTATATCTGGAATATTGTTTGGAATTGTTTTATCTGTTATTATTTGGCGATTCCAATATAATCGAGAATTTTCGTCCTCGCAAACTGAAGGTGCTTCATATTCATAATACGGGACATTTTCAGAATACGACAAGTGCTTCTGTCTGAGCAGCTGGTGTAATATTTTTGAAACCCTGTTGTGCCTCTCGAGATATTGTTTGGGGGCAAGTACAGAGCATCCTGCTATCAAATGATCATTTGTTTCTTCCTTATCTGCGCATTCACATCATTTAATGTCAGATAAATTTCCTATAGGATCGCGTTGGAATTACTTGATCTTGGATGGCGGCTATGAATCCCTCTGTTTCTGCAAACAGGTTACCTGTATACAGCCATGCCTGCGACGCTGAGGTGTCAAAATTTTCAGATCCAATTGTTAACGGATACTTGCCATGCAAAGATTTATTTTTCCATTATTATATCTGGAATATTGTTTGGAATTGTTTTATCTGTTATTATTTGGCGATTCCAATATAATCGAGAATTTTCGTCCTCGCAAACTGAAGGTGCTTCATATTCATAATACGGGACATTTTCAGAATACGACAAGTGCTTCTGTCTGAGCAGCTGGTGTAATATTTTTGAAACCCTGTTGTGCCTCTCGAGATATTGTTTGGGGGCAAGTACAGAGCATCCTGCCATCAAATGATCATTTGTTTCTTCCTTATCTGCGCATTCACATCATTTAATATCAGATAAATTTCCTATAGGATCGCGTTGGAATTACTTGATCTTGGATGGCGGCTATGAATCCCTCTGTTTCTGCAAACAGGTTACCTGTATACAGCCATGCCTGCGACGCTGAGGTGTCAAAATTTTCAGATCCAATTGTTAACGGATACTTGCCATGCAAAGATTTATTTTTCCATATCTCTTTCTGTTGGGCTTACTTAAGATTCTCGTGGATGGATTGAATTCATCGTTAGCCAGTTTGAGTGGCGTAAAATTGTCCATTTGAGCAATCGCATTATGCAATCTACTTTCTTTCGACTTTTGCAGAAAGTACTCTCATAAATTATTTACCTGTGTATAATGCCTGCAATAAACACTCGGTATTCCTCTACCTCCTTCTCTTCTTGGTAAGTGGAACCTTTCGATAGCACTACGTGGGTGATGAATTCTAAATTTTCTGGCTTCTACTCTTGTATTTGTTGTATTGCATTTGTGTTCTTCACACCAGATTTTTAATAATATTTTATATTATTAAAAATACCTTTGTATTATACAAAACTGGTGGGGTTTACCTACTCATGTATGTTTCAATTATTCTGATTCTACTCTTGTCTTGATGTCTATTGCTTCAAGTTCAGTATCATTATTATTATTATTATTATTATTATTATTATTATTATTATTACTATTATTATTATTATTATTACTATTATTATTATTTGTACTGTTATTGTTAATATTGTTGTTATTATTATTATTATTCGAATTCAAAATTAACCTTTCTATGTTTACTTATGTGTATGACAGCAAGAAAGCTTGTGCTACAAAAATATTACCTACTTTATATTCACAAGTGTAACAGTTTATTCATACAAAAGCAAACGTTATTTTCTTTTAACGATTCATTAAGTCGAACAAAAGTCATTGTCAAAGGTAACGTTTAAAGGCAAATTTAACCATTATACTAGTGTACACACGCATTTTGATGCGAACACCTGTTCAACACACTGATCTAACAATGTGTGTATGTACACAGAATTCCAACTGCGGTACTTAATTATTCGTTTTTGTATAATACAGAAAAAGCGGAGTAATTTAATTCGGTTGTTGTATTTTTTCTGTATTCGTATCTACACAATGGAAAGTTATAAATATCATATAAATATAAATATCAAGTTGAATTAAGAACAATGTCTGTTTTGATGTGATGATTTTATTTGTAATGCAATATTTATCAGTTCAACTTATTCTAAAGAATAATCACCATTACTATTATGACTCTGCTGTATAAAATTTTGGTGGTCCTGAATTATCGAATTTTTCAATTTGATCGTCATTTGTTAGATGTTTTCCTTTCAATGCATTTTATAACGATTATAAGAAGTAATGATCTGTGGGTGTAAAATCCGATTAGTTTGAAGAGTGGGATAAAGTAGACCACACTAGATCCAAAATTTGTTATTTTTCTTTTATGTGATCTGACGATATCGTGGAATAACATTTTTTCGATTAACAAGTACAGTCATATATGATTGTTTCGAGACGATCGACCAGGTCACGGTCACGCCCGCTCTCACACCACGAGAGAGCATCAGGCAAATACCGGCACATGCCGGATAACACTCAGTATCGCTCAAAGAACAACAACAGCAGCAACTACAAACTGACGATGGCAGTAGAGGGATTACCAAGAGCTTATTCACACATCCGCTGTTTAGACATCGGTGGAACATATTCCCGGTAAGATACAGGAAGTTCTTGGGAAAATGAGGGATGTGAAAATTGGAGTTTCCGAGTTGTACTTTTGAGTGATAAGATGTTTGGAGGTTTCGGTTTGATTAAAGGTGATGTGGTCTAAAAGATTCTAACCAGATGAAGATAAGCTAAAGGAGAGTTGCAATTGTAAGTGAAGGAGTTTGGTGCAAAGGTCACTTCTATTTTGCCCGATCTGTTCCCGGGTGAACGCAAAACTAGCCAACATTTTCGTTCGAACAATAAATCCTTTGTTCCTATACCTAAAGACTGAAGTGTTGGTTTAGATACGTTGATGATACCTTCGTTACCAGAGCGCATGGACGTGATTCTTTAGATAAATAAAGTTCCTCAATTCCCAACATAGTTCCATTTATTTCACTACGGAAGGTTCCTCTGCTTATGGATGTCTTAGTGAACCGTCAATCTGATGGTTCATTAAGATATTCCGTTTATCGCAAACCTGTACTTATTGACCGATACCTAATTGCTTGTTCCTACAAAAGATCCTTCTTTATACCTGAACATAATTCCTTACCTGAAGTATTCAATCATGTCACCAATTCCTAAGTCAAAAATAACTATTCCAATCACGATATACAAGGCACCATAAACCAACACCTTAACCATAAGACATTCTTCTACCACATCTAGGGACCATTTACCTGACATACAAAGCGTCACCGACCATATCAGCAATATTCTTATGAAACTTAACATCAAAACCGTGTTAAACCCCACATTACTTTATCGACCTCCTTTTCTGTTAAGGATCGCAACCATCTAGAAACTCCTGATGTTTACATAATCCCATGCTCGTCTGGCAGTGTATACATCCGCGAGACAAAATGCTCGATGAGCACTCATTGTACTAGGATACTGCGCGCAACCTGGTCTGCACTAGCTGAACATTGGTTGAAAATCAAACTCAATTTACTTTAACCGTAAAATACGCGAATCCATAGGTATCAAGCATTCCAATCATATCAGATAATATTATATCTATATAATACTTGACAAACCCTTCTATCTCAAAAACTTAACCGTAACCGTGACGCTCCAGTGACTCGGAACAGCTTCTGAATAGCCCCGTCCCAAACTAATAAACTTTTAGTTTCAGTGCAGCAACTGTAGTACCAGTACTGATGAAACAGTGCCAAGGACGTGATTCCAGCCCTAAATTCCAGAAGCATTCAACTTACGTAAAAGTCGCAATGTTACTCCTTAACAGTGGATAGGTGCTATTATTTTGAGCGGTATTTATACGAAGCAAGAGACAGTTGTAGCACTACAAAAATAAATAACGACTCGAGAAAGAGAATGTTGTGTGGAATGTTGAAATAGAAAAAACTATAAAAAATAAAAGACAGTTGTGGAAAACATTAGACTGGCAGGTAGGCATTATAACACCAATATATAAAAAGGGAGTTAGCAGGGATTGTTCAAACTTTAGGGTAATAACGCTAGGTAGTACCATCGGAAAAATATATGCCAGAATTTTAGAACACAGCCTCAGACCCCAATTAGATAGCATGTTCGAGGAAAATTAGAGGGGATTCAGAAAGGAAAGAGGGACTAACGACCAGATATTTATACTCATACAATTATCAGAAAAGGCAATCAGCACTGGAAGACAGATACATGCTTCGTTTCGTGGATATGGAGAAAGTTTTCGATAGAGTAAATAGAGAAGAAATCTGGAAAATTTTAGATAGTAGAGGAATAGGAAAAGATCTTATACAAAATATACAAAGTCTTTACGAGAAAACTGAAAACTATGTAAGAGTAAGAAATGAAAAATCAAAATCATTTGTTACGAAAGTCGGTGTAAAATGGATGCATTCTGTGCCCACTTCTCTTTAATTTAATGTTGGATGAAGCTGTTGAACAAAGTAAAGATAGTTTAAAGCCGTATAATGTCGGATATTGGAAGCTACGATATATTAGTTTGATGGAATTATGCTATGCAGATGATGTAGTAATATTAGGGGAAACAGAAGGCAGCTGAAAGATAATATCAATAACCTTAATGAGGGATTGAAATTAGTAAATATTAGAATAAATATACAAAAAACTAAAACAATGATTATAGGACATCAAAGTAAAAACCACAAAATACCAATAGAAGACAAAATACTAGAGCAAGTAGATAAATTTAAATATTTAGGAGTAATAATAAATAAAAATGGAACCTTGGGCAAAAAAGAAATACTAAAACAAATGAAAATAGAAATAATTAAAAGAATTGTAAAACTGACACTGACATATGCGTGTGAATCATGGACAATGACACAGAAACAGAAAAGTAGAATCACAAGCACAGAAATGAGATTCCTAAGAAGACTAGAAGGAAAAACAAGAAAAGATAAAATTAAAAACCAGATATTTCGAGTAAACCTGAATATAGTCCCTGTCGAAACGACGATAGAAAAAGGACAACTAAGGTGGTTAGACTATGTAGGAGAGAGAGAAGAGGTGAGAATATAATTGTCAGACAAATATTCGAATGGATAGAAATAGGGAAAAAGAAGAGAGGCAGACCAAGAAGAACGTGGAAGGAGGAAGTGCGGACAGCAGCTGAGAAAAGAGGAACAAGATGGGAGGAAATAAAAATAGTAGTAAAAGACAGAAAAAAGTGGAAGAAAATATGGAAGAAAACACCCGAAAATTCAACTATAACATAACTCGACACTGAAAGGTACATGAGTTCCCAGGATTAAGTAAGTACGTTCTTATACTTTTTTTAATTTTACTTGCAGTCTTGAAGAGTATACCTGCTTTTGGATCGCTCTGGTGGTGTTGAACAGAGTTTGCACATCACATTTTGTGGTCTGCATAATTGTATGTAAATAATGATAATTTCTTATTGTCAGGAAATTATGTTATCTAGAAGATAATATTGGTTAAGTTGTAAGTATGTTAAGTTAGATTTATTTAGATTTTGTTATCGCATTATAACTATCTAAAATGAGGGAAAAATACGCACCAATATGTAGTGTTCTACATTAGGCTTCTTCATTGGTGTTCTATTAGTGATTATATTTTGCATAAAAATTCATATATTTGGTCTAAAGAAATATTGTCTAAGAGAATTTTATTCTTGATTTAATAAATACATTTTTAACCGTGTAATGTCTCTCTTATTAAATATTTCTCCTTATGCGTCTTTTAGAAACATCATTATACCTGAAGCTGTTGGTAAATTTAAAATATTTCTTGTCGTTATTTATATAATATATAGTATACTGTAAGTGAATTCGAATAATAAAATTAAGTATTGTAGTTAATAAGGACATATATTAGATATAGTTTGTGCTTGAGATTTATTGTTAATAGAGTACGAATTTTATATGAAAACTATTATTTTGTTATTAAGAGTATAAATAATTTGCGAATTCTCGTATGTGGAATTTGTATAGAAGTAACGAGAGTAACAGTATAAAAACTATATGTTTTGTATAAAATTATGGTTTGTGGGTAAACCTAAATATTTTGTGCTTTTCTTATTTTTTGATTATATTCGATAGTAAATATAATCTAACGAATATTATATACTGCGAATGTTATATTTTGATAAATTTTTTGCACACTATAATCAGTATTTAGTAGTCATGATAAACTTAGCAAAATAAGTTCCACGTTTTTCGTACTTTAGGTTAAACAAGTTTTGAAATTTTGCAAGCATTTTAGGCACTACTATTGCTATTAGAACGATAATAGAGTAGATAAATTTAGATAAAGTTTAAAGCTCTAGCGGTGATGTCTTCACTAAAACGTTTTATTTAGAGAATTTAAAGAATGAAGATATTTAATTATCTATATTTTAAACAAATTCTTAAATATTTCGGCATTAGCGATCTCTATCTATGGAGGGTTCGAAGATGTTATCATTCGTTTCATTATTAGTATCCTATGCAGAGTTTTTCAAGACATCGTATATAACCCTAATCACCCAGCATTATTCATTAAAAATGAAGCGATAAAGTTTCTCTACACTTTCATTTCGGTTTTTTTTTGTGGACATGTTTTGATGGATAATCTTGTAAGCTTATAATCAAGCTTATTTGAGACGCTATTATTAACTCGTTTTCAATAAAATTCGCAATTTTTTTGCAACGCGTCCACTTTAGATTGTCTTTCCTCATTGCAATAGAAGTAAAGCTTATATGTTTAAGCAGATCTCGCAGTAATGGCAAATTTAAATGTAAAAAGGGTGGCATGTCAAATGTTTTGTGACCAAAGATTGTACTTTTCCAATAAACATTTTATGATTTTAGGACTATACAAAAAGGAATGCGTTCTTATAAAAATATACTTCTTGACTAAGTTCTATTTATGTAATTAGACACTTTACTGCCGGCTTATGGTATTATTGTGTCCATTTCACTTTAGTCTATATGAATGTTTCGTAGCTGCCGTTCTCGTTTACGCAGTTGCTGGCTTAATTTCCCCAAAAAAGACTTCATTGTTTGCGAGGTGTATTAACTCGATGAGAATGTTGGAAAACTTAATTATACTACGACCTCTTCTACATAAAGGAGTTCCGCTCGTGTTGATCGGCTATCGTTTGCACTTTATTAAGTTTACAAACTGTTACCGAGAAAATTGACGTAGAAAACTTTATCGAATATTAATATAATGAATGGTGTTGATACAAATTACCATGCAACCAGGGGAGTTCACAAATTCGAAAAAGAATGAAAGATGAAATTACATTATATAGAAATTGATTTTCCAGACGCAATAGAAAGGAAGGTAGCGTGAGATTACGTTTTGTAACAAACATGCAGAAGCAATTTTTTGTAGTGTTAACGTATAAAATAGTGTATATAAAATATGGAAATGTGCTACGCTGGAGAACGTGTCTTTTTACTGTTATATGTATTATCTCTAATATGGTACACTTTTAAGTGCTATATACGAGCTGATTCATTTTCGACCCTCACCATGAGATCCTGCTTATTATTCGAAATAGAGGGTGGGTTCAAATTTGTCGTAGTTACAAAATTTTGTGTTTGTTATGAACCCGAAGAGAAAATGGACCTGTATCAAATAACGTTGGCGATTTTTTTAAAAAACCAAAGTAGCTCATTTTCTTCTTTTACCTGTAGCACGTTTATTTAGGGTTACAGAGAAAAACTAAAAACACGTTCTAAAGGCCACTTTTGATTTACTATCTGACTAAACTAAACTCGAAATTTTCATGTGACATTTCGGTTCTATCTGGCCATCATCAACTTTCTTAATACTTATTAGCACTATGTCAGATTTTGACACCGCTAGAAAGAATTGTTTTTCTGATTTCAACTATGTATGATATGTTGACACAAT
This sequence comes from Melolontha melolontha, assembly GCA_935421215.2. Taxonomy (NCBI): domain Eukaryota; kingdom Metazoa; phylum Arthropoda; class Insecta; order Coleoptera; family Scarabaeidae; genus Melolontha; species Melolontha melolontha. Next base: position 68,212,683 of record OW285238.1, read on the forward strand.
TTTTTGATATTATGCTTTAATTCGCGAAGAATACATGTTCAGATTAAGTAAGGTAGCCATGAAATTTCAAACTGTCAAACATTTCAATTATCGTACATTACTAATAGAAAGATGTACACCAACGAAGAGAAACGAGATATGTTAAGTATTTTTTATTCATCGAATCGAAATACAACAATAGCGAGTACAAGATATTTACAATTATATCCAGAACGACAACAACCACATCGTAACATTTTTCTGGATCTTGATAGAAACTTGGTCGAAATTGGATCGTTTACCAAACCGCGATATGTTTATGTTAACAGGAATTTGAATGAAAATCAACAAGATCTTTTACAAATGATAAATTGAAGATGTGTCTTTGCAAAGTCTATGTAAATCTTGTATTTTCTAGATAAATAATAATCCATCAACATCTACACCCGAAGTGACTTCAGAATTAAATTTGTCCCAAGCTCTAGTATGGAGAACTTTACATCGAAGTTTACAAAGTTTACAAATAAGTTTAAACCATACAAGAGTCATGTTAGACACAGTTTAATAGCAGGTGATAATTTGAGATGATTGAAGTACTGCAACTGGTTAGTGGGAAGGTTGGAAGACGACCAAGATTTTTAAACAAGATAATCTGGTCAGATGAATCAAAATTTAGCAATTCTGGAATGTTTAACAGAAATACGCAGCACTATTTGGCAGTATATAATCCCAGATAAAACACGGCAAGAAAACTACAACATCGTTTCGAATTAAACGTTTAGATGGGCATTTTGGGAAATCGTCTCATAGGACCTGTTATGTATGAAGAAACATTAAATGGGGAAAAATACTTAATCTTCTTCACACATACGTATGTAACTTCCTGGATAATAATACAGGCCGGCGCACTGGCTCACAAAGCTGTAATTGTGAGGAATTACTTAAGTGAAGAGTTTCCAAACCGTTGGATTGGAAGTAGTGGAGTTATTGAATGGCCGGCGAGATCTCCTGACTTAAATCCTATGGATTATTTTTTATGGGGAGCTATTAAAAATTGTATTTATAAAGATGATGTTCCACAAAACATTGAAAAACTTCGACATAGACTCCCGAACGCCTTCGATGTAATTCTTAAAAAAAATACACAGGGCAGTTCAAAACGCTAGAAAGTGTGCGCAAGTACGTTATTTTCATTTATGGTTACAAACAAGATTCACGATTTACATAGACTTTGCGAAAACACACCTTTAATTTATCATTTGTAAAATATCCCGTTGATTTTCATTCAAACTCCTGTTAAGATAAATATCACGCGGTTTGGTAAACGATCCAATCTCGACCAAGTTTCTATCAAGATCCAGAAAAATGGTACGACGTGGCTGTTATCGTTCTGGATACAATTGTAAATATCTTGCACTCGCTATTGTTGTATTTCGATTCGATGAATAAAAAATACTTAACATGCCTCGTTTCTCTCGTTAGGGTACGACATTTTTCTATTAGTAATGTACGATAATTGAAATGTTTGACAGTTTGAAATTTCATGGCTACCTTACATCTGAAAATGTATTCTTCGTGAATTAAAGCATAATATCAAAAATTTGTGTTAACATGTCATACCTGGTTGAAATCAGAAAAAAAAAACTCTTTCTAGCGGTGTCAAAATCCGATATAATGCTAATAAAAAATAAGAAAGTTGATGATGGCCAGATAGATCTGAAATGTCATATGAGAATATCGAGTTTACCATTAGATAGTAGATCAAAAGTGGCCTCGAGAATGTGTTTTTTGTTTTCCTCTGGAACCCAAAATAAACGTGCTAGAGATAAAAAAATTAGTTTCTTTCGTTTTTTAAAAAAATCTCAACCGTCATTTAACACAGGTCCATCCTCGCTTCCGGTCTATAACAAACATTAAATTTAGCAATTTCGCCAAATTTGAACCTACTCTCTATCTCCAATAATAAGTAATACACATATACACTTTGTCCGTTTTCAGTTTGCAGTCACATGACTAACTATGTCATACTATCTCAGACACAGAATCTATATACTTTGTTTTTCAGATATATTGAGCTACAAATATTCAGAATTGAAACGTATGTCATTTGATACAAGACATACGTCTTTGAAATTTCTTCGTAGCAAAGACAAAGAAAAATAATATTAGCATGTCTTGTATAATATGAGATACCGACAACTGTTTTAGTCAAAAAAGAAAATACGTACAATATTTATCGACATATACAGGTTATGTTTAGTGCGGTCTACTTCTTGTTTGTATTTTTCCGTTGATATTTTAAGATTTCTTATTTATCTGTTCTTCTTGCAACAATAATAGTCAGTTTCGAGTAATTAATCGTAAGTATTTAACGTAATATTTCTTAATTAAATTATTTTACTTTGACACTGACAAATTACATTTTTTGATAAATTGATATGCATATCGCAAAATGTAATTTTCATAATATGAAGCGGTATAAAATTTCATGTTTGTGTTCTTTTTGTTGTAGAATATGCCAGGTAAACGTCTACTCACAGGCACAAAATCTAGTTGCCAACCTTCTTCATTATTTTGAAGAAGAGAAATATAATAGAGGTCCATTATTGTCTGTTGATTCAGTTTATGAGGTAAGATAACACCAAATTAATATCTTTAGATTAATGAGGAAAAATATTTTTAGAGAGTAGCAAGTGCTCTTAAGATCTCTGTCCGAACCGTTTACAATATCAAGAAACGTGGGACATCATCACCTGGAAAACAAATACCCCGGCGTAAACCAAAAACCAAAGATTTGCCAGAAAGCTTGAAAATGGAAGTCCGAAATACCTTATACGACATGTTTCATCAAAGTATTCTAAGCAATTTTATTTTCATAAATGATTTATTTTTTAACGATATACTTTTTTAGAAAAACAGGATACATTGAAAACATTGAAGACTGAACTGGAAACTAAACAAATGGTGCAAATAGGAAAAACATCTCTTTCCATTTTACTCAAACATATCGGTTTCAAATATAAAAAAGATGATAATAGAAGAGCATTAATGGAAAAACTTGATGTTAGTGTAATGCGAAGTGTATTTTTAAGGAAGTACATTGAGAATACAAATTCTAGTTTGCGTCAAGTTGTCTTTTTAGATGAAACATGGATATTTTCCAAAGGATCGAAACCGTAAAGAGAAAGTTTATGAAATTGATGAACTGTTATGAAATGCAGGACATGAAATTCTTAGACTGCCACCATACCACTGTGACTTCAATGCTATTGAGCTAATTTGGGCAAAAGCAAAAACATATTACAATGTGCACATCGGTAGGGCTGGTTACACCGACGAAAAGGTGAAAGAAATGTGGAAGGAGGCATTACATACATGTGATAGTAATACATGGAGTAACTGCATAAGGCATACTGATAATTTAATAAAACAATGGTATGAAAGAGAAAACTGCTTGGTAGACTTGGATATAGATCCAGTAATAATCTAACTAACTAATAATCTAACTAACTAACTAAGTAATAATCAACTAAAGGTGTCATATTTTATGTTAGTACAAGACAACATTATTTTCTGTCTATGATAGTGTTTTTATGATTGTATTAGAAAGATTATATATTTAAGCTTCCATGTAAATATGTTTTATTCAAATAAATATTTCTTATTAGACCGATTATGAATTAGATGAATTATTTGCTATTTCTACATACTTCTATTTTCTAATATGCTCAGTTAATATATGAACAACTCAAGAGTTTGCAGATACAACCAACATAAATTGCGAAGATAAAGAAAATAGCTTTTGTCACATACTGCACTACTGTTGTTCATTGAGTTTAGTATGCTGTATGGCATTTTAAAATCAGGTTTTAATAGTCTTATGCAGAATAACATTAAAAAATATCAGCGCTCACTTGTGCAGTCACATCCATATCTGTTAACACTAGAATAGAATAATACATAATACAATTTCGCTATTTTGTATTTATTGTATTGATTAAAGTATCTGCATTTTATTAAGTTGAATAGTTTTTATATGAGCAAGTTTAACAAACAGTTATGATAATTTTTTAACATACTGATTCCAAATGAAGTTATATCTTCAATGGTTTTACTTAGCGTAGCAATGTAATAATTGAACTGTATAATTAATTTATACATAATACTAATAGTTCTCTATAGTTTTTGTAAACAAATGAATTATTCGTGTAATTATTATTAACCATTTTCTTGGAAATAATAATACCAATATAATCAAGGTGAGCTTTTATTTATTTAATTTCTAATGCAAAAAATTTGATTATACATATGAAACAATCAAAATTTAGCTTCCTATTTTCTTATTTCCCAACCTTTCTGTTCTACTTTTTGGTTATATTGAATTGCTTTGTAATTCATTTATGTTAGTGAATTTCTTCTCGTATGATTTCTGCAATTTCCAGATTATTTCTTATTCCAAATTTATTTAATGCGATTAATGCTAGAAGTGAAGCATCTGTTTACAATACATGAAAAGCTGCATTTTCTACATGTACCTTTGTCTTCTTTAAAGAATATTATTTTATATGCGTATTTGAGATTTACAACTTCCAAAGTTACTGTGTTTATACTTCAAAAATTTTAGGTTATGTCATACGGCATCGTTCCAATTTCATTACATTGGTCAATAACATCGATTGATTAAACAGGAAAAACATTTAGAAAATAAATAGAAAACATTATGTATTGAAATATCAATTTTATATTTATAAAATACTTAAACCTCTTTTGACTCAAAAGTACCGACTAGATTCATACTACTAAAAATAAATGAAAATTGATCATGTGACTGCAAACTGAAAACGAACAGAGTGTACACAGATAATCGATAAAGTAAACAGACAATGAAAAGAGAAATTAAATAAATGATTAATATTAAACAAGAGAAAATCTAAGCAGTATATACTATAACTTAATAATATAAAGTAACGATCTGCAATTTACCATCATGAGTGTATGCAATTGTTACATAATTATCTAACATATGTTATTTAAATATCTACACACTGGCTTATCATGTTGGCACTCGCGAGTTTAGATCCGGGACTAGGCTGTCCGAGTAGGTTTTCGTGGTTTTCCTTCTTGTTCTAGGCGAATGCCGACAGCTAAACATCTTAATTCTCTCGGGATTCGGACATAATAATAACTCACGACTTTCCAATGCGTCCTGTAATTGGCGTCAAGCTGTTGGGGAATGTTAAGGCGTGAATTATTATTAAGCTTGAACATATTTTGAATAATGCCATTTTTATTCATGAAAATTTCGCATATTTTAATATGATATTAATATAGTTCATCATTTATAATTTAAAATTCTATGAAAAAGGCAGTAATTGCCGAAACATGTAAGAGATAATTTAAAATATATACATATTAAACAGACCTTATATCGCCGGCTATCTAAATCTACTATAATATACAAAGGTCAAGAAATAATTATCTAAATATATATATATATATTTAAAATATTTTCCAACAATAAACATAAGAGAAGTTACAAGTTTCTTCTTTGTAGGATTTCCTTTCAATTATTTAAAGTGACAACAAAACTGACAATTCACAAATTAAGTTAGTATAACAAGCATTGTACGCATATACATGTTTATTACGAAAATTGAAGTTTCAGTAACAAAGAAATTCTCTTTTAATGGAAAGAGAATTAGAGCTGAATTTATCCGAATACAAACGTGGATCCCGGATGTTATTAAATTTCAATCAACGCAAGAATATTACGTTGTAAGCGTAAAAAAGAATGGCGTAATATTCGCTAATGCGCACTGGGATGATAGAAAACCGATAAATTCACTGTTGCCGAACTTTGTTCGTCAAATACTCGAAACGCTCATTCACCGTAGAGCTATAATGAAAAAAGTTCGTTTTTTTTTTAACATTATCAAACATTGTAACACAATTACTATGTAAAACTTCGACAAAATTGTTTTTCAATTAGTGTACTTAATTTTGGTTACAGTGAGAATAAAGGAATAGATTCGTTACTTATTATAACACTCCATTAAATTTTTTCATTTTACAATCACTTTATTATAAGCTTGATATAGAAGCGCAAGAATATTTTTGATATTAAATTTTTTGTTACTGATTCAGACATAATGTTTAACTTGTTCCCATACAACTTCTATCATTTCTATGGATGGTTAATGAGATGTGGACACGGTGCTGTCTGGTGATATACTCGATGCAAATAAATCAGCATTGATGACTTTTTTATAGAGTTCCTAAGTATCTATCACGCCACTTTATAATAGCATCTCGTTCCATTAGCATATTCCTTTTCAACTTTCTCATAAATGAACCCTACATCTAACAGCAATCGATCGAGTGCACTATGTGTAAAGTTTGGAGGATCAGGATCATTATTTTCACTGCATCGAATAATGTTTAACATTGGAGCTTTGTTTTAGAGAAAAAAGTTGTAAACCTTTCGTGTCTTTGTTCTTATCGAAAACCAGTATACGGCGGATTTAGTGCTTATTAACACTGCACAGTGTAAATGGATGAAAGGCGCAAGTGATAAGAGCGTCGGACAATGAGAGTCTGAATTCCGTTGGCCGAGGGTTTGAATCTCGAGATCAGCGTGTGAGAGATATTTTTCTCTGAATTGATATGCTCTTCAGTTACCCTTTAAATGTTGAGGAAGTGAGAATCAAATCAACATTTCCATCGTCTCACGGCGGCGATGTGCAGCCATGGAAGACTTTACATACACCTTATACACTCAGAGCGGTCCTGGGGTCTTGACAAGCTTTTAGCTTAAGACACTGTCCCTATACACGCACTACAAAAATAAAAGAAAATTTATTTATTTCTGGTTCTTTTTGGCGGAGCTCATTATAGATTTTTCTGTTTCTTTTCGAACACTATATTATATTTTCTCACATTCAAGGGATTTATTAGTTCCTACAGCAATTGAAGATAACGGCTATAGAAACGCTCACACTTTTTGCGGAATATGTATGGGCAAAATCATTTCACGCTCTGTTTTGCAGAATGTGGTGGTAACATATATTCAATTGCAATTAAAGTTGTATATTTTGTATTACGTACTGCAGGAATTTAACGTAAAATAAAGCTCTGGAAAAAGCTAATTTATTTACGAAAATTGGCAGATAAAAATACAGAATAGACGACACTCTTTATAACAAATGGTACTTAGAAATAAGGGAAATGAGTTAAATATGAGGCCAGTCACGAGCGAATATTACATAATCGTATCATTCCCCTCCATTTAAAAATTGGTAACGCGGCCTAAATAAAAAAAGAATACAAAGGTATTTTTAATAATATAAAATATTACTAAAAATAAGAACACAAATGCAGGTTCACTATAAATATTTTCTGTGAACGTGTCCGAATATATCCTATCCCCAGAGACGTAGATACGTATTTCGCGTTTCTACAGGCTCATCGGTACGCCCCTGCTGGAGAAAGGATATTTCCAGACACATTCACAGAAAAGAACCACCTCGCCCTATCACCGTAATTATCCAGACCGAGCGCAGAAGTAAATTCGGCGCTACCTGTTGTCAGACAGCCGATGTACCTCGCATACCGTCAACATAATTAATGTGAAGTAACGACGCCCTTCCAAAGGTTAGCACAGCCAATCTCTCTAGAAAACTGAATTTTGTTTGTGCCTTCACTCATACTACGGCTTAACCGCATGTTTAATGTATCAGAATGATTGAAACATACATGAGTAGGTAAACCCCACCAGTTTTGTATAATACAAAGGTATTTTTAATAATATAAAATATTACTAAAAATCTGGTGTGAAGAACACAATAGTGAACCTGCATTTGTGTTCTTCACACCAGATTTGTAGTAATATTTTATATTATTGAAAATACCTTTGTATTATACAAAACTAGTGGGGTTTACCTACTCATGTATGTTTCAATTATTCTGATACATTACACATGCGGTTAAGCCGTAGTATGAGTGAAGGCACAAACAAAATGCAGTTTTCTAGAGAGATTGGCTGTGCTAACCTTTGGAAGGGCGTCGTTACTTCACATTAATTATGTGGACGGTATGCGAGGTACTTCGGCTGTCTGACAACAGGTAGCGCCGAATTTACTTCTGCGCTCGGTCTGGATAATTACGGTGATAGGGCGAGGTGGTTCTTTTCTGTGAATGTGTCTGGAAATATCCTTTCTCCAGCAGGGGCGTACCGATGAGCCTGTAGAAAAGCGAAATACGTATCTACGTCTCTGGGGATAGGATATATTCGGACACGTTCACAGAAAATATTTATAGTGAACCTGCATTTGTGTTCTTCACACCAGATTTTTAATAATATTTTATATTATTAAAAATACCTTTGTATTATACAAAACTGGTGGGGTTTACCTACTCATGTATGTTTCAATTATTCTGAAAAAAAGAATAGCTTCATTTTAAATGATAAAGTTAGTAAAAGAAATGGTTTTCCACATTGATGTAAAGTTGAAACGAACTATAGTAATAAAACAAATTTGAAATGTTTATATAAATATTTGTTTTTTCATTCTTTGAATGAATTTAGCTGTATATTGATTGAACTCAAGATGAAATAGTAGGAAATAATATATTCAATATATTAAAAAAACAAGAAAAACAATTACTCAACTTCCTTCAGTCTCTCCAACATGACTTGGGTTTTAAATTTTTAATTTCTGTTAGAGGTATCAGAACAGTATGAAATCCCAATGCTGATGTCTATTTTCTTCCAATAATAAAACTTGTACATTAACAACTCGTTTGAAACTTCACGATTAAATATCTTTTAACGTTAGATAGTTCATATTATCTAAAATTATGAATCAGTCTTGAGAAAGATTCATGAAAAGTTAAATAAATAAGAAACATACGGTTCATGACCAGTGCCGTTGATTACAATATATTTACTCCAACGAATTTCAGAATATCAATTAAAGACACCTTTTGTATCCCTTTCAGATTCTTCCTGATAAATAATGGACTGTCTATTTCTGCCTTAAAAAAATAAATGGATATCATAGATCTATATCCGATAAAAATGGAGCTCATCATGCATACAAGAAAAAATCAACACACAAAATTTTGGGATAATTGGTTTTTTTTTTGGATGTGAATTCCAAATCTGATTTCTTTTTAGCATGTAATGTTTCTCGTATAAGGCCGTATATCGAGTCCGAAAAAATGGTACAATATGAGCAAAAATTATTTAGATAAGGGAAGGCCATGGTTGGGAGAGTCACTGTCTTTGATATGTTCAGCCTGTTGTTGGTTGGTACATGTTTGTTGGATGCCAGTTTCGATTTGAATTTTTATTTGACATGATTTAAACGTCAGTTCTTTTTAGCTAACATAACCAATATAAATACAACTACTTCAAATCAAAATTCACATTTAATTGGCAACAATAAGCTGAACCTATCAAAGACAGTGATCCTCCCAACCATGGCCATCCCTTATCTAAATAATTTTTGCTCATATGGTATTTCCCAACGAAAATAACCTTTTAAAACATTATAAAAGATTATACAAAGTGTAATAATAAGTAAAATACTTTATTTCTTGTAAAAGTATTGCACAATTACTGCGTCATACTTGATGGTCCCTATATAAATGCTTTCAAGCCACTCGCAGGTAGAGAGCCAATCAAAATGGAATCATAATCCTAAATAGAGTGCTTTGGAATTGTCAGTGCTAACCTCTTGTTAGGTTATTAAAAGAATAAAGGGTTCAATTTTCGTTTGATTACATTATTTTATATTCCCCAGAAAGAGGCAATAGATTTCTACTATTACTATTCTATACGTGGTTTATGAAACAATTAGAGCTTGGAAAAATTATTGAACATGAGATACGAAGTATTAGATTTTTGCATAAAGTTTAAATTAGTGACAGTTTTTAATTGTATCTCAGCATCGTACATTGACGATTCTATATTAGGACGAAACACGTTCTTGCCTGCCTGAATAGCAATTTTCGCGAAAATATTGTATTTATATTGTGTTCTTGACACTAGATTTTTAATAATATTTGATATTAATAAAAATGTTTTAGTTTTACTGGTTTTGTTCGACTGATAGTGGAGATAAGTTAATACAGTTTTCCATCTGTTACGATTGTCATCGCTCAATGGAAAACACCTGCTAAGTCTTACACTTATCATGAGGATGACGATGGTTGGTTTGGAGTTCGCACTTGTAATGTGAATTGTTTCCAATTCATATTACAAGTACAAGTTTGATACTTTTTACAAAAATATCTCGTCAGAATAAAAATTATCTTGATTTACTTTACTCCAAAGGACATCTACAGCAAAACTTAATAATATAATATCTATGCTTCAATTTTCCAGTAGCCAAGACAAGGCCTGAGTATCACGTTTGCATGTAATTCGGATTCCTGTTGTCTTGAATATTAGTTGGCCCGAAGAAGTGTGTAACTGCCATTTGCAAACGTATGATATGGAGGGAACTCAAACATTTTCAAGATTTCTATTTTTGGAAAATAGATGTTATTGGGATCTATGAAAAATAACAAGAAGTTAACTTATCCAGTTATAGTGTCTGCAAGTAGATTAATTAGTGACACGTACAAAGTGGTAGAACTACGAAGAACAATAAAGCAGTGTATCATCCTTTGTCTTCTAATACAGTAATAATGTATTCTTTCAAATACCCTTACACTTGATCATTTAAAACGAAGGTTTATAAATCACTGTTGCTCTAATACACAAATAAAATAATCGACCAATATAATCACCCACGTAAAATTTGCGTATTTTACTAAATACTTACTAAAGTTATTCAAATGTAATACTAAAAACCGAAAGTAGTGTTATTCACCATTTAAAATACTCAAAGTGTAGTCTTCCGAATGTGAATTTACTGTTACTGTACACCTCGCTGGCTTACTAATACTTTACAAAGACTGATTATTTTTAATGAGTACACCACTAATATTAAAGTTAAAGTAATAAATAAGAAATAATAACGGGAAAGCAAATGAAATGTTTTAACATTAATAAACTGAAAATAAACTTACCGAGGTTATCTAATGTAGCTTGCAGTTAAGGAATAAATAGATAAAATATTTAGGGAAAGTTGAAGATTCAATTGTTTTCAATTTGCACAGATGGAACAGACAGGACAATAATTTTTGGCTGAACTTTAAATGTAGTGTATACTAACGGAAAGTTCTGCAAATAAAATGGACAGACAGTATTTCATATCCAACTTTGTAAATTTTAGCTGAAAATTGTAAAGTTTGTCAGTTGGACGACAGAAACATACATATTGTTATTCTCTACAACACTTTTAATACTACATGTTTTAGAAGATTAATAGTAATCACATATTAATTGACGAAAGTCATTTTGATGACAATAATTATATACATATATGTTTTTATCATACATTTATTTTTCCACGCCATCTAGCTTAAAATGCAAACGAACTCCATAAACAAACCTTTAAATAATTCTATAAGAGGAAGTGCGGTCTAGAACATCAGAATATGTGATCGTATACGTTTCTGGTTTATTTAACATCTATGCAATCGTAGGCAAGTTAATGTATACCTTAAAAATAACATCCTCAATCAAATAAATTATAAAAGTCCAGGGAAAAAGGAATTCTGACAAAAGGAAGCGCATATTAAATATTGGAAACTGGTGTAAAGGCCTACGTTGGTTCTATTAAATAAATAAACAAAGATGTAAATAATTCATACAATGTGAACGAAGTTAGAAGAATAAACAAAGAAAAATGATGTATTTTTTCTTGACGTATATACGATTTATGTTGTGTGCATGTTTCATTCTGAAATACCATTCCCAAAACACAAGAAAACCTGCTCATTATGAAACATGATCTATGAAGGAACATATTATATTTAATATTTACCTTTGATTAGTAGTAGTAGTATACCGGGTGAATCAACGATTTGACAAAGTATATTTGCTCATAAATGGTGAATATAATAAAAAATTCATATACTGTATCTATTGCTGCACGTTCTAAAATGTGTAGACTTATACATAATGTTCTGTAAATCGCTGGCACAAAAAAGATACATTTTTTAAATTGAATGGCCTGTATATATTTGTCTAATTTTTGATTTGGAATATTTTTATTCAGGATACTTAGCAGTTAGAGCCAATAGTTTTCCAGATATTTACAATTAAAGAGAAAAAGTGACATTTCTATGTGCGTCTTTAAGTGCCAATAATTCGAGAGTGCCATGACATAAAATAAAATAACTTGGTGTTTGCAAAAGGTGTGCCATGAGATACTTTTGTACGGAAATTGCTCTAGTGTAGACTGGGTGTTCGCTAAGGTTCGATAAAGTGAAGGAAACTTGGGCTAAAAAATCTCGCATATTTTAAATGGCACCCCTAATATTTTTTTATATAGTAATATTAAGTGCTTTAGCAGCTATCTTTTTTGTTAAGTATTTCCTATACTATCTTTAATATTTTGGAAGATATTTAATTTTCTTTAAAAAATTCGTTTCTCTATAAATTAAAAATCATAATAGCCATGAAAAAATATAGTAGCTATTGAAAACTATTTATGGAAAAAGATTTAACTTCTGTAAAGATAATAAAATAAAAATCTTTGTTTCATATTTCTTAGTGCTCTGAAAAACATTTATTTTAAGTGGAACAAAACATTCCATCTGCGGCTTGTTTATTTTTGGTAGTTATATTTAGACTGCGGAACAGACGCTATCTTCTAATGAGTCATGCAGGCGTAGAGACAGAGTCGGCTTCGCTTAATAATAAGATTGATGCAATATTCGCTCATAGCCCTGATTTGAATATCCTTAAATGCTTTTGTAGTAATGTTCAAAATACGGAAATCGGTAGATATATGAAATTTAAAGATTATTATTTCTAGGCGCCACTCATTAGCTCTGATGTTGAGCGAAGTTTTTCTATATTTAAAGACATACTGTCCAATAAAAGAATGTACTCTACAGAACAAAGTTTAGAATATATTGTAATAATTAATGTGAATAAAAAATGTTTTCTGTGGTGTGACAAAGCATTCACTTTAATTATAGGTGATATAATTAATTTCAAGTTTATGCTTTATTCATTTATACATTTTGAAGTAAAACCAGACCTTAAATCGCCAACAAATTAAATTTAGCATAATATACAAAGGTCACGAAATAATTATCTTTATATATATATATATATGTATATATATATATATATATATATATATATTGAATTTAATTGGAGTGAGAAATAGCAATTATTCAAATCTCCTCTCACATGCAATTGTCGCTAAATTTGTTGCGTTGATTCTACAATCTTACAAGATTACTCCTGCCGAAGAACGTAGACGCAAGCACGTCGCGACGTCAGCCATCCAGCTGTGCGGCTAATTAACATTTGTATGAAAAAAAAAACACATTCAATATAATTCGTATATATACACTAAAGTATACAAATAAAATCATGTCTATGTCCGAATATCGTGTACTGATGATCTGTAACGACAGTGAAATATCGATATCTGCACGTTTCTGGACGGATGTGGTTTTTTTCATACAAATGTTAATTATCCGCACAGCTGGATGGCTGACGTCGCGACGTGTTTGCGTCTACGTTCTTCGGCAGGAGTAATCTTGTCAGATTGTAGAATCAACGCAACAAATTTAGCGACAATTGCATGTGAGAGGAGATTTGAATAATTGCTATTTCTCACTCCAATTAAATTCAATATAATTCGTATATATACACTAAAGTATACAAATAAAATCATGTCTATGTCCGAATATCGTGTACTGATGATCTGTAACGACAGTGAAATATCGATATCTGCACGTTTCTGGACGGATGTGGTTTTTTTTCATACAAATATATATATATATATATATATATATATATATATATATATCTTGAATTAATTTCAATTCAAGTAAATTTAAATTCATTTAGCTTGAGTGTTTTATTTATTTTCCTAAAAATAAATTTCCGTATATAAATTTCATTTGCTTTATTACGACTCTGGCGAAATATATTTCAGACTCCGTCTCTTTGCATTGAAAGACGTACAAACAGACAACTTTTATCAATACCATTGCGCTATAAAGTTCATATATACTGTTAAGTTGATCGATTGTACATTGTCGGCACCGGTGAATTACACCCGATACGGGATAGCGCCAGTTCCGCAGTCTAGTTATACTATATACTATTCTTTAAAATTTTCTAATTAAATAGTTTTTGAACCCAAATTCAACACAAAATTAAAGATAAACGTAATTACAGAAAACTATTTTGTCGAAATGATTTATTTAAGGAAGATTAAAATAATGGTGAAATAAATTAATAAACATAAAAAATTCAAAGTAAATGTTCTGCTGTCCTGCCACTTGTGTACATAAATTAATTCTTCGTAAAAATTGTTGTTCCATTCTTTTGAGGGTTTCGGCTGGTAGTTCTCTGCAAACCTTTCTTATCCAATTTTTCATATTCTCTCTTGTTATTGGTTCTTCCTCGTAAAGTTTACCCTTGATGAAACGCCACCAAAAAAATTAAAGGGGTAGGATTAGGCCAGGGGCGTCAATTATGACGTAAAATTAAAAAAACCCTGAAAATTGTATTATGTGTCCCCTATGGATTCAGAATGTAATAAATACCTTTATTGAAATTACGCTACAGCGTATGTATGTGTTACATGCGTAACAGCCGTCGATGTTATAAAAGCTAACATGTTGTATGCTAAGGTTCAATAAGCTCAATATAATTACGCTCGAAATTAGCTGTTTATACTTTTATTTTGAATTGAAGTAAATTATTAAAAATTAAGACGTGTGCTCTACGGGGAATTTCACGTTTTTCAGCTGTACTATTACATTCGCGATATTATTTTATTATTTGGTTCAGTTTGAAAATTGAAATGATAAACCTAAATCATGACGGAAATAGTTTTCAAAGAGTCAGTGATTTGTTTGCTGCAAAGTACTCTAACAAATCAATTACATTCAAAACAACGATTTTTAATTTGAAATGGATTTTAAATGGAATGAAAACGGATCTATTGAAAATGTAAAAAAATCGTATCGCAGTCGGACTGATGCTACTGATTTAGGATTATATCATTATTCTGTTTTAAAAACCCTAAAAAATAACGTTTACACTAGTTACAAGTTAGCGAAACATCAAGAATGGCTTCCGTTTATATGTTCAGGAGAATGTAATTTTGTAAATCTATTATAGAAAAGTTTCAGAATGATGATAACTTTGTTAAAAACAGATTATTTACAGTTGAGTCGTGGTTTTCTTTAAGTAACCAACATGATATGTAGGCCACACGGTTTCAAAAAGATCAATGTCCTGCTCATAATATACTAATTGTATACTAATTATCTAAACGGACACTTTATTAATCGATTGATAAGTATCCACACTAGCCTAATTTCTTCGCCACTCCGTTCACCGGATTTGTCCCCATAAGATTTTATTGGGATCACTTGAAAAAAAATTAGTCACGAAAGGCTAACTACTCTGAATGAATTGCGCTATAAAATTATAGACACTTCGCTGAAACTTTGGTGGAGTATTCGAAACATTTATTTAATAAATACTATTTATTCCAAGTTCCTGTTTAGTTACTATTGTTCGTTGTTTCAGGAGAATATTTAATTTTTCATTTTTATTTCTTATTAAGGAGAAATTTTTTATTAATTTTTTGAATAATTTGTTTAGTATTTGAATGAAAATTTAGCTGAAACATATTACTAGTTAGTTTTCCATTTTCTATCATTACATACAAGAAATATGTCTATGTCTGTTTATTTAATCCTTCATTTTAATTTTTATCATTCTCTTCACAATCCTTTCAATGAATATAATTAAATACAATTGTACTTTTATTATTTATCTGACTGATTCTTAATGCATTTTTAGTAGTATTTTAGGGGTCCTTTAATCCTATAGGTAAACTGGGCTCTATTTGTTTAATAGAGCCTAACTGTAAAAAACACATAGTATACTTTACATTTTGTAGTTTATTTAAAAAAATACATTTCGAAATATGCATAAACATACTATTACAGTGACATATATATTATAAATTTGAAGTACATTTTAAGTAATGTAGTCTGATTATTTCTCCTAACTTATGTCTATTCACAAGATTACCAGGCGATGCTAGTTTAGCTGTTACCCTTTTATCCTTTAAGTCTCGCAGTAACATGCAAACTCCGTATTTTAATGTATGCATCAATTTGGCACTCTTTTATCTTTTCCATAAACACATTGATAGAGTAATGCGTTGCATGAAATGAGGAATTGAATTTTGAATGAAATGACCCACAGCAATTAGTTGTTCTTGTTACCGTAGCACTTTCTTCTGCCCACATAGAAGAGGGAGTAGTACATTTTTGATAATATATTTATCTAACAAATAATCACAATATTTATCCAACAAATCATTGTATGGCTTGTATGGCATAATATCGAACACAAAACAATCCTCTACTTCATTTGGGTTTAAATAGGTTAATCCCAATATATTTTTTAGCCACTTGCCAATTTCACTGTTTGATTAATATTTTGAGCCTAATCCAATCGACTTTATCTTTCTATACAATGCTTGGTGTAAGTGAAACCGGCAACCATTAAATTCAACGTTAGGCTAAACATTGGATAATGCAACGCGTATGGCCTTTTTAAAATCTACAAAAACTTTATTTGGATTAAATATGCGATGATATTTTTCATATATATTGAACTTTAATAAAGAAAAACAAGCTTTGTAACATTCAGTAGTTTTACTCGGTAACACAAAAAACTAAGGGAATATAGTGGCCATTTTGCAGTCAATGTATTGTGAAAAATTGAAAGAAATACCTAGGACAAAAGGAAAATGTGCCGCCTATGTAGACTTGATCCATTTCTGTTAAAATATTAATGTTTGTTTCACATGTAAACACAAAAATATTATTTTCTATGTCGATAATAAACAAAAAATGTTCATTTTTATTGGTTAATAGCATTTCACTATATGCACTGAGAGCTCCATGCACTTCTTCTCTGTTTTTAGACACTGGACCTGGTAATATTTTTCAGCGACAGTTATAAATGTTTCGTCTAATGTAACAGGCATCAATAGTTGTGAGAGATGGTGGTAAATGGGATGCTAGTGCTAGTTCACCTTCTGTAAATATTTTTGAATCTGTATCACTGATATATCTGTATTTAACAAATTAAAAAAAAAACGGTGAACTATATTTTTGATACAACGCTATGCAAATTCTGATACTGACGCTAGCCTTCATTTATTTTTTACCAAAGCCTTATTAGAAAGCAAAAATTATATTTATACTTTTTACAACAAGTTATATTAACTAAATTATAAATATAATAATGATTATAATAGAAAGATAAAATTAATATATGAATTTACAGGTAATATGAACTGCTTTTAGCTGTTAGGTTAAGTTACAAGTTTAAATAAAAATATAACCTGTTCGCGGTTTTTCTGTTTGAAAAGAGTTCAATTCGTATCGATATAAAATTCAAATGTAAATAAATTAAATATCTTTTTTAATTTCGCCTAATTGACTTGAATGACAAAAATGAAAATTAAAAATATAAAAAGGAAATTTTGAAATAAATATAATTTAATCTGAAATATACAAAGTTGTCGTTATATTAATTTATTAACATTTCGACACTAATTTTACAAGTTCTGTCCACCCAATGCAGTTATTCAATAGGGTGTTTCCCTTATATTAATTTCTACCTTCTCAGTTACAGTTAGCTGGAATAATCGAGTTGTACGTTATCACAACAATATATATATTTATATATATATATATATATATATATATATATATATATATATATATAAATATATAATATTTTCGTGACCTTGGTATGATAAGGTAAACTTAATAAGTCGGCGATTAAAGGTCTGGTTCATTACTTCAAAGTATGTACACTTAAAACAACCCTACATGTTTCGGCAATGATGCCTTTGTCAAGGGAATAAAAAATATAAATGACAGAATATAAATGTCAAATAATTCAGAATTATTTGACATTGTATATATATATATATATATATATATATATATATATATATATATATATGAAAAATATATACAGGCTGATTCAAATTAAGTGCGCACCATTGCTATATCTGTTATTATTGATTCTAGAAAATAGGTTAAATTAGAAAAGTATTAGTCTTTTTAACATTGATTAGCCGCAGTTCATGAAAAAAAAATTGAATAACGTATTTTCGAGTAATTTTGAAGAGCTTGTATATTTTTTAAAATTGTAAATACTAATGTTCTTTGTAATATAAAAGTTTCAATACACTATTATACTAAAACGAATAATAAAGTAGTTATAGCAGTATCTAATTCCTTCTAAATGTTGTCATTGCTCCGCTAACTTTTGACAAAACAAATATATATCTTGTGTTTAATGTTTATTTTAACATATTACAGCTTACAAGATTAAATTAAAAAGAAGAATGTATAATTTATAAATAGGTGTCAACTTCCTGCTCAATACATTTTCGTACCCCATCTCATTTTGTAAGTATCCCCAAAGAAAAAAGTCTAAAGGTGAGAGGTCAGGGGAGCGTGCTGGCCATTGAATTGGACCATTTGTACCAATCCACTTTTCGGCAAAGATGGTGTCGAGGTAGGCTTGCACTAGGTGATAGTTGTGTGCAGGAGCACCGTCCTGCTGAAAGTATAAATTTTGGCGCATCAGGTAATTGGCGTTATCAAGGAAATCCTCTAGAACGTTACGAATAAATTCCAGATATCTCTTTCCTGTCAACAACGTACCATTGTAGAACAGTGGACCAACGACTACCGAACCAATTAATTCGCACCAAACGTTAAAACTAAATCAAACTTGTGCAGCATGTGGACGAACTATTAATAAATTTTCTTGAGACCAGTAGTGACTTTTTTTCTTATTAAACATGCCTCTATTTGAAAAAATTTGTTTCGTCACTCCATAAAATACACTATGCTCCATTCAAATTTTCATCACAAAAACTAACAAACCAATGACAGAAAGCTAATCTCCTGGCGGAATCTCCTGGCTGTAATGTTTGAGAGATTCTGAACTTAAAGGGGATATACTTATTCTTTTTCAAAATTCTTTGAACTGATGAATAACTTAATGCCAATTCCTTCGTAGCATTCCTAATGGAAAATTCGCAATGGGCTTCAAAATATGCTAACACTGTAATTTCTACTTCTTCGTTGACGACGATATTTTTCATTGTTCTTTTCTTTCTAAATAAGCAATCATGCAGTCTAAACTGATTGTAAAGTTTTCGAAAGTAACATCGACCTGGCTGCTGTCGTAAAGGATAGTGTTCAGCATAATATTCGCTAGTCCTTATTGAATTTTTACGACATAAAATGTATGCTTCCAACATATCGCATTTCTCCAAATGAGGAAATACCATAGTGAAATATTGTCAAACACTAAGCAACGAAAGTAAAACCAAAATGTTTAGAAAAATAAATAGAGAACTAATGAACACAACACAAAATAAAAAAAAATAAACGCGCGAAAGATTTATATTCAGTACTTTATTGACATTTACAAAGGCATACTATTTGTTCTGTTTAAAGTGAAAGAAGCTTACTACTGATTTTACAGAATGAAAGAGTATCTTTCACATCAATTAAATTCCAGCGTAAATACTTTATTATTCGATTTAGGATAATAGTGTATTGTCTGCTTCTGGTTACTCGTAAACTCGTAAAGTTTACGAGTAACCAGAAGCAGAAGCAGACAGTTATCGCTGACCTGAAGATGGCAAATGTGATTTTGCCGAAACGTCGTCCAGAAACCAGCACCGGTCTTTACAAAAACCAAACAATGGAAACGCGGAAGAAAACCCGGAATCCAGTTACAACACATATATATATATATATATATATATATATATATATATATATCTATATATATATATATATATATATATATATATATATAACGGGTGTTCATTTGAAAAGTCAATCTAGTAGCATGTGATTTACTGAGAACATTTTGAAGTATGTCGTAAATTAAAATTTACTACTTAACCTACGAAGTCGTATATTTTGACAGTTTCATACATACAAATAAATAACAAATATGACTGACATTATCAAATGTCATTTGGATTCATGTTTACGGAACCACAAACACATACTAATACATATGCGTCTTATTCTATCAAAATTTCAAAGTAACCTAGATTGACTTTTCAAATGAACACACGTTATATATAAAATTATGATTATAATAATTTCTAATTTACTTTTTAGTATAAAGTTTTTGTTTTCTTTTACTAATTTTGAACAAATATAATGCAACAAAATGTCCCTTCTCAAATATCATAGATATTGCTGCACTCTGTGTTTGCCGTGTTGAACGTTGTTTGCCTCTCTGTGGTTGGTAGCTTTCGTACAGGACGCCGGTTAGAAACAATTGCCCTCGGCTTCAGAGATCTTGTCAGGATATTATAGAATATTCCAATTTTCACCGGCCGTCTTGACCCAAGTTTTCTACCAATCTTGTCCAGATAAGTATAATTTTTTGGCTTCGGCGTAGATTATGTTTTTTGGTATTTTTAGTCTATTTTCTGCACGTTTGCTGGACGTATTTTTGGCGGTTTATTACTGTACTATTCTAAATCTCGATTTATATCGGATTTATAACTTATATCTCGAGGAAATTCACTTTGATACTCGCACTAATTATTTACTTTAGTTTGGTGATATTTTTAAGATAATCGCCTTAGCTTTAACTGGTCTTAATTAATAATTGTTATTTGCTGAGGTGAAAGTACGGACTTCACTATCTACGATTTTTAGCGAATCCTTTATCGCCACGGTATCTGCCTTTGCCGTTCTTGTGTTTCTGCATACCATGAAGTTCGTATTTAAACTTTTGACTGAAGTTATTTGTTAACTGTTTTAGATTTTGAAATACATAATTACTTTTTAAATAATTGAAGTTAATAATTTAATATAACCTTGCTTTTCAATAATGTTAGTATGAAGGCGTTTTTACATTAATCTTTACATTTTTATAAATTGATTTTTCATTTTAATAATGCATGTTTGAAATTGACTAAATTGGAATTGACTTATTGACTAAAATATACATTTTATCCCTTCTTCTTCCTCTTTTTTTCTCTCCATACCTTTGTTTGCTTTTGATAATAAATTAATAAAAATAAAAATATAAATTCCATGGACATTTCATTAGGTTTGTTTGCTGTTTTTCATTTCATTCTCTGATGCAGCAACCATCATGACATTTGCTTTGGTTTTACATTTGAATTTCATCTTAATGACTATTTTTAATTAATTGTTTATTTGTTTGTCATTTAGACATCCTATTATAATATAATATAATATTATATATATATATATATATATATATATGTATATATATATATATATATATATATATATATATATATATATAATATTTTCGTGACCTTGGTATGATATGGTAAACTTAATAAGTCGGCGATTAAAGGTCTGGTTTATTACTTCAAAGTATATATATATTTAAAACAACCCTACATGTTTCGGCAATGATGCCTTTGTCAAGGATATAAAAAATATAAATGACAGAATATAAATGTGAAATAATTGAGTTGCTATGGTTTAAATTATTCAAAGATACATTCCAATACAAATAATAAGTCATGCCTTAGTATTCCAAAAAATAGATAGCAAGGTGTGAACATATGTGTTGTTCGCTGCTGGCAGCTTTTGTCTCTTTCTGGGTATGAATTTGTGTGTTGGTTGCTGCTGGCAGCTTGCGTCTCTCTCTGGGTGTGCCGCCTTTAGGACCGGTCCTGGGCGGCAACCTGGCCAGGCTGCCGTTAACAGCATACACACGTTCGACGTGTTTGCATTGCCCCCGCTTTTGCGGAAATCGTTAAGATGGCACAAAGTGTGACCGTCGTCGGCTGAGGTAGCCACTAAGAGTGTTCCCTCGGTTGGCGATGAGCAACCCCGTGCAGGGTGCGCTTCGCTGGTCTGCGCCTTGCCTCGTTGGGGCGGGGGTCGTGCCGGCGAAGTAGTGCACGGAAAAATAAAGAAGTTGCCGTGAAAGGGTTGGCGACCCTACGCAACGGCTGGTTATCTGATCTCTCTAAATTTACGCGACCGGTCACTAAACACACGCACAAGCGCAGAAACATACAAAACCCTACACTTACGCGCACAAATACAAAACCACACACCCAGAGAGAGACGCAAGCTGCCAGCAGCAACCAACACACAAATTCATACCCAGAAAGAGACAAAAGCTGCTAGCAGCGAACAACACATATGTTCACACCTTGCTATCTATTTTTTTGGAATACTAAGGCATGACTTATTATTATTATTGGAATGTATCTTTGAATAATTTAAACCATAGCAACTCAATTATTTGACATTTATATTCTGTCAGTTATATTTTTTATATCCTTGACAAAGGCATCATTGCCGAAACATGTAGGGTCGTTTTAAATATATATACTTTGAGCCGACTTATTAAGTTTACCATATATATATATATATATATATATATATATATATTGTAATAATATTTGATACAAACGTTTACCAAAAAGTGTTTTTAAAGACAAATATTAAACTTTAAAGCAGAAAATGAATTTAAAATTATAATTTTTACCACCGCATTCTGATATACTTCTGCGCAGGTCCAATGAATATAAACGTTTGTAGTTAAAAATAATAACCTCTATAACCAAATAGTGTTTTGATCTTAAAGAAAGTTTGATATTAATATAATTTGGAGAAACAATGAACATGAGTTCTCTAATATCTCCAGGGTCGTGAAGATTCTGTCTGACAAAGAAATTAAAAGGTATGTTAGCTCAGTATTAATATGATATACTACTTAAATTCAAACGACTTGTCTTGGTTCTTAAACTCCGTTTATTAGAAAGGAAAATCTTATCTTAATAAGTGAATATTTAATTAGGTACATTTAACAAAACATTCGGAATAAACAATAGATTAACAAATTTATTTTTATTGAAAATTTAATTATAAAATTTAATGGTTGTGTGGAATTTCTTATAGGTTAAAAATTGAATCTACGGTAATGGGACAAATACTAGGCTACATAAACAAATAGATTCTGATAAATCAAATTGCCGAATAAATGAATTTGTATATAACCTCCCTACTTACAATGTTTTAACAAAATGGTCATTAAAGGGATCTTTATTTACCTTCGGTAAGTAAATGTATCTGTTTACTTAAAATAAAAATGCAAATAATAAAAACTTAGCTCAATATTCTATCACAATTATCCGTCTAGTCTCTGGAATTAAGTCTTGCTTTCCTGACGTACGGCTGGTATATTTTAATTTCAGGAACAACGGTCACAATCCTGGCAGATCTCGAAAGTTAGGATCACCGGTCACAATCCTGGTAATATAAGGCCTTGTAATGTTTCCCAATATTTATCTAACGCTGGTACACGTCTTTTGTGGCTCATTAATTGATAGCGGAGTATAAGATGAAAACAGTTCAAATCTTGGTAAAATAAATTATGCTTATTTTTATATTTAAAAAAAAAAAATCGTTTTATCCAAAATACATTCCATTAATTCAAGTGCAAAAATTCTTCTCTCCAATTGTTTCAATAGCTCACTATGGCAACCCAACAGCTTTTTCTGTTTTTGAAGCTCATTGGTCGCTTCAGTTATACATAATTTTCCAAAATATTTGACATATACTATAATTTTGATTCTTAATTAATATTATGAACTTATTGGTTTACAATTAAATTTTCCTTCACACATAACCTTTAATATTACCAAACATTAACAATAGTATACAAAATTAACTAGATTTACACAGTTCTATAATTTTGGTAAATGAAAGAAAGTCATATACTTTTGAAATTTAATCATAGATCCGACACTTTAAGTTAAAAAAAACAATACAAATATAATAGACTTCCAACCTTCTAAGAAATTCCAATTACAGAAATGTAACGAATTAAAGCTAGTGTCTTCAATAAATCAATTAACACATTTTATTATAATTATATTGTTATGATACAGATGTCACGGAGACCATGAAATAAATAAAGAATATTTAAATTCGCTAATCTCCGGATCACAGTAAATATTGACATTCAAATATGGCTGTACAAATTGCACAAACATTATTAATAATTTTGATTTCACTGAGCATGAATAAATAACACCATTTTTATATTTTACATATTAAACATTTATTGGATTAAGGAAAGCTATATATGTTGAAATACTTGAACTCTTTTGATCGATTTGTAAATTACAACTTTGTGATGAAATAGAATTAAATCTAACAATGTGGTTATGTTTATAAATTAAATACCAAGTAATCTGATATTATTGTTTAAAATAAGCAGTAACTACTGATAAATTTATGTGTATTTTAAATAAATTTTATTCCTTACTATATTATACAATATGATTATTTATATTTACCCTCTAGCAAGCCATGAAATTATTTCTTGAAAATATCGTGTTGGTAGTAACAAATAAAATACATCTGTCATTATGTGTATGTTCTGATAAATAAAACTCATCTGTCATTAATGTATTTATTAATTGACACTTAAAAATGTTTACAATAAATCATAAAGTTTTTCTGATCGAATCATACTTTAGGAATGGTGTAAAATTAGAAAATGGAGAATGGTCGTACTCCTTGCAGCCTTGTATAGAAGAATTTCGGGCAGAATTTCCAAATTTTCCAACAACATATGACAGTTTGCGGCAATTAATTCAAAAGTCAGTGGTAAAATTTCGTGAAACAGGGTCTGTGTCTCGAAAACCAGGTGCTGGTAGACCACTAAAGCGGACAGTTGAAAATATAGCAGATGTTGAGGGACGAATAAATCAATCACCTAATAAATCGATTCGTAAGCTTTCACAACAAACACAACTGTCATATGGGACCTGCCAGAGAATCCTTGAAAAAGACTTACAAAAATTTCCATACAAATTTCATTGCGTGCAAGAGCTTTTACCAATCGATCATGTAACCAGAGTTAATTACTGTCAGTGGTTCTTAGGTACGATTAATAACGATGACGTTCTTGACAAATCCTTCTGGTCCGATGAAGCATGGTTTCATTTATCAGGATATATAAATAAACAAACAATGCGTATCTGGTCTAGTGAAAATCCACATGAAATTCTTGAAACACCCTTGCATTCACAAAAATAGGCGTTTGGCTTGCAGTTTCTCGTAGACGGATTATTGGTCCAATATTCTTTAATAATACGATAAATGCAGAACGATATCGTAATCATTTATTGCTACCATTTGTAAATCAATTACATGATGATGAGCTGCGCGAGGGATATTTCCAGCAAGATAATGCAACAGCACATAAGACAAGAGAAACGATGGAATTATTGCATGAATTCTTTGATAATCGAATAGTAGACTTTCCACCACGATCTCCGGATTTAACAATTATGGACTATTTCATTTATCCACATCTAAAAAATAGAGTATTTACGAATCGTCCACATACAATTGAAGAACTTACTAATGCTATCCGAAATGTCTGTGAGGAAATTACACCACATAATTTAAGGAATGCCTTCAATAATATGAGACGAAGAGTTGCGCTATGCATAGAAAATGAAGGAGCTCACTTTGAACATTTATTGTAGCTGTTTTTATTATTCAACTTTTTATTTTTTTAACTGAAACGTTTGTATGTAATTATTTGTCAAAATGACAAAACCTAATCTGTCATCAGTATAAAATAACCTATATCACACACACGCTGCAAAATAAGTTAACTTAAATTATGGTACCAACTTAAGTTTAAAAAAGAAAAATGTCATTGCCTTCTAGAGGGTAGAAATATATGGTCATATGGTATTTAAAAGATTATTATCTCTTAGTTAAATCAAGATACCTTCTAATTATTTTTAAATGTGATAGTATAGAATGAAGCCAATGGCTTCAAATATAACTAATGAACCTGTGTTTGTAGTAAGGGACAAGGAAAGATAGATTCTTCGGCTTGAGTCTCGATATGCAGCCAGCAGGAGTAAAGGATAAGCTTGGAGAATTCGGATTGTTTTCTTTTATGTCTGGTACGGTGTATATTATATTTGGCACTTTGGATGCTTCCAGGTACGTTTTATCTTTATTACGTTGTAAAAACTTGGGCACTAGGGTGAGCTTCACCTGATGATGCTATGACGAATATCTCATAGAAAAATTATTTTATGCATATAAAAATATGTTTAAACGGTGATCTAAAGGCTTATGCACTTTCTAACCGGCTATTTTGCCAAAATTACTGTTTTAAACAAATTTTTTTTAATAAATACAATTTGGATGCGAATGATGTGGATTTCTAAAATAGACGCCCCCCGTTGTCGTTTGTTTATTTCGAAGCCTTATTAATGCAAATTATCTTGATTTTTACCTTGAAGTAAATTATTATTTAGAATTTTGAATGTAAAAATCGTTTAAATAGATTTATAAAATTATTTTTAGAATTTAGTAGGTTATGTTGACTGTGTGTATACAAACAGATCTTATTCGCGGACTTTCCTGATTTAAAAAGTGGAAGTGTCCAAATTAATGTAGATACAAATTTGAATGTAAGTAAATTAAATATCTTTTTATTTTTGCGTAATGAATAATATTACTTTAATAAATGAATGAAAATGAAAAGTAAATTTTGAAATAAATATAATTATGCGTAAAATATCAGAAATTGTCAGGATATAAATTTATTAACAATTCGACATTAATTATCATATGTTGCGTCCACATACAGCTGCGTTACAATATGCCTTTTCCTTATATTCATTCCCACCTTTTCATTCCCAAGGAACCTTAGTGCTCTCGTAATTAGAACTACGTCAATATATATTATAAGCCTTACATTTGGTAGCAAACACTACACGGAAGACTTACTCACTAAAACAGGTCTACGTGGAGTTCTAAAAGTTTATGGAAAGGTTCCGTAAGGCATAGTCATGCATTCCTCAGTCGCGTCAACCAATCCTAACCAAATTAGAAATTTGGCTAAGATCGGTATTCAACTAATTGCACATGTATTGAATGTAGGAACTCTATAATCGGAGAATTTCGATTCTGTTGAATATAGCACAATTAAAAAATTCTAAGAGTAGTTTCAAGTTCCGAAAGTTTCTGGTGATAATCATATACCATAAGGGAATACAATAATTATTAATTACCAATTAGTCATTATGAGCATACTTAGAATCTTTTACAACTTTAGCATTTTTACATACTGACATATGAACCTGATAGTTTTACCCGCAAAAACTAATATGACGCCCTAAAAAAGTACCAAACCTAGAATGGATTACGTACAGGCTTTCGATGTATTCTTGATGATCACGGTTTTAATGAGCAATAAATATTTAAGTACACGAACAATATACAAATATATATATATATATACAAATGTGCAACATAAGGTGCATTTAAGGCATTCAATTTCAAAACTGAAGATGGTTTTATGTTAATCCATGTATTTTAATACATTATCGTGAACGTTGAAGATAAACTAAGTACTTGTATTGGAAATATATTTATTAAAAACTATGCCTTGTTAACTAACCTTTATTATTAAATAAAGAATTAAAATGGCTTTCACAAGTTTCAACCTGCAAGTTGCATTCTGTCCGTTATCACAATTAATTGTGATTAATTAAAAAATCCTTTTGTGTATTTTCTGTAGTTATTTTATATATTTGTAGAAATTTAAGATGATATCAGTTTTCAAGTTCAATTCATAGTAATACCTTAATTGTTATTAGTTTATGTAATTTGGTTACTAAAAACTGATCTTGTGGCTTTAGAGGAAATTGTGTTTTAGATTCTATATGTTATACATGAGTTTAGTATATCACCTTAGAAATGATGTTGAATGGATTTGAAATGTAATTATCGAAGAATCGTGAAGCCACAATAAAATTAGGACGTATATAATAGAAGCCAAATTTGTAAAATGCAAATTAATCATGGGCTGTGTAATGGAATTTTAGCATTGTATCTCAGTTATAATTTAGTTGATAGTAATAACAAAATGCCTATAGTAAAGTTGTATTGAATACAGCAGTTTTGAACGAGATAACATTTGCTTTCGCTGCTTACCCACTGAATTTTATTAATCAAGTTTCGAAAAATTATCTCGCATAGATATATCTGTTTGATGATTCCACGAAAAATTCCTAAGTAGTTTAAGAATTCCCCTTTTGTAATTCCAATCACTCATACCAATAATGGGGTATTAATTTTTGTAATTCAAGAGAAAGGTTCTGCAATCTATTTGCATAGTGTCTTTCTACTATTACAATTAGTTCTCCGTAAATATTAAATTTTTCATTTTATTCGCAATTTCTTAGCATTAAATATTAAGTGTAAGTATAGCATATAGTGTTATAATAAATCACTTCGTGAACACATCAGATTTTTATTTAAGTATAAACGCTAGAAGAAAATGCCAGTGAATACAGCTTACAACCATGTGCAAGTGGTGAAACAAGCCATGCTGTACTTTCCGGCAATTTCATTTTGAAAGCATACTTCAAATCAGAAGGGATTGTAAAGTTTGTCTTTTCGGGTTCTTAATAAAACTAACGGTAACTTTATACACACACTATATCAATAGTAAAACGAATAACAATAGAAAAACTAATTACTAACAATAAGCACATTTATATATTTATATTTATATTCACTCCGCGAGGCTCTGGTATCGAATAATCGCCATCCCTTCCTCGACGGCTTATATATAATGTGAATATTTTTCTCGAGTGTTCTACCTGCATCGAGAAAACGCCAGAGGTATGACGCGCTACGCATCGTCGGATGAGTCATCACAGGATTAAAAGATTTAATTTTTTTTTAGTTGTCTTAATGTTTTATATTTCACTTTAATTCATTACTTTATTCTTAAACAGCGATCAAATTTTATTCACTCGCTCTCTTTTTAACACATTAAAACTAAAACTTCTATTACAGAAATGAAAAATTACCGTTACATAAAGTAGGTTCATATTAAGGTTATTGAATTTTATAATAAATTTCCATGTTTTAAGACTTTAATCAAGCTTATTGTAAGCTGCTTACTAAAGTAGCTTGTAGTTGTAGTTTCTAAAACAGCGAAATTCTAAATTTTCAACAGTTAAATTCTCCGTTAAAAAGAAAATAATAATCGTTCACTATTTTTTGATACGTTAGTAATTAGAAAGGATAGAAAGATAGAAATTGACATTTTCCGAAACAGAAAAAAAAAATAGTTTTATAGCAATGGG
The DNA here is from genome assembly GCA_935421215.2 of Melolontha melolontha. NCBI lineage: Eukaryota > Metazoa > Arthropoda > Insecta > Coleoptera > Scarabaeidae > Melolontha > Melolontha melolontha. Next base: position 68,242,034 of record OW285238.1, read on the forward strand.
TTTAAATAGATTTCAGCAAAAGTGGCTTTACTTGACTTTGTTATTTATCGGTTGCTAAGTTTCTAGATAATGAAAGGTAGATATGAAAAAAAATTCAATTTGGAAAACACCATAAGATACAATAGTTTCAATTCGGAAATAGTAGTCAAGTTAATTATAAAATCTGACTTACAATTAGAAAAGACTATACGACTACCAAGAATCCAAATAGAATTTTTAAAGGACCTAGGTTTCAAATCGTGTTTCAATTTGGTAATTCACTTAGAATAGGTAATACTAATATTTGTGATGGAAGTTATCCAGAAATTTCCTAAATTATTTAATATTAAAGAAAATGGATTAGTGAAACGAAAGCCTTTCCACTATTCTCAACGTCAAACAACAGAATAAATAAAAGAGACAAGAACAAGGCATTTACAGAACGATTCGCGTATTTAATATTGTCCTAAGCAAGTTTCAGAAGAAATAAGTAAAAACCACTGAAATTGAAAATTAATTTGCAGCAGGTTGGTAATGGAAAGAAAATATTTGGAAATGAAAGACGAGAAGATGTTTATTTTTTCAGTAAAATGTAACTCAGAACTCCGCGTCTCCCATTTTTAATGTAGTATTGGTATATTTTGAATTTACAAGTATGTAATTTTAAAAGTAATATGTGATATATTACTTCTAAAATTATTTCTCCTTTATTTACCATACTTAATTGATACAGTTGTACTCATATATCTATAATGTATACACCGGCGTATAATAGTATTAGCAAATATAATTTAACGTTTGTGGTTTCAGTTATGTAAATGGAACAAATGTTTATAATGAATTAGTGTCTATTTTAATAAATTATTTCGAAGAAACTTTTAATCTGCGGTTAGCTATGATCTATATTAATAAATTATTTCGAAGCAACTTCTAATCTGCGGTTAATTATGATATTATAATGAATTAAATTTTTTTAACTAGTCATCTACTGGACTCAATGGTCGTACTTGTTTTTCGACCCTTTAAATGACACTTTCCAATGTTAATATTTGTGTGGATTTTGAAAATATGAAAGTGTATATTTTATGAGGAACATCTAATAAATTCACTGATTAAGGTAACTATTGAGTTTTATGGACATCTTTATCAAAAAAACATCATTAGTCTCCGTAGTTCTTCCCTAGTATTAAAAGAAATTAAAGTTAAAATATTATTATCATAAAAAGTGAAAATCCACTTGATGAAATTTTTACAAACTTGAATTTTAAATACCCTGAAGATGAATGAATTTAGATTTTAATTAATATATTCACAGCACTGAATTAAACATCTTTACTAACTCCACTTTGTTCGCTCCAAACTAGAATTCCTGACAAACTTCATGATTCTATTAATGAGTACAGGTCGTATTTTCAACAGTTTTGCTACCATTTTTCTAATATTTTCATACTAAAACCTACAGATTCTGCCCTGACAGATTTAACATCTAATTTATTACCTCCACTGTTACTTTATTGTTTCATTAGCTCAGGTTATCCATACCATTAAGGGGCTGAGGAGTACGTTAATTACTTGGGATAATGGTATTTCCTGTTTTTTACCAAAGGATTGTGTCTATATTTTTGCTAATTTCTTATGGAAGATTTTAAGCTTAGCTATTCGAACGTGTGTGTTTTATGAATCTTGGAAGATTGCTAGAATATCACAAACTTTTAAGAATGTTTATAGTTGCCTCTACTTTCACGAAAGTTTTTGAAAGGTTGGTATATAAGCATGTCTCGTATGGCATTAGACCATATATTTCCAATGCACTACATGGATTTATGTCACAAAGGTCTATTACAATTAATTTAGTACTGGTATCTTAGGAGTGGCCAGCTGGATATTATTTACATGGACTGTTCCCGTGCTTATGACTTTATTGATCACCGCATTTTATTGAGAAAGTTAGCGTTGGTAGATCGTTGCTGAAATTATTTTAACCTTACCTCTTCAATAGAATGACTTATGTTCAATACATTTTATTACATACATTATATGTATACATTAAATTACAATACATTACATGTTTATACATTATAATGGGTTCAGAACTTAGCTTTTCTATTCAACTTCGGGAGTGCCGCACGGTTCAAACCTTGATTTACTTTTATTTAACATCTTCATCGACAACTTTATTAAATTTATCAACTGTTCTGTCTTGGTCTCTGCTGATGATATTGAGATTTACCACAGAATTGACTCTTTGGCTGATGTTAATTTGTTGTAAACAAATGCTGAGAAAATGTATGACTGGTGTTTATTCAATAATTTAAAATTAAGCAGAGCTAAGTTTATTCTAGAGGGTTATGTAGGAATTGTTCCTGATCACTGGAGCGTCACGATACTAGAGGGTATAATGCTGTCTCTAACTTATTTTTATAAGAGATATATTAAATTGCTTCTATGGCAGTATGATCCAATCAACTTACCAACAATAATCCAGATCAAGAACTCATAAAATTTTGAACGTGCACCTTCACAGTTTCGTATTTTAATTATGTCAGGTTGCACTTTGCATTTAATTATGGTACTTTATTCAAAAATATTTTGGATATTCTAGAATTTCGATAATAGACGATGAAGTGTGTCATATATAATTAGGAGAGTGATTTATTAAAAGTCACAAAAATCAACAAGGTTTCAAAAGCGGAATTGCGAAGACTTTTTAGTTTGTATTTTTATCTAACAAAATCGATATTGTCTCTAAATTCTAGGGCATCGATAAATTGAATAGCACATTGCGAATTTTTATTCGAGAATCAGTACAAATGCTATGTTTTTCAAAATACATTGCGTTGGAATTCCGTTTTTGAATGAATTGAACCTATATGTTGCTATGAATAGTGGGTTAGATAATTTATTACACCACCATCCACAACTAGTTTTCCCAACTAGGTTTTCTCAGCCGGTGAATTTTCAAATCTGAGACCTCTAACTTCTTGGGTTCCACATAGGAAAGACGTGTCTAAAATATGAGTTGAGCGCCAGTACACTTGTACACAAAAATTTATTTATCTATTTTACATAAGTTAAATTTGAACTAATCTCTCTTTAGGTTTCTTTCAAATATATTCTTGTATATAGGTATTAATTAATTAGCAATATTGGAATGAGCAAATAAAGCAAACACAGGTTAAAAATTAAAATAAATATTTTATATATAAATACAAAAATAAAAAAAATAAAAAAATATATCTTTAAAAAGTATAAAGATGCTGTATCATATAACAAAGATACTGAAGGTAAAAACATTCATTGACAATTGATCGCTAAATGAATGGAAAACATCCTCTTTAATGACTCCGAACAAAACTTATCTAAATATAATCAAGCTTTATAGTAAATTCTTCAAAGAAAACCACTAAATATGATCAGATACTGATACGCGAATAAAAATTACGCATGTGCCTTGACACACAAAAAAACTGAATCCAATCGAACAAAATTTTCATCAATAAAATTATAACGAAGAATTTTAATATATAAGCTGTATTATCTGTATTCCTAATAATTAAATCTCTTAACTACTAGCTTTAATACATTAGAAATATAATTATGATAATTATGGCGTCATAAAATTTTAATTCTACTTACAAGATTAATATGGAGCCTTTCACGAAAAAGGTGCTTAATCAAATTAAACATAAAAAATACGAGAATTTAACTCAATAAATATCGGGAATTTATTATCTAAATAACATCAACTATAAATCACTTTCAATCAATCAAACCCCGAACTAATTAAATATATTTAAAATATATTTCACGAAGCAAGCACCTCTTCGTTCAACGGCTAGAATTGGTCTCCACGATTCAACTTCCTCTACATCAAATCCTCGGATAACAAGTTTTTCTACTTTTAGTATACAATCATGTCACAAAATATTTTATTTTAAATATTTTATTTTTTTTTTAAAAATCCATAGCAATATGTATCCGAATAGGAATGAACTAGTATATCGGGCTTTCTTTGAGAACGGTAAGTCGCGGTATCGCAAATTTTCTCTTAAGAAAACACTATCAGTCTACATATGCACATCCGTTGAATTTAAATTCGAAATAGAGTCTAGTTCTCTCGATTTCCCCGTTAAATCCTTTGGTAAACATTTACATCGATTTACATTTCTCGAAGTCGGGGTATAATTTAGTGATGAATTTTGCCCCGTTTCGGTGTACACGCACTAGTAATTACTTTTCATTTATAGAACGTAGTTCCCGAAATTTACATTCGAAAAGGAAAAGCAAACGACAGATGTGTTGGAATGTAATTAGTTATGTAACGAATACGTTTGCATTTGCCTAAAGTATCTGATGCACAAATACAGAAACTTAAAATCGAAACAAATATATTGCGAGAAATATTTGTACACAAATTTTCTTATCCGCATTATGGCAGTTGTACGTTTATGCGTATATTATTTAATGCAACGTTTAATAGAACATAGATATTCAACAGAAACAACTAGCGAAAAAAAAAATTTAACGATGCATTGATTGATTGTTTTAATGTGTAATGATCAATAATATAATAAATAAAAACCAATCAATCATCTGTAACTTTAAGTATTTATTTAATGTTTTGCATATAACTAGCCTGAAAGAACTATATCACTCTTTGGTAGAAACACGCTTAAGCTGTGCAATCGTTGTCTGAGGTGTTGCATGTGGAAAAATTGTAGGTGGTTCAAAAGTGGATTATTAAAATTATAAATCATAAACATTATAGATACTCTCCAGAGGTTGTTACGTATACAAAATCATTCTGCTACTTTCTGTTTACTTTGGTTCAAGTTTATTTTTATTTTGTTCTCTCTAATCCGTCGCAGCCTTCCCAAACTTATTTTTCTTCGCTAAATTTTATTTTATCTGCAATATTCTCTAATTATCGATCAGTTTGGGCTTATTCAAACTTTGTTATTTTCAATTAATTCTTTCGTTTAAATTTCTTGGATGCCTATATATATATACCTTATTAAAATCGATCTCCATCTTGTAAATTTTCCGCTTAGTCATTCATGCCGAAATTTGCCTTTATCTCGAATTATGCAACTCCGTTACCCTTTCCTTTATAGGGGTAATTTTTAGTTTGAATTTTAAGTCCGTCTAGAAGCATCTTCCTTTTGATTTACCCTCATTTACTGTTTTTAATTGCCTAGTTTATTTTCATCGCTTACCGCGCCCTCTCCTTATCGTTGGAGAATCTCCGCTTACAGAAATCTGCACAGTCAGTTGTACCTTTCTTAGATGTTTTCTGACTTCTGCTAGTCAATTTAATTAACGTTTTGAGATTTGTTGGACACTTATAACGTTCTTTAATCGTTGGTGCGTTTTGAGAAATTGATATTCTCCTTTTTAATTTATTCGACCCTGTCGGTGTCGTACTTCCGATTTCTGCTGTTCACGTTTATCCCTTCTCGATCAATTGTGCTTAAGCTGTTGATGCGCTAACTTGTGTTCTGTTTGTGCGAGAACCTTTTACTGCGGTAAGGCCCCTTTAATTTCTTTTGAACGTTGGATTATTCTTTCTTTTATCCTTTCAGGATTTTTCTTAACGAAATTATATTCGATTTTATGTTCGATATTTCGAGAATATATTGATTTACCGCCTTCTGTGAAGAGGATTCTATTTCCCTTTCGTTCTTGCGAACCTTTATGTAAAGCTGGTTTAGCGTATAATCTTGAATAGCTGGTCTTGTTAAAACGACAATCCTTAGGAGGGTACACCGAGGAAATAAACCACCTTCCCTCAACTTGGATTCCTGATTTTCTGCGAGTCTGCATCAAATTATCGGAAGAAGATTTCACCTCGCATAAGATGGCGTCCTTAATGGCGTGCAGGCGTTTCTTCCATCAGGTGTAAACTTTGGGGTCGTTGTTAGGACTATAAAGTTAAAGTAGGTGAAGATTTTCTAATAAATTTTGAAGGATACTTAAATTAAAGTAGGTAATGATTTTCAATTTCTTTGTTCAAAATTTAAATTAATGTTATCTTATGCAAATTAGTTAGATGATCACTTAACTTCTTTTGGTTAATTATTGTATTAATTTTGTCTGACTGCTACTTGAGCTGTCAGTTAAGTATATTTTACTTGAGTAGTATTTCGAGGTAGTAATCCCTCAGATCGGCCTCGAGGAGTATCTTCATTAGCTTGTGGTGCGATACTCATTATGTTTATTTTACTAATGATCTAAGCTGTGTAACCTTCTATGTGATGAACTAAGATTACGTATACATAATTGAGTTCTAAATTAACCTCTTCAAGGTTTGTTAAACTTTTAAAGATTTATTAATTAATTTGTAACTCACCTGATTATACAGGGGGTTTCATAATAGCATTTAGCCGATCTCATTTAGATCACCTTTATACCCTCCTGATTTAAGGGAGCGTATTGTTCACTTTCAAAGCTTTGTAAATTACTCTTTGCCATTCTAATTTTATACAGGGCGTTTTATTTTCCTGTTAGTCACTCGGACAGTCTTATTTTATTAATTTAATTTTCACTCTGTTTTGACAATTAATATAGCATTTGTGTAAGAATTTTTATTTAGTATTTATCAATCTTTACCCTCATGTTATTTTGGTCTTGACCTGCTTTGACTTGAAATAAATATTTTGGTACTGTTAATTTTTGTGGTTTGCGTATGTTTATTTACCTTGGTCCTTTTGAGCAAAAGTGTAACTTAGGATCGCCTAGTGGTGTACGAACACCTTTCAGTTGGCCCTTTTGGCCCGTGGTGTTCTGCGTTGACCCGGAACTTACAGGCCGAACGCAGTGGTGCCCAAATCTTGATCTTGCGTTGTGTGAGCCCACGACGCACTCCCTCATTTTTAATTCTGAGCTGGTCGGTAAGTTGTTTTGGGGGGCCTTTATAGACCTTGGGCGGAACTAGGTTTTAACCTAATTCCTTCTGGGTTTTTGTTACTAGAACCGTTTTAAGGGGTAGCAAGGTGTATCAGAGTAATCACTTTTAGATGTTCGACTATTCTTTTAGTCAACGCGTGTTAGTCAATATAAACGTAAACATTAGATGACTAATATAGATCATGAATATAGCCTCCTCTACAAAATAAACAATTATGAAATCCCCGAACCACAAGAAATCTATTAAAGCGATACTTGTTCTTTATTTGGGATCTAAACCATGTTCAGAAGGAAATAAAACTAAGCAAGAAAATTAGACTGTTCAATATAATTAAATTGATGATATGATTAAATTGTGGATAAAGAAAACATCTAGAATTGAAATACATAAATATATTAATGCCATAATAATAACATAACAGTATTATATGCCCTGTGTGTGATTAATGTGGAAATTAAAAATAAAGTTAAAATTAGATTATTATCACTATATCGTATTTTGCTCACTTATTATACTAACTAATATATTCAACATATCCAATGAAATTAAACATATATATTCAGTTATAATAACTAGGTTATAATTTCTATTATTTACTAAATTGGGTTTAGATGGCATTATATTTCCATGAATTTAGTTTCTTATATGTACCTAAGCAATTAAATATAACATGAAAAAAGTATTTGTGTAAAAAGTAAGAGGAGAAAATGTACTCGAGTTTTAATACTTATTTTCTAGGAATCCCAATTTTTTGGGATCGATGCAATAAGGCAAAATACAGACAAGAGCTGATATATGCCAGGATCTATGTTAATGTTTCAAGTCCTTCTAGGATATAATGTTTTCTTAGGAATCGGTGAAGATTTTATTATTTTATGTGTTATTGTCAGTAAGTTAATATATTGTTTCGATACATTTATTAAGTAAGAATTCTTCAATTTCTTTAGTTATTAGAAAATTATGAAAATGATATAAAAGCACGTCTTCTAGGTTTTCATAAAACCGATGTCATTTCAATTTTGTTTCTTCTTCTCATAGCTACTTTAAAATAATTTTCTATATTTTGTATATCTAAATATTATCTAAACATTAATCTCAATTTATAATTACAACTAAATAGTTTTAGTAAAATAATTCACATAAATCCAAATCTTAATTTAGCGATAGATATTTCTGATTTTTTAACGATACAAATATTTCGTGTATCGTATTTGCTAGTGTTAAGCTTCCCAACAAATTTTGCGAAAAATTAATATATAGATATCACTACATTACATATCTAAAATTATTAGTTATATAAAATTTAAATAAAACATATTTAATGTAATTATTTTATTGGAATAGATAATCAATAACTCAAAATGAATTCAGAAAATATTTACTATTATTATAAATCTTATACGAGTATAACCAAAATTCGTTCGTCTGAAATTTGTACAGGGGTGTTCCAAAAGTTTGACGGATAAAAATTTTACAAACTATAAATAATTAATGAAAAATTTCAATGTTAATTTCTATTGATGTTAAGTATTTACTATTTTGACATTGAATGATCCTTATAATTAGAATTAAAGTTAATAATTACTTGTATTTTACAAGGATATGAAATGAGTGAGAGAATCGTACAACCACAACAGTATATGTGTTATAAATCCCGTAAAACCTGTGTTAACGGCCACTTGTATAAAGTGGCCACCTGAGATAACGGACAGTTTCAAAGTTCACCGAACCGATTATAAGGAAATTTCCATATATGAAAACCCGTTATTTACGGTCACCCTTATTAAACTACGTCGGCCAAAATTAACCCAATGTTTTACAGCCTATCTTCATAGAAATTTACCTGCCGACATCGGTCCGACTATTTACGACGTATCTTTATTGAAGGAAATACCCAATATTATTTCGACTTTTTTTGTGCGAAATTTCTCATATTATGTATCCCTAGTATGTACAACATTAAATTAAACTAGTAAAAATGAATGCGATCTCAGTTCCGAACACGCCCCGAAAGCAAATTGCCAGCGCAATACGTGCATGTTTATGTTTGATCAAACAGAGATCGACCTCATTTCTACAAGTTTACACATAACGAGGTCTTTCAGTTACTTCATTAGTTTAAAATTCTCTTGGTTACTTGAATAGTTTGAAGTTGCCTTCATATTTTAAAGGTTCCTAATTAAGTACGTCGCTAAAAAGAAAACGTTTGCCGCTAAAAGACAAAATAAATATAATCGCGAAAAGTGAAAAGTATGTGTTAAGTTAGCGAAAGTTGCCCAAAAATATGAAGCTGAAAAAACACAAATTAACGATATTATGAAAAAGAAAGGTGAATTAATAAAGAAGTTTGAGGAAGGTGTTAACAAAAATAAAAACTTCCAAAGTCGGAAGGAAGAACAAAAATATAAACTTCCAAAGTCGGAAGGATTCGCAGTGTATCAAGTCGTCTTTGGTTTTGTAAAACCAAAAATAAAGGAATTCCAATATTTGGGCCTCTACTTAAACAAAAAGTGCTGGAGGCATCAAGCAGTTTGACGTGAAAAATTTTGCAGCATCAAATAGACAGTTGGAAAGTTTCTGCCGGCGACACAGTATAACTTTTAAATCAATTTGTGGTGGGTCCGCAGAGGTTAATTTGGACGACATAGAGGACTGGAAAAACAAGTTATCGTTGAAATTATTCTCATCGAGATGTCTATATTGCTGACGAAACAGGTAGTTGTTACCGCGCCGTACCAAATAAGACATTTGCTTTAAAAAATGAGAATTCTGCGGGGAAGAAGGCAACAAAACAAAGTTTGACTATTTTACTGCGTGGAAATATGAAAGCTGCGAAAAGATTAATTAGTAACTGGAAACTTAAACAGAAGGTAAAATACCGGAGTCACCTATATAATCTGTTTGATAGGTTTGACTGGCAATGTCTCCAACTTGCTTAATAGGATATGAGTATCGACGTATATAGAAAGAGAAATGAAGCTTAGGCTATTCAGAACCAATAGAAGAAGTGTATGCTACACCGACTGATTTAAAATATCTTGGAAAAAGACGGAGATACCTACAAGTAGCTCTTTTATAAAATATAAAAAGTAAAGATTACTTTGTAAACAAATCACGCCTCTCTTGCTACACTCCTCTCTTATATCCATATCATTACATCTGTACAGCTGTAAACACTGTAAACAGTACATTTGCTATAAAATATGAACCACGGTTACCGAATTCTATTACGTGTTCACAAAAAATATCATTCGCCGAAAACAATGATTATGTACATGCAAATAATTACTTTTGAGTAATAATTAATTTATTGAGTAAATAATTGAGGTATTGATTGACGAAGGAGCTACTTGTTGAAACTTTATTATAAGGATAAGAAATAAGTAACTAAACTTCTAGTTTCAACAATTTTATTGTAAATCCACTACAATATTGTTTCGCTATACAATGGCTTTATCAGGTGGATGAAACAATATTTATTGTAGTGGATTTACAATAATTTTTTTGAACCTAGAAGTTTAGTACTTATTTCTTATCTTAAAAAAGGTATATAACCCCTTACCAAAATTATTAATCGTATCCTAAATACGTATTTCGACAACTAAGTTGTCATCATCAGTAGGTAAAACGAAAGTATAAATATCGCGAAAAATAAACATAATTCGATGAATAGCGATAGGTCACCGATACCATTCAGTTGTGTCTTTGCATTTTTATTAACATAATTGTGTCATCGTCGTTTTTAAAAACCGAAGTTTATTAAGACATGTTTATTGCCGGTCCCCTGAAGGAAAGTATGTTGACCGTCTTTTGCGTTCGACATTTCAACCCGGAGAATAAACATCTGGGTAGACCCTTTTCTAGGTAAGTGTCTCTCTTCGTATTTTCGTATTTTAGTTCCGTAGTTTATTATTTCATATGTTAAAATTAGTCTATACGTGGACGCGGTGAAAAGTAGTTGGTGCGTGAGCGGTTTTTCTACCTTTACTGTGTCCCATGTGCGACTTTTAATTAGTGGTTTTACCTACTGATGATGACAACTTAGTTGTCGAAATACGTATTTAGGATACGATTAATAATTGTGGTAAGGGGTTATATACCTTTTTTAAGTTTTTCGCTTAACCACAGTCTCCAAAGAAAGAATTTTTATTTCTTATCGTTAATTACTATTTAGTTGGCGTACGATTTTTCATATATCTATAATTTTTTCGACAGCATGAGTATTTCGAGTTCATAAGAAGCTATAAATAAATCTCAAAATTTCAGTCAATGTATTTCCTCGATGATGCTATCGAATCTGTGACTTTTTGGTAGAGTAAAATTCACGTTGATTACTCATATACAAACTAACATCTGTCACTTTTTTTAAATAAATAAATGCAGAGAGTGAGTTGTGTATTCTGATCAAGGCGTGGTTACAAATGCACATTCTAGATATTGTAGATATTTAAAATAATAGTGTATGTCTCAGAAATATGGAAAAATTCCAAAAATCGCCTTGTAATGAGCATACAGACATTTCATAATAGATACTAGTCAGGCACGGCTCGTGATGACGTATTTGGGAGGGCGCGTACAATGATGCGAGTGCTTCGTGTATTCTCGTGTACTAACTGTAGCGTTTTTTTAGTAAACACCGAAAACACACGAGGCACTCACATCATTGCACGCGCCCTCCCAAATACTCCATCACTAGCCGCGCCTGATACTAGTGAATAATCTATAGAACTCGAATAGAATCACAAATGAAGAATCATGTAGAATCACTAAATGAAAAATAACAGAAATATGAATAAAAACACAAGTGGAACTGGATTGGTCATACAATAATCCATTTAATCATAAGGTGGTAAAAGAAAATAGGTTAACCAAAAAATAAGAACGCCACAAGAGGATTTCGAGATTTGGTATAAAAATAATAATTATAATAAGAAAGGTAGAATTCATGCGTTAGCAACTCACAACAGCTTAATGCCAATTACTGGAGGTTTTTCCGGCTATGATTTATTATTACGCATAAGTGATGAAAGTTACATACAAGTAAAAAAGTTCAAAGGGGCAGCTGCTTTACCATTAGTTAATAGATGTCGAAACATCATCTCTGTGTGCTTCAAGGAGGTACAAAAAATATATATTCATCTTAACCCATCTTTCAAAAATTCTTGAAAGAAACATGTTTATTCGTAACTGCAACGTGCAAACCAATAGATTCGAGAAGTAGGAAATTTAAAGAGGGACGGGACAAAGAGGGTTATACCCCCACCAATGTAATGTACATTTAGCGTGAGAGTAACTGTCAGATTTGTTACCTCATGATTTCTTCCTTTGGGGATATATTAAAATTCAAATTTATAACAATAACAGACTAACAACTTTACCAGAGCTGCAACAATAACTTGTTTATTATTTCACGTTAGAAGAGCTTTTTACGATAGAATGGGATTTTGTTTGTTGTAAGGACAAACATTTGGACATTTGATTTAATTAAGAATTTAATTTTATTAAAAAGATCATGCCTAGAATGAATTTTATTTTGGTTTAAAGAATGTATCTCTCACTTTTATTTTGGCAATAAGTTTATTAAGAATATTGCAAATTGCCTTTTGGTTTAGACATCGCAACATACTACAAACAAATAAAAGAAACACGTGTGCGTATATTGTTCGCATTTTCAAGTACAGCTGATATGCGACTGTCTGACATTAGCGGTGACAGTCACTGTCACGGGTAAACGTCTACTGAAGCATTGGTGGAGGTATAATACTCTTTGCCCCATCACCCATTTAAATTTCCTACTTCTCGAATTTATCGGTATAGAAAACCAAATAATATTTTTATATACAAGGTTTTAAGCCAAGCAGGAATCAATGTATAATGTGGAGTGTTAGGGGATTTTGATTGTTTCAATATTAGAGGTAGTGGATTAAAATTAATAAAGTCATCTTTATCTGAAAGAAAATAAAGCAAATATCAAAACCACAACATACTATATTGGAAGGAAACTCTCTTATTTTGTATAATTTAAGTAGGTAATATTTTACTATCACAGACACTTGGAGAAGAATCGGTAGTAACAGAATAGCAAGATGTTATTTTGAAAATACGTGAAAATGTCAAGTTTTTTAAGTTACAAGTCGAGTCTCAATTAAATTGTAAACATCACATGAACATCTAGCAAGTAAAGTTTCTTCCCTTAATTATGCTCCATACATAATATCAATGTTTGTAAACGAATACGCTGTCCTATAAACATAGTATGGATATTTCAGCTCTCCTTTAAGGTATGGAGTAATATATTGGAGAATATCATCAAAAATTTTTATATTACCAAAAAAATGTATCAGAGACATATTTGGAGTGAGAAATAATGAGTCCTGCAGTTTTTTAAAATAAAAATATACCTCGCTGGATTTTTATATATTATACTATGTAAAAGAAACCTTGACTACTTCAAAGATCAACAGCTGCACCACTGATACTCCAGGGTGGAACGCAATTAGATTGTTCCAATCCAATAAAAAGATTAAAAATAATAATAATGAAGTCTACGATCATTTGCCACTGACAATGCAAAATATATTAGCGAAGCACTTAAAACAACTATATAAAACGCTCATCCTTAAATCATTCTGTTTTACAATAATTTTACATAACATCTATTTTCTAGCGGAACACACTAATGTCAGGATGAAATTGCTCCTTAGTTCGTATTTCTCGTATTCATTTAATTGTTTGCTTGTCTAACATTTAACGAATAAATCAATATTTACAACAGCAATTTATTTTATATTTTTAAGTTTTGTTTTCATTTGATGTATATAATTCCTATCAACTTGAACATTGATTGACGGATTCAAATATTATACACACATTATGCGAATCAATAAATAACTGTTAATAATATTTTTATTACATGCGTACCGATATTTATTGTAAGGATCCAGTGTTAATTTACATCTCAATTTGGCTACGCTTCAACTTATATACGCGTTCTATTTATTCTATTTATTATTATATAAACAGTTGCCAATAGCAGTTATTCGAAATTTTAGAGATTTTATTTACTTGTTTAGTTTCTCAATATACATTACTACGAATAAGTAATGCATAACCACATTTATTTAATAAATTATGCATAATTGATAAATGATTTGAGTTTCATTTTGCTCTGTATGAACATAAATAGTGAATATATTTTCGATAAGTAAGAGCAACCACTCCATATATGAGTGGTATTCATCGGATCAGAGATTGGATGATGTAGTGAATGCCTCCTTCTTCAATAAATTATTTTCAACCGGTAGAGTTATCACTAATCGATATAAGGTATGGGCAGATTAAGCATATTATTATTATTTTATTAACGGTAAGACAATTGAGTACAGATTGTGTTTTATGTAGTCTAATGTCTTATTATTAAAATATTTCTTTTTCTTTTGGCGATCTTTATATGAACAGTATTACTTCAGCCTCTATGATCTGCGCCATATACTGCTACATAATGAGGGTACTTTGAATACACCTTAGACTATTCCGCAACTCCTAAAGGCTCTCCACACCGCTTAATATGTGGTTTCATTCATGTTCATCATCAGGGTGAATCGGATTTGATCTAGAAACACTCTAAGTGAGCTTGAAACAATGACTGCTCCGGTAATGGACAATGGACACGTCACGAGGCTTTTATGCGGCAAACTTCAGATACCTGTTTGTAGGGCATTTCTTGTGTACGGCGTGGTATCTCTTAAGAATTTTAAGATTTAAAATTACGCAATTCACGTTAGAAGAAGTAGGATGCTACATTTCGAATGAAAAGTTGTAATTGTAATTGTATGGCTATTTTAATTGTTTATGCATCTTAAAATTATTTGAATTTACCTTTGCAAGATATTTTCTCTTTGTTTTCTTGATGTCGCGATTTCCATTCATACCAGTGTAAATTTGATAGTCATAGACATACAGAAATTTAAAAGAATTGTTGATCTTACCGCAATACGAGTTTACATGATATTATCGATCAAAACATTATTCATACAAAGATGACTATTGGGAACACGATTACCGGAAAACCCCGGACTTTGGCAAAGTTTCCAGAGTGATTAATAAAGTTTATTAATAGCGGACAATTATCCAATTTGAAAATGATTAATGTACGAATTCTGTTGAAAGACATATGAGACCGGGATAAATTTACATTTGCAAAGTAACCGCCACACTTTTCTTAAATTATCAAGTATATATTTTGTGTGATATTAAAAGGTTCTTACCATTACGTCATATTTCTGTTGAATAATTACATTTAGTATTACGTATTTTATTATCTAGTTTGTTCTATAAGGAAATATTTTTCAAATATTATTACAGTTACATCACTTCTTAGGTCTTGACATAGTCAATTTATTGCTTTAAATGGTGTTATACTGTTTCCGTATTTTATATTTTCCAAAATAAAATTAAACTTAAAAGGGAAATATATATATATATATATATATATATATATATATAAACTCAATATAGTACTGATGTAACGAATATCACATAAATTCGAAATACAATATTTTATGTTACATATAAGAGATACTGGTGGTCTTATCAATACTCTTTTGAAGATAAAACATTGGCATTAGGATAGAACATAATTCAGAAATATCATGTCTTTTCGTACTTATCCAAAATGAGGTTGAAATGTGTTTTTCTTTACGCGACAAACACTTGTTCTTCCTACGTACCATGGATAAAGGACTAATTTCAAAAATAAAAGTGTCTAGTTACAGTACATAAATTACATTTAGGTCGCACAAAATATTTCTTTTTCCGCAGAGAAAGTAATTTATATTTTGTCATTAAGAATTGTGAATCCAGACAATAGTATGCTCCTGATGATAAAAGCAGATCCACCACTGGTTAAAATACAATTTTGTTTGGCCATTACATATTTTTATTCATTAGTAATAGCCAGTGACGGACAAAAAAAAATATTGTTCTTACAACAAGAGTTCGACAGAAATAAACAATGAGAAATATGATTTTCAATGTGAAAAAGCATCAAATTTTAAAAAAATTCTGAAATAATAATAGACAAGGTATATATATATATATATATATATATATATATATATATGTATATATATATATATATATATATATATCTATATATATATATATATATATATATATATCTATATATCTATATAGTAAATTCAATTTGTTGGCGTTTTAAGGTCTGATTTTACTTCAAAATATATATATTTAAAACAATCCTACATGTTTCGGCAAATTATGCCTTTTTCAAGGAATATAAAATATATTATTTATATTTGAAAAAGGCATCATTTGCCGAAACATGATGTAGGATTGTTTTAAATATATACATTTTGAAGTAAAACCAGACCTTAAAACCCCAACAAATTGAATTTACCGTAACATACAAAGGTCACGAAATAATTATCTTTATATACATATATAGAATTATAGAAAATTTCTTGACCGTATTGATATAAATCCAATAATATTTGGGATATCAGTTACTACATTAAAACTCAAGTGCTCTTTCTCAATATTTCGTCATTTATTAATGACTTAATCAGGAGTAGCTATTAAATTTCAATATACACTTTACTCTTATATTAAAATATTCAAAAAAGAAAACTTACAACAGAGCTAAGCGTTGGCCGTCTTATTAATTAATTTACACATAATTGTAACTAGCACATCACAAATAATAAATAATCTACATACATTACGTTCTGAATCTAAAATAGATTCTCTGGTTACAATGTTATGCATAAGACATTAAAAATTACTATTTATTCTCTGTTTAAGAAATTTGAATAAATTACACTTAAACTATTAGTGTTCGTTTTAAAATTCAACGTGCTTTTTTCTTTCTGAATATGTATCATTTCAAGTACTAGTCTATTTTTATAATGATTTTCGTTTTCTAAAAATGGAACATTATGACAATTATGACAATGTTCAAATTTTGGCAGGTTAGGTTTTGGAAGAAAGAATATTAAAATTGAAAGGAAATAATATTAATTACGTATGTACATTATACGGAGCTGTATGGTATAGTCCTGTTTTAAAAGTTTTTCTTTTTACCTTTCTTTTATACTGTTCTTCGGTACTTTCTAATATCAATGTCCAACAATAATCAGCAAGTATTTCACTGTTTCTCTTGCCCTGATAACGTATTTCAATAACAGAAATGGCTTGATAAAACTTTTCGCCGTGTACATCATTCACGTCGCCGAGGTTCGGGGAAAGAAATCCAGATGCGAGTGCAAAAAATGTATTTTAAAGCTCATGTTACAGCCCAATCTATGTTAAGTTCTATGAAGTTCATTAACAAGTGCTATATAAATGTCAGATTTTCTGTTTCCCAGAAAATTGTGGGGCACATTTTTAAAATCATTACAAGCAATACTTAAGGTTTCTTAAAATTTTTTTATCTTTTTGTAGAAGTTTAATTTGGGGTCCTACAAAATTGATGTTCAATGGTTAAGCCAAAATAGTGAATATATAACTTTTCTATTAAAGGTTTAATATTCCGCTTCTGTTGGTGAGTAGTGAATTCTCTACATACATAGCAGAAACTGTTTTGATTATTTATACCCGTATGCGATGTTATGAAATAAAAAGACGTTCAGCTATCTCATAATCCTGACGCGATGAACCAAATTTTAACGACGAAATGCCTAAACTACATGTATTAGTGTATAAGAAAACCCAGCTGTGTTGACCAGGTAAATTTTTGTTCTACTTTACAATAACTAAACCAATTATCTATTGGACAGTTTCGATTGTAGGTATGTGTTTCATCTTACTCCAGAATCATCAGTACGTACCACGCTCTGTTTTAATAACCTTTGTAATATGGGAGGGGTTTTATTTCGGTAAAAGTATCTCTGCAGTGCTACATATTGATAATTCTGTCAGTTAACATTTAGTTAAATTAGATTTGATTAGGAATACGCATTAAGAAAAATTTACAAAATTAAGTAATAGGTTTGAAAAATAATATTTGTTGTATTTAATTTCCTTGAATATACAGCATGGTATTTACTTAAAGGATGATTATATAATTTCATACTTTTAAACAGTTATCAAGCTTTAAACGGTAGTAAGAGCTTTTATTATTTGTTTCACACATTAAACCTACCAAATCTTATTGATACACAACAAACTATTACTTTAACAGAATAAATTAAAACATACATGAGTGAGTAAAAGCTCACAAGTTTTGCATAATACAAAAGTATTTTTAATAATATAAGATATTATTAAAAACCTGGTGTGAAGAACACAAATACAAATACAAGTTCAATATTAATATTATTGTGAACGTATCCTTCTCCAGAGACGCAGATACGCATTTCATTTTTCTACAGATTCCCCAGTACGCCCCTGTTGGAGAAGGATACCCTCACAAAAAAGACGACTTCGCCACCTCACAAAAATTATCAAGACCGAGCATAGAAGTACATTCAGCGCTGCATATTAACAGACGACCGAAAATACATAAACAAGTAGGGAATTCTATTATAAATATAAAATGCATCAGGATTTCGCACTGCAAGAGTAATATCATGTCGAAATTCCACATAGGATAGAGCTTTCAACTACAAATCATGCTGACAGACCAACATTGATGGTAGATGCGCGCCGTTCTTTTTTCTCTTTCATTTCATCGTTTTCTTTTCCGGAATGTGCGTACGAGTGTGTGTGACCACAATCTGAATTTCCACCGCTTGATCTAAGGCGGTTTAGGTGATATATGTTTCGGGCGTACGAGAGCGATTTATTGCCTGCAACTTTTCTATTAGAGGATTCTCGAGCAACGTGGCTCAAAAGCAATTCACGCTCAATGGATTGACCTGAGTTACGTATTTTTAAACTGTGTGAAGGTCTGTTACTTGTCGAGTTAATTGAAAAAGAAACAGGGCAATGTTAAACTTATATCCGTGTTATGTTATTTTCAAATAGTACTACGAAAAGTAGGTCGATGTGTTGTTATTACACGCTTTCTAAATAACCAGAAGTACAATAATTTTTAAGAAAAGTAACTTAAGTAGTGGAATTTGGTAATTATAATTATACGAAAACATAAATAAATACGAACGGGATCTATCGTATAAGTGATATATTTGAATACACCTAAAGTACTCGAAAACAATTTTAATTGGAGTCGCGACTACAATGTTAAATATAAATACTCGGGAACTAGATTGGACACAACAGGACGCGTCCTGTTGTTACACAAAGTTACACAAAGTCATCACTAATTGTAGTTTGAAAATAATTTTCATTGTTCATTGCAGAAGCAGTGATTGACATAAAGCAATCCACATGGTTTCGTATGAACATTTAAAGGTGTGGAAATTTTGCAAAGCTTTATCAAATGATGAAAATAAATACTAAAGGAAATTCCACTGACGCAGCTCAAATTTAGTCTTTAACAGCATTACAGCTGACGAAATTTATTTATTCATTCGATACTGAAAGTAAACAAGAATTCACGGTTTGGTCATTTAAAGCGAATTAAGATCCGCGAAAGTTATTTTTTCATATAATGCTGCGGGACAAATGATCTCTTCTTTTTATGGTTTTACTGGATATCTTCAATCGTAATTTTAGGAAATCGTAGAATCGTGAATGCTGATTGGTAAACTACAATTTGTTTAGTAGAAGTGGAAGTTATTCTTCATCATAACAACGCTAATTAATGAGTCATTGCCCGCATTTACCTAATTTATTATCTTGGGATTACGAACATGAAAAATGATAAAGATGTTTGTTGAATTTTATATATGTATTTTGCATTGTTTCCAGAAATATTTCCAGCAGCCCTCGTCTATAGTTGAACGAAATAGGTGAACATTTCAGACAGTACAAAGGTAAGCTAATTTATTCATATTGCAAATTTCTTTTTTGCTCATAAACATCGTACAATATTACAGAATATTTCTACATGACAGAAAAGCGAATAGTTCATATATACAACTTAATAGAGTAGGTTATTGTTTTATATTAGTTTGCTTTGAAAACACAACTCCACAAAAAAATTTTCGTTCTTTGTCCTAAAGTTTATTTTATGATTTTTCGGTTAATTATGCACAAAAACGAAAAGAAAATAACTTTTTTGGTATAAAGTTTGCTTTTGTGATAGTTATAGTAATAATACTAATTTTTGATTTTTTTTATAAATTTTAATTAATTTTAATTCATTCAAAAATACCGCGCGATCAGAGTGGGGTTTCTACGTTCACATAGTGCCGCTAGATGGCACTCGAGTGATAAACAACGATCAGGTGTTTTGTACAAGTCTAGAAAAACTTAAAATGTCGTCGCGAAAGTGTAAATATGATGCTGATGCTGATTTTGTTATATATGTGGTCAATTTATTAAAGTTCGAGACGTAAAATACGAACTAAAGACATCTGACGTTCTCTGTGAAGCCTACGAAGCATATTTTGACTGTCCTGTTCGGCATCAAGACAAGCCATGGGCTCCACATGTTGCTTGTAGTTATTATAAAAGATGTTTGGAAGGTAAGCAATTTTTAATTAAGCGGTGAATCAAATATAATAGACATTTTTATTTTTATTTCAACATTTTAGGTTGGTATCGAGGTGAGAAGAGGTCCATGAAATTTGCAATACCAAGGATATGGCGACAACTAAAAGACCACGTCAATGACTGCTACTTTTGCATTGTGAATCCGAGTAAAAGACGTGGAGGTTTTTACCGCTACGTCTTTTACTCGGAAAACCTATCGAATATCCTGACCTTGAGTCTTCTTCTGCTCCAATTGCACACGACCTGACACGACCAGTACCTGAGCCACGGAAAAAATTATCGCAGAAAAGTAGGTCATCTCTTAGTTCTAATAAAAGTAATTCCGATAAGGAGTTTTCACTTACACCAGAGCAACCAAAACACCATATTATTACTACAGAAGATTTTAACGACTTGATAAGAGATTTACATTTGCCAAAAATAAAGCAGAGCTTTAGGCTATCGCTTAAAACAGTGGAATTTGCTTGATGATGTTAATATCACGGATCAGCGGACTAGGCATGAAACATTCTCAACGTTTTTCACAAAAGAAGATGGACTTTGTTTTTGCAATGACATAAAAGGTATGTTCGAAGAAATTGGCATACCCTGTGTTCCTAGCGAATGGCGTTTATTCATTGCCAGCTCTACAAAAAGCTTAAAAGCTGTTTTATTACACAACGGAAATAAATTCCCATCTCTTCCAATCACTCACTCAGTACATCTTAAAGAAAATTATGACTGTTAAAATCTTGCTTGAATCTGTAAAGTATCGCGAATATAGCTGGCAGCTGATTGGAGATTTTAAAATGGTGGGATTTTTAATGGGACTACAGAGCGGATAAACAAAGTATCCGTGTTATCTGTGCTTATGGGATATAGAGCGGATGCTAAGCACTATATTCAACGGTCATGGCCTGTAAGAACAGAACTTTGTGTCGGAAAACAAAACGTAACATTTGAGCCGATTGTTGAAGCGGAAAAGGTGTTAATGCCACCTCTGCACATTAAGTTAGGGTTGATGAAACAATTTGTTAAAAAACTGGACGAAACTTCAGAAGCTTTTGGATACTTGATAAAGTTTTTCCAAAGTTATCAGAAGCAAAAGTTAAAGCTGGGGTTTTTGTTGGTCCGCAAATTAGACGGATTTCCGCCGATGAAAAATTTCCAACGTTGCTGAATTGTACTCAAAAAGCGAGTTGGAATAGTTTTAAAGCAGTAGTTTCTGGATTTTTAGGAAATAACAAAGCTGAAAACTACGAAAAGTTAGTTGCGGATATGGTAAAAAAATTTAAGGCCGTGGGCTGCAGGATGTCATTAAAAGTACATATGCTGCATGCTCATTTAGATAAATTTAAAAACAACATCGGAGCGTATTCAGAAGACCAAGGAGAACGTTTTCATCAGGACATTATGAGCTTCGAACAACTTTATCAAGGCCAATACAATGAAAACATGATTGGAGACTATATTTGGGGTTTATTGAGAGAAAGTACTTATGAACATAAAAGAAAAAGTAAAAGCGTGCACTTTTAAATTATTTTCCACTTTTTTGTAAGTTATTTTGATAGTAAAACTTAATAAAAATAATAAACATATTTATTTGAATGGTTTCATCTTCAATTAAAAATTAAAACCACAGATTTTGAAAAATACCTTCAAACGGTCTCTTAAATAAAAAGCAAACTTTTTCATGTCATATATTTTTTTTCGTCTAATTACGACCTATAATATACAAAAAAGGGATATTTATCAATACGTTTTGCACGTATTACGCCGTTGTTATATAATGGAACGGATATGCAAAATACATATCCGTAACTGTAAACAAGGACAAACACCTCGTATTTTTAGCATTTACTTCTGTTCAATACATACATTTCAGCCATCTAGGCCTCATCGGTTGAACTAGTGAAGCAATGTATATACAAATTAATACAGATCTGTTAAACAACGGATCTGTATCTGTATCTACATTTACGCTAAAATCGTCTCCAAGCCATAACCAGTTTCGTTCTATCAGGCGACACCAATTTAATCAGTGACATCTGACAGAAGAAAGCTACTAGGCCAGAAAAGGCGATCTTCCGCTCGAATAGCAAGGCTATTACAAATTCTTCAGTCAGATGTCACTGATTAAATTGGTGTCGCCTGATAGAACGAAACTGGTTATGGTTTGGAGACGATTTTAGCGTAAATGTAGATACAGATACAGATCCGTTGTTTAACAGATCTGTATTAATTTGTATATACATTGCTTCACTAGTTCAACCGATGAGGCCTAGATGGCTGAAACATATGTATTGAACAGAAGTAAATGCTAAAAATACGAGGTGTTTGTCCTTGTTTACAGTTACGGATATGTATTTTGCATATCCGTTCCATTATATAACAACGGCGTAATACGTGCAAAACGTATTGATAAATATCCCTTTTTTGTATATTTACCGCCATCTGGCGCGTGTTAATGGACAGCACCAATATACGTATTTTTCCGCTTATTTGTAATAGCCTTGCTATTCGAGCGGAAGATCGCCTTTTCTGGCCTAGTAGCTTTCTTCCGTCAGATGTCACTGATAAATTGGTGTCGCCTGATAGAACGAAACTGGTTATGGCTTGGAGACGATTTTAGCGTAAATGTAGATACAGATACAGATCCGTTGTTTAACAGATCTGTATTAATTTGTATATACATTGCTTCACTAGTTCAACCGATGAGGCCTAGATGGCTGAAACATATGTATTGAACAGAAGTAAATGCTAAAAATACGAGGTGTTTGCTCTTGTTTACAGTTACGGATATGTATTTTGCATATCCGTTCCATTATATAACGACCTATAATATCGAAATTTTATGCTTTAAAGTCAAAGTCAAATTTTGTGTTGACCCGTGAAATATTTATCAAACATTTGACTTTCTATTATCATTGTAAACAGAAACTAGTTTTGAATTTTATGTGAACATCAACAATAAAAACTAACAAGAACTGTCCTATGAGTCAGTATGATGGCAATATTGAGTGGAATTCATTCAGCGATGTTACTCTATTCCTCAGAGTTAACCTTCGTGTAGTTCGACCGGACCTTTCGCCTTCTTCTATTTTCTGAGGCGAGAGATAATGATTATTCTTTCTTCTGGTTCAGACCATTTTCATTGTTTGTATTCCTAAATCAGTATGTAGTGTCATAAATACCAAGGAGCACTATTCCTTTTTGGTATATTGGGTCAGAAGTCCTGGGTAATAATGATGTTATATTTAGAAAAGCGTTTCAATAGCTCATTCTCATAAATCTAATTTGAGTTAATTACCGATTCATAAATGCGTTTCCTTGCCAAGCTTATACTGTATTTTTCAAAATTGCATGTCTATTGCCTTTCTTCATTTCAGTACATGTTGTTTCGATGTTAGGTTCTTATTCTGACGGAGACCTAGGCAGCTGTATTTGCTCGTGAAATTGCTATATTATTCGGTACACTGGCGGGATTTCATTCGATTTATAGGTGAAATTTTCTTGAGTGCTTTTGGCATTGTTCGCTATTATTTGTTGTTTATTTGATTTGGTTAATAGAAGCGATATTTGGATTTGTAGATTATTAGAAGCCAACTGCGGATTGATTAGGTCGACACTCCATATAACTTCATCGTAATGTATATTATTCGATTGCGTTCTACCTTATGTGACTCTGTTGTTTGCAGTAGATACAACTCTAACAAATGCAGGTGGTAAAGATGTACAGGTCTGGAATCGACTTATTAATTCTACAGTGAAACTGATCATTCAGTTTAGATACATCTCATTATAAATGAAATACATTGAATTTAATATTAGTATTGAGGAGAATATGGTAATCTAAAATATAAAGTAATATCGAAAGAGGAATAAATATTCATCGATATTAGAAAGTCTGTGCAAATATCGCCCACTACGAATGGTGGACCTGTATGAATAAATGCTTTGAAACGATTTAATATGGTAAAATGAAATTCGATGTGAACCCTTGAATATTGACGGTCTTTCGCTTGTTGATTCACCATATGACGAAATCACTTAACCGATTTCTCTTATAAAATAAGATTTCATAAGAGATAAGAATGCACTTACCACTCATCCACGGTAACAATTTTTGGTTATAGATCAAAATATGTATTTCAATGTGTACATATAATATTTTGACAAATTGAAAGAGATTGGTGGAAAGGAAAATTCGACAGAGCTATTACAATATAGGCGTCGCGACACCATTTACCATTTACTATATTTAGCTGAGAAATCTTGTGTAATCCATAATATATAATTACATTGTACAAGAATTTAGATTTTTTTATTTTTTGTAGGTTCATTATTCAATAATTACTATTCTCATTAAAATAAGAAACTATTTTAGCGTTGCGCTTTTCAAAAACAAATACGTATAAGTCTGTTTGTGGTTCACAATTATATTACATAAAAGAATCTTAGAAAAATGTCGCATTTTTATAAATAGTGGGATGCCATTTATCGAACACATTAAGTACTATGAGATCCCATGGATTATAATAATAGTGTTTATAAAACTATATTACATAGTACACACGTTGAAAAGAAATGAGGAAAAAGTCGAATACCATATATAAAAAAACAATAAACTAAAGGTGCTAAACTTTAATTCTGACCAAATGAATCTTTGAACTGTTTCAAAAAAAAAGCAACACAACCCTTTCTGGGAATATTGTTTTCTAACTTTTCAACAATTCTTTCTTGGCTATCTAAATAGCACTAATCATCATTCTTAAATCTAATAACTTTAGCGAAAATTTCCAATCTGCAGAGTTAGTAGTTGTATCTACAACTGCTAACTCTGCAAAATTGCTTTTTGTCCAACACGAGCAAAATGTAGAGGGAACTGATGTATGCCGCCGATACACCTCTTATCGTAAGTCTTACATTAGCTCCATCATTGACCACAATTTTTAAGATTTCTTGTTTATAATTTTTATAGCACCTTGCGCTTGGATTCTTTTGGCACCCATACATCATTGTTATTCTGTAGGTAAAAGAATTAAAATAGATTCTTATGATTATTTAATTACTTAAAAAAAATCCATAATACGCGTAAAATAGCATGTCGATATGATGTAAGCAAAAAAAGTAATCAATGTATTTGTCATTCCTATCAGGGGCTCAAGGTTAATATGTGAGTATGGGAAATAGCGCTCCCAAGGAACCTAAACTAAGGAGGAACGTAATGTGCTGAAAGTTGCGTGGCTATGGGGAAATGTGATTGCTAACTTCCCCTGAGCACATCAGGCGAAATTTCGAATTTAGCCCTTACCATTCAAGCGGAGCTCTAATCGGATGGATTGTAATTTCTCTTGCCGCTCATGGGAATTGTATGGTTAAAGTACAAAGCAAGCTAAAGCAGAAAGGCTCTATTGGTAAATCAAGCCAGGAAGATAGGGATGAGCTAGGGTTATCAACCTAAGTAAATACATTGAACTATGATGGCAAACACAGAATCGAGAGTAAATTTGATTTTCGACAAGGAGATCCAATGTAGGTCGCGGTAGGCAGACTTTTTCCGTCATGTGCAAACGAACTAGTAACGCTAGAAAATGAAGACCCATGCATCAATGAGGCTTTTATCTGAAAGCTGTTAGGTCTAATTAAAGAAATAGGGGTACAAATGTAAAAGTCCAGCTGCATGAATCAGGCCAAGAAGCTAAGGATTAACTAGCATCATCTACCTAAGCAAATATATAGGACTGTGAGGATTAACATAGTAGAGATGTCCGACGGGGTGATCTGATCGGTTAAGCTGACTGGAATTTCCAGGGCTAGAGTGCAGGGGCTAGTGATACAGTGTGAGGACTTCTTACAGTCTTAAAGCACCTGGTATCGACCTTCACCGATCATATGCAATTCATATGATCATATGCAGGAGCTATACAGCTCCAGAAAAGAAAAACACAAGAACTAAGAAGGCTCTTCTCTCAAAGCTATTATATCCAATTCGAGAAATAAGGCTAGAGAAAATACTTTAATTATGATTATAATAGACTTGAAAAGATCGCTGTAGAATAGGCTGTAGAGTCACCTCAAGTAATCTAATCTAATCTAGTCTGTCATTCACGATATATTTACTAATCCTAATTAAATACGTAAAGTTGCCTTGATACCTTAACAATCGCTTTAATTGGAAATATAACTAATTAAGACACTAATAATTTTAAGTCTAACTGCTTTAAAGAGTTCACGTATTTTGAGAAGAAAATATTACATTAAAGTAGATTTGCATACAAAAATGTTATTTGTCTTTATAGACATCATAGTAAAATCTTAGTCAAAGTTGAAATAAATTAGAAACTTCCAGTATCATATTACGTTGCATTGAAATGTCCGAAAGCTTTAAAGTTTACACAAAAGATTGATGAATTTGTAGAGAGCGTTTACTTGCGTCTGATTGCTTTAAAGTTTCACTTACTAGCAATATTACATTTTCTTCAGCAACGTTCAATTTCAATAATGCTCTTTCGCCATTGACGAACTTTTTATACGTTTTCTGGAGTTGTCTGAATTGCAGTTTAATCAAATTTCTTTAAAAGTTCACAGAAACACATGACAATTACGTACTCTTAGGAAATACACTTACTTCTTTAGGAAATAAAATGTAATCTAAGAAGGAACTATTTCCAATATAAGACGCAATGCGAACTCTTATTTACGAACTCTGAGTTATTCGATATTAGAAATAAACATAATAGAGTTTTAAAAATAATAACCTTTTTACTCAAAATTGTTTTTGGAAACTAGTGTTTGGAGGAGAATATCAAATAATAATTGCATTATTGGACCATTCATAGTACTATGGATAGTGTCAAATGTCTCAATCTTTACAAAAGTATGTAATTCCATGCTTTAGAAGGAACACCAGCAATGAAATTATTATCAGCAGGATGGTTATCCAGCTCATGATAATGCACCCGTCTGACAATAACTATAATATATTTTTCCAAGAAAAGTGATAGCATTTCGAGGTGATATTAATTAATTGGCCCGCAAGATAACCTGACCTTTCTCCGAGCGAGTTTCTTTTGTGTGATTATATAAAATACCAAAATGACCAAGTTTATGATGTTCCAGAGCAATGAGCAAATAATCTAGAGAAATTGCCTTTAAAATTTAATAATTAGACTACATTTGTATGCAAACAATTACGGAGGATAATTTTAATGATTTAATGCGAAGTTTTAGGGTACTGTTTATTGAATAGAGAAGGGTGTTTAGAATATGGAGTTCGGTAAGTTCTCTTAAATTTATTTATCATCAGAATTTTTAATTTATAAGTTATAATTATGTTTATCTTCGATTTTGATAGAATATCTTTCTACTTTAAGAATAAACTTCAATTTTTGGTGATTAGTACATTACCCATTTGTAATTTGTAATATTTGTTTGGAATTTATTTAAATCTCCAAGTACTTTTTTTCATTTTTTTTTTGTTTAGATGGTGCATTTGTTTATATTACATACTTTCTTGTATTTCACTAAACTATCTACGAGAGCGGTTCGGCTGGTTTCGTTTGGTTATAAAAAGAAACACCAATACATGAAAAGGTTTTTATTATATACAACTTAAATCCACTACTTTCAGCTATTTTTCTACATAATTGCCTTATTTAGAATGAGACATTTGTCCTAACGGTAAACAAATGCATGCTGTAACACTGTCCTTCAGTGTTTATTGTGGTTCCTCGTTCCATAAAGTCTACACGAAAATCACCTTTTTTTATCCCAGAAGGCAAGTAACACGCTTAGAACACGTTGGTTCGAAGAAAAGGAAGATAGAACATACGGGAAGGGCGTGTGAAGATTGGCGGGGACAAGAAACAGAAAGATTATAGCGTTGTGCAGTCAACTTCGTTGTGAAGAAGCCTATGAAGGATGTTGAGGCTATAAAACATCGGAGAGAGAAGGCGCGTTGGAGCGAGAAAGGAGTTGAGTGTGATCGAAGCGCCTACGGGGATAGACGCAGTCCACCTTAAACCATATGAAATCCAAAAATCGTCGCTGAA
The DNA here is from genome assembly GCA_935421215.2 of Melolontha melolontha. NCBI lineage: Eukaryota > Metazoa > Arthropoda > Insecta > Coleoptera > Scarabaeidae > Melolontha > Melolontha melolontha. Next base: position 68,270,531 of record OW285238.1, read on the forward strand.
CCTGTTCAAGTAGAGTTTTTGTGTTTGATAAAATGGATACCATATCAAGCTGGCATATTTCAAACGTGATCTTACTAATGGGTTAATTAAGGAAGACAATACGCTCACGTTAGAAAATTCACCACAGTTACGGATAATAAGTTCAAGAGTTTGTGTGGCCTGGTTAGACACATTGCTGATATGCTCATTGAAGGTGAGTTTTATATCTAAGGTAACGCCCAAGTCATTAATTGATTCAACACGTGATATGCTCATATCTCTTTGTAATTAAAGTATATAACATTAAGTCTTTTGGTGAAAGACAAAATTTTGCACTTAACGTAGTTCAAGGGTAAATTGTTATTTTTATACCAAGTTTGTATATTAAACCAGTCCCTCAACAACTTCAAGTCATCGGCAAGGAAAATGTTATTAGACTCGATCTGGTCTGGAAGATCATTAATGAGAATAATAATATATGCACATTCATCGAATCGTTAATGCCGATCCTGTTCTCTTTTTCATTGGTCTTTCGTAAGAAGTTTTGGCACCCATCGTGAACAAAATTTGTGGTAACCTAAATGTTCAGTAACAACCGCATACGAAACATGTTGTGAAATTTGAGGGAAAAAGGCAGTACTGTGATTGTGAATCGCCGATTTTCACAAATTTTTTCTTCGACATTACTCGCAAGTTCGTTCGTCGCAACAGTTAGTTTTCCACTCTGTTCTTCTTCGTGAACATTAGTTCATCCTTCTCTAAAGATACAGCACCATCTTTTAACCATACTGTCACTCATGCCATTTTCGCCATAAACAGAACAAAGTTTACGATGAATCTCAGCAGCCTTCATATTCTTTGATGTTGTTGCTTGAAAATCATTAATGCTGCAGTGTTTGAAATTTATCAACACCACGTATGCTTGAAAATACTTGCAAAGGTCAAATAATATAAGTAGTAGATAATCTATTTGCTCCATAAGGAAAGTAATGGAACATTATTAATATAATTATTAGTAAAGTAGTTAGAAACCGTTTTAAAGAAATGCGCGGTACAGTCAGTTCAAGGTTTAGTGCTCCATATTAATTTAATTATTAACACAACAAATATGTGAATTATATTTATCTCGAATCTGGCTTGTGGGGTTTCATGGTCACTGGTTTCAACCGGTTGTCAGTGTCAGTGCAGCAACCGTAGTAGCAGTCCTAAGTGGACAAAACGGTGGCCAAGAAGAGAACAATGCCAAGAACGAGGCTTCAGCCCGAAATTCCAGAAGCAGTCATATTTATCTCTCTTGAAGTTAACAAACAGATACCAGTATAAAATTTAAAACAGTAATAACATGATTTTCTAGAATTTAGAATAAATAATTTCAAGGCATTATCTAATAAATTATGTAGTTGACATATTCAACTATGTATATATGCAATAGTGCCCAATAATTTTTTCCTTTCTATAGAAATGACACGAGTATTTATGTTTCAACATTTTTGATATTTCGAGTTGATAAAGTCATTTCTTAGTTAGCTATTGGAAAGTTTATACATATCTTTTTATCCACTTTTGCTTAAAAGTAAGCAAATTTAGAACAGCCGCATTGGTAAGTAAACTTTCTGTTTGGGAGGCCTTGTTGAATTTAAATAAAACGCATATATGTCTTTATTCGATTTTACTTTTAACAGAGAACTATTCGGTATGTAGAGATACATGTACACGAAACAGTTCAAAGTGGAACTTAATCTCGCTCGCTTCTGTACAACGCATTGAAGTACCCATGCACCCTCAATAGTGTGTAAGTGTTCGTAACTGCAATCGTGCACCTATTGGGGGAACGCTATGCGGCAGCGTGGAACCTTGCTTGAATACTTTATTTAATTGCTTTCGTTTCATGATTGTATTTTGTTCTTAATATTTTTTTATCATCATCCGCTACGTCTGTCTAGGTTTTATTAGAAATTATAAATTTAAATGCATTATTTTGAAATAATTTTCCTACTTTTGAAAATAATAATTTTAGTTTTAAAAATTTAAATAATAGATCATACTCGGTATTAAATATTCTTTAGTTATTTGTATTATTGGTTTTTGTTAATTATCTATAAGTATTTGCCATGTTTGTTGTGTTTTGTCGAAAACTTTTTCTATTATACATCTGTATTTATCTTTCGTATGAAGTTCTGAAGTTCTTTACTGCCCGTACAATAGCAAGTAATTATTTTTCTATTATACTGTAGTGAGTTTCGGCAGAGTTTAATATTCTAGGTGCGTAAGCAACTAGTAATCATGATCAACAGGGCTTTGTGGAAGGATGGTGCCAGTGGAAAAATTTGAGACGACTGTGAGTACATTAAAGTTTCGAAAATATTTACAAATTTTGGAGTGTCTTATCTGAACACCTTTCTTTAAACAATTTGTGAAGGGTTTCGTTAATTTAGCAAATTTTTTTTATGAATTTCTTATAATATTCGACTAAGCCAAGGAATGATTTTATTTCCTTCGCCGTTTTGGGTATTTAAAATTTTCGGAGTCGGTTTCATTCCATCCGGGGCAAACAAATTCTACCGATTTGCATAAACATTCAGATTTCTCCATTTGGACTTCCTATCTGAAGTAAGAACCTACTAGCATAATCTGTGTTAATCATAATAATGTCAATAGCATCTATATCTAGCTGTTCAATTAAATAATTTTTTTATCTTCATTTAAATTAATTTCCGCGCTTATTTTTGCGGATAATCTTGTTTTTTTAATGATTTCAACCTATCAATGAAATCTAGAATACTTGCCTAAATGCATGTCCATCACTCAAATCATTTCTTTAATTTAAGGTCAATTATGTAAGTTTTGTTGGAAAACTAAATCTAAAGCATCATCTTGAGTTTATATATCAATACATTGGACACAAATTGACTAATACTTCATTCGTATGTATTACCATATTGATTATAGAATCTGTCGCATATCGCTATAGAAATGTCTAAATGCAATGAATGACCTTAGAAATTAGGAATAAAATCAGCATTTGCCTTTGCTGGTTCATTGTTGGTGTAAGCTGTTGCCTTATTTGTTGTTTGTGGTGGATTTTCAGGTCCGGTAATGATATGGTTGGTCTGTCGCTATGTTGACTGACATTGTCTCGATATTTCGATAATTAACATGGCAGCAATCTTTTGTTAGAGCTTTTGGTGACGATGGTTGAACGAGTATTGAGCTGATTTCGTGTGCGCCGCGGTTGGAAGCTGTGATTAGCTTTCGTTTTTAGGTCGCTCCACCAATGAACGTTCGCTTCGTGTTAAGTCGCGCTATACGATGCTTCGAACACCTTCCAACGTTGGACGCTTGATAGTTTGTCGCATCGTATGGCCGAATGTCATACCCAGAGAAACTTAAGGGAGGAAAACTTAACGTTAAAAAGTGGTACTCTGTTGATGTATAGTTTCTGCTAAAACTGTAGTTAGAGCCACAGTCGATTGAAAAAAAAGCGCGGTTTTTAAATTTAGTAATATATTAATTATAGTATTTTAAAGGCTTGTTCGTAGCCTCTACAGTCTACACTATTCTACACTATAGTAATATGTATAGCATAAGTTTGACGGTACACATACTACACCGGTGTGGAATAATGTAGAAACTGTAGACACCTCGAAGAAAGCTTTAAACAAGTTTTTATCACTATTAATTCATGTATACCTTAAAAAAAGAACAAAAAAGCAAAGCTCGGAAATAGAGACACATACAGCCGAAATTGATTTTTATACTTTGCAAATTACATCAGCTGTTTGATAATTCAGAAAATAAGTTTAATGGAAAGCATATAGCACTTTTGTCTTTCGTTGGATTCCTTAAAATTCAATAAAATATGTTTATAGATTTATTGATATTTTCATGAGTACATAGATTAAGCTTTTATCGCAAAATTAAGACATTTGGAGAGATTTTAGTACAGATAGGTATTAAAAAATACTCATATATAATGAATTAAAAGTTTTTATAATGATAAAATACATTATTGTAATTAAAAAAATAATCATCTTTCTTTAAATTAAAATAAAAAATTTTCTTAAGTAATTGTTTGAGTTTTAATTTTATTAACAGATTGTTTAAGCTGACAAGAACTGAGAAAAGCCTACATTACTGTTGTAAATGAATTTTTCAAGGGCTTGTCAGCCCTTAACAAATTTAAAATCTAATCGCATCAAACATCTCATTACATAAATACATAGATTGAAAACAAGTAGTTTTCAATTGAATAGTGCAAATATTTATTACATTAAAGACCGATTTTATAAGAAATTATTAAACATGAATGTGAAATTATTTCTTTTTTGATTTTAAATATTTATTCTTACACTTTTGAAAAAATATAAAAAACGGGAAGCTCTACCTTCAAATAATTGAAAATAGTTAATTTAGTAAACTCTTTACTTATGGAGGCACAAAGTTGCTCCTTGTGACTATCGCACATTATTAAGTGAAACCGTGGTGTTCTTCAAATTGTCGGATAACAATGCTTTAACCTATATGCACTTTTTCTGTAAATATACATATACCTATAAACATAAGTCTGCTAAATAAAATACTCTAAATATAAAACACACTATATTTATAAAAAATATATGTTTTTCACACAAAATGCCTATATCTGGCACAGTACAATACACAAAAACAAATGCAATAAAGGTTAACAACACTACAAACAAAATTTGGAATTAAGGCATGTAACTTACACATTTCTGAATTTCTAAAGTCACTAGATATATTATCTACAACTACAGAATTTTAGGAACCATAATTCCTATCCAAGCGCGCACCTTGTGGTCATATCTACGAACTACCAATGTCAAGGGTCGAAGATTCGTGTTGGAACATGTTCCAGCCGTTGTCGGTTTTCTAGACCCGAGTCAAAGGAAGTCTCCAACATTCGAAGGAATACATTCGTTGATTGGACGCACGACCACACGATTCATTCATTCGTTCATTTCACGCTCTTGAGATATAAATAAAAGTACCATAACGAATACTTATTTATAAAAATGAGTTTCGTGTTTATTACTTTAAAGTATATGAATTTTACGTGTAAGTTTTAGCACTATTCTCATTTTATAGTTACTATACTTCCCTTTTATTATTATTAACACCTGTACAGGAACGTATTGGTTAAAAATTAAATTCACACTCAATCAAAAGTTAAAACAAAAAGTTCTTAAAAAACGGCTTTACATTGAATATGAGTTTCTGTTTTTACGATAGTGTAACATTTATAAAAAAATGTAATAAAATAACTCTTACAGTTTAAAATGGAATAGATTAATAATTTATGTTTGGAATCCATCGAACTCCATTTGAATAGCTTTTGCCTCCTAAGATGGTCTTCTGGGTGTCTTAGAAAGGGGAGTAAGTGATGAATTGTTGGTGTCTTAACGCCATGTTCCTGATTTCAAATGTCCATCTGCTTCATAATCAAGAACTCCATTTCGAGTATATATTGATCTGGATGTATTACACTTCACCGTAGAAAATTATGAATTATTGCACAAGTCATGCAAACTAATGTAGCTTTTTCGGAATATAGTGAGATGGGTGCTTTAAAAATACGGAATACAGATGCTGAAATACCAAAAACATTTTCTACAATTCTTCGTGCGTGGCTAAGACGGTAGATAAGAATCCGTTCAATGCTACCGTGGGCGTGATTTACAAAATATGGTTTCAAAAGTGAGCTACTAAGGGGGAAGCATCATCACCTATCAAAACATATGGTACGTTCTTTTGTCATACTGGCATGGGTATCTGGTGGAAGCGAAAGTTCCCCTCCAATCATTTTACGATAAAGTGTTGTGCTTGCAAAAACACCAGCATCATTCATTATTACTTGTGCACCAACGTCAATAAACGTGAAGCAGTAGTCGGCGTCAACCAACCCCAGAAGTACGATGCCGAATGCTTTTTTATAACTATAAAATGTAGTCTATTGCCCTAACAAAATTGCTTTCTTCTCCATTCTTTCTCTAATTGTGGCCACTAAAACCAAAAAAATATCGACGATTAAAATACGGTCAGTTACATAAGATGCTGTTTCATAAAAGCATTTTAACTACGACTATTATGTCTTTCCCTAACTGAGGAATTAGTAGATGATGTACTTGTTCTCAGAATGAACTAGATTAGACGAATGAACCAGAAGTATTTAATGACCAATAAGGACAGAGTGAATCCAATAGCTTAGTCCATGAAATAAGACAAGATAGGCAAGATTCCAGACGAGATAAGAATCCAAGAGGAAGGTCTACAAATTTTACATAACCGCACAGCACTGATATAAAGCAAAGAAAAGTAGCTCCCAGGCAGTCGAAGCACATATAACTAAACATTTAAAGCAAGCAAGTGATGCTCTGACAACTCTTACTACCAGATTGGAAATGCAACTATTGCAAAATACACCTGGATTATATGGGCAGCCTTTGGCTACTAAACTTAGGAGACTGACGGCGAAAACTCAGCTTATTTGACAGAATAAAATAGAGAATTTCGATTTTGAGGCAGAACTAAAGTTGGTAATTTCAATGCCACCGTTGAGCGTTCTTTTACTACTAACTTTATGTTCCCCGCTTATGTTTTCCCTGTACCTATTCCTTCTGCATCAACAGTTATCATTCTTCTACTATCATAGCTTATCTTCTCCAGAAACCTCCAATCCTCTTCAACAAATTGCCCTTTACCTGCAATTCCTCAGTGGAGGAACTATTTTGCTACTACGAATGATATTTTAAAATTAAGCGAGAACAATATGTAATCATTTAATTAATGACAATAAAGAAACTATAAGAACAAAGTTAGACATTTTCTTGATTATTTACCTGTTTTTCCTTCTTTGGTGCTTCAGTCATAGCCTGGTATGATGCGGCTTATCGATTGAGGTGATATTTAAAATAGGTATCTAAGACTGGTAAAACTATAACCAGTAGCCAAATAACGTAGAATAACTGCTAGACGGTCTCTTACTAGAATAGCTTTTCTCATATTCGTGTCTTGTTTTTCTATGCTTGGACCCATTCTATTTAAAATATATTAAAAATCTTCTGCAGACCTTCTACAAAAGTTTTAAATTTTCCTGAAGATTCTCTTTATAAATCCACTAGCATATCTGAGCCATTGTATCTAAAATATTAGTTCTGCTATAGAAAACCTTAAATCTTAATATACGAACAGACAACATTTGATTTAAATAAATTTAGAGGAATTACTTTATAGTTCATATTTATTGTTTAAAAAAATTTTACTACATACCGCTCTCTACTCTTATTTAATGATAACATCCACCACATTTCCCTACGTCTTTTATTACGCTTCTTTATTTCAAGTAATAACTTAGACAATATTACCACCATTGCGGGCAGCAATCACAACATCCTCATTAACATTACTATAATTATCTATCTTTATTTTTATTTACTAATAATAACAGAATTTACTACATATAGTGTATATATAATATATACATACTATACTACTACGCCACAAACTAAAAACGTTTGTACCAAATACATCGGATCAAACATTCGCCACAGAAACACAGAAACAATGTCTCATCAACTGTCGAACTCATTGGAGTTTCAAAAACGTTTGAGTCAAAGGAGTTCGACAGTTGTTGAGGCATTATTTCTGTGTTTCTGTGGCGAATGTTTGAGCCAGCGTTCGACGCATCGTGTAGCTCCAGCTTTAGCCGAATTCAGCATGACTTTCTGTATATCACTGACTTCCGATGTATTTGTTTTTGTTCTTGTAGGGCGGGTCGATGCTTTATTCGGTTGATATTGCAATATACTTCTCCACGTTGAAGGTAAGTGCAGTGGGTCTTCTTATTTGTTTAAATTGTCAGATATACTATCAAGAATTAAGGAAATGTATTTGAAAAATATATCTTTTTCACCGTAACTACGAAACACTTTTAGACTATCTACACCTGGTAACTATATCGAACAATTGAAGGTGTTAGGGCATAGATAGCAGAATTTTTTAAGGATATCATGTAAGAAATAATGTAATTATGTCATAAACCAACATAAAAGTAAAATTTCTTACGAAAACGATTTTCCTGGAAACACTAACTTTAATAGGTCCAAGATTAATAAATTTATTCGCTAATTAACTGAGAGTATTCCATTATATCCTGGAATTATAAGGGCGTTGATTAAGAAAATATTAATTACAAGTATTATATGCTCTGGATTTAAATTAAAGTTGATTCCTCGTTCTAAATAGCAATTTAATTAAAAATAAATTTTGTTTCTCAAATTCACGCTAAAAAGATTAACTCTACTCTTCCAAATGTTTTTTTATTTTATTTGCTATGTATTTTTCTTTTATGTATACAGGGTGGGGCATAGGAATCAAGTGTTTTTGAAATGATAATAAAATTATTAGTTTTTACTCTAAAAAAAATTTATTGGTAGTACAACATAGCTAATAATAAAGCATTTTGAAATATTCAAGTACGGAAAATTACATCTGGCATATGATGTCCGTTTTCATTGATACACTGTTGCAGCCGTTGACGAAAATTGGCCTCCACTCTTTCCAGCATGTCTCTGTCGATTAGGGAGATTTCATAACGAATCGATTCCTTTAATGCGTCTAACGTACGGGGTTTGGCCTCGTAAACACGTGACTTGAGGTACCCCCATAGATAAAAATCACAAATCGATAAGTCGGGAGACCGAGGAGGCCACAAAACGTCACCAAATCTCGAAATTAGACGATTTGGAAACAGGTGGCGAAGAACAGCCATAGATGCTCTGGCGGTGTGTGCCGTGGCCCCATCTTGCTGTAACCACAAATCTTGAATATCCACACCTCTTCTTAACAATTCAGGTATGAAAAAGTTATTCACCATATGAATGTAACGCGCAGATGTTACTGTAGCGGTTACCCCATTTTCTTCAAAAAAATATGGGCCAATGATGCCAAATTTTCCCACCGCACACCAAACTGTTACCTTAGGACTATGCAATGGCATCTCATGTAACTGTCGTGGATTCTCGTCAGCCCAGTACCGGCAATTTTGTTTATTGACGGCCCCCGTAAGATGGAAATGAGCTTCATCACTCATGAGTAACAACATGTTTTCATTCTTCTGAACAAGTTCAAACATTTGTTGTGCGAAACTCAAGCGTTGGGCGTAATCTCTTACATTTAATTGTTGGGCAACCAGTATTTTGTATGGGTGAAAATGTAAGTCACCATGCAAAAATCCGCCGTACAGTGCGATTGCTGATTTGAAGTGCAGCTGAATGTCGACGTGCAGAGCGGCGTGGACTTCGCAGTAATGCTTGTCTCGCCCTTTCAATATTCTCAGGAGTACGCACAGTACGTTGACGACCGGGCGGCTTTCTTTTCATTATTGAACCTACTGTTCGAAGGTTATTGACCCAGCGTAAGATGGTGTCTCGGGCAGGAACAGAGTCATTACGATGGATATTAAATCTTCTGCGAAATTCACGCTGTATTGCAGTCACCGACTCGCCACTTCGAACAAAAAAATCATACGCGTTGCTCTAGCGTCCACCTCTCCATGATGGCAAGTGGCAACAGAGAAAGTGAAATGCTTTGAGTCGAGGAATTGATTGTAATAAACCGCGCGCCCCTCCCTTTTCTAATGGCCGAGTACTACCCAAACCAAAAACACTTGGTTCCTATGCCCCACCCTGTATTAAATACATATGAATAAGTTTCTAAATATTGTAATTATTACAAATTTACTGTTTTACATTTTAATTATAAAAATTTAAAAATGAATTAGAAAAATAGACTTATTAATTTCACATTACTTAATATAGCGATTTAGAGAGAATATAGTTTTTAAATATGTAACGCATTTTCCCTCCTTGAACTCCAGCTCTTGCCAGCGATTCACCAATTTTGAGGATGGCAAATGCGATCTCGTTGAAACGTCGAGACAATATTACTTTTTAGGACATAACTCAAACGTGGTTAAGAATTTTAGAAATTATACGATCGCAAAATACAGATACATCCAAATTTTATTATTAGAACATGTTTTACCTAGAATTGATGTGCTTATTAGTTTGGAGATGGCGTCTCTCTTCAGCAACATTCCTCTGAATTGAATGAAGTAGTTGTAGATAAGTAAGGAACAATTATTTACTATTGCGATTTATATTAAGATCAATTTATTAACATTATGAAAGAAATTAATTTTCGAGTCTACTTAAAATCTATTTATAGATAGATACTATAAACAAATATTGGCCTTGCTCAGTGGCATCAGATTGCCATTTATCGTAGCACTTCTTGGTCAAGTACTTGGTGTCACCATTTCACTACTTAATCACTCGTTAAAATGTTTTGTTAAAAATCGTATGCAATAGGTTTGATATATCGAGCATATAACTTTGACGTACTCAGGAACCTGTAAAATATATAAATAATAATAAAATATAGTCGAAAACTTGATTGAATTAAAAAGGACTTGATTTAATAACTTAATTATTTTTCAATAATTGTAACAATTATTATGATTGTTATTTTTTATTTACAAAAAATAAGTTATAGACCTAATTGGCCGAAGTACGTGTGCTCGCTGTTTTACAGAATTTTTATAGTTTTGGCCTTTATTTGGAAGACATATACTATTTGATTATTTCCTCATCAACTAAACACTTTTCAAGATAGCTTTCCAGATAATGTAGTAATGTCGAAATAATAAATGTTTAAGTGAAAATTGTTAATTTACCCAAATTAGGAAGAGCAGCTTTTCATGGATACTTAAATAATTAACACAATTTTTAACATTTTCCTGTCGTAACATCACTCGCAACACATTGTTTAATTATAACAGTAATTAAATTTGGTAACTGTAACGTCTAAAATAACATGTGTATTGCTTCCAGTATTCGTTTATTAACACTTGATATCTTATCGCTATTTTGGCACTCGTGCCAAGTACATCAAGGGGTTATACTAAAGGCAATTTAAGTTGATGCGGGTTCCGGTGCTATTAAAATTCGCTATTGTTTCAGATCATTAGCGTTTAATGTTTTCGCATTGTGTTTGCGTACGTTTATCCTATAAATATTTGAAGAGGTAAAGGTTTAAAACCGCTTGAAAATGAATTACCTGGTTTAGAATAGGATTAATGTGCTGGCCAATAATATAATTTATTATCATGTTTGTTTGCTTTCTGATATATGTTTTTAGCAATTATTTACACGTTAATTTTAACAGGAAATTATTATTTTCTAACAATAACGCGATATGGCAATTTTTTCATTCATTCCAGGACAACATCATGACAATGCTAATGCCGTTTTCATGATTTTTTATGACATACTATATTCCATATATGTTTCTTAAATACTAAATGAGAGCCTTCTATCCTAAATGGTTTTGCACGAGATATTAAACTCAATTTGAAAAATAAAAAAAAAGTTTTCGCTGCAGTGAATTTCTACAAAAAATGCAGAAGAAAACATTAGAAATTTGCGAAAATTTTTTAATGGTAAAGATAAGTCCGCTGGAATTTCTGGTACTGTCTTTGAGAACGACATTAATATTACCGAAGTTTTAGAGAAGACGCATTTGTTCAAACATTTTCTAACGTATACTTATAAAAAACAGTTTAAACTATTCTGAAGTTTGTGTATTCTCCATCATTTATCTAGCTTATGGTTATTGTAGATGATTTTGTTGAATGGATGTTTAATCCTAACAAGTTTATTGCAGGCGACGACCTATTATTAAGCTTTTTAGTATATGTAATTATTAATCTTTACATAAAAATACAAAACTTTCCTAACTTATAAGTCTGCATCTGTTTGCTCTGTGCATGAAAAGGTGAGATTAATTAATGAATAATAATCAATAATCAATTAATTGTCAAACTAACGCCTGATTTCAATTCTATCTAACTTAGCGAAGGTCTTCGAACAAGTTTTATATTCTGGAATTGATGGGGAAATATTAGTAAATTCTTATCCGAGAACAATGATGGCTTTATTCCTGGATGTTTTACTTTGAATAACTAGTCAACTCTCTTAGGTTTAAGTGAAGTTCTGGATGGGCACGGTTAAGTAGGCGTTATTTATATTAACTTTTCGCACGTATTTGACACTATAAGCCATAAAGGCTATCTTAGTTCTTTTGGCTTCGATCTACCTTTTTCTTCTTCTTTAGGTGCCGTCTCCGCTTCGAAGGTTGGCAATTATCATAGCAATTCTTACTTTTGAAACCGCAGCTCTAAACAGTTCATTATTATTGCATCCAAACCAGTCCCTAAGGTTCTTCAGCCATGAATTCCGTCTTCTTCCTATAGATCTCTTGCCCGGGATTTTTCCTACCTTTTTCTACCTTTTTAAATTTCATTAATTCATATTGATTTGTTATGTCGTAAAATGGGTTTCGCTCGTATGACTTAATTGCAATCTCTAGTGTGCCTTACGATTCCAACTTGAGACCATTTGCCTTTCCGTTGTTTATCAACGACAATCTGGTAACTCTCACCTCTTCATTTTTAGCATATGCGGATAGCCTAAAGATGTACACTGAAATAAATAACACCAACGATATTGCTTTTCTACAAAATAAATATAATTGAAAGTTGGTGTAAGATTCTCGAATCGAGATAGTGTTGTTCTGCACGTTATATCCGCTTCAAATTGCTTAGTGTATAATTAATAATATGAAAAAATGTCATTAAAGACCTGGGTACACTATTCGATCCAGAATTGTCTTTTATAGCACAATTGTAAACTGTTATTAAATAAGAAAATAGATTGCCTACTCCTTCTGTCAAGAATTTACTTACATGTGCCGAGGTTTAATTCAAGATTATAAAACTGCTGCGCTCATATGCCTCCGGCGAGAATCAATTTACTACAGCGGTCTTCTGCATCATTATGAGTACTACTACAAATATATTTTTTGAAGATTTCTTTTTCAGTTCTTAGACTAGTTAATTTTTTATATTATTCTGCTTAGCTTGTTTAATTTACAATTTTCTAAAATAAATGTCGAACCTTTTATTTATTTATTTCTTGTATTAATTATAATGTTGACTTTCTCGTCACATACAATATTATTAATATCCTGTAATTGGGGATTATATGTTGGACATTGAAGACTATAATAATAATAATTATTATTAAGTAAGTAAAGAAATAAATCAAATAGCTGATTAAACGTAATAGGCTGATGCAATATTTTAAAAAGAAAAACATTTTACGGATAATTCGCATAGATTTCAGCCTCTCTGAAATTTAAGGAATATTTTTAATAGTGCTTAGATATTTAGAAGACTAAACGATTTAAAAAAAATCATTTGATATTTTTAAAACGTTCATAGCTATACGTACCCTAAATAATATTATTCGTATAAAAACTCATACATAACATAATAGAAAAGATCAGCAGACTATTTTATAAATTATACTCTAGGTTCTACATAGCTTTATTCTAGCATTGCTTTAAAAATTTACTATTTAACTTGGCACTAATTATTCAGAAATGGTATTTGGACTTACATAAATCACTTTTTCTATTTGTATTCGCTATAATTTTTAGGTTGCTTTAAAGTCTCAATAAATGTAAAATGAAATTAGTTATTTCTAGAATCTATATATCCACGGATAATAGCAAAAATAAATATCGCAAAACTTGCTTTCTAGAATATCACGATAAAAGGCGGATGGTTCAAAGGCACACCTATGTGGAAGGTGTTGATAGTAAAGGTACAATTCAACTAAGCCAAGCCAACTTAGCTCAGTGAAGACGGTGAAGGTCTTATCTAAATGTTACGGAGTCACTGACTTAATAATAGTGGAAAAGGGTGCCACCGTGAATTATTGTTGAATTATAAAAGAAGTCTTACGACACACGGATGGCGTATAGGCTATAACGCATCCACAAAACATAATATCTACAAAAAAAGGAGTGGAAGCGAACTACACCCACTAATCAATACTCGCATAACTAAGCAACAATTTAACAATATTTATTAAAAAAAGAAAGATCTCTCCTTTGAGAATAGTTACTGACAAGTATCCTTTATAATCAAAAATATTAACAAATTATACAATAGTAACAGAAATGTAAATGGACCTGTATATACTGTTACGTTTTAAATTTCATCTTCTACATTTAATGTTTTAATTGCCCTGTATATAACTTTTTTATTTGCGAATTATCTGATTTTCGTGCATGTTGGGTCTCCTGTGTGTAATAGTGATAACCCCGTCTTCCACCGTTTTCGATTCAAGCGGTGTGACCACCGATCGTGGTCGTATCATGTTTTTTTTTGTAATGTACCTCTTCGTAAAAAGAATGTCTTAATCACAATTTCTATGACGTATTGTATTTTATCGCCTTAGCGGATCACGTCATAGAACCTGATATAGTATTTAGAATAGCCGATATCGTAGGAAGCTTATAAAAGTCAAATTTACGTATGTTTAACAGCTTTCCTAACCGATCATCGGATATATTTAGACTTTCCTGGCGAAGCCATCCATTTGGACACCTTACATCCTACTAGGACAATTTTTTCTGTGTTTAATAAAAGAAGAAACCGACGTCGATGTTTCATGTGGCCGCCTCCGCTCGATTGGACGTATAATCACCGAGGACGTACCGAAGAATAACCGTAAACTGGTTTCACTATTTTGACTATTTTATTTAAATTTAACATTTTGACTTGCACATTCCTTCATATTTAACGTAACATAGTTGCTAGAACTTTGATATCATTACAAATTAAATTCTTTTGCCGTATTCGAAACAATTTTTTTTTTAAATCACAACTGCATGTCTGTGAACGTTTGCGAATATCGTATGAAAAATAAACTTTACGATAAATGACTGATATATTCTAGAAATTATTTGATTATCAAGTAAAAAGATTTAGTGATGCATATAATGATTGTAAAATTTTTATACAGATATTTCTATGGTACCTTAGAAAAGGCTTCAATTATTTAAACCTGTAATTTAGTTTTTTTATATCGAAGTATTTCTGGTGTTTTGCGAATATAATTATCTAGCGTAAACCAAATTATCTATTTCCTGAAATAGTTAATGGTTTTTATATCTTTTCTTTGCCTTTGGTTTCTTTTAACAAGTTCTTTGCAGATTGCAGGTACCCGGTGAAACCAAGGTTGAATTTAGTGTTTGTATTTTGTATCTGTATGCGCACGCGCCTGATATCGCGCAATCCTTTTTTGCGTTTTCAGAACTGAGCTTCCGTAAGTAAAACGGAGTGGCGCTATCTAACATCTTTTATTTAGTTATCCACCCCATCTACACTGATTAAGGGCATACAAAATAAATAGAAGCTCCCATAAAGTTTGTGCAATACGACTACCGATTTCAATCTGTTTTCGGCCATCTTCAGCAGGCTATCGCTGCGCCTGCGTGCCATAGGAAGCAATACACTAAAAAATATCTAATTATAAGATAGTAACAGAAATACGACAACGCTTATGTGTTATATACTTTGGCACCACATGACTTAATTATCAACAAAAATACGACGCTAAATATATTTCAAGTAAAATGGTAAACTAAATAATAATTATAATTAGATGCTCCAAACTGAAATAAGAATTAAATGAACTTGAAACCGGCTAACTCATATTTTTAAATATAGTATTAAATGTAACCTAAATAGAAATGTTAAACAAATATCTAGCTACTTCAAATGGTATAAACGTTATAAGAAAAAACCTGGCGGGTATGTTCATGATATTTTGGTACCGACGGCGTCTCTTTCGTCGATATTTCGATAACTCAAGCTGCGCCTCGATGATCGTCAATTAAAGGCTACTTAAAACGGCAATCGCTAATTAAACGCAAATTTATAAGAATTATGCTAATTGAGGAAATTTTTGTACTCTGTGTCCGTTATTGAAAGTACCCTTTGTTCGGAGGTCGTTTTGCGTTAATTATCCTACATGTTAGAAAAGTTCCTAAAAAAGAGCCCGTTATTGAGAGGTGCGCGTTAATAGGAGGTGTCCGTTAAGAGAGATTTTACTGTATTTGGATTTATTAAGAAATAATATTGTACCCGCAATTGCTAGATTCTATCCTGATCCAAACAATCCACTAATTCCTGTTGAGAACATATGGTATCAGCAAGATGGTGCTCCTGCGCATTATTCTAGAATTGTGCAACTGTATTTTGATAAAGTTTTTCCTGTTTGATCGATAGGGCGACGGGTTGCCATTCAACGGCCAACTTGCAGTCCTGATCTAACGTCTCTCGATTTTATTCTCGTGGGGTTATCTTAAAAAAAAGGTATATAGAAGAAGACCTTTAAATTTAAATGAATTGGAGGAATGCATAGGAAACTTATTACTACAAATGTCGAAGGAGGCTTTACAAAATTCTTTAGTTATTATCTTTTAAGATCGTTTTAATTTTTTTATACTCAATACAGAAAAGATAGCATCAAGAAAATTAAAACGATCTTAACAGATAATAACTATCCACCACAACTTATAGACCAAACAATTAAAAAAAGAATCCACCAAATATACAACACTGCAGACACCAATAGACAGACATATAACCATTTTTTGGTCTATGGCAATGTGAAAATTTAAAATCATCGATAGTAAGTGCTTTGCAGGAACAGTTCTTCTATTTCATCTACAAGCTCTTATTAAAGATATGACATTTACTGCGTCGGCGGTAAAGCGGAAGTTACTTAAAAATATTGGTTCGGATATTGAAAGAGGCTTGGCAGAGCATTGAAAACTATTGGGAAGAAGAGTTGTTACAAGTGATAGAAATATCGGGGAAAGTACGGACATTGATTGTGTGTACCAAAATTGTACAAATTATGTAAGAAAAGAGAGAGAAATGATACTGTGAAGGAGAAGTACTGGTTTATCGGGCCGTGTTTGATCGGAAAAACATGGTTATGGGTAGGTTACATACAAAGTAATTCTGCAAAAATTCCTGGAAAAATGAATTTCCAAATTTTGATACGATTCTGACGATTTTTTCCTCAAGATTTTATTTAAATGGAACAATATAATGTAAATACAATAAAAATGGCTCTTATCTCTGGCTAATGCTTCAAAAGTATGTACATTTTTGAAATAACTAATTTTATTTTAGCGAAAATATAAGTAATCCTCTGATCAGATTAAATACCCGTTTATTTTTCTAAAAGGTAACTGAATCTTTAAAACATGCACAAACTTTATTTGTTGGTTTAGAAAATCGATCTGTTATAGTTTTCATAGCTGTGTGACTCTTTTGCCTAGTACAACACCGCTACAGCCATATATAATGAGTAAATAAATAATATCCAGCGAATTTATGTACACCGTTGTGAAACATTATGTACTGTTGTGGCTAACAACATTGTTGTATTTATATAGGTCAGGCATATATAAATAAAATGAAGAAAGCCTGACTTTAATTTATATTACTTTGAGTTGATTCTATTATTTGCCGTTATGCATCTAATAATGATTTATCGTGTCACATGCTTTAAATGCTGTTAATTCGTGTTCTCTAATTTATTTCAAAACTAAGGAAAAAAAGCTATTTCTAATAAGTACGAAAACTTTCAAGGGCGATTCCAAGAATTACCTTGATTAAAATTCCTATACACATATTTCCGATACTGAAAAGATATTTTATAATAACTCACAGTTTTTAAAAATATAAAAAAGCAAATAGTGCACCTTGGTTTTATTAGAACTGGTGTTATATTGTATTGTGATTTACATCAACAACATTATTTTTTGAACTTATTTAACAGTGTTCATTTACAAGATATATAAGGTCTCCAACCCTATAAAATTAGAATAAGAAAAGACAAAGTAATGAAACCCGTTTCAAAATAAAGTAAATTTATTGCGCTACCAATAATACACATTTGGCCATTTAAGGTTGCGGTTTTTGAAGTCATATTAAACATACAAAACATTAATTTAAAAAAATGATTTATTTGTGCAATTAAACAACAAGATCTGCGGTTTAATTAATCAGGTTTTCGAAGTGAGAGCCTCGAGCAACGATAACATTTCGCAGCCTCTTCTCAAATTCTCCACAAACTGCCTGAAGTGTGGCGTACGGTATCGCTTCTATTCGCTGCCGTATTGTCATTTCAAGGTCATCCAGGGTGTCTATACAATCGCGATATACCGTATCTTTTAATGATCCCCACAGGTAGAAATCGTAAGGATTGAGGTCTGGACTATATGGTGGCCATGTTATCCCTCCGCCTGTAAACTGTTGAGCGTCAAGACCAATGATTCTGTTACCGAAATGTTCTTCAAGAATGTTGAAAACTTCTTCCGTGCGATACGGACGAGCCCCGTCTTGCATAAACCATGCATTCTCCACCATATTTAATCCATGCACCATGGGAATAAAAGATTCAATAAGCATTTCACAATATTTTTGAGAAGTAACGGTTCCATTGACAATCACGGGACCGTTAATTCCTGCCGACGAGATAGCACACCATACAGTCAACCGTCGAGGGTGAAGAGGACGAACAATTGCTAGATGTGGATTTTCTGTCCCCCAATGTCTCCAATTTTGCTTATTTACATAACCGGATACATCGAAATGTGACTCATCCGACCACCACACTCGTTCCAATGACATGCTGCCATTTTCAATGCGTTCGATGATTTCGTTCGCAAAATTGTAGCGTCACTCCATATCAAACGGTCTCAACGGCTGATCGATCTGGATTTTGTATGCTTTCATCATTAGATCTTGCTTTAGGGTCCGCCTTAGTATTGTACGGGGTATTTCAAGTTCTTGAGATGCTCTTGAGGTCGATGTTGAAGGTTGAGCTGTAAAGTGCTCCCGTACTCGTTCTATGGTTTCCGGTACGCGGATGGTCTTTTGACGTTCTCTAACAGTTGATCTTTCGCCTGCCGCAGATGTTATTGCTTAAAATTTCACTACAATCCTAAGATATTGTCGGATTAGTAGACATGGAAACACGATAACGAATACCTTGTTACTTTTCTAAATTTATCTTTTTTTCCTTACCTTTTTATAGTGTTTTCCGTTGGTGCGTTATTTCCCCCGAATAGAGTACGCAAGTGTCTTGCCGTAGCTGCAAAAGTTTCCCCATTTCTATAATAATATTTTATTAATTCCACACGCACTTCCGTTGGATACGACGCCTTCTTGAAAACTGACAAGGCAAATTTTTCATATATTTATTGTAAACCGCGATGGGCCTTCTAGTGTAAATAATATATATTATATTAATTTCTATATATACAAGGGAATAGCGCGATTTTTAAAACCGCAACATTAAATGGCCAACCAGTTACATGCATAATTATTTTCTACATAATCACCATTTATTGCAACACATTTCTCCAAACGCTGAATTCGTTTCTTCATTTCGTTCATAAAAAAACAATCTTGTTTACTGTTGGCTTAATTGCGAACAGCCGCCCGAACTTCGGTGTATGATAAAACATATTTACGTTTCAATGCCTCTTCCAACTTTGGTCATAGCCAGAAATCTGAAGGTGTCAAATCAGGACTGTACGGAGGGTGCGAAACAACTCTGAATTTTAGGCTCTTCATCGTTTCGTTGCTGCTCTAGTCTACTCTACTCTGCTCTACTCTACGCTACTCTACTCTACTCTAATCTACTCTTCTATACTATACTACGGATACAATTCTTTAGCGATCATAAAGTTTTGTAGTATCTCATTGAATTAATCGTTGATCCCCTAGGCATGAGTGGCTAATTTTACATCCCAGAAAATGATGAGTATGAGCTTCTGCGTTACACTCTTTGTAATTCTTGTATAGGTTTATGTTCATGAGAAAATCCTCTCCTTCACCTCAATAGTAGTTAAGAAGTTCTTGACAAATGTTTATTCTTTGTTCCTTTATGACAAGCGGTCTTAATAGCGGGAACCACTTGGTGGCAATTTTTCTGTAATTCAACGTCTGAATAATATACTGACTCTTTCTTGACCAATGCTTAATTGCCGTCTAATTTTGATTTGCGTAATCCGACGGGTTCTTTGAATCAGTACATTCACGTTTCTTTGATTCTTCTCATGCATCACTGATACTAGTAAACTTGTCTGCTTTACGTCAAACACCTTCATATCGCCTCTATGACAAAATTTCGCATAAACCCACTGGCAAACGTTCTTCACATCCATACAATCGCTGCCATAAACAGCATTCAAACGCCTGTAAATTTAGATGGGCGCGCAATCTTCCAGCGTTTAGAATTCATCACGGATCGTTGCTTAGTACTGTTCGCAGAAATCGAACTCATGGTAAATGACACTGCTACTCAACGATGGTACACAGAAAAATGAAAGTTTGCATGCTAAGATGAGATAATCTAAATTGCCGTACGCATGTTAGAGCTTGTTTATATCCATACTGCTCACACAATGGCGTTGTTGGAGACCTTACATAACAATCTGCACCCGTAAAATAAGTACACATTATTTAAGAACAATTGCTCGAAACAAATTTTATAGAACAAGAAATAAATTTACAATAAATATTGGAAATGCTGCGATATCGACGCGCATAAACCATGTATTTTGTCTTTCGCGAAGGGGCGAGTCTTTAAACGATGGAGTTATTCTTCAAGCATTCGTCGACATAATTATCTGTTTAGGCCCAAAGGCATAAAGACAAGTTCATTCAAATAATCTCTAATGTTAACAACCTACACGTTCTACGAAAAGTAGTGTTGAAGGTGAGTCCTTCTATAACGCAAGGATTTTCGTCGATCCAAACATGATTATTATGAAAATGTTTAATTGTGTTTCCAAAGAAGTTAGATGCATCAGTAAACAGCACACATAAGGGAACACATAAGGCAATAGAGAACGTTCTGAAATGATATTCAGAAATTATTGACAGGAATAGGTTGGTGGAAAATATCGTATTAAAAACGGTTGAACAAGTTGAATTGTTCAACCACATAAACTTTCTTCAGCTCTTACTCTAAACTGCTCAGTAAAGAGAAATACTTTTTCTCTTGAAAATGAATTCTGTTCATTGAAAGGTAGAAGTACTTAATACGCCCTCGCCACAATATCATTGGTGGTCAGGGTAGACATACCATCGTTTTTCCAAAAGCTGGGTGGTTATATATCGAATCTTGACTCCATTGCTTGAACAGGGCAGGAAATTTTACAATACCTCTCAACAGACACAAACCAAGGAATTTTTTCAATTCGTCAACTGTCACGTTTATCCAAGTTTCTCGACGACATTTCCTTGTTGATGGAGCCTTATTATGATAAAAAATAGTTGTTCGGCGGTTAATTTCTTCCACTACCGCTTTTATGATATCGTCGTCAGAAAATTTTTTTAAAAACTTGTAGGCGGCAAATCATTTGACAAGTTTACATTTGACAGGTTTTCCATCAAAATCAACTGTATAGTCGTCAGAATCGGTGTCTTTACGTCCAGGATCAACATCAATAACTTGATTAGAAGCTGTTAATTTATTGTCATCAACTTCAGGCTCGGTTTCGTTATTATCTACTGGATTGCTGTTGTCAGAATAGTCGCCATAGCAGAATCAACTTCATTGCCTTTTGGAGAACAAGTTCTATCACCCAGCGAACCATCGCTCGAGCAAGGGTTGCCATTGCCATTGTATTAATATACTATATACTAAGTCTTCAAGTTCATCCCGTGTAACGGTCACTTTTCTAACACGTTTTGAGGTTTGTAAATCGCTGGTCTGGTAATACAAAATTCCCTGTAAAATAGTGGTAAAACTAAACAGTGTTATATTTTATGCACCTCTATCAAAGTTTAATTATTACCACGAAAACATAAGCAGTAAATCTAGAGAAATATAAAAAATATGTTGCACTGCTTTTGGGCACACTGTAAACAACGAATATATTAATTTATCATAATCACAACATGCCAGTTGCTGTATATGTCAAAAAATTAGGAAAATGTAAAATTCACATTTTTAATTATTCGAGGTTATACTATAAACAAGTAAGATTTTAACAATAAAGAATAATGTCTTTTGTTAAGACTATTGTAAATCATACTTACTCTGGTTTAGTTCTATCATCCATAATAGTTTGGCAAGGTAGTTTTTTATTCGAAATGGACAAGTACCGGTTTATCACGAAAAATACACCTGTTCAGCACATGTGTAAAAAAACGACTAATGTAGGTACTAGGTGACCAATATAGTGTTTCCCTGTTTTCCCTGCCTATATTATGTATACCACACTAATGATTCAAACCATCTTGTACTACGGTAATTTAACGCTCATTTTTTAAAGTAATATAAAATACTGGTCATTATAATGTCCGCGGTACATGGCCGATCGTACTCAACGTGTTAAAAACTGTGACTGAATTTAAATATATCTGTTATACTTTCAAATGGCTTATGCATTTGTAATAATTAATGTAAATATATTATATCGTAATATTAGTTATAAATTCCAGTAAACGTAATGTGTAAGTAAAAGTAAACTTTGTTGGCGAATCTCGATAATTTCTAGAGTTTACTATATTTAGCATTGTTCCATGGTGATTTGCGGAAGACTGACTCTTAAACAAAAGCCGTTGTTACAAACTACATGTTTAACTGTTTATAAGTGACATATAAAGTAACGGTCTGTCGACCCTACTGTAACAATTGATATTTATTCTTTGTTTTTAGTACTCCGAGTTAATCTTACGTAAATCATGTCAAAAAAAGGATTACTACGATGACAGAAGGACAATGCTCAACTGCAATACAGTTTGTAATTTTTCGTTTCGTTGCTTGTATACATTAGCTGGTTTTGCATTTCAAAAGTCTTTCAAATATTTTGGTGAAACTCAAAACCCTTCTGCGTCAGTAAAAGAGAAAGCAAGATGGAGATATTTTAATCCCAGATATTTAATTATGTTTTCCACTGATTCTCTCAAATTTCTATTTATTTTTCCTTAATTTTCATTGGTTTCGCGTTTGTGCTTAGAGATAAAATATTTGCCACGTTTCCCGAAAATGTTTTACGTGTCCTGTATAAATTTCGGTCTTTACTTCTATTCCGCAAAGGCGTTTTCCATTAGAACCGGAATTATGCGTTAAACACTGCAGACTATTTCTGAATACAATTACTCGGTAACTTTTAATTAAAAAGTTGTTATTGTCGTTATACAGTTTTCATATTACATAACACAAATACACTAATAGAGAGCCGATTGGAAATTATGCAAGTTCAGCAATTCGCAAATCACCTTGAAAATTATTAATTTGTGTAATTGAATAAGAATTTAATTGATTTAAAGCGGCTATATTTAACCACTGCTGATCGCCTTGTCTCAGAAACACGAAGAAAGTGAAAATTAAAGGAAAAACTACTATAATTAAACAAGAACATTTAATGAAGTAATTTATTAATATAAAGAACTACTTAAAATAATAAAATTTATGAAATTTATTGAATCGGACAATTAATTAGTGGGTGAGTTTTTTCCGATGTTTAGCATGGGGATCTCGGAAACTAGCTGAGATAGAGAGACGATTAAATGGGAAAAGAATTGCAGTTTTACGAGCTCAATTTAATGAGCATTTTGTTCTTTGGAAAAAATGCATGGCTAACTAGATATCGCAAAAATGATTTTTTTTGTTATTTTGTCTATTGCCGATATTTCTGTTATTATTGACTTTAGAAAAATGTGTAAAGGAGAAAGTTCTAAGTAATTATGTGCTTAATAATACTGTATAACAGAATTCAGAATTTCATTTAAGCTACGATTTTTGAATTATGACACAAACTTAAGTTTTTACTAATGAAAACCATAATCGGCCATGACTTTATAAAAAAAGCCTTCTTTCGACGATTCAAATGATTTAACACTTGATATAGCTATTTTTATAAATAAAAAAATTGTGGCGGTTTCTTTCTTTTAATTTTCGAACTGCTTTAGTAGTATGGCATGAAAACAATGAATAAATACACATTGCGTTTATTAATAATGCAAATGGTAATTAATTTTTTTTTAATTAATGTCAGTTGAGGTTTCGTCAAATATTAATTAATTATTATTATTATTAATTAATAATTAATATGAACTTTTTTAATCAGGAAAAGCGTGATATGATTAAGTGTTGCATTTTGTGCCATAAAAATGCCGTACAAGCTGCACAACAGTGTTTCGGATAGTATTTTGATCATCGCCAGCCTTCTCTACCTACCTTTAAGAGACTATGATAATTTGGGAGTGTATGGTTCTTTCTGTAAACCAATACAGATTGCTAGAGGTATTAATGAAAAGGCTGAGGTAAACGTACTGGCACGTGTAATGCAAAATCCATGGATTTCAACCCGAAATTGAAACGGATGCAGGCACGTCACAATGGTACTGTTGAACAAGACTGAAAAACCATAGGTTTCATTCCTATAAAATATCAGTTGTACAAACACTGCACCGTGATGATTACAATAAGCACATTAATTATTGCACTTGGTTTGCTAACATGTTTGAAGCTAACCCACAGTTTATATTCAAGGTTTAATTGACAGACGAAACACAATTTACAAACTGCGGCATGTTTAATAGACATAACGAACATTTATGGGTGCAAGAAAATCCGCATCATGTTGATCAGAGGAGACCCCAAGTTAGGTTTGGATTTAATATTTGCTGCGGTGTCATTGGTTTAACAATTCTTGGTCTCTACATTTTTATGGTGCATTAACCGGTGAGTAGAGTATCTCAGCCGATTCTAACACCTCCTCATTGACCTTGATTGCATATATATTGGTGATTAAGGTCAATGAGGAGGTGTTAGAATCGGCTGAGTGGTCAAGGTCATTTAAAGGTCGGAGAAGGTTATTAAAAAGTCACACCAAAGTCAATGTCATTTCCAAGGTCGGTCAAGGTCATGAGAAGGACAAGGTCGCTCCAAGGTCAATCAAGGTTATTGGAAGGTCATGTCAAGGTCAAAACCATATTTAAGGTCAATCAAGGTTATGTGAAGGGCAAGGTCGAACAAAGACCAAGAACCTTTGAAGGTCAATAACTTTTGAAGTTCAAGTGTGTTTGAAGGTCAATGACATTTGAAGGTCAAGGACATTTGAAAGTCAAGGGCACTTGAAGGTCAAGGGCATTTGAAGGTCAAGGGCATTTGAAGATCAAGGCCAATTGATCTCAAGGTCATCACTTAAAGATTACATCGAGGTAGGGGTTCAACCGTGAATGTATAAATAATAACGAATGAATTTTTCTATCATAAAGTGTTAAGTTTTCTTAATATTTGTTAGAGCATATAAGTAGATATGGGTGCTGCACACGAAAGAAAAAATAGAGTGATTATAGTGGAATTAGAATGGAGTAGTGAAGATGAGTTAAGTGAAGCTGAAGACGATATCGAGGACGATATTGAGGAGCAGCAAGGAGATGATATAGACGAGGTAGATATTGAGGAAGACATCTTTTAAATAGAGACGATTATTTTAATCGATGATATGGACAGTAGAATGTATGACTTTTGTTCGGGCAAAATAGATTTAATTTTGTATTTTTAGTTTTATTTAGATGTAGGTTTAATATATTTAATTCTAGTTTTTAAATTGTAAATATTATATATTGTATATAGAAAAGGTCTTGGAGTTCTGAGATATCTTTAATATTGTTAATTACTTTAGGACTGGGCAGGTATTACATTTCTTCATTGTCCTATTTTCTACTATCATAAAAACTATTTATTTTTATTACAGGCAAAACCCTTTGCATCGATTAGGTAAATAATTTATTTGAATAAGCATAATTATAATAGAATAAGTTTTATTGTACATATTTCCTGTTATATATTATTATAATGGATTAAATGGTTTCGGTTCGATAAGATTCTGCGAACATTAGTTTATCTCTGTGCATTGTATATTTATTACTTTAAGAAGTATTTTATTTTCTATAATTAAGGGTTTCCGGCGTATATTGTTTATTTTAATACATTTATGAAGTCGGAAACTACAGCATATACTTTTCTTGGAAATGTAAATAACTGTTATATGGAAATTTCCGTATATTCCTTTTTTCATTGTTTTCTCCCTCTTTGACTGGTGGGGAGAAAACTTCTTGCCGAAAAATAAGAGAATGAAGAAGTAGTTCCAAACAAGATCTCTTAGAGTTCACTACAGTTACAAGTACGATCTCTTCGAGTTAAAGCTTAGGTCTCAGTGATCTAACAAACAGCTCCTACTAAGATCTCAGTGATCTAAATAGGGGCAATATTATTTATTAGCCAGTTTTCTCGGTTTTCAGTATTAAGACCAGATACTGCCTTTAGCATTTAACGGAACTCCAAGATTAAACTTGTAAAATATATTAGTGTAAATAGAAAAATATTGTATTATTTCAACACATACTTCGGTTTACACATACCGACTTCCTTCAAACCAGGAGGAAGAAACATTTGGTCCTTCGTAGCCGGATGATTAATTCATCTGCATATGGTCCTTCGAGCCGGATGATTAATTTATCTGCATTGGTCCTTCGCTGACGGACGTCAGTAACAGCTCACAGCTATCAAGATTATTCCAAGACCAAAAAACATTTGGTTCTTCGCAGCTGGATGATAAATTAATTCATCCACACATGGTACTTTGCAGCTAGATGATAAATTAATTCATCTACATAGCAACATTATAACAAGATCATCGATTCTTCGTCAACTGGTCATCACCAAAAACATTGGTTCTTCCAGGAGCAGGATATCGACATCTGAGTCAGCAACAGCGCACTCAAATTAATGAGGTAAGTCTCCAGTTAACTTCCTTTTCTTAATTCTTTGCCCATCAGTATCCGAAAAACCTTTTTTTGCTTCAGAATGACTACTCCCGCATTAAAAACCTTAAAAACTCAAAAAAGAAAGCTAAAAACAGCCTTATCAAGAGCTGCTGAATATATTGCCTCGTTAGACGAAAACGTAATTTTAGGAGAGCTCACGGAGCGCTACGATAAATTGCAACCACTTCTAAATCAATTTGAAAATATACAAACACAAATTGAAGATACATTTGAAGAAGAAAGCGAGGATGCTGAAAGTGCAGATTTCGAAAAGATGTATTTCAAAATCATAGGTCAAATTCGTGAATTGATATCAAATTATTCGAATGTTAAGGTCGAACATAAACCAGCTACAGAGTTATCGTATTCCGATATTCAATCAAACATACGTCTACCTCGTATAACGCTACCTGAATTCTCGGGATCATATCAAGACTGGACTAGTTTTCATGACACTTTTTCGGGTTTAATCGACGCCAACACTGCTATACCAGAGATACAAAAATTTCATTATTTAAAATCAGATTTAAAGGGCGATGCAAGTGAATTATTAAACTCGTTACCTATTACTAATGACAATTATTGTATTGCTTGGAATATGTTGAAAGAGAGGTACGGTAATAAAAAACTTATAGTTCAAAATCATATTAAAGCCATTTGCAACTTGCCAATTGCTACAAAAGAAAATCATGTCATTTTAAGGCAAATAATCGACGGCATTAATAAACATATTAGGGCATTAGATTCATTAAAGCGTCCGGTGAATAAGTCAGACGACTTATTAATACACATCTTAACCACAAAATTAGATTCAATTACAATAAAAGAATGGGAAACAAATTTGTCCAATGACAATTTGCCTACTGCTGAAGAATTAATAAAGTTTTTAAATCGCAAATGTCAAACTCTAGAAGCTATATCAAAAAATGATCAAACCGAGATTCCTAAGTTCAAGCGTACTTCCACACATATTGTAACTAACAATAAAAAATTATCATGCGCATTTTGCAAACAGTCTCACATAATTTATAAATGCCAAAGCTTAATTAGGTTACCTATTGAACAAAGAATTCAGGAAATAAAGGCAAAAAGGTTATGTGTTAATTGTTTAAGACATTTTGTTAGTAACTGCACATCTAGTAATTGTATCAAGTGTGGTAAAAGGCACAATACATTATTGCATAAAACGCAAAATTTAATTGATCAACCGCAACAGGAACAAGGGCAAACCGCACCTGATGCATGCGTTGGCACATCAATTTCAAATCATGCATTTAACACTGAAGCGCACACAGAAATATTGTTGTCAACTGCCTTATTGAATATAACAGATTCCAAAGGTAACCAGCACACATGCAGGGTGTTGCTGGACACTGGATCACAGTCAAACTTAATTACAACAGACTTAGTGAACAAACTCAACCTTCAAAAGAAACCTATACAAATATCTATTGTTGGTATTAATCATGCAGCGGTAAAGGCACAGAATCTTGTAAATGTTTCTATAGCATCATTGCAAACTAATTTCAAGGCGAAACTAGAATGTTTAGTGTTAGACAAAATATCTGAACGTATTCCACTAATTTCCTTAGCAAGAGAATATATTAAGATTCCGAAAAATGTAAAATTAGCGGACCCAGAATTTCATGTATCTAAAAATATAGATATGTTACTAGGAGCAGAACTATTTTATAAATTATTATGTGTAGGACAGATTAATTTGGGAAAAGATCAGCCATGTTTACAAAAAACGCTGCTAGGTTGGTTGGTTTCGGGCAGAGCTCCTTCAAATTCATCCTCAGAATCAACATCAATTTGTAACACTTCAACTTTAAATGGTTTAAACGAAAACATAAAGAAATTTTGGGAATTGGAAAACACACAAGTCTCAGGTATATTCACCTGAAGAGAAGATGTGTGAAACTCATTTTATTAATACAACTACACGAAATGACGATAATCGCTTTGTTGTATCATTACCATTTCGAAATAACAACTTGTCACTAGGTAATTCACGGGATCTCTCTCTCAAACGATTTTATTCAATAGAAAGAAGATTCGCAAAAAAACCCGATCTTAAGGTAGATTACGCTAATTTTATAAAAGAATACATAGAATTAGGTCATATGAGACGTATTAATAAGTTAGATATACAAGGTCCGACGATTAACCATTTTTATATGCCACATCACGCGGTCAGAAAAGAAAATAGCGCAACAACTAAGTTAAGAGTTGTTTTTGACGCGTCGGCGCCATCAGATACTGGAGTGTCGCTTAACGACAAACTTATGGTAGGTCCTAAGCTACAACAAGATTTATTTGACATTGTATGCAGATTTCGTATACATAGATATGTTTGTACTGCAGACATTGCAAAAATATACAGGCAGGTTTGTTTAAAAGAAGAGTGCATGCCGTACCATCGAATTTTATGGCGTGAAAACGAGGATAGTCAAATTCAAACATTTGAATTAACAACAGTGACATATGGTACGGGGCCGGCTTCTTATTTAGCAGTTAGGTGCTTACAGCAACTGGCAAACGAGGAATTTTCTAACAAACAGTTAGGTGCAGAAATAATTTTAAGAGATTTTTATATGGACGATTTGTTAACTGGGGCAGACAGTATAAAAGAACTTTTACAAATTAGGGATGAGGTTATAAGTATTTTGTCAAAAGGTAAATTTGAACTACGCAAGTGGGCATCGAACGCACCTGAAATATTAAGTAACATACCAAACAACTCTTGTGACAATATGGTTCTTGATTTCAACAAAAATGACGGCATAGGGACGCTAGGTTTGCAGTGGAAACCCAATGAGGATACTTTACAATATTCATTTCATGTATCAAATCGAAAGTTAATGACAAAAAGAACGGTATTATCGCACATTTCAAAAATATTTGATCCTTTAGGTCTTGTTAGTCCTGTTATAATAAAGGCCAAGATTTTAATGCAACAAATCTGGCAGTTAAAGTTAAATTGGGACGAATCACTTCCCTTTAATTTGCAAAGCGCTTGGCACAGTTATATGGATGAAGCAGAGAGCATCAATTTCATAAAAATACCACGCGGCGTAAACAAAATAAATAATATAAATTGCTTTGAAATACATGGTTTTTGCGACGCAAGCGAGAAAGCTTACGGGGCCTGTGCGTATATAAGAACTTTGAACAAATCAAATGACATCTCGTGTAATATATTATGTTCCAAATCTAAGGTAGCACCTTTAAAGGCCGTCACATTACCCCGATTGGAATTATGTGGTGCATTATTGTTAGCACAATTAATCGATAGGGTAAAAAATACACTCTGCATTAACATTAATAACGTTTATTATTGGACTGATTCCTCCATAGTCTTATCTTGGTTAGAACATACTTCAAAGACATGGAAGACATTTGTTGCTAATAGAGTAAGTGAAATACGCGAATTAACGAACATTGAAGATTGGCATCATATAAATTCAAAGGAGAACCCTGCTGACTTAGTTTCTCGAGGAGTGTCACCATTTGAATTAATAGATAATAACTTATGGTGGAAAGGGCCTCCATTTCTGATGAATGAAAACTCCTTTTGGCCTAAACCACAGCTACGGGAAAAAATAAAGGACATTCCGGAAACAAGGCGCGTTGTGAACTTAGCTAACGCAAGTGTTAATCAATTTGAATGGTCCGCAAAATATTCTAATTTAAATAGACTTCAGCGTGTAGTAGCATATTGTTTACGATTCAAAAGCAATCTTCTAGCGCGTATTCATAAAAATCACACGAATATTATGAATGGCGCGTTGAAATCTAGCGAACTATCCAAGGCAATGGTGTATTTATTAAAAATATGTCAGTCTGAATCATTCAGGGAAGATCAGTACGAATTAAGAATTCATGGTCACGTAAGTTCTAGTAGCAAACTGTTATGCTTGAATCCTTTTCTAGATGTTGAAGGTATCATAAGAGTTGGCGGACGATTAAAGAATTCTCCTGTTCTATATTCTCAAAAGCATCAAGTTTTGTTGCCCGCAAGGCATGCTTTAACAGAACTAATAGTAAGGAGTGAACACATTAAACAATTACACTCAGGTGTGCAGTTAACGATAGCTTCACTTCGTTCTAAGTATTGGCCTTTGGCTGCTAGAAGCACAGTACGATCCATAATAAGAAATTGTGTGACATGTTTTAAATCAAAGCCCACAACTGCCAAATATTTAATGGGTAATCTTCCTCCTAATCGCGTGTTACCAGCTCGACCATTTCAAAATGTAGGTGTTGATTATTTCGGACCTCTATACATACGCGACGGTAATAGGCGCAAGGCCCTTTTGTCAAAATCATACGGCGCAGTGTTCGTGTGTTTTGTTACCAAAGCGGTACATATAGAGCTGGTAGGCAATTTGACTGCCGAGTCATTCATCGCTGCATTGAAAAGGTTCACCTCAAGACGTGGTAAAATTTCAAATATCTATTCTGATAATGGTACGCAATTCGTTGGGGCGAATAGGGAACTGCAGAAACTGATGAATCAATTACATGGTCAAGTCAGCAAGGGCATCATTAGCGAATATTTAGCAAGGGATGATATAAATTGGCATTTTATACCACCAAGATCTCCTCACTTCGGAGGTTTGTGGGAGGCTGCCGTAAAATCAGTTAAATTACATCTTTCTCGTGTTATCGGAAAAACATCTCTAAACTACGAGGAAATGTATACTTTATTAGTTCAGATAGAAGGCATCCTTAATTCCCGACCCATAACTCCTATTTCCAGTGACCCAAATGATCTGTCATTCCTAACTCCTTCACATTTTTTAACTGGAGGCATAATAACCTCATTAGGTGAGCCAAGTGTGGAACATCTAAAGGTCAACACGTTGTCTCGTTGGCAATACATTCAGCGTCTTCGCGAGCACTTTTGGAAGCGATGGCGTAAGGAATATTTGAACGAGTTACAAGCAAGAACCAAGTGGAACCGTATGGGCAATCCCAATTTAATACCCGGGATTCTTGTCATAATAAAGGAAGAAAATGTTCCCCCTGGACAATGGTTATTAGGCAGAGTGATACAAGTGTTCCCCGGAGACGACGGTATAGTTCGCACAGCTAGTGTAAAGACGGTGCGTGGTGTGTTCCAGAGACCGACGACAAAGTTGTGCGTGCTTCCTATATCGAACGATGGTGACAATGCTTGAACGTCGTTATTATATTTTCCTTGAAAGGAGACTCTTTCAAAGTGGGCGGCATGTTCGGGCAAAATAGATTTAATTTTGTATTTTTAGTTTTATTTAGATGTAGGTTTAATATATTTAATTCTAGTTTTTAAATTGTAAATATTATATATTGTATATAGAAAAGGTCTTGGAGTTCTGAGATATCTTTAATATTGTTAATTACTTTAGGACTGGGCAGGTATTACATTTCTTCATTGTCCTATTTTCTACTATCATAAAAACTATTTATTTTTATTACAGGCAAAACCCTTTGCATCGATTAGGTAAATAATTTATTTGAATAAGCATAATTATAATAGAATAAGTTTTATTGTACATATTTCCTGTTATATATTATTATAATAGGTTAAATGGTTTCGGTTCGATAAGATTCTGCGAACATTAGTTTATATCTGTGCATTGTATATTTATTACTTTAAGAAGTATTTTATTTTCTATAATTAAGGGTTTCCGGCGTATATTGTTTATTTTAATACATTTATGACGTCGGAAACTACAGCATATACTTTTCTTGGAAATGTAAATAACTGTTATATGGAAATTTCCGTATATTCCTTTTTTCATTGTTTTCTCCCTCTTTGACTGGTGGGGAGAAAACTTCTTGCCGAAAAATAAGAGAATGAAGAAGTAGTTCTAAACAAGATCTCTTAGAGTTCACTACAGTTACAAGTACGATCTCTTCGAGTTAAAGCTTAGGTCTCAGTGATCTAACAAACAGCTCCTACTAAGATCTCAGTGATCTAAATAGGGGCAATATTATTTATTAGCCAGTTTTCTCGGTTTTCAGTATTAAGACCAGATACTGCATTTAGCATTTAACGGAACTCCAAGATTAAAATTACTTGTAAAATATATTAGTGTAAATAGAAAAATATTGTATTATTTCAACACATACTTCGGTCTACACATACCGACTTCCTTCAAACCAGGAGGAAGAAACAACTTTGATTAATTGGATTGATTATACATATAATGCTAAGATGTTTATTGTTACTAGTATAAATAAGTCAATGTAATTTATAAGTTTGAAATGATTTCACACTTAAGATAGTATAATATTAAGCATGACCTTCGATGAGGTGTATATATGGTGATGGTCGTTCCATTCCAGCAACAGTTGAGCCGGTACAGTGGAGGTGTCGTTTCTATTCAGTGCATATTTGGAAGATAATAAGTTAATATGTTTGAATGTGAATACTGTGGGAAGACGTTTACTCGAGGAGATAACAGAAGTCGCCACATGTTAACTTTTTGTAAAGGGAAGAGAATAAAATTTAGCGTTAACGAAATAGAATTAATGAAATGTGATATCTGTGATGTATATGTAGAAACAAATTGTTATACTGCACATATCCGCAGTACTTTACACCGTACTAAAGCGTTCGTAATAATCGATAATGGTGTAAAGAAGAGTGTTGGCACGTTCGGGGATAGAATAGTAAGTTATCAAGTATGTGATTTGTCTCGCATATACGTTGATGTGGAAGAATTTGCAAATAATATTAGGGAGAAAGTGATAGCACTTATGGATAGTATTCTAAGTATACATACTTCTATGAAAGTGAATTTGGAATTGTATGGTTTATATTATTTATTGACGAAGGAAAATGTAGAAATAAAATCGTTTAATACTCGAAATAAAGTCATAAACCATGGAAGTAATTTATATGAGCTATACGCAGATTTCATTGATGAGAGATTAAGAATAAAATGAGTGAATTTCAGGAGCACGATTCAGGTAAAATAAGATTATTGTTAATTCCTCACAGTGTTATAAATTACTATTTTTATTATATTTCAGGGTGGACATTGAGCAACGTTTTATATTTGGAAATAAATATGAATAAGTTTAGTCCATTAAGAGTTTCCACTTATATGGACTTACCTCCATCAATAAAGAAAAAGAAGGTAAATGTTCAAAATTCTGACAACAAATGTTTCGCTTGGGCCGTTACTTCTGCTTTAAGGGAACCAGTAGGACTCCCGCAAAGAGTTTCATCGTATCCACATTATAGTATAGTTGCAGATTTTACTGATATACATTTACCTGTAAATTTAAAAGATATCCATAAGTTTGAAGAGCAAAATAATATATCCATTAATGTATATGGTATAGAAGAATGTTTTCAGAATAATGTGAGAGCTCAAGAAGTAGTGGGCCCATTATATTTTACGAAGCGGAGAAGAATAGCTCATATTAATTTATTACTTGTTACCTCAGAAAATGTAAATTCACATTACTGTTGGATAAAGAATTTGTCGCGACTAGTTTCGTCACAGAAATCTTTATCAGGACATCAAAAATACATATGTGAAGGGTGTTTAATTTTCTTCACATGCGAAGATAAATTACTAAGACATAAAAATGAAGATTGTAAGCAGGTGAAGGCAGTGTTTCCCGGCACAGAATTAAAAATCAATAAGTACGGAGAGGAACTACCAGAATATGTATTAAAATTTGATAAATTTGAACAACAATCACTGCAGACACATCTTTTATTAGAGAGCTAGAAACTGATGTTACTTTTTTATATAAAAAATATTTAAGTAAAGAGGTAGAAATGAAACCTTTAACTGATGAGGAGCGTGATAAATATGAGCAAGAGACAGTGTGTCATATTTGTGAAAAAGCAATAACAGTCCTTGAAGAAAAAGTTCGTGACCATGATCATATGACAGGATTGTATCGGGGTGCAGCACATATAGTATGTAATATAAATTATAAAGAGCCCCGATATATACCTATTATCTTTGATAATTTGTCAAATTATGATACATATTTGTTTGTAAAAGTGCTGGCACTGGAAAAGGAGGATGTAGATTTTATTGCACAAAATAAAGAGGAATATATTTGATTTTCCAAAAAAGTTCACGTGGGAGATATAATAGATTGTAATGGTAAGAAAAGAAACGTGTTCTACAAGTTGAGATTTATAGACTCACTTCGATTTATGAATTCCTCTTTGACGAAATTATCATCTTATTTAGACAATGAACAATGGGAGGAAATTAGAAGATATTATATGGGTGAAAAATTTGAATTAATCCGACAGAAGGGTGAATTCCCATATAACTATGTTACGTCTTATGAAACTCTTTCATTCTCGGAATTACCCAACAAAGAGTGCTTTTATGATATACTATCAGATAGTGACATAAGTGATGAAGACTATTGCAGAGCTCAAAGGGTTTGAAATTTATTCGATTGTAAAACACTAGGACAATATAGTGATATATATATATATATATATATATATATATATATATATATATATGTAAAATAAAAATTGTTGGGGAATCCGGCAATAAAAACCTTTAGTTAGTCAATTAGAGTCCTTTATTTTTTACCTTATATTTCGCTCTGTAGATTTAGAGCTTCATCAGAGATCAAAAAGCGAAACTATTTTTTGTGAGAGATATAACATTTTTAAAAAAACAAAACCTATAGAGAAACAAGCAGTCCACGTAATACAAATAAAACTTTATATTAATTAAAAATTGTTACTTTAAAAGCTTATTGTTTTTACATATTAAAACCATTTAAAAAATTATTATTTTTTCAACAAACACATCTAAAAAGAAACACACACATAGTAAAGAACTACTTGTCTTGATGTAAATTACATTTTAACAATTCAAGTGTCGACAAGGTAGTGTATTGACAATACACTACACAATACACTACCTTGTCGACACTTGAATTGTTAAAATGTAATTTACATCAAGACAAGTAGTTCTTTACTATGTGTGTGTTTCTTTTTAGATGTGTTTGTTGAAAAAATAATAATTTTTTAAATGGTTTTAATATGTAAAAACAATAAGCTTTTAAAGTAACAATTTTTAATTAATATAAAGTTTTATTTGTATTACGTGGACTGCTTGTTTCTCTATAGGTTTTGTTTTTTTAAAAATGTTATATCTCTCACAAAAAATAGTTTCGCTTTTTGACCTCTGATGAAGCTCTAAATCTACAGAGCGAAATATAAGGTAAAAAATAAAGGACTCTAATTGACTAACTAAAGGTTTTTATTGCCGGATTCCCCAACAATTTTTATTTTACATACTTGTTTTAACGGCAAAGACTCTTTGTCTACTTATATATATATATATATATATATATATATATACAATCAGATGTATTATTACTAGCAGATGTATTTGAAAATTTTCGAAACATTTGCCTGCACAATTGCAAAATAGATCCTGCACATTATTTTACTTCTCCAGGATTAAGCTGGGATGCTATGCTGCGTGTGACGGGTATTAGTTTGGAACTATTAACAGATGTTTCACTTTTTTAAAAGCGGTATACGTGGAGGTGTGAGCATGTGTTGCAAAAGAATGGAAAAAGCTAACAACGAATTCTTACCGGATTTTGATTCATCCGAAGCGAAAAAATATATTCTATATTTAGATGCAACGAATTTATATGGTTATGCCATGTCATTCAGTTTACCAGTTAGTGATTTTCAATGGTTAACAAATGAAGAACTACCGACGATGGATATACAAGCCTTAGAAGACGATGGATGGAGTTATGGTTATGTTTTCGAAGTAGATTTAGAATATCCTGCAAATCTTCACGAACAGCACAATGACTTTCGTTTTTGTCCCGAACATGTTATTCCACCTAATTCAAAATATGGGAAATTGATTCCAAACCTTGTCGATAAATCAAATTACGTCATACATTACTTAACTTTGAAACAATGTCTTAATAATGGTTTGATATTACGAGGAATACGTCGAGGAATTAGATTTAAACAATGTACTTGGTTAAAGAAATATATTGATTTCAATACAAAAAAACGAAACGAATCCGCCAACGAGTTTTTTAAACAGTTTTATAAATTAATGGTGAATAGTATATTTGGAAAGACGATGGAAAATGTAGAAAATCGAGTAAATATAAAATTGGTTTCACATTGGGAAACTATTCATAAAAGGCTTGGCGCTGAGGCGTATATAGCAAAACCAAATTTTAAATCTTGTAATGTCATAAATTTTCAAAACATTTTTAGAAGAAACATAAAAATCTAGAAAATTTCGAATTCAATGAACACTTATTATATATTCACAGTATTATAATTATACTATGCAGTGGTATATTTATTTTACTAACCCTGCATATTTTAATTTAATTTTACATAATTGCATATTTTTGATATATTGAAAGTTATTATATATTTCTCCACGCGCTCTACGACGTAGAATTCGAATATATTTACGTGTGGGAAAATGCTTTGTTCGAGTTATATATAATATATATTTTAGGTTATAGTGATGAAATTGCGAGGTCGGCATTGGGGACTTGTATAAACTATGTTCGGCGATACTGCAATTATCGAAAGAAGAAGATCAAATTATTCGGCGACGCACCAGTATAAAGGTGGATTAAGAAAGGCGGTTATTTCTTATACAGCCACTCTGTACGAAAGTGTGGCAAAATATGTTGGCGTCTATGTGAAATAGGCCACCGTAAAACGTAAAAATGTTAAAAGTTCTTGAAAAATAAGAACTACTCAACGAACTGCATAAATTGTGTGCCGATGACTGCGTTATACAGTATGTATAAGCCAAATGGAATAAATTCATTATTTCGGTTACTGTACATATTTATAAAAAATCCCGAAACATGTCATATTTAATTTATAAATTAACATTCTCCAACGTGGAAATGCGATCCCTACCTTCAACCCTCTTCGAATGACAAGTACAACCCCCATTTTTTGAAATCGGAAGTATAGGCTTGTGATATATCGTTGTAAAGGTCTCTTTATTCTCTATTCAAAAATGTTATAATTTTCATGTTTGTTGCAACAATTAAGATAGAATAAAATAAAATCATGTTGTTATCGAAATTCGCTACAATATACTCAAAAAATAAAATTTAATGCAAAATGTAAAGAAAAGTTCAAAACGCCAAAAAAAAATATGAATGTCAATGAAGTGGATGTTCAAAATGTTCACCATGAACGTCTTGGCAACATCCTAATCTTAAATAAAACTGTCTTCTAGCATTATTTAACATATCAGGCGAGATCGACCTAATCGCAAGCGTTATTCGTTCTCTTAAGTCATTTAAATCCAAAGGTTTAGTTTTGTACACAATGTTCTTCAAATAACCCCATAAAAAAAAATCAAGTAAGGTCAGATCAGGTGATCGCGCTGGCCATTCTATCGATCCTCGCCTTCCTATCCACCGATTGGGAAATATTGCATCGAGGTACTGCCGAACATTGCGTTGGTAATGTGGTGGTGCTCCATCCTGCTGAAACCATATCGTATTCATTGGAACTTGAGGGTTTCCTGGATCAGGATATAAATTTGCAAAAGTTGGAATGACATCATTTTGAAGTAGTGCCAAATAACGATCGCCATTCAAATTGCCCTCAATGAAAAAGGGACCAATGATATGGTTTCCAACAATACCTGCCCAAACATTAACTTTTACTGGGTATTGTGTGTGTTCTTCCCTCATCCAGTGAGGATTTTCCGTAAACCAGTAGCGGCAATTTTGCCGATTAGCATGACCGCTAAGAGAAAAAGTGCACTCATCAGAAAACATAATGTCTTCTAAATTGATAATATTGTTATCCAGCATGTCCATAATTCGCTCACAAAAATAAATTCTTCTATCAAAATCGTCTTCAATAAGCTCCTGAGTAGATATCATTTTATAGGGATGCATTTTATTTTCTTTTAATATGTTTACTATCGATGTATGGCTAACATTTAATGTAGTGGATGCATGTCTACTCGATGTATGTGGGTTTTCCATAAACTCAAGCATCACATCTACTTTGATTTCATCACTCAGTGCATTGGCAGCTGTTTTTTTTATCTGCCTTACATGACCAAACTGTCGAAACTGCTTCTCAATCTTACTTATTGTTCCTTGAGCTATAGGCGGTAAATCAGGAAATTTCTCATGAAATAGGCGGATTACTTCTTGTTGTGTTAAAATATTTTTAATGGATACCATCTAAAAAGCACATTGGTATGGTTATTACTCACTTTCTTATTATGAAGACCTAAACGGGAAGTAAGTAATGCAATGATGCCTTTGATGTATGTATTAAATCTTTATAAACGCAAATGAGCATCTACTTCATTGACATTCATATTTTTTTCTGGCGTTTTAAATTTTTCTTTATATTTTGCATTAAATTTTATTTTTAGAGTATATTGTAGCGAATTTCGATAACAACATGATTTTATTTTATTCTATCTTAATTGTTGCAACAAACATGAAAATTATAACATTTTTGAATAGAGAATAAAGAGACCTTTACAACGATATATCACAAGCCTATACTTCCCATTTAAAAAAATGGGGGTTGTACCTGTCATTCGAAGGGAGTTGAAGGTAGGGATCGCATTTCACGTTGAAGAATGTTAATTTATAAATTAAATATGACATGTTTCGGGATTTTTTATAAATATGTACAGTAACCGAAAAATGAATTTATTCCATTTGGCTTATACACACTGTATATATAAGTGAAAATATACCATTTTTGCATAATATATATTTCTGCATAAACGAACAATTAAAGAGCTCGTCATTCATAATTCTAGATCTTTAGATATATGTATTAACTAACTTTTAGTAATCTCAATATATATTAAATTGCAATTTTATTTACTTTGTATATTATATTAAATTGTTTATATGTTTGAATTGCTAGTTAATTTTACTTGAATATGTATATATTTAAAATAACTCACATGCACATAATGCCTTTTTCAAAGAAATTAAAAATATAAATGACAGTATATTATTATTGCCAATAACCCGTAATTGACGTCTAGCTGTTGAGAGTGCTTAGGAATTAATTATTATTATTAAAATTGAATGTATCTTTGAATATTTTAATTTTATCCATGGCAACTACAGATATATAAATATGATATTAATATACTGTCATTTATATTTTTAATTTCTTAGAAAAAAGCATTATGTACCGAAACATGTAAGATTATTTTAAATATATAAATATTGAAGTAAAACAGACCTTAAATAGCCGACTAATTGAATCTACTATAACATACAAAGGTCAAGAAATAAGAATATAATATATAATTATCTATATATATATATATATATTCATATAATCTATAGAGTTCAATACTGTAAGTTTGTTAATTATGAATACAACAAAATTCTGACCAAAACAATAGTAAAATATACCAAATAAACAAATAACGAACTTTTTGTATAACAAAATTAATTTAATCGCAAATATAAAGATAGGCTAAACAGACCGCCAAAGTTTTACAAAAAGTTCATGTACATATATTTATCTAAAAACAGGATTATACTATTAAATGTTCAACTGAGTTGTTACTTTGAAGTTTCTTTTTTTTAATGACGTTTATACTTATTCTGATAATATAAATGTAGGCAAGTAAACATTTACCGCTTCGCCTACTAATTTAGCTTGATAGATCGCAATGTTTTGAAATGTTTCGACTTACGGTTACGTTATGGTGTTATGCTGATCAAAGAAACTTGGTCCTATTTTGAAGATATTTCAAACTTGAGTAATAGGGAACCTGAACTGGATCCTTAGAAGTTTCGACACTCCATATTCAATTGGAAAGAAGGCCAGGGGGCACTATAACTTTCAAGAGCAGCT
Source organism: Melolontha melolontha (assembly GCA_935421215.2). Lineage (NCBI taxonomy): Eukaryota > Metazoa > Arthropoda > Insecta > Coleoptera > Scarabaeidae > Melolontha > Melolontha melolontha. Next base: position 68,311,183 of record OW285238.1, read on the forward strand.
TCGGCAACGGTCTCTTCTATTATGCCAATTCACCCTATCTGTCGAAGCACTTTGGTGTTCCTTCTCAGTATGTGAACTCATTTTTATTGATGTATTTCAAATTTTTATATAATTGCAGAAATTCAATTTTTTCACGTTCCGTCGAATATGCTTATATCTCTCTGACAATTGTTGTTCTCCTTTTCATGGCCTCAATTATATTCACTCCATTTAAATTATAATTAATAAAACATTTAGAAAAAAAAAACTTAATATTAAATTACAAAATATGAATAATCTAATTTACAAATATGAAACTCATAACGAACTTGAACCCACGTCCACGTGGCATTTATAATAAACTTGAAACCAAGTCCTCGTGGCTCAGTGGCTAGAGCGATGGTCTGCAAGCCGTGGACGTGGGTTCAAGTTCGTTATGGCCCACCTAGGACGAAATTTTTTCAAACAAAATGTTCGCATAATTAGCGTTGTAATTGTAGACAGCAATGTTTGCATTCACATTACTTCGCGAAATAATATACTAATTTAAAAATATTTAAAATATTTAATATAAAGCCGAAACTCCAAGAATTTATCAAGTGATATACAGGCTGATTCATTTTCGGCCTTCACCATGGGGATCTCGCTTATTATTGGAGATAGAGTATAGGTTTAAATTTGGCAAAGTCGTTAAATTTTGTGTTTGTTATACATCCGTAAAGAAAATAGACCTGTGACAAATGACCTTCGTTATTTAAAAAAAAAACGCGAAAATCCCTTTTTTTTTTTTACCTGTAGAACCGACATTTGGCCTTGTAGAGAAAATATAAAAACACATCCTTGTGGCCATTTCTAAACCTCTATCCAGTGGTGTACTCTAAATTTTTATGCGACGTTTCGTTTCTTTCTGGCCATCATCAACTATCTAATTTCTTATAGCCATGTGGGATTTAGACATCTTCAGAAAGAGTTTTTTTTCTGATTTCAGCCATGTACCACATGCTGACTAAAGTTTTTGACATTAGGTTTTATTTGAAAGAATTAATTATAAGATTAAATAAGGTAGCCATGGAATTTCAATCTGTCAAACATTTCATTTATTGTTCATTAATAATACAAAAATGTCATACACTAACGAAGAGGAACGAGATATGATAAGTATTTTTTATTCTTCGAACCGAAATTCAACAGTAGCGAGTACAAGATATCTACAATTATATCCAGAACGACAACAGCCCCATCGTACCATTTTTCTAGTTCTCGACAGAAATTTGGTCGAGAATGGATCGTTTACTAAGCCGCGTAATGGTCAAGACAACAGGAATTTAAATGAAAATCGACAAGATATTTTACAAATGGTAAATAAAAAGCGTGTTTTCAAATTTCATGTTAATCTTGTATTTTTATAAATAAATAATAATCCATCAATTTCTACACGCGAAGTAGCGTCAGAATTAAATTTGTGCCAGTCCAGAGTTTGGAGAACTTTACATAAAAGTAGGTCTAAACCATACAGGATCCATGTTAGTCACTCTTTACTGTCTGTAGATAATTTGAGAAAGCTAGAAAATTGTAATTGGTTAATGGGAAGGATAGAAAATGACGAAAATTTTTTAAGCAAAATCATCTGGTCAGATGAAACAAAATTTACAAATTCTGGAATGTTCAACAGAAATACGGAGCACTATTGGGCAGTACAAAATTCCCGACAAAACAGGGCTAGAAGACCACAACATCGTTTTGGAATAAACGTTTGGATGGGTATTTTGGCAAATCGTCTCTTAGGACCAGTTATGTATGAAGAACATTTAGATGGGGAAAGATATTTAAACATTTTACGTACATACGTATCTGACTATCTTGACGACAATATCCCATTAAATCAATTACAATATTTATGGTGGCAACAAGATGGCGCACCAGCACACAATGCAGCTGTTGTTAGAAATTTCTTAAATCAAGAGTTTGCAAACCGTTGGATTGGAAATAGGGGAGTTGTTGAATGGCCTGCGAGATCACCTGATTTATGTCCGCTAGATTTTTTTTTATGGGGATATGCTAATAATAATATTTATAAATTAGATGCGCCACAAAACAATGAAGAATTACGAGACAGACTTCAGAATGTCTTCGATGCAGTTCCTAGAAGAACTATACAAAGGGCAGTACAAAATGCCAGAAGGCGTGCCCAATTGTGCATTACCGAAGATGGCCAGATAATTGAACATTTACAGTAATTGTTTATTGTTTACTTTTCTATGTATTTTTATTAATGTTTTTGTTATCTTGTACTCGCTACTGTTGAATTTTGTTTCGAAGAATAAAAAATACTTATCATATCTCGTTTCTCTTCGTCAGTGTATGACATTTTTATATTATTAATGAACAATAAATGAAATGTTTGACAGATTGAAATTCCAAAGGCTACCTTATTTAATCTTATAATTTATTCTTTCAAATAAAACCTAATGTCAAAAACTATAGTCAGCACATTGTACATGGTTGAAATCAGAAAAAAAAACTCTTTCTGAAGATGTCTAAATCCAATATGGCGCCTATATGAAATTAGATTGATGATGATGGCCAGAAAGAAACGAAACGTCGCATAAAAATTTAGAGTACACCACTGGATAGAGACTTAGAAATGGCCACGAGGATGTGTTTTTATATTTTCTCTAGAAGGCCAAATGTCGGTGCTACAGGTAAAAGAAGAAAATGGGGTTTCCGCGTTTTTTTTTTAATAACGAAGGTCATTTGTCACAGGTCTATTTTCTTTACGGATTTATAACAAACACAAAATTTAACAACTTTGCCAAATTTGAACCTATACTCTATCTCTAATAATAAGAGAGATCCCCATTGTGAGGGCCGAAAATGAATCAGCCTGTATACCTATATGAAAAATGTGTGAAAGCCGTATCCACCTGGAATGTGCAGTCGCCATTAAGGTCTGTTTTACTTTAATATGTATATATTTAAAATAATATTACATGTTTCGGCACATAATGCCTTTTTCAAAGAATTTTAAATTATAAAATTTTGTAAGTTAAAACAGACCTTAAATCGCCGACTAATTTAATCTACACACAGTAAAAACGCGCTTACTGTGAATATTCAAAATTAAGTCATTGATGCTTTACGATAGGAGAAGTAAGTGGGGCGTGATTAATCAATTTGACAGACTTCAAAATAATACAACTGACATAAGTGAACATGACAGCCGACCTATCTTGCAACCAACCAAATTACATCCCCGCTCTAGTTCCCTATTGCTATATATTTGCAGTTAGCGTACCGTATATATATATATATATATATATTAAAAATAATAGACTTTTTATTGGTTTAGCGACCTTTTATTGAATTATGATGTTTTATTCTACGACGTTTCGACTTTTACTATTTTTCAGTCTTTTTCAAGTATCTAGAAACAAGAATTAATACAATGAGAATATGAGAATTGTGTTTGCTATTGTGAGATTGAATTAACAATTAAATTAACAATTAAAATTAAAATTAGATTAAAGAATGAATTACCAATTAGATTAACAATTAGAGTTAAAATTTAAAATTAGATTAATAATGAGTAAGGACAATTAAAGTGATTACATCTGTATAAATGAATAGAAAAATTTGAATTAAGCCACAATACAGTAAGGTAAATAGAAACAAGAATTACTACACTGAAAACGTGAGAGTTGTGTTTGCTTTTGTGAGACTGAATTAACAATTACATTGACAATTAGAATTAAAATTAGATTAAAGACTGAATTACCGATTAAATTAACAATTAAAGTTAAAATTTAAAATTAGGTTAATAATGAGTAAGGATAAATTACAGTGGTTAAATCTGTATAAATGAATGAGATGTTAAACTTTTGATGTTAAACTACATTACATGAACAATTAATGACAAAACTCACCGTTTCTTTTGGTTTTCAAAATCACGCATTCTGTGTAACATGTGTGTCGGGTACCCGAGACCTTTTTTTGTAACGAACCGATTTACAAAAAAAGGTCTCGGGTACCCGACACACATGTTACACAGAATGCGTGATTTTGAAAACCAAAAGAAACGGTGAGTTTTGTCATTAATTGTTCATGTAATGTAGTTTAACATCAAAAGTTTAACATCTCATTCATTTATACAGATTTAACCACTGTAATTTATCCTTACTCATTATTAACCTAATTTTAAATTTTAACTTTAATTGTTAATTTAATCGGTAATTCAGTCTTTAATCTAATTTTAATTCTAATTGTCAATGTAATTGTTAATTCAGTCTCACAAAAGCAAACACAACTCTCACGTTTTCAGTGTAGTAATTCTTGTTTCTATTTACCTTACTGTATTGTGGCTTAATTCAAATTTTTCTATTCATTTATACAGATGTAATCACTTTAATTGTCCTTACTCATTATTAATCTAATTTTAAATTTTAACTCTAATTGTTAATCTAATTGGTAATTCATTCTTTAATCTAATTTTAATTTTAATTGTTAATTTAATTGTTAATTCAATCTCACAATAGCAAACACAATTCTCATATTCTCATTGTATTAATTCTTGTTTCTAGATACTTGAAAAAGACTGAAAAATAGTAAAAGTCGAAACGTCGTAGAATAAAACATCATAATTCAATAAAAGGTCGCTAAACCAATAAAAAGTCTATTATTTTTAATATTAAGACACGGCCAATAAAATAAATAAGAAAAATAAAATTCTTATAAACACTAAATATATATATATATATATATATATATATAAGGTAATGTTCATATGTGTGTCCGTTATAGACTAAAAAAAACTACTGAAATCCTCGATTTGATCAGCAGAAAGAAAGATTAGGGACCCAATAATATAATATAAATTGTAGCAGTACTATTATTTAAATGTAGATGGTGCCATGAGGCAGTACTTCCTACTTCGAAGTTCATGAGGTAAGAAATGTTGTCGCGCATGCGTAGAAGTAAGTTCGAGTGCTGTTATGTTGACTATTTATTTAAATTCTTCCTTTTCTAAAGTGAAGGTTAAACATTGTATATCTAAAGCCATTGCAATGAAGTTAAAGTTGAATACAATAGTAATAACACACTTTAGTCGCTGGTTAGCCTAAAAAAAGTGATTTTTACAAGGTATAATGTATTTTTATTTAATGAAATATGTCTTAATACTTTTCGTATGCAGCATTGTATGTCTGGAGATTTTTGTATTTATTAAAATAAAGAATTCACACCATTGACTTTAAATCTTAATAATTATTGGAATTGAAAGCACACGCAATTGAAGCTGAAAAGTTAGAAAACACCATCAAACAGACAGAGATTTTTAGACATTATAATAAAAACATTTTCTGATATTAGAGAATAAAGTTAAACAGCGAAAAGAAGAAAAATTCATGAATATTTCTTTTAAAATTGGGTCGTGACACAATTACCATCATTAAATATAATTTCTCATGTTCGTTAAAAAGTAACCATTTTCAATTTTAGAAACTACACAACTCGCACAATGTCTCTGGTACATTTAAATGAAGCTTACTTATTTTTCTCATGTCTTAAATTTGGTTAGATGATATAAAAGAAAATGTTAAACGTGCGCCTCGGGTGAGGGGAATAATTCTCTCTTTATAATTTCTTTAGAAACTGGAGTGAATTTAGAGGTTTCTACTGATCGCTTTTCTTTTGCGAAGTGGGAGAGTAAAAGCTTCTTTACTACTAAATGTTCTTCTAAATTCTATGCAGGCAATATTTATAATCGTCGGATAATACAAAATGTTTATTTTTTGCAAAAATAGTGTGGAATATTTTTCAATATTTATGATTTGTGATGCGTTTTTTTATGCGAATGATTACTTTTTTGTTCTGTTTGGGATTAACAATTATTTTATTCAAGTACGAGGGATGCTGGTAATATTTCTGGACATGATAAAAAAGAATTACATATTAAATTTATTAAACGATTTCATTACTTTCCAAAGAATTCGCCTTTGACATCAATACACTTGCACTGCGTCAAGCAATTTTCGGCGCCTAAACAAGCTGTTGAAGGATGTTGTTTTTGATTTTCATGAATAAGTAGAAATAAAAAAGTAATAAATCAAGTGACTACTTGCAATGAGTCAGTATTTATTACAGACTAAAAAGAAATCAACGGTTTGACGTGCTGAGCAAGACCGGGAAATAAAAACATTTAGGATTCTTCGATTCTTTAAAGTTGCGGTGCATATGTGCAGTCAAATTGAAGAAACAGGCGATCATTTTACTTTGAAGCGCTGCGTGAAGTAGATTTTGGCTTTGAAACACCTGTACGGTGGATTGTCGCTTATTTTCGGGACCGTGCGAATAAATTCAATTTTAGGTCAGTAACGGTGTTGTAGACTAAACTTCCTCCAGAACTCCTAAGTAGAATTTTTTAAGTATTTCCTGGCACCATTTATTTGCCAGTTTTATTTCTAAGTTTTTGTCACGTCGCGTGAGATTCAACAACTACAAAGCTTACGTTCAAATGTTCAAAAGAAATTGTGCGTATTGCTTTCATGATAATGCCCAAGGATGCTTTAATCTCGCTATTATGTGGCATGTTGATTTCGTTCAATCATTTCACGTATTGTATTAACAATAGTAGAAACAACAGACGTTCATGAATAATGGTGCGTCCAAGCTGAATTTTGTCAAACCAACTGGAAACCGTACTCTTGGATGCTGCTTTATCTTCAAGAGACAAATAAAGATGATCGATGTATTGTTTCGGTGTTAAACCACATTTAAAATCATAAAAAATCATAGCTCGAAACTTTCACCGAACGTCCCATTTCTACACAAAGTTACTTTCTTTTAAATACTGTATAAACAAACCTAGTTCACATGAGTACAAATCTACGCCATGACTGATTTTTCTCACTGTTAACTAATAAAAATATTGTGGCTCGCTATTATTAAGTATTGAAGTTTAATTTTTAGTAACGTTGTTTGTTACTTCCGTGTTGCACGCTTATTATATGTAATATCAGAAATAATAATGGCGCCCACACCCATGTACCGATATTTGGCTGTCGGCATTCACCTTAAATTAAAAAGAAAACCTTGCTGGATAGCTGCCCTGGATTTGAGCCCAAGATTCTGGTATGATGAGCCAGCATTGAGCTGTTGGCCGCCTAAGTTACAAATAATGTCTGGAATTATAGAATTATAATATGGAATTACAAACATGATCGTATACAAAAACTAGTGATGTCCATAGCAGTTCAGTAATTATATATTTTTCCATTGTTTTCTCTTAGCCTCATGCGCAATACGTTTTAATGATTCGTTCATCTGAAAATTGCTATACAAATTTGCGATACTAATATAAGACGGTTTTATTGGTTCATTTAAATTAAATCTTTAAGAGTATTAAGTTTAGTATTTGAAGAAAGTAGAAAAATATAAGCATTAAAAATAAGAAATATTTTCGAACAGTGCAAATTGTTAGCAGAATTAGAAATATCGAAATAGTAGATTATTACGTACAAATCCTCAAAATGTAAATAGCTCGATTACATAAACAACTACCTTGTGACATGTAACTTCCAATCTCAGTTTAGGACAAGTACATTTACCTTTTTGGGAAAGGTGCAAAACTTTTATGAACCTCCGACTGCTCACTCATGAGAGTTGAGTCTTCCTCGGCCAAATGAGTTGCTACAAATTGATAAAAGGGCAGGAGGAATCATATAATTAATTGAGGACTTATATAAATTAGCACTATTAGGCAAGCCTTATACAATAAGATATGTAAAGGTTTATATTGAGGTGTATTAGGTCATAGCGGTGACCTAATAATCAAGAGTTTATAAATTTAAGTTTGTTCGCCGTGAATTTTAATAGCTGATATTGACTAAATATGTTGTTTCAAAAATGATTTAGATTTTTTTGTATCACATCCAGATACAACACAGATTACGAAATAAAAAAGCACTGCTTTTAAGAACCTATATAACTATATTGTATTTTATAATGACAATTGACACTTTTACATTCTAATATATCAAAAAATACATAAATACTAAATAATATTAATTGAAATTCTGAAACATTTACTAATAAGACCGTTGCCTCTTTGTTTAAAAAAACCATTTAATCGTTTTTAAACACCAATAGTAGTCGGTCCTCATTCTTGTATTTTCTTTATGTCCTTTCTTCTTTGCTTATTCGTACACGATTTCCGGGAAAAAAATCAGGCATGCAAAATTGAATTTGGACGCTAATATTGCAACCTAAATCGCGAAGCTTTTGGAGCATGGTTTAAACTTTTTCATAATCCTGTGATTTATGATTTCCTAAAAAGACAATTGCCTTTACAACGGGAGTAATAGTACTTTTAAAGTTACTGTCGAAAATTAATTTTCTAATTTGGCGAACAATGAATGTACCCTCCTTAAGTTTTGCGTGAGTTGAACCGGGAAATTTACTCTTTATACACTTTCTACTCGCCATACTAAAAGAAAACTAACAATAATACAAGAAATGCATCCCCTTAAATACACTCTAAACAAGTCAGCCTACGCTCAGACAAGTTTTAAACACGCACAAGCTGCTGTACTTGGGACAAGTATTTAATACGATTACGAATACAGGAGTATAGGGCTTGTAACCCGTGACTGAAACTATAGTTATCTATATCTTGTATTCTTTGTTACTAAATTGTGAGATATCTTTATGTGATAGAAGCAAAAGAACTTCGTTTTAGTAATAAGTAAACATGTACAAAACACTGACACATGTGCTTCTATTTAAATACCAGATACACTGTGAACCAGTGTAATCGATATAATCACTTTAAGACCTTTGTTATGACACCATAAAAATATATAGTAACAAGTAAAAAATATTCCGAATTTTGAGATGTAAAATATGAATGGTAATTTTAGAACATTCTGTATATTAAGATTTAAATTCTGTCTGAATATTCCCATAGTTTGAAAGAAAATTTTTTTCAGCATGATCCATACATCTTTGTTTAATTTGAATATAGGAGATTCCTATTTCCATTCCAAAATATTATAGATGTTTGGAGATCAGTCGCACAAAACAGTTTTAATCCACATAGGAATCGAAAATAGAAGTAACACCGCTCTGAAATAAGGCTCTCTTAAAAACTTGTATGATTTCACGAATAACAAGGCCTTTTCTTTCTTTTTCTTTTTCGATTGTAGATTATTAAGAGGATTTAACAGATTTTTATTTGTTTTATGCCTTTTTTTAAGGGCATGAAAAAAAAAAATAGAGCAAATTTCAAAACAAATTTTCAAATAAAAGTCATAAAAATATATTGCATTATCGAGGCTGCCTGTAATAATAATTAATCAAAGAATATAATTACATTCACAAATTGTTACGAAAAAATGAGATTATATTCGGAACAAAGTTACAATATTGAAACGTAAAATTTAATTTGCAATTGAAAGTGTCTTTTAATTAAAAGCTGTCTTTTCGATTAAGTGTAAATATTAATCTTAAAACTGTTCGGCAAAAATTTAAATAAAATTCAATTTGTTATTCTAATAAGGATTAGCGCTCTTTTTTTTTGTTATGAGTAATTACTTTAAAAGTGCTGCAGTACATTCATGTAATTTAAATTAAAAATTACTGCTTATGGAAGCGGCTTTTTAATTTCTCGAAAATATGGTAATATAAATTTATTCCTTCCTTTTAATAATATTAGATACACATTTCCCAAATATTATGGAAAAAAGCTCGAAACATAATCTGATTTCTTTCATAGAGAGAACATTTTACCAAATATAATCATGAAAATATGCCGATTCGAATAATTAAGAGTTTATGAAATATTAGAAAATTTGAGCTATATTTGAGACAAAAGAAAATTTGAGATAAATAATTAACATTTTATTTGCAGTATTTCTGAACGCAGTAATTACCACATTCACTGCGCATGTCACGGATCCGTGACATGAGCATCCTACATGGCACAGATCCGTACATTTACTCTATCCCACTTCATGGGTTTAGTACAAAGTTAGCTGGTAGGGTGACAGTTTGAGTGTGTGCTTAGCATGTACCGATAATGTTTTAAATTCTAATTGTACACCTCGTTTTCGGATTACTATACTTTGTGAAATTATTATGGCGGATAACGCTGAGGCTCCATTCACTAGTAAGAAGACAAGAATAACCTTCAGAGATCCTAAAAAATTGACTGTTGCAGAATTAGAAATGGCACACGACATGTCGTTTAGTGAAAGTGAAGGTGCATCGTCGGATGATAATTATATATGTCAAAGTGAAACGGAGTCTGAGGATGAGACAGGTACATACATATACGAATAACGTTCATATTATACCTTGATACTACGTTTTTCGAGGACATGTGTTTAGTGGCGGCACTTATAACTGCAGCCGCGGAAAAATTTAAATCCTTAATGGAAAGCTGACAGACAACTACAAACCATACCATTTACAAGAAAAAAAGGAATGACCTTTTAGTTTTAGGTCCGAAGCCTGTCAGTTATTCGTATGATTATGGATGATAGTTTTGTGAATGTGGTTGTTGAAGAAACCAGCAAATATGCACTAGAGGTTTTTTTGGATTGAAGGCGTAACCGAATCCCCAGAATTACAACATGGAGATATTTGACAAATTGTGAATTTCTAAAGTTTCTTGGACTTGTTTTACATACTGACACAATAAAGCTAAACAGAGTACAAGGTTACTGGAAGAGCCATTATCTCTTCAACATAAAATGTTTCTCAGAGAATATGAGGCGCGATTGATTTTTATTGATTTTACACTTTTCGACTAAACCTAGACAGGAAGAAGATTGCACTGATAGACTCCAAAAAATACAACCGGTTCTCAACTTTTTCAACAAAAAAATGGATGAAATATATTACTCAAATAAGCAACTCTCATTGGACGAATCCATAGTTTTGTTTCGTGGTCGCTTGATGTTCCGGCAGTATATAAAAAATAAGTGACACCGTTACAAATTGAAACTATATACCTATGCTCACAGAGCCAAATGGTATTACTTTAAATATATCTGTATACACTAGAGCTATTGATAGCGGCGGTGGGAAGGTAGGTACATTCTTCTCGAGTTGTACTATATCTAATGCAAGGAAAACTCGATGTTGGGTATTCGTTGTTCATGGACAACTTCTGTAATAGCTACCAGTTACCTCAAGAACTCCTTAGATGTGGCACATACTGCACTGTAACTCTCAGGAAACTGAGAAAACACAATTGCAAATCTGTAATCTCAACAAAATTAGAGAGAGGGGAAACCGTCGCAAAATTTTCCAATAACAAAGCGCGACGTTTTGTATATCTCCACAGAATATAAAAACGAGATTATTGAATATGTGGGCAATAGAGGGACTACGAACGTGAAACCTTTGCCAGTTTGGGAATAAAATAAATACATGCGTGGAGTAGATCACCAAGATCAGATGGGTGCCTACTACCTCTGTGAAAGAAAGACCGCTGTTACAAAAAATTGGGATTACATTTCATCTAAATGATGCTACTAAACTCATTCTTTCTTTTCAAACAATTTTCTGGAGAAAAACTATCCCTATACGATTTCCGATTATCTGTAATTGCAGATATATTGAATGTAAAAGAAAAAAGTAGTAACAGTAAATCCATAATCAAAAGCATTATCCCTCAAAAATTTTAAGAAAGTCTGACAAGGGCGAGAGTATCCGAAAAAGATGTCGACAATGCCATAAATCGCGAGTTAGAAAAATGAGCACTTACCATTGCAAAATATGCTCAGAAAAGCCTGGTTTATGTCCAGGAGTATGCTTTGGGTAATACCACAAACAAAAATTACTAAATATATATCAACATATCTTGTGAAATTGTATATGTTTTTCTTTGTTCCAATATTTACTTTGTTGTCTTGATTTACCTTAATCACAACAATATACCGCCATGAAACCTGAAAATGTAGTAGAAAGTCCTGGAGACGGATCCATGACAATTACCATCTAGTAACAAAATTCATTGTGACATGCGCATATCACGAACATGTAAAATTTTTTGTGAAAAATATTTTTAAACAGTAACTTGATAATAGAGAATCAATTTGTATGCAAAACTACACAAAAATGTGCAAAAAATCTCCTGCGCACCAAGGGATGGCATTCCTAGTATATGTGTTAAAAGGGTAAATCGTTTGCTGAACTTGTAAGAAGTACAAGTTCTTGAATACATTACCGCTCAAAAGTATTTGGACACTCTTGTTGTTTCGCACTATTTGCATTACATTGATGAAATACATTATTACTACTAAATAGTTCTCAGATACGTATTTTAAAACTAATGAACTAATAATTATCAAATTATTACCCTATTTACCCTAACAATATGATAATCCTCTTTTCTTCATAAAAGGATAGGTAGAATTTCCGGGTTTAGAAATTCCTGGAATCTAGGTAATGATCATTTAATGATGTTAGAAATAAGTTTTAGTAGAAAAGGTCTCAATTACCGTAATTTTTAATTGTATTAGTTCGTTTCCGTATATATACCAACAACATTGCGATTTGAAATTTGGTGGAATACGATTGTCTGAAATAGCTAAAACGAAAGACTTAAACGTGCGCTTACAATAGCACATTATTATGTTACAAAAAATATTGAAGACAGTCGAAATAAATACGACTCGTCAGAATCCAATAAGCGTATCTACTATAAAACGTCGCTTAGAGAAAGTTTGTCTTCATGGACGAATGGCGATGAAGAAGCCATTGCTACGTTTACAAAACAAAAGAAGGCGATTAAAAGAGCCTCGTTAACATCAATACTGGGTAGTAGATGACTGGAATAAAGTGCTGTAGACTGATGAGTCTAAATTTGAGATTTTCGTTTAGATTGTTGGGTAAAAATTTTGTATTCCAACAAGGTAATGACCTGAAACTTTCTTCCAAAATTTTTGGAAAAGGATGGAAGAATAAAAGTTATGGAATGGCCTCCAAAGAGCACCGATTTAATTCCGATCGAGCGATCGTGGGAAGAACTCGATCAGAACGTACGAAAATCAGTACCAACATCTGGCGTTGATATGTGGAGTAACTACAAGAAACATGGACCCAAATAAAATCGAAAACATTGGCTAAACTAATAGCCAGAATGCCCCGAGTATGTGCCGCTATTATAAAAAAAGAGGAGACCACATAGATGAGACAAAAATTTTATAATTGTAAATATTTATTAATTTATGTAAGTGTGTCAATATACATTTTCACAGTTTTGCTTGTATTTTTAATTATTTCTGCCAATACTATAATTTTATGAGGGTGCCCAAATACTATTGAGCGGTAATGTTTATTCGTAGACAATAAATGAAAATCAATCCATAAAAATTATAATACCCAAAAACGAAAAGCTAAATGAAGTATAGCTAAAGTGTGGAAAGGATTAATGTAAATATCATTTTATATATATTATATAAAACAATTTACCAATTAACGCTTCTTACAGAAGAAAGATATGCGTGCTTATTACAATGACAGGAAATGGGACGGACGCAATTACAGATGCGAAGAATGTGATAAATTTTAGCAATAGCAAAAAACACCTACAGAGTAAATAATTTATTGTTTGTTGTGCTGTGTGTTAGTTTGCGTTGTCTTAAAAAAAATATTCGATGTCTTCTATTTTTTTCGCATTTCAGGCAAACCTTTGTTAAACAGATACTTGTACACGATCTTCGACTAACTTTTAAGCAAAATAATTTAATTGTTCTTCAAAATAATACCCTTTATTTAAATAAAATATCTTTGTTTATTTTTTAAAGCTACTTTTAGAAACTGGTAGGCAACTCTTTTTCGCAAGTCATGAAAATATTTCTGAAACTGAGCAACCGTCTTACCAAGCATCAAATTTAGATTTAGACTTTAAGGCGGATGAGTGAGCTGTGGATGAATTAAACTTTAAGGTGGATCAGTTGGACTGCGGATTTTCGTAATAAGCAAATTATTTTTGCGTTTGTGTGCGTAGTTGCGTTGTTTTATTATAACAAAATTCCACGCAAATCAGATCTTGGACGACCACTATATCGGTTTTATAGAAATTAAGGAAGCTTCTTTATACCAATCGGTATTTAGAGTTCTACAATCTTCATGAGAAACTATTGCAAGGGAACCACTGTATCTGAAGAAAACAGCAACTTGGGGATCCTGATTTACATCCGTAATGATATTAGATAACTTCTTTAAAGATTCTCCATCAAAATTTTCTAGCATAAACTTAAACTAGTCTACCTGTGCTTGTTTTTGTTCTTCGATTAACAAATCTAGAATCCATCATAAATTGTGTCAAATTGTATCTTCTTGAATTTCTGTGACAATGATCTTTTAGCAAGAACTGCTACTACAAGCTAACTGTAGCTAGTCAAGGACTATTGACATAAAAAGCTGCCACTAAATTTAAATGTCTTTAATTGCTTTTTAACTTCCTTTAAAATCGTAAAAAAACTTACAGTGGTAAAAAAATTGTATCTCTATATGTTTCAACTTTAATCTTGCAAACTGCATCTGAAATTCAGAAAGAAAAAATAGGTTGTTTATTAATCGAAACATTTTTGTTTTTGTTCGAATCCATAGACTACTGCTAAATATTTTAAGAACATCTTTCGACTTTTATATTCAGACGAATGGCTAGTCCAATAAAAATTGGTTCAACAAAAATGACACGTCGAAGTCTTCTGCCGCGTCCTTATTGTAATACTTTCGTTAGTCATACTGTTCAGAAGTTTTCTGAAGGCATTGTTGTGTGCTCTCTTTCATGTATTTAACCGTTATCTCGATTTGTTGGCTCGTGTCCGCTACTGCTTGCTAAGTCAGAAGTACTATTGTTTCTTCCGATGAATATTTGTAAAAGCTACTTTTCATGCTTAACCTGTGGCCTGTAGTTGTTAGAATTATTCATTATTTTCAATTATTCCTCCACAGTTTCGCTTGATTGTTTTAGATTTATAGAATTACAAGAATCAATCTCTACCTCTTCCATCGTTAATAAAGTTTTACCTAGTTTCCAGTTTATTCGATATTTGTTCTATTCGATTGTCATTGACACTAGACGAGCTCTATGTCCAGGATTATTTTTGATTCCCAGTAAACGTGGAATTCCAAGATCGTAGTTCTGCGATTCGTAAACAAGCAGGTCTTCGCAATCTTACACTCCGTCGAAAGCCATCGTTGTCTTTCACGTATTCCGTAATAATTTCAAGATCGGTACTTTGATGAGACACGCCGTACCTAATTCTGAATTTTGATGTTAATTTCATGGTACTTAAGTTCGAATAAGCACGAATTTTAACAAAGCGATTACGCTAAGAACAGCGGTTGCAGAAGTCTTGATGACGTGGAATTTAAGTCACAGTTCACATTCAGGTCACAGTCTCTGTTCGAAGTCAAGATAAATGATGATATTAAACCTGGTGGGAACTAATCTTTTAATACTAAACAATAAATAAATGCAGTTGAAGAATAGTATAATTAATGATATAGCATAATGATATAGCATTCTTCAAGCTACTGCGAAACGACGAACATCTACGTACAGCCCTGAAGATGTCTCTTGAAACAGTGGACGAAACGTTGGCAATTACGCCTAACTCGACGCGGTTCCAACCCGGAAACCGAGATCTACATCGAGAGAACGACCGCGGAAACCTACACCTTCATTTATCTACTCTCTACGGGGAGGAAATATGGAAGAAGACCAGAGTTTTTGGTACTCTGCGACAGAGATTGGTAAGACAAATTTCTTCATTAACATTTTTACTCCGTTGCCGAGACAGCAATGTCATAGCTACCTTCGTACGCATTACACACCACATCAAATCCCATTCAGCCCAACAAATCTGTCGCCGTGCTAGCGCCTCCTTACTTCGTGAGAGGGTAAAGCACACTAGGCGCGATTTGAATTCTCTTTCGGTTAAGATTTTCACTACGCATCTTGAACTAGCGCAACGTCTCACCCACGATGATTTTTCTCTCATCGATCGAATAGCCTTTCTTCAAGCCGAAAAATCACATGCCCTCTCGACGGCCGTTCACATTCGGAAATTTAACGTACTTCAATCCAAACAGGTCACTAAATCAGTCTCTCCCCCACGACCGACCGTCATTAATTTGTCACAGCACGTTCTAACTCCCGACGAACAATCTATTCTTTCAAAAGGTTCAAATTTTGCTTGGACGTCGAAACACATACCTACCGAAGAGATTATATCCGGTATAGAAAGTGCCCTCATAAAACTCCCAGATATCATTGCAGACCCTATCAGACACCAAACTTCAGCTATTCTTCGACGTGCCAAACCTCCTAGACCGAACGTACAAAAATCTGAAATATCTGCCCTAAAAACTCTCAGAACGAACCCCAACATTGTAATATTAAATGCGGACAAAGGGAGCGCAACAGTTTTACTCGACAACAAGGTCTATCAGGAGAAAATAGACACCCTACTCCAAGACGATTCTTATCGCCTCTTGAAGCGGGATCCTGCGGCCGGATAGAACGTTTTGTAACAAATCTCATCAAACGATCATCTATCCCCGGAGATATACAAAAATCGCTTATCCCAAGACACTCCAAGCCGCCGAGATTATATGGATTACCTAAAATTCACAAACTCAACGTGCCTCTTCGCCCCATTGTCAGCGCTATCGACAGCCCCACCTACAAATTAGCCAAATATTTATCTAACATGCTCAAACAATACCCAGGTGACAGTAACTCTGCGATTAAAAATTCTCAACATTACATTTGAGTTACATTTTTGTAACTCATTTACAGGATTTTTCCTTAGACACTAGTGATTTACTAGTTAGTTTTGACGTTGAATCTCTTTTTACGATGGTCCCGATCCCGGACACAGTGTCTATCATCTCCGAAATTATAGCCGCCCATGGCAAACCGAATGACGTATCCGAACTCGTAAATGTATGCCTCACATCCACGTACTTCCAATTTCAAAACAAGTTCTATGAACAAGTGTCGGGAGCCGCTATGGGTTCCCCCTTATCCCCGGTTGTCGCTAACATTTTTATGGCAGCGTTCGAACAACAGGTCTTAAGCTCCTTTCATTTAACACCTAAATGTTGGTTTAGATATGTAGACGATACGTTCGTCATCTGGCCGCATGGGCGGCAGTCTTTAGATGAATTCTTACTTTTTCTAAACTCCCAGCACCGTGACATTCGCTTTACCATGGAGGTGGAATCAGACTGAAGTCTCCCGTTTTTAGACGTCTTAGTTGCCCGCAATATCAATGGCAAACTGGGCCACGGGTTTTCCCATCATCACCCGGCACACAAACAAGCGGTCATCAATACTCTTGTACATCGCGCGTTTTCTATCTCAGAACCTAGGGCACTACCCTCCGAACTTAAGCATGTTTCTAGCACCCTACTCCAGAATAATTATAACGCCCACGACATACACCGTACTATAGTGAGACATCGTAACCCCAAACCTCGAAGTGAACTCGATCCTAACATCAGCACCGCCTTCTTACCGTATATTCAAGGTATCACCGATCATATAGGAAAGGTTCTACATAGAAATAAAATAAAAACTGTCTTCAGACCCCATTCTAAAGTTTCGGACCTCTTACCCTCGGTCAAAGACAAAATATCTCCACTCCAAGCACAAGGAGTGTATCGCATTCCGTGTTCGTGTGGCAGTGTGTACATTGGCGAAACTAAGCCGCCAGTCAGCGTGCGTGTGTCCGCACATGAACGTTGTACTAGACTGTTACATATAGCCGGTTCAGAGCTGGCAGAACACAAACTAAACACCGGTCATCAAATTCTATTCAAAGATGTCAAGCTTCTGTCCCGTGAATCGCATTATTTCCCTAGAAAAATCCGTGAATCTATTGAAATTTACAAACATCCCCGCAATCTCAATAGAGACGATGGCTATACGTTACATCCGACGTGGCAAACTCTACTGCACTCAACTAAGAATCACCACGCTCATACGACGCATGCCATTGGTTCATTGTCTCCAGCCAATAGCAGGCCACCATCTGACCCGGTCCCCCCTATATAAGTTGTACCGGTCTCTGTCATAGCATTCTTCAAGCTACTGCGAAACGACGAACATATACGTACAGCCCTGAAGATGTCCCTTGAAACAGTGGACGAAACGTTGGCAATTACGCCTAACTCGGCGCGGTTCCAACCTGGAAACCGAGATCTACATCTAGAGAACGACCGCGGGAACCTACACCTACATTGGTATATTATAACTTTTTTTTAATATTCATTATGATTTATGAAAGCCAATAGTGAAGAATATGTAAGAAATATTTAATCCTTACTTCAATAGAGATTTTAAAAGGTATTCTTTATAAGATTTTTTAGCAAAAATGAAGCATTACATATATATTTTTTTAAGAAACATAGATATTTAAATATAAAAAGGACAGCAAACGCTGGATAATCAATAATACAATTTGAAGAACATGTAAATAACCACTTAGTTCATCAACATATTAATAGCTATTTATTTAAACATGCACACAACTCCTTTGAATTATATTTATCTCAGTGTTGTTCCGAGAAAATCTTATTAAAGAAAATGTGCATAGTTTACATGCATGGGGTTTGAGATTGAATAGAGTTCTAGTTGTTTTGAGTACAAAGAGCTGTGCCGGACGACTCGTATTGTTATTCTCCTCAACTACAAAGTTATGCTGCGAAGTAAAACGTGGTGTTATTTTCGTCTTATTCTAAGGCATTTAGATAGAACAGGAAACCGCTGTTCAACAAGATTTCTTATTTTCTGTAGGCAATTCCTTTTCTATGCGAAGATCAAATTCCTCTAAATTTTCACTTGGTCGTAAAATTAAGTATTTAAACCTTCCGCAAAAGTTAGTTAAATATTAATTTCAACACACATATGACCATAAGAATTAAGTCCTTAATGTTTATTATTTTGCGAGGGACACTTTTAAATTATTGGCATATGTTAACCCTTGTGATTGTAAGAATTGTTTATATACGGTTTATTAAAATTCGATGAATCAATGTAAAATGGCAGTAACTGTCCACCAGTTCCATTTTAAGGGCACACTTCAATGTTTTTAATATGCATAGACTATTTACTATATATTAGGTTGGAACGTTGGGTAAATTATAATAAATAATAGTTAAAACAATTGAAATAACATGTACGATGTATATCTAGATTTACCATTATGAATATATGTTGTTATTATATAAATATCTGTCAAATGTTATTTAAATATCTGTACACTGGCTCCGTGCTTAGATCCCTGACTGGGCTGTTCGAGTAGGTTTTCGTGGTTTTCCTTCTCGTTCAAGGCGGATGCCGACAGCTTAAAATCTTAAGTCGCTCCACGGGCGCAGACATAATAATAACTCATGGCTGGCCAATACCCCTTAATTGACGTCTTCTTGTCGAAAGTTCTGAGGCGTGAATTATTATTATTATACTTGAATGTATCTTTGAATATTTTAATTTTTCCATGACAACTACAGATATATTATTATATATATATATATTATTATATATGTATATATATATATATATATATATATATATATATATATATATCAATTGAAAAATTCTTGAAGTTTTTCGGCTTTTATATGAAATATTTACAAATATCAAATTAGTATGTAATTGCAAAGTAAATGAGGATGTAAGCATTGCTTTCTACAGATTACAAAGCAAATCATACGAAATTTTTTATTGAAAAATATTGTCTATGTTGGGACTTGAACCTAAGTCTACGGTTTGCCGGACCGTTGCTTTATCACTTAAGCCACGATAGACCTTGGTTCAAGCTATTTAGAAATGCATTATAAATTAAAAGTGTTAATGAATGAGATGTCAGTTATTGAATGTAGATGTCAAGTTGAAAGAAGAAGTCAGTTTTGAAAGCTGATGTCAGTTTTGATAGCAGATGTCAGTTATTGAAAGCAAATGTCAGTTATTGAAAGCCGATCTCTGTTTTGAAAGCAGATGTCTGTTATGGAACGAAATGTCAGTTTTGAAAGCAGATATCGTTTCGAAAGCAGATGTCAGTTATTGAAAGCAGATGTCAGTATTTTGAAAGCAGATAGTTTTGATGGTTTTAAATTGCCAATTATTACTCCACAGCTATATGAGTGTTTTAGATAATTTCTTAGCCGTTCATTAAATATATCAATTGATAAATTCTTAGAGTTTTTTGACTTTTATATGAATTATTTACAAATATCAAATTAGTAATTTGATATTTGTAAATATTTCATATAAAAGACGAAAAACTCCAAGAATTTATTAATTGATATATATATATATATATATATATATATATATATATATATATATATGGTAAATTCAATCAATTCGCGATTAAAGGTCTGGCTTTACTTCAAAATATATATATTTAAAACAACCCTACATGTTTCGGCAATGATGCCTTTATCAAGGACATAAAATATAAATGACAGTATGCAAATGTCAAATAATTGAATTGCTATGGATAAAATTATTCAAAGTTACATTCCAATTGAATTATAATAAATCATGCCTTAGTATTCCAAAAACAGATAGCAAGGTGTGAACATATGTGTTGCCCGCTGCTAGCAGCTTGTGTCTCTTTCTGGGTATGAACTGGTGGGTTGGTTGCTGCTGGTAGCTTGCGTCTCTCTCTGGGTGTGTGGTTTTGTGTTTGTGTGAGCGCGTAAGTGTAGGGTTTTGTATGTTGGCGCGCTCGTGCGTGTGTTTAGTGACCGGTCGCATAAATTTATGTAAATAATTTTACATATATATATGTATATATATATGTATATATATATAAGGCAAACCTGAACATAAGGATGCCTAGGAGAACAAATAACAGAATTTTAAAAACTAATGTACTCATTAGAATTATAGGAAATTTCGAAAACTGAATTCTTCTCATGGTATATCAATAAAGTTGATTTCGCGTTTATTTTAATGCATAAAATTAATTCTCACATTTCTTTATTTCTATTCTTTCAGTTGCTTTAGTTATTTTATTTCGAAATCTTGTATTTACTAAGATATGTCAACTTAATTGATTATCAAAAATAGATAATAATAATTTAGGTGAAACTGTACTTATTTTAAAATAAACACAGCGGAAAAGTTCACCACCATAAAATAACATTATGTAAACTTATTAACATTTACATATTAATTATTTATATATTATAAAAAACTTTAGAATTTATGTTAAGCTCATGTATATTTGCAATGATTAAATTGTTATTTTCTTTAGAAAATTATGTCGAGATTAAAGTAATGCATACAAATTAACGAATAAGAAGCCAATTGGAAAACAAAACACAGTTGGCGTCATCAGAATAAAAACGCCATTAAAAATGCCGCATCATATAAAAGTGCATCTCTGAAAATCAAAAGAAAAATACACAAAATAAGAATAGAAACGTATATAAAACACTAGTAATACCTTACATATACATACAGTACCTGTTTGAAGTATTTTACGTGCCCAACCGATTTCCGGTACCTTAGAAATCAAGAATTGCTGTTTGCCGGGGAAGCTAACTGCTATAGGAGAATTCTGGGCCAAACGACGCGCCATTGCCCATAGAAAATCGTATCCTGCATTCATTGACTTTCCAGACCATATCAAGTAACAACAGTCCTGAACCCATTCACTTAAGTATTCTTTAATCTCCAATGAACTATAGAAAATGCAAAATTAATTCATTTCATTTAAATAATAAACATAATCAATTTATTAGTAAAAATTTATAACCTAGAATACATTTGATGTGTATGAATACAAGTTAAGTTAAAAGAATCCAGTTTTCTTGTTATTATATTTAATTAGATACTAAATTCATTTAAATATTAGAAGTTATATAGGTAACATGTATTTAAATTGGTTTGCTAACCTAGAAAGTTGATCACATTTAATTTAACATGTGACATGTTACATTTTCATTATAATTATAATTTAATAATAATTTCAATCACTTACCTGCTTGATTTTACGTCATTAAAGTTTTTTTTTTACATTTATCCTTATCTTGCTTGTTTTATTCTTGGTAGTTTGATAACGTATTCACCATTGTTTATTATATAACCTCCAACAAAATTGGTGTATATTCTATTTAGACACCGACCCCACTAGAAGGTGCATTGTATATGTACCAACCAAGAGTACTTTTGTTCTTTACTAGCTGGACACCCAAAGTTATAAAGTGTAACACACACACACACACAAAGAATAACCTTACAGAGAAGCTGAGTACATAAACAGCTGTTTAAGGACAAGTGCACTTAGCGTATAACGTTTATGCATTTCAGATTTGTACGCAGGCAACAGAATATGATAAGAACCCCATCTATATGTAACACATATTATCATATTTAAAAATAGATATTTGTCGTACATTTATCAATATCGCCCTTAACAGTTACAACTCTTTTATAATATTTATAATTCAGCTTTTCTATATATAATCGTAAAACATTTACACCCTTAAGCCTTATTTCAATATATATATATATATATATATATATATATATATATATATGTATATATAATATAATATAATATAGCTGACTAGAAAATATTGCAGAAAGATGCCCGTTAAAATACATATAGTGTTAGTAAAAAGTATGGGACCCCAAGTATCTCTGCAACGGTTTGTTTTAAATAAAATTGGGTATACTTTTGTAAAAAGATTCAAGGATTCTAAAAATAGTATCGGATTTGCTGTGTCACTTCTGATTATACCGAAAATAGACATCCAATTTGTTATTTTAAATGGAACATAGATAATTTCCAAAAACAAGTCCTTTAAACTTGGAATTTTAACAATTTATTTGTTTTAACAAAAAAAGGACAATGATTTGCTGACTAGATTAAATGTTTCCCACACATTCATACTTTCATTGAACAGTAAATGCACTAATGAATAATTTTACGTTTTGTACTAAGTTAGCCGTGTACAAACTATCAAACAACAAAGCAATTTTTAATGGTCAAATAAAAGACTTACAATTTTTAAAAGCTTTTTATTTCAAAATCGTCTATTGTAGTTAATATTATTTCTCTGTAGTGTTTGTTATTGTTTCTTTGTCAATTGTGGTATTTCTGACTGAATATTTAAATTTGAATTTTGCGAGGTTATGGAGACAAACAGCGTTCTTACAATGAAGTTTTGAATCTGTTCAATGAACTTAGTCCAGGTAATCAAATCACAAAATCAGCGGTTGTCAAAACTGTAAGGCGTTATTTACGAACTAATCATGTAAAAAATTAACCTAAGTCTGGATGGCCAAAATCGGCCACAAATGATAACGTAAAGTTGGATGTGTTATTAGTAATTGTGGAGAATCCACAAGCATCAACCACTCTTGATAATGATATATGTCAGAATTTTGTTATGTGTATATTGAAATCAGAAAAGCAAACAGATAGAGTTTTGTGAGAACAGATGCGTAGCAAATCCAAACTTTATCAGAATAATTGTGTTCTCAGATGAAGCAACATTGAAAATACCAATTAGCAATCATATTTTAGTTATATTTACATTTGACTAAAACAAAACTATTGCGAAAGTGCGAAACATTTTATAAGAAAAAAAACAAAGTTTAACATGTAATGATTCAAATTTTAGTGGATTAAACAAAGGCAGAACGACAATGCATACCTCCGACGACAGACTTTTAAAGCGATAAGGGATACAAAAACCAGAAATGGCAAAAATATATAATTAAGTATGTAAGAGTTTGAAATAAAATAAAATTAAAATACGGAGATTGGACACAAAATCAGACCAGAAGATATAAAACAATCAATTTAATTTGATTTTAATGTATTTCATGAGACCATTGTAAGCATTCGTGAAGGTGGATGTGCGTTCTTTGGTGTTGCGATTATTAGTAACTTTTCTGATACCTTAATTTTTTTAATGTAATTCTTTTGTAATAATTATTTTAGCTGAATAAGCAATTGACACTATTAAAATTGACATTGTGTTTGTAAGTACTGATGTGAGATCCCAAGGCACATTTTTTGGGGGTTACCCTCGAATCACTGCGATGTTGGGTGCTACGTTCACGCAATCTCTGGGCTGTTTGACCTATATAATATCTGGAGCATTCATTGCATTTGACTGCATAAACTATATAATTTTGTTGAAGCGAAGGTATTGGGCTCTTTAGTTTGGATTAAAATCTGCTTCCTGGAATAGCAAACGTAAAAACTATTTTGGACTGACGATTACGGAAAAGTGTCTTAATATTGTCAGTTAACTTGGGTATGTATAGAAGAGATTTGTAGGTGTATTGTGTCATGTCTGCATTGTTGTTGGTGTTGTTACTTATGGATGGTGGAATATTGTTTGTGCCCGGTTTATATTGTTTATAAGTGGAGAACAGTAATCTATTAATGAGATTCTTTGGGTAATCTTTTTTAATTCATAGCTAGAATAAGATTAATGTTGTATATCTTAACAATGGAAGTTCTAGTTGAGTAATCGGTTTGAGTTAAATGGTTTACGATACTATCTGAAACTTAGACGATATCATCTGAAACTTGAAAAAAATTGGTGTCGTCTATTTTGATCGTTTTTATATAGCGCTTGTACTTTTTGTGGGATGTACCGTTTAAATGTGTGTTTTTTTAGGATTTTATCAACAGTGTCCTTTGACGTGCCAATATTATGTGCGATTTTCCGAATTGAAGTCCTTGGATTTTCTTGAACACTAAGAACGGCATCTAACTCAACACTTTCGAAACTGGTGTCCCTTTTTCTTAGGTTTCTTAAAAGCACTGCGATTTCTTAAATTTCGTTCAATTCTTCTAAATTTCTGACGGTTAGGAGCTTCTTGATCGGGAAAGCGAGCTGCGTAAATACGTACTGCTTAACAAGAATTTTTGTGACACTTGAGAAACACTTGGATCATATCGGTTAATTTATTGCTATTCATAATGAAATAACCATATGATAACAATATAATAAAGAGACTGTAAGAATAATACAAACAACAACAAGTGGCAACAAGTTGACAAACATTAAATGACAATTACTATTTTGTGCGCTGTCATTGGATTCCTAGGCAAACTTGAAAATGTTAGAAAAAAACAAAATTATTTGTCAAAAACATTTTATAAGATCAAGTTAAAACGCACCATTTGTATTCAGAAAAATATCTCTACCAAACGAATAAAAAAAAATATGTGTTGCCATTAGAAAAAGAAAAGACTACCGCTTGACAAAAATGACACATTAAAAAAATTATACTCTTTCGTAGTATTTATACACCTGTCTCGTGCGGTTTTTGAATTTCTGAAATCGGATTATAAATGGCAGACTTATAGCGTGGCGCGTTTTTCGTAAGACAACTTGTATATTTATTTTCCTTAATAAATATATATTATTTTCAATAAAATCCGATAGAATTATAGTAGATTGGTCAGAGTAGGTTCGCTGGAAAGGTATTTCTGCCATCTTTCAGAACCACTATTAATATTTAAGTTTTTTTAATTTTAGTGTAGGTATCAGAATTAATACTAATGGAGGAACCATATACATTGTCTACAGCATCTTCACAAATAGAAAGAAGAACATCAGCAAGCTCTGAATCTAGATTGTCACATATGCCTTATCCAGATATTTTTGTTTTTGGTTCATCAAATGATTTAAATGATCTCAATTTGCCGACAAATCGCGACATTTTAAATTATTATTTTTTCTGAGTGACCGTTCTAAACTTAAAAGCAAAATGTTCTCATATAAAACTGTTACTTTCCATGTAACAAATAAATTGATCGACATCTGGAGTACCTAAGTTGAATTCTGAAATAATTTAAAAAAATTTAACCCCTTTGCTTTATAAATACCACAAAGATAATAAAAATAGAAACAAAACTAAAGAATTTAGAGCATATGTAGGTAAATGTAATTGTAACTTAAAAACAACAAAATGCTCGTGTAGTTTGATTCCATAACATTCACATTACCTGAATATATGGCAGACATTTTAGAAGAAGTCTCTACAATTATATCAAGAATTCCAACGGGTAGTGATGATCCAACATGCATTCCACATCAATCAGATGTGGATATAGTTGAAAATGAAGAAGTTGCAGAGAAGTATTTACTCCAATGGAGCGAAGGCATTATACTAAAAAGTACGACGTTTTGAATTTTGCTATGATGTGCGATGGATTTAGTGTTTGATGAACCGCCATTAACTGATCCACAAATACCATTGCATATACAAGGAAACAAAAGACATGCACAATTGTTAACTAATGTTTCGAAACGTGTTATAGAAACGAATCGTGAAGGTGTTATAGCGATAATAATAGAAAGTCGTAAAAAAGTACATCGAATGGAAAACAAAAAAGATTTTAAAAAATAATAACTAAACCGACTTTCTATTTAAAAAATCGTTAAAATTGTACATTTTAAGTCGATAAAAAGATTTTAAAACAAATCAGCTTAAAAATTAAAAAAAGGGTTTTGTTTAATCTTTGAAAATAATGATTTCTTCAGGTCGTTTTTTCTGCCAAATAGATTTCGAAAATGAAGAAATCGATTGTAACAAAAGTTGCTGTAAATTGAATGTACTTTAATGAGGTGTAAGAAAAAATATGCTTTCATAAAGAAATCATAAAGAAACGATAATTTATTAGCTAAGAGTCCATTTTAGGCTACAACTAGGATCGCCGTATCGTCCGCAAATGTAGCTATAGTTGCATTCAAGATGTGGTAAATCAGTTGTACAAAGTAAATAAAGGATTTGTATAAAGCCACTTCCCTGTGGAACGCCAGCTTTAATTTCTTTTAACGCTGAATACCTTTATTCGACATTCTCTAAAGAATTTTGAAACGTTTGGTTAGTAGGTTATTCAATTTTCAGACCTACGAGAAGACCTACGTGCTAGAATCTATCAATAGCTTGAGCAACATTCAAGAAGCGAATTGAACGTATACGTTTTTCTTCTAATGCTCTTTCTATGACATCAGTGATACAATGCACTCTTTTTTCAATAATAGACTCAAGTCTCTTCAATAATAGTTTCTCGAATAATTTAGAAGTAACAGTGATATGGATCTGTACAATGTAACTACATTGAAGACTTACCTGATTTTTGAATTATAATTTGCATTTTGCATAATATAGTAGTCCTCTGATCGTTAAGGGAAGACTGATTTGTAAAATGAGCTTCCGAAACTAAGCATATTTATGTTTAAAAATACTTTTACGATTTCTTTTTTCTTTTCTATTTAATCCGTTGGCATTACATCTTGGTATTCGTAGATTATTACTAACCATTAATTTGTTTCACGAAGGACTGTCCCAATGTTAGTGCTTCTAGTTTCTCAAGCCTGGTGAATATATTTTCCAATATTCGCATAATTGTTTCCTGTTCCGTTTTATCGTTTTACTCTTTGCTTTTGCTATTTGTAGCTACTTGTGCGTAAGTACGTTCATCTGTTACTTTTCCAGTTGTAATTCATCTGGGTTGCTGATAGTAATGCAATTTTAGTTTTGGTTGTAGTGTCTTTTAGCTACTAAGTACCCACGATAATTAGCTATCTAAACATTTTGTTGGCGTGTTTTATTTTTTCGTATTCTTATGCTAAATGATTTTAACACATTGTGGAATGAGTTGGTAAATTCTTGGGTATGCCCAAAGTGTTGACATTTTTTACACCGAGAAATTAATTTATTCTTTTTTCAATATACTATCACCTTCATTCGACATATATACCGAATTCGATAAATATTTTTCATGTCTTCTTCTTTGATTAAAATTTCCTTTCCTTGTCGTTTGGTTTTCTTTATTTTGTTCATTACTATTTTCGTACGCGCCTTTCATATTTCTTGTCGTTCATTATTGCCTGTATTCTTGCTCTGTATCTACTTTAATTATGATCCAATAATTTTTTTAGATTACTTATAATAACTGGTGGCGGCTTTCTGTTTTACCAGATTTATTAGATTTTGATATTGTTTTATTTTTCTTTGGTGAATTTATAGCTTTATAGCTTCTCTTTTCATATTTCTTGAAAGTAGCCATGCTCTTTCTTGTGCAGCAATTTTTTCTGCTGCACCGGAACCTTTTGCTTCATATCAGTTTTTCTGTAGACTTGCGACTACCTTTTTGAGCTCGTCTATTTTTGCCGAGCCATGTGTAGTTGTTTTTTAACTCAAGGATCTCAATTGTATTTGTACGTAACGGTACATTTACGTTTTGTCTTGACGGCATGTTATTATGCTTGTACTTGCATCGCGTTAACTTGGCGATAATCATCGTATAATATTACCTCGCGAGAAACTACTTAATTTCTCAGAAAGTGTTCACCTGAAAAGCACTCCCGAACGTCGACGATATTAAGCGAAAACTAATATTGTTGAATTGTTTGTATTATATTCAATTGTCTTGTTGGACTTTCTTTGTAAATGACTGTCATGATTACGCTCATATTAAAACTATTTTTAAAATAGTTCTTATAACTGAGGTAACTAAGGTATTTACAACAGAACACTATTTTCGCTCACACGAAAATGGATGGATTAATGACTCAAGCTTGAAGTAAGTCTCTGAAAAATATCGACAATATTTTAAAACAGATTCATTGAGAAAAAGTGTATTTTAACAATTCTTCAGAAATTCCGCCGCACTGGTAGTGTCTTGGGTCAGCGCAAGTTCTTTAAATCGTCGACGAACACCGAAGACGATGAACCAATAATAATAAATAACGTATTCTTGCTCAGGTCTTGAAGTGTGCCCAAGGAAGCCTACGGCGAACAGCTTATAAACTATACAGCAATTAAACATCCATACCTAGAATGTTCAAATCTATTAGTGGTTGTACTTGCCACATTTGAACTTAACAACGACTAAATGCTGTGAATAGACGTGCAGAAGTTTATAGTGTACATGCGTTGATCTATAGAAAGATCTCGATTTCTTGAGAAATGTATGGTTTTCAGAGATTAAAGTCACTTGCACTGTAATAGATATATCGATATATAGACAACCCGTTTCCTTGGGTTTGAACGACCAGATATTATAGAAAAACCACTTCATAGAGCTCGAGTTACTATTTGGAGTGCTATATCTGAGCGTGGTATTATTGGTCTTATTATTATTGGTCAGATATTATAGAAAAACCACTTCATAGAGCTCGAGTTACTATTGCTATATCTGAGCGTGGTATTATTGGTCTTTATTTTGTTGAGAACGACGGTAAATATCCAATTATACTCGACTAAGAGCGTTTCAGACCAAACGTCATTTTACACCTTTTGTGAAATTTTTTTTTCCGGGCACTGAATTTTACAGGTGAACAAACAGTGGTTTTAACAGGATGGCACAAGATATACAGCCAGGCCTTTACCCATTACATTAACTTTATTTCATGAAGATTTTGGATACAGAATAATTACTAGTGCAACTGACTTCGAGTATCAATCGCATTCGACTGATCTAACGCCACCTGATGCATACATTTAGGGTATAATGAAAGAGTTAGTACTTCACTCAGAATATTCACCAACGAATATTTGAGAACTATGGCAATCAATAATAAACTATTTTCAGCAACTGCTTCAGCC
This sequence comes from Melolontha melolontha, assembly GCA_935421215.2. Taxonomy (NCBI): domain Eukaryota; kingdom Metazoa; phylum Arthropoda; class Insecta; order Coleoptera; family Scarabaeidae; genus Melolontha; species Melolontha melolontha. The sequence continues at coordinate 68,340,782 of OW285238.1, forward strand.
ACTTTTGAAAATATAAAATATGTTCAATGATCTGCAAAATCCTTACAGAGGTTGCTTGCCGCGCAAGGGTGCACATTTCAAATACGTAAATTATACAAACTAAAAATAAATACAATTGCATATTCGGTACTCTTTAGTTTTGCTGTATTTTTTATAGTACGTGTAATAGACATAAATCCAAATTACAACCGAAATATTATTAAATCTACTGTTTTCTTAGGTAGAAATTATGGATATATTTCGGGTTTGTTCTCATCATTGCGTTAAAGAAATTAATGGGCAAGTTGGTAGCACGGTGGTTATTTTCTCCGACAGCCAGACAATGTTAAAGGCATTAAAGTAAGTGCATGTGAAATCCGAATTTATACGGGTTCGTACGTACGTATTGAATGAGCTCTATAGCCGTAAAAAGATGACAATGATCTAGGTCGTAGAAAACAAAGGCTATAGACTTAACAAAGACGTAGACCAACTAGTTCAACGAGTTTCGTCTATTACTTCATAAGACCAGAGCCTTTTCGCATCTAGACGGAAGCCAAATCAAAACAGCCATAAAAAATGCGTTAAAAATATAAATCCGAAAAGATGGAACGACACAAGGAAAACAGTTCCTTACGACATATTTAGAACGGACCTACTGAGTAGGAACTAAAATGTGTGAGATGATTAGTGGGTCTGCTAACAGCGGATTATAAGCTCAACAAACATAAGTAAAATGCGCTTGACAGAAGAACTATACGTAGATTCTGTTAGTAGACGTTATGTAGAAGAGGAAGCGACGATTCATGTACTATGTCCTTTGTCGTTTCGGTATGCCCGATGAAACAATTTACTGCATTATATGATATATTTGTATGATTTGTTTGAAATTCGTTAGGGACCTACGCCCACAGGAAACTCCATTAAGGAAGTGTATCATAATTGGGTATTATGTGATGAATAATTTTGGAAACCATATTTTATTAATTTATTGGAAATGTATTGTACGACATTCGAAGACGATTCTCTCATCTTTAAACGACTAAATATTGACGACTATGTGAAGTTGTTTCGAAGACATTCGAGTATCTTCATTTGTCCAAATTTTTCAATATTTGTATGTTGCTCTCCTTTCATAGCAACCAAAAAATATATCACTCAAAGTAAAAAGGAGTGTGAATGAGCTTATTACATAATTCTTTAGCTGCCTATTTTTTCATAAATTCACGTTCATTGGACATCCCTTAATGAATTGCATTAAGAGCAATGTTACAATCCAAAACTTTATGTTTAGGTGACTTGGGAAATTTTCTGAATTATGTCGAAATCTGATATGGCCGTACAACTGATGCGGGCAACTTTTCTTAAGTATTAAATAGTTTCTTGGGGTAGTCTTAGTATAATATCAAGAGACATAATTCTTTTTACTGTAGTATTAGTATAACATCAAGAGCAATTTCATCACATTAGTACTAATATCACATTAAGAGACAAGTCTCTTTTTGCCTTCAAGACATCTCAGTCTTAGCATTACATCGACGGACACCAGTTTCAACACAGCAGTATTAACATAATATCAAGAGATATTAGTCTGTGCTTAGCGTCCACACATATCAGTCTCATCATAACACAAAACATATCAGCTACGAGAGAATCACCATACATCAAATCATGACGGTGTTTTCACATCTTCAGAATAACAGTTCATTATGTTAGCAAGTTCCCTCATAAGTAAAATACTTCCTTCATATAAAAAAATAGTCCATTTATGTTTACAGTCACAAATAAAATTTAAAACATAATATAGTTAATAATAATAACAGTCTGCAAGAGAAGCTTAGTCCAAAATGTGGAATATATAAGGTCAATTGTAATGAATACGTTGCATTTTATATGGCCGAAACTAGTAAATTTCCAAACAAGGGCAAAGGAAAATCAAAAATCAATTTTATATTAAAGATAACGTGTGAGAATAGCGGACCATTGTACTTCCAACAATCACAAGATTAATATTAAAGAATTCCTTGTATTATAAGGTACTACATGGTGATAATAGCAAGGAACCAGGTTACCTAGAAAAACAGAAATTTTAGAACCAAAAAAATAACAGAATATAACAACTGATGAAATGGTTTAGTTTACAACTGTTTAGTTTAAACAAAGTATGGAGGAAAAGCCAAGTGTATTATAATTTTATAAATTTTTTTAATAATAATAATAGTAATATTTGTTAATTACTTAAGAACATATGATACTTAAAAGAAATGCAATAATTTGAAATTATAATACGATCGTATCTAGAAAAATGAGACCAAATAAAGAATTGCAATAAAACAAACTGCATGAATAATACGTTGCACCAAGAGTCAAGCAAGAATTTATTCAAATTTTATTTACATTAGTTAGTTTTAAATAGCAGTTACAGATTCCTTAAAACCTGTAAATATTTCAGCTGTTGGTTATATGTGGATGCATGATATCTCTCCTCTTCGTTAAATTCTTCTATTTAACAGAGAAAACTGCATCTCTCTAATACTTCTTGCTTTTTGTTTAAGATATTTATGAAAAAAGAATGAAAAACTAAGGTCTTTCCATAATATTTTAATATAGTACGAAAATCTAGAGCAGTCAGTACCTTCCTTTGAATTCATAGTCCACTTGAAATCTCATATTTTTCGTACCGGGTGTTGAAGCTATTTGGTTTGAGTTATTATTTTTTTGAATGAAGTTATTATAACAAATGCTGCTATTGCAATTTGATCAGTGTAAACAATGCGATAGGTTACGTATATATTAAGTGATATAGGAACCAACACTCTTTCTTGGGAAACGTCGTTTTTGTTTCATGATTATTTTACTTACTTTTCTTAAAAATACATACTATATTTTGACAAAGTATTGCTGATAAAAAATACCGTCAAAGGGATTTGAGTTTTCATTTTATAGTATCTAGTTACAATATGTAAATTTTCTAATGGCAGCTGCACTGAAAATTATTTTCTTTTAGCGTACTTCGTAATACTAAAGCTTCAGTTTGCATTTTTTAATCAAAATTCTTCCTGAACTTGGATATACTTTTAAAACAAGTTTAATAACAAAATTGAAAAGTCTAATACATACATTTTTAGTATCATATCTAATAGATAAATATGAAATGCAGATTACTCAAATATATCAATAAGCTATGAGTACTGGTCCTCTCAGTATAGAATAAATAACTAAAAACGAATCTATGAGTTACTTTTAATACAGTTGCTTAGAAAACGGATGCAAGTATATGTAGATTATAAAATTTATTTGAAGGTGTTTTATATACTATAAATAGCGTATGTGAAACAGAGTGTGAAAGGTGCTGACCCTTTTAGTTGTGTTTGAGAAGGGTAAATTATGAGGTCCGAGGTAGATCAATAGTAGCAATACCATAGTGTAAGGATCTCAAACTTAACGAAAGCGGAATAGCTAATGTTGAATAAATATTTTTGCGTGTATAATGAGTCGCTCACAGCGCGATGTGAAATAAATTAAACAAAATATTCACCGTACTGATCGCAACCATATTATTTCTTTCACTTTATTCTTTTTAGCCCTAGAACGGGCGCGCTGATGAATTTCATTCTCCATTTTGAACACTTCCACAGCTATTCGTAGAAAAATAAACCTACACGTTCGTATCTATGTGTCGATCGCTAGTAACGGTCTCAATATTCTTTTACTTTTTAAACAAATAATAAGTGTAGTATATATGTTGAGCACTTGTGAAATTATTACACTATTAAACTTAAATAAAACACCTTATATTTCACAAACAATAGTATATTAACTATATGTACATTTCATGTGCCCTGCACACATCATCAGTAGTAACTAAATTTAAAAGTATTATTTTTTAAATACATGTATAGCAAAAATATCTATCTATTTTTTTGGTTAGGGGTGTAAAAATTACAATTATAAATGGTCAACAAATGGTCAAAAAACATGCATATAAAAATATAAAACTAAAAATAAAACTAAAAAATTTTGGTCGTATATTGTAATAGTGCCTGTTAAAATCTATTGGAATTCCAAGAAAGGACAAATTATGGGAAAGACCGTTACCTATGAAAAACAAGACAATGACTGTGTTTGGCATGTCGGGTTCTATTAAATAACAATATAGTAACGTGAAAAGGAAAATTAGTTATTAGATACTGTAGGTATACAATTTAAAAGTTTATTATTAATAGGTGAAATGTCATTGTTTAAGAGGTAATTCTTGTATTTTTTCATATGTATGGCCTCCCACATGTCTAAACTTTTGCTATTACATTTTTTAATTAATTTTACATTATCTAAGCTGAAATTATGTCCGGTATCTAAATGATGTAGAGCTAATGCTGATTTATCTACATTGTGAAGTTTTACATGAGCTAAATGTTCTTTGAAACGGGTTTGAATATTTCTTCTTGTTTGGCCGATATATAATTTTGGGCAGGAATTACAGTTAATTCTGTAAATACCTGATTCTTTCAGTGGGTCTGTGTTAACTAACTTTGTTTGAAGATGTTGTTGTAACTTATGAGTGTTGGAAAATGCAGGAGTTAGATTATATTTTTTTAACAATTTAGTTACGTTATTCTGCCAACTTTTGTGAAAAGTAATTTTGCAATATTTTTTGGTATTACTCTTTGTATTTGGAGTTAATCTGGTTTTAAAAGTTTTTAGCTTCTTCTTTTCTAGTTTGTTTTTGATTTTATCCACCAATTGTTTATCGTATCCGTTGGATTCTGCTACTTTTGTTATGTGGTCTAGTTCTTTCTTAAAATTCACTGGTGATAGAGGGATTGATAATAATCTATTAATTAAAAAATAAAAACTACTTTCTTTATATTTGTTAAAAGTGTCTGATTGTTTATGTATGTAATTGTCAGTATGTGTTTCTTTTCTGTAAATGTCAAATTCAAACTTGCTGTCTAAAATAGTAATTTTTAAATCTAAGTAGGGTAAAGATTTGTTTTTATCCAACTCATACGTAAACTTGATTGATGGATATTGGGTATTTAATATATTTAAAAACGAAACTATATCGAAAGAATCAGGTATCACTGCCAGAACATCATCTACGTATCTTGCCCAAAATTTGGGAAAAAAATTGCATATGGTTTTGACTTTGTTTTCAAAGTTGTTCAGAAATAAATTCGCTAGGAATGGTGATAAAGGGTTGCCCATGGCTGTGCCGAATGTTTGTTTATAAAAATTATTATTAAAAGAAAAAATGTTTTGGTGCATACAGAGAGTAGTTAATTTTATGTACTCCTCTATTTGATTGGTAGAGACTGCATTAAACTCTAAAAATTCTCTGAGCATGTTTAGGGTGGAATCTATGGGTACACTTGGAAATAATGAAACTCCGTCAAAAGAAATGAGTCTATCATTTAGCTTAATGTCAATTTTGCTTAATTTGGAAATGAGATCACCCGTATTTAAAATAGAAAGGTCTTGATCAAATTTAAACTTACTAAATTTATTGACTAACCATTTGGCGATTTCGTAAGTGGGAGAGTTTATGTTTGAAACTATAGGACGATAAGAATTACCTGGTTTATGTATTTTAGGTAGACAATATAAATGAGGAATTTTTGGGTTACTAGTTTTTAATTTTAATATTTGTTTTTTGTCTAATAATAAATTACATTCGTTAAGAGTGCTGTGTCTGTTTTTTATAAAATTATTCAGAGGATCTTTTTTTATTTTAATATACGGGCCGGTTTCTAGAAGTAGCTCTACATCATTAATATAATCTGATTTATTTAAAATTACAACTGCATTGCCCTTATCAGATTTTCTTTTGACGTAGTTTCATTATTTCCAAGTGTACCCATAGATTCCACCCTAAACATGCTCAGAGAATTTTTAGAGTTTAATGCAGTTTCTACCAATCAAATAGAGGAGTACATAAAATTAACTACTCTCTGTATGCACCAAAACATTTTTTATTTTAATAATAATTTTTATAAACAAACATTCGGCACAGCCATGGGCAACCCTTTATCACCATTCCTAGCGAATTTATTTCTGAACAACTTTGAAAACAAAGTCAAAACCATGTGCAATTTTTTTCCCAAATTTTGGGCAAGATACGTAGATGATGTTCTGGCAGTGATACCTGATTCTTTCGATATAGTTTCGTTTTTAAATATATTAAATACCCAATATCCATCAATCAAGTTTACGTATGAGTTGGATAAAAACAAATCTTTACCCTTCTTAGATTTAAAAATTACTATTTTAGACAGGAAGTTTGAATTTGACATTTACAGAAAAGAAACACATACTGACAATTACATACATAAACAATCAGACACTTTTAACAAATATAAAGAAAGTAGTTTTTATTTTTTAATTAATAGATTATTATCAATCCCTCTATCACCAGTGAATTTTAAGAAAGAACTAGACCACATAACAAAAGTAGCAGAATCCAACGGATACGATAAACAATTAGTGGATAAAATCAAAAACAAACTAGAAAAGAAGAAGCTAAAAACTTTTAAAACCAGATTAACTACAAATACAAAGAGTAATACCAAAAAATATTGCAAAATTACTTTTCACAAAAGTTGGCAGAATAACGTAACTAAATTGTTAAAAAAATATAATCTAACTCCTGCATTTTCCAACACTCATAAGTTACAACAACATCTTCAAACAAAGTTAGTTAACACAGACCCACTGAAAGAATCAGGTATTTACAGAATTAACTGTAATTCCTGCCCAAAATTATATATCGGCCAAACAAGAAGAAATATTCAAACCCGTTTCAAAGAACATTTAGCTCATGTAAAACTTCACAATGTAGATAAATCAGCATTAACTCTACATCATTTAGATACCGGACATAATTTCAGCTTAGATAATGTAAAATTAATTAAAAAATGTAATAGCAAAAGTTTAGACATGTGGGAGGCCATACATATGAAAAAATACAAGAATTACCTCTTAAACAATGACATTTCACCTATTAATAATAAACTTTTAAATTGTATACCTACAGTATCTAATAACTAATTTTCCTTTTCACGTTACTATATTGTTATTTAATAGAACCCGACATGCCAAACACAGTCATTGTCTTGTTTTTCATAGGTAACGGTCTTTCCCATAATTTGTCCTTTCTTGGAATTCCAATAGATTTTAACAGGCACTATTACAATATACGACCAAAATTTTTTAGTTTTATTTTTAGTTTTATATTTTTATATGCATGTTTTTTGACCATTTGTTGACCATTTATAATTGTAATTTTTACACCCCTAACCAAAAAAATAGATAGATATTTTTGCTATACATGTATTTAAAAAATAATACTTTTAAATTTAGTTACTACTGATGATGTGTGCAGGGCACATGAAATGTACATATAGTTAATATACTATTGTTTGTGAAATATAAGGTGTTTTATTTAAGTTTAATAAACAATAAGTGGCTTGAGTTTTCTTGAAATATGTTAGTAGTTGAAATTAGCAGTGTGCGTCTGGGCACGTAATATTATTTATTGTTTATTAATATTGTTGGAATACACATCAACTACTATATGGACTTGAATGTTCCTGTTTATTGCTTCTCCGCACATGGTTTGTAAGTCTTAATTATTTATTCTTCAGCCACAGTTTTTAATGAAATGCTGCACTTCAATATAACACCTTTATTTATTAATTTTCACATAATTTACACTAACGCTATAACTAATACTATTTGATACATTATTACACCTTTGTGTAAAGCAATAGTAAAATACTTACAAAATGTAGAGTTAAAAAAATATAAAAACGAAACGTATAGCAAAAAACTAAAGTCACAAGAATATCAAAACCAAAAACTATGCAATATAAATTTAACAATACAAGGACCAATTAACAAAAAAATTTTTTAGATGGTCAATTAACCGCTAAACTGAGTACATTGAAATAAACTATACTTAGTCCGTTAGTATCGGATCTATAATTAAAGTTGTTTGTATCTCTGTTAATGTGGACCATTTCTTTTTTTAAGGTTATTTTCAACGTCTAAGATCTTAACGTCGACAAAATTGTATTCACGATCAAGTGCATGGTCCACCAATGCACAACATCTCTTTCCGATACGGACATCACTTTTATGCTGTGTGATGCGCTGTTTTAGCCATTGAGATGCGATGTCTAACCTGTATAAACGCCACAACAATCCGAACATGGTATCCTGAGAACAACATGACTATTTAAAAAGAAAGGTGTTATGTCTTTGGTCTTACCATACAACTTCTTCAAACTATAGGTGTTGTATTTAGCTATTCTAATGTTACTAAATTATTTGAAATGTGATGCAATTGTATGAGTAAGACCACCAATATATGGAATTTTTTGTAAATTACACTGTCTGCAGGAACGTCCTCAGTGGGGCCATCATAAAGGTTTGAGCTATATATCAATTTATTAAGTATATGCTTAGGAACACCATTGTTGACGAAGATTCTGAAAAGTTCTTTAAAATTGTCATTTTTTAATTCATTTTACTATTGCTTTGTACACTAATTTGTTTAATGTTATTTTTCATTAATCTTGTAGTATCTCCCGAAGAAGCAACAAACTCGTTGCGTAATATAGAGCTAATTAATAAATGAGTTTTAATAGACAGACCGCTTGCCCGTTTTTAATTTATTTTAACCGGTCAATAATTTCTTTTAAATTATATATATACAGTATAACCTCCTTATAATGGACACTGACGGGGAATCCTAAAATGTCCAATATATGGAGGTGTCCAAAATGTGGAGGTGAAAAAAAAAACGAAAAAAAATATTCATTCTCATATCAATTTAATCACTCATAATAAGACGAAAGTCGAAAAAAATTTACAATACTTAATACACATACATACATACATACATACATATTTTATGCTAGATTTTACTTGAAATAATCATTAATTGTTGTTTGTCTTGCTTTTTTCATTTTATGTCTCAGATATATATCTCAGATTCACATTCAAGAAGAGCTTGAGAAATATTGTTAGCAATGTTAAAACTGTTAGTGCTTAAGAAATAGTTCTCAAGATCTTTTAATTTTTGATGAGCTTCTGAAATATTTGATATACTAGTTACAAATTCCTCTTCAATCTCATTTTCCATTTCATCACTGATATCAGTAATTTCATCGATACAATCTATAATGGCAACATTAGGATTTTCAGTAAATAACTCATTATCAATTAATGCGTATGTGCTTAAATCTAAATTAGTGATGTTAAAATTGGGAAATAAAAATGCTAATGGTATATTATCTTCTATATCGCACTCTGCACTTAGATCACTGTCACTTTGATTGAATCCGCATTTTTGAAAACAGTTTCTTACGGTCACAGGCGAGATTTTTTTCCAAGCAGCTGATATCCATATTAATACAGTGACTACCGTAATGTTTTTTTCTACCATTTCTAGTGAATTTTCAGTATCCATTAACGCCAAAAGCCTTTTTACAAGCATGCTCCGGTAAATTACCTTAAAGTTTTGAATCACACCCTGGTCCATAGGTTGACAATGCGAGTTAGTATTTGGAGGCAGAAAAACCAATTTTACGTTTTCCAATGAAATCTTCGGATGAGAAGTGGCATTATCAAGAAACAAAATTACATGCCTTTTTTCTTTCTTCATCTTGTTATCAAAGTTCTTTAACCAAGCTGACATAATATCCAAAGTCATCCAGGCTTTTTTGTTTTATATCCATCCTATCGGCAACTTATCCACATGAGCTCCTTTAAAACATCTAGGTTTCTTACTTTTACCGATGACTAACGGCCTTTCCTTATCACCATCCATATTTGAACACAACAATATAGTTAGTCGTTCTTTTGCAGATTTTCCTCCGGCACATTTATCACTTCTTAACGCAAATGTTTTTGTCGGAAGGGCGCGGAAAAATAAACCGGTTTCATCAGCATTAAAAATATCTTTCGGAGAGTAATCTTTGCATATTGATTGCAACTTGACTTTCCAATCGTCTACATTTTGCATGTTTACATAGGCAGATTCACCACACACACTTTTAAATGATATTTTATGTCTTTGACAAAATTTCTCCAACCAACCATTAGACGCTTTGAATTCGGTGAGTTGTAAACTTTGTACTACTTCCAGCGCCTTTTTTTGAGTAAGGGTCCTGACATGGGAATATTTTTGTTTCGCACCTTACAGAACCAGTTGAACACTGCTCCGTCGATTGCTAAACCACTAGTTTTTGGAAACTTCATTTTTTGAGCTAGGTTTCCATTTTTCTCGAAAAGTTCTTTTATTTCACTTTTGTTTTTCACTATATCACTAATTTGCGACTTTCCGACACCAAACTTTTCCGCGAGCTTTCGGACACTTAAGCTTTGCTGTTCACTAACCGCAATAATATCAACTTTATCATGGATTGTTAACCGCTTTCTTTTACTAGAATCCATGTTGACACTATCAAAGGCTAGTTCAAACTGATTCAAAATATCACTCCACTTATCACCTGACGAGTAGGCCAGTGGTAAACCGTCGTTCCTTTGTATTATGGGAAAAACCCGAGTAGATATACTTCCACGTGTGCACTTTGTACATACATATGTATTATGAGAAAAACCCGAGTAGATATACTTCCACGTGTGCAGCAATAAAAGTACATACATACATACATAATTGCAAAATTTTATTCGGCGCCGCCCGTCTTGTCTGTCCTTAATTAAGAGATATATTTACAGATGTTTTATTGCTTCGGTGAAATAAAGGTGTCCGCGTCCGATTTATGGAGGGTCCAAAATTAGGAGTGACTATTGTTAAGAAAACCCATTATAAAATTTCGTTCCACAAAATATGTCCATTTTTTAGAGGTGTCCGATTGTCGGAGGTGTCCATAATTAGAGGTTTTACTGTATATATATATATATATATATATATATATATATATATATATATTATAATAAACCCTCGAAGAATTAAGCTGATATTTAATAAAATGAAAACCCAAAAGAAAACTTTAAATTAAATAATAATCCTAACTAGTATCGATATTGAAATAAAATTACAAACTAGATCTCGCGCTTAAAAGATCTAGCGAAAAAGATAGATAGCTCATGAGCCTATGCTATTGATTTTTAAAGATGGCAGCTATATATGTACTCAATGTTTATTTTTATTAACAAATGTAACCTCGATCTAAACACAATCGATGATGCATAGATCTTTTACCTTATCTCAAAGAAGGTACAAACAACAGTTTTAAAAGCAAATAAACAGGTAAGTTATCCTTTTTAAATAAGTATAAACTAATCATTCTATTTATGTATAACTATGAAAATAGAAGCGATGATTATGTATATAAATTTATTATTTTGAAAACATATTCATATTTGTTTGTATTTGTTTTAACAATATTATTATTATGTTTCTAGTATAGTTTATTATAGTTACAATTAGTTAAGAAGAGAAAATTATGCCAAGTTTTTAAAATTTGAATTCAAAATGAAGATTTCCCATAAACATAACATAAAAATGACAAGAAATCTTATAGGTATGTATAGAATCGTAACTTATTATTTGAACGAGTATTCAGATTTTTCTAACTAACAATAAAAGGTGAACATTTGCTTCAATTTATAAATTTCTAAAGAAAGAAAAGATCTTAAGAATCAATTTTGTTTACTACAATGTACTTATTTCTAATATATGTAAATGAATGATATACCAACATCACGTTTACTATATGTCTTTCTTTCTGTATTTTAGATTCCTGCTTCCTGTAATTATTCCAAATTTTTATAGTAGATAGTCGAAATGGCTCATGATTGTCTTGAACTCCTCCGATATAGTGTCCTAATAGATATTCTAGATGAAGAATCTCCTTTTATAATTGTTAATCTTGATTTCATATGATGTCTTCTGTAGATCCTTCCATCCAAAAGAAGATTTTTTCTTTCAAATCCAATATAATCGAAAGAGTATTATTTTTAATTTAATATGTTTATGGAGAACAGTAAGTTAATGTGAATTATTGTATCTTGAATATTTTTAATTTTATTTACTTTTTAAGCATCATATCACAAATCAGATCTGCATTTTTACAGGAACCATCAAATCTTTATTATAAACAACTTTCCATGACGATTCTAATATAAATTTACAAAATTCAAAAATATCAGAAAGCCTTCTCTGTACAGAATTTTCAATGATAATTTGACTGTTAGTTTTATCCTAATGAGATATATTTAATTTAAAATTGAGTGTAGTTACTCGAGGATATTTTTCTTTACATTTATAATACACTACATTTAAACATTAATGTTTAACACAATTCTGTAGTGTTTAGCCAGTTTTTGACTGACTTATACAAACATACGAATACTACTCAATAATTTGTCATATCTGTGAGCATATTTGATCAAGAGCAAATAAATATAAATAGTTTAAATTTCATCATAAGTGATATAACATTTCGAATTCATAATGGAAGTAGAACCATTATAATATATATCTATATACATACATATATATATATATATATATATATATATATATATATATCTAACATTTAATCCTTTCTTTATTTACCTCTCTTTTACCTTTAATTTATATCATAATATATATATACAAAGATTTTTTTGAAAAACGCAGTAATTGGCGAAAGATATAAGAGATTACTTTAAATACATACATATTAAAATAAAACAGACCTTAAATAGCCGACTATCTAAATCTACTATAATATACAAAGGTCAAGAAGAAATAATTATCTATATATATATATATATATATATATATATATATATATATATATATATCTAAATCTACTATAATATACAAAGGTCAAGAAGAAATAATTATCTATATATATATAAAGATATATATATATATATATATATATAGATAATTATTTCTTCTTGACCTTTGTATATTATAGTAGATTTATATAGTCGGCTATTTAAGGTCTGTTTTATTTTAATATGTATGTATTTAAAGTAATCTCTTATATGTTTCGCCAATTACTGCGTTTTTCAAAAAAAATATTTGTATATATATATTATGATATAAATTAAAAGTAAAAGAGAGTTAAATAAAGAAAGGATTAAATGTTAGATCAAAATTATAGTGATTTAAATATGTTTATATTTAAAAAAGGAAGAATTAATGTAATGCAATAATTAGAATTGTAAATTGGTAATATAATGTGATTTTATTAGACTTCTTTCTGAATTTTCGAGCTTATATTTTATATATGTCCATATCAAGTTGTATATTAAAGAGTGAAGCGTGAATAATTAATATTTATTACGTGTCAAATATGACACGTAATAAATATTAATTATAGTATAAGTGTATTATGAACAATTAGTGATTAAAAATAAATTAATTTATAAAGAGAATAATTTGAAACATACTTGAGTAGGCAAAAACCTCACCAATTTTGTATAATACAAAAGTATTTTTAATAAGCTAAAATATTGTTAAAAATCTGGTGTGAAGAACACAATACAAGTTCATTATTAATAGTTTTATGAAGGTATCCTTCTCCAGAGACACAGATACGTATTTTCTCTTTCTACAGATTTGTCAGTACGCCCCTGCCGAAGATGGATACGGTCACAAAAAGAACAACTTCTCTATCTTATAGTCTTAACAATATCTATGAGGTAGCATTTTAAATTTTGAACCCCTCCTGTATTGTAAATTTTATTCTTGAAACTCTAAATCAATTCTATCGATTCACTTAGTTCAACGCTTTGAGTTTCAAGTTTTCGTAGTGTTTCACTAATAAAACTATAGTTTGCTTTGATAAAAGCTAACTCTTGGCGCATTTGCGGTTTATTTGGTATAGCTTTGCAATCTGCAATTGCTGAATAAAATACAGCGGCATCAAGCCACGTGTCCCATCTTATTATTATGGGTTATGGTGGCAGTTCCAGACCAGGTAACTTATCTTTGTATGCTTGAACCTTCAGCGGTGCTTTAATAAGTATTTTTTTGTCAAATTGATCAATGAATTAATATCTGGCGTATTTCTTCTGCTACTCTGTTAACAGCATGGGCCAAACATGTTACGTGCATCAGATTTAGGTAGAAAATGTTCAAATTCTGTGCTGACTTCACCATATATGTCGCATCATCCGATAACATCAGTAATACCTTGTGACTTGGAACGGTATTCGGCAAATAAAACGTCGTTAAGCTATCGTTTATAAACCTTGTTGTAGTTAAGTTATTTGTTTTCTCAAATTTTTCTGTATCAATTAAAAAGGATTGGTCGGCGCAATTTTTATTTAAAATGACAATCAATAAGTTGGCGATATAGCGCCCACAACTGTCTGTCGCCTCATCGACTACCAAATAAATATAATTTTCACCTATTGTTTCCTTAATTTTCATCATAGTTTTCTCAAACAATAGATTAATATACTTTTTTTCTTGTAGTTGAGCGACTAGGAACTGACAGTTTCGTACACTTCTATAAAACAAATTTATACGCGCAATTATCCAGCTTTGAAAATGGAATGTTTGCACTTAAGAAGGCTGTACACAAGTCATAATGGGAACTATTCTATTCTATATTTTTACTTTTTGAAGTAAACGAAGGATTCAGAGTAGCTTGTGGTGCATTTTTAAATCTCTTGATATTTCTTTTATGCAAATCAGTTACTACATGCTACGTTAATTGAAATTTTTTGTCGCATTGAATCTACAATAATTAAAATTGCATTAAAATATGAAATTAAACGTAAACAAATATAAACTTACAATTTTACTGCAATACTTACAAAACACTGCCATTATCTACACAAATTTCAGGATAATCTTTTATCCAGATCGACACATGTTAATATGATTTCGACATATCAAAAATAACAAGGTAAAATTACGTGTACATATATTTTCGAGAACTAACTAAACACAACTGGCGATACGACTGACCTAAAGGTCAACTTCATTGCTCAGTGAATGGCAGATTCACTGGAACTTCCTCGACTTGTTAAACATAAATCTGGGAATTTCCGCTGCACGGAAATGCTTATGCGGACTGTTAGTGTAATTTTGATATATTATGAATAAATGGTTTTATACATATTTTTTGCGATACACTTTAGAAATAAATTATAAAATATGAACAAATATGCGGTTTTATATGAAATATGCTCAAAGTAGTATTTATATGCACTTTTGTTTTGCATCAAAAGTAGTGAAAAAATGCTTTCTTTTTACGTGATCCGTATATATCTGCAATAATTTTGGTAAACATATCATAAATAAAAAATATGCATTTTCATATAATACTAATTTAGTTTTAAGTTATATTTTTACTCTATTTGACTGGATCTTTAAAGCTTATCTAAGTATTACATGCCAAAAAGTAACATCTATAATTGGTAACTTTAAAATATGCATTCGGAAAAGTCAGGTTCTAGAGGTGCCTGATGCTTTCTGGTGCTCCCTTGTGGCTCTTTCAACGAGGCGTCTTATATCAACTAGATTGAGGCCCGTGTCATATTCTGCTGTTTATTTAAATTGTTGTCTTGTCTTTCCTAAAATATTCTTGATAGAAACAAGTGAGTATTATACCATTAGTCTTTTATTCTACAATTCATGTAAGTAATAACAATATTTTGACAATATAATTTTAATAACTGAAGGTTTACTAAGTATAATAAAACTTGAAGAGAGAAACAAAAATGGAAATGCTCACTTTGCAATATGTACGCCATCTATCCAATAGGACTCACAATACGACTTTCAACTGTTTTTCAATTCAATATAAGCATAGATTTGACGAGATTATGGTTTCTTATTACAATTTCCTACATTCATTTATTTTCTGTCAAAGTCTCGAAACGCGCAGATATTGATATTTCACTGTCGTTACGGATATCTGCACGTTTCGGGACAGAGGTGGTTTTCACGCATTTTTCATTATCCGCACAAGCTGGATGGTTGACGTAGCGGCCTGTTGCGTCTATATTCTTCAGCAGAAGTAATCTTATCAGATTATAGAATTAACGCAACAAATTAAGCGACAATTGAATGTGAGATGAGATTTGAATAATTATCAATTTTCACATGCAATAAGTTCAATATAATTCGTATATATACACGAAAGTGTACAAATGAAAATCATGCCTGGGCCCAAATATCGTGTATTGATGATCTGTGACGAAAGTGAAATATCGATATCTGCACGTTTCGGGACAGAGTGGTTACATACATTTTTCATTATCCGCACAACCTAGATGGTTAACGTCACAACGTGTTGCGACTACATTCTTCGTTAGGACTAATCTTGCCAGATTGTAGAACTAACGCAACAAATTAAGCGAGATGAAATATGAATAATTATCAATTCTCACATGCAATAATCTCAATATAATTCGTATATATTTATATACATATATAAAAGTATCCAAATGAAAATCATGTCTGTATCCGAATATCGTGTGATCTGTAACGAGAGTAAAATATCGATATCTGCACGTTTGGAGACAGACGTGGTTTTCATACGTTTTGCATTATCTTCCCAACCAAGATGGTTGACGTCGCGATGTGATGCGTTTACATTCTTCGGCAGGAGGAATTTTGCCAGATTGTGAAACTAACGCAACAAATTAAACGACAATTACATGTGAGATGAGATTTGAATAATTATCAATTCTCACATGCAATAAGTTCACTATAATTCGTATATATACAATAAAGTATACAAATGAAAATCATGTCTGTGTTCGAATATCATGTACTGATGATCTGTAACGACAGTGAAATATCGATATCTGCACGTTTCGGGACAGACGTGGTTTTCGTATATTTTCCATTATCCGCACAACATTTTGTTGATGTCGCGAGGTGTTGCGCCTAAATTCTTCGGCAGGAGTACTCTTGCCAGATTGTAGAACTAATTCAACAAATTAAACGACAATTGCAAGTGAGATGAGATTTGAATAGTTATCAATTCTCACATGCAATAAGTTCAATAGAAGTCATAGTGTTGAAATAAAGTACTACATAGTTTTTCATGATCTTTAAGGTAGCTTGTCTGAAGAACAGCCTAACTATTGGGCACAATGAGATTTTGCTGCGCTAGCAGAAACTGTGATCTCTCTCCGGAAAATGAAAAAAAAATGAATCAGTTAACATACAAGTAGCAGAGAATCCTATAATTGGATACGCAGCAATATATGCAAGGTTTCAAAAAAAAGTTGAATCTTAAAAATCTGGGTTTGCTTGACATCGACCCAGTGCTAATCTTTATAAATAGAACAGGTTAGATGAAAAAAGTTTTCTATTTTCGCTATTAAGGACAGATAACTGTCACGGTGTTTCGACACAATAACGCCTTTTCTCATATTGCTGCAGAAACTTAAAATTCTAATGATAAAATAGGATCAAAGTAAACAAATCTCGCAATATTCGTCTGATAATTTAACCTGAAAAGAAAATAATTCACCGTTTTAGGTAAGAAAAAAATAGGTAATCCTATCTTCCCAAGTAGAATTGTCTATTATCTGTACTGCGTGATACATAATTTTACAAATAGAGCCTGTTCTAATTAATTAAATGCGTGTTCAAAATATCGATATTTTGAACAATGGTTTAACCCTACAATGATCAATGTATCATTTCCAAACCAAAAAAATACGACCGTTGCATTTTGAGTCATAGATTTATGAAAAAAATATTTTTTCTTTCCTATTTTTTTTTTAAATTTTGGGAATGTCTAATATTTGATACACTGTGCATTTTCAAATAAAATTATTAGGTATAATCATATAATCAGCAGAGGTTGTACATTTTGAATTATTGATGAAATTCATAAAAACAATTCGAATCTTTTTGAATCATAAATATATTTTGAAGATTCTACATAAGTTAGTTCTGTCAAGTTTGATTTTTATGTGTTCTGTCGTTTGTATATAGCAGCCAATGTACAATTTCATCGGCTCTTATATCTTCTTCTTATATCATATGCTGTTGATCCCTTCTTCTTTTTAACTGTAATTTGCTGTTCCATATCGTTAGCTGAAGGTCTGACACGTTTGCTTCCTTGATGTTGCATGCCTGCTCTGCATAAACAGGCAGCTATCTCAATTCTGAATTCAGCCAAAGAAATATACTTCTCTTTTTTTTTTCCTCTGCATACCTTTCTGTATAGAATCCAGCTATTGATAATGATGATGTCAATAAAATGGTAAAAATTTCGAATTTCTTTATTCTCAGTTTGCTTTCATTTTTCCAATTAAACTGTCTAAAAAGTCGAGCCCGCCTATGCGGTGACTGTATTCTTTCACCACATAGGGACATGAAATTTTTATTTTCTTATGAGACTTTTTGTCAAAGTATTCCACTTTCTCCAGTGGTAATTCACCAGCAAAATTAGATGTAAGTATTAGTGTCCTTCCAAACTACTATGAAAGCATCAACACATTTTGCGTTTGCAACGTATTCATATGAAGACCTCTTTTCTCTTTCTTTAGTTGGTTTGCTGTAGGCAGTTTACAATTCGGTATTCTATTGCAGCTTATCGTTCCTAAAACATAGATGCCTCGAGATGCCACTAATGGAATTGTCGTATAGTAATTATCGAAGTATATTCTATAGAATTCATTTTTGGCAACGTTTCTATATAATCTAACTAACACATTTGCGCCTTCTCCTAAGTTTGGTTCAGTAGGCAGCCAGTTTTATTTTCTTGTCCAGTATATATTTCAAATGTGTATGCGAAACCGCTGACGACACTTAAAACAAACAGTTTAAACCCACATTTATGAGGCTTTAAGGGAAGGTACTGTTTGAGATATTGTCTAGCCTTTGTCGAGCACAGCTGCTTATCTACACATAAATAATGCTGGTGAGAAATACTTCTAAATTTGGAATATAGATGGTCAATAACGAGTCTCAATTTATAGAGTAGATCTGCCTAGGGATCATCATTTGATTTCACTTTAGAATTGCTAGAAAAATGAATGTTACCTTTTCTGTTGTCAAAGGTATGCTGGCTCATCGTTTCCTTTATCTGAGATGCGCCAATATTTGTTAACTAATAGTATCAAGCGCTAGGTAGATGTATAACAGACATATAAATTAGTATTCCCATAAATTTTCTTATGTCATCACATATCATTTTCATAGGTTTTGCTGGATTTTTTTGTGCATTATTATAAAATTGATTCTTTCCCTATTTTAATTAACAAGGTTTCTCCAAAAAAGTATTTGAAGTACTCTCTTTATGCAGCGGTAAAGAATAATCTTCTTTGAATAGTAAAACATAGTCATTTAGAATCTAATTCTTCTTTTCAATAGGAGTTGTTTGTATTGCTCCTTGGACAATAACATTTCAACTGGATATTCAGGTTCTATCAAATTTTCATTTATGTCACCTTCACCTGCTTCTTCCTAATTTTAAGTACTATGTTCTATATCACAAAGCTCGTGTTCAAATACTATTGGGATATTTTCTAGGTCCACAACCTCGAAATTATCATTAATAGATCATTCGTTTTCACTTATTTCTTACTCATTTCCACTTTCGGTCCAGTTATCTATAATTTGCTGCAATTCCTCATCTGTGAGAGGCTTCTTTTTTTTCCAGTCACCCATTCCAAATTAAGCTGAAATGCGCTATGTATCGTAAATGAGACAAACAATTATTTGCTTTACCTTGCAAAAAAACAAACACAGCCGCGAAATTTTTTTTTAATATTAGAAAGTCGGAGCCCTCAAATGCACAATTTTATTTTAGATTAATTCTCTTATCTCTCTTTAAAAATGGTTAGCTAGCACAAATGTTCACCCCATTTGCAAGTCATGTGATCATATTTTGCGACAAAAATTTCGATAGTATCGCCATCTTTTAACAAACCAGTGTGATTGGTATATTTCAGATACGACACGTACCGCTAGTGCTATACTTTATATTTAATAGGTCATTCTTACGTATGATGCCATATACTTATAAACGCATGTAAAATAAAGCTCACCAGAATTTCCTATTAAATAATTAATATAATTATAGTGGCATATATTTTCTGAATAGATAAGGACATTTTATGGATATGCATACAATCGAAATGGAGAAATTTATTACTACCCGTACGTTCTACATTTATGTCTAAAAAACAAATGTGTCTTTTATCAGATTTATAACGTTCCAGTAATTTTATACAACGAAAGTGTTTGCAAATAAAAAGCCATAAATTCGAAATTATTAACGCTTGATGATAAGCAAATGAAGATAGATGACTTCGAAAACTGTTCGTATGAACAATATAAAGTAGCTTTTGTTTAAAAAACAATACAGTCATAAATTTTGTATACTGAATCGATTTACAAAAGCGCAAAATGACATGAAGCTTGTTGAATTTCTCCAATATTTTGTTATTATTTGTACATTTACTGCTCTTAATAATTTTCCTAGATCTGTTTCAGTTTAATAATATTTTGAGTATACACAATGATGTAATATTTTCAAGTACAAAATTTTTATAATATCTGTATCTCATTGTTCAATATATATTTTAAATGAAAACGTTCATTATCCAGCATTCCAGATTACTGTTGTTATTCCCTCTAATCAGCCGTCTAAACGCTTTGCTAGTATTATACGATAAATATCGGCTATTGAATTAGTGTTTAAGGAAGGATGAAATTATTATTTTAATTCTTGAATGAATGTGCAATAATTTCCAAGTTAATGCAGGAATACACGTTCATTCAACATTTAGTATGCTTATTACAATAGAGTGATAGTTTTGTTTTAAGAGGTTCTAAATTAAACTAATAAATTAATTATGTTAATTGAAACTAATTTTATGTTGAAGAATTATAGATTTCTTGTCGAAACCTGCTTAACAGAATGCATTTAAAGGCTTAATGTTGGAACATTTTGTTTTGCAAATGACTGGGAAACATATATAATGAAATAGTATTGTATTGTATATTTAGTTGTCCGACTAATTAAAAATTATTCATATAATTTTTGATTAGGGTGGCAAACAAATAATCCAGTGCTGTATCATCGTGTATCTATACATTTTTTTATGCAATTTGCAAAAAAAAATAAAGAATAATTCCTTCATAGAGGGGAACAAATTAAGAAGACGCTCTGAAGAAAAAATAAAATATATAATAAAATATATGCGCTTAAAGAAAAAATGTCTATTTTTATACACGTATAATTAAGGTTCGCATTTATTATCAAAAGTCCGTCATCTGGCACCGACTTTAATTATAATAAATACAAAAAATAAATACACTTCAACCTGTAAGTCCAATGCCACAAACGAATGATCCACAACCACATGAAATAAAATTGCAACAAATATTTGCTAGATTCACTTAGACATTTGTCACCAAAGGATATTATTTTATTTTAGAAACTGTCAAGGAATTATTAATACTCTGAAATCGGATTTAAGAAAATAATATTTATTGTATACAAAAAAACAAGTAATTTGTTTACAAATAGTTTAAAGAGTCACTTTAATTATAAAACTAAATATGTATTTACTCCTCAATGTAGATATTTTGCTTACCTGTAGTTACCATGGAAAGAGGTTCTGTGTTAGTGGTGCTTTCACCTGCCAGAATTGCTGTTTTGAAGATTCGTTTTATATTTCTATATTTATCAATAAACTTTTCCTTTGCATTGACGGCTTTTTGTTTGAAGGAGTAGTTTTCTTTTATACTTGGGATATAATATGTAAAAGGATTTTCTTTTGGAAAAAGCTTCACAAATCTTTCTTGAAGGAATTTCTAATGCCACCATATGTCTTAAAAATGGGTATATATAGGTATGTAAATCCTATTAAGTTGGCTTGTTCCAGCTGTCAATTATAAACAGTCCTAGAACACTTCTTATACCAGGAGTCCTGCTCATAAAAATCATATGAATACAATTTTTGTCTTGCACAAAACTACTGGAATACGAACTATTCTAGGGCTGATCAGAATTAAAAGTGGAAGGCATATTATTGTTTATTACACACATGCACTCAAGCACACACAATCCTAATATACTACAAGTAACTTACCCAGAACTCTGAGACATAATTCCATTTATTAAAAGGTCCGACAAAAGACTTCTGGTTTTCCTCTTTAAACACTTTTCGCGTTTATACGTGGGTAGAATATATTTTCCCGAATTTGTATTATTCAAAAATTCTTCAGGATTTAGACTATACGCTGGCCGGCAAGCTGCCTCAAAATTCTCTATTCCGGAAAAAACGTAAGCACTTCTAATGCAGTGAGATATAGTGCTTGATGTACTAGCCTGAAAGTTATAACTTTGTAAATACATACCTATATATTAATTTATCGTAAATAAAGATTTATACCACACTAGATTTTTCTGATATATTAGAAATATCAATATTTTCATAATTAGAAAAGTGATTATTGCTTCATTTATGCTCTACCAGTTTTTGTAGCAATTTGAGTCTTGGGCTTATTTTTGGGATTAACTCCTTTAGCACATTATTATTCAGGTAATTTGGAGTTTCCAGACCAATTTCTTGTTCTTGCATAATATAAAAGAGATAATGTACAAAAATTAAACTTACTATTTTATTATCCAAGCATAGCATAATTTTTTAAGATATGAAAGCTTAAGGAACAGCTTAAATTGCATCTTCAACTACAAGTACATAAATACATATTCGTTCAATATCGCAGGCATCATATATAATCAATACCGTAAAACTCGTATTATGCAAAGTCTGTTGCCTTCCCAATGGTTTATGAAAAGATTATTGAATTACGAGCTATAGAATATTGTTTTGTATAATCAAATAAAGATAGTTTGGTCCTTGAGGTGTAATATACTTAATGATTCGAATTTAGAATACCT
This sequence comes from Melolontha melolontha, assembly GCA_935421215.2. Classification (NCBI taxonomy): domain Eukaryota; kingdom Metazoa; phylum Arthropoda; class Insecta; order Coleoptera; family Scarabaeidae; genus Melolontha; species Melolontha melolontha. The sequence continues at coordinate 68,363,623 of OW285238.1, forward strand.
ATTACTCACAAGAAAGTTATAGGTGGCATGGGAAGCAGGCGCGGCTCTTGATGACGTATTTTGGTTTGCAGAACAATGATCCGAGTGCTTCGTGTATTCTCGTATACTAAATGTAACGTTTGCTTAGTAAACACCGACAACACACGAGGCACTCGTATCATTGTACTGCAAATCAAAATACGTTATCACGAGCCGCGCCTAATGGGAAGACATTAATTTTACAACAGACTCTACCTTTATATTGGCGTTAAAAATATACTATAATTTCTTGAGTTTGATAACGATATTACTATTTTTTTTGTCGTGTTTTGTAAATGCATTTACTTGTCTCAATCATTTCAATGTATAGCCATAAAAGTTCTCCGTTTCCTGCGCATTGCAAATTTGGTGTAAAATATTTCTATTATAATCTTATATAAATATTTTACACCAAATTTAGAACGCGCAGGAAAATTTGATTTACGTAAAGCTTGGTAAAACTTAACATTTTGTTTATGTATACATTAAAAACATATTTATTAAATGCAGGGTATATCGTCGTAAAAATATATTATTTACTTTTACTATAGTAAATATTTATATCAGATACCGGCATTGATGCGACTTTGCGCATAACCACGAGTGGCGGCAATAAGTATACATAAGTCTACTAAAATTTACATACCTATATCTACAGTACGTATGTATATGTACATATTTTTTCCGTTAAAATAAAAACCAATATGAAAACCAGAATATTCACACCAGAATACATTTACAGAAACGTATGTATGTCCTCAGAGAAGCAAAATATGAACAATGTCTGTAGGTATCTATGTAATATGAAACCACATAAATTAAATTTTGTGTATACTTACCTACAAATACTTCAACAAGGTCTTCGAACCCCAATTTTTTAACAAATCCTTCATATGTATTAAAATTTTACATCGCATTTAACAATAAACGATAAATGATAGTGACCCTAGAATCATCTACTTCGAATCCGTAAATTTGATTATTACCCCACCCAACAGTTGTACCATTGTATTCCTGCGTAAAAAAAATTGGTTTTAGCGGTATTAAATGTTATGAGAATAAATTATATTTATTTAAGTTACAAATAACACGTTTGTATCAATATGTGAAAAGACGTGGAAACGAACATATATAATTTGTAGAATCAAGTAAAATATTTTTTTAAATAAGTATTCTAGAATTTTAAAAAAATCATTAATGTTTGTTTCAAGTTCAACATTTTAAAATCATTCACTGAAAGATAAATAATGGAATCTAAATATAATGCTTGACTAAAGTGCCAGGAAAAAATTAGATTGGTGGTTAATATGTTTAGTTAATGTGTTACAAAAGCTACTTTGTAGAGCTCGTAAAACAATTCTCTGATTTTTTTGGTTTATTGAAAGATGATATAAATAAAGACGTTATGGAATGAGGCGTTTTTTATCAAACAGTCTGTACATGTTGTTGCACCCCACCTGAGTTTCGCGAAATAGTCAATAAAACTAGTAATAATTCCATACCCAAAATAATTAATGCATCATATGAAATATGTTATGAGTATTTTGAATTAGTGCATAGAAAATAAAGTATATATAGTATCTATAATACCAGCAAATATTTTTTATGAGCATATTTTGAGCTATAAAGTAAAACAAAAAAGGTTTCATCCACTTGATGTATGGCGAAACAATATTGTAGTGGGCTTATAATACAAATTTTTTTGAAAATAGAAAGTTTGTTACTTATTTCTTATTTTTATAATAAAGTTTAAAAAAGTAGCTTCTTTGAAGATCAACGAACAAAAAGTACATTTATCTACGATCAATATATTCCATGCTGGCACGATCTTGTTTTTCTATAATCATAAATATAGGATTATTAACATACATTAGATTACAAGTATTCTTAGAACAGTTTTCCAAAAGTTATGAACGAAAGAAATCTAAAACTTTAGACGTAAGAGAGGTTGTTTCGGTAATAGAAATTCATATCAGTATAGTTCTTTTCAAGTAATCATAAAATTCCTTTCTGATGCGTAAATATTTTAATTAGTTTTTAATCAATTTTGGTAATATCTGTTTTGGCAATATTCATTTTCTATAGTACTCCTAGCTGTTTGTCGAATACAATCTCTCTAACATTTCTGTATGATATTCCGAGCAATTTAGGATTGACGTTGTTACAACGAACATGCTTCTTCAGTTGACTTCAGATTAATTCTATTGGACTAATATATATATACACAGATAATTATTTCTTGACCTTTGTACAATATAGTTGATTTAGATATTCGGCGATTGTAGGTGTTTTACATTAATATGAATATATTTAAAATCAGCTCTTACATGTCTCGGTAAGTATTACCTTTATCAAAGAATTATAAATGACAGATATTAATGTAGAAGTTATATAAGTGATGTAGTCATGGTGAGAGATACATATTCATAAATACATTCAATTCAATTAATAAAAATACATGACATAACAAAAGTTTGATATCAATTATAAAGATAATGGTAAGTCATGATAGTTATTATTACAATTGCGCCCGTGGAGCGACTTAAGGTATAAAGCTGTCGGCATTCGGCTAGGACGGGAAGGAAAACCACGAAAACCTACTCAGACCGCCAGTCAGCGATCTAAACACGGAACTGTCAGCATGATAATCAAATGTACAGATATATAAATAACATGTGATGTATATTTATATAAGAGCAACATATATTATGATGGTAAATTGCAGATTGTTACATTATTAGCTTATAATATATATGCTTAGATTACTGCTTACTGCTTAGATTTTTTATATCAAATGCCGAAACATAATATTGTTTAAATATATACATTTTTAACTAAAACCAAACCTTAAATCGCCAACTAATTGAATATACTATATATATATATATATATATATATATATATAATATTTTCGTGACTTTGGTATGATACGGTAAATTCAATCAGTCGGCGATTAAAGGTCTGGTTTACTTCAAAGTATATATATATATATATATATATATATAACATTTGATAAATTATTGGAGGTTTTCGGCTTTTATATGAAATATTTACAAATATCAAGTTAGTATGTATGTAATTGCAAAGTAAGGGGGGATGTAAACATTGCTGTCTACAAATTACAAAGCAAATCATACGAAATTTTTAATTGAAAAAATGTCTATGTTGGGACTCGAACCCAAGTCTACAGCTTGCCGGGCTGTCGTCATTACCACTAGACCACAATAGACCCAGGTTCAAGTTAGATTTGAATGTTTGAAAATGCTAATTATTACTCCAAAGCTATATGAGTGATTAGATAACGGCTAAGAAATTATCTAATCACTTATATATATATATATATATATTTTTTTTTTTCTATAAAAATATATATACTTTGAAGTAAACCAGACCTTCAATCGCCGACTGATTGAATTTACTATATATATATATATATATATATATAGTGTAGTTTAACAGGCTGTTTAGACCCACAGATGTGTAATGCTCTTCCATAGTCTTCGATCTTTCGCTTTTATCTTCCAGTTTACCACATTTTTTTCTCTCAGGTTTTCTAGCACTGCTTCCGTCCATTTTTTTCTTGATTTTCCACTTTTCTTTTTATCGACCCTTTCTCTGCATGCTATTTGTTTTGGTATCTTATCATTCGTCAGCTTTTCGAAATGTCCCAGCCACCTCAGTCTCTATTTTTCCTCTATTCCTTCCTCTATTTTTGGTTCTCGATACATGTCATATACTTCTTCGTTCGTTCTTCTTGTGTAACCCTCTCCCATCTCATTACCATTTCTTTCTGATTTTTATTTAATACCCATGTCCCTCAGCTATATAGTAATAACGGTCTTAAAATAGTTCCATAAATTCTGAATTTCGTTTTTCGTTTCGGTTTTGACCTGATTAGGTGGTGTTCCATTCCTGCATTTTTATTGGCTCATGTTCATTTCTTTTTCTTTATTATTCTATTAGTGCCCCCAGGTAATTAAATTCATTTACTTCTTCAAATTCCAAATTTCCCATTTGAGTCCTTACTTTCCAGCTTCTCTCATTATGTTGCTTTCCAATTCTCATTATTTTTCTCCAAATCCATCTTGCACGCCGCTTCTGTCAACCGTTTTGTTATTTCTATAAATTCATCTTCCTTTCTTGCTATTATCTGTGTAGCAAATGACTTCATGACTTTTGTACTTCTTTATTAAGTTTGCTGCCTCTTATAATATTTTCTGCTATCATATTAAACAGCGATGTCGATAGGGGAGCTCCTTTTCTCAGTCCAGTCGCAATAGCGAGGTTATCTGATGTCCCTTTTCCGATCTGGACATTACTGGAGGTTTTTTTCTAGCGTCATTCTTACTAAATTCATTATCTTCGATGGAATTGCAAATTCGATCATAGTCTGTATTAGTTTTTTTCTAAAAACAGGGTCTTCGGCTTTTTGAAAGTCCAAGAAAATTACGCTTGTTGGGGTATTGTATTCATAGCATGAGGTTAACACTTCTTTTATCGTAGAAATCTGGTCAATTGTTTCTCTTCCTTTTCTGAATCCAGCTTAATATTGTCCTGTCAGATCTTCTGCAATCGGTTACAATCTCTTTGTTATTACAATCGTCAGGATTTTGTTTACTGTACCCAATAGAGAGATTCCCCTAGAATTAATGCAGTGCAACAAATCTCTCTTTTTGGAATAGGTATAATTATTATTGAATGGTTCCGCTTTTTCAACATTTCTTTGCTCCTCGAAATATCTATTATTAACTCGTAGATTTTTTCTATTTGGATCTTCTCCAGCATCCTTTATGTTCTGATTTGTTATTCTATTTATTCCTGGCCATTTATTGTTTTTGAGCTGCTCTATTATTTTATTTATATATTGTCTGATGAGTTCCGATATTGGGTTTGTATTGTCCGTCCGTTCTGTTTCTACGAATTCTTGTGTGTTTTCTTCTTATTCCCTCTTATTTAACACATGTGCGAAATATTTTTCCACCTTGCTTTTATTTCCTCTTCCTCTCCTATTATATTATCTTCCTTGTCTTTTGTATACATGATTTACCCGGGTCATTGTCTTCCTCTTTTGGCCTCACGATAATAGTTTATCATTTCTTTTTTTTTTGGAAATAATTTTCCATTTCCGTTGCTGTTTGTTCATTTTCTGCCCTTTTTCTTTGTCTGTAAAGCTTCTTTGTTTCGAGTCTTTGTTCTTTGTACGCATCTTCATTATCTCTCTTCTGTGCCTATATTGCTTTAATTCTTAGTTTACTTCTCATTTCTGCTTCTCTTTTACAATCTTCATTCTTGGGTTACGTCCTCTATTCTTTCCAATTTTTCGTCTATATTCTGCAGGTTTTGGTTTCGGAGTTTTTAATATTCTTTCCTTATTTCTGTTTCTGTATTTCTTGGTCTTGTAAAGCGTCCATATTAAATTCTTCTTCTCTTTTTATTATATATTTTCTTCTTTTGTCTTTTCATTTTTATATCAATTTTCGCCATAAAATATTATTCACATAATAGTGTTTTTGACATGTTCTTGTATGGAGTACTTCTAACAATTGTACTTTTGTGTAACTGGCTTGGTAATGTAAATCGTTTTATTCCACAAATCGTGCTGTTACTGCTTTTGTGCCGTTCGAGTCTATTATTTTACTGAACTTTTGTGAATGATGTGGAGCGCTGTCCATTACAATAACACTTTTCAATGGCAAGTCAGGCAATAATTTCTTTTGAAATCAGTCTTCGATCAATTTGTGTTGTCATATCTTAGTTATAGTCAAGATGAGATGATCTGATATTTTTTGCTGATAACAAAATTTCACCAATTCGACCAATCTTCGAACCACAATGTAAAATAGTTATTCTCTTTCCTCTTGAAAAAAGCATGTGTGAAATACACATAAACTGTATTGTCAATTTAGCTTCTTATTTTGGTGTGGTGGATATCGTATTACGTTTCGTCTAAGTAACAAATAAAATGCGCATCGTCTTTCTCTTTATACATAACAGAATATACAGTTAATGTTATTTTTGTGTCGGCGTTTTAAATTATTTCATAAGTAAAACTTAATATCTATATATATATTTATCATTAATTGACATTCAGAAAACTAAATAATGTAATGTAAGAAATTTATAAAAGGAATATCTGAATAACAATTTTATGGAACGCTCCTTACTTTAATTGCGAATCCAATCGCCTTGTAAAATTTTGTGTTAACACCCCTAAATTTAAACGATAAGATTGAGAATTAATGTTCACTCTTTCATCAGCATTGATTTAAAGTCGCTTGGCAGGTGTAAAAAGTTAAGAGAATATGAGAGCTGTATTTAGATTTTAATAAATTAGTTGCGCTCTAAAAAGGGTAGTAGAATAAAGGGGTAAAGGAAGAAGCTTAACTCAATAAAGGGACCTAATATTTCTTGGAAGGTTTGTACTATAAATTAGGGATCGTAATTAAAACGGTTGTCACTGAGTTCTAAAGTCTTTTCACAACGATTATTTAATGGGGTATGTATGCACGTATAGAATTCTGACTTTCTTTATTTGATTTAACCGTATAATGACAGCGATAGCGTTGAAAAAACTAATTAATATTGAAAATCTTATTTTTTTACGATAATTAAGTTGAATTGTTAAAATTTAGGTAAAAATTTATTTAAGCGTAATTGAGAAGAATTATAGAATTACCTAAAGAACGTATTAAAGTATTACAGTATTGTTAAGTATCAATTTAAGACAAGTGCTTAATATTCTAATTCAATATTCTTGCGATTTTTCTATATTACTGAACAAGGGTGATTCAAAAATAATGAAAACTTTCTATATTGCAGTAGTACTCTCTAGCGAGCGACATCAAGTCGCTACTGATTGTTCAACGGATATGCCTAGTCTGTTCTAGTTCGCCATTGTAACGACTGAACCACAAAACATTTTTTCAAAGTAGACTATGAACGAGAAAGACAGATACAATAGTCATGTCTGAGTTCAACTCATATACAGAAAAACTGGCCGAGAACAGTATTTTATAGAACAAATTGACAAGTTGAGAATATTTCTCAAGTATTTATGGATATTTATGGGAATTCTTGGGTTTCTTATTTAACGACGAAGAAAAGTAATATATAGTGAAAATTTCTTTAGGAAATGACAGAAAATTTAATGGTGAATGGGTTTGTTCTTAAGAGACTTCAGATTTTCTCGAGGAATTTACGAATAAGGCTACCTCGAATGATAATCTTAGTACATCTATTCTCCGTTTAGTGCAATTATTTAGTTTGACAGGCGTATTGATCGCAGAATTAGCAGCGCTAGTTAAACGGTTAGGAATTAAGTAACTGCTAAGCAACGAGGCAAGTAATCGAGGAACATTCATAGATTTCTGCCAAGAACTGACCTCTATTACTGTACTTCTAGACGTATATATGATCTGCGCTTACATCAGTACAGTTTACAAGTGACCCATAAAATACTTCCTACAGACATTCGCCATAGATAAAGATTTTGTCGGCGACTTATTGATTATTTCAATGATAATGATGAGTTAAAATAACTAATTAATAACACGGTATATTTTTTAAATACTAAAATAGGGAAAATTTAGAATTAATCTAAGACAAGAATCGTTTTTTTTTATGGCTAACTAAGAAAATAAATGTGATTCACACCTTACGTTGACATGCGTGAACGTCAGACCAGCAGCTGTCAGCATGAACATCCCTATTAAAAAAATGACGATTGTCTGGTGAAAGTAAAGATTCGACTATTAGCTGCAAATTTCTCATGACCGTTTTTTTTTAATTCCAAGAGTATAGTGTTTATTTATTTCTTCATGAACATTGACGATCAATATGGGCTGCTATTGCTAACCCATAAAATCGATGAAGGCGGCGTATGCCTCGAAACGACGTGAAATTTCAATTCACGGTATGTTACTGTATGAAAATAATGCTAGACTGCATGCAGTATTACTAGCACAACAAACTTTCGCAAATTTGATTGTTAAATACTTGGCCATTCATCCTATAGCTCAGACTTTTTGCTATTCGACTATCATATGCTTCGAGTATAATTAGGACAGAAGTTTGATAGTGATAAGTAGGGGAAAAATTCGTGTGGAGTTGTGCGATATATTAGCCCAGTGAATTTTTATTGTTGAAACTCACTGGCAAAAATATAAAAAATAAATTTATTTTTAAAATATTTTTCATATTGAACTTTCCTGGTATATGCATTCTCATTGGGAAAAGCAAAAGTAGATGCAAAAACAAAGCCATAGAATTATTTGACAAACGCAAAGCTGGCTTGACTTTAACGAGTTTTATCATAAAATATTCCAATTAGTTTTATATATTTTAGTTCATTATAATACAATTTTTTAAAGTATCTTTCATATTGAACCATCCTAATATATGCATTCTCATTGCGAAAAGTAAAAGTTGATGCAGAAACAAAGCCATAGAATTATTTGATAAAAGCAAAGCTCGCCTGGCTTTAACGAGCTTTACAATAAAAAATTCCAATTAGTTGTATATATTTTAGCTCATTATAACACAATTATAAAGTAGTGAAGTTATGGAAAAATGCAGCTTGTATTAAAATTTATTTCTTTTATATTTTGAGGCAATTCTTTATTTCTCTTAATTATTTTGTTTGATAATTAGATATAGAGTCTAGGTAAATTGCAATATTAAAAACAAATAGACATAAAAATCAGAAATCGAAGCATATTCGCGAGGAAAATTATAATAAATAATAAAAAATTTAAATGAAAAGTAAATGATCTGCAAATATCTTAATTAGAAAAATATGCTAAATACAAAGTTAGTGGATTATTATATGCAGAATATAAAAAGCACAAAATTCAAGTTCGAATGAATCGAATGAACAAGTGGTCAAGTCCTACTTTTGGTGCACGGCAATGTTAATCGGTAATCATCGGTGTTCCCAAAATATCGCAACCCCAATTTATTAGGTCTGCCCTAGAGACCCCACAGAAAATTATACCACGAGACTTAGGGATGAATATCACAAAAAAGGGGGTTAACAAGAAAAAAAGAAAATGTGACTTACTAAGAAGGAATTCTTGGGCTTTTCTTTCCAGTTGCTGTGTAATTAACCAACAAAAGCTGATACCATAATTAGGGGTTCAAATCGGCGTCACATCAGCCTCAGAAGGTGATTAATTTTCAAAAATATCATCAACGAAACAGCCAAACTCACATTAAAAGACTTAGTTCATTCGACACTTTCAACTTGAGTTATTCGTAGAGCAAAAGTTAAAATCACCCACAATCTTTACTATCACTTCTTGGGAAAATTCCAATACGCACCTAGCGCCTTCAAAATATAACACTAATAGAGAGAATGTATACGGGGACAGATTAATAAAACATTTTAATATATTTCTTATGTTCATAGATTTGAACATAGTTTCCCAAGCATAAAAGCTTTGTCACAAACTCACTATCTATTTTACTTCCGTCATATATTAAATCTGGAAATTCACTGATAAAGTTCTGTACTTTGTGAACTGATGGTCGCTTTTTTATGTTCCTAATTGCAAAACTATTAAATTGAATCGTAGAAAACTTCTAACATTATAAATACAATTGTACAAACGCCGCATTTGTACGACAAGGAGAATGATGGCTGACTAATGGTTACCCTTATAACATCTGCTAAACCCCTTTCACTTTTTTTGAAGCATACGCTACTGACCGAATGTTTGCAGAGTCAGCTCTGAATATAAGAGTTGAAATTTGATGTAAAAAGCATTCTGATTATTAATAATGTAAATCTAGAATTAGATTCGATCTACAATGACATAATAAGGCTAATGTTCTAAAAAAATTGCATTTTTTTGATTATCCAATATAAAATCTGATATATTGATTGCACTTGTGGTTAATTGCTTGATTGCGCATTTTCAGACGAAGTTCGATGAGATACATATTTCCAAGCCGTGTAATTATTAGGTGGAGTAATGTGCAATTAATCGATTTAATTTAATTTAAGCAGTAATATTGTTATTTGAAATGGAGTCATCTTGTAATGGTGTGGATTAAAAATTATTTCAATCTGACTTTATATAATTTTATGTGGCCGGTAAATGTGTTTTCTATACTTATATTTATTATTATTATTAGTATTTTGAAATCAAATTTAAGCAAGTTACAGGCTTCTTTAACAAAAATCTATATTAATTATTATAATTACTTTTTATGTTGACCTGAGTATTTATAACTTGTCAGGCTGTCAGTACCAACATTAATAATGGTAATAGTACTATTCTTTATTTTCCAACAGACTAAAAATTTCAATTTAAAGGACAAAATTCTAATGCAGCACAAGTAAACATAGCTATAAGTAGAGGGACATAGCCGATTCTAGCACCTCCTCATGTTGAACCTCCTCATTGCCCTTGACCTTGCATGTGGCACAGCCCAAGGGCAATGAGGAGGTTCTACATGAGGAGGTGCTAGAATCGGCTATGACAAGGTCAAGGTCAAGGTCAAGGTCAAGGTCAAGGTCAAGGTCAAGGTCAAGGTCAAGGTTATATCAAGGTTATATCAAGGTTATATCAAGGTTATATCAAGGTTATATCAAGGTTATATCAAGGTTATATCAAGGTTATATCAAGGTTATATCAAGGTTATATCAAGGTTATATCAAGGTTATATCAAGGTTATATCAAGGTTATGTAAAGGATATCACAAGGTCAAGGTCACGACAAGGTCAAGGGTACGGCAAGGTCAATGGCACAACAAGGTGAAGGGTACGACAAGTGGAGGGAGTTTAAGGTGCTATTTAAGAAACGTGGAGAACGTATTCGCAAATAGTGTAATCCTTAACAATATTATGGAACTATTACATAGAAAATATATTTTTTCTGTGAGTGAGTTAACAGAAGAGGAAGAAGATGAAATAATACAAGTATTGGAAAGTATTGGTGAAGATGAGGAAAGTGAGGAAGAAGAAAGTAATAATGAAGAAAATAATTATAATGAAGAAAATAATGATAATGAAGAAAATAATGATGAAGTAATTTTCGATGATGATGATGAAGTAATTTTCGACGATATTTTTGAAATAGAGACAGTGATACTTCTAGCAGAACTAGATAATATCAGTGATTTTGAAAATAATTAAGATGACCAATTATTAGTGTTTATTTATTTTATTATTAGTGTTAGTTAAATACAGTAGTAGTAAATAAATTTGCGGAGGATAGTAGATGTAGTACAGAAGTTGGTTCTACAGTTAAAAGTAAGCTTGAGGAGGTGCCCACCCTCGAAATCGTGCTAAAGCGCAGGTTTACCGATAAGAGGTTTATAAAGAGACAGTTGGTGTATGCCAGCAACAGTTCATTGCAGCAGTTCATTTCAAAGTGTTCATTTAAAGAAACTAAGATGTTTGATTGTGAGTATTGTGGTAAACAATTTTCTCGTGGAGATAACAGAAATCGACACATGTTAAGTTCTTGCAAAGGCAAGAGAATAAAAATCAGTGATAACAATCCAGACTTATGGAAATGTGAAATCTGTGATGTATACGTGGAGAAGAATTGTTATACTGCACATATTCGTAGTGCCACGCATCGAAATAAAGCGTTTGTAATAGTTGACGATGGTGTAAGAAGAAGTGTATCCACATTCGCAGGAAGAATAGTAAGTTATCAAATATCTGATTCGTCTCAAATATATGTTGATATTGAAGAATTTTCAAATAACATCAGAGAAAAGGTGTTGACATTAATAGAGAGTGTCGTACATGTACATAATTCGATTAAAATAAATTTTGAATTATATGGTATGTATTATTTGCTGACAAAAGATAATGTGGAAATCAAATCATTTAATACTATGAACAAGATCATAACGCAAGGAAGTGAATTATATAGCTTGTACAATGAGTATATTGATGAAATTAAGAATAAAATGAGCGAATTCCAGGAGCGTAATTCAGGTAAAATTGTATAAACTTATATTATTATAGTGATTTACGTATCTCTGATTATATTTCAGGTTGGACTTTGAGCAATATTATACATTTGGAAGTGAACATAAATAAATACAATCCTATGAGAGGATCAAGTTATGTGGACTTACCACCATCAATAAAGAAGAAGAAGGCCATTATAAATATTCAAAATGTTGACAATGCATGTTTCGCTTGGGCGATTACTTCAGCGTTAAGAGTGCCAGGTGGACTTCCCCAAAGACCTTCTTCCTATCCCCATTATGATACCGTGGCTGATTTTACTGGTTTAGATTTCCCTGTCCATTTAAAAGACATTGTTAAGTTTGAAGAAAAGAATAATATATCTGTAAACGTATATGGTATCGAGGAGTATTTCGATGGTGCTGTGACGGTGCATGATATAGTGGGACCTTTATATTTTACGAAACAAAGGAAAATGACTCATATAAATTTATTACTTCTTTCTGCGAAAGAAGGGAATTTACACTATTGTTGGATTAAGAACTTGTCTCGACTTGTGTCGGCTCAAAAATCACAGCGTGGACACCAAAAATATATTTGTGAAGGATGTCTAACTTTTTTTACATCGTTAGAAAAATTACAAAGACATGAACATGAAGATTGTAAGCAGGTGAAGGCGGTGTTTCCAACTATGAATCTGAAGACGAACAAATATGGTGAAGAAGTTCCGGAAAATATATTAAAATTTGAAAAATTTGAAAAGCAGTTAAGAGTTCCTTTTGTTGTGTATGCTGATTTTGAGGCAATATTAAAACCTATTGATATGGTAGAACCGGATCATGTAAAACCTTATAGTGTGAAATGTTTCGAACATCAGCCACATTCTTTCGCTTACTATATAAAATGTTCGTTCGATGAAAATTTGTGTAAACTGCGCACATACCGTGGACAAAATACACCTAAAACGTTCATGACAGAGTTGGAAAGTGATGTAAAATTATTATATAAAAACTATTTGAGTAAAATTGTGGAAATGAAACCCTTAACTGAAGAAGAGTGTTATAATTATGAGCAAGCGAGAAGTTGTCATATTTGTGAAAAAGCACTAGATGTGAATGATAAAGTATGCGACCATGATCACATGACTGGATTATATCGAGGTGCAGCACACATGGTATGTAATATAAATTACAAAGAACCTCGCTATACTCCAATCATAATGCACAATTTATCGAATTACGATACACATTTATTTGTAAAATCCTTAGCATTGGATAAGGAAGAAATAGATGTTATTGCCCAAAATAAAGAAAAGTATATATCATTTTCTAAGAAAGTATATGTTGGCGATAGAATTGACTGTAATGGTAAGAAGAGGAAAGTCTTCCATAAATTGAGATTTTTAGATTCATTTCGATTTATGAGTTCTTCTTTAGATAAATTATCATCTTATTTAGAGGATTCTCAGTGTAGAGAAGTGTCAAGATATTATATGGGTGAAAAATTTAATTTATTACGACGAAAGGGTGTCTTTCCATACAACTATGTCACATCATTTGAAAGTCTATCTGTGACAGATTTGCCCAGTAAAGATAAATTTTATGATATATTATCTGATAGCGAAATTAGCGATGAGGATTATAGTAGAGCCGTTCGAGTGTGGGATTTATTCGAATGTCAATCTCTGGGGGAATATAGTGATATATATCTACGATCTGATGTTTTGCTACTTGCAGATGTTTTCGAAAATTTTCGAAATATTTGTATGGACAATTACAAGTTAGATCCAGCACACTATTTTACGGCACCAGGTCTTAGCTGGGAAGCGATGCTACGAATGACAGACGTAAATTTAGAATTATTAACAGATGCGGATATGTTTCATTTTTTCAAACAGGGCATACGTGGAGGTGTCAGTATGTTTTCTAAAAGAATAGAGGTGGCAAATAACGAATACTTATCACAATTTGATCCATCAGAACCTAAGAAATATATATTATACCTCGATGCGACGAATTTGTATGGTTATGCTATGACGTCCAAATTACCAAGCGGTGAATTTGAATGGTTAACGAATGAGGAGTTAATGATGCTGGATGTTCAAACTTTGGAAGACAATGGGGATAGAGGGTACGTTTTCGAAGTTGATTTAGAATATCCAACAGCTCTTCACGACCTCCACAATGATTATCCCTTTTGTCCGGAACACGTTATACCACCTAATTCTAAACATCCTAAATTGATTCCAAATCTTTCAAATAAATCGAATTACATTATTCACTATACGACTTTGAAACAATGTTTGAATAATGGTTTGAAACTAAGTGGAATTCGACGCGGAATTAAGTTTAAACAAAGTAATTGGTTAAAGGGATATATTGATTTTAATACAAAGAAACGAAGTGAATCGAATAATGCATTCTACAAAGAATTTTACAAGTTAATGGTGAATAGCATATTTGGAAAAACTATGGAAAATGTTGAAAATCATGTTAATATTAAATTGGTTTCCCATTGGGAAACAATTAGAAACAGATTGGGTGCGGAGGCATATATTGCAAAGCCAAACTTTAAATCCAGTAAAGTATTTTGCAACACGTTAACAGCTATCGAATTGGCTCAAGTTCGAGTAGATTATGTAAAGCCTGTGTACGTAGGATTCACAATCCTGGAAATAGCTAAGAAGATAATGTATCACTTTTTCTATACCTTTCTTAAGCCTTTGTATGATTCGGACATTACACTGCTCTACACAGACACAGATTCTCTAATTATAAGTGTACGAAATTATAATGTATATAATGACATAAAAAATAATTTAGATATGTTTGATACTTCAACTTTTACTGAAGGGAACTTATTCGGAATACCACGCAGTTCACCTAGGCTCGGTAAAATGAAGGATGAATACGGCGGAGGTATTATTGAATGCTTCTATGGTACAGGGGCCAAAGCTTATTGCTTGAAAGTCCAAAATAAAACGGTGAAGACGGCGAAAGGAGTCAAAAAATATGTTATTGATAAGAAATTGTCCGTTGCAGATTATAGAAGTGTTGTTGAAGAAAATGAAACTCTTATGCGGAAGATGTACGTATTTCGATCGGATTTTCACACGATTTACACCGAATTGCGAAATAAAGTAGCGCTCACATCAAAAGATGATAAACGATATATTCTCCCAGATAGAGCTTCCACCTTAGCGTGGGGACATTATAGAATAGAAGAATTAGAACGTGAAGCAAATTTGCAGAAATTGATTACCGAATTGATGGATTACCAACCTACAATTGACTTTAGCTCCTAATTTGCTTTCCTATCTATACTTTTTCCATTATGTGTACTTTGAACTTATTACTTATGTAAAATAAAACACTGTATTTGATTTATTTTTCTAATTAGTTCTCTCATATGTATGCTTCTTAAACTGTTCTACCTCATAACATGCATACTATGAACTGTATCATAACTTATAAGAAATATAATTCTGTATTTAATTTTTTTGTAATTAGCTCTCATAACTGTTTCATGTGTACTCTGAACTGTATTACTACTTCTTGTAAAATAAAACACTATAATTTATTTATTTTTTTATTATTTCCCTAATTTCATTCGAAAATTACGTTCTACAATACATTATCCTTAGATATCCAGGAGTTGTGTGATGCAGGCATACCCAACCATTTGACAAGGACTTGATTCTTTTTTCGACGTATAACTTTCTCAACCAGATAAACATCTGGATGTCGAACCTTTTTTAATTCTTCTTCATAAAAACCTCCGAGAACATTCTGCTTTTGAGAATCTTGCAATATATACGTTCTCGGATATGTATTCTGGACTTTGCTTATCGTGAATACTTCATAGGTCCAGTTCGGAGTATACATTTTAGAAAAAACGTGTCTATGCTTACTGATACGCACATGATCTCCCACTTCAAATTTACCAATTCTAGGGTCACCAATTTTTATGTGACTGTACACCGATTTTTGAATTGCTTTGGCATTCCTTTGGTTTACTGCAACAGGTTTGTATCCCGTTGTTCTGTGAACTGTATTGTTGTAAATGTTGACCAACTTTTGCAACATACCAACCCACCGGTAGTTACCGTTGAAGCTGAACTCCTTCCACATTTTATTTTTAATCGTTCTATTAAAACGCTCAACAATAGAACTTTTTAAATTGGAGTAAGTGGTGTAGTGATTAATGTTATACTTATCCATGATCTTCTTAAACAGCCTGTTAAAAAATTCTTTCCCTTGATCGCTCTGAATATTCCTAGGAATGTTTTTCTTTCCTGAGGAGAGTATGGATTCCATAGCCGCTGACACTTCTGCTGCTGTTTTATTTTTTATTGGAATCACCCACGCAAACTTTGAAAATGTATTTATGCATACGAAAAGATATTTGAAATTATCGTTTTCTCGAGCATAAGGTATCATCTCAACCAGATCGATCTGGAATAAGTCTCGTAGTCCTTTTATTATGACTCTCCGTCGTCTAAAATTTCGTCGCGCAGGCGCGTGTAGTTCATTAACGACATCCCTTTTAAGTGATGACATTTCCTTCGACGACTACTTCTGCAAACACTGGCTCTGTTTCTTTCGGTACAGGATATGGACCAATGTACTTCAATCGCAATTCCGCGTTGATGTCTATTGATACTACAGGATGGTTAAGAACGATGCTGTGAGCGTTAACGGACAGTCTCACTAATTCATCGTCGGAATAATTAACTGCAATAATCTTTCCACTGTATAGTTTATTCTTATATAACTGCGTTTGCTTTCGACGCGCAGGAGTTATAAAGTAATATGCATCCTGCCCAATACGTCCATTACTCTGCAGTTGAAAAACATATTTTGAAGGTTCCCTTTTTGGAGAAGGAACATATAATATACGAGTAAGCTTTTCCAATTCCTTCTTGAATTTAGGGTGTTTTAAAAAATTTGCTACTGCATCTTCTTCCGCTAAATGTCTTCTGACGATATGTTTATGTATGTGCCTTCCAAATTTATCTATTGTCATCGTAATACTCTATCGGTGTCGATATACTAACTGCTTTATAACTATGCTGCTCAACCTATTTAATTATTTTTGATTCCTGCAATTCCTCAATTATTGCAGTGATTTCGTTATCATGACCAGTATGTCCGGCATCCTTGGACGCCATCAGTAACTTCAATCTGTCGCACAATTCATTTACATCATCCCAATACTTATATTCCACAATACTCTTAGGAACAACGATCTTTCGCAACGGTAATTTTGTTGATAAACCCAATCCTGTTTTCCAAGTGCGGGTCCACCAAACTTCTGGTTTTTTACCTTGTACAATAGGTTTAATAATTGTCGTATATTTATAATATTTACTTGCTGCATATTTCCGATCCGGATCGTAATCAACTCTAGCGGCGTGAGTATCATTTAAAATGAATTTATAATTCTTAGCGTCAGCATATTGAAACTTTCCCGGTCTCTTCATAAACAGTAGCTCTAGTAATCCCTTAGTAGCCCTATAAGTAAATTCACCGATGATAATGTTGGGTCCATCAAACCTAATATTTGCGTTTCCAATCATCAGGTCACCATCAACTTCGCGTACACCATACTTCTCATCGAATTCTTCTTTCTCATCCGTCATTAACCCCATAAGGTAAGGTCGTATAGCGGGGTCATGATCTTTTAGCGCTGCCTTAACTACATCCGTCTCTAACAGAGTCTTATTTAACGACTTATTAGTAATTATTGACTTTGACGGACGCGTTTTCAAAAGCGATAGAGCGTGAGCCCTTGACTTATCTAACTCAAGGCTTTCACTAGAATCTAATTCATCACTTCGGTCCTCTCCTTCATCACCACCCTTTGGAGTCTCTGGCAATTGTTCCCCGATATATTCATCTTCTAGAAATGAGGGCTGGCTGAATGTCTCAGACATTCGAATCTTTTTTTTCAAATCTGATGAATTTGTAAGACTGGTTTCTCGTGGAGGTGTTCCGGCGAGATACACACTTCGTTGTTTTGTCGGAGATGAATGAGTGGATGGGCTGAACCATGACACGTGTCGCTGCTGTCGTTTACGCGGTGTACTTTGTTGTCGTAAAATTGACGTTCCTGGTATTGCCACATAAGATTTTTCTGATATGATGTCTGACCAAGATTCTTCTACTTCTTTAGAAGCGTCCGCAGAATCAGTTCGTCCTCGAGTTATATTACTGGGAGCTAATTTGCTAGCGATTTCAAGTAGCGGTTTTGCTATGGGCGCATACAGAATATTTGTTTCTCTCTGAGATTGTGCAATGTCAGCCCGTAATGTTCTTAACTTTTGTTTAAGAGCTTCGCGAGCTTGTATTAAATCTCTTATGATTTTATTTTCCATGTACACTCTATAACGAATACCTGTAGACTGATATAAATATTCCAGTAATACATGGTTTAAACCCTAATGTACGTTACAAACTCCTCTTAATTAAAACTTATAAACTTAAAGCACATCAAATTGTATACTATGGGGAGAAATATGTCAACTCTTCTCAGCCTCATTAATCTGTTTATAGGTGTATGTAAGTATCAAAACCTAAACGATATCTTCCATCATTATATACAGAATCATTATCAATGAACAGCATACCAAACGAATTCTTCCAACACATTCTACAGATGTATAGAAATTGTTCATAGCTTAAATCATGAATGTGATCATTATGGATATGTTTCAAATTTGTACCGTCTTGTCGAAATAGTATTAACAAATTGGTATTATCTCTGATAAGTTGCTTTGGGACCGCACTGTATGTTTGCATTAAATAAAAACAATCTAAATTTCGGTGTCTACCATAAGAGAAAAAATCTTTTACGATATTCAAGTCGGCAGGTGGTATATCATCAAAGATAACGACAGAATAATCCGCCATTTGGTTAGGAGTAGGCATGTGATTAACATCAGTATACTCGTGGTAACCAATTTCAGGAACATTTTTCAATATATTTCTTAAGTATTCATACTTTTGTTGATGAAGAGATCTACTGCAGATGTAAATATTTTTGAAGCGTAACCCGTTCGGATGAAGTAATAGGGTTAAAAGGACATTTGTTTTGCCACACCCAGAAGGTCCCACAATTAATCCTCGCTTACATGAGCCACTGAAGAGGCTACTGTGTCGCATAAAACTTTTCGTAATTGATGTGGAATCATAGTTGTGCACTTGTAAGGATAATTCTTGCGGTTCCAATTGTACAATATTTGGTTCAGCTCCACTCGATTCCATCGACATAATCGATTCGACTTAACAATAACGACTGAATTATGATATCTTCGTGTGCGTTATATTATCTGTTTAGGATTAACTTAATATTAGAAATAAAACAAGAAATATAATAATTTTTTTATTTTTTAATTTTCTTTTTGCCGCCAATTTTTTTGTTTGGGGAAGGTGGCGGCGCCTTCCTGTCCGCAGACCCCCGATCAATTGTCCGTATCTTGGGACCCTGGGATACGGGAAGCCTGTTGGAACGATTCGGCGAATCGTTCCTGCAGGGTTCTCCTTTGGGGCACCGCCAGAGGTGTCATTGGGCGATGCGACTCCTCGTATTCAGGTGGCAAGTCGGGGGAGTCGACATCCAGCAGGGGGTCAGTCGGTGTTGTTATTGTTATGGTCAGCGGACCTTCAATTTTTGTTATTTTGATCTCGACTTCCTGTAACAAGTAAAGCATTGAAGTTATTACATATCATGTAAACTATTGCAAAACAGTTATAGGTGTAATTTTGCAGCCCCTACCTTGTCTGGATAGTTTTGTAGGAACTAGTACATTAGTATCGTGCAATGTGGGTGTTAACCAGGTCGATGCAGAATTGTTTACAATCGAATGTGATGACAAGTTGATGTATTAGATGGTTGAAAATGTTGAAAATGTTGAAAATAGGTTGTCCGATGGTTCGTATCGTATCAGTGTAGTCGCTCATGAAACTTGACCAATGAAACAATTAATTATCGAAAATACAAATCATTGTGGTGGAAATGATTTTTGATAATCAATCATGTCTTCAATCAAGCTTCCAAGTCGATTCAGCAGATCCTTCCTTTCCCTTTGGCGGGTTACATATGAGTCATCGGATGGACTGACGACATTAGTTAGGAAATGAAGAACCTTGTCTTGCTCTAACGAATAACCGTTAACCTGCCCCTTTAGCGAGATCACCTGCTGAAGGAAACTATCCGCTGACGAATTGCCCGCCAAATATCTAACACATGTGTCAGAAAACTGTTTACAATCCGCAGAGAAAGTTGCGAGTTCGGATGGTTGTTGTTGCCCACAGTGGAATTGTGAGGCAAACAACGACGCAGAAGCATTGGAAGGTGGAGCTGGAGAATCATTTGAAGGAGGAGCTTGAAAAGCATTGGAAGAAAAGTGTTCAGGAATATTTGCGTTGGGAGAAGGTATGGGGGACTGAGGAAGATCAGTTATTTCTGGAGCTGCTTGAGGAATTGCAGGTGATTCAGTAAAAGAGCCGGAAACATTCATTTGAGGTTGGGACGCTGAAAAATGAGTAGTCTGAGACTGAGACAAGATTACTACAGATTCTGTGGTTAGATTAATCGTCTCCACAATCTGTGGTATTCTTGCCACCCCTCGTGTCACATTTACATCATCACACCTTTGCCTTCTTCCTACTGTATCGTCCGTGAGCAGTGTTCGCAGATTCGGCGCTCGAACCGCTCGAACACTAGGACTACAAGTTGTATAGGGTAAAGGTATATAGTTCTTTGTATTTTGCCCTCGTCGTATTTTGGTCCTCGTAGTGTGTTCTTGTCCTGTGGTAGAGATTGTAGAGTGTCTGTACATACGTCGTTGGGCAGTCAGTTCGCGTCGTTGTACCCTATCCAATTTGTAGTACTCGTCCTTCGGCAAATAAGGAGGAGGTTGCAAAGGTGGAACGGTAGTTAATTGTGACACGAAAGCAGGTGGATTAACTTCTGCCGCAACACCTACTTCAACAGTATGAGGTAGGGGTCGTACCGCAGAAGTAGATGGAACTGCAGAAGGTAATTCAACTGACTCCGATTGTCGTCTAACGTCCGTCCGACTGGAAAATTCATCCATTCGTCTATCCAGTGATAAAATCTCGTCCAAGTCCACGTTTTCAACATTTTCAACATTTTCAAAAAAAATAAAATCAAAGTCGTCGTTATTAGTCTAAAATAAAAAAGATGAATTAACTATGACAAATGAATGTGAAGAATTTGTAAATTTAAATTATATTCTCTATACAATTACAAAAAGTATTTAAATTATTTTCTCGCTGCAATAAATGTAAGCACATTAATTTGAACTGTTGAAATAATTTTAAAACCAAATACAAATACGTGTGTAAATAATAATAATAAGTAAATATACAAGAAATATAATGTAATTGTACCAACCATTATACTGTAAGAGATACTTATACTGCAAGAGATACTTTGTGAATGATTTATAAGAAGAATAAAGGAAGTATATATATTAAAATCTCTAGGCCAAAACACGTCACGTTTTAAGAATAACAATTTTTTATACGTGTCTGCTATTATGGAAAATAAGTTGTTTACACAATTTGTGAAGGTTAATGTTTTTATAACCCTCACAAAAATGTTTTTTTTTTTTAATTTTTTTCAAATTTTTTTGTTTTTTAAAATTTCTTTAAATTTTTTTTATTTTATTTTTTTTTAATTTTTTTATATATTTTTTAAATTTTTTTATATATTTTTTAAATTTTTTAAATTTTTTTCAAATTTTTTTACAATTTTTTAAATTTCTTTTTAATTTTTTTAATTTTTTAAAAATTTTTTACATTTTTTAAAAATTTTTTAAAATTTTTTAAAACTTTAAATTTTTTTAAATTTTTTTTAAATTTTTTTAAATTCTTTTAAATTTTTTTAATTTTTTTAAATTTTTTTAAATTTTTTTAATTTTTTTTAAATTTTCTTAAATTTTTTTTAAAATTTTTTTAAATTTATTTTTATAGATTTTTTAAATTTCTTTTTCCATTTTTTGATGAGGTTGTTGCGAAAATGTAATAAACAACAAACTAAATTTTTTTCGGAAAACGTGCATTTTCTGCTCTATTAATGTTCTGATTTTACCCCTTCCTATCTCATTTTGTTCTCCAGATTTTTCTGTATTTTTTGCAACCAATTTCGATTTTCCCACTACTTTTTTTTTGGAGGGGGGGAAATTCCCCCTCCAATTTTACTTTTACCCCTACCAATCGAAATATCTAAAAAAACAAAAAACCTCAATTATCTCAAAAACTTAGAGGATTTCAGGCTATGTTCCCCCCCCCCTCCCTCCCCCCCCCGCCCCCACCCCTCCATCCCCTCCATCGCCCCTCCTACTTTCCCTCTCCCCTTTTTTTTTGGCCTCCGACCCACTCCCCACCACCTTTTCGCGAGCGATCCAAAAATGCAATAAAAAAAAAACTTCCATATAAAGAAATTTTTTCTTGGATACTTAGGTGTGTAACCATAATTAATTTTGTAAATAACTAGTTTTAATAGCGTTATAGCAGACAGACGCGTGTAATTAATGTATTGTAAAGTTCATGAACACTTAGGTGAGTAAGCTTACCTAATTTTGTAAATATGAAAAAATTCATGGAAACTTATTTGAGCACCCTTAATTATTTTTGTAAATAATTAATTTTAATAGCTTGATAGCAGACAGAGGCGTATAGTTAATGTATAGAAAAAATAAAAACAATATTTTCTTTAATTTTATGTTTATTTCATTCTTTCATATATTACATCAATAATCTACATCATATTAATATTTTTACTTAATTATACATTTACATAATCTGCAATCTCGTCTCCTAATACAACCCTCCACGACATCACCCTCGTACAACTGATGTTCCATACATGGCCTACATTTTATTAAATCTTCATCCAATTGATAATATTTCTGTAACCGATGCCAGACCATCTCCAAATCAATACACCTCACTTTTGAAATTAAAAATGATTTTGGAATGAACATTAAATTCCAAGCATTTATACCAACTAATGATCCTTCTGCTTCATATTGATGTATAACATTTCCAACCCTCTCGACACCATTTCGTACAATTCTAGTCCAAATACTGCCCATTCCGACTACACTATTTGTAAATATTTACAGATATCGATTAAAATTTTTTTCTCTCTAAACTGTGGTACATTAAATACTTATGCAATCGTTCGACATTAGTTAGTGCACAAACAACGGAATCACCAACGTGAAAACTGCAACTTGGTTCTTCTTTTCTTATTTTATCGGCATCAATTAAATCTACTATTCGTTTATTCTTCAAAATACTCTTCAAAAATTCTAGCTTCTCCCTTCCTTTAACGTACACCACGTTCACGTCGGCACACAATCGTTTAATAATTCCTTCAAACTCAGTCACACATATATATCCTTCTTCCCACCTTAACCCGTGATGACAGCTGTAAGCATATCTTGCGACACGTTTATCCTCATCTGTCAAAGCATTAAAACTTAGCACAGGTTTGAAAACAAAATGACTCTTTTTGAAATTATTGTCACATGTAGCCAACTCCTTCGGCATTACCCTATGTATTTCAGAACGATACCATTGAAAATCGATAACAATAGACTTTTTGGCACGTCTTGCAGTCATCATGTAACGATTAACTAACCATCTACACAAACTACATCACCTCAGCCCGAATCTTATTTAACAACAACATCCTACCCCTATTACGGTATCTAGTGCGCCGCTAATATTTTCGTTGAACCACTTTATTAAATGGTGAATACTGATATAATTTATTATGCATGATCAAACAGTATAGAGTGGTATCCTTTGGCACATTAGCCTTCGTTGTAAACTCAATTCTAACCTCTACGCCACTTTTATGTACCGCATCTTCTTGATGTGAACAATCGATACCTATTAGCGGACACAATTTAAACTGATTCAGTTTCATAAGCGGTTCGCTATGATCGTAACCATAGTAACTCTGTTGAAATCTAGCGTACATATTATATAAAACAGCTATGCGATTCTCGTCAAAATCAACACGAACATTTTCGTATGGGTATCTCTTCCCATTCAAATAAGCCATCACGTCCGTTAAATTAATTGCATCAAATTTGCTCATATTATGAGACAAACTTCCTTTTTTCCCACTTTGAAAACCCAAAATTATATACCTCGGTGTTTCTAATTGTGGGGCAGTTTTAATTGCCCAACTATGTTTAGTTGTCTCAGGAATTCCCGGATTTTCGTGAATTTCCCAACCTCTAAAAAACATTTCCATCAGAGTATTTTTCGTTGTTAATTTTGTCAGGGCTAAATCTTGAGCCATACCCACTTTAACATGGGGTACTCGCCATATTATACTATCAATAATTAATTTCATTTCTTCATCGGCAACAGTGTTCATTATCGCATCGCTATCATCAGCACATCTCTTCAATATTAATTCTTGCGGCATATGCATAATAATCTGCTTTACGTCTTCGGCAAAACCTATTAACATTTTAAGTGGAATACAAATACTAAAATTTCCTCTAACATCTAAAACTGGAGCCTTCCCTGTAGTAAATTCCCAACCGCAATTTTCTAATTTATTTATATAACTCGGACTATAAGAAAAATATCCCTTCATAGTTGATGTTATACCCACATTTCTAACTTCATCTACCTCCGATCCACTCATTACATATCTGATATTACTAAACATAAAAGCTCCGGCATTATGAATCAGAGATGCTGTAGCACTTGCTTTACTAACATCACTAGCTAATCGTAATTTCCCTTCTATTAATAATTCCGATTCGGATGGTAGAGTATATTTATCTATTTCTGGAACCACAATTCGTATTTCATCATTATTCCCATATTTTGGTGAGCCAAATGGTGCATGATTGTGGTATTCCAATTCGATAATTGAATTATCCACACGAACTTTTCTCAAAACATCTAACACTTCCATAATTAAAATAATTCTACCTCACAGTGACAATCAACTTCTCGCAACAAAAATTATTCTTACACTGACAAAATATCCTCATCCTTTTTCTATAAATACTATTTTTATACTCCTCCGTATTTATACCAAAACTCTGTAACCCAAATTTTTCAAAAATTTTCTATTTTCACCTGATAAACCACCATATTTCACTATTCGCCCCATCCCGCTCCTCAATTTATTTGATGACTTTCCTGTAGATCGTCGAACTTGCTTCCACAATTTATTGTTAGTATTACTTCTCATGTTACTTAAAATTTGTTTGTAGTAGTCACTGTTTTCTTCTTAATCGTAAATAAACTGTTAACTCTTCACCTCTCAAATCAATTAATCGTCCGTTCTGATCGACGGCTCGAATTATAATATTCGTTAACATGTTCACATTCACAGGCATATAAATGTTCTCTTGCGGAACTTCTATTATTTTAAACCCTGGTGGAACATTCGGATGAAAATGATATAAAACATGCGACAACTCCCCGTTAATATATGAACCAGCAACTACATTACACATAATATCGATGGCACTCATTTTATTAATATCAACCACCTCATCACTGGTCCTCGGAATATTTCCTTGTATTTTAACTTTTCCAAAGCCTAGTAGAGAACCAATTGAATTTTCTACAGTAAAATCGATATCCACTGAAGACTTAATAGTTGCTTTCAAGGTATTATTATTTGCGCTTAAATTAAAAAAATTCTTATCATCTGTACCGAGACGCACTTGTTCTTCAATATACTTCTCTAAATCTGCTACGTCATAAGTACCCTGTGGAACTAATATATTCTCCCAATTCCCGGGCTTACCCGGGGCTATAGCATAATATCGAAATACATTATTCTCCGATGTAACATTTGAAATAGAATTATAAGTTTGCAAACTCAACATACACATTTCAAATTCACCATTTAAATATACAGGCGGATTCAAAACACATGTCAACTGTGCTCCTTGTCCTGATAAAACAAAAGCCAAATTATCCGCACCTCCATCACCATCACGTTCCATTTTATATACATACAACAATATTCAATTATTTACTAAAAGAAACTCGTTCTCAACTAATGAATCCTTTCAAAAAGAATAAACACAAATGTCCACAATTCACAGTATTCAAGTCTTGATATCTCTTATAGTTATATCGTATAACGCCACCCGCATTCGATAATAAATAGTTTTCGACCTCAGTCGGAGGTCTTAAATCACCATAACTATCGAAATACTTTATTATATCGTCATGCTTCATATAAGCTACCCAATGAGTACCTTCTCCAACATTATCGTCCAAATTAACTATTCCCTTTTCTCTTTTGCGTATGATTGCTGGTAGGACATCTCTACTAAATATACCCCGAAAATTTCTTATTTTCCATCCTCTAACATATTTCCATAAATCGACTTCAGTTAGAGGTCTTCGGGGTAATTTGCTTAACCGTTTTTTGAAACATTTCCACTGGGTAAATATACGCCACAACCAGATTTGTATGGTTTAATATATAACCCACTCCCAATTGATATTCCACACCCCGACTTATATGGTTTCACATATAAGCCGCTACCAGCTTTTGACTCCATAGCAGTATTATGGCGTTTAGTTTCTTCTAATCGATCTCTTGCAGCTTTAGATGAATTAACTGCATTCGCAATTGCTGCAGCACCTCCACCTAGCGATCCCAGGGCACCCAAAGCTGCAAATAACGGAATTAATGGTAAAAAGCCACCCTTCTTTGGTATTGGAATAATTCTCGAACGAGGTAATAAAATTTTCTTTCCAGACTTCCTCAAACTTCGATATGCCACTTTTGCATTTTCTAACATTCCTTTTCTACTGCCCGCCCGTTTTATTGCATTGCGTGCAATTCTCATTGCCTGCATAAATGATATAGAACCACCCACAAAATTCCGTTTCATGTTTCTACTCCTTTGTCTATTAACTGGTTTACTGTGTCGAGTCACTCCTTTTCGAACCCGTCTCCTCACACCCATACCTAATTTTGTTTTACCTTTCATAGCACCAGCAACTATAACAGAAGATAATTTTTCTCCAACTCGAGCGTCTGCACTCTTTAATCGTTTAATAGCAATGTCATACAATTTTTTATCCGCTATATGTCGCTCTGATATATCACCAGATTTTGAATAAGCTATATCGTGCTCTTTGCAAGCCTCATCTAAATCATTCACGCCTTTATCACCTCTCTCCAATCGCTCTTTTAATTTCGTTCCTGGTCCACAAAATCTATACCCTGGTATATGTAGTTCTACTGGAAGCTTATTTATTATTGTATTCAATAGGCCGCCACCTTTCCTTCTTCCTTTTCGATTTAAACTACGCCGTTTAACCAAATTCCCCATCTTTTATAGGCAAACGCTTTAATGTATCTATCATAAGCGATGGTTCACACTTTAACACAAAACGCTCTCAATTTTTATATTTATACACACTCTCTTTTCTCTTAATTTGCAATTATAACTATCATACAACAACCTCTACACTTTAAATAATTCAATATACTTAGTTCCTTAATTTCTACTCATAATATAAAATAAAAGACTGTATTCATAACATAATTTATTATTATTAATTTTTATATGTACATATAATTTCAATTACGATTTCTTCTTATTAGATCAATATCCTGGTAAACTTTTTGAAGATGATTTACCAACATCTCTTTTGTTATACACACACATTCTAGAGTTGATCCCTGCAAAACTTTCTCTATTTCCATATTCAGATCCCCTCCACTTACAGATAGATATTGAATAACATCCTTATAAAATTCATCATACTTTAAGTTTCTTAACGATTCCAACCGGGATTCCAGCACCTTTCTCACACGCCACAATTCTGACAAACCTTCAAATGATAAATACAACAAATCTCCGTCTTTGTCAATTTTTAATATTCTGTTCTCCCCATCAAAACATTCGCTAGAAAGTTCTAAATTCGATATGCGCATACTTGGAAACTTTCCACCACAATAATCGAAATACTTCTTCAATTTCGCGCTCTGCATCATAAATTCTGCCCATTCTTCAGAATTAAAAAATATGCATTGCTTTCTCACACCAACAATCTTCACTATCGGTTTGAAAAAATTATCTGGTAATAAACCAACACATACCCACTTTGAATGACTTTTATTTAAAAAATATATGCTCTCTGCTACTAGAGGTAAATTCCATGAAGATTCGAAAACTAATTTTTCAGAACATCTGTCAAATTCTTTCCAAAAATTATCCATTTTTCCCACTTCCGAAAAAAAATTTTCTATCATAGGATCGAGCACTTTTTTCTCCATTACCTTATTAAAATGTTCTTCGTTAGAACTCACAATTCTTAATTCACCTTCTTCTAAACTATCTAAACGATCACAGCCACACTTACGCTTCACCGTTCCCATTATATATACACTGACTTCTTAATATCGCTGGATTTATATAGTAGCCCTTATGAACTGCCGCTGGCAAACACCAACTGCGTCTTTATAAACCTCTCATCGGTAAACCTGCGCTTTGATTCTAGCACCTCCTCATGTGGAACCTCCTCATTGCCCTTGAGCTGTGCCAAAGGTTCACCTTATTTAAAATATATTATTTAAATCATATTTAATGTTTTAGTTTTTTCTTTTTTGGTATTCTAAATTTTCTAAATTGTTGGGTAATACTCTTTTTACAAACTGAGCGATTTCTCTTTGAAGGGGCTGGACCGTCAATTTGTTCTTCACCGGTATTATAGTGTCTAAAACACGGTCGATATTCTTCTAGTTCAATTTGTTTGTCAGGTGAAATTAAATGCCAGAACTCCTCTATCCATTCTGGGGCTACTTTCGTTTTAAATAAATCTAATGGAATATACTCTATTAGATTTGTTTTAATACCAGATAGATGACCATAATTTTCATAAACAAACTTGACTGCTTCTAATATCAATTCTAGGTGTTGGGACATTTTGTTTTAATCGCTGGTTTCAGTATACTAAGCTTCTATATTATTTTCAACAATATTTATTGGCGATCAAAGTCAATGAGGAGGTTTTAGAATTGTTTGAAAGTTAATGGAAAATTTTCTTTACAATCCTCCTCATTGCCCTTAAGCTGTGCCACATATGACCTTGATATGACCTTGACCTTGACATGACCTTGACCTTGACCTTGACCTTGACCTTGACCTTGACCTTGACCTTGACCTTGACCTTGACATAGCCGATTCTAGCACCTCCTCATGTAGAACCTCCTCATTGCCCTTGGGCTGTGCCACATGCAAGGTCAAGGGCAATGAGGAGGTTCAACATGAGGAGGTGCTAGAATCGGCTATGTCCCTCTACTGCTATATATATTAGAATGACAAAGAATAACATGAAATAATAACTAAAAAGCGTGGTCGTCAAGTAAGTTCAAACAAAGAATGGAACCGGTTAATAATTGTTTACATTACATGCCAAAGGTGCTTTCAATCAAACATTCGTTGCCGTCAGGTGATGCTAAATGTGTTTCACAAACGGGTAAAATGTTTTGGAAATACAAAGTTTAGCTGAGATAAAAGAGAAGGACAATGAATCTTGTCTTGTAATAAGATTATTTAATCAAGTATTTTAATTTATAGCTACGTGAAACGTTGATGAATGCCAATACCTCTCAATAAAGAAAATTATGCACATTCGACTTAAATTAAATAACTGGAAAGATAAAATCCTTATTGAAAATTGGCTACTTTATATTGTTGCTAGTGAAATAACTAATATTAATGCTTGAAATCTAAAATATTTTATTACTAGCTAATCCCGACCACGCTTCGCTGTGACTTAATCTGAAATGAAATGAATGAGAAAAGAGATAAATGTAACAAAACAAATCATCCAATTGCGTTGCTGTGGCTATGTGAAGTTAAAGGAAAAAAATGTTTTTGACAAAAAAATAATTTCTTTAATTGTAAAACTGATGAATTGATTACATTTTTTGTTTAGTCCATTTAGTTATTTAACATAACTTATAAACAATGTAACCCGCTATTTTAATAATGTTCCTGTCACTTGGCTTTTGACACATTGTTCAAATTACTTCAAAAACGTCACCTTTCAAATATCTCAGTGTTATTTAAATTCTTTTAATAAAATTTGTATCGTATATGTTCTCTTTTCTTCGATCCTACCTTGAATAAATACAATAGTGAGTGTATTCTCTTAAATATTTAATCTTCCTTTCTTGTGATCCTTAATTTTTGGATTTTATATCACTTTATGTTTAACTGCTTTCTATAACAGCTTCTCTGTGCCTGTTTGCTTTTACTTTTCATTCTCATTGAACTTGTTATTAAATTCCTTCTGCCAATACTATTCTTATTCCAGTTATAATTTTTCGATTGTCAATTTATTACAAACAAAATGAATATGGCCATCGCTATACTACTACCTACATTATATTATAACATTATTTTCTTTAAATTGACATTTTTAAATTCGTTATATCTTTTGAATGGAATGTCCGATTTTAATAATTTAAAAAGTATTTTACTGGTATTGAAATGGTCTTTAATAAAATATCATTTAATAGGATAAGGAATAATACAGAGGTATGGATAATATGGTTTGATTATTGTCGGCACTTTTATTAACTTTTAAAATGTAAAAAAGTAGTTATAGTGGCATAACTACAGTAGCTGGACATATGGTTTCGCGAACTTTTTTGTAGATATTAATACGTTCTAAATGCTGTAGAACATTTTTTGTTCTATCAACAATAGTTTCCGCAGCGTACGCGATGACAGATTTTTTGTGACTAATTTTTTCACATCTTGGGTTACATTAATGCATTTTTATTGGGGATCTCTTTTTTTTTTGAAAATGTAATATAGCCTATGTCACTCAGTGAAAATGCAGCTTTCTAATGGTGAAAGAATCCAGTAGTTTTTGTGTGAAAACATTACAAACATACATACAAAAACACAAATGTTTCCTCTTTATAATATTAGTTTAGAGAACTTCTTTGATTAGGACAAAACGGTCGTAGAAACCTAATAGTTTAGAGATATTGACTTTTTAATTAATGTTTAATGACGTCTCTTGCTCTAGATACATTATCAATTAATTTATTTTCGCGTGACTTGCTTAGCACACGATAAATCGGATGGCTGAGGAAATTGAACGCAACTTTTCATTAGTCATCTCTAATTACAAATGCAAAAAATAATTATCAAAGCACTATTTCACGTCCAAATGTATAAATAAAAATTGCCGAACATTGTTCCCTTTCTCCAGAACCGGTATCTGAACCAATAAAAACTGAAAAATTATTTGAAAAACGCAAGACTACCAAACGATTAGGGTAGATTAAAGATCATCATGATTTTGTGATTTAATTCATAAATATGGAAATTTATTAAAAATTGTATCAAACGAAATTGAACATGATGGCTTTAAAACTTAACTGCTGTAGCAAAAATATGATCAGCGGATGTGATAATTGTTTAAAGTTTTAACATATTATCTCATTCTAATATATACACACCAATCAGTCGATATCTAACATTTTTCTGAAAAAAAATATATTCAGTTGACAGTAGCTAACAATTTACTCTTCAAAATCTACAAAAACGTTTATATAATATGGTAAATATATCTAATTTGCAAAAATATCATTATATATTATCGTAAGTATGTCTATACCTTATAATTAGTAATTGTGCTGTTAATAAATTTAAAAAAATAAAAATACTTAAAAACATGTTACATTTATTTTATAAAACTACCCTCGTATTTATTGTCTTGCTGTATATTGATGTCATTTCGACCATTTCGACGCGCTGTGAGCGTGCATATTGGGATTTTTGGTGTGTGGTTACAAGGCGATAGGGCCTTTGTTCTTACACTTTCGTTTTGTAACGAACCTCGTCCCTTAACTTATAAATTTAAGAATGTTTTACACGCCCGAAAATTGAAAAGAATTAAGTGCGTAAGATATTCATGTTTTAAGCATGTCTGTGTATTTATTTTTAAGAAATTTATCATTATGCAAAGATTTGTTAGTTCGTTAGTTTGCCTCCTGTGTCGCTTCGATACGCAAAAGATCTCCCACATTTCCTACCGTCATTGAATCATTCTACCCAAGGCTTCAGGAATTTCCCCGGTCCGAATAAATGCTTTTTGTCATCTCAAATTTGTATATAAGCCCTCTATTTTGCCATTTAAAAAGAATTCTATGGTGAACGGTAAATTAAATGGTCTCCGATAGAATTAATCAGTCATCATTAATTACATGGTTTCTGATCGAGATTATTTCCCTATCCTTCACCTGCTTTGTTTACGTTAAATTAGATGAATTCTAGAGTATTCTCCGCAATAATTTCAGTTATTGTACCCCTGCCTATTTTAGTGACGAATTTTTATTCTCATTCTATATATGCAGCCCGTATTTATATTCCTGCATTGAAGGGAAGATTTTGGAGTAGGAGACGCTACAGTCGTGACTGGTACTATCTGAACTTGTCCATGAGGAAGAATTAGGTAACGACACATAATTAACCGTATCCTATTTCCTAAATAGATCCGGGGGTGAAGGATAAGGAAAATCGAAAAGTAAGACAAAAGCATTAAAATTCTTTTACTTATATCTCGTCCGAATCTCAATCAGTTTCATTAAAAAACTCAAGACAAAATCCGAAGAAAATACGTTCCGTTATAATATTTTTCTCTGGGTTTAAAAACCTAGTCCTTCTAAGTTTCTTAGAAGATACCTTTTCCTGTATTGCGGGGATTGTTAACCCTTAAACAGAAACATCGATCTGTACTACATAATTGGAAACATCCGGTCTGGCAGACCTTATATTTTTGTGAATTTGATATTTTTGAATATATGCTAATACATATTTGTTTTAAAGTCTTTTGGGTAAAAACATACAAAATTATGATTAATAACACAAATTTATTGAAAATTAAATAAGAACAAAACAATTTTTATTTATTTGGTACTACACAGGTGATACACACTTTTCTACTGCACTGCAGGCAAATTGGATTACTGCATTTTATACATTTGTAGGAAGTTTTTCTGTCCTTTGAAGATGGACACTAGGAGCAGGTCTTCCTTTTCTCAAGCTTGTCGCTTGGAACTTCATCATGTCCTGCAGCTGCATTTTCATCTTTAGGTATTACTTCCTGTATCAATCCTCTAATATCTCGGGGAAGATTAGGAATACTGAGGCGTCTTCTGAGGTGTGGCTCCACCAGAGAATAAGCCAGGCTTTTAATAAAAGGTAATCGCTTTATTTCTGGATTTTGACGATAGCACAAGTAAAGTATGAAACTGTTGACGCAGCTTATGTTAAGAAGGGAGTAAAAAACAACTAATGGCCATCTCTTCGTTCTCCTGTTGGACGAGTACAGAGCACACTTCAAGTAAAGAAGGTCAACACCACTTTTGGTCTTATTATAATAGCAGATGATTTCTGGTTTGTTCTTATCGGGATCTGTTTCAATATTATGGTGCATAGACGAGATAAGTACAACTGCTTTATTCTTCTTGGGAACAAATGACAAGAGTGTTGCCGGAATATCATTTTCAAACCCATAGAGGGCTGATCCAACTGGTCTCGATTTATCAGACTTGAACTCTGGTGGTAGAATACTTTTATTTTTCTTCATAGTACCAACAAATGTTAGTGATCTCTTTTTTAAGGAAAGGAGCCTACACTACAAGGAAATTGCACTTGCAGTCTTCTTAGACATAGAGGGAGCTTTCGATAACACCTCGACGTCTTACATTATTCGATCTTTAAGAGATCGAAAAATAAAAAGCACCACATGCAACTGGGTTCATAACATGCTGCGTAGCAGAGCAGTTTATGCCCAAATGCATAACAAAACGATCTCCATGAGGACAACGAAATTATGTCCTCAAGGAGGCGTATTGTCACCGCTACTATGGAGTCTATTAGTGGATAATCTCCTAAGGACATTAAGTGACCAGGGAATATGGACAAAGGGGTTCGCCGATGACATTGTCATAGTATCCCAGAGACAGTGACGATCATCATGCGAAATGCTCGGCCAATTGTGGAAAGATGGTGCATTGAGGAGGGATTAACTGTCAATCCTCAAAGAATCAAGTTTTGTAGTCTTTACCAACATGAGAAAATTAAATGATCTTGGCAGCGTAAGGCTGTTTGGACAAGAGTTAGAATTAACGCATGAAGTGAAGAATCTAGGCATAGCACTTGATGCGAAACTGAATTGGAGCAGGCACCTAGTTAAAGTGGCAGACAGGGCGACGCAGCTCTTCTGGAGATGCAGAAGAGCTGTTGGCAAGACCTGGGGACTAAAACCAAATGTGGTACACTGTTTGTACGCAGCAGTAGTAAGACCAACGTTACCTAAGGAGCAGTTATCTGGTGGAGGAGGACGGAGCGGATATTGTCGGTGGGGCTTCTCACGACTCTCCAGCCACAGGCTCTATTGGGAAACACGGGAGCTATGAACATCACGGGAACCGCCTCCATGGAGGCCATCGTGGGTCTCCCTCCGCTGGAACTGTTTGTAAAGGTGGAGACAATGACTGCGATCCTTACGCTGAAGGACAATGTCGTATGGTAGCCTAACAAGGTTGCAGGGAGCCATACAGATATCACAAGAACTATACTGGAAGAGTCGATATTTCAAATGCCGGCGGACAGTATGGCACCTGAAATTATGTTTACAGCTAAGCTGAACGTATTTATACCGACCAGGGAACAGAAGTCACTTCGAGCGATTGCGGTGCCGGCACACTACATACAGAATCATACAGAATTATAAGAATCATAAGTGTAAGTAAGAATCATAAGTGCCTCACCACTGGAGAGCTACTTTCACCTTGTATTGTGTTTTTTACATCTGTTTTTGAATATTTTATATTATCAAAAATTTGGTGAGGTTTTACCTACTCAAGCATGTTTCAAAATACATTGTTATATACGCATTCAGTTTGTCCGATTAAGTGTTTAGGCACGTTAATACAACTTCTGGAAGTTGCGGTTGTATCCATCAGATAGAAACTCCTGACTTTGCACTTGTTATGGAGACAGTGACAGTTGTTTTGACGTTCGTCAATGCGGAGCGCTGAATTTTATTATACACACTGTCTTAATAACTTCTGTAATATGGCAAGAGTGTCGTTTTGGTGAACGTATCTCTGTAGTTGTGGCACACTGGCGATTCTGTAGTAAGACAATACACGTGTCTGCTTCTCCGGAGAGATACTTTCGCAAATATATGAACTTGCATTCTGTTCTCTACACTCGATTTTTAATAATATTTTATATTATTAAAAATCTTAAAGTGTTAAAATACGCCATAATTCCCATTTCGCCCACCACATTTTCCGAAGGTATCTTAGTGGAATACCATCGTTTCATTACAATTTGCTCTGCGATGTAATGGTTCCATTTTTCCTAATCTTTCACAGTACTAAAGGCAAGGGAAATAAATAGAAGAGAAATATATAAGTTACGACTCTATACTCAGTTTCTTCTTCGTCCTTTTTATTGTACTATCGCCTTCACATGCGACTTTTCATATACAACTAAATACCAATCCTGCTCAAAATTCCCAAATCACACATTTGCATCTAGAGATTCGGTTTTAAGCACGTATGTCCATTTTCTTTATTCTTCTGGCTTCATTTTTGTATTTATAATTTACATAGTTGTATATCTAATTTTTCCATTATTCAATCAAAAATCAGCATAGTATTGAACTGCATTAGAGCGTGCCAATATATTTAAAATAAAAATGAATAGCAAACTTTGTAATTATACTCACTTAATTTGAATTCAACTACGATTAATCATTGTTACTGGTTTCAACGATATATACTTTCAGAGGGCGCAATCAGTAATCATCTATTTGACATTCGACAGAAAATTTCAAACAAACCCACAATCACAAAAGACAAAAGGTATTGACATGAGATATCTGTTTATATCAAAATGGAAATGTGTAAATTTTACTGGAACGGTATGATCACATAATCGTATCAAAACAAGGACGGCTGAATTGCCTACACTGATGAAATTTAAAAACCATTATGTGGCACTAATATTTCGTTTCTTATTTTTTATTTCACCTGGTATCTTTATGTTAATGTAAATATATCAACGTTACTATTAGCGGTAGTTATATATCAACTAACTAGACTAATACGCTGTTGGATCTACTAAGTTTATTTTAACTTTGTCGATCGCTTTTGTTAAAACTGTGATGTTTTAAGCAAATGTTAACGAACATTTACCTTTCATGTTAATTATTAATTTATTTTATATCACTTACTTATTGTAATTTAGTTTTCAGATTGTAAATACATTTGGGGTGAAGAAAAGCATTAATGCAACTGAAGATATGTAGTACCTACTAATTCAATTTGTTCAAGTCTAATATATGAAGAAAGTATCAGAATAATTGAAACATACATGAGTAGGTAAACCCCACCAGTTTTGTATTATTATTCTGATACATTACACATGCGGTTAAGCCGTAGTATGAGTGAAGACACAAACAAAAATGCAGTTTTCTAGAGAGATTGGCTGTGCCAACCTTTGGAAGGACGTCGTTACTTCAAATTAATTATGTGGACGGTATGCGAGGTACTTCGGCTGTCTGACAACAGGCAGCGCCGAATTTACTTCTGCGCTCGGTCTGGATAATTACGGTGATAGGGCGATGTGGTTCTTTTCTGCGAATGTGTCTGGGAATATCCTTTCTCCAGCAGGGGCGTACCGATGAGCCTGTAGAAAGGTGAAATACGTATCTACGTCTCTGGGGATAGGATATATTCGGACACGTTCACAGAAAATATTAATAGTGAACCTGCATTTGTGTTCTTCACACCAGATTTTTAATAATATTTTATATTATTAAAAATACCTTTGTATTATATGAAGAAAGCCTAAGTTTGTCGTATTATAACTACTTTATGGGCAAGATGAAGCATGTTGTAAAGGACAGAAAGGTTAGAATAAAAATATTATAGAAAAGGTGTATATATTTCCAAAGTAGAGCAGCAAGATATTATTTCTTTTGAGAATAGTAGAGAAACTAATAATATTGGTCAACAAATTTTCATTTTTTTCTTTGGAAACTTTATACAATTTTCGTTTGTTTTATAGTTCTAATAATAGTGATAACAACAAATTTATTCCGCCACGTTAGATTTTGAAAAAAAATATTGAAAAGTAAATGAAATAATATTAATTCGGAATGTACATTATATGGAGCTGTATGGTATCGTCCTGTTGAAAATGTTTTTTTAAATTTTTCTATTGCACTGTTCTTCGGCACTTTATAAACAATAATCAGCAACCATTTCACTGTTCTGCTTGCTCTGATAACATTTTTCAATAAAAAAGAAATGTCTTGATGAAACCTTTCGCCGTGTAAATAACGCAAGTCGCCGAGGTTCCGGAGACAGAAATTCTAATGCGATTGCAAAAAATATATTTTAAGGCTCATGTTCCTGCCCAATTTATGGTAATTTTTAAGAAGTTCATTAACAAGTGCTATATAATTGTCAGATTTTCTGTTTCCTAGAAAATTCTGCGTCACATTCTACACTACAACATATCTTGTTGTAGAGGTTTAATTTGGGGTCTTACAAAAAATTCCTTCTTTAAGTTCTGCATCTGAGATTTGGGAAGTTTTCGTTCAAACTACTGGATTCCACTGCTATCTTTATCCATTGGTTTCACGAAATTTTTCATCAAACCTAATTTTATGTGTAATAGTGGTTGAAGTCCTTTATCAGATTCAACTAGTGACTTATGAAGTATATTCTTTTGTCCAGGATATACTGAGACCTGACTGGCCAGTCATTAACAATGTAGTGAGAAATTCGGTTCCACACACAACAATTCTTTGTATACCCTAGTTGTAAACCGAGTACAATTGCTACAACTTTAAGGTCTGCACTGATAAGACTTTTTGTACATTTTGTAATTAAGTTTGTTTAGAAGAAAAGTCATTATTTAATACGTTCCTTTTAAGGGATTACGTAGCCAACGTGGATGGATAAACGTTTCCTATGTAAAGAAGGACAGCCTTTAAACTTAATTTCGAGCATCGATAAAAAGACCCTATTCTTCGGTATGGTGCTGGTGACCTAATGCCAACATCAAAGCGTCGACATTATTGCAGTATGGAAGACTTTAGTCGGTTGAAAAATACTGTGATAGTTCTTTCTGACGATTACGATACACAGATATGTGTGTGCCTGGAGCTAACAGTTTCCATCGTTGGAGTCTAGATCCTAGTATTTCTGCTTGAGTTTTTGAGAAATTCAGGTCTCGAATAAGATCATTTAATTCTAACTGATTTATTAGATGTAGTCCGTCCTCTTCAGATGGCAGATATTCATCATCGCTGGTCGATAACTTGACACTTGCTTCTACTGGTTCAGTAACATCATATTCTTCACTCGTAACACCTATGGGTCTTGGTACTTGTAAGGCTGCAGAACGAAGGTACTGGACGAATAGCAGAGGCCAATTTTTTTATTGGAAAACCCGAAAGTTTTCGTGCAGCAAAAGTAGCAATCGGAGTAGTCCGTTTGTTCACGCCAGATCATAGATCTTGCAAATGGCATAGCGGTTTTCTTACCGTTTGATCAGCGTCTCAGAGTAACAGC
The DNA here is from genome assembly GCA_935421215.2 of Melolontha melolontha. Classification (NCBI taxonomy): domain Eukaryota; kingdom Metazoa; phylum Arthropoda; class Insecta; order Coleoptera; family Scarabaeidae; genus Melolontha; species Melolontha melolontha. The sequence continues at coordinate 68,402,240 of OW285238.1, forward strand.
ACAGCGTGCACAGCAAATGCTGGGAGCCCTTGGATTGTCTTGATGTTCAATAGTTAAGCCAAAGTAGTGAAAATATAACTTTTCTATTAAGGATGAAAATTTCTGCTCATACTGGTGGTAGTGAATTCTCCACATACATAACGGAAACTGTTTGGATTATTTATACACGCACGAAATAAATAGATGTTCAGCTATCACGAATTGCCTTACATTGAATCTAGAGAATCGTGTGTATCACTTTATATACCCACATAGCTAGATATCGACCAATTCTTAATTTGATTTGTTCCCGAGTAAAAATGAAACAAGCAAGAACATCTTCAGACATGTCCACTCAATGATCGACAGAACAATATTTTTTTAGTAGTATCTTTCTTATATAAGAGTTCGCGTTTTTTAAAGACAATTTAGGAAAATATTGTAACGTGCTGAAATCGCCCCTTGATCATTTTTAGACGTTTATTCAGTAACCTTTGAAAGGACCTGTATATCAAAGATTTTCGCTTATATTTTTGTAATTTCGATCGTTAAAACTTTTATTAATATTTCCGTGTGCGGAAATTTATCCTATTGTAAGATTAAATTAGAAATTTCATCTTAGTAATTTTCTAAGATGAATTAAATTTAATTAAAAATTGCGATATCTTTCACATTGTTGTAGGCAATTTTGTTTTCATTATGGTTTATATTTTACGCGTGTGATGTCGTTGAAATTCTCGATAAATATGATAGAGTTGGTATATTGTAAACAGTTATTTGGTAATCTTTATGTTAAATATAATTAGAATATTTTACGGCTTGATCTGTAGTGAATTCTGTTCGATTTGTCAATATTTAAGATCTCCAGTTAGCTTCCGAATTTTATTGTATTTATTTTGATGTAGCGAATTTATTTTCTAATTAAATAATCATTGATTTCTTCTCTACAGTAGCTTCCCCTATCGGTTAACTTTGTAAGAAATACTTACGTTTTCGTATATAAGACTCGAGTTGAGGAATTCTGGTCACACAAACCTGGAAAAACAACAAAAACAACCGCAGATTGCCGGCCAATAAGCTTACTTCCGTCAATAAGTAAGCTGGCAGAACGCGTAATACAGACAAGACTTGAAAACGAAGTCGAAAACAAAAACATAATCCCAAATTTTCAATACGGTTTCCGGAAAAACCACTCTACCACACAACAGGCACTAAGACTAACAGAACACATAACCGAAAAAATGAACATATCGACATCAACGGGCGCAATCTTTCTCGACATTGAAAAGGCCTTCGACCGGGTTTGGCACGCCGGCCTCATACACAAAATGAAACGTCACAAAATATCAAACACATTAATAAAAATAACCGACAATTACCTAAAGAACCGTACATTTAATGTCACAATCGGAAACGAAAAATCGACAATCGAACACATAGCAGCAGGAATACCACAAGGATCCGTTCTCGGACCGCTCCTGTATAACATATACACTTCGGATATTCCCACAATAGAAAAATGTAATATCGCACAATACGCAGACGACACCGCTATATACATAAGCAGCAGACGAACATCGTACATACACAAGCAGTTACAAAACAATCTAGTCCTCCTAAAGGACTGGTACGACAAATGGAAAATTAAAATTAACCCACTAAAAACCGCGGCAATTTACTTCCAACACAGAAAACGACACAAAAGGCCGGACGAAGTCAAACTCGAAGGCCACACAATACACTGGCAGGAAAAAGTTAAATACCTCGGGGTCACAATGGACTCACAACTAACATACACGGCACATATTAAAGAATTAAAACGAAAAATAGGGTTCACAACACACGCACTGTACCCGATACTAAACGGCAAAAGCAAACTAACACTGGAAAATAAAATATTAATAATAAAAACGATAATACTCGCGGGCGCAACATATGCCGGAGAAATATGGCATCAAGCCAGCGAAAAGCAAAGACAATCGGTACAATGGAAAATAAACAAGGTAATTAGACTCGCGATAAACGCACCGCGATACATGACAAACGCGCAGATACATAAAGAGACGAAACTCGAAACACTGGAAACAATAATATGCAAACGAACACTAAAAACAATAGAAACAATAAAGTCACACGAAAACCCCACAATAAGAAAAATAATAAATCCAAAACGGAGACTAATTAAAAAAGACGGACTTAAGCAAATTAAAAGACGCGCAGAGGGTAACGATATCCAAATAGCCGCGAAAAAAAACAAAAATTAACAGATAAACAGAGGTCAACACAAACACACAAAAATGTAGCAAAACACACAGCATTCCATATAGGATAAACAAACGTAACACACAAACACACAACTACACATAATAACACAAAACATACACAACCCCGGGTAATGAAATTGGAGTGGAAATGGAGGCAACTCCGACCACCGAACAAAATCAAGAGGACTCATATAAAGAATTCTGGTCCTCTCTTACACTGTTGAATTTCATCAAGTACACGTTGTACTGAAGACGTATTGTGCGATTAGTAATGACTTCTTATAAGTAATTTTATTTACTTCGCTATGAGACTTACAGTCATTATAATTAATTTCTACGTCTGAAGGTCCTTTGAGTAACGGAAAGGCCGTTTTTGATATGTTGTTGCACGAAATTGGTGTTCATGAGTAGCACGTGGTTAGAGGTTATCCCTATAGTAATTAGGTGAGGTATTTGCGCGGTGTTTTTATTTTAATTCATATTGTTTTTTTTTGTATTCATTTTGTTATAATATATCAAATTCCTATACTGGTTGAATCATTTATTCGGGGTAGCTATCTACTTTAATTCATATTTCTTGTGTATTCATTAACATGTTGGTCAATGATATTATTGAATTATATTTTATTGTGGGTTGTGAGCCTTACTTATAATTTTATTACACCATTTTGTTTGGTGAATTTAATGTACTATTACAGCCTTGTTCACTTATATGCATATTGATTGTTTTGTTTTCTTGATCGGATGCTAATAAACTATTTCTTGTTATTATTATAATTATTATATTACTTAATGTTTTATTATTATGGTAACAATTGTCCACGTATTTACCTACGATTTACTTAAGTTACTGTCGTCGGTGTCTTTGTTTATTGTACCGGCCCGCAAGTATAAACACAGTGTCGCCTATTATAAGGAACCCCCCATAGCTCGCCTCTTAACTAAGCTGGTCTCTCAGCCGAATATCTCCGGGGCAATCGTATTACTGGGGTAAGTTAGTACATCAAGTAGGTATCACGGTCTGTATGAAGGCGTAGAACTAGTGCTTTGAGATAGCACATAGCAATATCTCAAAATCCTGACGCGACGAAGCAAATTTAAAATCAGATTTAGAATCAACATGACAAAACACATATCCTACACGTATTGGTGTATAAGAACACCAAACTGTGTTGACCAGTGTAATTAGTGATCTGTATGATTGTCGCGGTATAATTGAAGAACAACAAGAGGGTGGTTTACATTGTAAACCGAATCAAAATTAGAAATAAAATTTTAACTAACATTGGAACAGAAACCTTATACCGTTATGTTTATTCATAAATGTCGAAAGATTGCCCTTAAACGTTTACGCAGAGAGCGTACTGCCACGCAACTAAGGGTTTGAGATTTTAATCTAGCATGCCTTTGGGTAGACATACCAAAAAAACACCAATTTTTTTTGTCAAAAACTTATTTCATTTTTTAACATGTTCTCATTTCGTTTAGTTCTCCGATCTTCAAGTCTTTCCATTCCTTTAGAAAAGCAAACTTTATCGAACTGTTCGAAATATGGATTAGTTTCAGTGATTACTCTTCATTCTACCCAAACCTCTTCTCACTGAACCAAGTTTTCAACTTAGGAAAAAGAAAAATGTCAGAGGAGGTCAAATCTGGTGAAAAAGTTGCACGAGGCGGTAGTTCGTAATGTAGCTTCAAGAATTGTTGTCATAGAACAGTCGGCATATGAATTGAATTATTCTGAAGAAATAGCACTCGCTACTGCATTATATGGCGCCTCTGGCGTTGTATTTTCTCGTGCAGCTAATCTATAAGAAATGCCTAGTCTTCGTCTTTGACGATAATCGATAAGAAGAATCCCATTACAGTCTCAAAAGATATTCGCTATAACCTTTCCGGTCGAATGTACGGTTTTTGTGTTCTTTGGAGAACATGTATCAGTCTCTGTTCGTTACTTCGATTGTTGCTTCATTTCAAGTGTACATCCAGGTTTGATCAGCCGTCCAAAAATCTTTCGGATCATATCTTAGCTTTGCCAAATTGCAGACTGAAATGGGTTCTCCTTCGCGTTTGTGGTTCATAATCAATAAATGCGGCACCAATCTTGCACATAATTTTTTCATAGTCAATTAATTATGCAAAGTCAAAACCACTGATCCAGATGAAGTGTATAGAGCCTCTGCTATTTCGCGGGCTTTCATTTGATTATCATCTAGCAACATGTACTTTTTAATCAAGTCTGGAGTACACAGGTTTTTTTGCGCGGTCACTGCGTTGTTCATTAAATATACTTCTTTCCTTCGGCTACATTTAAACTCAGTCGTTGTCTTCTGATTGTAATCGATTGAGATTGGTCTCCGTAAACAGACTTCAGCTCACCTTTAATTTCGTAGTTTGATTTTTTCTTTAAATTAAGAACTTAGCCATTGATGTCCTCGTACTTAAATCTGGTAATTCACCAAAACATTTGGAGCGTTCTCAAAATAATTATATAATTTTTTTTTCAGTAATTAGCTCTTAAAACAAGACTTTCAAAGGAGTTTACAAGAAGATAAGAAGATATCGCAAAAGCTTATCAGGAAACTAAACGAAAAAGTCAATTGTGACTTCTTCGTTCGAATTCATTCTATTTTTTTTCAGTGTTCGAACTTATCAGCCATTATAGCATTTCCTTACGCGCTGTCTTAAAATATGTTCTATAGTGATACTGCCATGTCTTACAAAGTTTTTAATTATACTACGCATTATTTTACTGCATGGAGTCAATCAGTTTGTAAAACCAATATTAAATATACAGTTCGCTGTTTCTATTTACCTCAACTATAATGTCACTAAATAATATATTTCATTTTAGTTTTCAGTATTCTTTTTAAATAAGTATAAATTAAGTAAAAAAACCTAAACACCCAGTAGAAGTTTATAAATTTTAATAAAATTTATACATAATCTTTGTTTAATCAAACTTAAGAAATGATTTCATTTTCAAACTAAAATATTAAAAAATAACAATGTTATTTAGTAATGAGTATTCCCATAGGGATTTCTTATGCATTCGATAATTCTTCGAGTTTGCTGGTTGGGGTAAATTACCCCAATCATATCCCACACACGTTCGATTGGTGACAAGTCTGGGGAGCGAGAAAGCCTTGGTAGCAGAGTCACGTTATTTTCTTGTAGTAGCCCTTGCTGTAACGTGTGTTCATTTGAAAAGTCAATCTAGGTTACTTTGAAATTTTGATAGAATAAGACGCATATATATTAGTATGTGTTTGTTGTTCCGTAAACGTAAATCCAAATGACATTTGATAATGTCAATCACAAATATCAGTTAGTGCATAAAATAATCGTGCGTCGATTCTGGTTTAAATAAATTGCTTCTCAGTTTTAAAATTGCTTTCACTTTAGAACATAATTTTTTTTTAGTCCAGGCTTATTTTCGAAGTGGTAATAAAATTGAGGGTTTATGGGTTTATTCAGTTCAAGATTGCATGGTAGAATTTCAAGTTGAGTTTCCGCATTTTGTAATAGATTATATGCAATTTAAGAATACTTTGGGTAGAACTATAAAACTTTTTTCTGAAACTGGTAGTCTCTTAAGAATCAGGCAGCGGAGCAGTTAAGAAAAGTACACCTCAAGTTGTCAATCGTGTTGAAGAAAAAATGGAAAATGAACCACAAACATCTGTTCGACATTTGAGTCAACAAATAAACCTTTCTCTTGGTACAACTCACAAGTTATTAAAAAAAAGATATGCAACTTTATCCATACAGTGTCACATCAGTACAAGAATTGTTAGAAATTGATTACCCACGTAGACTACAGTTTTGTAATTGGTTTGTAAATATGAACAATAATGGAGAACTTTCGCAAAGAGTCATCTTTACTGATGAAGCATGGTTTTATAAAACGGGATACCTGAATTCACAAAATACAAGAATTTGGAGTAGTGAAAATCCACATGTAATTAATGAAGAATCGCTACATCCAGAGAAAATTGGTGTTTGGGCAGCGATAAGCCAAAGACGAATCATTGGACCAATATTTCTTCAGGGAACGTCAACTGCTCAAAGGTACCATACGGGAATTTTACAACCATTTATCAATCAGTTGCATGATGATGAACTTCAAAATGCATATTTCCAACAAGACGGAGCACCTAGTCACTGTACTGCAGAATCTTTGGATTATTTAAGAGAATTTTTTGATGAGCGTATAATTAGTCGAAATACTGAAATAGCCTGGCCTGCACGTTCATGCTCTTTAACACCTTGCGACTTCTTTTTGTGGCCTTATCTAAAAAATAACATATTTCGAACACCTATATTGAATTTGAATGATATGCTACAAAGAATCGAACTGCAATGAATGGAAATTAATATCAATCCAGTAATGTTGTAGAATATCATCAGAAATTTTGAACGGAGGATTTTAAAGTGCATTGATCTTGAAGGACAATATTTTCAACATTTGTTATAGTTTTCAATAAATACCTATTATTTGTTATTTATTTGTATGTATGAAACTGTCAAAATATACGACTTCGTAGGTTAAGTAGTAAATTTTAATTTACGACATACTTCAAAATGTTCTCAGTAAATCACATGCTACTAGATTGACTTTTCAAATGAACACTTGTTATAAGGACGTGCGTTATCTTGTTGGAAAAGGGTTGAGTTAACTTTCGTAGGGATGAAAGTGCAACAGGCTGCAGTACGTTTCGTATGTAACAATTTTGCATTCAAATTTCTATTAATGAAATCTTGAGGTAACCTGCTATCCTTTGTTATCGTACCGCATACCATTACCCCCAAATTCTTAATTTCTGGGTTCTCCATGAAATCGTCTTACTCTTTTGCGACCATCGTGGACCCATAGACAGAATCGGGAATCGGCAGAGAACACGATTCCATTCACCATCTCAATTCGATCTGGCGTTATACCACTCAATCCGAGCAGCACGATATCGAGGTGTCAGTGGGAGACATACAGTGGAAGACGTCTATACGAACGACGCCAAAAAGCGCGCAGGAATTTGTGATATATCGTTGCTATAAAGACTCTTTGTTGTAAAACTCCCAATCAAGCATTTCCAATCGACCGGTTTGTGGAAACTCTGTCTTGTAAAGCGACAATCCTCAAATGACGGTTTTCCCGTGCTGAAGTTGCTCAAGGTCGTCCGGATCCATGGTGATGGTTATTGATTCCTTCTTGAGACCACCACTGTCACACTGTTGACACAATCCATTTTATGCGGTCGGAAATTTATCTTATTACAAAACCGGCTTCCCGCTTACCAACAATACGTCCCCTTTCGAATTCACTTAAATGGTTGTAATTGTCCCGTAAGAGGCGTCTAGGCGTAATTACTTAATGATTTAATAAATAGAGATCAAATCACTACGAAATATTGCTTCAATCTGAAGGAAACGCAAATTTAAAAACGTAATTTTTTGTTAAATCGAAATAAAAAAATTGTACACCTGTTAAATTTTTTTGTCCATAATGTTATAATTTCTTATCAGAGACAAAATAGAATAGTATAAAAAATTTCATTGAAATTTACTCTTTCTGGATGTTCGAATTTTTTTTGGAAATGAGGATATATATAAAAGGCAAACTACTAGACCGATTTATGCGCGGTTTTTTGCAAAATGATCCACGTTGTTCGGAGAAGGTCTAAAGCCATCGAAATCCTCGATCTGACCAGTAGAAAGACATTAATATAATATCAATAGTAGCAGTATTATTATTTAAATGTAGATGGCGCCACGAGACAGTATTTCTCACATTGAAGTTGGATTTATTCACATTCTTACTTTTATAAAGTGAAGATTAAATTTTTAATATTAAATACGATGATTTTACTGCATTACGAAGTGATGTTTTGTAAATATCTAATTTTTACTAAATACAATAATTTACATTAAACTTTCAATTGTGTTTATTTAATAGCAAAGAATTGCCGGGTTCACCTAGTACCATATAAATGATTATGTATACATGGATAAAATAGATAAAATAGAACACATATCGTATTTGGACATTACTGAATCCATAATATATTGTAATATAATTAGTATATCAAATGTAGATTTCAGAAGTACCGATGAATTTTGTAGTTAAGCATTAATACCTTGTTAAAAATAACGATTTTCCAGTTTATTCTTCTTAGCCAGTTGATACTTTTTCTTGAATATCATCACACTTTAAATATTTATTATTCGCACTGATGAGCTAAATTTCTTACTTTTACAGCATGTCTCGTTTTTCCTAATACTTAGATAAGTTAATCACCCTTCACTAGTTGAACAGAAAATCCCAGGCAATAATATGCATAATAAATTTTAATTTTAAGTGTGCCCATTATAATTTTAACCGTGAAATTAAAAGCTAGCGTTTTGTTTCAACTTTTGTTCTTTGATGACAAAATTGGGTTTAGAATTATTTATTTTCTTAATGCTATATTTTGCTTGTATTTCATATGTTCTCTTAAGAACTTCTGTAATTAGATACTTGAGAAAGAAATAGATCTAATTTGTATTATAAAACTTTTTAAATTTACGGTTACCTTTCTTCGTACTAAATAATTGCAGTAAGGTGTTTCAAACTTTGTTTATTTGTTAGTATGCGTATAGGCATTATATATATATATATATATATATATATATATATATATATATATATATATATATGGGACGAGATTTTTGGGGAATCCAGCAAAATTAATTTTATGTTTATGTTTAACCTTGTTCCGGTTTCCCAGAAATATTTATAATAAGGTTTTGTTTCTATCTTATTTTTTCTTTACTTTTAGTTTTTCTTTATTACTATCATATGATTTAATGTATGTTTATTTTGGACGCACCTGTATATTCGTATACATATCCATATAATATCAACCGCTGTGCACAAAAGCATTTAACTAGAATTATTTTAGAATAAGGCATGCAAATCTCGTTAATATTTATATTACAGCGATTATACTACAAAACCTTCGAAGGTAATTATCCCCTAAACTTAGCAGATGGGAATTTATGTAGCTTACATTGAAAGTCCGAGCCGCTTATTGCCATAAAATAAATGTGTATTATAACCATGGGTTATAAGAGAAATTGTTTGTATCGATACATTTTATTACGGTCATGTTATTATACTTTGTAAAGATATTGCAATAATCATTTATTCTCAATTTAAGTTTGGAAATTCCACAAATACGTAATCAATGCATCTGAGAGATATTGTTGCAATATCTAGTATGAACCGTTATTTACCCAACCCCCTTTCACAGGGGTGGGGACCATTTCACCCAGGAAAAATAATGTAAGGACCATTCATTCGAAAAGTTCACCAAGGCAAGACATAACATGTCTTGGTCTTTAACGTACAAACGAGAAATAACTTAGCAATTGTTATGTATCTCCTGTATCAAGTGTATTAATCTCGTAGTAAATAAATCCGTATACATGTTTACATGCGAGTATTCCTTTCAACAAAACAAAAAAGTGAAAAATCCAGAGTAAATCGTTCCTTTTGACAGATAACATGTTATAGTTGGGTGCGTAAATTCCTTTTGTTCGTCACATTTACACGTTTTCGTTTCTTTTAAATGTAATGTCCTCCCTTTTAAACTGTGATTTAAAAATCAATTATATTGACGCTAGTGGATATTAGTTAGATTACTTTTGAAATAATGTAAACGTTATGTACAGTGAGGCGGGTAATTTGTCCATTGAAAAATAGTTCACATTTTGACCATTGAGGAAGCATAGAATCTTTATGCGAAATATTGGGAGAATAAATAAAGAACTGACTTAAGTAATAGAGTTTAATTTTGCTGGATTTCCCAAAAATTCCCTTCCATACATGTTCTAACGACAAAGATTCCTGATCCTATATATATATATATATATATATATATATAAAGATAACAACAAATGGATTTTACCATATATATATATATATATATATATATATATCTATATATATAGTAGACGGAATTTCTGATTTTATTGGCTATAGTTATAATACTAGATAAAAATATTCTCATTCATTATCAAAATCATACAGCATACTCATAAACATGTTGAAATATCTTATATAAATAACCTGCCAGAAAAAATAAACAAAATCATAACACAATGTAACATCAAAGTCGCTCACAAAAACTCCAATAATCTCAACAACTTACGCTTAAAATTAAAATACCTACATAAAAAACACACATGTTATTTATGAAATCCCATGTAACAACTACAAAGGTGTATACATCGGCAAAACAACACAATATCTACAAGAACGTTTAAATGGACACAAATCCTCAAACAATACGAATAACCTGTCTACAATATACCTACCCATTTGGTAACCCCCCCCCCCCCCCCCCCCGTATAAAGCCTATATATATACATTACAAAAATAAAATTTAAAAAAATGCATGTCCGAGAACAGTTTAAACCATGATTTGACTACCTACATTTCCATCCGTCAAATTACGATATGAACCAGTCAACTAACACAAAAATTAGCGTATTTTTGAAATTTTGAAATACTTCCATGTAGCGAGTACAGTGCAATATATTAATAATACATCTAATATAAGTACAAGTGTTACTTCTACCACTTTAACACTTTAACAAATATTACATATGTGAAAAAGTTTACCAAAACGTAAACATGAATTAAATATTGTTTTAATTACCCGGCCACTCGAAAACTGGGAAATCTTTCTATCCATTGTGTATACCTTGTCAACATTGTACTTCTTCAACCTGCGCCCTCTTTTATCCGTTGTTCCTTTTACATACGGAAGCGTGTTGGATTGTTTTTTTGTTCACTGTTTCTTGTTTGTTGTTTGCCGTTATTTCAATTTGTTTGTAATTCAATCTGTTTTGATTCAACGTTGGGTATAATTGTATGAATTCTTCTTCTAGGTGTTCTTTATCAAAAAGTGGTGTGGATCTATTGGGTAAAATGTTTACTATTGCGTTTAATAGCATTGGTTGTCATTTCGGTAAATTTTATTTACTATTCCGTTTAATTGTATAAGGTGATTGTGTGATTTTGACATTTAGATATCTGCTATTAGTATTTTGCTTATATACTGTGTGGCCTAATATTTCGTTCGTTTTACGTGTGAAACTCGATAACACGAAAAGACATATCTTCATCATTATTCGAGCACACATCGCAGACAAGTCATAAAGTCAACTTTGAGAGCAGTAAAAACCACACTAATAAGTCTCGAATAATTGATTTTAATTACGTCGAGTAGAGCTTGTTGTATATTACTTGGGCTTAACGTTAGTCAGCTGTACTATATGTTGTAGGCATTCAATTATTTCTTATAATATCGCCAATGAGGCTACTTCGTTAATTCTCATCCTCGGATGGAGCTGTATTGCAAACTAAACCTAAAAAATGTTGACAAATTTAAACCTAAATTCATAAACCTAAACCATTCAATATACAACTACAAATGTACAGAAGGAACACCTGCTATAACGGCTACTTCAGAAAATCCACCAAATGATTGGTGTTAGGCCCATAGTAGTACATCAAATCCTTCACAAAAAGTTGAATGTTAAAAATTGTTCTGCGTTAAGACTCATACCAGCTCTAATGTAAAGAATATTGTTAAGAATGTGAGAATCAGTTACCAAGATTCCGTAAGCTTTCACCGCCTATGTCACTTGTAGTACATACAATCTTCTTGTGGGTTTCGTCGTGTACATGTCTAGAATCACCGACAAAATAGGAAGATTCCTAACTATGAAGAATGTAAAATTATGTTTTAGTACTACTACCGCCATCTAACACAACTTTTCTGACACCAAGCATAAATTACTGCGAATTAAGAGAGCTATATCGGACAAACAGAAAGATCGATTGGACGAAGAGTTAAGGAACATCAAAGCGGCACACGAAGAAGAAGAATTGGACAATTAGCAGTTGAAGAAGTAAGCGTACTAAATACAACAAAGAATTGCCATCGTCGAATTATTAGAGAAGCTATCGAAATAGAAAAACATCGTAACTTTAACCGCGAGGACGTCTATAAACTCAGCAACACTTGGAAAAGTCTACTACGAAAATCCGTCACGGCCAATAGAGCAAGGCGGTCACACACCAGTGAACAGTGAATTCTGTAATTACATACTTAATGATTGTTACTGGGTCGTTTTTAAAGTTATTATATTTGTATAAACTTATATTTCTTTATACGACAAGCTGACCACATTAAGAAAATAAAGTATGTGTGTTTGAGGATGATCTACGTCGATCATTGTTAAAAGACAACATTCAATGAAAAACTCTCCAAAATTAATTAACCGATCTACGGTTTTCTGCACAGGTACAGGTTCGTAAAATGTATTCAGATATGTATATTTATAAATGTTTGTGATAGTGTTTATATGTGTACAGAGAGAACCCGTTTGCACGTTAGTGCTTTCGATATCAATAATTATTTCTATTATTATTATTCTTAAAATTGCCGGTTATTATTATTAATTATTAAAAATGGAAATATTGTACGATAAATATTTCATTGTAGTAATTTGAATTTCGAAGAAGAAGAAAATAATTGATTATTAAGGCAATCGAATGCCGCGAGTTCTAAAAAAAACTTCAAATGTCGCGAAATAATTTAAAAAGGCACTATTGATCCGCCATTACACCGAATAACATGGCATATGTAAAAGGAAATTATACGATGTTGGTTTTGTCTGGAAGCATGACAAATTTCATGCATCCGCAATCAAATCAGTGTGCTCCAAGTTAGAACCGTGCGACGTGATGGTAAATTAAAGGTCGTTTCTGGTTCATGCCAGAGTGACGGATGACGGCTCGGTTACGACCCTTGTCCTTACATGAAATGATGAAGAAAGTACTAAATATTGAAAATGGTCTCCGTGAGATAAAATTACCCTTATCAATGGACGAAGTATGCTGACGTTACTTTCGTATTTTGTAAAATGATGATGAAAACTGTTTTCCAGCAATAATTTAAATTTCGTTTCCTTATCTTACGAATAATTTATGGGAAATGCATTACCAAGGAAATTATTAAGCTAGAGAAAAAATTTGCGGGAATCTTACGACATAGTACGAGGGTATATCAGATATAAACAAGACTGATTTTTTTAAACTATTAATGCTTTATTGAACAAGGTTAATACAAATGTACTATTTTTCTACATAATCTCCTGCCCGCGCAATACATTTTTCCCAACGGATTGGAAGCTTTTTAATCCCGTTATCGTAAAAATTTTAGGCCGGTCACAAAGCCACTGGAGCACAAACGTCTCTACCGCTTGGTCGCTGTCGAAACGCTGGCCTCCAAGAGCTTCTTTTAGAGGTCCAAACAAATGGTAGTCACAGGGTGACAAGTCTGGACTGTAAGCAGGATGTTCCAAGATTTCCCAGCCGAATTGTTCCACTTTTTGCCTCGTAATGTTTGCCGAATGTGGTCTGGCGTTGTCGTGAAGGAGAATGACATTTTTAACGGACGGCGTCTTTCTTTTTCGTGGTAAAGACAATTTTGCGGCATCCAAAACGTCGCAATAATATTGGGCATTAATTGTGCGGCTAATTAATTAACTAACATCGTTATTTTTTAATATTAACTGTAAACATTTCCTAAGTTCAATTAAACAAATGTTATGTATACATTTAATTAAAATTGATTAACTCCTAACTGGGAGATTTTCTTAAAAGTTATTATATATATATATATATATATATATATATATATATATATATATATAGTAAATTCAATCAGTCGGCGATTAAAGGTCTGGTTTACTTCAAAGTATATATATTTAAAACAACCCTACATGTTTCGGCAATGATGCCTTTATCAAGGATATAAAATATAAATTACAGAATACAAATGTCAAATAATTGAGTTGCTATGGTTTAAATTATTCAAAGATACATTCCAATTGAATAATAATAAATTATGCCTTAGTATTCCAAAAACAGATAGCAAGGTGTGAACATATGTGTTGTTCGCTGCTAGCAGCTTGTGTCTCTTTCTGGGTATGAACTTGTGTGTTGGTTGCTGCTAGCAGCTTGCGTCTCTCTTTGGGTGTGGTTTTGTGTTTGTGTGAGAGCGTAAGTGTAGGGTTTTGTATGTTGGCGCGCTCGTGCGTGTGTTTAGTGACCGGTGGCGTAAATTTAGAGCACAAACGTCTCTACCGCTTGGTCGCTGTCGAAACGCTGGCCTCCAAGAGCTTCTTTTAGAGGTCCAAACAAATGGTAGTCACAGGGTGACAAGTCTGGACTGTAAGCAGGATGTTCCAAGATTTCCCAGCCGAATTGTTCCACTTTTTGCCTCGTAATGTTTGCCGAATGTGGTCTGGCGTTGTCGTGAAGAAGAATGACATTTTTAACGGATTGCGTCTTTCTTTTTCGTGGTAAAGACAATTTTGCGGCATCCAAAACGTCGCAATAATATTGGGCATTAATTGTGCGGCGATCATGAAGAAAATCAAGCCTCAATGTTGGCTTCGGTAACGCTCGTCCGTGGGCGTCGAACGTGGCTCTGGTTTTCAACTTTCTCCCGGCCTCCAGAAAATTGTTTATGCCATGCAAACACGCTAGGTCGTGAAAGAGTGTTTTCCCCGAACTGTGCGTGCAATCTGCGTAAAATGTCTGTTGGATTCACCCCCTCATTGGTCAAAAACTTAATAATTATCGGCTGCTCCACGGAAACGTGCACTGCTTGCTCACTCATGGTCACTGCACTACTGAATGGTCTCTACGGAATTTCAGACGTTGCTCTCCCCACCCTAAGTGCTTTGTCTACATAGCCACCTACTTCGCCGATTCAAAAAACTTTTGTACGAGTTATTAAAAATTCAGTCTCGTTTATATCTGATATACCCTCGTATATACAAACAGTAACTATTATAACATTTATAACTATTATAATAATTACAAAGACTTGAACATATAGAAAGCACTATTTTGAGTGACATAAAAAAGTTCTTAGTACTCATTTGTTCATTTCGGCAACCCCTAAGATAACATCGATATTTTTTGAAAAACAAAATCCTACATTTCTTCACATAAATTATCTGCACTTGATTCTCCATACTTAATCATGTTAACACTGATATACTCGTACAAAGGGCACAAATATTTTAGAATATGAATTTTATATTTAAATTTATCTCTCTCCAATCAGCTGATTTTGTAGTAATTTGTAATGTAGTTCCAGATTTGGCGGAGAGCATAATATTAAATAAGAATTATCTAAATATACTTATCTCAGAATTGCTGTCGGTAAATACACAAAAATATAGCTGTAATGGTGACTTAAAAGATCACTAAAAACATTTACTTTAATGAGCATGAATAAAAAACTACCACTATTATATTTTATAGACAATTTATTTAATTAAAGGAATCTGTATACATATAGGTAGCTGTTTGGTCCTACCTGTAGATATAATAAAACACAGTTGTATAGTTTCAAAATAATATATATGCACTACATATGTTTCACCACACTGTGGCTTCATCAGGTGGATGAATATACTAATTCAAAATATTAATTAGATCTTATATATAAACGTAGTTTAAAAAACCATTTCTCCTGATCACCATCACTGGCTAATTTTAAATTAATAATCGACGAAGGAGATACTTGTTGAAACTTCATTATATAGATATAATAAAACACAGTTGTATAGTTTCAAAATAATATATATGCACTACATATGTTTCACCACACTGTGGCTTCATCAGGTGGATGAATATACTAATTCAAAATATTAATTAGATCTTATATATAAACGTAGTTTAAAAAACCATTTCTCCTGATCACCATCACTGGCTAATTTTAAATTAATAATCGACGAAGGAGATACTTGTTGAAACTTCATTATATAGATATAATAAAACACAGTTGTATAGTTTCAAAATAATATATATGCACTACATATGTTTCATATGTGATCAGGAGAAATGGTTTTTTAAACTATGTTTATATATAAGATCTAATTAATATTTTGAATTAGTATATTCATCCACCTGATGAAGCCACAGTGTGGTGAAACATATGTAGTGCATATATATTATTTTGAAACTATACAACTGTGTTTTATTATATCTATATAATGAAGTTTCAACAAGTATCTCCTTCGTCGATTATTAATTTAAAATTAGCCAGTGATGGTGATCAGGAGAAATGGTTTTTTAAACTACGTTTATATATAAGATCTAATTAATATTTTGAATTAGTATATTCATCCACCTGATGAAGCCACAGTGTGGTGAAACATATGTAGTGCATATATATTATTTTGAAACTATACAACTGTGTTTTATTATATCTATATAATGAAGTTTCAACAAGTATCTCCTTCGTCGATTATTAATTTAAAATTAGCCAGTGATGGTGATCAGGAGAAATGGTTTTTTAAACTACGTTTATATATAAGATCTAATTAATATTTTGAATTAGTATATTCATCCACCTGATGAAGCCACAGTGTGGTGAAACATATGTAGTGCATATATATTATTTTGAAACTATACAACTGTTTTATTATATCTATATAATGAAGTTTCAACAAGTATCTCCTTCGTCGATTATTAATTTAAAATTAGCCAGTGATGGTGATCAGGAGAAATGGTTTTTTAAACTACGTTTATATATAAGATCTAATTAATATTTTGAATTAGTATATTCATCCACCTGATGAAGCCACAGTGTGGTGAAACATATGTAGTGCATATATATTATTTTGAAACTATACAACTGTGTTTTATTATATCTATATAATGAAGTTTCAACAAGTATCTCCTTCGTCGATTATTAATCTACCTGTAGATTGATGAATTATATATCTATGCTTAAATAATGGTTTATGCTATCGATTGTAGGGTTATGAAAATCAATAAATTACAAAGAAATCTAACATTTGGCAAATTAAATGGTGTAAACGATTTAAGTAAGTTTGTTTTTACGTGTTTTAAATAAATATTTTCTATATCTAAGCCATATTTAAATAATTTCTATAACTTAGCGTTATATCAAAATTTTGAGTGATTCGTGAACGTTAAATATTTAGAATAAGGTTGATTAATGTTTGTATTACAAAAGACCTGTGATTGTAGGTATATTCTCTGGACAGGATGCAGGTAGCGTCAACCATAGACTCGGTGAACGGCCAGGGATGATAAAGGTTAAGATATTTTCCAACTTTGTGATATAGGATATGGTTATTCTATGTTTTGAACTGTATTTATTATTTATGGCACTTCGAATAAGTTTTCCAGGTACGTTTTAGATTTATTTCTTCATAAATATTCGGTTACTAGGTATAGCGTCACCTAATGATGCTTTGTGTGATATATTGTAGAAAAATACTTTTTTATAGTTTGATATATGTGTAAAAGATAATTATAATGATTAGGAACTTTTATGAATAACAATTATATCGATAATACTGTTTTTAACTGAATTTTGAGGAAAATAAAGCGAGCACGTAAAATTCCGATGTGGACGGTATCAAAAATCGAAAATAGACGCTAGTTGTTCTTTGTTTATTTCAAGGCCTTATTTTAAGCAAATTATCTTGATTTTTACCTTGAAATAAATTATTATTTAAATTGAACTTTGAATATGAAAATCATTTAACTGGGCTTATAAAATTATTTTAAGAATTTACAAGTGTTTATAAATGTACCTATAACACTTGGTTATGCGTGCTGCGCTTATTACATATTGATAGATTCGCGCCCTTTTTCTGTTTAAACGATGGGTGTGTCTAAACTAATGTCATTACAATTTTGAATATTAATAAATTAAATATCTTTTTTTCGCGTAAAGGAATGATGCAAAAATTAAAAGTAAATTTTAAGTTAAAGATGATTATGTGTAAAGTACCAGAAATTTTTGGAATAATAAGTTTGACATTAATTTTCACATGTTTACGGCCATATACAGTTGTATTGCCTATTTGTCTTTACCTTTACTAATTTCCACCTTTCTGATTCTTAGGTAACATCTGTATACACGTAATTAGATCGACAACAATATATATATATATATATATATATATATATATATATATATCGTATATATATATATATATCGTATATATATATATATATATATATTGTATATATATATATATATATATTTAGATAAGGTAAACTTAATAAGTCGGCGATTAAAGGTCTGGTTCATTACTTCAAAGTATATATATTTAAAACAAACCTACATGTTTCGGCAATGATGCCTTTGTCAAGGGAATAAAAAATATTTTTTATTATTAAGTTTACCTTATCATACTAAGGTCACGAAAATATTGTATATATTTAGATATATATTTGTTCTGATGCTTTCGCAGTCGTAAAATATGTAGAGGTTTTATCGCATTGAGAGACAGTCTTGAGGAGGACTCTTGGCGTCTTAACGTTTAAATGAACCCTTCTTCATTTTCCTCGGTGGTTAAAAATATAATGAGACGTACTACAATGTGATCCAGGGCTATTTTTTTTTTTAATTTTAATCAAACCACGTAGTTGAACTATAGTAGCTATCACTTTTTAGCTAATTGAAATTGAATTTTTAGCCGAATTGATTCGGCTTTTACTTGATGAAGATCCATGATTTAAAATAGAAATAAAACTAATGGTTAAAATCTTCGCTTTTTCAATACGTAAAACGAAAATTGTTTCGCCAGCACAGTTGCATCATCAGATACTTACCGCTAAAGGGCACGTTACAAAAACTGAGTTTGTAACGTGCTAAATTAGTTGTATTTCTATTTTACTTTTTAGCTTATGATTCTTTCCTTTTCGATAGATATATCAACTTAACATCACGCAATGTTATTTTTAAGTGTCTGACTGGTCAATCTTGCACTCAGTCTTTCACCACTAATAATTCTTGGTAAATAGCGTGTATTTCAAAATCGAATTCGCTAAATGTTCTCTTAAAAAGAAATAGTGAAATATTCGACAGGGATTATCTGCGATTGCAAATTCAGATGGAATAGAATTAGAATCGATATTTAATTGAACGGATTTCCGTTGAACTACGGAACTATTCCGTCAAAGCTTAGCAATTAAATGGACAGCTCGATTAGTCCAGTCTCGTCAGTTTATATCCTACTTCCATTGCAATTTTTAATTATTCTCGTTCACTACATTTAAGTTCTTGCTTAAATTAAGTATTGTACCTATGTGAATTATACATTAATATGTAGTACTAGTATTTTCTTTTAATTCCAGAAAAATTATATGATAATAGTACGTTAGAATACATGTTAGTTATGTTATAATTTTATTCGTAATATTAGTACGAGGGTTGTCTTTTATATTTTACATATAGAGCTGGAATAAAACAGTAGTAGCTTTTAAACACTTTATTGTTTTTCGAAGTATTCCCCAAGAAGATTTATGCACTTCTGCATGCGTTCGAACTAACTTTGGAAGCACTTATACCACTCGTTTGTTGGTACAGGGAAAATTGCATTTTTGAAGGCATCGACTGCTCCTTTTGACGACTGGAACCTTTGACCACGCAGTCCATCCTTGGTTTTCGGAAATCTAAAAAAATAGCTCTGGTCTGTATGGAGGATGGTCTAACACTTCGGCATTTTGTTGTGTTAAAAATTCAATTGTCTTGGGAGCTATGTGCGAAATTGCATTGTCTTGGTGGATTATTGGGGGTTAGTTTCACGGAACTCAGCGATGACTTACTGCAAACAAATGGTTGTATACCAATCGGCAGTAACAGTTCTTTGATCTTGTAGAGAAAGTGATGCTACATGACCTGCTTTCGAAACAAATGTCGCGACCATCTTTTTGGAGACACTTTGAGAACGGATGACTTTTGTCGCCTTTTCTTCACATCGGAACACCCAAACAGGCGCCTGGCGTTTATTTTCTGGCTCATATGAATAAATCCAAGATTCGTCACCACTCACGATGTTATACACGTTTTTGGAGTTTTTTGTCACCAATTCACCCTAGCTGTTTTCTGCTCTTCGAGCAATAGATCCGGTTTCCAACGGTAGACTAATTTTTTTATACACACTTTCGCGATATGTCACATGCCGATCTTCGTTGATGAGCTAGCGCACTGCATCGACATTTTTCTGAGTGACTGCTGTTTTTGGTATACTTGTCCTTGGATGGTCGCTAAGACTAATCCGTCCACATTTGAATTCTCCACACTAACGAGAAATTGTTGACTGATACGGTGCTTCATTACCGAAAACAGAAACCAACACAGCGAGGTATTCTTGTTGAGATAATTGTCTTTGAAAATTATTGTGCGAAAATTTTCACTGTTTAATTCCATTTTTCGACTACTTGTCAACTTTGACAGTTCTTTGTAGCTACAGCACCATACGTATCGGACTGAAACCTTGGATTTAGGCTAACTAAAAATGGAGGTTAATTTCGTTATTTTATCTCATCGTTATTTTATCGTTATTTTATACCAAATATAAATAAACTCTCTGCTTTAATATATAATTGAATTTCAATAATATTTCTTAATTTT
This sequence comes from Melolontha melolontha, assembly GCA_935421215.2. Taxonomy (NCBI): domain Eukaryota; kingdom Metazoa; phylum Arthropoda; class Insecta; order Coleoptera; family Scarabaeidae; genus Melolontha; species Melolontha melolontha. Next base: position 68,423,013 of record OW285238.1, read on the forward strand.
TCCATATATACTGATTTTTAAAACATCCAGAAAGAGTAGACCAATTATAATCAAATTTTTTATACTACTCTGTTTTATCTCTGATTAGGTATCATAACAATATGGACAAAAAATTTAGCAGGTGTAAAAATTTAAATTTGTCTTTCCTCTAGATAGAAGCAATATTTCTTAGCGATTTGGTCTCAATTTCTTAAGTCTTTAAGTTGTTCTGCCTAGGCGCAATTTACGGAACAATTAAAATCATTAAAGTGAATTTAAAAGGGAGGGCATTGTTGGTATGCGGGCAGCCGGATTTTCAATAACATAAATTTCCGACCGCGTGGGACGCAGTGTTAAAACAGTGTTGGTCGAGATGGTCTCAAGAAGGAATCCATAACCGTCGTCATGGATCCGGATGACCTCGCACACTTCAGCACGGGAAGATCATTATTTGACAATTGCGGCTTTACAAGACAGAGTTTCCACAACCTCGTTGATTGATAATGCTTGGTTGAGAGTTTTACAACAAAGAGTCTATGGCATCGATATAACGCAGAATACGAGGGTTTGAGCTTTGTTCGTATAGACTATCTTTATGTCTCCCACTGACACCTCGACATCGTGTGCTTGGATTGAGTGGTGTAACGCCAGATCAAATTGGGATGGTGAATGGAATCGTGTTGTGTCCTCTGACGAGTCCCGTTTATGTCTGTGGGTCGACGATGGTCGCAGGAAAGTGAAACGATTTTGTGGAGAACGCAGAAATTTAGAATTTGCCGTGAAACGGCATACAAAGTTTAACGCCGAGGGTGATGGTATAGGGTGCGATAACATAGTATAGCAGGTCACCTCTAGTTTTTATCGATAGAAATTTTAATGCAAATGATTACATACGAAACATACTACAGCCTGTAGCATTGCCATACCTACGAAGGTTAATTGCAACAAGACAATGCACGTGCTCATACTGCAGCCTGTAGCCTTGCCATACGTACGAAGGTTAATTGGAACAAGACAATGCACGTGCTCATACTGCAGCCTGTAGCCTTGCCATACCTACGAAGGTTAATTGCAACAAGACAATGCACGTGCTCGTACTGCAAGAGTTACTACAAGGTTCTTACAACAAAACAACGTGATCCTGCTATCATGGCCTTCTAGCTCTCCAGACTTGTCACCAATCGAACATGTGTGAAATATAATTGGCACCCGACTGAGTAATTTACCCCCACCACCAAATAACCTATTTGACCTTCGTGAGCGAATTTAAGAAGCCTGGGCTAACATTCTCCCAAGATACCATAAATAATTGAATTTGAAACATGCATCGAAATGTTATCATCGAATGCATAAGAAACACCGGCGAACCCAATCTTTATTAACTAACATCGTTATTTTTTAATATTAACTGTAAACATTTCCTAAGTTCAATTAAACAAATGTTATGTATACATTTAATTAAAATTGATTAACTCCTAACTGGGAGATTTTCTTAAAAGTTATTATATATATATATATATATATATATATATATATAGTAAATTCAATCAGTCGGCGATTAAAGGTCTGGTTTACTTCAAAGTATATATATTTAAAACAACCCTACATGTTTCGGCAATGATGCCTTTATCAAGGATATAAAATATAAATTACAGAATACAAATGTCAAATAATTGAGTTGCTATGGTTTAAATTATTCAAAGATACATTCCAATTGAATAATAATAAATTATGCCTTAGTATTCCAAAAACAGATAGCAAGGTGTGAACATATGTGTTGTTCGCTGCTAGCAGCTTGTGTCTCTTTCTGGGTATGAACTTGTGTGTTGGTTGCTGCTAGCAGCTTGCGTCTCTCTTTGGGTGTGTGGTTTTGTGTTTGTGTGAGAGCGTAAGTGTAGGGTTTTGTATGTTGGCGCGCTCGTGCGTGTGTTTAGTGACCGGTGGCGTAAATTTAGAGAGATCGGATAACCAGCCGTTGCGCAGGGCCGCCAACCGTTTCCCGGCAACTTCTTTACTTTTCCGTGCAGTACTTCGACGGTCCGACCCCCGCCCCATCGAGGCAAGGCACAGAACAGCGAAGCGAACCCTGCACGGGGTTGCTCATCGCCAACCGAGGGAACCCTCTTAGCGGCTACTTCGGTCGACGACGGTCACACTTTGTGCCATCTTAAAGTTTTCCGCCAAGGCGGGGGCACTGCACACACGTCGAACGTGTGTGTGCTGTTAACGGCTGCGCAACGACTGGTTATCCGATCTCTCTAAATTTACGCGACCGGTCACTAAACACACGCACGAGGGCGCCAACATACAAAACCCTGCACTTACGTTCTCACACAAACACAAAACCACACACCCAAAGAGAGACCCAAGTTGCCAGCAGCAAC